>OX336397.1:135466893-136801347 GCA_946902985.2 Meconema thalassinum | reverse complement strand
GACAGCCCTAGGGCCACCCCTGGGTAACGGGGTTAATAAGGGGAGGACATACATTATGGTGTTTGAAGCTATTTTCTGCGCTCCCTATATGACAGCCCTAGGGCCACCCCTGGGTAACGGGGTTAATAAGGGGAGGACATACATTATGGTGTTTGAAGCTATTTTCTGCGCTCCCTATATGACAGCCCCCGGACCACCCCTGGGTAACGGGGTTAATAAGGGTTGGACATACATTATGGTGTTTGAAGCTATTTTCTGCGCTCCCTATATGACAGGCCTAGGGCCACCCCTGGGTAACGGGGTTAATAAGGGGTGGTCATACATTATGGTGTTTGAAGCTATTTTCTGCGCTCCCTATATGACAGCCCTAGGGCCACCCCTGGGTAACGGGGTTAATAAGGGGAGGACATACATTATGGTGTTTGAAGCTATTTTCTGCGCTCCCTATATGACAGCCCTAGGGCCACCCCTGGGTAACGGGGTTAATAAGGGGTGGGCATACATTATGGTGTTTGAAGCTATTTTCTGCGGTCCCTATATGACAGCCCCCGGGCCACCCCTGGGTAACGGGGTTAATAAGGGGTGGACATACATTATGGTGTTTGAAGCTATTTTCTGCGCCCCCGTATGACAGCCCTAGGGCCACCCCTGGGTAACGGGGTTAATAAGGGGTGGACATACATTATGGTGTTTGAAGCTATTTTCTGCGCTCCCTATATGACAGCCCTAGGACCGCCCCTGGGTAACGGGGTTAATAAGGGGTGGACATACATTATGGTGTTTGAAGCTATTTTCTGCGCTCCCTATATGACAGCCCTAGGACCGCCCCTGGGTAACGGGGTTAATAAGGGGTGGACATACATTATGGTGTTTGAAGCTATTCTCTGCGCCCCTATATGACAGCCCTAGGGCCGCCCCTGGGTAACGGGGTTAATAAGGGGTGGACATACATTATGGTGTTAGAAGTTATTTTCTGCGCTCCCTATATGACAGCCCTAGGGCCACCCCTGGGTAACGGGGTTAATAAGGGGTGGACATACATTATGGTGTTTGAAGCTATTTTCTGCGCTCCCTATATGACAGCCCTAGGGCCCCCCCCCTGTGTAACGGGGTTAATAAGGGGAGGACATACATTATGGTGTTTGAAGCTATTTTCTGCGCTCCCTATATGACAGCCCTAGGGCCACCCCTGGGTAACGGGGTTAATAAGGGGAGGATATACATTATGGTGTTTGAAGCTATTTTCTGCGCTCCCTATATGACAGCCCTAGGGCCACCCCTGGGTAACGGGGTTAATAAGGGGAGGACATACATTATGGTGTTTGAAGCTATTTTCTGCGCCCCCTATATGACAGCCCTAGGGCCACCCCTGGGTAACGGGGTTAATAAGGGGAGGACATACATTATGGTGTTTGAAGCTATTTTCTGCGCCCCCTATATGACAGCACTAGGGCCAACCCTGGGTAACGGGGTTAATAAGGGGTGGACATACATTATGGTGTTTGAAGCTATTTTCTGCGCCCCCTATATGACAGCCCTAGGGCCACCCCTGGGTAACGGGGTTAATAAGGGGTGGACATACATTATGGTGTTTGAAGCTATTCTCTGCGCTCCCTATATGACAGCCCTAGGGCCACCCCTAGGTAACGGGGTTAATAAGGGGTGGACATACATTATGGTGTTTGAAGCTATTCTCTGCGCTCCCTATATGACAGCCCTAGGGCCACCCCTGGGTAACGGGGTTAATAAGGGGTGGACATACATTATGGTGTTTGAAGCTATTCTCTGCGCTCCCTATATGACTGCCCTGGGGCCACCCCTAGGTAACGGGGTTAATAAGGGGTGGACATACATTATAGTGTTTGAAGCTATTTTCTGCGCTCCCTATATGACAGCCCTAGGGCCACCCCTGGGTAACGGGGTTAATAAGGGGTGGACATACATTATGGTGTTTGAAGCTATTCTCTGCGCTCCCTATATGACAGCCCTAGGGCCACCCCTGGGTAACGGGGTTAATAAGGGGTGGACATACATTATGGTGTTTGAAGCTATTCTCTGCGCCCCTATATGACAGCCCCAGGGCCACCCCAGGGTAACGGGGTTAATAAGGGGTGGACATACATTATGGTGTTTGAAGCTATTTTCTGCGCTCCCTATATGACAGCCCCAGGGCCACCCCAGGGTAACGGGGTTAATAAGGGGTGGACATACATTATGGTGTTTGAAGCTATTCTCTGCGCCCCTATATGACAGCCCCAGGGCCGCCCCTGGGTAACGGGGTTAATAAGGGGTGGACATACATTATGGTGTTTGAAGCTATTCTCTGCGCCCCTATATGACAGCCCCAGGGCCGCCCCTGGGTAACGGGGTTAATAAGGGGTGGACATACATTATGGTGTTTGAAGCTATTTTCTGCGCCCCCCATATGACAGCCCCAGGGCCACCCCTGTGTAACGGGGTTAATAAGGGGTGGACATACATTATGGTGTTTGAAGCTATTCTCTGCGCTCCCTATATGACAGCCCTAGGGCCACCCCTGGGTAACGGGGTTAATAAGGGGAGGACATACATTATGGTGTTTGAAGCTATTTTCTGCGCTCCCTATATGACAGCCCTAGGGCCACCCCTGGGTAACGGGGTTAATAAGGGGTGGACATACATTATGGTGTTTGAAGCTATTTTCTGCGCCCCCTATATGACAGCCCTAGGGCCGCCCCTGGGTAACGGGGTTAATAAGGGGTGGACATACATTATGGTGTTTGAAGCTATTTTCTGCGCTCCCTATATGACAGCCCTAGGGCCGCCCCTGGGTAACGGGGTTAATAAGGGGTGGACATACATTATGGTGTTTGAAGCTATTTTCTGCGCTCCCTATATGACAGGCCTAGCGCCACCCCTGGGTAACGGGGTTAATAAGGGGTGGACATACATTATGGTGTTTGAAGCTATTTTCTGCGCTCCCTATATGACAGCCCTAGGGCCACCCCTGGGTAACGGGGTTAATAAGGGGTGGACATACATTATGGTGTTTGAAGCTATTCTCTGCGCTCCCTATATGACAGCCCTAGGGCCACCCCAGGGTAACGGGGTTAATAAGGGGAGGACATACATTATGGTGTTTGAAGCTATTTTCTGCGCCCCCATATGACAGGCCTAGGGCCACCCCTGGGTAACAGGGTTAATAAGGGGTGGTCATACATTATGGTGTTTGAAGCTATTTTCTGTGCTCCCTATATGACAGACCTAGGGCCACCCCTGTGTAACGGGGTTAATAAGGGGTGGTCATACATTATGGTGTTTGAAGCTATTTTCTGCGCCCCCATATGACAGCCCTAGGGCCACCCCTGGGTAACGGGGTTAATAAGGGGTGGACATACATTATGGTGTTTGAAGCTATTTTCTGCGCCCCCTATATGACAGCCCTAGGGCCACCCCTGGGTAACGGGGTTCATAAGGGTGGACATACATTATGGTGTTTGAAGCTATTTTCTGCGCTCCCTATATGACAGCCCTAGGGCCACCCCTGAGTAACGGGGTTAATAAGGGGTGGGCATACATTATGGTGTTTGAAGCTATTTTCTGCGCTCCCTATATGACAGCCCTAGGGCCACCCCAGGGTAACGGGGTTAATAAGGAGTGGGCATACATTATGGTGTTTGAAGCTATTTTCTGCGCTCCCTATATGACAGCCCTAGGGCCACCCCTGGGTAACGGGGTTAATAAGGGGTGGTCATACATTATGGTGTTTGAAGCTATTTTCTGCGCTCCCTATATGACAGCCCTAGGGCCACCCCTGGGTAACGGGGTTAATAAGGGGTGGTCATACATTATGGTGTTTGAAGCTATTTTCTGCGCCCCCTATATGACAGCCCTAGGGCCGCCCCTGGGTAACGGGGTTAATAAGGGGAGGACATACATTATGGTGTTTGAAGCTATTTTCTGCGCTCCCTATATGACAGCCCTAGGGCCACCCCTGGGTAACGGGGTTAATAAAGGGTGGTCATACATTATGGTGTTTGAAGCTATTTTCTGCGCCCCCCATATGACAGCCCTAGGGCCACCCCTGGGTAACGGGGTTAATAAAGGGTGGTCATACATTATGGTGTTTGAAGCTATTTTCTGCGCCCCTGTATGACAGCCCTAGGGCCGCCCCTGGGTAACGGGGTTAATAAGGGGTGGACATACATTATGGTGTTTGAAGCTATTTTCTGCGCCCCCTATATGACAGCCCTAGGGCCACCCCTGGGTAACGGGGTTAATAAGGGGTGGACATACATTATGGTGTTTGAAGCTATTCTCTGCGCTCCCTATATGACAGCCCTAGGGCCACCCCTAGGTAACGGGGTTAATAAGGGGTGGACATACATTATAGTGTTTGAAGCTATTTTCTGCGCTCCCTATATGACAGCCCTAGGGCCACCCCTGGGTAACGGGGTTAATAAGGGGTGGACATACATTATGGTGTTTGAAGCTATTCTCTGCGCTCCCTATATGACAGCCCTAGGGCCACCCCTGGGTAACGGGGTTAATAAGGGGTGGACATACATTATGGTGTTTGAAGCTATTCTCTGCGCCCCTATATGACAGCCCCAGGGCCACCCCAGGGTAACGGGGTTAATAAGGGGTGGACATACATTATGGTGTTTGAAGCTATTTTCTGCGCCCCCTATATGACAGCCCTAGGGCCACCCCTGGGTAACGGGGTTAATAAGGGGTGGACATACATTATGGTGTTTGAAGCTATTTTCTGCGCCCCCTATATGACAGCCCTAGGGCCACCCCTGGGTAACGGGGTTAATAAGGGGAGGACATACATTATGGTGTTTGAAGCTATTTTCTGCGCTCCCTATATGACAGGCCTAGGGCCACCCCTGGGTAACGTGGTTAATAAGGGGTGGACATACATTATGGTGTTTGAAGCTATTTTCTGCGCCCCTATATGACAGCCCTAGGGCCACCCCTGAGTAACGGGGTTAATAAGGGGTGGACATACATTATGGTGTTTGAAGCTATTTTCTGCGCTCCCTATATGACAGCCCTAGGGCCGCCCCTGGGTAACGGGGTTAATAAGGGTTGGACATGCATTATGGTGTTTGAAGCTATTTTCTGCGCTCCCTATATGACAGGCCTAGGGCCGCCCCTGGGTAACGGGGTTAATAAGGGGTGGACATACATTATGGTGTTTGAAGCTATTCTCTGCGCTCCCTATATGACAGCCCTAGGGCCACCCCTGGGTTACGGGGTTAATAAGGGGAGGACATACATTATGGTGTTTGAAGCTATTTTCTGCGCTCCCTATATGACAGCCCTAGGGCCACCCCTGTGTGACGGGGTTAATAAGGGGAGGACATACATTATGGTGTTTGAAGCTATTTTCTGCGCCCCCATATGACAGCCCTAGGGCCACCCCTGGGTAACGGGGTTAATAAGGGGAGGACATACATTATGGTGTTTGAAGCTATTTTCTGCGCTCCCTATATGACAGCCCTAGGGCCACCCCTGTGTGACGGGGTTAATAAGGGGAGGACATACATTATGGTGTTTGAAGCTATTTTCTGCGCCCCCATATGACAGCCCTAGGGCCACCCTTGGGTAACGGGGTTAATAAGGGGTGGGCATGCATTATGGTGTTTGAAGCTATTTTCTGCGCTCCCTATATGACAGCCCTAGGGCCACCCCTGGGTAACGGGGTTAATAAGGGGAGGACATACATTATGGTGTTTGAAGCTATTTTCTGCGCTCCCTATATGACAGCCCTAGGGCCACCCCTGGGTAACGGGGTTAATAAGGGGAGGACATACATTATGGTGTTTGAAGCTATTTTCTGCGCTCCCTATATGACAGCCCCCGGACCACCCCTGGGTAACGGGGTTAATAAGGGTTGGACATACATTATGGTGTTTGAAGCTATTTTCTGCGCTCCCTATATGACAGGCCTAGGGCCACCCCTGGGTAACGGGGTTAATAAGGGGTGGTCATACATTATGGTGTTTGAAGCTATTTTCTGCGCTCCCTATATGACAGCCCTAGGGCCACCCCTGGGTAACGGGGTTAATAAGGGGAGGACATACATTATGGTGTTTGAAGCTATTTTCTGCGCTCCCTATATGACAGCCCTAGGGCCACCCCTGGGTAACGGGGTTAATAAGGGGTGGGCATACATTATGGTGTTTGAAGCTATTTTCTGCGGTCCCTATATGACAGCCCCCGGGCCACCCCTGGGTAACGGGGTTAATAAGGGGTGGACATACATTATGGTGTTTGAAGCTATTTTCTGCGCCCCCGTATGACAGCCCTAGGGCCACCCCTGGGTAACGGGGTTAATAAGGGGTGGACATACATTATGGTGTTTGAAGCTATTTTCTGCGCTCCCTATATGACAGCCCTAGGACCGCCCCTGGGTAACGGGGTTAATAAGGGGTGGACATACATTATGGTGTTTGAAGCTATTTTCTGCGCTCCCTATATGACAGCCCTAGGACCGCCCCTGGGTAACGGGGTTAATAAGGGGTGGACATACATTATGGTGTTTGAAGCTATTCTCTGCGCCCCTATATGACAGCCCTAGGGCCGCCCCTGGGTAACGGGGTTAATAAGGGGTGGACATACATTATGGTGTTAGAAGTTATTTTCTGCGCTCCCTATATGACAGCCCTAGGGCCACCCCTGGGTAACGGGGTTAATAAGGGGTGGACATACATTATGGTGTTTGAAGCTATTTTCTGCGCTCCCTATATGACAGCCCTAGGGCCCCCCCCCTGTGTAACGGGGTTAATAAGGGGAGGACATACATTATGGTGTTTGAAGCTATTTTCTGCGCTCCCTATATGACAGCCCTAGGGCCACCCCTGGGTAACGGGGTTAATAAGGGGAGGATATACATTATGGTGTTTGAAGCTATTTTCTGCGCTCCCTATATGACAGCCCTAGGGCCACCCCTGGGTAACGGGGTTAATAAGGGGAGGACATACATTATGGTGTTTGAAGCTATTTTCTGCGCCCCCTATATGACAGCCCTAGGGCCACCCCTGGGTAACGGGGTTAATAAGGGGAGGACATACATTATGGTGTTTGAAGCTATTTTCTGCGCCCCCTATATGACAGCACTAGGGCCAACCCTGGGTAACGGGGTTAATAAGGGGTGGACATACATTATGGTGTTTGAAGCTATTTTCTGCGCCCCCTATATGACAGCCCTAGGGCCACCCCTGGGTAACGGGGTTAATAAGGGGTGGACATACATTATGGTGTTTGAAGCTATTCTCTGCGCTCCCTATATGACAGCCCTAGGGCCACCCCTAGGTAACGGGGTTAATAAGGGGTGGACATACATTATGGTGTTTGAAGCTATTCTCTGCGCTCCCTATATGACAGCCCTAGGGCCACCCCTGGGTAACGGGGTTAATAAGGGGTGGACATACATTATGGTGTTTGAAGCTATTCTCTGCGCTCCCTATATGACTGCCCTAGGGCCACCCCTAGGTAACGGGGTTAATAAGGGGTGGACATACATTATAGTGTTTGAAGCTATTTTCTGCGCTCCCTATATGACAGCCCTAGGGCCACCCCTGGGTAACGGGGTTAATAAGGGGTGGACATACATTATGGTGTTTGAAGCTATTCTCTGCGCTCCCTATATGACAGCCCTAGGGCCACCCCTGGGTAACGGGGTTAATAAGGGGTGGACATACATTATGGTGTTTGAAGCTATTCTCTGCGCCCCTATATGACAGCCCCAGGGCCACCCCAGGGTAACGGGGTTAATAAGGGGTGGACATACATTATGGTGTTTGAAGCTATTTTCTGCGCTCCCTATATGACAGCCCCAGGGCCACCCCAGGGTAACGGGGTTAATAAGGGGTGGACATACATTATGGTGTTTGAAGCTATTCTCTGCGCCCCTATATGACAGCCCCAGGGCCGCCCCTGGGTAACGGGGTTAATAAGGGGTGGACATACATTATGGTGTTTGAAGCTATTCTCTGCGCCCCTATATGACAGCCCCAGGGCCGCCCCTGGGTAACGGGGTTAATAAGGGGTGGACATACATTATGGTGTTTGAAGCTATTTTCTGCGCCCCCCATATGACAGCCCCAGGGCCACCCCTGTGTAACGGGGTTAATAAGGGGTGGACATACATTATGGTGTTTGAAGCTATTCTCTGCGCTCCCTATATGACAGCCCTAGGGCCACCCCTGGGTAACGGGGTTAATAAGGGGAGGACATACATTATGGTGTTTGAAGCTATTTTCTGCGCTCCCTATATGACAGCCCTAGGGCCACCCCTGGGTAACGAGGTTAATAAGGGGAGGACATACATTATGGTGTTTGAAGCTATTTTCTGCGCTCCCTATATGACAGCCCTAGGGCCACCCCTGGGTAACGGGGTTAATAAGGGGTGGTCATACATTATGGTGTTTGAAGCTATTTTCTGCGCTCCCTATATGACAGCCCTAGGGCCACCCCTGGGTAACGGGGTTAATAAGGGGAGGACATACATTATGGTGTTTGAAGCTATTTTCTGCGCTCCCTATATGACAGCCCTAGGGCCACCACTGGGTAACGGGGTTAATAAGGGGTGGTCATACATTATGGTGTTTGAAGCTATTTTCTGCGCTCCCTATATGACAGCCCTAGGGCCACCCCTGGGTAACGGGGTTAATAAGGGGTGGACATACATTATGGTGTTTGAAGCTATTTTCTGCGCTCCCTATATGACAGCCCTAGGGCCACCCCTGGGTAACGGGGTTAATAAGGGGTGGACATACATTATGGTGTTTGAAGCTATTTTCTGCGCTCCCTATATGACAGCCCTAGGGCCACCCCTGGGTAACGGGGTTAATAAGGGGTGGTCATACATTATGGTGTTTGAAGCTATTTTCTGCGCTCCCTATATGACAGCCCTAGGGCCACCCCTGGGTAACGGGGTTAATAAGGGGTGGACATACATTATGGTGTTTGAAGCTATTTTCTGCGCTCCCTATATGACAGCCCTAGGGCCACCCCTGGGTAACGGGGTTAATAAGGTGTGGACATACATTATGGTGTTTGAAGCTATTTTCTGCGCTCCCTATATGACAGCCCTAGGGACACCCCTGGGTAACGGGGTTAATAAGGGGTGGACATACATTATGGTGTTTGAAGCTATTTTCTGCGCCCCCTATATGACAGCCCTAGGGCCGCCCCTGGGTAACGGGGTTAATAAGGGGTGGACATACATTATGGTGTTTGAAGCTATTTTCTGCGCTCCCTATATGACAGCCCTAGGGCCGCCCCTGGGTAACGGGGTTAATAAGGGGTGGACATACATTATGGTGTTTGAAGCTATTTTCTGCGCTCCCTATATGACAGGCCTAGCGCCACCCCTGGGTAACGGGGTTAATAAGGGGTGGACATACATTATGGTGTTTGAAGCTATTTTCTGCGCTCCCTATATGACAGCCCTAGGGCCACCCCTGGGTAACGGGGTTAATAAGGGGTGGACATACATTATGGTGTTTGAAGCTATTCTCTGCGCTCCCTATATGACAGCCCTAGGGCCACCCCAGGGTAACGGGGTTAATAAGGGGAGGACATACATTATGGTGTTTGAAGCTATTTTCTGCGCCCCCATATGACAGGCCTAGGGCCACCCCTGGGTAACAGGGTTAATAAGGGGTGGTCATACATTATGGTGTTTGAAGCTATTTTCTGTGCTCCCTATATGACAGACCTAGGGCCACCCCTGTGTAACGGGGTTAATAAGGGGTGGTCATACATTATGGTGTTTGAAGCTATTTTCTGCGCCCCCATATGACAGCCCTAGGGCCACCCCTGGGTAACGGGGTTAATAAGGGGTGGACATACATTATGGTGTTTGAAGCTATTTTCTGCGCCCCCTATATGACAGCCCTAGGGCCACCCCTGGGTAACGGGGTTAATAAGGGTGGACATACATTATGGTGTTTGAAGCTATTTTCTGCGCTCCCTATATGACAGCCCTAGGGCCACCCCTGAGTAACGGGGTTAATAAGGGGTGGGCATACATTATGGTGTTTGAAGCTATTTTCTGCGCTCCCTATATGACAGCCCTAGGGCCACCCCAGGGTAACGGGGTTAATAAGGAGTGGGCATACATTATGGTGTTTGAAGCTATTTTCTGCGCTCCCTATATGACAGCCCTAGGGCCACCCCTGGGTAACGGGGTTAATAAGGGGTGGTCATACATTATGGTGTTTGAAGCTATTTTCTGCGCTCCCTATATGACAGCCCTAGGGCCACCCCTGGGTAACGGGGTTAATAAGGGGTGGTCATACATTATGGTGTTTGAAGCTATTTTCTGCGCCCCCTATATGACAGCCCTAGGGCCGCCCCTGGGTAACGGGGTTAATAAGGGGAGGACATACATTATGGTGTTTGAAGCTATTTTCTGCGCTCCCTATATGACAGCCCTAGGGCCACCCCTGGGTAACGGGGTTAATAAAGGGTGGTCATACATTATGGTGTTTGAAGCTATTTTCTGCGCCCCCCATATGACAGCCCTAGGGCCACCCCTGGGTAACGGGGTTAATAAAGGGTGGTCATACATTATGGTGTTTGAAGCTATTTTCTGCGCCCCTGTATGACAGCCCTAGGGCCGCCCCTGGGTAACGGGGTTAATAAGGGGTGGACATACATTATGGTGTTTGAAGCTATTTTCTGCGCCCCCTATATGACAGCCCTAGGGCCACCCCTGGGTAACGGGGTTAATAAGGGGTGGACATACATGATGGTGTTTGAAGCTATTTTCTGCGCCCCTATATGACAGCCCTAGGGCCACCCCTGGATAACAGGGTTAATAAGGAGTGGGCATACATTATGGTGTTTGAAGCTATTTTCTGCGCCCCCATATGACAGCCCTAGGACCACCCCTGAGTAACGGGGTTAATAAGGGGTGGACATACATTATGGTGTTTGAAGCTATTTTCTGCGCTCCCTATATGACAGCCCTAGGGCCACCCCTGGGTAACGGGGTTAATAAGGGGTGGACATACATTATGGTGTTTGAAGCTATTTTCTGCGCTCCCTATATGACAGCCCTAGGGCCGCCCCTGGGTAACGGGGTTAATAAGGGGTGGACATACATTATGGTGTTTGAAGCTATTTTCTGCGCCCCCTATATGACAGCCCTAGGGCCACCCCTGGGTAACGGGGTTAATAAGGGGTGGACATACATTATGGTGTTTGAAGCTATTTTCTGCGCCCCCTATATGACAGCCCTAGGGCCACCCCTGGGTAACGGGGTTAATAAGGGGAGGACATACATTATGGTGTTTGAAGCTATTTTCTGCGCTCCCTATATGACAGGCCTAGGGCCACCCCTGGGTAACGTGGTTAATAAGGGGTGGACATACATTATGGTGTTTGAAGCTATTTTCTGCGCCCCTATATGACAGCCCTAGGGCCACCCCTGAGTAACGGGGTTAATAAGGGGTGGACATACATTATGGTGTTTGAAGCTATTTTCTGCGCTCCCTATATGACAGCCCTAGGGCCGCCCCTGGGTAACGGGGTTAATAAGGGTTGGACATGCATTATGGTGTTTGAAGCTATTTTCTGCGCTCCCTATATGACAGGCCTAGGGCCGCCCCTGGGTAACGGGGTTAATAAGGGGTGGACATACATTATGGTGTTTGAAGCTATTCTCTGCGCTCCCTATATGACAGCCCTAGGGCCACCCCTGGGTTACGGGGTTAATAAGGGGAGGACATACATTATGGTGTTTGAAGCTATTTTCTGCGCTCCCTATATGACAGCCCTAGGGCCACCCCTGTGTGACGGGGTTAATAAGGGGAGGACATACATTATGGTGTTTGAAGCTATTTTCTGCGCCCCCATATGACAGCCCTAGGGCCACCCCTGGGTAACGGGGTTAATAAGGGGAGGACATACATTATGGTGTTTGAAGCTATTTTCTGCGCTCCCTATATGACAGCCCTAGGGCCACCCCTGTGTGACGGGGTTAATAAGGGGAGGACATACATTATGGTGTTTGAAGCTATTTTCTGCGCCCCCATATGACAGCCCTAGGGCCACCCTTGGGTAACGGGGTTAATAAGGGGTGGGCATGCATTATGGTGTTTGAAGCTATTTTCTGCGCTCCCTATATGACAGCCCTAGGGCACCCCTTGGTAACGGGGTTAATAAGGGGAGGACATACATTATGGTGTTTGAAGCTATTTTCTGCGCTCCCTATATGACAGCCCTAGGGCCACCCCTGGGTAACGGGGTTAATAAGGGGAGGACATACATTATGGTGTTTGAAGCTATTTTCTGCGCTCCCTATATGACAGCCCCCGGACCACCCCTGGGTAACGGGGTTAATAAGGGTTGGACATACATTATGGTGTTTGAAGCTATTTTCTGCGCTCCCTATATGACAGGCCTAGGGCCACCCCTGGGTAACGGGGTTAATAAGGGGTGGTCATACATTATGGTGTTTGAAGCTATTTTCTGCGCTCCCTATATGACAGCCCTAGGGCCACCCCTGGGTAACGGGGTTAATAAGGGGAGGACATACATTATGGTGTTTGAAGCTATTTTCTGCGCTCCCTATATGACAGCCCTAGGGCCACCCCTGGGTAACGGGGTTAATAAGGGGTGGGCATACATTATGGTGTTTGAAGCTATTTTCTGCGGTCCCTATATGACAGCCCCCGGGCCACCCCTGGGTAACGGGGTTAATAAGGGGTGGACATACATTATGGTGTTTGAAGCTATTTTCTGCGCCCCCGTATGACAGCCCTAGGGCCACCCCTGGGTAACGGGGTTAATAAGGGGTGGACATACATTATGGTGTTTGAAGCTATTTTCTGCGCTCCCTATATGACAGCCCTAGGACCGCCCCTGGGTAACGGGGTTAATAAGGGGTGGACATACATTATGGTGTTTGAAGCTATTTTCTGCGCTCCCTATATGACAGCCCTAGGACCGCCCCTGGGTAACGGGGTTAATAAGGGGTGGACATACATTATGGTGTTTGAAGCTATTCTCTGCGCCCCTATATGACAGCCCTAGGGCCGCCCCTGGGTAACGGGGTTAATAAGGGGTGGACATACATTATGGTGTTAGAAGTTATTTTCTGCGCTCCCTATATGACAGCCCTAGGGCCACCCCTGGGTAACGGGGTTAATAAGGGGTGGACATACATTATGGTGTTTGAAGCTATTTTCTGCGCTCCCTATATGACAGCCCTAGGGCCCCCCCCCTGTGTAACGGGGTTAATAAGGGGAGGACATACATTATGGTGTTTGAAGCTATTTTCTGCGCTCCCTATATGACAGCCCTAGGGCCACCCCTGGGTAACGGGGTTAATAAGGGGAGGATATACATTATGGTGTTTGAAGCTATTTTCTGCGCTCCCTATATGACAGCCCTAGGGCCACCCCTGGGTAACGGGGTTAATAAGGGGAGGACATACATTATGGTGTTTGAAGCTATTTTCTGCGCCCCCTATATGACAGCCCTAGGGCCACCCCTGGGTAACGGGGTTAATAAGGGGAGGACATACATTATGGTGTTTGAAGCTATTTTCTGCGCCCCCTATATGACAGCACTAGGGCCACCCCTGGGTAACGGGGTTAATAAGGGGTGGACATACATTATGGTGTTTGAAGCTATTTTCTGCGCCCCCTATATGACAGCCCTAGGGCCACCCCTGGGTAACGGGGTTAATAAGGGGTGGACATACATTATGGTGTTTGAAGCTATTCTCTGCGCTCCCTATATGACAGCCCTAGGGCCACCCCTAGGTAACGGGGTTAATAAGGGGTGGACATACATTATGGTGTTTGAAGCTATTCTCTGCGCTCCCTATATGACAGCCCTAGGGCCACCCCTGGGTAACGGGGTTAATAAGGGGTGGACATACATTATGGTGTTTGAAGCTATTCTCTGCGCTCCCTATATGACAGCCCTAGGGCCACCCCTAGGTAACGGGGTTAATAAGGGGTGGACATACATTATAGTGTTTGAAGCTATTTTCTGCGCTCCCTATATGACAGCCCTAGGGCCACCCCTGGGTAACGGGGTTAATAAGGGGTGGACATACATTATGGTGTTTGAAGCTATTCTCTGCGCTCCCTATATGACAGCCCTAGGGCCACCCCTGGGTAACGGGGTTAATAAGGGGTGGACATACATTATGGTGTTTGAAGCTATTCTCTGCGCCCCTATATGACAGCCCCAGGGCCATCCCAGGGTAACGGGGTTAATAAGGGGTGGACATACATTATGGTGTTTGAAGCTATTTTCTGCGCTCCCTATATGACAGCCCCAGGGCCACCCCAGGGTAACGGGGTTAATAAGGGGTGGACATACATTATGGTGTTTGAAGCTATTCTCTGCGCCCCTATATGACAGCCCCAGGGCCGCCCCTGGGTAACGGGGTTAATAAGGGGTGGACATACATTATGGTGTTTGAAGCTATTCTCTGCGCCCCTATATGACAGCCCCAGGGCCGCCCCTGGGTAACGGGGTTAATAAGGGGTGGACATACATTATGGTGTTTGAAGCTATTTTCTGCGCCCCCCATATGACAGCCCCAGGGCCACCCCTGTGTAACGGGGTTAATAAGGGGTGGACATACATTATGGTGTTTGAAGCTATTCTCTGCGCTCCCTATATGACAGCCCTAGGGCCACCCCTGGGTAACGGGGTTAATAAGGGGAGGACATACATTATGGTGTTTGAAGCTATTTTCTGCGCTCCCTATATGACAGCCCTAGGGCCACCCCTGGGTAACGAGGTTAATAAGGGGAGGACATACATTATGGTGTTTGAAGCTATTTTCTGCGCTCCCTATATGACAGCCCTAGGGCCACCCCTGGGTAACGGGGTTAATAAGGGGTGGTCATACATTATGGTGTTTGAAGCTATTTTCTGCGCTCCCTATATGACAGCCCTAGGGCCACCCCTGGGTAACGGGGTTAATAAGGGGAGGACATACATTATGGTGTTTGAAGCTATTTTCTGCGCTCCCTATATGACAGCCCTAGGGCCACCCCTGGGTAACGGGGTTAATAAGGGGTGGTCATACATTATGGTGTTTGAAGCTATTTTCTGCGCTCCCTATATGACAGCCCTAGGGCCACCCCTGGGTAACGGGGTTAATAAGGGGTGGACATACATTATGGTGTTTGAAGCTATTTTCTGCGCTCCCTATATGACAGCCCTAGGGCCACCCCTGGGTAACGGGGTTAATAAGGGGTGGACATACATTATGGTGTTTGAAGCTATTTTCTGCGCTCCCTATATGACAGCCCTAGGGCCACCCCTGGGTAACGGGGTTAATAAGGGGTGGTCATACATTATGGTGTTTGAAGCTATTTTCTGCGCTCCCTATATGACAGCCCTAGGGCCACCCCTGGGTAACGGGGTTAATAAGGGGTGGTCATACATTATGGTGTTTGAAGCTATTTTCTGCGCCCCCTATATGACAGCCCTAGGGCCGCCCCTGGGTAACGGGGTTAATAAGGGGAGGACATACATTATGGTGTTTGAAGCTATTTTCTGCGCTCCCTATATGACAGCCCTAGGGCCACCCCTGGGTAACGGGGTTAATAAAGGGTGGTCATACATTATGGTGTTTGAAGCTATTTTCTGCGCCCCCCATATGACAGCCCTAGGGCCACCCCTGGGTAACGGGGTTAATAAAGGGTGGTCATACATTATGGTGTTTGAAGCTATTTTCTGCGCCCCTGTATGACAGCCCTAGGGCCGCCCCTGGGTAACAGGGTTAATAAGGAGTGGGCATACATTATGGTGTTTGAAGCTATTTTCTGCGCCCCCATATGACAGCCCTAGGGCCACCCCTGGGTAACGGGGTTAATAAGGGGTGGGCATACATTATGGTGTTTGAAGCTATTTTCTGCGCTCTCTATATGACAGCCCTAGGGCCACCCCTGGGTAACGGGGTTAATAAGGGGTGGGCATACATTATGGTGTTTGAAGCTATTTTCTGCGCTCCCTATATGACAGCCCTAGGGCCACCCCTGGGTAACGGGGTTAATAAGGGGAGGACATACATTATGGTGTTTGAAACCATTTTTATTGTTGCCTATGTAAACGAAAGTTCGATGCTTTTCAGTCGGTCAACACGATTGTACCAGAAAAGAGATGGGTTATTTATTCCCTAACACTGAAAAATATTTGCATGACACTAATAAATACACTTGGATGACCATATTCGATCGATGAAGACAACTGCTGTCACCAGGACACGCAAGACTCACATCAGATAAGTAGCCTGTACAATAAAACCTGGATTGACCATTTAACTACAATCTCATATTCACTCTAAACATGCATGATGTAGGTCGATCACCACTTTCAGTATTTTATCAACACATCACATAACATGGACTATAACTTACAAACATGGACGAGTTGAACTATCTCAACTAATACCGCAACTAAAGAAGTGTAGGCTACATATCGTAGCCTAAATATTTTCACCCATACATTCAGACATCATCTGACGATGATCGTTTGGTCATCCAAGTGTAGGCTGTATTTATCAATCTCATGTACCGTAGGCCTAATTTTTTTTCAGGATTAGGGAATAACCCATCTCATGTGAGTACAATCGTGTTGACCAACTGAAAAGCATCGAACTCTCGAGTAGACATACATAAAGAGAAGGAGTCCATGTAGTATTGATACGGTACCGTAGGCTACTCAGAATGACATGGGTATAAGGTTAGCCTACGTCATGTAGGCCTACTTATTCCATTTGAGCGGTTTGGATATCTTGGTCATTTAGCTCCGTGTACTTCGGTGTGTGTATAATTTAATAATCTGTGTTACAGAGGTGTCTGTATTACGGTAGAGTGTGTGTATTTTTAATTTAGGTGAATATTGGGCCCGAAGATAGGACCCATCCTGGTAATTGCCTGGAGTAGAATTGGGCATAATAAAATAAAACAATGACAGATATTTTCTGTATTGTGTTAGAAATGCATCCATTATATGACAATTTTTCTTACACCGTGCCTGTTTATCATCGGTGGGTCGTGGTTGTTTTACGGACTCGTTGCTAGCAATATCGTCAAAGGGTTCGTGTCTTTGATGAACCAAGCGGCGGAATATTACGATCAGAGAATTTTCAGCTCCATGTTGGGATATTTGAAATGCCCTCTAATGACGTGACTACATTTAATAACAATAATAACTTATTATTAATATTATACAGTCGTAGTTTTGCCTGTGTGGATAATTTTACAATATTTAATTGTCGAGGTTACACAGGCTTAAATGTGTAACTAGTAACTGCTTTATGATGGCAACTATACGAGTCATCCACTAATTGTATTTATACATTTGTAAGGACCTTTCAGTTCTTTACGTTCAATTTTCTTCAATGTGAGAGTTTTGTTATTTTCATTTGAAGTGGGTTCCTTTTAACACGAAGAGGAATTATTTTGTTTTCTGAAAATCACAGCATTTAGTCGCTGACAATATCTTACTCGTGCACTAACTTGACTTAGCTTTACGATGATAATTTTGTAATGAAATTTAGTGTCGGACAATTATATTTATTCCGCGTGCCCCATCACATTGTGCTCAGGTTTGTGTGGAGCCTACATAGGAATAGAGAAACCAGCAGGTTGCCTTATTTCACTGCTCCACAAGCTGGCACCAGTAATTCCTCATTCGATTAATATTTTACTCGACATTAAATATCCTAACTCATATCTTATAAAGTTAAGTCGAGTGTCATTGTCGAATACCGTACGTTTGTTGTTAACTTCTTCTCACTGTGCACCTGGAGGGTTATATTTGCATTACCAAGAGCCTAACTTGAATTCGGTGTTATGAAATTAATTCATTTCATGTGTTATATATGATAATGATTTGTGTTTTCTAGCTTCCTGAACATTATGGACCAACAACCATTAATTAAGAGTGACCCGGATGAATTCCTTAATATTGTGAGTATTATTTAATTCATATATCGTGCAACAAGATGTGCTCGACAAACTTGTTACCAAATAGGAGGCTAACCAGTATGTTTTTTTTATTGTTACACGTAACTTATAACTGTTATTCTGTCGGTATGTTTTATGTTGGGTCATAATTGTATAATTCTTTCTAGGAGTCAAAAGACCAATTACCCACTTCTAACCTGCTGGATGAATCTTGTGATATATTTGAATACGAAAACACGGCGGTCAAGGTGGAACATCAAATAGAGGTGATCACAGATTCTTTATTTCCTTTCTAATAGGCGGCTTCGGTGACGTAGTTGGTAGCATGCTGAGCTTCTATGCCCAAGATCGCGGGTTCAAACCCGGCCGAAGTCGTCGGATTTTTTAAGAGCGTTATAAATCCCTCAGTGTGCCTTTCTTCGGAGGGGAAGTAAAGCCGGCGGTCCGGTGTCATAGATTTATGCCATGATAAAGAACCTTCCACTAATTTCACTTGTGTGTAGCTAAATTAAAGTTTAATTTGACTAACACTCTTAGGTTCCATCTTTCGTCACCAGGAACCGACTGCGGTGGCATCTAGTAGCGAAGTTCAGAACTAGTTGGTCGTTGGCGGTAGCGTTTGGTAGCAAAAGTGGGAACTACTTGGAAATTCAATGTCTGCAGTCCCTACTTGAATTGGAAACAGATCACACACACTAATACAGCCATCGCAATTGACAGCGGTTATCAGACAGATTCTACACACACCCAAAGTACACGGGGCTACATAACCACGTTGTCGCAGCCCCTTAACTGAAGAACGAACCTTCTTTTCTAATTTATTTATTTTTTATGTATTTATCGTATAACTTTTAGTGCCGGGAGTCTCCAAGGACATGTTCGGCTTGCCAGTGGCTGTAGTTGCTTCAAGCGGACATCCATAGGGTGAGCTACAAGTTGCGTTCAATTTCAAGTAGTTCCAACTTTCGCTACCAGGTGTCACTGATACCTAGTGGTGAACGTTGGAACTTTGATAGAGCGTTCCAACGAAACATAACCTAGAAATTTAACTTCACACAAGTTTAGTCTGTGGAGGGATCTTTTACATGCCGTAAATCTATGACATGGGACCGCCGGCTTTACTTTCCCTCCAAAGGGAGGCATATTGAGCGTTTTTAATGCTCTTAAAAACATGACTTCTTCGGCCAGGTTTGAACCCGTGATCTTGGGAATAGAAACTCAGCATGCTACCAACTACGCCACCGAAGCCGCTAAAGCTCTGCGCAGTGTATTGTTCTGAAAGCTTTAGGTGTTCTGTGCATATTTATCACTTTCTGCAAACTGTGTCTTGTTATGTTTTCTGAACGACAAATATGCCCCCTTTGCCGGCATTTGCAAGCACTGGGTCAGTGGCTGAATTCAAGGAGAAAATAAAAATCAAGAAAGGGTACAAAATCAATGATTGTCTTCATGGAATTAATAAACATTAATGAGAATACTTTGCCAATTATCCCAACAGTTTAGGATGAGAAACACAGGAATGCTGAGGTAGGGTGACCATTTGTATCAAAATAATAGTTCCTGCCACAACCTAGACTAGCCCGCGAGACGCTAAACATGTGTGTTCTGGAGCGCATCAGGCTTCAACTGGAAATTTACATAATGAGATCAGTATCCGAACACTCACATGAAAATGAATGCAAGGCTTGGGTTGACCTCCACTGCTTCACATGGCCAACAACTTGGTATTGACACTCACTTGATGACAGCCTTCACTGTTAGCTCGTACTGTAAGTAAGATGATGGCCCACCTTCTACCTTCATGACAGTCTCCAATGTTGCACACATACTGTTAATTTGATGGCGAGGGTTTCTCGCTTCTTGTCGGAGTGTTGTACCAAAGAGAAAGAGCAATGTGGGTTGTTTTTGACTGACGCGAATTCATCTTGAAAGACACTCCAGATATGGTGTATGGCGCTGTGTCTCAGCCTTTATTGGACCGTGGTCGGCAATTTCATTTAGAAAAACTCTTGTCTATAAAAATATTCATGTTCAGTTTTTTTAATACATTGCGTAATCTTGGCCACGTCAATTGGTCATATATTATGATTTACAAGATAATTGGTATGCATTGAAATTTCTAATAGCTGCCACTGTTTTTACGAATAAATCTCGAATTATTTCTTGTTCTCGTTTTATTTCTCTCTGCCTCAAGCATCTTTGATTTAAACGGGTCTCAAGAGGGTAAAGCAATCACGATATTTATCCACGATGCTGGTCCTTATTCTATGGTAACTCTAAGTAACTGCATCTACGCCGTGAAGTCACAACGTACACACACGATGCTAGTAACAATATGCCAGTCCTAGGTTTGGCGAGTGTATACGAACTGAAATGCTTTCGGAAGTAAACTCCGCAAAATCTGTCAGGTTGATGTAACAAAGGTATGAATGTGGTTTTCAATTACCTTTGGTATGTTATTTTATTCCTTGATTTCTTAGTGCAAATCATCTGAAAAATATTATTCCACCTATGCAAAGGATCATATTTGTAAAACAAGTAATTTCTTTGCAGAATGATACAGACCACCACACGGATATTAAGATTGAGGAGTCTTCTATTCCTGAGCTCATTCCTGTCGTAAAAAAGAAAACACCGTCTGCTGATATGAATGAGGTAAGTATCATTATGCCTCTTTAGAAGACATCTCCTCATCACTTAATAGCATTTCAAGATAAAGAGTGGTACTTTTAGAGTTGTGTTGATAACAAAACTGCTTGGTTGTTATTTGTACTGCCAGTACAATCCATTTAGATTGAAGGACAGCGAATTGAAATGCCTGTCCCATGCGATACTTCTACCTGCGACCGCCGCCTTTGTGCGATGTTGCTCTGATCACTGAGCTACTGGGGGATGAATCTTATATGTCATTTAGAAAGGTACATTATGTGAAGCTAGCATATGTTTGCCACAATCACGTTTTACTAGTTGCCCACAATGTGCTCCCGTACTCTAACAGACGTATAATTCCTGTAGTTAGCATCATAAAATAGCAACAGTATTGATGTTACATACTCTACAATAGCCTCCCTCTAAGGATTATGACCACTCATCTGTATAATGTTCATCTCTAGCAGTGCTGTACAATTACATGGTGTGTTATGTGTGTAAATGTATAAGGTGATAGCACAGAAATAAATTATTCCATCTTATCCCTAGGATGAGAAAGGAGAACTCCAGGAACGTGAAGGTGTTGGAAGTGGAAATCCATTAAATGAGTAAGTATTCAACATACATAAAATATTATCTTCCGCTTTAAGCGTGGATAGCTGTAAGTTTTAAAGTTCTGTTGGTAATGTCAGAAGTGTCTCGTCATTGAAGTATATATTGATTTTAACATTCTACTTAGCAGCCCACAAATTATCCTTTCTCGTTCAGAGTTCTCTCTGTCTTGAAGTATTTAAGAAACGTTTGTCAGTCTGTTGATGGGAGCTATTTCTGTCTTGTTGAAGTATGCTTGGAGGAAATACACTTGTCGCATGATAAGAATCTGAATGAGTCTTGTAAGGAACATCCATTACTTTAAACCCCTTCCACTGTGTCCTTACCCCCAAATGATTCTTCTGTAACCCATGCTAAAAGCGTAAATAGCTTCCTCCTAATCCAAAGTTGCAGGAAGTAAAATCCGATATGTACTTACTTTTTCACAAGACCAGCTTACCCAGTGTGGGTAGACAAGACTTGTAGAGAGGGAAACATTGGGTAGACTGGTCCTGTAGAGTAGTACAATATAGTCTAATACATGCATAAAGTCAAACACGTGGTTTAAGTACTGTAAACCCAAACAATTATCACTTTATGCAAGTACTTTAAATATTGTATTATAGTATAAGTCAAGATATCTATCACTTGATACATGTGGTTTCAATATTGTATTATAGTATAGGTCAAGACAACTATCACTTGATGCATGTGCTTTAAATTGTGTATTATAGTGTAGTGTCATGCATGTGAGAGTAAGCGGCAGGAGAATGCCGACTAGGCATGGATTGCACTATATGCAAAGTATTTAATTAGAGACGCATTTATATTTAATATTATGCATACATATTACAATAATTTCCATTTTTGCGAGCAATTTACTTGCGATATTAAACATTCAGAAGGAATTTCTCGCTTTGTGTTGGCAGAAGTGCCAGAGCGCAACATAGCTTGAGGCAGCTTTATCCCTAGGCTCGTTTATAACCAAGAGTGACGGATCTATTCCATGATCCTTGGTGTGCGTTGTAGGCTATTTGAGCATATCACAATGTATGAAGTTTAAAAATGGGCAATTTTGTTGATGCAAAGGAACATATCTGTAGCTATTATCTAGGAAACATGTGTTAAACGAAGACTTTGATCATTGGATGTTGTTAAACTTAATATATATTATCTATGTATAATACAGATATAAATTATGTTACACGTGTACTCCTAACGTTATGAGTTTCTTCGCTCTCTTTGATTTAAGAGTGAACATTACAGCTTAAGGAGCCAGAACAATAACGATGTTATTATAATAACCGTGCCTACCTTAGATCGTGCACAACAATTATATACATTTACAAAAAAAACACACATCTTTTTATTTGAGGCAAAGTTTAACATTTATAAAATTAAGGTCGTAACTATTCCTTGTCTATTTTTCAAATTTTGATTGTTTCCTTGTGCTGATCTTCATCGTTTGCCTCAAATTTCCCATGTTTATACGAATTTTTAGGCTTTTACTTTCTTAAAGTTGGTATTAACCTTCATCCGGTTGCGCCCGCGGTAGATTACCGTCCAATTGAAAAGAACGCGCTTAGAGCTCCTCTGATAGTTACAAAGTTCGCAAAAGGCAAATGTATTCTCAAGGTACGATATCCTTCTCTAGATGACAGAGGAGTAGCGGTTCTTGATGGCGACGTTTTTGCTCAGTTGTTCATCAAAGTGCTAACGGCGCAGTCGAGCGGTAGACTACCGTCGCGCGCGACCGGAAGTGCAAATTGTTTTGCCTACCGTTCAAAACAAATTGTTAGTATATCCTCATTTCTAACACATGGCATTCACTATTGATAGCCCAGTTGCTCATTCTCTCCCCAACATCCAAACACAACACTATCTTTAAAGCTGTCATATATTGCTTTTTCATTTTTGCCACCACTGTTGTCGCTCCTATTATGGATTTTTTATTGAATAGATATTTCTATATTTACACCTCTGTATGTCAATTATATGTTCGATCAACCTCGATATTGCCATTGAAAGTGAAAAGGAACTCACAATTGAAAAGTCCTCTCGGCACGCCGGAAGGCGGAGGTAGATTTCCTCGGACAAACTTGGGGATAGGCGAAAATAGGCAGAATATGCAGGTTTTTGTAGAAGGATCAGACCTCATTTATTGGGTGGAAGTATTTTATAATTGGAGAGTAATTAACTTTGTTTTTCGTCATTTTATGCATATTTTAAACATTCTATTGTCTTATGATGACGGTAACCTTCTTGTCATTTGGAGTCCATTTTTATACTTGTGGTCACACTGTCCTTATGCAAGGTTTCGACACTGATGTGTAACTATGTAACGGTCTGTTACTTCTTCACGCAAAATTATATCTCCCGCAGAGATGTTGGTTGGTTCCTCAGTTTAGGGGCTGCGACAACGCGGTCATGTAACCCCGTGTACTTTGGGTGAGTGTAGAATCTGTCTGATAAACGGTGTGAATTGTGATGGCTGTATTAGTCTGTAATTCAGGTAAGGAATGCAGACGCTCAATTTCAAGCAGTAGTTCCTAATGTTGCTACCAGATACTACCGTCAACGACACCTAGCTGTGAACTTGGCTACTAGATGCCACCGCAATCAGCAACTCGCAACGAACGTTGGAACTTCCCCTCCAAAGGAAAGCATACTGAGGGATTTTAGCGCTCTTAGAAAATCTGACGACTTTGGCCGGCTTTGAACCCGCGACCTTGGGCATAGAAGTTTAGCATGCTACCAGTTACGTCACCGAAGCCGCTTCACACTTAGATGGAAATCTGAATCTGATCTCGCGCAAGTGCGTTGTCATGGCAACGTCTGATGGCTCATCCCTCATCAATTTAGTTGTGTTGCCATGGCAACCACTGATAGCTCTTCGCATTTTCTTATAATTCCGAAATCATTTTTCTCATCCCTTGGCGTAATGGTGGCTCATATCAAAAATTCTTTCAGACAAAAGTTTTAGGTAATTATTAGGGGAATATTGTCCATTTTGTACGGTTTCGATATTGTGCCTATTAACAGAGATATGATTAATGTTTCCCGAAAAACCCACTTTTCCCACCCCTTTGGTCAATGGTTGGTGCTATCAAAAAACGTTTCAAACATACATTTTTGAGCTTTATCCGGCACATAGTATGAACTTTGAACGGATTCGATATTTCACATATTAAGAGAGTTATAGCAATATTTCATTTTTTCGAAGAAAGTCCCCCATTTTCATCCCCTTCGACCGATTTAGCCCAGTAACGAACTCGACCGAGATTTTATGTGTATACATATTCGGTAAAAATTCAAAGTGATTGGTGCAAAATTACGGCAGTTATCGTGTCCACAAGAGACTGATATACACACATATATATATATATATATATATATATATATATTGCTTCCTGGAACATTGGGACATTGACAGGTCGCAGTCGCGAATTGGCAGTAATCCTAAAATCTCGTTGCGTAGATCTGGCTTGTCTACAAGAGACACGGTGGAAAGGGCAGAACTCTAGAGATATTGGAGAAGGGTATAAGTTGATCTATCATGGTACGACTAATAGCCAGGGAGTCGCTATTGTAGTGAATGAAAAACTTCGCAACCAAGTATCAGCTGTACATCGCTACTCCGATCGTCTCATGTCAGCAGTTATCGACACCCCAACTCGCCGTATACATATATTTTCAGCGTATGCCCCACAGACAGGCTGTGATGAGACAGCTAAAGGCACATTCTGGAACGAACTTCAAGATGCCGTTACAACGTGCAATGGAGAAGACCTATTTCTACTTTGTGGAGATCTTAATGGACATGTTGGCAGTACCAGCGAGGGGTATGAATGCCATGGAAATTTTGGCTATGATCTCAGAAATGAAGACGGGAACAGGATCCTTGAATTTGCTGAAGCAAATGATCTAATTATCACTAACACCTTCTTTAAGAAACGCAAATCACACTTGATCACCTACACTAGCGGAGGGCACAATACTCAGATTGACTATGTACTACTTCGTAGGAGAGATTTCCCAATTGTCATAGACACTAAGGTCATACCATCTGAATGTTTAGCCCCTCAACATAAACTGCTAGTTACCGATCTTAGAATGAAAGATTATATAAGAAAACCCTATGTGAAATGTCATGCCAAAATCAAATGGTGGAAGCTACAAGACCATAAAGTGGCATTCAGTGAGAATATTGTGTTCCCTCCAGTTGATTCTGTAAATACGGATTATACTTGGGCATCATTCAACAACTGCGTAACTAGTATAGCTCAATCTGAGCTTGGTATAACACAGCCCGGCACACGTAGAATTGATAAACAGACGTGGTTGTGGACAGACAAGGTACAGGAAATGGTGCATGAAAAAAAAAACGCTTTTAAAACATGTGTGTGAAGGATAAGAATGGTCGACGACTTCACGATAGCAAGATGATTCTGCACCGTTGGCGAGAGTATTTTAGTGAAGTATTCAACACTGAATTCCCTCACCCACAAATACCAGACATCTATGTTACAGCTGGACCAGTACCTTGTTTCACTGAAGATGAAGTCAAAGTTGCCATTCGTAGCATGAAAAATGGAAAGGCCCCAGGGCTAGATGACCTTTCTGCAGACATCTGGAAAATTGAGGAACTTACTGACAACGCGACCACCTGGCTGACAGAGTTCTTCAATTCAATTATTCTCTGTGGTCAAATACCTACAGATTGGTCAACTAGTATCACAGTACCTATCTTTAAGGGTAAGGGTGACCCAGCTGAATGTACCAATTACCGTCCAATTAGACTTCTCTCCCACACTATGAAAATATTCGAACGTATCCTAGACAATAGGCTGAGGAACATCGTACAGCTCTCAGCAAATCAATGTGGGTTTGTCAAGGGATGTGGCACGATAGACGCAATCTTTGCTGTGCGCCAGCTGATGGAGAAATTCCGAGAGAAGAAGAGGCCACTACATCTTGCTTTCCTTGACCTCGAGAAGGCATTTGATCGAGTACCACACCAGATGATTTGGTACGCTCTCCGAGATCATCAAGTTCCAGAAATGTATATAAACTGGATAAAAATGCTGTACAACAACACCAAAATCCACGTGCGATGCCCTGCAGGACTCACTGACAGCTTCCCTGTGACAGTTGGGGTTCATCAAGGCTCAGGTCTGTCTCCCCTGCTCTTTGTTATCGTCATGAATTCCATAACGCGAGACCTGCAGAAGTGTGTCCCATGGACATTGCTATACGCTGATGATGTGATGCTTGCGGCAGACTCCAGGAAAGATCTTGAAACCCAAGTGCAGACATGGCATGATCGTCTGCAAGGATTTGGTCTTCGTTTGAACATCCACAAGACTGAATACCTCGAAACGATTACATCCCCTGGAACTATAGGTATTAATGGAGCTCCTCTTACCAAGTTAAATACATTCCGATACCTAGGCTCACGATTGAATGGCGACAGCTCTGTGAATGAAGATGTGCGAGCACGAATCAATGCGACTTGGATGCGATTCAGAGATGTCACCGGTGTTCTTTGTGATAAGAAGATGCCTATCCGCCTAAAATCAAAGATATACCGCACAATGGTGAGACCAGTTGCATTATATGGTACCGAGTGTTGGCCAGCACCTAGAAGTGCTGAGCACTCGCTTCATGTCATGGAAATGCGGATGCTGCGAAGATCATTAGACATTTTTCTGCTCGACCATATCCCCAACACAACGATTCGACATACAGCTGGCGTGGCTCCAATCAATGAGAAAATGCAGGAATGGAGACTCCGTTGGTATGGGCACGTTGTCCGTGCACCACAAAGTTCAGTCATCGGCTCGGCCTACCATCTAACGGTCGACGGCCAGAGACAGCGTGGGAGACCAAAATTGCGGTGGCTCGACACCATTAACGCCGATTTACGATCAAGAAACTTGAAATCACGCGAAGCATTAGATCGCAAGAAATGGCGTGCATTGATCCAAAAAGCGGACCCCGTTCCTACGGGATGACGCTAAGAAGGAGAGGAAGAAGATACATATACATATATATATATATATATATATATATATATACATACATAAATTATATATAAACTTTTGAACTGACGGTGGTTTTTGGGTCTGGGGGATGTGAAACGCGAAGATATGTCGAAATTTTCCGGAAATCGAAACATGGTACCCATTGCAATAGTTAGCTTTCTAATGAAATCTACCTAAAATATTACCATCAACGACACCTAGCTGTGAACTTGGCTACTAGATGCCACCGGAACCATCAACTCGCAACGAACGTTGGAACTTCCCCTCCTAAGGAAAGCAAACTCAGGTTTATTTAGCGCTCTTAGTAAATCCGACGACTTCAGCCGGGTTTGAACCCGCGACCTTGTGCATAGAAGTTCCGATACCGAAGTCGCTTCCCACAGACAGATGGAAAACTGAATGTTATCTCGTGCAGTGGCGTTGTCATAGCAACTGCTGATGGCTCATCCCTTATCAATTAAAAGTAAAGTTGTCATGGCAACCTCTCATGGCACTTGGCATTTTCTTAGAATTTAAATCATTTTGCTCACCCCGTGGCGTAATGGTCGGTCGTATCAAAAATTCTTTCAGACAAAAGTTTTAGGTAATTATTGGAGGAATATTGTCCATTTTGTACGGTTTTGATATTGTGCCTATTAACAGAGATACGATTAATGTTTCCCTAAAAACCCACTTTTTCCCACCCCTTTAGTCAATGGTTGGTGCTATCAAAAAACTTTTCAAACATAAATTTTAGGGCCTTGTCCGACACATAGTATGAACTTTGAATGGATTCAATATTTCAGATATTAAGAGAGTTACAGCGATATTTCATGTTTTCGAAAAAAGCCCCCCATTTTCACCCCCTTTGACCGATTTTGCCCATTAACGAACTCGACCGAGATTTTAAGGGGATACATATTATGTAAAAAATTCAAAGTGATTGCTGCAAAATTACGGCAGTTATCGTGTCCACAAGGAACTGATATACATATATATATATATATACATACATAAATTATATATTGTGCCCTTTTAGCAAGAAATATGCCAATCACAGTATACCAGCGTAGCTCAATTCGGAATTTTCGGGGCAGCGGTAAGTTCCCCCACTCTGTGACTCACATATTTTGGATTAATCAGAGGATACACTTGCAAAAATAACAACAAAATCAATTCCTATTTTTAACATATTTAATTAATAAAAATTATGGCGCTACGAACACTTTAACAATTAAATTACTGACCCATAATCATCTACTTGTTCCAAATGAACAAGGAATCGCAATAAAAAATAAAACAAATATTTTATTAAAACATATGGTTTCCATATAAACCAACAATTCCTACTTAGTTTTACTTCCATAAAGCATCAACTGTAAGTTTCATATAACCCCGAGCTCTTTTGGCTCCATGCTTTACATCATAATGGTGTCATTCTTTGTACACCTCAAATACTACTTTTTATGTTTTCTTAATCTTGAAAAATAAAGGTATAATTACCTTTTATAATTATATGTTAATTATTTAACTCAATATTTGGGCATCTCACACATTTTCAGATGTTATCATCTCTCTCAGTTTCACAAATACATTAAGGTAATCAGGAAATTACTTGTGTACTCCAGAGTATGAAGATACTTGACACAGTCAAAAAACTATAGTTACTCCCGAAACCTAGTTGTCTTCAATTAACTCGTGGAATCCTACTTCCATACACATTACAATAGGGATTATTATTTATCTCTTACGTCTTATAAGACCATTATCACATAAGAACTACGATCTGAACAGGCAAGCGGAAATATCAATCTACAAGGACCTCGGTTCAACGCCCGGGTCGTTAACAACTTTAAACACTCCTGGTGTATTCATTTCTCTTTACAACATCTTACGAGACGGTTTCTGCCCACTCTCGCTCTAAGAGAGCCAGGCCATTATACTCGGGCGCGATTTATGACAAGGAGGGTGACTGGGCGACTCTCTGTCTAACCCACGTTAGCAGCTCCTTTTCAAGGCTTTCAAAACAAACCTTCACATTATACTCAGTCCTGGGGAGAGACCGGGCTTTTACTGTACCGTATTCATTCAAACAAATATTCTTTGGTTCATAGACCACTTTCGTAACCTTGGCATTTATTAATTATGAGAGGGTCCTCATTGATTGGGAAGATTAATACACATCCGACGACGAAGAATTAAGGGGCTTTTACCATAAGAGGATTCTGAGTTCGAATCTCTTTACATGCCTCGGGAACCATTCCCTTATAGAGGACTTATACAAGACGCGATTTAAAGTCGGCCGTGGCCTACATGACATACGCTCAATAATACCATACATTAGCTCCCTTTCAATACATACACAATGCCTCGTGATACTACGTCACAAATAGAGGACTTATACAATTATCAATTCACTACAAGCAACTACCCTCCATAAGTAATTTACCAAGTATTTTAACTTCTACGCTTTCCTAGCGTGACATTTTAATATTATGGCGCTCCTTTGCGCTATGCATTATTTTAAGCCGAAATGTCTTCCCAAGAACTGATAAATCTCATTAGTAACAATTCATATTATTAATTCTTATATTAATCTTTTCCGTTGCCGATAAATCGCTCCCTTTTAAAACATTCCCTTGAACATCATATCTTACACATATATTAAGGCTTTAACGCTCTTATGTTCACATCAATTTATTTGATCTTTATTTAATATTTCCATACTTAGTGATTAGTATTATCTTTATTCTTTACACAAGCTCAAAAGCTATTTCTTTCATATCTCAACTTTACTTTATTTAAATATCTTTCATGATAATTACTGATATTTCGCTTGCTCTTATGACATTCGTTAAATACATTAACATTTTATTCACATATTTCCTCTACGGGCTTTATTCTTTACATAATTATTTATAATTTCTCAAATTTCTATTATTGTTCAGACCGCGTTCTTGTTTATTCAGTATTTATTTCTTAAAACACATCCCTCTTACTCAAAAAAACTCCGGTGGATTTGTACACAACCATTTCCTGACACCAAAATAGAATGAAATTCAGTACTCACATGTTTTTTTTAAGATCGTCCCATGATCTTTATTCTTGTGCGGTGTTTCATTTTGGGCCCACTTTGAACTTTTACTCCATATTAAAGGAAATCATCTTATGTACAAACACTTCTTGACACATATTTAAGACACTTAACATTGACGACATTTTTATACACTGATGTGTCCCTTTAGAACACATAATAAACACTAAAATATTAATTTAACACGCAATTTTGATAAATTTACACTTCACAATTCTTGATCACTAGGCCGTATTTCTGAGCCTATCACACGTGACCTCTTAATTTCCCGTTTCCAAGGGTGAAATTTATTCAATGTCGGCTTCCTATTCTGCAGAATACGAAAGTCTCGAAACATCTACTGTTCCCTGGAATCCAAATTCTTCTACTCCTATCCTGGATGACCGGCTATTTATCTAGCTTGAACGGCTTCTTTGTAGATCTGGGTTATCGATCCTAGCGAAAGTCTATTCGGATCGAGGTCTCCTCAATAACCTACCGATGACCTATGGATTTAGATTATAGCAGCTAGTACTTCTCGAGTCTAGTACTTTTAGAATAGTTCGCCTGCTTTCTGGAGATAATGTTTATAGTCTCCGTGCTTCTTTATTTGATCGGTTCTAGCACTCCTACGTTTCTGAAATACGTTCCGAACCTTATTCTGTTCTTCCCTTTTTGGGTTCTTTAATTTATATAACAGTTTATCTTTCTGGTACGGTACTTCCGTACGTTATGATATATTCGTTCGTCTATTTAACGACCTATCGCCTTAAGTCCGACGTTCGCAGCCTGCTCTGACTATATCTTACGAACTTTTCACTATGACTTGCATACTGTCGGGCCTAAATCCTGTAACTAGGATTTTCCTACTCTTTCAACACGGCGATACTTTAAATTTCTTCTTTACCACTCCTTATGGAGGCAAGCAAGTTGTTAATACTGCGACGCCTGTGGCTATCGGATATTACTTCTGCGGTGTAACACAGCGTTTCTCCCCTCAAGGAGTACTGGTAACTGTCTTCGATGTGACGCAGAGTTACTCCCCACACGGCTGTCTGAATACTGGTGCGTAGCGACGCCCCCCTGGGCTATTTGGACCTGCTTGTACTGATGCGTAGTAACACCCCCTCGGGCTGTTCGGAACTGCATATACTGTTGATGCTCCAGCGTCACGTCCCCCTGGACGGACTTGTACTGCGTGATGCGTAGCAACGCCCCCTCGGGCTGTTCGGAACTGCATGATTGGCTTGGTGAAGACAGAAGCTTTATACTATTTCACTACAAAAAAATAAGACTCTAGCCCTTTTTTGTGGCCAACTTCTAAAATAATGGTTGCACAATTATAAAAATTATACCTTCCGGAAGCTCGTCTTCTCAATGTCAAATAATCTCATTACGCCTAAGAATCGATCGTGCAATTCGGAGATATTAATTAATTTCTCATCCTCAATTGTGTGGGTGTTGCTTTTCTTTTGCTTTCTCCCCTCCACACAGGCCTTGGTAATTCCCCGATGACGTCGTCTTGCGTTTGCAGTTTTCTCCTGGGCAATTATTAAATGGTTTCTCTTTACTAAAAAATCTCTCATTCGAAATGATTCACTGTACTGTACTTGTTTACTCATTTTTATGCTCGTAAACGGTTTAATTTTAATTATTCCTCTTCTGGCGCATAAGCGGTGTTGTCATTTTCCAGCAACGTCAGCTCGATTTCCGACTCAGGCTTCCTTGTCTATTCGTGGGAAATTTCCACTCGGTTATTAATACTCATGACTCGCTCCCTTCTGAATGTTAAGAGGGGTGATCTCATCTCACGAACACCTTGTCCTCGTTGGTTGCACAACCTTAGGCTAGCATCCTGGCTGGATCTTTCTTTAAGTTACATTAGAAACTATACGTTTCCTTCATTTCTTCCCCAAATGCATGGATTCGCACTCATTGGACCCTATGGCACATGGGTTCATCTCTCCCCTCCTTAGGTAAATAAATTTTCGAAAAATTTTGAGGAAATTTATTTCAATTAATCATATCTGTCTTTATTCGTCGAAGCCATCATAACGATGTCCGTACCTTCCGTTGTTTTTACTTCTTTAAAGTCGTATCCGGTAATTGTGTAGGTCGGGTATGCTCTGTCCCTACCCTTTCTTTCTTCTCTATTTGTCTGGACTATAACATCTCCAGAACCTCATTATTCCTTACGGGTTTGGTCTATCCCTACCCGTTTCCTTATTTCATCATTCTCTTTTCTTAAATTAAAATTTTCTTCTTCAATAAATTCAATTATTTCTTTAATTTCCCAATACAATTTCTCCAATTCGCATTCGCACTCGAATGCTTGAGCTCTATATTCTATTTCTTCCTTATTCTTGTTTATGTCAAAAGCGGATTCATCTCTAACTGTTTCCATAACCAGGGCTTGTACATTTACTTCATCGAAATCTTCGGGAGGGTAATATAATTTCAAATTCGCTGAATTCATGGTCACTTCGTGATCCGTTTCACAGTGCCGAATTCTATATGCGTTATTCCTCAAATCTCTGATTATTTGATATGGTCCGTGGTACATTTTCTGGAACTTCTTGTACACACGGTTCCCTGGATCCGAAATGGCTGGCCTTTTTACTAACACCATTTCTCCTGCTAATAATGGTCGATGATACCTCTTATGCCTATTTCTTCTTTGCCTCCTGTCGGCTTGAGCTTTTAGATGCTCAAAGGCTCTTCGAATACGTACATCTCTTCCAGGCTGAGCGTCTGCTGGCCTAGGAATTACCAGACTCCAAGGTCTTTCTGGTTGCTCATTCCGATGTAACGTTATGGGTATCTCTCCTGTGGATTCATGGATTGTATTATTTATACAAAATTCGATAATATCCAAGATATCTATCCACTTCCAATTTTCTTCGGCACAGTATATTCTACAGTACTTGGCCGTCTCCCTCATCACTCTTTCTACAGGGTTTGCCTCAGGATGGCGAATACTTGACAAAATCTGACGTATTCCAAGTCTTTCTAATTCTCGTCTGAACTCTACACTGGTGAAACAACTACCGTGATCCGACAACAAATTCTCAGGTTTCCCCAGAATCGGTATCGCTTTTTCTTTGAGTCGTTTTAACACCTGTTTGGTACTAGTCTTCTGTATGGGAGCAAGGACAACCATTTTAGTGAAGACATCTATAGCCACCATTATGTGTCGATTTCCTCTTCTTGCCTTTGGCAAAGGTCCAAAATTATCAATAGATATGATTTGGCCGGGCCTTTCGGGCAACAATGGTATAGGCTTCTGTCTCATCAGAAATGCATTAGGTTTGATCCTTTGACATAGATCACATGTCTTTAACGTGTCCCTTACAGTTTCTCTCAGTCTCGGCCATACAAATGCTTCTTTCAGCATCGAGACTGTTTTGTCGACTCCCATATGTCCGAACGATCTATGGGCTAACCATACTATTTTCCTCTGCAAAATTGCAGGTACAACAATCCTTAATTTGGTATGGTCAGAGTCCACAAACTTATATAATAACCCATTATAAAACGTGTAGTCTTGAGCTATCTTATTAGCTTCCGTGTACGCTGGTGTTCCTCTTATCAAGCTTCCCTCAAGGAAAGATATGAGCATGTTCATCCATGGATCCTCCCGTTGTCTTTGACTAATGCTTCTTAACTCATTAAGAGTACGCTGATCCCTGTCTTCCAAATCTATAGCCATTACTTCCTCTTCTATGGACTCTGGCTGTCTACTTAAGTAGTCTGGAACTATATTTTCTTTTCCTGGGCAGTACTCTATCTTGACATCAAATTGTTGAATGTATAAAGCCCAACGCATCAACCTTTGACTGGATAAATCAGTCTTCATCAAAAAGGTTAAGGCTTTATGATCTGTTCTTAGAATGACCTGAAACCCATATACGATCTTCCGCCAATATTGCAACGCGTGCAATATCGCTAACAGCTCGATTTCGCTGATCGTATAATTTTTCTCGTGTGGTTTCAGTCTCCTACTTGTGAAAGCTAGATAGTTTTTCTTATCAGGGTTTTCCGGGTTTTCCTGATATAGCATTGCCCCTATTCCAATCTGGGATGCGTCTGTTTGAATGATAAATCTCTGATTAAAATCAGGATATCCTAGCTTCACGTAATTTAAGAGCATTTCCTTGGCCTCCACGAATGCTTTTTCTGCTTCCTCCGTCCATTTCCACTTGCCCCCCTTCTTCAGAAGGTCCTGTAGTGGTGCAACAGTTTTGGTGTATGATGGACAATGTCCTGAGAAGAACCCTATCAATCCCAAAAACTGGCGAACGTTCTTCACTTTCAAAGGCCTTGGAAAATCCCTTATCGATTCCAATTTGCATGGATTTGGTTTAACACCATCCTTGTCAATCACATGCCCTAAAAATGTCACTTGCCTTTGACAAAAATTCGATTTCTTTAAATTTATTTTAAAATTTGCCCTTCTTAAATCTTCCAATAATTTCTTCAGCTTTTCTAAATGTTCCTTAATATTCTCCGAGGTAAGCAAAATATCATCCACGTAACGGTTAGTGCAATCTTTCACTTCCTCTGACAGGTTTCGATCAAGCGCTCTTATTAATGCAGATCCCGCGGTCTTCAATCCAAACGGACATCTTCTAAAACAATATGTTTGTTGGTCGAACTGAAATCCAGTCAACAAGCTGGTTTTCTCTTCCAGTTCGAGGTGATGATACGAAGAAGTCATGTCAATATTTGTAAAGATCTTCTTGCCTTTGAACTTCCTCAGTATTTCTTTTATGGGTGGTGCCGAATCATTTTCTGGTATGATTTTTGCATTTAAATTTCTGGCATCTAGACACACCTGGGTAGATTATAGGATGAGGAATAACCCACCCACCAAGGGAAGATGATTAAGAGAAGGAAGTAGATTTGGGATTGGAAAAGAAGGATAGAAAAATAGGAGGAGAGTCCCACAAAATTAATAAGTTTAGCTTTAAATACCCTTAGAAGCAGTTGCCAATGGAAATTAACTCTCGGATACCTAAAGTAGGTACGAGCTTGGTCGAGGCTAACGGGAACCGCAGCTAGGACTTGGGCGGTTTGCAAGAGAGAGGCTTTAGTATATTTCCTCCCAAGCATGTATAAAAGTACTATGGGGAAGGGTGATGGTCTGGCAAGGCTGAGAGGAACAAATTTACTGTATGTCTTCTCAAAGAAATTGGGTTTTTCAAAATAATTCGAAGAATGCCAAATGATTTAACTCAAGTTTGGTATTTTCGATTTCCAAAATTATGGAGTTCCTGTAAGGGCGACCAAGTGTCTCTAAGAAGGAAAACGATAAAGGATTATGCCTTATGGAGTAATCTTGGTAAATAAACCAATGGTTGCATTGGAAAATGGCTAAGCTTTTACTCAGCGAGGAGCCGGCCAAAAGTTTAGACAAACAGAAACACTTATCTTTTAGAAAACTGACCATAAGTTTTCGGAGAGGGTCTCCACAAGCAGGTAGCTGGCTTAGCGAGCTTTACTTGCCTTACTGGCCAATTAGAATTAGCTAATAAAGCTAAAAAGAACTTTAGTGAGGTGAAAATTAAGAGTTTTTGCTCAAATGCAACAAGTGGTAAAATCCCTATCAATAGATTTAATGTCATCTAGTAGGGAGAGCCAAGGAGGTCAGGATCTTGTTTAACCGTTGTATTAGAAAAAATGAAAAAGCGCAAAGGAACGCTAAATTTATTTAACAATTCGGGAGAAATTAATATTTTTGACAATTAAATATTTTACAATCTTGTTAACAATTTGGGGTCGCAGACCTCCAACAACATTCAGAAATTGCTCCAGGCAAATAACAATTCTTAAGGTTTTAAACCTAGTACTAAAACTTTGATAAGATTTAAAAAGGGCAATGAAATGATTAAAGTTTAAACATTAAATTGAGTACAAGGAGTGTACTATAAGAAATTTCTGAAAGAACATTCTAGAGAGAATAGCAAATTCGAAAATAACAACAAGGAAAACATAAAGCATAAAATAGAAGTTACTACAACTTCTTGTATTTAAACCGAATTACATTATGAGAATTATACAAAAGAGGGCAGGTCACTTACTGTGAAACCTGAAGAGGTAATCAAAAAGAAGGTTCTAGACTTCCTATATTTAATTAGAAATCACGAGCCAAATGGGGCAGTTTACATTTCGTGAGACCTAAAAATAACTCACTCAAGAGTCGAAAGAATTGTTTTCCCTAATTTAAAGGAAGAAACAATGTAAGTTTGAAACGTGTGCTAGATACGCAATTATACAGAGATTAATTAATTACACATGAGAAAAAATGGGAGGGCACATCTATAGATTGACACCTCGTTGAAACAGACTTAAAGTTAAAAATTTATTACGGATTGTTAGTAAGAGATTTAGGAAAGAGAGATGGGGATTGAGGGAAAATGTTCATGGCCTTGTTTGAATATAAACGGACGATCGCGACGCGGCAGAAAAGTTGAGCAAGCACTGGTTTTCACTATAGTTGGTTGAAATATATAAGAAGTTCACTGTATAAACACGAGAGTCTATTTCTTGAGAAAGTTGTAAATTACAATTAAATGCCATAGAAAATTCCAGCGGTGGACGAAATTCACTATTGTAATAATTTAGAAGTGAGATTCTTCAATTTTAAATAGCATTCTCACAAGTAAGTGAGAAATACATGACGGCAGGACTTGCAGGTAAAGTACAAGATCTGGAAGGTTCCAGAACAGTCTTAGCAGAAAAATGGGGCTAATGAAAATCCAACGGAGGAACTAGCTTGGTGAATTATAGACAGCGGATATTTAGATAATATCCCACGTGGTGAGAAGATTTCTCATTTAGTTAGCGTAGGAAAGCTACTTTCTATTGAGTTTAGCTTAGACAGACAAAAGCTCAACATAGCAAATCCCTCGAAGAATGATTTGCCCCAACCAATTAATCTCACGCTGTCTATAAAATATCGTTAAAAGCATGTAATCTTTAAAATCCTGAAGATGAGGTTAAAACTTGAAGCTGTACTTATCTTGGTTAAATGTTGATAGGGAAGATCCCTTTGACGGATGCCTAGAGTTACAACATGGCGTGGAGTGAAGAAAGTGTCTCTTGGTTGGAGGACACTGGCTTGAGTTGAGCCCTGACTGATCGAATCAACTGTCGACTTAGTAGTGAGAGCTGCTCAACGGAGCACGGAGGGACCGAGGAAGGGGAAAAGAGTGGGGGGTAGGAGACAAAAGGGGAACATATAAACATTGCCAACTTTAAAACAAAAAAATAATCTTCTCTTGCTGAGCTGGTCTTCAAAGAGTTGATAACAGATGATACTAGCGCAGCATGGTGAGTAAAGAAGTGGACGTAGTCCTCTTGCTCAAGGAGAAAATAGCTGGCGATGATAACAGGATCTGGTGGTCAAATGGATAAGTAAGTCCTCCAGCACCAGGAAGAATTGAGGAGCTTCAGAGATTCGCTGCGAGATGACGCTAGGTGGGTCACAGAAGTTATATATCTGAAACAGACTTATGAAGACATAAGAGATATGCCCAACAAGGAGAAAACAGATGATCACTGTTGGTGTTTGACAAAGAGGAAGGAAGAAATGAACATGCAAGGAGCAATAAAAAATATATCTCAGGTACCGTGTATTCAAAGAATACACCATACTGGCGGGGGCAAACACCAACAGAGAGCAAATAAGCAGTTACACATTTAATGGAAGAGGAGCGATCAAAGACAGGGGTCTTGTAATCGAACCGTTAATGGTCAAGACTCTGACCACCCTGACTCTCCCATCTCTTCCAGGGTACCACTTGGTCACTCTACCGGAAGTCCAAACTAGAGGGGGAGAAACATCCCTAACCAAGACCAAGTCCCCCACTTTAATGTCGGGACTGGAAAGAAACCACTTCTGCCTCCGTTGCAAGGAAGTTAAATATTCCAAGTTCCATCTCTTCCAAAAAGAATTACGGAGGGCTTCAAGTTTACGCCAAACAATAGGTAGATTAAAATCCCTGTAAGAATTAGGAAGAGGAGGAGGGGCAGAAAGAGAAGTGCCGATAAGGAAGTGACCAGGGGTGAGTGGAAGTAGGTCATCAGGGTCATTGGAAAGCGGAGTTAAAGGGCGAGAGTTAACAACACCTTCAATCAGAACAGACAGTGAATTGAATTCTTCGTAAGTCAGAATTCGATTACCTAAGACTTTTCTTAAATGACGTTTAGTGAGCTTTACGCAAGATTCCCACCTACCACCATGATGCGGAGCGTAAGGAGGTATAAAGCGCCATTTGAAACCTTTTGAATAAGAAAAATTAGAAATTTGTTCCATGGCTGGAGAGGAAGTGAGAGCTTTCTTCCACAGGGAAGCTGCGCCCTGAAAGGTGGAAGCGTTATCAGAGAACATCTCAGAAGGAACACCACGCCTAGCAGTGAAACGAGAGACAGCTGATAAAAATAAGAAGTAGAAGCATTCGTTACTAGTTCCAAGTGGATTGCGCCGGTACCCATGCAAACAAAGAGAGAAACATAAAGCTTACCAAACAATTTGCGTTTAGCTTCAGGAGAGTTTCGTTGATATTGGAACGGACCCATATAGTCCACGCCAGTTAAAGCAAATGGGCGAATAGGAGAAGAACGAAATGAGGGCAGATCGCTCATTAATTGAGTGTTGATTTTAGGTTTCGCTTTGAAACAAGGAATGCACTTGTGAATTACAGAAGAAACTTCATGAATTCCATTTATAATCCAGTACTTTTCCCTTAAGAGGCAAAGCAGAGTACGTGTACCAACATGAAGATTACGGTAATGAAAGTCACGTATAATTAAGGAAGTTACGTGATGTTTGGAAGGCAAAATAACGGGATGCTTTTTGTCCTCAGAGAGTAAAGATTGCGAGAGCCTTCCACCTACCCTGAGTAACCCATGGTCATCAAGAAACGGGGCTAAAGCACGGAGACGGCTGGATTTGGGAAGATCTCTTTTAGAAGAAAGCAATAACAATTCAGAGGAAAAGGCTTCTTGCTGTGTCAGTTGTAAAACCTTAACGGTAGCGAGATTCAATTCATGATTGGTAAGGTGTGGTTTAGGGAGAAGAGGTTGGTCAACCACAAGATATTTCCATCTAAGGAGATAGGCGACAATTCGTAGTAATTTATGAAAAGAAGAATAGCGGGACAACAAAGGATGAGAAGCGTTGGAAACAAGACAAGAAGCAATGGGTAGAGGTACTTTAGCGTCAGGCAAGTTGGAGTTTGTAGCTGGGGGTTTAGAAGGCCATGAGGAAGATTCGTCGATTAGCCACGAGGGCCCATGCCAGTACAATTGGGAAGCTGCCAATTGAGAGGGTAAACAACCACGAGAGATAATATCGGCTGGATTATCCGCACTGGGAACATGCCTCCATTGACATCCAGAAGAAAGAGTTTGAATTTTGGAAACCCTGTTTGCAACGAAAGTTTGCCAGTGAGAGGGGTTCTTGGCGATCCAAGAAAGGGCGATCATGGAATCGCTCCAGAGATAAATTTGCGAGAATTTGACCTTTAATACTTCCCGTAATTTCTTGACAAGTTCTGCAGCCATTAGTGCAGCGCACAGTTCGAGCCTAGGCAAAGTGATAGTTTTAAGAGGAGCGACCTTCGATTTGGCACAAACAAGGTTGGAAACTGGAGATCCATAGAGTGAATCGTGATAAACTAAATATGCACAGCAACCATAAGCTTTTTCGGAACTGTCCGCGAACACATGAAGGAAAAAAGATGCATTAGAATGAGGGCTGATTAAATTCCTGGGAATTTCAATAAGGGAAAGATCCAACAAATTGCTGCGAAACGAGAGCCAACGATTAAGAAAAGAAAGAGGGACAATGTCATCCCATTCACATTTGAGCGACCACAGCTCTTGCATGAAGAGTTTGGCTATAACGATAACTGGGGCAAGGAATTGAAGTGGATCAAAAATTTTTGCAATTTCAGAGAGAACTTGTCTTTTTGTATTAGGAAGCTCTTCTGCGAGCGAAACTTTATAGATAAGAGTGTCAGTGCTAGTGCACCAGTGAACTCCTAGAGTTTTTATAGATTCGGAGTTTCCACAAATTTCGACAGAAGAAGGATCTACGTCTTCGATGGGAAACAGCGAGAAACTCAGGGGAGTTGGAGTTCCACTTATGGAGTGGGAAACCTCCATTCCTTAGTAATGCCTGAAGTTCTAAAGATACAAAAGAAGCTTCCTCCAAAGAGGGGAAGGATTGCAAATAATCGTCAACATAGGATGACGTAGTTAGTGCTTCAGAGGCTTTGGGGTTAAATAAATTACCATCTTGAGAGGCTAGCAAGTGTAGGGATCGGATAGCAAGGAAAGCAGAGGGTTTTAAGCCATAAGTAACCGTTTTCAAGCGAAATACCTTAATGGGCTTATTGATTTCATCACGCCACAAGATTCTTTGAAGATCTCGTTGTTCTGGTTGAATTAACACTTGACGGTACATCTGTTTTATGTCGGCTATGACAGCTATGGGAAATAATCGAAAATTTAAGAGTATAGCAGATAAATCTGATTGAATAGCAGGACCAGAATAAAGAGTGTCGTTAAGGCTGTTGCCATTAACGTCGGGTGATGAACCATTGAAAACAACTCGAATTTTATCTTTTACAAGAGGGTTTTACCACACGGGATGATGATTTAAATAAACCGTTTCAATTGGGGGGTGCAATTCATCATCAGATTTGTTAACAACTTCCATAAGATCTAAGCTTTCATACTCATCCATGAAATCAGTGTACTGTTGTTTAACAAGAGGTTCCTTCTTGAATTTGCTCTCGATAGCGAAGAGAGCTTTTCGAGCTTTAGGCTGAGAGTTGATATGTTTAGGAGGATTATTTAATCTTGGCATTTGAACGACGAACCGGCCATCAGCAGAACGAGTGGTGGTGTTTAAAAAAAGTTGCTCACAGAATTCATTTTCTGAAGAGGTTACATTAGGAGAATCAATATTTTCAAGCCTCCAGAACTGTTCTAGGTCAGTATTGGAGAAGTAACATTGCGATGCGGGTTGAGGAGAATAATGGGGAAGTTGACCGGTGACGATCCATCCAAAATTAGTGTCTCTGGCAACCACGTTTGAGGATAACTTACGAACCTGTTTACGTAGGCAATTCCAGAAAACATTGGCACTAAAAAGTATGTCAATAGGGTTCTGCATATTGAAACAAGGATCGGCTAGCCTTAAATGCGAGGGAATGTTTAACCCTGAAATATCCACAGAGTGATTTGGAGTGTCTTCTCCAATGCTATTAAGAATTAGACAATTAAGTTTAAGAAAGTTGTTTCTATGACAAGTATCTCTTATAGTTAGCTTTGAGAATTGTAAAGCTTGCGATTTTGAGCTGTTGATGCCCGACACATTGATAGAAGTGGGGTTTACAGGTAGACCTAGTTTTCTAATCAAGGAATTAGATACAAAATCATGAGTTGCCGCTGAGTCTAGAAGACCGCGTGCACGGACCCAGTTGCCAAAGTTATCCTGAACGTCAATTTGGACAGTAGACAACAATACTTGCGCACTGCGAATGGACTTAGCATTTTGAATATACGATGAAGCATTAGAACTGTTAGCACTATCATTTTTAGGAGAAGTGGATGCTGTCGATGACCTTGCCTGATCATGACGATGTAGCAAAGTATGATGAGCCTTTTCACAATGGTAGCAAAGTCTTGTGGACTTACAATTAGAAGCAGAATGCGTGGGCGCTAGGCAGTTGAAACAATGTTTATTTTGAGCAACTAATTTTCGTCTGTCGTCGACTGACATTTCTTTAAAAGATTTGCAAAGGTAGAGGGCATGGGGATCTTTACAAAGTATGCACTTTACAGGTTCGTTTAAACTTTTGCGAGGTTCGCTTTGCGTGTTTAAAACAATAGAGCTAGCAACACGACGTTCACTAGACCTAGTTGGGTAACCAGTAATGTTTGATTTAAATTTGGATGAGCTGGGCCCGGGTTTTTGGGTATTGGACGCTGAGCGTTCACTTTTGGATTTGATGGACATTAATTCGAATTTGGAACTAGGAGATGAAGGTTCACTTTGATTCGCTAGAGCGGTTAAAAGTTGGCATCTAGCATTTATGAAAGTGACTAAATGCTCGTAAGAGTAGTCGTCTTCTTTAGAAAGTTCAATTTCCCAAGCTTTGAGGGTAGCAGCATCAACTTTAGAGACTACTAAATGTATTAGGAAAGTATCCCAATGTTCAGTAGGTTGATCTAATTGGGACAAAGCTTTAACGTGGAGTTGGGTAGTATCAATTAAAGTACGCAAACTAGTGACGTCATTTTGCTGTGACGTAGGTAGGTTAAATAGAGCCTTAACATGGCGTTGAATACGTAAACGTAAATTTCCATATCTTTCTTTTAATAAGTTAAAGGCAATGGGGTAATTTTCGGCACGCAGAGGAAGTGCTTCAACCAACTGCAAAGCTTGACCTCGAAGGATAGATCTCAAGTAATGAAACTTGTAAATGACTTGAATGTCTTCATTGTCATGAACAAGGGAGCAAAATAACTCATAGAAAGAATCCCAAGCAGATTCATCTCCAGAAAAATGGGGTAAATCAATTTTCGGTAAAGTTGGTTTGGGCTTGTGAGTGCCCTCACGGAATGAAGTTTGTGGTTCGTGAAGGGAACCAAGAACAGAAGCGTCCTTTTTCTGCTCCTCTTCGAGTTGGCGTATTATTTTGAAAGCAGAACCTATGCCTTCGTAATATAGGTTTTCTACTTCGACACGATCTTCTGTTTGATTGAGCATGCAAGTTTCTATTTCAGTTTGAATGTTACAGTAGTTTTCATAAGAACGTTCAAAATCCTTTACACGATGTTTCAACAAATCTAATTGCGCTTCTGAGGGATCTAATTCTTTTATGTACCTTCTAAATCGGGTAATTTGCCCTTTATAGGATGCTCGTTTAGAAGTAAGTTTTTCATCTTTATCCTTATCAGTGGGGCCATATTAAAAAAGGTAGATGAAAATGTAACTCACGAAACTGTGGAACCTTGGAAATGCTGTCAAGCTGGCAGCAGCGAATGAGTAGAAAGGACGGGACACACCAAAGGAGACAGGAGCGGCCTCTTTCCCGTTCACAGGCTTTGCATGATGTAATTATAGCTGAAAAAATCCAAAACAGATGTTAATAATTTGCAAAGTATTGTCAAATGACACTTTTTTAAAAAGAAAAAAGAAAAAATGGGCTCTCCCGGGTTTCTGGGCACCAATTTTTGGGTAGATTATAGGATGAGGAATAACCCACCCACCAAGGGAAGATGATTAAGAGAAGGAAGTAGATTTGGGATTGGAAAAGAAGGATAGAAAAATAGGAGGAGAGTCCCACAAAATTAATAAGTTTAGCTTTAAATACCCTTAGAAGCAGTTGCCAATGGAAATTAACTCTCGGATACCTAAAGTAGGTACGAGCTTGGTCGAGGCTAACGGGAACCGCAGCTAGGACTTGGGCGGTTTGCAAGAGAGAGGCTTTAGTATATTTCCTCCCAAGCATGTATAAAAGTACTATGGGGAAGGGTGATGGTCTGGCAAGGCTGAGAGGAACAAATTTACTGTATGTCTTCTCAAAGAAATTGGGTTTTTCAAAATAATTCGAAGAATGCCAAATGATTTAACTCAAGTTTGGTATTTTCGATTTCCAAAATTATGGAGTTCCTGTAAGGGCGACCAAGTGTCTCTAAGAAGGAAAACGATAAAGGATTATGCCTTATGGAGTAATCTTGGTAAATAAACCAATGGTTGCATTGGAAAATGGCTAAGCTTTTACTCAGCGAGGAGCCGGCCAAAAGTTTAGACAAAAAGAAACACTTATCTTTTAGAAAACTGACCATAAGTTTTCGGAGAGGGTCTCCACAAGCAGGTAGCTGGCTTAGCGAGCTTTACTTGCCTTACTGGCCAATTCGAATTAGCTAATGAAGCTAAAAAGAACTTTAGTGAGGTGAAAATTAAGAGTTTTTGCTCAAATGCAACAAGTGGTAAAATCCCTATCAATAGATTTAATGTCATCTAGTAGGGAGAGCCAAGGAGGTCAGGATCTTGTTTAACCGTTGTATTAGAAAAAATGAAAAAGCGCAAAGGAACGCTAAATTTATTTAACAATTCGGGAGAAATTAATATTTTTGACAATTAAATATTTTACAATCTTGTTAACAATTTGGGGTCGCAGACCTCCAACAACATTCAGAAATTGCTCCAGGCAAATAACAATTCTTAAGGTTTTAAACCTAGTACTAAAACTTTGATAAGATTTAAAAAGGGCAATGAAATGATTAAAGTTTAAACATTAAATTGAGTACAAGGAGTGTACTATAAGAAATTTCTGAAATAACATTCTAGAGAGAATAGCAAATTCGAAAATAACAACAAGGAAAACATAAAGCATAAAATAGAAGTTACTACAACTTCTTGTATTTAAACAGAATTACTTTATGAGAATTATACAAAAGAGGGCAGGCCACTTACTGTGAAACCTGAAGAGGTAATCAAAAAGAAGGTTCTAGACTTCCTATATTTAATTAGAAATCACGAGCCAAATGGGGCAGTTTACATTTCGTGAGACCTAAAAATAACTCACTCAAGAGTTGAAAGAATTGTTTTCCCTAATTTAAAGGAAGAAACAATGTAAGTTTGAAACGTGTGCTAGACACGCAATTATACAGAGATTAATTAATTACACATGAGAAAAAATGGGAGGGCACATCTATAGATTGACACCTCGTTGAAACAGACTTAAAGTTAAAAATTTATTACGGATTGTTAGTAAGAGATTTAGGAAAGAGAGATGGGGATTGAGGAAAAATGTTCATGGCCTTGTTTGAATATAAACGGACGATCGCGACGCGGCAGAAAAGTTGAGCAAGCACTGGTTTTCACTATAGTTCGTTGAAATATATAAGAAGTTCACTGTATAAACACGAGAGTCTATTTCTTGAGAAAGTTGTAAATTACAATTAAATGCCATAGAAAATTCCAGCGGTGGACGAAATTCACTATTGTAATAATTTAGAAGTGAGATTCTTCAATTTTAAATAGCATTCTCACAAGTAAGTGAGAAATACATGACGGCAGGACTTGCAGGTAAAGTACAAGATCTGGAAGGTTCCAGAACAGTCTTAGCAGAAAAATGGGGCTAATGAAAATCCAACGGAGGAACTAGCTTGGTGAATTATAGACAGCGGATATTTAGATAATATCCCACGTGATGAGAAGATTTATCATTTAGTTAGCGTAGGAAAGCTACTTTCTATTGAGTTTAGCTTAGACAGACAAAAGCTCAACATAGCAAATCCCTCGAAGAATGATTTGCCCCAACCAATTAATCTCACGCTGTCTATAAAATATCGTTAAAAGCATGTAATCTTTAAAATCATGAAGATGAGGTTAAAACTTGAAGCTGTACTTATCTTGGTTAAATGTTGATAGGGAAGATCCCTTTGACGGATGCCTAGAGTTACAACATGGCGTGGAGTGAAGAAAGTGTCTCTTGGTTGGAGGACACTGGCTTGAGTTGAGCCCTGACTGATCGAATCAACTGCCGACTTAGTAGTGAGAGCTGCTCAACGGAGCACGGAGGGACCGAGGAAGGGGAAAAGAGTGGGGGGTAGGTGACAAAAGGAGAACATATAAACATTGCCAACTTTAAAACAAAAAAATAATCTTCTCTTGCTGAGCTGGTCTTCAAAGAGTTGATAACAGATGATACTAGCGCAGCATGGTGAGTAAAGAAGTGGACGTAGTCCTCTTGCTCAAGGAGAAAATAGCTGGCGATGATAACAGGATCTGGTGGTCAAATGGATAAGTAAGTCCTCCAGCACCAGGAAGAATTGAGGAGCTTCAGAGATTCGCTGCGAGATGACGCTAGGTGGGTCACAGAAGTTATATATCTGAAACAGACTTATGAAGACATAAGAGATATGCCCAACAAGGAGAAAACAGATGATCACTGTTGGTGTTTGACAAAGAGGAAGGAAGAAATGAACATGCAAGGAGCAATAATAATTATATCTCAGGTACCGTGTATTCAAAGAATACACCAACACCCTTACTGAGCCATCCGGTTTACTCACAATCACTAATGGACTAACATATGGTGTCGCCATCTTTTCTATAACACCTGCATTCATCATCTCCTGCAGTGTTTTCTTAGTTTGTGGGTAATGTTTTTCCGCAACCGGGTATGGTTTTTGTTTGAACGGTGCCCAATCATTGACCTGGAACGCGTATTTAAAATTTTCAATCTTCCCTGGCTTGGAATCAAATACGTCCCTATATTCCAATAATAATTTCTTTAACTGTTCCTTATTTTCGAGGTTGACTTTAGCTTCCTCCACTTTTCCTGACAGGTTGGTCTCGAACTCAGTTTCCAAATCATCTTCGAGTTCTATGTTGAGGACTTCAAATATCTTTTCTATGTCCTTATAATCTTCCTCAATCACTTCCTCCATATGCCATACCTGTTTTCCTATTTTCGCATCCTGTTCCTGTAAGTTAATGTTTTGCTCATCCACATCCTCTCTTTGAACTCTAATGCAGTTTTGCGCTAGGTCTATAATGACCTTGTTCTCACGGATAAAATCAATACCTAATATGACATTATACGGTAATTGATTTACCAGCAAAAAGCACTGCGAAATTTCAGCGTTACCCATGATCAGATCAATGTATACCTGAAATTTACATGTCAAAGATTTTTCAGGGATAATTCCCTTAATCTTTACACTTGATGTGGGAATCTTTAATACTCGGCCCCTTGTTTCCAATTCATTTAAAAGGGTTTGTGTAATTAGACTTATTGTGGATCCGGTATCAATCAATGCTCTGACCAGTAATCCTTCTATCCTAAGCATAATTATAGGTAATTCTCTTTTAACAGGTGGGATTCCTTCCACATCCTCGTTAATTAGCTCATCTGGTCTGGCTATCCAATTTACAATTTCTACCTCCTCCCAGCTCCTGGTATGTTTCCACTTTTGACAATTTAAATTTGGAGTTTTTTTTATCCTGAGGGTTCCCTTTTCCCTCATTCTTTAACTGAGCTTGTAATTCCAAGCTTTGAGCTCCGTCTAGTCGGTCGGGTGATTTCCGGTTCTTAATCGCCTCACTCCAACGGACTTTTTGCCTATCAGGTTCATCTGGTCGTTCGTTTATATAACGAAGACTTTCCTGATATCTTTCTTCTATTTCGGCCCGATATTCATCATCCCTATCCTCTGGCCTTACATTCCTTCTGGGATAATTCTCCCATTTCTTTCTGTTTTCTTGCCTTTGATGGTTATTGTTATAGGGTCGGCTCTCTTGTTGCCTATAACCCGTAGTTCTAGGATTTCTTCCTCGATATCCTCCCCTGTAATATGGCTGTATCCTTCTAGGCTCCTGGTGCCCATACTCTCGACCTAGTCCTTGGGTATCCGTGCTGGTGGACTGATTCCTGGTCGCTGGTTTTTCTCCAGTTTCCTGACCGCTGGCCATGTGTACTTGCTCAGTTTGTCTTTGATGCCGAGGAGTTACGTGCGAAGTCGTCATATCTAATTGACGTAATACACTCTCCACTTCCACAGCACTTCTGGCTTTGGATGAGATTAGCAGCCTCTGAATCTCATACGGAAGCTGCCTTGCAATGGCGGCACACAGGTCGTTTTCTGCCGGAGCAATATCAAGTTCACGGAATTTACACAGCTGAGCGGTGAAAAATTCCGAGTATTTAGTTGGTGCATTTGTGCTGTACTTCCTAGAGTACAGATCTAGCCTTAAATTCTCTTGGACGTCTGCTGCCCAATATCGCTTTAAAAATGCTTCCCTAAAGCCTTCCACCGTATCAAAGGTGTATCTGAAGCTTCTGAACCAGGTGAGACAATCACCTGCCAACAGCTTTTCGATAGCTCTCAGTCTCCGATCCTGAGGAACTTTCATTTCGTTTAGATATTCTGCAACTTCTTTTAGCCAGTATTTTGGAGTAATAGACATGTTATTACCCGTAAACTTTACTGGTCTGTCCTCATTTGATTTAATAATGTTTATTATCTGGCCATTTGTCTGATTCATGTACGGAGTTGACATCGCCATCGGATATCCTAGGTTCTTATAAGGGCTCTCCCCTCCTAAGTCCCTCTCCGTATCCGTGCCTTGCTCACGGGAATCTACCCATCCTGTCTTTGGAAACTCCTCCTGATTCTCAAATTCTAACTTCCTTTCCCTTCGGGCACTTTCTTCATTAGCCATGAGTTGAATTTCCATTTGACTATTCTTATGTTCAGTCCTCTCTAATCGGGATCGTAACTCATTCTGAATTCTTTCTTGATTCCTTTTAATATCTTCCTCTACCCTTTTGGATTGGAATTTCTCATCCCTGTAACTATCCCTGAATTCATTTAGTTGTTCTTCTACCTCTTTCTTAAAGATCATGACCTTTTGGTCTATCATTTCTGGTTTCACGTCACCTCTGGTATCTAGGTCTTCTCGTATTTTTTCTATTTTCTTCTCCATCTCTCTTTGTTCTTTGACCATATCCCCTTTAATTCCTTCAAGTTTTTCCTCCGTTTTCTCTTGACTCTTATTTAATATCATCAAGTCATTTTGGATCTGGCCTACTTCCTTATGAGTTTTTCCTACTTCGACCTTTAATGTTCCAATGGTTCCCTGGACCTCATTAATACCCTGACTTATTTCCTCTATCTTCAGGGTCTTCTCTTGATTTTCTTCATTTCGTATCTTTCTTTCTTCCTGGATATGCTCTTCGTAAGTCCCTAGTCTCTTACTTATTATTTCCTCGTGCTCCCTAAATTTTTCATCTACCTGCCCGGTAAATTGATTAATCTGATCTTTCATACCCTGTACATTTTTGTGATTCTGAGTTTCCAAACTATCCACTTTATCCTGAATTTTATCAACCTTTCCCTCAAGATTTCCTACTTTCTCCTCAACTCTTTCAAATCGGTTTCCTAGCTCACTGACACTTGTTTTTATCTCATCCCGAGATTTTTCACAAATACTCTTGTTCGATTCTATCTGAGCTTCTAAATGTTTCTGCACCTCTTGGATCTGGGTTACAAGTTCATTTTGACATCCGTCTACTTTCTCTTTACATGCTGTTTCCATAGAACCAATTTTATCCTCTATAATTTTAAAATTATCCTGGCATTCCTTTTTGGATTCTATACTATTTTTTTCTATAGTATTTATCTGGGTTCTCAATCCTGCATTAAATGTGTTACTCTCAGTTTGCAATGCCTTTAACTTTTCCCCAAATGTTTTATCCAATATTTGAAATTTGGACTCTATGTTTCCTTCTATACTTTCTCGGAGTTCATTTGACCCCTGTTTTATTCCCCCTTTTAATTCATTTAACTTATTCCCAAAATCAGTGTCAAAAGCTTGAAATTTGTTATTCATTGTTTCTTCTAATTTCTTATTTATATTACTTTGTATTTTAGTCTCCATGGCCTCTAATTTAGTGTTCATGGCTTGACTTTTCAAAAAATTATCACCTATCATCTTCTCCTGAAAGGAATGTAATTTATTTTCAAGTTTCCCTTCTATTATTCCTAGTTTATCTTCCAAAGCCCTGGATTGTGCTGAAAAATGATCGGTATTCTCTATCCTTATATTATCCAACTTACTTTCTATCTCAGCCTTCAATGTACTATTCATGTTAATACAATCGGCTTGGATAGATCCCAACTTTTGATTTATGGATTCGAACACTTTGTTATTTTCCTCCTTTTGGAGACTCAATGTATTGTCTATTGTTCCCAATTTATTGTTCATGGTCTCCCACTTTTCTTTGCTATCGGCTTTTATAGCGTTTAAAAGTTCCTGCCTCTCTTCCCTATTCTCTTTTTTTGCATCTTCCGTACTTTTCGTACTTATTTTTACTATCTCTTCCCTATTCTTTTGGAAATGTTCATCCAAACACTCTTTTAACTCCATCATCGTCACCATCTTTTCTAATATAAGAATACAGTGGGCCATTAATGCCACCACACTAGTACATGCTTGAGAGATGATACTCTGAATCAGTGTGTCCCAATTTCTTTAAAATCTTACTTTGGTACGGGTATTTACTACACCGTACCCGTTTGGTACCTTTATTCATTTCATAAACCTTTATGGAAGTATTTAAAATTCAAAATTTCGAAAAACCATTTTTTTCAAAAAATGAAAATTTTGATTTTTCGAGAAAAACTCGGGTTTTCCCTAGGAAAACTCAGCCCTGCGTACTGGGCGCCAAAAAGAACGAGTGTTGGGGGTTGTTAATATAATTCAGGGCTGCTCGGTATGAGTTTCTAGGGACCCATGCGGTCAGTTAATATTTTACGTTGTAGCTACTCCTATCATTACTTTAATTTACTTGTTATGACCGTCTTAAGTGTTCCTCTAGTATTTAATCCAGCACATTACTTATATGACCCCCATGTGCCCTTTTAGCAAGAAATATGCCAATCACAGTATACCAGCGTAGCTCAATTCGGAATTTTCGGGGCAGCGATAAGTTCCCCCACTCTGTGACTCACATATTTTGGATTAATCAGAGGATACACTTGCAAAAATAACAACAAAATCAATTCCTATTTTTAACATATTTAATTAATAAAAATTATGGCGCTACAAACACTTTAACAATTAAATTACTGACCCATAATCATCTACTTGTTCCAAATGAACAAGGAATCACAACAAAAAATAAAACAAATATTTTATTAAAACATATGGTTTCCATATAAACCAACAATTCCTACTTAGTTTTACTTCCATAAAGCATCAACTGTAAGTTTCATATAACCCCGAGCTCTTTTGGCTCCATGCTTTACATCATAATGGTGTCATTCTTTGTACACCTCAAATACTACTTTTTATGTTTTCTTAATCTTGAAAAATAAAGGTATAATTACCTTTTATAATTATATGTTAATTATTTAACTCAATATTTGGGCATCTCACACATTTTCAGATGTTATCATCTCTCTCAGTTTCACAAATACATTAAGGTAATCAGGAAATTACTTGTGTACTCCAGAGTATGAAGATACTTGACACAGTCAAAAAACTATAGTTACTCCCGAAACCTAGTTGTCTTCAATTAACTCGTGGAATCCTACTTCCATACACATTACAATAGGGATTATTATTTATCTCTTACGTCTTATAAGACCATTATCACATAAGAACTACGATCTGAACAGGCAAGCGGAAATATCAATCTACAAGGACCTCGGTTCAACGCCCGGGTCGTTAACAACTTTAAACACTCCTGGTGTATTCATTTCTCTTTACAACATCTTACGAGACGGTTTCTGCCCACTCTCGCTCTAAGAGAGCCAGGCCATTATACTCGGGCGCGATTTATGACAAGGAGGGTGACTGGGCGACTCTCTGTCTAACCCACGTTAGCAGCTCCTTTTCAAGGCTTTCAAAACAAACCTTCACATTATACTCAGTCCTGGGGAGAGACCGGGCTTTTACTGTACCGTATTCATTCAAACAAATATTCTTTGGTTCATAGACCACTTTCGTAACCTTGGCATTTATTAATTATGAGAGGGTCCTCATTGATTGGGAAGATTAATACACATCCGACGACGAAGAATTAAGGGGCTTTTACCATAAGAGGATTCTGAGTTCGAATCTCTTTACATGCCTCGGGAACCATTCCCTTATAGAGGACTTATACAAGACGCGATTTAAAGTCGGCCGTGGCCTACATGACATACGCTCAATAATACCATACATTAGCTCCCTTTCAATACATACACAATGCCTCGTGATACTACGTCACAAATAGAGGACTTATACAATTATCAATTCACTACAAGCAACTGCCCTCCATAAGTAATTTACCAAGTATTTTAACTTCTACGCTTTCCTAGCGTGACATTTTAATATTATGGCGCTCCTTTGCGCTATGCATTATTTTAAGCCGAAATGTCTTCCCAAGAACTGATAAATCTCATTAGTAACAATTCATATTATTTTTAATTCTTATATTAATCTTTTCCGTTGCCGATAAATCGCTCCCTTTTAAAACATTCCCTTGAACATCATATCTTACACATATATTAAGGCTTTAACGCTCTTATGTTCACATCAATTTATTTGATCTTTATTTAATATTTCCATACTTAGTGATTAGTATTATCTTTATTCTTTACACAAGCTCAAAAGCTATTTCTTTCATATCTCAACTTTACTTTATTTAAATATCTTTCATGATAATTACTGATATTTCGCTTGCTCTTATGACATTCGTTAAATACATTAACATTTTATTCACATATTTCCTCTACGGGCTTTATTCTTTACATAATTATTTATAATTTCTCAAATTTCTATTATTGTTCAGACCGCGTTCTTGTTTATTCAGTATTTATTTCTTAAAACACATCCCTTTTACTCAAAAAAACTCTGGTGGATTTGTACACAACCATTTCCTGACACCAAAATAGAATGAAATTCAGTACTCACATGCTTTTTTTTAAGATCGTCCCATGATCTTTATTCTTGTGCGGTGTTTCATTTTGGGCCCACTTTGAACTTTTACTCCATATTAAAGGAAATCATCTTATGTACAAACACTTCTTGACACATATTTAAGACACTTAACATTGACGACATTTTTATACACTGATGTGTCCCTTTAGAACACATAATAAACACTAAAATATTAATTTAACACGCAATTTTGATAAATTTACACTTCACAATTCTTGATCACTAGGCCGTATTTCTGAGCCTATCACACGTGACCTCTTAATTTCCCGTTTCCAAGGGTGAAATTTATTCAATGTCGGCTTCCTATTCTGCAGAATACGAAAGTCTCGAAACATCTACTGTTCCCTGGAATCCAAATTCTTCTACTCCTATCCTGGATGACCGGCTATTTATCTAGCTTGAACGGCTTCTTTGTAGATCTGGCTTATCGATCCTAGCGAAAGTCTATTCGGATCGAGGTCTCCTCAATAACCTACCGATGACCTATGGATTTAGATTATAGCAGCTAGTACTTCTCGAGTCTAGTACTTTTAGAATAGTTCGCCTGCTTTCTGGAGATAATGTTTATAGTCTCCGTGCTTCTTTATTTGATCGGTTCTAGCACTCCTACGTTTCTGAAATACGTTCCGAACCTTATTCTGTTCTTCCCTTTTTGGGTTCTTTAATTTATATAACAGTTTATCTTTCTGGTACGGTACTTCCGTACGTTATGATATATTCGTTCGTCTATTTAACGACCTATCGCCTTAAGTCCGACGTTCGCAGCCTGCTCTGACTATATCTTACGAACTTTTCACTATGACTTGTATACTGTCGGGCCTAAATCCTGTAACTAGGATTTTCCTACTCTTTCAACACGGCGATACTTTAAATTTCTTCTTTACCACTCCTTATGGAGGCAAGCAAGTTGTTAATACTGCGACGCCTGTGGCTATCGGATATTACTTCTGCGGTGTAACACAGCGTTTCTCCCCTCAAGGAGTACTGGTAACTGTCTTCGATGTGACGCAGAGTTACGCCCCACACGGCTGTCTGAATACTGGTGCGTAGCGACGCCCCCCTGGGCTATTTGGACCTGCTTGTACTGATGCGTAGTAACACCCCCTCGGGCTGTTCGGAACTGCATATACTGTTGATGCTCCAGCGTCACGTCCCCCTGGACGGACTTGTACTGCGTGATGCGTAGCAACGCCCCCTCGGGCTGTTCGGAACTGCATGATTGGCTTGGTGAAGACAGAAGCTTTATACTATTTCACTACAAAAAATAAGACTCTAGCCCTTTCTGTGGCCAACTTCTAAAATAATGGTTGCACAATTATAAAAATTATACCTTCCGGAAGCTCGTCTTCTCAATGTCAAATAATCTTATTACGCCTAAGAATCGATCGTGCAATTCGGAGATATTAATTAATTTCTCATCCTCAATTGTGTGGGTGTTGCTTTTCTTTTGCTTTCTCCCCTCCACACAGGCCTTGGTAATTCCCCGATGACGTCGTCTTGCGTTTGCAGTTTTCTCCTGGGCAATTATTAAATGGTTTCTCTTTACTAAAAAATCTCTCATTCGAAATGATTCACTGTACTGTACTTGTTTACTCATTTTTATGCTCGTAAACGGTTTAATTTTAATTATTCCTCTTCTGGCGCATAAGCGGTGTTGTCATTTTCCAGCAACGTCAGCTCGATTTCCGACTCAGGCTTCCTTGTCTATTCGTGGGAAATTTCCACTCGGTTATTAATACTCATGACTCGCTCCCTTCTGAATGTTAAGAGGGGTGATCTCATCTCACGAACACCTTGTCCTCGTTGGTTGCACAACCTTAGGCTAGCATCCTGGCTGGATCTTTCTTTAAGTTACATTAGAAACTATACGTTTCCTTCATTTCTTCCCCAAATGCATGGATTCGCACTCATTGGACCCTATGGCACATGGGTTCAATATAAACTTTTGAACTGACGGTGGTTTTGGGGTCTGGGGGATGTGAAACGCGAAGATATGTCGAAATTTTCCGGAAGTCGAAACATGGGACCCATTGCAATAGTAGCTTTCTAATGAAATCTACCTAAAAACAAAAACAAAAAAACAAAACAAAAAAAACGGGAGGACGGTAGATTACCGTCGAGCGACCGCGTGTTTTACAGAAAGTGGTGCGACCGCAAGAAGGTTAAACCTTCAGCCACAAACTGAATCTCACTCATATGAAAATGAAAATCCCACACTATTATTTAATTAAGCGTTATTAATTCATTATTGTTCCGAGAGAACTCAAAATATATTTTATAGAAAGACTAATTAAAGCCACAACATTTCGAGTGGGTTAGATTATGTAGCTAAAGGTTGCATATGTCGATATTCCATTTTATGTCTATATGTGGGCGCTGTCCCAGTTTTAGGCAGATTTCATTAGAAAGCTACTTATTGCATTGGATACTATGTTGCGGCTTGGGGAATATGTCGACACATCTGCATGTTTCACATCCCCTGACACCAAACCACCGTCAGTTCAAAAGATTATTTAGAATTTATATATCTGTCTCTATCTCTCTCTTTATTAAGTCCGTTAGTCCAGAGTATCGTGGGACTACGAAATAAAGACAGCCACTACGAGACCCATTTACAACAGATTGTACAGCGAGAGAATCAGACTGAGACTTCTGACTAGCTCCGGCACGAGAAAATGAATCTCAGGTAATATCGGGTGTTGGGAGAGGTTGTTTAAGAAACCACATCAGCAGGAAAAATAATTCTAAAAAATGAATAACCCACGCTTAAGTAAAATTTTTCTGTAATGTATTATCCTAAGTCTATGAGGGGTTTAAATGGATATTCCATTTTAATCTAATATTATTCCTCCTGGATGAGAAAGACACCCTAACTAATGTCTAGGATCCCCTCTAGAAGTTCTGTCAACATATAGGTTATGTTCAAAGCAAGCTAAGATCGTGACACGTAAATCAGTCCCTACGCAATTACAATCCCACTTAATAATCTAATATATAAAAGTGAAAGTCTGTATGTATGTATGTATGAATGTATGTATGTATGTGGATATGTTCCGTATACAAATTTACACCGTTCCACCTATCTCAACCAAATTTTGCACAATTATAGTTTAGAACCCAAAAGGCACGGCTGGCTACATGAATTTTCAAAAGTCTTTCTCATTCTTCTGATTTCGGCCCTTTTGCAGTCGAGCAAAGGCTAATTATATATATATATATATATCATACTAATATATAAAAATGAGATGGTGAGTGTCTGTCTTTCTGTCTGTCTGTGTGTTACCTAATAACGCAAGAATCACTGGTCCGATTTAAATGAAATTTTGCATGGATTTAGCTGAAATACCAGGTTTACATATATGATACTTTTAATTTCGATAATTCGCACTATTAAGAAATTGCGACCTTTTTAGTGACGTCACTACACCCTTTGATGTAAAAATGTCATATTTCCATATCAAATAAAAAGAGAACGCTAAGAAATAGCAAACTTTTGATGGCACATATGAGCTAGGAAATTTAATTTCCTATCCAAAGGGTCCTTATCACTTTTCGTGTATCTCCAACGGTTAGCGAGTAAAACCTACTTTTATGACGTCACTACACCCTTTGGTTTCAAAATTTCATATTTCCATTTCAAATAAAAAGAGAACGCTAAGAAATAGCAAACTTTTGATGGTATGCACGAGCTTGAGCATTTAATTTTCTATCCAAAAGGTCCTTATCACTTTTCGTGTATCTCCAACGATTAGCGAGTAAAACCTAAATTTGTGCAATAAAACACGGTTAACACCGAGCGGTGCAGTATATCTCTACATAATATAAAAAAGAAAAGTTGTCTGTTTTGTTTTAATTTCTACGGAAATTTGAGTTATTTACACGTTTCAGACTGTTTTATGATAGATGCGTGCGAAAATAATGTTTTGGTCTGTCTGTCTGTTTGTTTCATTGTCTGTGGACAACTTTGTTCCCTTATAACTCGAGAACAGCTGGGTGTATCAACGTAAAATTTTGTACTTATATCCATCAGAGGCACGACACTAATCATTGATGTAACTCTTCTCTGTACCTCTCATAAAAGGGGGCATATCCCCTTAAAATACATGCTGAAATAGGAGTAGAAGGACAAGACAAAGCTCCTTCTCAGCCCCTCAATGTGAGAGACAAAACTCGAGGGCCCTAAAACCACATTTTAAGGTCCTAAGTCCAACCGTTTTTGAGATATTCCCAGAAAACTAATTTCATTTAATAAACTAATGAACGAATACAAGCCGGTAACCATGGCAACAGATTCTCAGAGATCCATCTATTGCTGTAAGACGCAATGCAATTCCATTAATTACATTGGTGTGAAAGTTTGCAAACGGATAGAAGGTTATCACGGAACCAAATTAAGCTGTAAAATTCATCAATACGTATAAAGCGCTAGGGGGTCAAGGGGTACACTAGAATTTTTTCACGCGATTTAAACCTGCGGGTGTGGTACGGCAGGTCAATTATATTCCTATCCCTATATTATATTATTATTATTATATTATGGCGTACAACGAGGAGACAAAGCCCCTCGGTGCCAGAAACAAAACTTGGGGGCCCTAAAGGGTCCTCTAAAACTACACTATAAGGCTCTAAAACCAACAGTATCTGAAATATTCCCAGACATCTAATTTAATTTAATTTAACAAACTCATGAAGGAATGGAAATCGGTAACCATGACAACATTATCTCAAGGGGTGGCATCCAACTTTCCATCTATTTCAGTAAGAAGCAATGTCACTCCATTTATACCTTGCCACGGTGGGTGAGTGGATAGCGTGTCGGTCTACTAACCCCAAGATTGCCGGTTCACTCCTGGCCGTGGTACGTGATTTTTGAAAGGCGGCAAAAATACGACTCGCATGTCATACGATGTTGGCATGTCAAAGAACCCATTTGAATTCAGTAGGCCGTGTTCATAATGGCAAAAATTAATCTCAGGAGTTTCCGCCAACACAAATTTCCTCATTTCTCTACTAGAAACGCTATAGTGTTCAAGGAGCTTAGATATCTACCCTCCTTGACTTTCATAGTGATTCAAGGAACAACTTAATTTCGACATGCAAGCTACCCTCTGGGTGTCAAATTACGAAGCTTGCACCCGGCAACCGAGGCCATACGATATTATTATTAGGCTAATCCATTTATTACATTTCTGTGAAAGTTTGCAAATGGCTATAAGGTTATCACGGAACCAACGTAGACTGTTTAATTCGTCAAGGGGGTCAAGGGGTAACCTCGATTTTTTTCATGCAATTTCACGTGCGACATATAGTACAGAAAGTCTATTATATCTCCAAACAGCAACATTATTTTCAAAAATTCCTGAATTGAATCAGCATTTTTTGCGGCTTTTAGGAATTCGGGCCATTTGAGGCTAATGAACCCGAATTTTCATGCACCACAAGCCTTTATAATTTATGAAAGAGGTCATCCTGTGTAAGGGGACCTAACACAATGGCGAGGGTCAGTTTTTATGTGACGTGTATTGCGTTTCGTCTACGAGGCTTTCAATTCTATTTCACGTCAGGAAGTACACGTGAGGTGAATTTAGTTTGAGAGCATATTTTAACTATTCTTTTTTCTTTTTTTTTGTCGTCATACGGGTTCATCGTAAGGATGATTTTGTTTGATACTGTATGGTAGATATACCCATATTTGGATATCTGAGTGATATGTTGTAGACAATAGAATTGTCTGTCTGTTTCTGTGTATCTTTATATATGCCTATAAATCATGTTCGGATGCTTGGTGCATCGTAAAATTAGGTATGGTAAACATGAGTCAATACACCAATCATTTATAAAACTCCTCACCGTACTTTTCATACAGTAGAAGGGTGGATATAGGGAAAAACGTCTCAAAATAAATGCTAAAATAGGCGAAATATAAAAGTTATCCTAGAAGGACGACCAAAGCATATGTTGCACTTCTCAATGTGAGACACAAAATTTGCGAGGCTATAAAGAGTCTCCGAAAACCACATTTTAAGGCCCGTAAATTAACAGTATGTGTGATATTCCCAGAAAACTAACTTCGTTCTGATAAACTTACGAAGGAATGACTAACCGCTAACCATTGCAACAGTAGCTCAATTGATATTGTCTGGTGTTAACACCGAACACCGTTCGAAGAACGGGTAATTCTGCTAGTATATATATAAAGGAATGTCTGTGTGTTCGTCTTTTATGCGTTCATAAACCATTCATCCGATTGCGATCAAATTTTGGTAAGTTGTTGTAAACACTTCCGGGAGGTTTATATGCATAATTAATGAATTTCAAAATAGATAGCGCGCGGGTAGTTTAAACAAATGCGTAATGGCGATGCGTTCATATACAATTCATCCGATTGCGATCAAATTTTGGTGAGTTGTTGTGCACAGTCCCGGAAAAGTTATAGGCGTAGTAAATCCAATTTACAATAGATGGCGCGCGAGTAGCTTCAACAAAATGGCGTGCGTTTGTTTCAAGAAAGTCCCACATGCATTCATATGCCATTCGTCCCATTGCGATGAAACTTGGGTGAGATGTTCTGTACACTTCAGGTAAGATTTCTGGCATAGTAAATCAACTTAACAATAGGTAGCGCACGAGTAGATTCAACAAATGAGCGACAACGGGCGAACCGTTTCAACAAAGTCCTGTATGCGTTCACATACCATTCGTCCGATATCGATGAAACTTGGGAGAGAGGTTGTGTACACTACAGGCATGGTTTGTGGATTAGTAAATCCATGTTATAATAGGTAGCGCACGAGTAGATTCAACAAATGAGCGACGACTCGCGAAGCGTTTCAACCAAGTCCCGTATGCGTTCATATAATATTCGTCTGATAGCGATGAAACTTGGGTGAGATGTTGTGTACACTTCAGGGAAGCTTTCTGGGTTAGTTAATCTACTTAACAATAGGTATCGCACAAGTAGATTAAACAAAAGAGCGACGACGCGCGAAAGTTTCAACATAGTCCCGTATGCGTTCATATACTATTCGTCCGATTGCGACTAAACTTAGGTGAGATGTTGTGTACACATCAGGGAAGGATTCTGGCTTAGTAAATCCACTTAAAATAGATAGCGCACGAGTAGATTCAACAAATGAGCGACGACGGGCGAAGCGTTTCAACAAAGTCCTGTATGCGTTCATATACTATTCGTCTGATAGCGATGAAACTTGGGTGAGAGGTTGTGTACACTTCAGGGAAGGTTTCTGGCTTAGCAAATCCACTTTACGATAGGTAGGGCACGGGTAGATACAACAAATGAGTGACGACGTGCGAACCGTTTCAACAAAGTCCCGTATGCGTTCATATACTATTCGTCTGATAGCGATGAAACTTGGGTGAGATGTTGTGTACACTTCAGGGAATGTTTCTGGGTAGGTAAATGCACTTTACAATAGGTATCGCACAAGTAAATGAAACGAATGAGCGACGACGCGCGAAGTCTTTCAATATAGTCCCGTATGCGTTCATATACCATTCGTCCGATAGCGACTAAACTTGGGTGAGTTGTTGTGTACACTCCAGGGAAAGTTTCAGGCTTAGTAAGTTCATGTTACAATAGATAGCGCAGAAGTAGATTCAACAAATGGGCGAAGACGTGCGAAGCGTTTCAACAAAGTCCGGTACGCGTTCATATACCATTCCTCCGATAGCGATTAAACTTTGGTGAGATGTTGTGTACACTTCAGGGAAGGTTTCTGGCTTTGTACATCCACTTTACAATAGGTATCGCACAAGTAGATTCAACAAATGATCGACGGCACGCGAATCGCTTAAACGAAGTCACGTAGCGTTCAAATACCATTCATCCGATTGCTAAGAATCTTTGGTTGGATGGGTGTGCGCACTCCAGGAAAGGTTTCTGACTTAGTAAATTCTTTTTACAATAGGTAGCGCACGAGTAGATTCAACAAATGAGTAACGGCGCGCGTATCGTTTTAAAAAAATTCGTATGTGTTCATATACCATTCATGCGATTGCAATGAAATTTAGAGAAATGTTGTTTCCACTCCCGCAAAGATTTCTGATTTAGTATATCCATTTTACAATTGGTAGCGCACGAGTACATTCAGCTAATGAGCGACAGCGGGTGAATCGTTTCAACCAAGTCCCGTATACGTTCATATACCATTCATCCGATTGTGATAAATCGTTGGTGAGTTGAGTACAGTCCTGGGAAGGTGTATGAATTAGTAAATCCGTTTTTCAATGGGTGGCGCACAAAAGATTCAACAAATGAGTGAAGGCGCGTGAATCGTTTAAACAAAATCCCGTATGCGTTCATATGCCATTCATCCGATTGCGATGAAACGTTCATGAGTTTTTTGTACACGCCAGGGAAGGTTTTCGACTTAGTAAATCCATTTTACAATAGGTAGCGCACGAGTATATTCAACAAATGGGTGACGGCGCTCGAATCTTTTCAGCAAAGTCCCGTATGCGTTCATATACCATTTATTACATTGCGATGAAACTTTGGTGAGTTGTTGAGCACGCTCCCATGATTTTTTTGAGATAGTAAATCAATTTTTCAATAGTTTAGAGGTGGTTAACGAAAAATACATAAATATTGGGAATCCAAAAGCACTTCAACAAACAAAGTTACAACGCCAACACTTTCTTTGATTGGCATTGCAACGCATGCCGGGTACAGCTAGTAAAGTCATGAAATATACCTATGTCGTAATTGCAAGGCAAGAACGACTACCATATCTCAGACCGTAACATCAAAACAATGATGGTGGCAATTGTAGGGGAACAGTTGTTGAGAGTGGCGGGCATTGCGCCATCGAAATAGCGGCAAGTTCGAAGACAAGCATTCGCATAATTGATTAAATTCCACCAGTAATTACAGGATTTTATGTAATAAGGCACAAATTCAATATGAAACTCTAACGTACTTCCTTACAAACAACGCGAACCGACTGTAGCTAAAAATACAGACACAAATGAGGAAAAGATAAGACAAATACAGTATAAAAAATGCAAATGCTAGTAAATGCTATAAGAATGCAAATAGAAATTGTTGTAGTTGTTGCTTATATTAGGGTCAACGACATCGTGGTCTTACAACCCAATTTATTTGTGTGATAACCTGTGTTATTGTTATGGATGAACTAGTGTGATTGAACATTGGGGATTGGATTGGGAAGGAGAAGGCTATGGCCTTAAGTTAGGAACCATACTGGCATTTGCCTGGAGTAGAAGTGGGGAAACCACGGAAAACCTCTTCCAGGATTTGAATAGGGAGCAGCCGTATTCATACATTAGGTACCATCCCAGCATTTGCCTGCAGTAGAGGTGGGGATGGCTGAGGTGGCCATTGAACCCTCCTCTACTCAGTTGCCTCATGGGGCTGAGTGCACTTCAGAATTCAATTTCTTCGCAATGTGTATGTCAGTACAATCTACGGCTCAAATGACACAAATCTTCCATTTCTGGAGATCATAAGGAGTTTCATTGATAACTGTCATACGTCAAAGATTGTTGCATTGATGTTGATTCATTCAAGGCCTTTGCGACATCGTGGTCATGTTGTCCCTTGTACATAGGTGTGTATGGACTCTGTCTGATAACCTGTGTCATTGTAATGGCTGTAGCAGTGTTTATATTTGTAATTGAAGCTAGGATTTTGAAGAAGGTGGCCGTATTTTTTAGCTACAAACCATCTCGACTTTTGTTAGTTATTGTTTTAAGGGGAGAAACAGTGAGGTCATCTTCCCCTCATGGCATTTGCCTGGAGTAGATGTGGGAAAACACGGAAAACCAATTCAATGACAGCTGTGGTGGGACTCGAACTGTCTCTTCTCAGTTTAGCCTCACGAGACTGGGCATGCCCCGTTCCAATCCTCAGACCAGAATTTCATTTATTGGCAGAGCCAGAAATCGAACCCTGGACCTTTGGATCCACAGTCCCAATGCGATCCCCGAGACTACATAATGAGGAGGCTGATACAATATAACAACCCCTTGCACATCAGCCCATTAAAGGCCTTGGCCTACCAGGCGACCGCTGCCCAGCCAATTGTCTTGCAGATATTGGGGGTGATACGTGATCAGCGCATCGGGTCCCCTCGACCGTTAATCTTAGTTCTCGTGATCGGGGCGCTGCCTCACTGTCAGACAGCTACTCAATTGTCTTCACGAGGCTGAGTGCACCCCGTTCCAACCCTCACGTCAGTTTCTAAAATCCCTGACGTAGCCGGGAATCGAACCCGGGGCCCCCAACACCACGGGGCCGGCTAGGAGGCTGTTACAACTTATCATAATGGCAGAGTTTACATTTTGCCATTAAGAATGATATTTGAGAAAACCCTATACCAACCTCTTAGAAACGCATGGATTATCTGTTCATCATATTTCTTTGCTTTGACTGACAGGCTCTTGAGAATAGCCAATATTAAAAGCTCTAGCGAAGACAGGATTTGATTTACACGGAAACGTAGTTTTCATTATACCATTGTCACTATAAAGACACAAGCTTCCCTTAAAATATCTACCAACATTTGCATCATCTCAAAAGTACCGGTAGGTATAGGCTATTGTAATGTGAAATATGACTCACCAAATCGTCTTGCTTGGTCCACCTGTAACTGCAGTATCCATTTAAACTTCTCCACATGCACATAGAGATTCTTATAGTATGCACCTATGTCGAAAGAAATAGACACTTGGGAAAGATCTTTCCTAACCATAAATGTATGTTCAAACTGTCAAAATCACACACACCACTACTATTGGCGCTTAAAATTCAAATGGTACCGTACCGGTATTTATTACCTACGGTACTCTATTAACATTATAAACAGTACGAGATCACTCAAGATATATACTATTTTACGAATTCATGATAGCAGACGCACTCGCTACAAACGTAAACAAACAGCCGTTTTCTTGAATCGATTGTCTATTACGGTCTGATATATTGTGGTCGGTCTTGAGCAAGGCAGGTCGTCTCCATGAAATCGTAGCTCAAGACGAGGCACGGCCGACTGGATGGGAGTAGGGGGGTAGTGGCGCTTCGATTACACTCTAGAACCCAATTAATCCCAGTACTAAGCCTCAGCCATGTAATATTTGCGAAAGATCGCGAACCCATGGCCGGATGTTGACAAATGAGGAGTCGTTGGACTCAGGGTGACGTCCTCATTCCTATGGACCACTCGTTATATTTTTTCAAATTTTGAAAATTTTTGTTTTTGAAAGTAGGCGATAGTTTTTAAACTAATTATGATAGAACGTTGTGCCATGGTTCAAACGAATGGCATTTATGTCCTTTATTTTTTATAATAACACTTTTTTATTTTTTGTGATTTTTTGAAAACACTGAAATTTTGAAATTCCTATATTTCGGAAACTAGGAATTCTACAAAAATGTTTGTTTGACACAAATGAATGGCCTTGACCCTTTCTATCCTCAAAATAATAAGGGGACTTCAGCACGCCCCCCCCCGGCTACTCCCAATGCGAGCCGATAACTCCAGAACCCATGGCCGAAGATTTTTTGAAAACACTGAAATTTTGAAATTCCTATATTTCGGAGCTAGAAATTCTGCAAAAATGTTTGTTTGACACAAATGAATGGCCTTGACCCCTTCTATCCTCAAATTAATAAGGGGACTTCAGCACGCCGCCCCCCCCCCCCCCACCGCCGCTACTCCCAATGCGAACCGATAACTCCAGAACCCATGGCCGAAGATTCAAGAATGAGGTGTCATTGGATTCGAGCAGACGGGGGCTTTGCTATGGACCACTCATTGTATTTTTTAAAAAATTTGGAAACTCTATTTTCGGGTAAAAAGGTGTTTTTGTGATTTTTGCTGTTAACTCACGAACCAATAAGGATAGAGACTTGTACGAGGTGTCATTCCTTTTGTCGCGTTGCCCTCTTGCCGAGAATGCCTGTGTCGAGTAGGATTAAAAACCCATTTTGCGGTAAAAATGTGATTTTAAACTTTTTGTTATATCTCGCGAACCACTGCTGCTAGGGACATGTACGAGGACTCATGGGACTCGGGGTGACGCCCCCTTTCGGATGTGGTAGTTGTTATTTACCAAAAAAATCACAAAGGGCCTAACGCCATACATGTCGAGAAAATAATTGTTTACCTGTTTTTAAATCGTAAAAGAAGCGTGGTTGTCAAGACAGACGGTACCACTGGCATGTGTATCAACGAACCTGTCGCCAGCTACGGTGGAATGGTTTACGATGGCTCGTGTTCCGATATTTGTTATGGTGAATGGATGAACGCTAATATTTAAAAAAATAAAAAATTACGAGCCTTACAGTAGTCGCATATGATGTGTAACATCTGACATAAAAGAAGCCTCTCGTGAAATTGTTGATACACCGGAATTTTATGGTATTATTGGCACGAATATTAATCTATTGTAAAAGGGAGTGTTTTACAGATATTGTAGTTTATAATACGGAACTCATTTTATTAGATGATTTGTAGCTTCAACAAGCACTAGCCTAAATAAAGAATACGATATGGATCAACTAGATTAATAGACGCGACACCGCTCATAACCTTAAATTCCTTATAAACAGGTCCTCTTCATTCACAGACCAACACGTAATTTCATATGGAAGATGTTAAAATGAGTCATATTGATATGATAAATATCGTTTAGAATGATAATCTGGTAGCAAAAATATCTACCCCGCCCAGGATTCGAACCCAAGATCTCTAGATTCACAGTCATACGCACTAATCCCACGGCTATTTCGACTACGCAAATATCGTGCTCAAGATGGTGACTTATGTCCACGTTCCAATAATACTGCATTACGGAATTAAGTTTCATTTATATTTTGCTTGTTACGATAATGTTCCTGCGTGAAATTGAGTTTAAAATGCCTTATGAATAGGCCCTCTTGTGAGTAAAGAGAATGTATTGAGTAATAGTTCATGAAGGCATGCTCAATTCTCGTATAACCACAACGATTATATGATATTGAAGACTGCATTACCGTTATGTGGGTTAATATTTGAATAGCCATTGTGCAGAAACATAATACCGGCAATGCCGACTACTTACAATGTTTGATATTAAGGCATTTTGCCATTTAAATACTGATACGAAGATTTCGAACATGTACCATGTCATTTGTTTCAATCACTTGAAACCAGAGTTCGCATGAGCGTTTTCCGTTCAGTATGTCATATACATTCCACATGGCCGAGAGTGCGACATGGTATCAATTTCCGTCACCGCGCGCTGATTGTATCTCTTACCAGTGCCAGCTGGATCGATCGATCGAGTTGGCAGTGCGTCTTATACGTCCGTTCGATCCACCACTGCCAGCTAGGGCACACGTCCTTTCGATCGATCGAGCGGGCAGTGCATACTTCCGTTTTCCACCACTGCCAGCTAGTACACTTCCGTTCGATCGATCGAGCGGGTAGTGCATACTTCCGTTTTCCTCCACTACCAGCTAGTACACTTCCGTTCTATAGATCGAGCGGGCAGTTCGATCCACCACTGCCAGCTCGATCGTTCCGATCCACTTCCGTCCCCAATTTTCAAAATCACTCCCACAAAACTATCCAGCAACCGAGCGGAAAGATGTTACACATCAAAAAACGTGTGAAGCGTGCTAGGATTGTTTACCCTAAAGCGGTTCTTTAACCTGTTAGTAAACGGTTATTATTGACATGGCTCTGTGGCATTGATGCATGTTCATAGGCGAGCAGACAGTTTTTGGATATAAAGCTATAACGTTCAGACGACCAGGCAATTTGTATAAAGGCAGGACATGAGCGTTAATGCAAATGCTAATTCTGTAATGAGATAGATTTAGGATGAAACGTAAGCTTTGAATGGTTAAATGAAATGTATGATTTAACACTTGTAGCTGGTAGCCTGCTAGCAAGCCCCCATGAGTTTTGTCATTTGAAGGCTGAAATTGTGTTAAGTGTGCTAGGATTTTTTTTACCCTGAAGAGGATTGGGTAGATTATTAGCTTGGGAATAATCTAACCCCCAAGGGAAGATTATGAAGAAAAAGAAGTGGGTTTCGGACTGGAGAAAAAGGATGGAGAAATAGGACGAGAGTCCAACAGAAGTTATAATTTTAACTTTAAGTATACTCAAAGGCAGCTTCCACTGCAAATCCGCTCTCCCATACCTAAAGTGGGTAGGGACCTGGGCGAAGCTAACATGAAACGCAGCTGGAACTTGGGCTGTTCGCAAGAAAGTTGCTGTAGCGTATTCCCTCTCAAGCATAAATATGCCTACTATGGGGAAGGGTGGTGGTCTGGCAAGACAAAGAGTAACAGATTTATTGTGTATCTGTTCAAAGGAGTTTGTTTCTAAATAAGTAATTTGAAGAGTACAAACAATTTGAATCAGCTTTGATATTTTAGTTTTTGAAATTGTAGAATTTCTAAAGAGTGACCAAATGCTTCCAAGAAGGATCGGGATAAAGCAATTATACCCTAGGGAATAATTTTGGTAAGTGTACCAATAGTTGCATTTAGAAATGACTAAGCTTTTACCCAGCGATGCGCCGACTAAAAGTTTAGACAATGAGAAACACTTATATATTGAAAACCAACCATAAGTGTTAGAGAGGATCTCCACAAGCAGGAAGCTGGCGTAGCGGCCTATGCTTGCCTTACTGGCCAGTTAGAATTAGCTATTAAAGCTAAGAGAGACTTTACTAAGTTAATAACAGAGTTCTTGCTCAAATGCAACAAGTGGTGAAAAAACTATCAATAGATTTATTTTTATTAAATAGGAAGAGTCAAGGAAGACAGGATCTTGCCTAACCGTTATGTTAAAGAAATGATAAAGCAAAGAACAAATCTTTAATTTATTTAACAATGTAAAAGGAAGTAGTTTTTGTAACAAATATATAATTTTGATCTTTATAAACAATTGGGGTCGCAGACCTCCAAAAACATCTAAAGCTTGCGCCAGGCAATTGATAATTCTTTTGGTTTTAAACCTTTTATATGCTGTAAAATCTTCGTAAGATTTTGAAATGACTAAGATGAATAAATGAAAATTTTTAAGGCAACTGACGTAATTAAAGTTAAACAATAAATCAAGTACAAGGTGTATACTTTAAGAATTTCTAGATAAGTATCTTAGAAATATGAACAACTTCGAAAGTAACAACAAAAAAACAGGAAGAAAAAAATAGAAGTTTCTATAACTTCTTGTATTAGTGCAGAACTACGCTTAATGATTATACATAGGAGATTATACAAATAGGGCAGGTCACTTATTGGGAAACATGAAGAGAACAATTGAAAGGAAGTTTCTAGAACTCCTGTGTTTAAGTAGGGAACACGAGAAAAATGGGGCAAGTTTCCCTTTCGTGAAACCTAGAGATAACTCACTTTTGAGTAGAAAGAATTGGACTCCCTAATTAGAAGGGAGAAACAATATAATTTAAGGCGTGTACTAGACACGAAGTTTTACAGACATTTATTCGTTATACATGGAGCAAATAAGGGAGGGCACTTATGTAGAGTGACACCTCATTGAAAAAAGACCTAAAGTAACAATTTCATTATTTTAGTTTGTTAGTAAAGGGTTTGGGAAAGATCAAATGGGATTGTGGAAAAGTGTTCATGGCCGTATTTATTGTACTCGGACAAGCGCGACGCGGATGAAAAGTTGAACAGGCACTGTTTTCACTATTGTCTGTTGATATAGTGAGGAGTTCACTGTAGTAGCACAAAAAGTTGATGGCAAAGAAAGTTATTGCAATGGTGGAAAATAACTAGTTACACTAGATTTGCGAGAGTCTATTGCTTGGAAAACTTGTAGGTTATAGTTGAATGCACCAGAAAAATCCCAACGGAGGAAGAAAAATTAGATATTGATTAGCAGTTCATAAGGAAGATTCCTTAGTTTGAAAAAGTATTCCCATATGTGAGTGGAAAGTACATGACAGTATAACTGGTAGATCGAGTGTAGGTTCTGGAAGGTTCCAGAGCTATGATGAGTTGGTTAAATAGGGTAGAGAATCCCTCGGTGGAAAACTAGATTATATAGACAGTGGGTATTTTAGAAATATCCCTCGATGTGAGATAGCATCTCAGAAAATCTTTCATTTTGAAAGTTAGAATTGATAGTTTGAGTTTGATCAAGAAGATCTCTTGAAAGCAGTTATTATCACATAGCAACTTTCACTGTCTATAAAATCCAAATAAAAGCATTGAGTCTTTAAAAAGCGATGAGAATGAGGTTAAAACATGAAGTCGGTACTTATCTTTGCTTCTTGAAGAAGGTGATGTTGCTGTTGATGGTTGGTTTTAAAAGTCGATCATGGCGTCGAATTTAAAAGTTTGCCTCTTGAGTAGAGGAGGCGAGCTTTAGTTAAGCTCCAACTGACTGGTTTGACTTCCGACGTACAAGTGAGACCCGCTCAACGGAGCGCGGAGGGACCAGGAATGGTAAAAAGAGTGGGGGTAGGAGACAAAAGGAATACATATAAGAATAGCCAACTTTACAGTAATAAAAATCTTCTTGATGAAATGGTCTTCAAAGAGTTGATAGTAGGAGTCACTAGCGCAGCCTGGAGGGTGAAACAGTAGACGAAGTTCTCTTGATCACGGAGATGATAGCTGGCGATGGCGACGAGATCTGGTGGCTAGATTGATAAGGAAGTCCTCTTGCACAGGGAAGAATTGAGGAACTTCAGAGATTCGCTACTAGATGACGCTAGGTAGGTCAAGGAAGATATATATCTAGAACAGACTTACAGGTAGTATGAGAGACACATACCAACAAAGAGAAATCAGGAGATCACTGTTGGTGTTTGCGAAAAAAGGAAGGGATGAACTAAAGCAAAGAGAAGCAATAGCTTACTCTGTCTTACCGTGTTTTCCAAAGAATACACCAAGCTGGGAGTGGCAAACACCAACAGAGAACAAAGACATGAAATTAAAAGTTTGAAGGTAAAGGAGCAATTAAAGACAATGGTCTTATGATATGCCCATTTGTTGTCAAGATCTTGGCTACCCTGACTCTCCCATCCCTTCCAGGGTAACACTCGGTCACTCTACCAGAAATCCAGACCAAGGGAGGAGAAACATCCCTAACCAGGACCAAGTCCCCCACCCTAATGTCGGGATTGGAAAGAAACCACTTCTGTCTCCGTTGCAAGGAAGTTAAGTATTCCGAATTCCACCTCTTCCAGAAATAATTACGGAGGAATTCAAGTTTACGCCAAACAATAGGTAATTTGGAATCCCTGTAAGAGTTGGGAAGGGGAGGAGGGACAGATAGAGAAGTGCCAATAAGGAAGTGACCAGGTGTGAGTGGAAGCAGGTCATCAGGGTCATTGCAAGCGGAGTTAAAGGGCGAGAATTAACCACACCTTGAATCAGAATAGACAGCGAATTAAATTCTTCATAAGTCAGAATGCGATTACCTAAAACTTTTCTTAGATGTCGTTTAGTGAGCAGTGGCAGGATTCCCACCTACCACCGTGATGAGGAGCGTAGGGAGGTATAAAACGCCATTTGAAACCCTTTGAGTAGGAAAAATTAGAAATCTGTTCCATGGCAGGAGAAGATGTGAGAGCTTTCTTCCACAAGAAAGCTGCGCCCTGAAAAGTGGAAGCGTTATCAGAGAACATCTCCGAAGGAACACCACGCCTAGCAGCGAAGCGAGAGACAGCTGATAAAAAGTAAGAAGTAGAGGCATTCGTTACTAGTTCCAAATTGATCGCGCCAGTAACCATGCAAACCAAGAGAGAAACATAGAGCTTACCAAACAATTTGCGTTTAGCTTCAGGAGAATTGCGTTGATATTGGAACGGACCCATATAGTCCACACCAGTTAGAGCAAATGGACCTACAGGAGAAGAGCGAAAGGAGGGCAGACCGCTCATTAATTGAGTATTGACTTTAGGTTTAGCTTTGAAGCAAGGAATGCATTTGTGAATTACAGAGGAAACTTCATGAATTCCATTTATAATCCAGTACTTTTCCCTTAAGAGGCAAAGCAGTGTGCGTGTACCAACATGCAGATTACGATAATGAAAGTCACATATTATTAAAGAAGTTACGTGATGTTTAGAAGGCAAAATAACAGGATGCTTTTTGTCCTCAGAAAGCAAAGATTGCGAGAGCCTACCACCTACCCTGAGTAACCTATTGTCATCAAGGAACGGGGCTAAGGCACGAGGACGACTGGATTTGGGAAGATTCCTTTTAGAAGAAAGTAATGACAATTCAGAATAAAAGGCTTCTTGCTGTGTTTGTTGCAAAACCTTAATGGTAGCGAGATTCAATTCATTATTTGTAAGGTGAGGTTTGGGGAGAAGAGGTTGGTCAACCACAAGATATTTCCATTTGTGAAGATAGGCAACAATTGGAATTAATTTGTGAAAGGAAGAAGAGCGGGACAACAAGGGATGAGAAACGTTGGAAACAAGACACGAAGCAGTAGATTTAGATACTTTAGCGTCAGGCAAGTTGAAGTTTGTAGCTGGAGGTTTAGAAGGCCAACAAGAAGAGTCTTCGATTAATCACGAGGGCCCATGCCAGTACAACTGAGAAGCTGCCAATTGAGAGGGTAAACATCCACGAGAAATGATGTCGGCGGGGTTGTTAGCGCTGGGCACATGCCTCCATTGACATCCCGAAGAAAGAGTTTGAATTTTGGAAACCCTGTTTGCAATAAAAGTTTGCCAATGAACGGGGTTTTTTGCGATCCAAGAAAGGGTGATCATGGAATCGCTCCACAGATAGGTTTGCGAAAATTCGACCTTTAAGACTTCCCGTAATTTCTTAACAAGTTCTGCGGCCATGAGTGCAGCACACAATTCAAGCCTAGGCAAAGTGATAGTTTTAAGAGGAGCCACCTTCGATTTGGCACAAACAAGGTTGGAAACTGAAGATCCATTTAATGAACCGCGATAATCCAAATATGCACAGCAACCATAAGCTTTTTCGGAACTCTCTGCAAACACATGAAGGAAAAAAGATGCATTAGGATGAGCGTTAATTAAATTCCTGGGAATTTCAATAAGGGAAAGATCAAGCAAATTGCTGCGAAAAGAGAGCCATCAGTTAAGAAAAGAAAGGGGAACAGTGTCGTCCCATTCACATTTGAGCGACCATAGCTCTTGCATGAAAAGTTTGGCTATAACAATACCTGGGGCAAGGAATTGAAGCGGATCAAAAAATTCTGCAATTTCAGAGAGAATTTGTCTTTTTGTGTTAGGGAGTTCTTCTGCAAGCGGAACTTTATAGATGAGAGTGTCAGTTAGTGCACCAATAAACTCCAAGAGTTTTTATGGATTCGGATTATCCACAAATTTCGACGGAGGAGGGATCTACATCTTCAATAGGAAACCGGACGAGAAACTCATGGGAGTTGGAATTCCACTTATGAAGTGGGAATTCTCCATTCTTTAACAATGCTTGAAGTTCTAGAGACACGAAAGAAGCTTCCTCCAGGGTGGGGAAGGACTGCAAGTAATCGTCAACATAGAATGATGTAGTTAGTGCTTCGGAAGCTTTAGAATCAAATAAATGACCATCTTGAGAGGCTAACAAGTGTAGGGATCGGATAGCAAGGAAAGCGGAAGGTTGTAAGCCATAAGTAACCGTCTATAAGCGAAATACCTTAATGGGCTTGCTGATTTCGTCGCGCCACCAGATTCTTTGGAGATCTCGTTGTTCAGGCTGAATTAAAACCTGACGGTACATCTGTTTTATATCCGCTATAACAGCTATGGGAAATAATCGAAAGTTTAAGAGTATAGCAGATAAATCTGACTGAATAGCAGGACCAGAGTAAAGAGTATCGTTAAGACTGTTGCCATTAACGTCAGGTGATGAACCATTGAAAACGACTCGGATTTTATCCTTTACAAGAGGGTTTTTCCACACGGGATGATGATTTAAGAAAACCGTTTCAATTGGGGGGTGCAATTCGTCATCAGATTTGCTAACAACATCCATATGATCTAACCTTTCATACTCATCCATGAAATCAGTATATTGCTGTTTAACGAGAGGTTCTTTTTTGAATTTGCTCTCGATAGCAAAAAGATCTTTTCGAGCTTTTGGTTGAGAATTAATAAGTTTAGGGGGATTATGTAATCTTGGCATCTGAACAATGAACCGGCCATCAGAAGAACGAGTGGTGGTGTTCAGAAAAATTTGCTCACAGAATTTGTTTTCTGAAGAGGTCACGTTAGGAGAATCAACGCTTTCGAGCCTCCAGAACTGTTCCAAGTCAGTATTAGCGAAATAACATTGCGATGCGGGTTGGGGAGAATAATGAGGAAGTTGACCGGTGACGATCCATCCAAAATTAGTGTCTCTGGCAACCACGTTTGAGGATAACTTGCGAACCTGTTTACGAAGGCAATTCCAGAAAACATTGGCACTAAAGAGTATGTCAATTGGGTTTTGTACATTGAACAGAGGATCGGCTAGCCTTATATGCGAGGGAATGTTTAAACCTGAAATATCCACACAGTGACTTGGAGTATCTTCTCCTATGCTATTAAGAATGAGACAATTCAGTTTGAGAAAGTTATTTCTGTGACAAATGTCTCTTATGGTTAGTTTTGAAAACTGTAAAGTTTGCGATTTTGAGCTGTTAATGCCCGATACGTTAATAGAAGTGGGGTTTACAGGTAGACCTAGTTTTCTAATCAAAGAATTAGACACAAAATCATGAGTTGCCGCTGAATCAAGAAGACCGCGTGCACGAACCCAGTTGCCAAAGTTATCCTGAACTTCGATTTGGACAGTGGACAATAGTAATTGGGCACTGCGTATGGACTTGGCATTTTGAATGTAAGATGAAGAATTGGAACTGTTAGCATAGTCACTTTTCTGAGAAGTAGATGCGGTCGAAGACCTTGCTTGATCATGACGATGTAGTAAAGTGTGATGAGCTTTTTCACAATGGAAGCAAAGTCTGGTGGACTTGCAATTTGAAGCATAATGCGTGGGTGATAGGCAATTGAAGCAATGTTTATTCTGGGAAACTAATTTTCTTCTGTCGTCGACTGACAGTTCTTTAAAATATTTACATAGATATAAGCGTGGGAATCTTTAAAAAGGATGCACTTTAATGGTTCATTTAAACTCTTGCGGGGTTCGCTTTGAGTGTTTAAAACGAGAGAACTAGCAATACGGCGTTCACTAGACCTAGTTGGGTAACCAGTGGCGTTTGACTTGAGTTTAGATGAGCTGGACCCAGGTTTTTGGTTACTAGACGTTAAGCGTTCGCTTTTAGGTGTAAGATACATTGATTCAAATTTAGAACTAGGGGATGAGGGTTCACTTTGATTAGCTAAAGCAGTTAAGAGTTGGCATCTAGCATTTATGAAAGTGACTAAATGCTCGTAAGAGTAATCGTCTTCTCTGGAAAGTTCAATCTCCCAAGCTTTGAGGGTAGCAACATCAACTTTAGAAACCACTAAATGTATTAGGAAAGTGTCCCAGTGATCAGTGGGTTGATCTAATTGGGATAGAGCTTTAACGTGAAGTTGTGTTGTATCAATGAGAGTACGCAAACTAGTGGCGTCATTGTGCTGTGACGCAGGTAAGTTAAATAGAGCCTTCATATGGCGTTGAATACGTAACCGTGAATTACCGTATCTTTCTTTCAACAAGTTAAAGGCAATGGGGTAGTTTTTGGCACTTAATGGGAGTGCTTCAACTAACTGCAAAGCTTTACCTCGGAGGATAGATCTCAAATAATGAAACTTGTAGATGACTTGAATGTCTTCATTGTCATGAACAAGAGAACAAAATAGTTCATAGAAAGAATCCCAAGTAGATTCGTCTCCAGAGAAATGGGGTAAATCAATCTTAGGAAGGATTGGTTTGGGCTTGTGAGTGCCCTCGCGAGAAGAGGTTTGTTGTTCGTGAAGGGAACCAAGAACAGAACCATCCTTTTTCTGTTCTTCTTCGAGTTGGCGTATTATTTTAAAAGCAGAACCTATACCTTCGTAATATTGGTTTTCTACTTCGACTCGATCTTCAGTTTGATTGAGCATACAAGTTTCGATTTCAGTTTGGATGTTACAATAATTTTCATATGAACGTTCAAAATCCTGTACACGATGTTTTAACAAATCTAATTGAGCTTCTGAGGGATCTAGCTCTTTGATGTGTTTTCTAAATCGGGTAATTTGCCCTTTATAGGATGCTCGTTTAGAAGTAAGTTTTTCATCCTTATCCTTTTCTGTAGGAGCCATGACGAAATAGGTAAATTAAAGTATAACTTACGAAACTGTGGAACCTTGGAAATGCTGTCAGACTGGTAGCAGCAAATAAGTTGAAAGAAAGGGACACACCAAAGGAGACAGGAGCAGCCTCTTTCTTCTTCACAGGCATTGCACGGTGAAGCTATAGCTGAAAAATTCAAAGAAGATATTAATGATTTGCAAAATATTGTCAAATAACCCTTGACAAATAGAAAATGTCATAAATGGACTCTCACGGGTTTCTGGGACCATATTTTGGGTAGATTATTAGCTTGGGAATAACCTAACCCCCAAGGGAAGATGAGGAAGAAATAGAAGTGGGTTGCGGACTGGAGAAAAAGGATGGAGATATAGGATGAGAGTCCAACAGAAGTTAAAATTTTAACTTTAAGTATACTCAAAGGCAGCTGCCACTGCAAATCCGCTCTTCAATACCTAAAGTGGGTAGGGACCTGGGCGAAGCTAACAGGAAACGTAGCTGGAACTTGGGCTGTTCGCAAGAAAGTTGCTGTAGCGTATTCCCTCTCAAGCATAAATATGCCTACTATGGGGAAGGGTGGTGGTCTGGCAAGACAAAGAGTAACAGATTTATTGTGTATCTGTTCAAAGGAGTTTGTTTCTAAACAAGTAATTTGAAGAGTACAAATAATTTGAATCAGCTTTGATATTTTAGTTTTTGAAATTGTAGAATTACTAAAGAGTGACCAAATGCTTCCAAGAAGCAATTATACCCTTGGGAATAATTTTGGTAAGTGTACCAATAGTTGCATTTAGAAATGACTAAGATTTTACCCAGCGAGGCGCCGACTAAATGTTTAGACAATGAGAAACACTTATATTTTGAAAAACTACCATAAGTGTTAGAGAGGATCTCCACAAGCAGTAAGCTTGCGTAGCGAGCTATGCTTGCCTTACTGGCCAGTTAGAATTAGCTATTAAAGCTAAGTGAGACTTTACTAAGTTAATAACTAAGAGTTCTTGCTCAAATGCAACAAGTGGTGAAAACCTTATCAATAGATTTATTTTTATTAAATAGGAATTTTATTTATCGTATGGCTTTTAGTGCCGGGCGTGTCCGAGGACATGTTCGGCTCGCCTGAGTCTGTAGCTGCTTCCAGCGGACACCCTAAAGGGTGAGCTACAAGTTCCGTTCAATTTCAAGTAGTTCCAACTTTCGCCACCAGATATCAATGATACCTAGTGGCGAACGTTGGAACTTTGATAGAGCGTTCTGACGAAATCTAACCTAACAAATTTTGCTTTACACAAGTTTAGTCTGTGAAAGGATTTTTTTCATGCCATAAATCTCTGACATGGGACCGCCGGCTTTACTTCCCCTCCGAAGGAAGGCATACTGAAGGATTTTTAACGCTCTTAAAAAATCCGACGACTTCGGCCGGGTTTGAACCCCCTATCTTGGGCATAGCAGTTCAGCATGCTACCGACTACGCCACCGAAGCGTAACAATGTAAAAGGAAGTAGTTTTTGTAACAAATATATAATGTTGATTTTTATAAACAATTGCGGTCGCGACCTCCGAAAACATCTAAAGCTTGCGCCAGGCCATTGATAATTCTTTTGGTTTTAAACCTTTTATATGCTTTAAAATCTTCGTAAGATTTTGAAATGACTAAGATGAATAAATGAAAAATTTTAAGGTAACTGACGTAATTAAAGTTAAACAATAAATCAAGTACAAGGTGTATACTTTAAGGATTTCTAGATAAGTATCTTAGAAATATGAACAACTTCGAAAGTAACAACAAAAAAACAGGAAGAAAAAAATAGAAGTTTCTATAACTTCTTGTATTAGTGCAGAACTACGCTTAATGATTATACATAGGAGATTATACAAATAGGGCAGGTCACTTATTTAGAAACCTGAAGAGAACAATTGAAAGAAAGTTTTTAGAACTCCTATTTTTAAGTAGGGATCACGAGAAAAATGGGGCAAGTTTCCCTTTCGTGAAACCTAGAGATAACTCACTATTGAGTAGAAAGAATTGGATTCTCTAATTAGAAGGGAGAAACAATATAATTTAAGGTGTGTACTAGACACGAAGTTTTACAGACATTAATTCGTTATACATGGAGCTAATAAGGGAGGGCACTTATGTAGAGTGACACCTCAGTGAAAATAGACCTAAAGTAACAATTTTATTATTTTAGTTTGTTAGTAAAGGGTTTGGGAAAGATCAAATGGGATTGTGGAAAAGTGTTCATGGCCGTATTTATTGTACTCGGACGAGCGCAACGCGGATGAAAAGTTGAACAAGCACTGTTTTCACTATAGTCTGTTGATATAGTGAAGAGTTCACTGTAGTAGCACAAAAAGTTGATGGCAAAGAAAGTTATTGCAATGGTGCAAAATAACTAGTTACACTAGATTTGCGAGAGTCTATTGCTTGAAAAACTTGTAGGTTATAGTTGAATGCACCAGAAAAATCCCAACGGAGGAAGAAAAATTAGATATTGATCATGGTGTAACTACAATGGTGAGGCGGATCGCTCCCTCTCTCTTGCGCGGATGACGTCACAACGGGGGCATTGCGTTCGGTGACACAGCACGAAGTACATGTATTTGACACGGCTCTGGTCTTAAGTTGAAGGCATAATTAATAAATAAAATGTATTATAACACTCAACATACTTTGTATTGTAAACTCTGATAATAATGTTGGTAATTATGAATGCGCCGTACCTCTAAATAATATTAATAGTCCAATAACGAGATCAACTATTTTCTTACATTGATGAATTTACACATTTTGCCATTCAATTTTCTCTGTGAATTGCCGAAACTTATTTTTCTGTTTAAGCCAAGCAACCTAATATATGTTCGGGTTCGAGCTAAACAGTGAATAACCTTATATTCAATATTAATAAGAGGCAATTTTTACAAGGTCCTGCTGGTTACTTCATTGAATATAAACATATCTTTTGATAGCGAAATGTCATGAAATTTATGAAACTCAGCGTCCATTGTTGTTTCAACTTCCATATGTTCATTAGAGGGATTCAAACGATTTCCCTTTGAAATAAACTGGAGCCAATCTGGGCCTTCATTACTGGGTTAATGTTCTTGAGATACAAAGTACACGGGACTACATGACCGCGTTGTCCCAGCGCCTAAACTGAGGAACCAACCAATGTTCTTGAGATAATGTTCGCAAATTTTTGTACTTATCCCTGAATCTATGTGCTACATATCCTGTACTGTATTTTAAACCTTCATGGTTCATTTCATCTTTAAAATCTGAGACATGAAATTCATCCAACAATTCATTCTGATGATCGGTCATTTTAAACAAACTCATATTCATTTCAACAGTTTCGTAATTTGATTCAATAAATAAACTGGAAGCTAGTTTTTCTTAGTCAGGAGCATCCACGATATCAGGAATATGTTTGGCAACATTCACTAACGCAAGCTGCGAGAAACAGGTAGGCCTATCGGTTTCTGTTTCCATTGGTTTAATCAGACACTTTTCGTCAATATCCTCCTCTGTAGTTATATTTAAAGTAAACACTGAAGCAGAGGGCTTGTCCAAAATGTACCATCTCAATCTACAATTTATTTAATATCCATAGGATATGGGTGATCATTGGAGCCTCCCATTCCTCTAATATATGTGAGAAGGTTCTCCAAAATATCTTGATTTAGACGATAAGTTATTATGTACTCGACTTGGTACATCGGCTTCAAGCATCTAAAAAGCTTAACTAGATACGTGTTGCTGAGTAGAATTCCTTTTCGAAATGGGAGTAAGGCTTTATGTCGGTCAACTTTCATGGACGTTATCAACTCATTGACATTATTTAGCACACTGATTTGCTTGTCTAAATCAGTACCAAATGCATTTCATTCAGTAGGATGATGATGATGATGATGATGATAATAATTGTTGTTTTAAGGGGTCTAACATCTAAGTTATTGGCCCCTAATGGTTTGGGTGATAGTGAAAGATGAGATGAGAATGAAAACTATAACTAATACAAACTAGACTTACATACTAAAAGAAGAAATGGTAAACAAATAAAGGATAAGGCAAATAAAGGACAGGAAGAAAAGAAATGCCCTCAACCCACGAATAATGAGGATTGAGGGACTTGGAAGGAAGGAGAGCCATGAAAGACGGATAGGAAAGAAGAGAGGGCCCATCCCAAAGTCAGTGGTAAAATGGGACAAAACGGTCCCTGCTCAGGAATCCCTCAGGATCGCCAACTCCCGAACTTACCAGCCGTAAGCCCCTGAGGGTGTAGCAATATCCAGGATGCAACGGAAGTGGTGGGGCTACACACACCCCGCCTCCTTGAGGGCCTTGAGCAGAAGGCAGGAGATAACATGAAAAGAAAAAGAAGGCTGACCCCTCGCAGAAGGAGGGTATCAGGAAAGATGAGACAAGGGCCAATTAAGGCGGAAAAGAAGAGACTCCCTAGGCCTCGGAAAACCGTCGGGGTCGGAAGAGAACAAGAGTTGACCAAGAGAGGTCGACAGGAAAGAAGACGGAGAGGAGCCCGTCACAAGTAGGTGGAAGCAATGCCGGACTAAGCTGGGGTCCCGTGGTCACCGACCCACGTCCCACAAGTTGTGATCCCCTGGGGGCTTTCAGAATGACTCCCAAATTTGTTTTTAGCATTAAGTAAGCCAAACCAGTCATTTATTAATTTTATACATCTAGCAGCTTCTTCTTAGTCAATGTTTTTCATCAAACCTTTCCCTCCACACCATTCAAGAGCCTTTGATACCTGGTTTGAAAGTACTTGAGCTGCAGGCCAAAATTTTTGTCTCTCTGATCCCTTTAAGTCTAAATGATATCTGCTAATTTTGTGCGCAATAGTGAGTTCAGAAGAAGACATAGACATTAGTAGTTCCTAAACATTCCTTGCTCACCTTTTTCCCATTGAGCAGTACACATCCCTGATCTAATTACGGACAAATCTAACAAATGATTTCTCACAAGTTTCAATAACTGAGGAATGTTTGCAAACACAAACACCTTTAAGGAACCGTTGCTTGGATGATTGAAGACACATTCCTTACTATGCCGTTGACGGAGATTGAAATACAATACCTTCACTAGCAACGTACACACCTGTGAACATTAACATCATTATTTCAATCGACTGCGGATTCACGCGCCTGACTCCCGCCTTTAGTCACAAGTCACGGCTGCTCCCGTTGTGACGTCATCCGTACGAGAGAGAGAGGGAGCGATCCGCCTCACCATTGTAGTTACACCATGATATTGATTAGCAGTTCATAAGGAAGATTCCTTAGTTTGAAAAAGTATTCCCATATGTGAGTGGAAAGTACATGACAGTATAACTGGTAGATCGAGTGTAGGTTCTGGAAGGTTCCAGAGCTATGATGAGGTTTAAATTGGGTAGAGAATCCCTCGGCGGAAAACTAGATTATATAGACAGTGGGTATTTTAGAAATATCCCTCTATGTGAGATAGCATCTCGGAAAATCTTTCATTTTGAAAGTTAGAATTGATAGTTTGAGTTTGATCAAGAAGATCTCCTGAAAGCAGTTATTATCACATAGCAACTTTCACTGTCTATAAAATCCAAATAGAAGCATTGAGCCTTTAAAAAGCGATGAGAATGAGGTTAAAACATGAAGTCGGTACTTATCTTTGCTTCATGAAGGAGGTGATATTGCTGCTGACGGTTGGTTTTAAAAGTCGAACATGACGTCGAATTTAAAAGTTTGCCTCTTGAGTAGAGGAGGCGAGCTTTAGTTAAGCTCCAACTGACTGGTTTGACTTCCGACGTACAAGTGAGACCCGCTCAACGGAGCGCGGAGGTACCAGGGAAGGGAAAAAGAGTGGAGGTAGGAGACAAAAGGTATACATATAAGAATAGCCAACTTTACAGTAATAAAAATCTTCTTGATGAAATGGTCTTCAAAGAGTTGATAGTAGGAGTCACTAGCGCAGCCTGAAGGGTGAAAAAGTAGACGAAGTTCTCTTGATCACGGAGATTATAGCTGGCGATGGCGACGAGATCTGGTGGCTAGATTGATAAGGAAGTCCTCTTGCACAGGAAAGAATTGAGGAACTTCAGAGATTCGCTGCTAGATGACGCTAGGTAGGTCAAGGAAGATATATATCTGGAACAGACTCACAGGCAGTGTGAGAGACATATACCAACAAAGAGAAATCAGGAGATCACTGTTGGTGTTTGCGAATAAAGGAAGGGATGAACTAAAGCAAAGAGAAGCAAAAGCTTACTCTGTCTTACCGTGTATTCCAAAGAATACACCAAGGATCTTTAACGTTTTAGTCAACGGTGATGAGCGAGACCGCTCTCTGACACAGCAGACGGTACACAGTGGTCCGGATTCGAGAAAAAGCGGACATAAATATTTTCCGTTAAAAGAAATGAAATACTTTCGTGTAAAACATTAAATTAGATGTTACTATGAGGCAAATTTGTCGTAGTGCATAAAATTACTTCCTTATTCATCCTCTGATCCGGATAAGTCGACTTCTTCTTCTTCCCCTTCCTGCTCCGTCTCGTCCTCGGGTATAGACAATAAATTACACACCTCCTGAGGCAACTGTCTTCTTTTCTTCTTCGGTAGACCTCCCGTGCTTGAAATTACTGGATCAGAGCTTAACAATAGTCTATGGAACAAGTCAAAATTATTGGAAATTCTTGAGGATCTTCTGGTATAGTCTTCCCTATATTTTCTTAACTCTTTGTTTCTAGACTCTAAGGCCTCTTCTGAAAGTTCTCAAATCGGCAAAATAGCTGCTTCTATAATGGAAGATCCATGGATAAGTATTTTATGGAGTGTTGGAGGCATGTAATACCATGGATATAGCCGTACATAATATGCTTGCTGTTTCGCTGCAGTAGGAATTGAACTCTGAACTATCAATTTCATGACCAGATGAAATTGCTTTTAAAATTATTCCGAAACGAGTTATTAACTCACAGTCTATCCCTGTTATTTCGGATGCCACTTGAGGTTGTTCAAAAAAGCTTCGGGCAGTGTTGCCATCATTTGTTGTTCCATATCCAGGCTTCAGAATATCAACTAGACGACCCTCGTTCTGAATGAGTCTTGCACATTTTTTTCTTTCTTTCGAATAAGTCTCGATTACCATCTTTCACGCTCACTTTCCACTTTTTAAAACCCAGGCGGTATGAAATATGCAGGAGACTTTCAAAAAATCGGATGTGGGCGCGCAGAATTAAAATTTCAAATTCAAGCTGTAAATTGTCGACGGGCTTTTGTTCCATTATTTGTAGATTGTTCATTTCTGAAAATTTCGCACCACAAATATAGCACTTCATGCTTTAAGGCTGTGCTAAAGAATTCCATCTATCATTGACAATATTGAGGAATACTGCACTTCGGTGTTGTTTACAACCAAATTATGTAAATTCTCAATTTGATCATTTAGAAACATCCTTTCCGTCCGTGTAATTTCCGATGATTCATGAACCCACTGCATTCGAATAGGCCTGCAGAATCGTGTAGATGAGGTTCTTGGATTTTTCCACGCAATAATACCTGTTTTACTGTCAACGAGGCGCAGAGGCACGACAGATGACATAAATAAGCTCTGGCCACTCTTTTCAGCTTCTGACCAGGTTTGCTTATATTGCGAATGGCGAGAGTTGCCATCAAAGCCCCATCAAAGCTCTTATCTCTCACATCTGGTAACATTGATAAAATTCTGGAGGAAGTGTGGTCCAGCAAGTCTTGTATTTTTAACTTCACATTCATTTTCCTTAATTATTCCATTTTGTGTATAAGTAGCCTTTTTAGCATTCAAAATAGCATAATAGCTAGGGTATAAATCATGCTTATGTTTATTAGCTAATTTTTCTCATTGTCACATACTGGTGCTTGAATAACTTTGCTTTAATTATGAATGATAAGGCTTCTTCCACTGACATTTTTGTAGATCGTTGAACCCCCTTTCTCCATGCATCCCGCATTCGTTTGCCCCTTGTTGGTGTAGTCTTGGTGGCTTCTTTTAATAGCTTGGCTGATGAATCGTCTCCCTCTGCCCCTAAATTCATAGCGGTCGCATAGGCAAGCTCTGATGAAGTGGCACTCTCCCTTAGGTCTTTAATTTTTCTTCCTTTGCTTTTCTCCGTTAGCTCTTCAAATTCTTTTGAAGGACGACCTCGATCTTCTTATTTTGCGGAGCCAGGCATGCTCGGAATTGAAATCACAATTTCTTTTTTCAACCAGTCTGAATATTTCTTCAAAAAAGCATGTTCTAAGAAGTGACACTCTCTCCACCGGTCAAAATAAGGCAAAAAGAAAAAGGTTCTTATATTATTATACACTGTTATCTCTACAGTACACTCTCGTCAACATTTTATTGGAATTTGTTAATGAGTTATGTTACCACAAACTTTTCTTGGCGAGAGATTGATTTTTGTTCTCTTGAATCTTGTTATGAAGTACACTGCGACTAACAAGGAAATTCATTTTTCCATCTTAACAACACACACAACTACCACTAAGCAATTACTTCTCGCGACTGAATATTATTTTGGTTTCCTGGCCTAGAGATATCCCTTGCGTAGCATAAACAAATGTCTCAACAGGCCCTTCTCTCGCGCGAGTGTTTATCCTCAGAGCGTGCAGTAATTATCTCTCCCTTCTCAATCACGCATCTGGCGTATTCTGGCGATGAAACTTTTAAGGATATATTCTCCGTCTTCATTTTAAAACTTGCATAAGTTTCATGCTATACATATGTATACATTTTTTTTGTAGGTCAAGCAAAATTAATTTTTCTTGAAATAAATAATGCACTAAAAAGTAAGTTTAAGAGTCCTTATAAGTGATCTGAAATTGAAAATCATGCTATAAACAAATATTTCAGACCCGAAACTACATACTGATACAGTATTAAAGACCCAGAGTTTCATTTTGAAGTTAGAATGATATTTCAAAGTTTACCTAACGGAGTGCGGAGTTCAGAAACAAAGAGTTGTATCACTTTTGCAGTAATATATCAGAGACACACAGAAGCAATTTCCAAAGAAAAAGTGAAATTAATGTACACTGATTAACATACTTCACTTGAAAGGTGGTTTGGCGTTTCTAAAGTAAAGTTGAAAAGGCGATTTTTGACCGCTTTTTTACGGATCCGGACCAAGATATGATCAAGTGATTTTTGGACGTGGTGAAAGTATGTGGTTAAAATGATCATATATTAAGAATGGCCGCTTGCTAATCATTATTATTACAGTAAAATGTTTATGAATAATAATAATAATAATAAGAAGAAGACACACATATTTGAATGCAAACACACACACAGTCCTGTTCGCTGGAGAGTGAATACTGTACCTAGCCAGAGGCCTTGTCTGTCTGCTACTGCTGATAAGGCAGGAATGCGCATGCAGGCAGGAAGTGCAGTGTCGAGTTACTTACCTCGTGGTGGCTAGCAGGTGCGACGTTTAAGCAGAGACTGCCATTTTGGTTCTGAGGCAGTAGGACTACCGATATATAAGAGGCAGTCATTTTGGTTCCTTATTAATAACATGAAACTAGTATAAAGTACGCAAATCTTATCGAAATTGAGGAATGTGGAGAGGCGTGGGAACATGTGAGAAAGAGAAACAGACAACCATTCAAGGTCATAACGCTGAGAAAATGCAACTCACTCTGTTGCTAAGCAGACTGATAAGGTTTGTGTTAGTAATACACTGACAGGACCAGCAAATAGACGTATACAGTAGAGCTGTGGAAGAAAAATCCTTTTTGTTTTCGGTAAGTACCTATGAATGATTATTTTAATAATGTAATTCAAATGAACCTCAAAATTGTAGTTATTGATAAGGTAATTAATGATTTTATTTATTTATTTGCAGATAACCGTTATACCTTACATGTCTGAGATACAAGAAACCATTGCACTTTTTAGCCCACTAGAAGGAAACAGCAACAAGCCAGTACAAGGTGAGATTTTTAAAAAACTAACTTGTTTCATTTTTTGTATGATATGCTTTATTTTATTTTATGAAATGCATGTATTAACGTGAATTTAGCTATTTTTAGCGGTTTAATTTATTTCTTTTTAGAAACTTGGAAAGAAAAGCCTTACCGCCGTAGCAGTTGCTGAAAACCCGAGACGCACTAGAGCGAAACCATTGCCAAAGGGTGAACTATTTAAAACTCATGTAAGCCTAACATAAAATACTATTCCATTTTACCACTACTGAAAACTCGTCGGCAAAAAATTCGTTACCTGTGCTTTCTTGATTAATGGCTATGTATTGGCAAACGGTACAAGACCATATTGGTTGTTGACCGGGAAAAGTACAAGGCTATATTGGATTTTCTAAAAACAAAAATTTAAATTTAATTTATCGGTGTTTCCCTATGGACTCAACGAATATCGACAGGTTTGAATATGATAATCTGCACACACTGACATGATATTCATTTTTGTTTATATAAGGGGGGATGTAAATCACTGCAGCTTTATACAAACAAATAAGTGCATGGGTTACTGTTAGTGCCGACATACAGTTTATTATTATATATTTTGATGGTGTTTTTTTTCATTTAATGTCAATTAACGTTAAAGATTTATTTACAAATATTGATTGATTGATTGAGTGGTGGGTTATTTTGTTTGTTTTTAGGTGCGGTCATGCGCCGTGAACAGACAGTGATAAAGCATACATTGTGCTTTAAAATACTCTGTGCTCTTGTGCAACGTTAATAACTTGCAATAAAAAAAGTTTTATTATAACACATGGCGTTAGTACCAAATACAACAAGTGAGGAAGTTGGTTTACCATGTGGGTTAAACTTTAAATCGGAAAACGATCGTTGGTTAACATTTGAATCCTGGCCTGTAGGCTTTTTGTCGGCACATAAGTTTGCTGAAGCTGGCTTCTCTTACTTGAACCGAGAAGATGTTGTGAGCTGTGTGTTTTGTCGTATTGAACTTTCACACTGGGAAGAAGGAGATGATCCCTTTAGATACCATTTGCGATGGTCTCCTTGTTGTCTTTACATGCTTGGAAAACAAGTGAGTAACATACCCATGTATCCATTTTACCGAACCACAAGGCCATTGTCAACTACTTACGTTTCTGAATCACAAATAAATAATAATAATGATGTATTACCAGCCAACGGTAGTGTCGATATATGTGGTCCATATGCCATAGGCAGTGTTGAGTTGGCACGTGCTTTTGAAAAATTGGGAGTTTGCAAGACTAAAGCACTAGGACACCCATAGTACAGGCCTGTTGAAAATCGTTTAGAATCTTATAAGGATATTTGGCCATTAATATTAAAACACCTTACAAAACAGCTAAGTGAAGCTGGATTTTTTTTATACTGGTGAAGGGGATAAAACAATATGTTTTGATTGTGGAATTGCTTTAAAGGATTGGCAAATGACTGGTGACCCTTTTGTGGGACACGCTCGTTGGTTACCTAACTGTAAATACATGGTGTTGCTTGGAAGTCAGGAATTTGTGAACACTATTCGTAAAGAAAGCGTGATTGCAGCACAAGAGATAAAAGTTCATTTAGAGTTAGGATACACAGAGCAAATACATGAGGCTGAAAAAAGACTTGTCGCACGAACAGATACAAAAGTGTGACCAACAATTATGTAAAATTTGTTATCAAGAAGAACTAGGTGTTGTATTTTTGCCTTGTGGACACATGATAGCCTGTGTCAAGTGTGCATTAGAACTTAACACTTGTGCTATATGCAGAAAAGTAGTATCTGCTACAGTTAGGGCATTTCTTGCATAAATAGTATAATTTATTAGCAATGCATAGTGCAAAATACCTATATGCACAATATTATTACAAGCTGTTTTAGAGTGCAATAGATATGCTTTTCCTTTGTTTATAGACTACTACAATGAATGTTTTAAATGCTGAGGGACAAGCATATGGCTAGGAGACAAAGAAGCTCAGCGAATTGCCAACACATATTCCATACCGGATTATCAAGATTCGGAAAATGAAAACAGCATATGGTGATAGTGTACTTTGTGTATGCGAAAATGTTGAGTTATTGCTGCCTACACGGTTTAATGATATGACGGAGAGTGTTTTTGATGAAATGAATATTACTGTGCAACCGGTACACTTAATTTATGAAGGTTTTAAAAACAATAGGTGCATGGTCCGTTTTAATTTAAAAAAACCAATGTGAAATAATAATGGAAAATATAAGTGATGACAATGGACTGAAAGAAAAATATGTTAATGGAATAATAATGTTTTAGTGTTTAGTGTTTTCTTTAAAAATATTATCATGAAACCAAAACAAAATGTATATAAAGTTTGTAAATAAATGCAAAATGATGTTACAATGCTGTTTTATTTCATACAAAGTTAGAATATTTAACATTGCAGAGTATACATGATTATGACAATAGATGCACACTGAATACAACTCTTTCTCTCTTTACAATAGTCTGTTATAGTTTTTAAACACAAGGCTTGTTGTATATCTTTTTATAGCAATGCCCATTCACTGTTGTTTTCAAAAACTGGGGAAGTCACAATAGTTTTATAGGCATAACATCCTTATTGTTATTACTCTTTAGTCATTTTGATCCTCTTGCAATACTACCTTTTTGCATATCAAGAGCAGATGACCTAGTTGTTCCACTCCTTAAAACGACGACGACGACAACAACAACACTACCTCTTGCATAGTTTGTGGTGTTGATGGCTCTTGCAACGTGGAAGATGGATTAAACAGGGGTTAAACGTTGCTCATTAAACAATCCACTATTTTCAGTAGGAATATGGTTTTCTTGATTTCTTGTCAACGGCAACTGTGTTTCATGCAGTACACTACATTGATGATCACTGACACTTAAAACCTCTCTATTTTTACTTTTTAGGTCATAACGACAATGTTTGGAACGTTGTTTTGAACAACGCCATATAACAGTTCCGTTGTTATTGGTTCTTTTTACAATATATGAATATCCTTTAAGTATGCATGAGGCTTACCATACCTAGTCACTGATACTTCGATGTCAACTGTCAAGCATAGACCAAGCTCTAGTAAAGTCAACTTGGTAATAAGAATAATAGTTTAATGTGAGAGCAAATTTGGATCCAAAAAGTTCAGATAAAAGTGGAAGCAAATAAGCAAATATAGGAACCAAGAGTGGGAGTAAAAGTGTTCGCAAAGTGGTAGTCCCATTACATAATAATTTTAGCCGGACGAAGCTCTTGGTCAATTTATTTGATTTCCCAATCGTGACCGGTATGCCCAGCTTGTTGTAAAGCTTGCAACAACTGTAGCCGCTGGACGAGCTTATTGGGATTGTGCCAGTATACTTATTTAACAAATGAATTTTTAGGTGTAAACGAAGCATTACCATTATCATCATCATGATAATTATTATCATTATCATCATGACCATCATCACTATTAATATATAGTCCTTTTTGATCCTCTTGCAATACCACTTTATTTATAGTCTGTGTAGACATTGATAGTGATGAAGGTTTCTTGGACGTTGACGACTGTCCTAACGTGACTTTTTGAGTACGTGGTAAGTCCTTTTGAACAAACACTGCACTATCTTTAGCCGCAATATCGTTTTCTTGAACTTGCTTTTTAGCATTTAGAATTTTTTTTGTAAATAGCAACCGTGGTTCGTTGGGAGCTCTACATTGATGAACACTCACACTTAAAACCTTTCAAATTTTACTTTTCAGATTGCCTCGACATTTTGTTGACCTCTCTTTTGAGCATCGTCAGAATATTATTCCATTCACATTCTGACGATTATTGTTATAAGAGTAGCCTTGATAGAGTGCACGTTGCCTACCTTTGTTGGTTGTAGAAAGTTCCATAGTAGTAACCAACCTGTCAGTACGATGCTTACACTACAAAGGTTACAACTGTTTTAATGATGGAGTGACCTATCATAAGCTTATATATTGGCTTATGTGTTGGCTTTTGTGTTGGCATTTTGTGTTGACTTTTTGTGTTGGCTTTTTGTGTTGTCTTTTGAATTGGCTTTTGTATTGGCTTATTTGACAAGTTATTTTTGTCAATGTATTTAGTGGATTTTTTTCTTGGTGTTGGAAAGTATTTGAAAGAGAGGGAATATTTAAAGGCTTAACCTCAGCTCACCTAACCTAACCTAACCTTACCTAACCTAACTTTACCTAACCTAACCTAACCTAACCTAACCTTCCAACTCTCAGATGATAATTAAAAATTCTGGGCATTGTTGAGTTAGAACCCAAGACCTCAGGGGTAAAACCCTATTATTTTTTGTGGCTTATTTTGGTAGCTTATTTTGATGGCTAACCTAACTTTACCTAACCTAACCTAACGTTACCTATCTTAACCTAACCTAACCTTTCAACTCTCAGATGATAATTAAATTCTGGGCAGAGTCGAGTTGGAACCCAAGACCTCAAGGGTAAAAACCAATTATCTTTAGGTGGCTTATTTTGGTAGCTTATTTTTATGGCTATTCTAACTTTACCTAACCTAACCTCAGCTCACTTTGGATATCACTAGTAAGTGTTCATATCCTCCACTAGGTGGCATACTAGTTGTTCAGGTAGTGCTCATATTTATCGCTAGGTAGCGCAAAAATACTTTGCGTGTTGCATGTGACTCTTGTGAAGTTTGACCGCGTGCAAGACGTGCTTTTATAAGCTCTGTATATAATAAATAAACTCAATATACAATTAACCACTAAATGTTCAGAACTAACATATATAGCCATGTTTAGGGTATATAGGAGACCCTTAGCAAGAAAGGCTGTCTAACCCACCAGTCAACAGCCTTGTCATACGCAGTAAGCTCCTGTTGGCAGTGAATCGTATACCACAGTGTTCATTACATGGCACTTAAACAGGCTCTAGATCATGGACTAAAATTGGTAAAAAATAATCATGTGTTAAAGTTTAAACAAGGACCTTGGTTAAAGGCATACGTTGATTTTTTACCAATTTTAGTCCATGATCTAGAGCCTGTTTTAGTACCATGTAATGAACAACATGGTATAGGATTTAAGACGACAATCAAAAGACGTTTCATATTCATTAAGTCCATTATTATCAGGGCCATTTACTGCCAACAGGTGCTTACTGCGTATGACAAGGCTATTGACTGGTGGGGTAGACAGCCTTTCTTGCTAAGGGTCTCCTATATACCTTAAGCATGGCTATATATGTTAGTTCTGAACATTTAGTGGTTAATTGTATATTGAGTTTATATACAGAGCTTATACAAACATGTCTTGCACGCGGTCTAACTTCACAAGAGTCACATGCAACACGCAAAGTATGTTTCCGCTACCTAGCGATAAATATGAGCACTACCTGAACAACTAGAATGCCACCTAGCGGAGGATATGAACACTTACTAGTGATATCCAATGTGAGGTGAGGTTAGGTTAGGTAAAGTGTAGGTTAGCGATAAAAATAAGCTACCAAAATAAGCCACCAAAAAAATTGGTTTTTACCCTTGAGGTCTTGGGTTCCAACTCGACTATGCCCAGAATTTAATTATCATCTGAGAGTTGGTTGGTTGGTTGGTTCTTAAGTTTAGGGGCTGCGACAACGCGGTCATGTAGCCCCATCTGAGAGTTGAAAGGTTAGGATAGGTTAGGTTATGTAACGTTAGGTTAGGTAAAGTTAGGTGAGCCATCAAAATAAGCTACCAAAATAAGCCTCAAAAAATTGTTTGAACCCCTGAGGTCTTGGGTTCCAACTCAACTATGCACAGAATTTTTAATTATCATCTGAGATTTGAAAGGTTAGGTTAGGTAAAGTAAGGTTAGGTAATGTTAGGTTAGGTTAGGTGAGCTGAGGTTAAGTCTTTAAATATTTCCTCTCTTTCAAACACTTTCCAACACCAAGAAAAAAATCCACTGAATACATTGACAAAAATAACTTGTCAAATAAGCCAATACAAAAGCCAACACAAAAAGCCAACACAAAAGGCAACTCAAATGCCAACACATAAGCCAATATATAAGCTAACGATAGGTCACTCAATCAGCAAATCAGTTGTTACCTTTGTAGTGTAAGCATGGTACTGACAGGTTAGTTACTACTATGGAACTTTCTACAACCAACAAAGGTAGGCAACGTGCACTCTATCATGGCTACTCTTATACCTATAATCGTCAGAATGTGAATGGAATAATATTCTGGCGATGCTCAAAACAGAGGTTAACAAAATGTCGAGGCAATCTGAAAAGTGAAAATGGAAAGGTTATAATTGTGAGTGTTCATCAATGTAGTGCTCCCAACGAACCACGGTTGCTGTTTACAAAAAAAAATGATAAAAAGCAATTTCAAAAAACGATATTGCGGCTAAAGATAGTGCAGTGTTGGTTCAGAAGGACTTACCATGTCCTCAAAAAGTCATGTTAGGACAGTTGTCAACAGCCAAGAAACCTTCAGCACTATCAAAGTCAACACAGACTATAAATAAAGTGGTATTGCAAGAGGATCAAAAAGTACTATATAATAATAGTGATGATGGTCATGATGATAATGATAATGATGATCATGATGATGATAATGATGATGATGATATTGATGATAATGGTAATGCTTCGTTTACACATAAAAATTCATTTGTTAAATTTGTATACTGGCACAATCCCAATAAGCTCGTCCAGCGGCTACAGTTGTTGCATGCTCTACAACAAGATGGGCATACCGGTCACGATTGGGAAATCAAAGAAATTGAACAAGAGCTTCGTCGTGCTAAAATTATTGTGTAATGGGTCTACAAATTTGCGACCACTTTTCCCCCTACTCTTGGTTCTTATATTTGCTTATTTGTTTCCACTTTTACCTGAACTCTTTGGATCCATATTTGCTCAACCATTAAACTATTATTCTTATTACCATAGTGACTTTACTAGAGCTTAGTCTATGATTGACAGTTGACATGGAAGTATCAGTGACTAGGTATGGTAAGCCTTATGCATACTATAAAGAATATTCATATATTGTAAAACGTACCAATAAAAATGGAAATGTTATTTGGCGTTGTTCAAAACAACGTTCCAAGCATTTTCGTGGTGACCTAAAAAGTAAAAATAGAGAGGTTTTATGTGTCAGTGATCATCAATGTTGTGTACTACATGAAACACAGTTGCCGTCGACAAGAAATCAAGAAAACCATATTGCTAGTCAAAATAGTGGATTGTTTAATGAGCAACGTTTAACCCCTGTTCTAAAAGTTATGTTTAATCCATCTTCCACGTTTCAAGAGCCATCAACATCACAAACTATGCAAGAGGTAGTGTTGTTGTCGTGGAGTGGAACAACTAGGTCATCTGCTCTTGATATGCAAAGAGGTAGTATTGCAAGAGGATCAAAATGACTAAATAGTAATAAAAATAAGTTTTTTATGCCTATAAAACCATTGCGGCTTCCCCAGTTTTTGAAAACAACAGTGAATGGACATTGCTATAAAAAGATATATACAACAAGCCTTGTTTTTGAAAACTATAACAGACTATTGTAAAGAGAGAAAGAGTTGTATTCAGTGTGCATCTATTGTTATAATCATGTATACTCTGCAATGTTAAATATTCTAACTTTGTATAAAATAAAACAGCATTGTAAAATCATTTTGCATTTATTCACAAACTTTATATACATTTTTTTTGGTTTCATGATAATATTTTTAAAGACAACACTAAACACCATAACATTATTATTCTATACACATATTTTTCTTTATGTCCATTGTCATCACTTATATTTTCCATTATTATTTTTTAATTTAATTAAAACGGACCATGCACCTATTGTTTTTAAAACCTTCATAAATTAAGTGTACAGGTTGCACAGCTTTATCACTTCATCGATAACACTCTCCGTCATATCATTAAACCGTGTAGGCAGAAATGTCTCAAAATTTTCGCATACACAAAGTACACGATCACCATATGCTGTTTTCAATTTCCGAATCTTGATAATCCGGATTGGAATATGCGTTGGCAAATCGCTGAGCGTCTTTGCCTCTAAGCCACATGCTTGTCCCTCAGCATTCAAAACATTCATTGTAGTAGTCTATAAACAAAAGAAAAGCATATCTATTACACTCTAAAAAAGCTTGTAATAATATTGTGCATATAGGTATTTTGCACTATGCATTGCTAATAAATTATACTATGTATGCAAGAAATGCCCTAACTGTAGCAGATACTACTTTTCTGCATATGGCACAAGTGTTAAGTTCTAATGCACACTTGACACTGGCTATCATGTGTCACAAAGCAAAAATACAACACCTACTTATTCTTGATAACAAATTTTACTTAATTGATGGTCACACTTTTGTATCTGTTCGTGAAAGAAGTCTTTTTTCCGCCTCGTGTATTTGCTCCGCGTGTTCTAACTCTAAAGGCACTTTTATCTCTTGTGCTGCAATCACGTTTTCTTTACGAATAGTGTTCACAAATCCTTGACCTTTAAGCAACACCATGTATTTACAGTTAGGTAACCAACGAGCGTGTTCCACAAAAGGGTCACCAGTCATTTGCCTATCCTTTAAAGCAAATCCGCAATCAAAACATATTGTATTATCCCCTTCACCAGTATAAAGAATCCAGCTTCACTAGGCTGTTTTGTAAGGTGTTTAAATATTAATGGCCAAACATTCTTATAAGATTCTAAACGTTTTTCAACAGACCTGTACTCTGGGTGTGCTAGTGCTTTAGTCTTGGAAACTCCCAATGTTTCAAAAGCACTTGCCAATTCACCACTGTCTATGGCATATGGACCACATATATCGACACTACCGTTGGCTGGTAATACATCATTATTATTATTATATATTTGTGATTCAGCAAAGTCAGTAGTGGCCAATAGCCTTGTGGTTCGGTAAAATGGATACATGGGTATGTTACTCACTTGTTTTCCAAGTATGTAAGGACAACAAGGAGGGTAAAATGGATACACGGGTATGTTACCCACTTGTTTTCCAAGCATGTAAGGACAACAAGGAGACCATCGCAAATGGTCTCTAAAGGGATCATCTCCTTCTTCCCAGTGTGAAAGTTCAATACGACAAAACACACAGCACACAACATCTTCTCGGTTCAAGTAATAACTCCAGCAAGTTTATGTGCCGACTAAAATCCTACAGGCCAGGATTCAAATGTTAACCAAAGATCGTTTTCCGATTTTAAATTTAAACCACTTGGTAAACCGACTTGCTCACTTGTTGTATTTGGTACTAACGCCATGTGTTATAATAAAACTTTTTTTATTGCAAGTTATTAACGTTGCACAAGAGCACAGAGTATTTTAAAGCACAATGTATGCTTGTTCACTGTCTGTTCACGGCGCATGACCACACCTAAAAACAATCAAAATAACCCATCACTCAATCAAACAAACAAACAAACAAACAATCAATACTTGTAAATAAAACTTTAACGTTAATTGACATTAAATGAAAGAAACACCATCAAAAATATTTAATAATAAACTGTATGTCGGCATTAACAGTAACCCATGCTCTTTTTCTTATAAAGCTGCAGTGATTTACATCCCCTCTTTAACCATTATATAAACAGAAATGAATGTCATGTCAGTGTGTTCAGATTATGATGTTCAAACCTGTCGATATTCGTTGAGTCCATAGGGAACCACCCATAAATTAAATTTAAATTTTTGTTTATAGAAAATACAATATAGCCTTGTACTTTTTCCGGTCAACAACCTATATGGTCTTGTACCGTTTGCCAATCAAGAAAGCAATCATTGTCCGAGTCATGTGCAGGTAATGAATTTTTTGTCTACGAGTTTTCAGTAGTGGTAAAATGGAATAGCATTTTATGTTAGGCTTACCTGAGTTTTAAATATTTCACCCTTTGGCAACGGTATCGCTCTAGTGCGTCTTGGGCTTTCAGCAACTGCTACGGCGGTAAGGCTTTTCTTTCCAAGTTTCTAAAAAAAAACACTATAAATACCTAAAATCACGTTAATACATGCATTTCATAAAATAAAATAAAACATATCAAACAAAAAATGAAGACAATTCGTTTTTAAAAAAATCTCACCTTGGCTTGTACTGGCTTGTTGCTGTTTCCTTCTAGTGGGCTCAAAAGTGCAATGGTTTCTTGTATCTCAGACATGTAAGGTATAACGGTTATCGCCAATAAATAAATACAAAAATAAAATCATTAATTACCTTATCAATAACTACAATTTTAAGGTTCATTAGCATTACATTATTAAAATAATCATTAATAGGTACTTACCGAAAACAAAAAGGATTTTTCTTCCACAGCTCTACTGTATACGTCTATTTTCTGGTCCTGTCAGTGTATTACTAACACAAACCTTATCAGTCTGCTTAGCAACAGAGTGATTTGCTTTTTCTCAGCGTTTTGACCTTGAATGGTTGTCTGTTTCTCTTTCTCACATGTTCCCACGCCTCTCCACATTCCTCAATCTCGATAAAATTTGCGTACCTTATATTAGTTTCATGTTTTTAATAAGTAACCAAATGGCTGCCTCTTATACATCGGTAGTCCTACTGTCTCAGAACCAAAATGACGGTCTCTGCTTAAACGTCGCACCTGCTAGCCACCACGAGGCAAGTAACTCGACACTGCACTTCCTGCCTGCATGCGCATTCCTGCCTTATCAGCATTAGCAGACTGACAAGGCCTCTGGCTGGGTACAGTATTCAGTCTCCAGCGAACAGGACTGTGTTTGAGTTAGCATTCAAACATGTGTGTCATATTATTATTATTATTATTCTTAAACATTTTACTGTAATAATAATGATTAGCAAGCGGCCATTCTTAATACATGATCATGTTAACCACCTACTTTCACCACGTCCAAAAATCACTTGATCATATCCAACTACCGTCTGCTGTGTCAGAGAGCGGGATCGCTCCTCACCCTTGACTAAAACGTTAAAGATCCTCTTCAGGGTAAAAAAATCCTAGCACACTTAACACATTTTCAGCCTTCAAGTGGCAAAACACATGAGGGCTTGCTAGCTGGCTACCAGCTACAAGTGTTAAATCATACATTTCATTTAACCATTCAAAGCTTACGTTTCATCCAAAATATATCTCATAACAGAATTAGCTTTTGAATTAACACTCATGTCCTGCCTTCATACAAATTGTTTGGTCGTCTGAAGGTTATAACGTTATATCCTAAAACTGTCTGCTGGCCTATGAACATGCATCAATTCCACAGAACCATGTCACTAATAACCGTTTACTAACAGGTTAAATAACCCCTTTAGGGAAAACAATCCTAGCACGGTTCACACGTTTTTTTTGGTGGAATATTAGCGTTCATCCATTCACCATAACAAATATCGGAAAACGAACCGTCGTAAACCGTCCCATCGTCCTGCCAAAATATCCATTGTTCTATTGGGATAGCGGCTCCATAAGTGGCGACAGGCTCGTTAACACACATGCCAGTGGTACCGTCTCTCTTGACAACCACGCTTCATTTACAATTTAAAAACAGGTAATCAATTATTTTTTTCAACATGTATATCGTTAGACCCTTTTGAATTTTTTTGGAAAATAATAACTACCACATTCAAAAGGGGGCGTTACCCCGAGTCCCATGAGTCCTCGTACACGTCCCTAGCAGCATTGGTTCGTTAGATATAACAAAAAGTCTAAAATCACATTTTTTCCCAAAATTGGATTTTCATCCTACTCGACACAGGCATTCTCGGCAAGAGGGCAACGCGACGAAAAGAATGACACCTCGTACAAGTTTCTAGCCTTATTGGTTCGTGAGATATCAGCAAAAATCACAAAAAGCACTTGTTTACCCCAAAATCGAGTTTCTAATTTTTTTAAAATATAATGAGTGGTCCATAGCAAAGCCCCCGTCAGCTCGAGTCCAACGACACCTCATTCGTGAATCTTCGACCACGGGTTCGGGAGTTATCGGCTCGCATTGGGAGTAGGGGGGCAGAAGTCCCCTTACCCCCTCTCCCTATTGCCCAGTTTTTGTCCTAGAGACTTGAACATTATTTTGAGGGTAGAGGGGTCAAGGCCATTCATTTATGTCAAACAAACATTTTTGTAGAATTCCTAGTTTCCAAAATATTGGAATTTCAAAAATACAATGTTTTCAAAAAATCTCAAAAAATAAAATTTTTATTATAAAAAATAAAGGACATAAACGCCATTCGTTTGAAGCATGGCACAACGTTCTATCATAATTAGTTTAAAAACTAACGGCTACTTTCGAAAACAAATATTTTCAAAATATAAAAAATATATAACGAGTGGTCCATAGCAAAGAGGACTTCACTGAGTCCAACGACACCTCATTTGTCAACATTCGACCATGGGTTCGCGAGCTTTCGCAAATATTACATGGCTGAGGCTTAGTAGTGGGATTAAGTGGGTTCTAGAGTGTGATAGAAGCGAGTTATGCTCTCCTCTGCCGGTTTAGAAAATGAGGCTCTTTACATGAAATCCCGTTAGATACTCAACTGCTAACACAGGACTGTCAACCCAGCATAGCATAACAAATACTTGACACTATTTGTCAATATAATTTCCGCAATATCAAAATGCAAATTATATCAGAAAATACAATAGCGTGATATTAAATGAGAGAAACTACACATACCTTTGCACCTTATTAAAATAGAATTCCATTACGATCACTCGATTTTTATAAAACTTCATGAACTTCCCTGCTGAGTGGTTAGTACAGGAGTTATTTGGAAGCAATCGGTATTTTGGCTTCCCCAATAATATTCGTAATTGGCGATACCTATTTCTCTGCAATGACGCTGGCAAGACCGCTGCTGCGGTCAGGTTAATGAGTAGAGTCGATTAGAGTTCTGAGAAATGCAATCCAAACATTTCATACAAGAAATTCTTTACACTGTGAATACAACTTAACCAGACTTTCAGTTTCCATTGTCGGAAGAGATATTGCTGAAATTGTAATTTGATAATGATAGTTGATGACAAAGTGCCTAATATGGAGATTATAGGCCTCCAATTCTTTGGGGGTGAAAATGAAAAATGAAGATATAATGAACACTAGAACTAAAAATAACTACAACTTACCACCAACTTACGGATTATAAGAAGAAAAGGGCAAAAACGAAGGAAAAGGGGAAATAACATACCGGTAAGAGAAATGCTCTCAACTCTCAAAAAATGAGAATTGACGGATTTGGGAAGGTGTGCCATGAAAGGCAGATTTGAAAAGAAATAACAGAGAGTCCGCCCCAGAATTACTGGAAAAAGGAAAAAAACAGATCCAGCTAAGGTATCCTCTCTACCTCGACATCTGTGAGCCCTTGAGGGTGTAGCACCTCCAGTGGTGGGACTACACACACCCAGCCTCCTTTATGATCTTGTGCAGAAGGCAGGAGGTATAATGAAAAGAAAAAGAGATCTGACCCTTTGAAGAATGAGGGTATCAGGAAAAATGAAACAAGGTTCATTTAAAGCGGGAATTTGAAAGACTCCTTAGACCTCGGATATCCTAATGCCGTCAGTGTCGGAAGAGAATAAGAGTTGATCAAGGGGCCGACAGTAAATATGCCAGAGAGGATCCCGGCACAATTAAGTGGAAGCAATCGCGAACTCAGCTGGGGCCCCCTGATCGCTAACCAGAGTCCCACAATTTGTAAGCCCTTGAAGGAGGGTGAGTGTCGTAATGCCGTAAGTGAACGAGTGGTGACCAAGGGTGGTCAACAGGAAAGATGACAGAAGGGAGCCCGGCACAAGTAAGTGGAAGTAATACCGCACCCAGCTGGGGTCCCGTTGTCACCAATCCCACAGCCCATTAGTCGGGAGGCCCTGGGGGATGTACTGAAGAATGATTCAACAGAATCGCATGAAAACATTATGATACCCATTTTTCAGAAGATAACTTATGGGTATGCACTGGACGGTTGATTCCGTAGTTAATTGGATATCATCGTTGGTCTCCGAGGCAAAGAAGTCCCTATCATGTGCGTAACTAGCAGTGGTCAAGTTCTGTCCCGGCATTTGCCTGGGCAGAGTGTAGAAAAGGCTCACTCAGGATAAAACGCAGCAATTCTTCTAAGTTTGTGCCGTGTCTTGTGAGGGGTTTCACCTAGGACACCAAGCTGGCTCATCGGCTGGTTCTTGGTGTCCCCGCACCCCACACAAGACACGGCACAAACCTAGAAGAATTGCTGAGTTTTAATTCACTGGCCTTTAAAGGCATTATTCCATCACTCAGGATAGTTTATCGGTGCTGGGTTTCGAACCGGCGATGTCTGGACTTGCTACAGCTGCCCTCGCAGCCGTGGTGCACGATTAAACGATCACTACTCTCAAAATGACGACTACACACAGCAGACGAAGGAGAGTTTGTGTCCGGAACAAAGTTTTCGCGGGAAATTACGTTAAGACAATCATCACACCTATCTCTGTCTCACATAAACTCGGGAAATGAAAGCTCATCTCCTATGTTCTTCCCATACAAACAACAGTATGATTTACTGGATTTGAGCAGTGGCGTTCAAACCATAATTTATAATTTACCCCAGCACTTTACAATTTCATCAGCAAACATACCAAACAACGTGGGAATTCAGTATATTAATACCGACTACATACAATAATTGAAACTGAAACAAAACTTTGTTGTTCTAATCGTAACACTGTGAGAAACACATTTAATAAACTTATCGAACAGCTGTTTACTAATCGCGCCTATACTTGGGTGGAAGTGCTTTCTATCGGCAACTAGGGGAAATGTTTCAAATACACGTTATGCATGGGTTGTAACTGGGAGGGAATGGCACGGCCGGTATAGTGCGCAGCTCGCATCTAGTCGGACGTGGACGAGACCACCAAGTTTCCATCTCTGTAAGAGGCCATGCCACTCCATTTTCTTCACGGAGACAGTAGTTCAAGCTATGACCACCAGGTTTCTATCTATCTCTGTAAGAGACCATGGCACTGTGTTTTCTGCACTAAGACAGTAGCTCAAGGAATGACCACCAGGTTGTTTCATCAATCTCTGTAATAGCCCATGGCACTCCATTTCCTACACAGAAACAGTAAGTTAGTTCATCTCCACAGAAACCGTAGTTCAAGCTATGACTACCAGGTTTCCATCTATCTCAGTAAGAGGCCATGCACCCCATTTTCTATTAAGGATCTGTACCGGATTCCGTATTTACAGGGAATTGAAATTAAAAAAGGAATACATTGGCTAACCCTGCATGTGGCGTAACGCTTACAACAGCTCGAGATATCATCACGAAACTTAGTATTAACATTAAATGAGCATAAATGATTCTGTAGTTGATTAATTTAGAGACTTTGCTACATCATGTTCATATAGCCCCATGAACTTGTGTGTGTATGGAATTTTTCTGATAACATGTGCTACTGTGATGGTTGTAGTAGTGAGTGTATTTGTAATTCAAATGAGGATTGGAAAGGAGGTTGCTGTGGCCTTCAGTTAGGAGCTATCGCGGTATTTGCCTGGACAGAGTGTGGGAAACCGCGGAAAACAATTTCCAAGTTTTGTCTCGGGAGGTGCAGTGTAGCCCATTTCGGCTCTCACACCAGAATTAAAATTTCTTGACTGATCCGGAATTCAAACTCAGAACTCCAAGGCGAAAGCCGAAAATGTTAACCGCTAATACACGTGGTCGTCTAAATGATTTTTGCATTTTATGTAAAATTTTATTTAACCTTCAGTCTTTAGGTTCTGTCCCCGAAATTCGATTTATGATGATGGTGAGACCCATGCAAAATTTTACCATTGAGTATTGAAAATTAACGAGGCCTGGAAAGTTTAGTAGCGAGAGACGATGAAGAAAAGGTGTTGCCCAATGAGAACATATTGAGACCGTCGGTGGAGCTGTCAGGATAGCCAACAACCGCAATGACTTCCCTATCATCTCATCCGTCGGACCTATCTGCCGTGAGGATCAGGTGAACTTCCTAATAGGCCAAAGCGGTACGTGAATCTGTAGTCCACAGGGATCGTGGTACATGGTGACGATGGTCATAGACTGCCTAAGGAAAGGTTCACCTTAAAAACTAGACTGAGAAAATAAACATCCAGACTTATGTAAAACACAGTGAAAATTTATTATTAAAATTCGCAAACCCCTATCCTACTATCGGATTTTTTATTATGGATACTCGAGTTTAGGCCTTAATTACAACCAAACCAACAGACCTATTGAAAAGCGAGTTATACCAATATTTTCCTTGTTTAATTCTGCGTTAGACTATATAAGCCAATTATTTTAAAGTTTGTTAATTATTTATTTATATGTGGTTGTATGAAAAATTGTCCGTGTTTTTGACGTCTTTTCTAGGAACCGCTCACTTAAAACTATATACATGGAAAACTACTTTGCTGAGGGTAATGCAATTTTTATATGTGATAGGCACAAGTATTGGTAGTGCGAATCTCAAGTTTCAATTTTTTACAACTTGCCAATAAAAAGTTCTTATACTTTTTCTGACGTAACGTTTTCTCAGCCCAGGATAAACGTACAGCAGGAAACTTGGTCTCATTTTGGAGCTCTCATTCGTGATTATCGGAAACTACGACCACTGTAAACGTACAGTGTGATGACGAATTTATGAAGAGTAATATTAATGGGAGGTTTTGTGCGTTGTAGCCCGAGCGAGTAAAAGCGAGCGGGCTTGTGAAATCCGATGCAGCGTTGCCGCGTTAAGGGCAGTGTCGCGGCTGGCAACAAACGAACACTGCTTTAAGTTTACTTTCAACCTTTGATTTTGTTTCCTCGTACAAATTTCATTTTCCATCACCTTTTTCACATAAGGGCTTTGGACCTTCAATGGCAGGTTTAAAAATGGTTTGCTTCCTAATTTGGAAATGTCATACTAGGCCTACACATTTTTTACATGGGTTATTTACATTATTTACATATCTGTACAATATTAAATTCAATCAGTATTCTTCGTCTGAAGAATCACTCTGTTCGGATGAATCAGAACTGCTGTCATTCATGTTAATTATGACTGGCTCGAAATGAGGGACATTTTCAGACAGTCCATCGTTCTCCCAGTAGTGGTCTTCAATTCTTTTAGCGTGTTTAATACATTGTTTCCAGAGTTCGGGAGTAACGGTACGCAAGGCTTCTCGGAATAAAACATTCATTGCTTCCATACTTCTACCATTTTGTAATATGTTAGCCATATTTGTTTTTGCTATTTTTCCTTTAACGTAAGCCCAAATAAGTTCAATTGGATTGAGCTCGCAATGAGCCACTGGTAACCAAACAAGCTTTACATCCGGTCGAAGTCGTTTCGTCAGTTGTTCCAGCTTCTTCACTGGAGTTTGAAAATAAGGCCTGGCAAGGACAATTAGCTCTGATTTAGTCAGCTTGTTGTAATTGACAACTCCAAGTGGTAGCGATATATTCTTTGATGTTATCCAGGTTATAATGTCAGGTTTCAGCCACGTCATGTTCGGGTTTTTAGTTGCAGGATCGACCATCGTATGATATGGGGCTTGATCTATAATAACTGCCGACCTTTGAGGCAATAAACTCAGCACTTTCGTGAACCATTCTTCGTAATGAGTCGAGTTCATTTCGTTGTGGTAATCACCGCTCCCTTTCTTGCCGATAAAACCAAGTTCTGCACCGTCAAGAAATCCTTCTTCACTTCCTATATGTAAAATTATGATGCGTTTCCCAGCTCCAGACGGTGTCTTGAAACCTCCACGCCATCCATAAATTTCCTGAATGTACCCTCTGTATTGATCATAATTATCGAAGTTCTTTTCCAAAGCATCAACCACGTTTTCTTGCCACCCATATTTCATAGTGTGGTTCTGTCCGCACCAGGTCTCGTCTGTAAAGAAGATCTTGTAGCCCTGTGCTCGAAGTTCTCTCATTCTTCTCAGGAATGTATGTCGGGATGCAGCAACCGTCACGTATTCCATTAGCACTGGTTTCCTGTTCAGATTTTTGAATCGGAATCTCAAGCCTTTGACTACTTTCAAAAGCGTAGAAATTGACATATCAGGAAAATCGTTTATATTTTCGGACAGTTTCTCGCGGAGGTTTTTAATTGTGGGAAATACTTTATTCATGTAAAAATCATGTATAGTTCTTCTTATTGCGCCCAAAGTAAAATCATCGAGTTGGATTTTCGGACGACCTGGCCTCACACACTGCTTCTTTCTTGACCTGGATGATATATTTTCATCATTCTCCCTTGAAGTGGCTCCTATTCTCTTCACTGATGACACTGATATTCCAAGACAATCTGCCACTTTCCGATACACAGGAAACCTCTTGTCCCCTAATTTTTCCCCCTCATTTCGAAAGAAACAAATAGCACTGAGAACTAGCGCAAGTTCGCCCTCAGACAATGGTGGTCTCGGAGGCATCTGGAAGTTATGTGGCCAATATTCAGTGAACACGAAGACTGAAATAGCATGAGGACTTAGCCAGCCAGGTCACTCGCATTCCATTCACAACTGCCCGGGGCGAGGGTAGCCGGCAACGCTGCTCTCGAATTCACCACCTCGCCCGCTTATAATCGCACGGGCTACAACGCACAAAACCTCCCATTAATATTACCCTTCATAAATTCGTCATCACACTGTAAGTTTACAGTGGTCGTAGTTTCCGATAATCACGAATGAGAGCTTCAAAATGAGACAAAGTTTCCTGCTGTACGTTTATCCTGGGCTGAGAAAACGTTACGTCAGAAAAAGTATAAGAACTTTTTATCGGGTCGTTGAAAAACATTGAAACTTTAGATTTGCACTACCAATACTTGTGCCTATCACATATAAAAATTGCATTACCCTCAGCCAAGTAGTTTTCCATGTATATAGTTTTAAGTGAGCGGTTCCTAGAAAAGACGTCAAAAACACGGACAATTTTTCATACAACCACAAATAAATAAATAATTAATAAACTTGAAAATAATTGGCTTATATAGACTAACGCAGAATTAAACAAGGAAAATATTGGTATAACTCGTTTTTCAATAGGTCTGTTGGTTTGGTTGTAATTAAGGCCTAAACTCGAGTATCCATAATAAAAAATCCGATAGTAATTCGGAGGGTTTCAATCGGCTAGTCCACAAGCTAATAAACAAACAAAAATAAAGAGCAGGTTACGGAAAACTCTCGCGAAAGATCTATCTCACAATAATAAGGCAAGAACAGCAACACTAGGAAAATGGTACGACGCAAATCCCTAGGTCAAGTTACAAGATCAAGCTAATATCAGAATTTACATTTAACAGGGTAGCAAAACAAATCTAAGTTAGGATGATACCATCTCCACATTTACATTTAACGTTAATTCATCTAGCTAAGTCCTGTCAATTAATAACAAAATTTACGGCGATGACGTCCGTAACAGAAAACAATTACATTCAAAGCTAAGTGAACAGCCATATAAAAAAAACATCTAATTACTCTTAGGAACTAAGTGCTAACAGCATACAATAGGGTAGCATGTAGGATTCATACACTTTTACATCATAAATAATTAATAAGAGACAACAGTTTTATTAAAATGCCTGCCTGCACCTTGGTTTACTCTTCGTAAGCCATAGTCATCTAATGTGTGCAGTTACGGTGACGACTGCGTAGTAAAGACTACGTCTAACATCGCATGGCCTGCGCTCCACAAGCTACGAACTCAAGGTTCGAGCAAGCTTCAGGTCGCTACAAAAGTGTCAGCTGTTCTAAGTCATTCCCTCAAAAGGAAATACCTTCATTAGCACGGCCATGTCAGCAGGTTCCAAATGCAAAAGAACAAGGTTAGATAGAAAGAATTCGTTAGTTAGCTTTTGTTTTACCAAAATTATGCATTTTATTATTAAGATGTCGGTTTAGGTTATCGTTGGTTTATGGCGAATAATACTGACAATAGCCTGGGCACGGAGTGTCTCCACTGAGATCAATCCCCACCAAAAGCCTCGACTCAAAAGTCGGAATACAATCAACGAGCAATAACAACTCGGACACACAATAACACAAGTTACCAGCGGCGCGCAGCTCGCGTTCAATAACTCTGGGATGGGCCTGCACACTCAGTAACCCTCCATAACATCTGGTCAACGGGAACAATCCCGGACAAGGTACACACAAATACCTTCATACAATAAATACCTCCTTAAACAGGGCGGCCTACAACGTACTATAGAAAACCTGACATAACTGTACACGTCAAACGACGGTACACGCAAAAGTGCGCTTAACTAACAAAAAACAATTTATAAAAACATGTGATCAGATACAAGAATGGACACTGAGTTCCATGAGCTAAATTGCAATGAAAGGAAGAGCGAATACAACAAGTATTCTGTCCTCTGTCAAACTATGTCTGTCTCATAATACAAGCGTGCTCTCAAGGGCACTGGGTCACAAACCAGTTTGTGTCGCTGCAGGCTACAACATTCCTGCGCTGTCTGACACAACACACTAACTATCAAGGCCGGCGATTTAAGCAAAATAAAAACTGTACAACTGGCCTCATCATAATAACTGTACCATAGGTTATAAACCTCGAAGAATACGTGCATAAAAACACACTATAAATCTGAATACCATAATATAATTCTGTCTTCCACACCAAAGACATTTAAATGGTAGCAATGTCACATTGCTGGAGCTCTTTGCTCACAAAGATATAATACTTCAGTAGTTGCTTGTATAATCATTAAATAAATACGTGTCTTCACATGACACTAACAAATTAATAATTGTGACGCAGATTCCACCCACTGGATCTGCTTAATGATACGTTGGGAACTGGGTTCGATGCTAGACAACGAAACATCCCTTTTACTTATTAGGTCCACACTTGACCAGATGGCTTCTGAGCAACATCTCAAATGAAATATAATGCATTTACAAAACTGGTAATTACAGTCGATTTCCTAAATGATACGACTACTCTAACGAAGTCAGGGGTGTAACAAAGACTGGCTGCAAAATATGCAGTTAAAGAAATATAACCATGGCATCTGATTGCCATAACTAAAGTCAGCAAAGACTTGAAAATCACCTCAGATAGGGTTAAACAAAGTAGCCTCAAATGACTACGGTCACGTTTAGCAAAAGAAAGGCATTGACGTTCTACGACGTCCATCAAGCTGCACCAGGGTTGACAAAAATGTCTGACCCAAGGGTGACTCACTCTAACTGAAATGAATGACATCTAATTAGACTAATTACATTCCCTACCTATAAAAATGGCTGTCACTAAGTTCGGTTGGTTCACAAACTACATTAAACCTACTATACCACCAGAAACTAGAACAAGAAAGGGTGTACAAAAACTCACGAAATGGAGGAGCTCTCTGTTCAACGACAAGGGTTGAACAGATTCACCTCTGGCTTTCCGGAACGGCATCGTCCTCATCAGGACTCCAATCTGGACTCTCCCAAAGACCAGGGTTCGATCTGTCCCTGTCGTCGACTTCGTGAATGTACTGGACATGCCTGGGAATGGCATCCTGGGTTCCTTCCTCCTCGTTCGCTGTTCTGGAAGTTCCACCATCATGCTGGTTCCATCAGATACATCACCCCCATACCATAATGGTATTAGCCCATGATCTCGGTCTCGAACATGGTGTAGAATAATTTGATCACGTGGGTGGTTGAATAATACATGTGGTAGTTCATTCTTTCACTTCAAAAATCACAATGTTCGTTGTAAATGTTACAGGCTTTAATACAATTGATAACAGAGCCTTTACTTCGCAGATATTGAATAATACGTGATCAAGCACTGTTCTGTGGTTCTTCACGTGTACTGACGCCACTTTTTACATCACGTGGCATCCGTGAAATGTGCGTCGTTTTGTAATTGAAAAATTCACTGTGGCAATTCAAATCTATTATACTTTCATAATCACAATTGCTTAAAATAATTACAACACGTTTACCTCTATATTTTTCACCAGGTTCTCGGCCCTGCACAAACACGTGGGTATAAAAATGTGGCGTTACGGTAATGTTAGAATTTTCACTATACTTGCCAATTATATCACAATATGATTCCTGTTGTTCACTATGCATCAATAAACAGTGATTTGTAGAATACTTGTGCTCGATGGCACCCGATGATAACTTCCACGCTAAACAGCGGATATTTTCCAAGTCTGACACGACAGCTACAATTTCACGCCAACACAGGGCGGATTTTCCAGATGTAGTGCAAATAATTCACTATACAATTCTTACTTATCTCTCGTATCGTAACGTATTCTGTGCTCGATCGCAGCTGATAACAATTTCCTCGCTAAACAGCGGATATTTTCTACAAGACGGATGTAACTTCACGCCTACACGGGGCGGATTCTCCAGACGTAGTGCAAGGCACAGGGTTCCTCGAGGAAGTAGGTCGTCAAAACCAAGTCGTTGAGCGACTACTTACATTCCTATTTGCGTATCTGCAAGGGTATTACCTTACCTTGAGCGAAATAAACATTCTCCAAAATGTTTTAATAATGCTGAATGACGAAATGGAATATTATGAGTCTCGTGGAAAGATAAAATTAATTAATAAGACCTCAGATAAATAATTAGTAGACTTCACCAAAGTCAAAAGTGCGATTCTCCGCTACTTCAAAGAGTATAGCATGAGCTCTCAGCTCCACGTGGCTTTCTGGGTGTGTTCAAAGGTACTACATCCCATCATAAATGTGCTGTTATAAAAAATGTCACATGAACCTTAGCTCAGCGGGTTCAATATATGGTTGGATGTACGGCGATCAGATATAAGATGTAATCTGATTGGTCGCCTGAGAAGGTAGACTACCCGCTGAACGAAAATTGGTGTCCGTAGGAGAAGCCGTGTTGCTAGGCCGAGGTCACGTGATGGAAAATAGCCAATGGAAGTTTTCCGAAATTATATTTTATTCGAGCAAAAATGATAGTTTGGATACTGTTTGTATATATATATATATAATTTTTGGGACTCTGAAATAACTTCATTATTTAATTGGTGAATTACCATGTTAAGATCTATGTAAAGATTTGCTTCAGTTTAATGGTAATTCGATATATGCCATGATCGCGCGCGCAAAGGTGTTTGCCACGCCAAAATTTGAGGGAAGAAGGAGAAGAAGCGGCCATGGTGAGTTGACTCTGATTACGACTTGCGAGACGGATGGACGTGTCGAGCGCGTGCTCTGTGGAAGCCAGAGACCCGTTGTGCAATGATGAAAGTGATAAGAAACGAGTGAAAAATTGTGGTAAATGCAAGTGAGTTCATGCGTAAGTATCGTGTATGAATTACAAACTATTTGAGAAACTTTTATGTGATATAAAGATATGTCACGTGAATCAGACTGTTGCATGAAGGACAAAGGGCATCCATTTTGTCGTGGAGATTTGTGAAACACTATATGAGAAAGATTTAAAGTTAACGCAAGTGCGTGTTATTAAGGGAACAGTGCTTGGAAAATATATTCTTGAAAACTGTATACAGAAGAAACGTGTGAATTGTAGACTATTCATCTTGAGTGAAATTTTTTATGAACATGGCAAACGCTGTAGAAATGTATAGGACTGCGACATGTAAATTAGCTACGAGTGAGATGAGTGCGTGCTAAATATGCCGAGGGGAAATGTACTCGAAATTATGCTTCAGGAGTGTTCTTGGTTGACCAGTATCAAGACACAAAGAATGGAGGCACGATGGCCATGGACATTTAGAAGGAAGAAAGACTACACAAATCGCACGAACTGAATAATAGTTGATGGATAATATGAACGGAATCAACCAGAACTTTGATGGGCCAAGATCAGAAGAGTGGAACGAGGAGATGCTCAAGAGCCAAGAAGATGTCGGGACTCGATCCAGCGAGACCCAGGGAGGCGAGCGAGAACTTGCGGGGACCGAGAGACGTGGCTGGGCGAACCTTCAGTTGGGGCTGATTGCCGGTCGACCAGCGAGGCGAGGAGATCTTGTTCGAAGCAGCCGAGCCGGACTTGAGCGGGAGTCCGTAGTTCATTCTTCATAGCGTGGTGTTACATGCTAAGTGCTTCGATGAATCAACATGAAGCCTTCACAAAGTAAGATGAAAAGTTCATTTATATTATCAGTTCAGTAGTTGATAGATGTTTGAGCATGCCTCTATGACCAATTCTCATTGTGATTATTCACTGTTTTACCAATCTACGTTGAATGTTTATTGGACATTGCATTAAAACTATATGTGTGAATCGTCTCATCCGAAGGTAATGCTTATTGGGATTGGCGATCTTCCCTGTTAGTATTCATTTTAGAACATCGATTTATTTTGATAATGGTTAATGCCAGTTCTGATCTTTCGGATTGTTGGATTATTAGAAATTCTAGTTGATGAATTATTTTTACGTTTTTGATTCATGGAAGGATTTTCACGACGACAGATAACATCGATTGTGTTAACAATATTTCGAAAGTTTGATTATACGCCAAGGAATAAGGATTTTTATGGATGACATTGTCATGAAGTTAGGATTGAATCCTATTTAAGGATTATTTTTATTTTAAGGATTTTCATGTTTAGGAGTTTTTCTATTTCAGTTTTTACTGAAGATCGAAATTATTTTCATTCCAAGGATTTAAGGATTTTGGATAATCCTATTTTAAGGATTAATGATTTTCATATAATCCCAGGATTGGGATCCTGAGTTTGGATTTTGTTCATTGTTTCATATTTTAATCGGATTTGAGTATTCTCCAATATTAAATATTTCTTTGGATTTTATTTTCAACTTTGTAGTTGAAGTTTATTTCCATTTAGTTGGATTTTCAGATGTGAGTTTCGAATCAGCTGTTGATATTCTTTAAAGAATCCTTAACATTGTCGATAGCTATTGAAGACTTATATAGTCAGTAATACGCTTTCATGGAACTGATACTGACAAACAGAAATTATTCCTAGTTGAGGAATAATATATTTTGATGTTATTAAAGCAAATATTTTTAGGATTTAAGGATGGAAGCTTGTCATAGCTATTGTTGACATTGTGAAGAAAGCATTGGTGCTTTAGTTCAGAAGCTATTATATGATCATTTATTGTAACGATACCGGTTATTTATTTATTTGGAACCTGAGAGCGTCGTATTAAAAAGATTGTGGGAATTATTATTATTGAGAGGAGGTATTAGGACGAACATGAAACTTGACTTTGGTCAGTTCATGGAGGCGAGGGCTGATGCCTTCTGACGCCTTGTCCTATGTATTGGTGTGACATTGTTTCATGATGAATAACTCCCGTGATGTGAACGGAGTATTGAAGGCCATGGAGAAATATGGTAGTGCAGCGATGTTTCCAGTATCGGCTTGAAAGGCCTGATGACTGTGGGAAGTTCCGCTTGTTGAATTAAAGAATGTTGGAATGATATTGCTTCGTATTAAGGGAGGCTTCTAGTAGGATGAAGTAGTCTGGAACAAAGGCTGTATTTGCAGGAAAGAATGAAACGAAATGTTGATTGGGGAATGTGATGTGAGTGCGCCTCTATTGGTAGGCCTGAGCGGTCAGCTTTGCGGTACCGTAGCGAGTACAGTATGTGCCATAAGGGAGGTTCCTGGTATCTTATGGAAGCTTTATTAAGTATTAGTATATTTATTAACGTTGTTGAGACCAGTGAGGAGTGAATATTACCTTAGTCTGGGCTTAGTTGAATGGACTATTGGCCCTTATTGTAACTGTAAAACACATGATTTTGACATGATGTTAGTGGAAGATTATAAGACTTTATTGAGCCATTTTATAACACCTAAATAATGGCATTTAAGTGATAACCTTTTGGTAGAATAGGTTGACGGCTGTACAGAGTCGGTAATTATGTTTTCATTGTTTATTATTTAATATTTAGATATATTGGTTCATTTGGAGAGGACGACAGGTTTCAGGATCTGAACATGTATAGAGTTCAACGTTGCGGTTGTAATGATGACAGGCCATCGTCATTAGAGTCATTTTCATCGAGTCACTTAATCTATATTTTTATTTCCGTCGATCCTGAACACCTGGGCATAGCATAATAATGCCAGTTTACGTTAGTTTGTTTCGCCTATGCAGGCATATATGTATATTTATATAATGTTTATTGGCGTTTTGAAGTTAGTCGTAACGTGTTTCTTATTTGGGTTGTTACTAAGAATCTGTAGAAACAGATGGGTAGAGTTAAGTAAATAAAGGCGGGCACGTGTTTACGACTGCGTGCAATGTTTCTTAAGAATTTGCCGTTATGATTCATCGTACTGGGGGTTTGATGTAAATATTATGGTCAAGATATTGAAGCAATGCCTATTTACCCACTCCATTTTCCTAGGTGACCCGAGATTTATAGAGTTCTCTAGCTCTCCTTTTTGATTAGTTGCTTTTGGTCCCTGGGAGGACAGACCATAGTATTTATTTATGTATGGGTTAACCCTTATATGTTCCTAGTTTTCAGTGTGTGATATGCTAGCTGTGACGGTAAATATTTTTAGCCGGGGTGCTGCTGTTTACAACGATCCATTGTCATCTTGGAGATTCTGGCTGTCATATCACTGGTAAATCGGGCACAGTACCAGAAACCTATGTAACATTTTGGGTCTAATTTTATACTCTAATGCCGCTGCTGTTACGGGAGATTTTGAATCTTTACCTTATGACGAAAGGTATAACGCGTAATATATTGTGTGAAATATCTACTAGAATCGAAGTTTTATACTCTCCGTTAAGGTGTGTTCTACTACTGATATGTTGACGTTTATGTTTTATTAATCATAATGTCCTTATACTGCATTTTGTATTGCCGACAGTGCCTACATCTACCAGCTGTCTTTTGTATTACAAATCAGAAATACAGTAACTTTTGCGTGATAATGCAGATTGTTCTATGAATAATATTTCCTTCTGTTATTCGGGGTTATGTCTATCGTAATTGGTAATTATACTGCTCTATGAATTTAGTTGATAACATGTCAATAACATACGGTAATTAAACTACGAATATATATTATTATGTGATAATTTTCTACAAGAACCAAACAGTATGTATCTTTCTGTAACATATAAAGACACCTCCCAGGCAACGCCGGGTACAATAGCTAGTAATTATACTGAATCTACTTGGGTAACTGATGGTTGTCATCTTGTCGTTCTACAACGAACAAGAAGATCCGAATGTTCAATAAATCACCAATATGGGTAAGCTAAGTTATGCTGGTGTCACGCTAACATTTATCGTTACGTTACGTTACCAACCCTTATCTGAAATGTACTTTAGAGTGACACAAATTTCAAAAATCAAAATGCCAATGCTAGTGACGACTTACTACATAAATGAATAAAAGAACAAATACAAAATTCAAATTGCACTGCTAAAATGTGCATCATGTGTGCCCTTCGAGCACGAGCATGCATTGTTTGTGCGTCAAAATAGGAGGAAATCTTTATGATGGTGACTGCGAATGTTAAAGCATGTCTCATGTCACATTGATGCGCCCTGACCGGGATTTACAATTGTTTTCACGTCAGGTGATCCGTCGTCTCTAATATTGGGTTATGTCAATCAAGAAAACTAGCTAAATGCAAAGAAGATAACAAGTCGACGGTTCATGTTTAATTATAGCAAGTAACGTTTATTATTCAGATTTTCATTTAGGCAAATCAGAGTTATTTAGTTTCTGGTTTAGACAAAAACCAACAATTGATTGATATTTAGATTCTTGGACTACGGTTTGTATTAGCCCTTCACTACTACTGAGTTTAGTTTTCAGTTATAGGGGGCGTTGTGGAGCCGCGTCAAGCTATTGGCCTCACACCAAGGTGGACCGTGTTCGTTCCCGGTCCATGCATGTGAGATTATCTAAGTGAAATGCAATGTCCTGTGGTTCGGATTCCACGTAAAAAGCAGGTCCCATGGCTCATGATCGCATAATTAACGATCACGTAAAGCTAATAGCTTTTTCAATTGTACGTTAATACGCCGCAAACGTAGCAAAAAGACCATCAAATATTCCCGATAATGTAACCTCAATCCAAGTATCTGCACCCTTAAACTGTGTCTCATAATTCCAGAACAATATCATATTCAAAGCACTTCATTATTCTTGGCAAATGAGGTACCATCCCATCATTTCCATAATCATATAACATTGCTAGAGTGAACTTGTCGGCTTACATGCTGTCTCAGCAGACACAAAATATCGCTACCTCATAATTATCTTATTGCCAACTGCAAATCAGAGTGGTCCGCAGACGCAATTATCACGTGTTCAAATTCTCATCAATATGCCTGAAAATCATCACTGCCGGCTGCCTGTAGCTGTGCTATCATATTTCAAACATATACGAGCGAAAACAAAAATGCTGTTTATCCAGCGTTCTCGTAAAGAATATTCTACCTAAAGAAGTTGATTTCATGAAAATGCAACTTATTTCAATGGGCACCATGTTGCGACTTCCAGAAAATTTTGACATAAATCTTCGCGTTTAACATCCCGCAGACCCCTAAACCACCGTCAGTTGAAAAGTGTATATATAATATATATTTATTACTTCCTTGTGGACACGATAACTACCTTCATTATGCACTAATCACGTTAAAGTTTATACAGGAAATATAGTCATTCCAAGTCTCGGGCGAGTTCGTTAAAGGGAAATATCGCATTCAGGGGTTGGAAATGGGGGGCCTTTTTAGAAAAAGTGAAATATCGCTGTAACTTTCTTTGTGTGAGAGAAATCGAATCAATTCAAAGTTATACTCTTCTTCGGATAGACTAAGGGCCAAAAACTTACCTCCATATTGTGCCCGTCAGACAGGAACGTTCAGGGTACCACAACCGCAGATGGCATCCCAGGCGCCTCCATCCTCCAAACACACACACACTGAGAGGATCGAATGTATTCCTCAGGCCATCTCCAGCACGAGACTGATAACCCGGCCGTATCAGGTATATCGGTGTGGGGGATGTCATAGACATGCCCGAGGAAACACACCCCACATCTAAAGCTAGCAATAATGAGATCCAGGCTTAGGTAAAGTTCGTAAAAATGTATTCAATTCAATCGCAAATCCCTATCCTGGTTTTGGAGGGTAGAACATCGGCTAGTCGGCAAAGCTATGTTTTGCCTCACAAGGCTGAGTGTACCCTGTTCCAGTCCTGATACCAGAATTAAATTTCTTGGCAGAGTCAGGAATTGAGTCCAGGCCTAGGCGGCAACAGCCAAGATTACTAGCCGCTACACCACAGGGTGAATATGAATGTTACATTAGTTGCTGTTGTTTCATTTGAGGGGACTTTGACATCGTGATCATTTAGTCCTGTGTACTTGGTTGAGTGTGGAATTTGTCTGTTAACCTGTATGATTGTCATGGCTGTATTAGTCTGTGTATTTGAAATTCAGATAAGGACTGGGAAAGAGGCGGCCAAGGCCTTCAGTTAAGATATATTCCGGCGTTTGCCTGGAGTAGAAGAGGGAAACCACCGATAACCTCTTCCAAGATGGCTGAGTTAGGAATCAAACTCAGCTCCTCTCCTCAGTTTTGCCTCACAAGGATGAGTGTACCCCGTTCCATTCCTGAGACCAGAATTACATTTCTTGACAGAGCCAGGAATTGAATCCAGGCCTAGGCAGTGACAGTCAAGATTACTAGCCGCTACACCACGAGGTGGACAATAAAAGACTGGTCTTGATTGTTCATGAACAATCAATAATTTCCTAATAATAATAATTAAAATTATAATTTATTATAATAACAATAATAATAATAAATATACCATTTAGCAACGTTACACGACCGACCTCACCCTATGACGTCATCGACAGTCTCAGGGCGTGGCGGCCATCCTGCACATTAGCCCCTGGCCCAGCTAAGACTCTCCCTCCATAAGAATAACATAGGGGAGTTGCGCGCGGCGGCCATCTTGTACATTAGCCCCTGCGCCAGCTATGACTCTCCCTCCCATAAGAATAACATAGGAGAGTTGCGCGCGGCGGCCATCTTGCACATTAGCCCCTGCGCCAGGACCGGCCGAATGCGTAGTTGGTAGCATGCTGAGCTTCTATGCCCAAGATCGCGGGTTCAAACCCAGCCGAAGTCGTTGGATTTTTCAGAGCGTTAAAAATCCCTCAGTATGCCTTCCTTCGGACGGGAAGTAAAGATTTACTGTATGTCATGTAAAAAGTCCTTGCACTAACTATAACTGTAAAGTTAAATTTGTAGGTTAGATTTCATTAACGCTTTATTAAGTTCCAACGTTCGCCACAAGGTACTGGTTGCGGTGGCATCTGGTAGCCAAATCCACAGCTAGGTGTCGTTGATGGTAGCTTTTGGTAGCAAAAGTAGGAACTACTTGAAATTGATCGTCTGCTGTCCTTACCTCAATTATAGATAAAACACACTAATACAGCCATCACAATTACCACCGGTAATCAGACAGATTCTACAAAACCCAAAGTACACGGGGCTACATGACCGCGTTGTCGCAGCTCCTAAATTTCTTGTGGACACGATAACTACTGCCAATTCCCACCAATCACTTTCAAACTTATACATCAAATAAAATCAATCTAAATGTCGGTTGAGTATGTTATTGTGCAACATTGCGCCAAGGGGTGTAGATATAGTGGGTCTTTTTCAAAAGCTGAAATATGGCTTTCACTTTCAATATGTGAAAAATCGAATCCATTCAATGTTCATACAATTCTTCGCATAAGGACCAAAAACTTATATCCGAACATTTTCTCATAGCCCAGACCATTAATCAAGGGTTTGAGGAAAATGGAGCTTTTTTAGAACAAAAATTTACTCCACCCTTAATACGCACATATTGAAAACCGTTTAGTAAGGTCAATAGTCTTCTAAAAATGACAATTTGAAGATGTTGTATTGTAGGAATATCTGTAATGGTGCCTCCAAACCATGACGTAAACCGTAAACGATTTACTTTCCACATAGCCACATGGCCGACAATACCAATCATCGCCACCGAGCGCGCTCATTGTTTCTGTCCCATCCATTTTCGTTTCATTATTCAAAATCACTCCCACAAAAAATATACAGATACCGAGTGGAAAGATGTTTCACATCAATAATACAAAAACCAAACTTATCTTATATACTATAATCTTCAATGAACCACAGTTTCCTAGAAATACTTTAACATAATATTACAACTCAAATTCATTTGACAAGTTGACACTAATTTACTTTCAGTCACTTGCCAATACCAGCTGAATGGCAACTGACTAGTGGTATATCTTATAACGTAACTGAGGGAGGAATGTGCTGCGCCTGTCTCACCAACACTCTTCTCTGACTAACTGAACTGTTGACCACTTTTATCATTCTCTAAGTGGTTAATACTGTTTATTACCACCGCGGGGGATACATTTCAAGACATAACCCTATAAATAAGACATTAGATTACGCTAAAACCCAAGCATCGGGATGTGACCAAGTTCCAGTTGATCACGTCCCCGCTAAACATGTTTACCAGGTCTAGCCATCAACCATTCGCATCCACATAGAAACAAAATCACTACAACTAGGCAATCATTTGATCCACGACACAAGGGTAAAATCAAGACTGGCAAAGTTTAATTGTGAAGGCTATGCCATTTCTTTAACATAATAATTAATGACGTATCGTGACGCACACTTCCCGAACGTTATCAGATACCCGAAACTGGTATATCCATATTCTTGGCATCGGAAATTAATTTAGGAAATACTTTGTACGTAATGTGAACATGCTGGATTGCAAATACAAGTCGAAAATTTGTAATACTACTTTGGAGGAAGGTTACTTAAGTCTTTGCGTTGGGAAAAGTGAACATTTAGAATAAACGGTTCTAATCAGAAAGTGGAGCACTCAGTTTAAGTAAATCCGTCATCTCCACACAATCGGTGTAGCCTTTAATTCTGTATTCTGTATTCTCATAATTGAAGAGTAGAAACGCGCTCAGTTCCTCGTATTTGAGGAAAACGTGCATAGTTATGGTACTGCTGAAAGGCAACTAGTTAACTATACACTATCCATGATGTTCAACTGTTAAGTATAATGTCCCGTATGAAGTCATGTGGCCTGTATATTCCAAATAGCCAGAATGGCCATTCTATTGCGAATTAAATGTGGATAAATTTGTGTCAATTGAATGAGCGGACGCATCGCTAGTTGCCTGGTGTTCAGTTGCCTGTTTCAATGAATTAATCGTGATGTCCTCGTACAGCCTTTTTTCCAACGTATTCTCTTTGTGTATCTCGTCACAGGAAAATAATGCGAATGACAACATTCCTCTGTAATGATTGATAGAAAATAAAGTTCAATGCTCGTTCTTGAGATATATAAAAGCATCCAATTACCTTATCCTTTTATTCGAGACGATGAAAGACCATGTTGACCATTAGGAAATAACAGCTGTAGGTGGATTTATTAACTTTTCCCTATGCACAATGGGTTATTTCTTGCAGGAGGAGGATTATCACGTTTATCCAGAATAACTGTTACTCCAAAATCTCTGACATGTAAAACAGTATTGTCTGAATGGTATGTATTCACACTGCTCGAATACCTCGTAATTGAAGAGTAGGAACGCGCTCAGTTCCTCGTATTTGAGGAAAACGTTCATAGTTATGGTACTGCTCAAAGTCCACTAATTAACTATACACTTTACACTATTCAATACGATTGTACCCAAAATGTAATGAGTGTTATTCCCTAAAATTGAAAAAAATTACATCAGATTGAATAATTCCTTGTCAACAAATGTTTAGAAAAGGAGATATCCCACAGCGCTGGAGGTTCTCCAAAGTTAAAATTCTCTGCAAGGAGAAAGGAAACACAGAAGATCTCAATTCCTTTCAAGGTATCGCACTAAAGAACAACGGTTTCAAAGTGTTCACTGAAATCCTTTGTAATAGATTGATCAAGTTGTTTGATAACGCTATCCTGAACTTCAATTTTGGCTTAGGAAGGAGAAGATCAACTCTCCATGCAGTAAGGCATTTATTGACTGACATAGATTAAACCTTAAGAAAGGAAAGGGAAAATTCCTCGTACTTTTCATACACAATAATAAGGATTCCGACTAGCTGGATAGAGAAGTACTAACCACGAAATTAGAGCGCTTCATAGGACTGAAAAACTATCTAGCCATACTAATCAGAAATGTACAATCTGACACAAGAGTGGTCATAGATGATGGCTTTCCTACAGCCAGCGTCATAACCCAAACGAACCGAATACTACAGGGTGACCCCATGAGTCCCGTATTATTCAATATTGTAGCAGCCAATGTGACAAGAATCCCTCAAGGGATGGATAAGAAAGTCGTCGTATACATATATGCCGAAGACATTGTCATAAAAGGATCAATCCTGAAGGATTTCCAAGATGCGATCGATCGACTCTCGGGATGAGTTATGGAAAATTAGATAACAATCAACACAAAGAAGACAGTCCAAAAGGAAGCTTGTAGTTTAACTTGACCGTTAATCTTGAGATCATGAGCCACGGGACCTCCTTTGTACGTGGAATCCGAACCACAGGACATGGCATTTCACTTCGAAAATCTCACATGCATTGACCGGGAATCGAACCCGGACCGCCTTGGTGAAAGGCATACAGCTAGACCACTGAGCCACCACGTCCGCGACTGAAGACAGTCCAAATGGCGTTCCAGAAAGGGGTGACCCCATGAGTCCCGTATTATTCAATATCGTAACAGCCAATGTGAAAAGAATCCCTCAAGGGATGGATAAGAAAGTCGTCGTATACATGTATGCCGAAGACATTGTCATAAAAGGATCAATCCTGAAGGATTTCCAAGATGCGATCGATCGACTCTCGGGATGAATAATGGAAAATTAGATAACAATCAACACAAAAAAGGCAGTCCAAATGGCGTTCCAGAAGGGAGGAAGTAATGCATTGCAAGGCCAATTGTACATAGGAGGAAACAAATTAGCCATTTTTAATCAGTTCAAATATATGGGCATTTGCCATCAAACGTCAAGGACCACCTTCTCTTTTCATGTTAGAGAAAATACGTTAGCAGCGTTTAGAGCTGTGAAAGCCCGAGAAACTGACCGTGAGCACCGCAATGAAACTCATTCGAGTAAAAATAATACCGATTTTGAATTATGGAATTGAGCTTATATGGGATCAATTAAAACTGAGTTATCTAGATACTCTAGATATTCTTTCCTCAGAAGAACACTTGGTGTCTCGAAATTCTCTCGATCAAGACTCTTATATGTATTTATGACTATCTGACACAAGGGATCAGAAATAGAATCTTTCTGTCATTAACGACCGATTTACAAGACAATACAAGCAGGCGAGAACAAAAAGGAGCAGCCATTTGGTGATAATTTTGCAGTACAGACTAATTACGAGTTGAGAGATGATGTCACCAGGTTTGCACGTCATGCGGTCTGCACCAAAAAGAGATATCATGAACCTTGTGATGCTATAATCACCATTATAGCATTTCACCAACCATCATATAGATTACAACTAACATATACCGACAAGTTACATTATCGATACTGCAACTAAATATGTGTACATATTGTAAATATTTTCACCAGTATTTTCAAACCTAGATTTTATAGCCTAAGTGTAATGGATCTGATGATGATAGCTTGACGATTGAAACTGGTCATCCTAATGTATTCATTAATCTCAAGTAACTTTTTTTCAGGATTAAGGTATAACCCAACTTTTTTGAGTACATTCGTGTTGACCGACTGAAAAGTACCAAAGTTTTGTTTATTTTAGTAACAGAGGATAACTGAAAAGTTATGAGTAATTGTACGTCGTAAGTGATTTTAATATTGTAATGTTAGTGGCTACTTAATTAGTACTAGCAATAGAAATTATCCACTGAAACCTGCTTATCTCCTACAGGTCAGAAAACACCCCAGCAAATGATACACTCGGAGCACCACTTTTACAAAATGGTAACAGAAACATGACAGGCTTGGGTGAGATGAGGGAACAAATCTTAACTGATAGAGGCGTGAAGCCACATTCATGTAGTACATGTGGAAGAAACTTTGCTTCCAAAGGAAAACTGAGGGTTCATGTGATCACTCATAGTGGCCTAAAGCCATACTCATGTAGTACATGCGGAGCAAACTTCACAACAAAGGGAAGCTGCAAGGCACACATGCTCATTCATAGTGGTTTAAAGCCGTATTCATGTATTATATGCAGAGTAAACTTTACTCAGAAGAAAGGTATGACCTCACACATGCGTACTCATAGTGGTTTAAAGCCATATTCATGTGTTACATGCGGAGCAAACTTTACAAGGAAGGCTAGTTTGGAGACACACATGCACCTTCATAGTGGTTTTAAACCATATTCATGTGATACATGCGGTGAAAACTTAACGAGGAAAGGAAGTTTGAAGGAACACCTGCTCATTCATAGTAGCATTAAGGCATACTCATGTACTTTATGCAGAGCAAACTTTACTCAGAAGGGTGGTTTGAACAAACACATGCGGATTCATAGAGGTTTACAGCCATATTTATGTACTATATGTTGTGCAAAGTTTACTCAGAAGGGACATTTGAATAATCATATGTGCATTCATAGTGGTTTAAAACCATACTCATGTGTAACATGCGGAGCAAACTTCAAATTGAAGGGGAATTTGAAGACGCACATGGTCAGTCATACTGGTTCAAAACCGTATTCATGTGGTACATGCGGGGCAAGGTTTAAATTGAAGGGACATTTAACGATGCACATACTCATTCATAGTAGCGTTAAGCCATACTCATGTACTATATGCAGGGCAAACTTTACTCAGAAGGCAAGTTTGAACTCGCACATGCGCATTCATAGTGGTTTGAAGGCATATTCATGTGTTATATGCGGAGCAAACTTCACATTGAAGGGAAATTTGACGACGCACATGCGCATTCATAGTGGTTTATAGGCATATTCATCATGTACGTGGGGATCAAACTATCCTACGAAGAAAAATTTGAAGAGACACATTCGCTTGTAAAGTGGTCTAACGCCATATTCACGTGATACATACGGAGCAAAGTTGACTGTGAAGCGAAATTTGAAAAGCACATACGCATTCATAGTGGTTTAAAGGCTTATTTATAGAGTACGTGTTGAGCAAATTTTTACTCTGAAGGAAAGTTTGAAGAAACACATGATCATTCATATTGGTTTCAAGGCATATTCATGTAGTACGTGCGGGTGAAACTTTACAGTGATGGGGTATTTGAAGACACACTTGTGTATTCATAGCGGTCCAATGCCATATCGATGTACTTCATGCGGAGCAAGCTTTTTGCAAAGGATTTCTTGGAAGAACTTGTGCTGATCCATACTGGTGAAAATGCGCAGTCGTAAATTACATGCGGAACAAACTGGAGATTGGCAAGTTAATTTTCTCAAATGAAGTTAAAAAAATGTGCATACATGTAGACAAAGCTTTTCTATGAATCTAAATTTTGTGACACGCATGCTTATTCAAGCAGTTTATATGGAGCAACTTTTCTGGGAAAGTTCGTTGAAGAGACACCTTCTAATTCATAGTGGGCTGAAACAATGATCGTTAGGTACACCCGGAGCAAACTTTACTGTGCTAAGTTATTTAGATAGACTCATGCTGATTAATTGTGTCCAAATGTGCGCTAATGTAGTTAATGCAGAGCAATAATTACAGGGATAGGATCTTTGAAGTCACATGCTAGTTCATATGGCCTGAAGCTACTCACGGAAGCCCAACGACCTCTTATAATACTGTCTGTCTACGCAACTCTCATGCAGTTACGTTTCATGCCCTACAACAATTTATACTGTATACTAGCAGGTACCCGCGGTTTCGCTAGCGATCAAGACAATGGGGACGATGCATTAATGCTGATAATAGGTCTATTCTATTACAGCAATCTCGGCTACAGATGGGTCCATTCTAATTCTGAAAATTCTGATACATACAGTATATTGACATGAGCAGCAAAGTGGGAATTTTATAGAGTTGTGAAAGTCTGCAGGGTATGATGTTACATTATGTGAACACATTTTAGAATTACGTTTTTGGTTTTGCCATCTTCTGCTGAGACATAACGATTTTGTAGTCCGGATACTCGTGAGCATGCCACATACAGTTGCCCATGGAAAAAAATGATTTTGTCTAATTGTACACCTGCTGCTGTTAAGTGTGTATCATTGCGTTTTGTTAATAGAAATTGGGAATATTGTTTGAAGAGGGAACTGCACTCTTGCACACTGGAATGGCAAGTATGGGGAATTAAAAGTATTTTTCCTTAAGCTATTCTGGGTGTAATTTTTCCACACTTATTGATAATTTGAACGTCAACATTTCGCTGTTAATAGAACTATAGTAAAATATCTTTCACCTTGGCCGCTGATGTACATTATGCAGTCTCTTTCAGTGTTTCATCCCACGGATTGAAATTCTCCAACATCCCTTGTGCCTCACATAGCTCTCTAAATAATTGCTATTCCCGATTGTTGTTGTCGAGTCTTCAGTTTTTTTGACTGGTTTGATGCAGCCTTCCATGTCTCCCTCTCCTGAGCTAATCGCTTCATCTCTACATAGCTACCACTCCCTACAACCGAGGCAATCTGTTTAACCCTGGTCTACCCCTACAGTTCTTGTCCTCGGCCCTTCCATCCATAACTAGGCTTGCTATTCCCGGGTGTCTTAATATGTGTTGTACCAACCTATCTTTTATCTTCATTAGAAGTCGCCAGAAACATCTCTCCTCACCCACTCGTCTTAATAGCACTTCATTTGTTACCCTATCTACCCATCTTATCATCATTCTCCTGTAACACCACATTTCAAACGCTTCAATTGTCCTCTTTTCTGCTGCACCATTAGTCCAAGTTTCATTTCCTTATAGTGTCACGCTCCAGACAAAAGCTTTCAAAAATAACTTCCTAACACCTAAATGTATATTCGATGTCAACATATTCCTTTTCTGTAGAAATTCTTTTTTTTGCCTGAGCCAACCTGCTTTTTATATACTCTTTGCTTCGTCCATCACTGGTTATTTTGCTTCCTAAGTAACAGAAGTCTCCTACTTCCCATAGCGTTTCACCTGCCAATTTGGTGTCCATAGAGGTTTCTGATTAATTTCGGCTGTTGATCAATAATTTTGTTTTGCATTTATTGATATTCATGATGAATTATTTCCTCAAGACGGAGTCCATACCATTCAAAAACTCGTTCAAATCCTCTGACGTATCGGCCAAGATGACGATGTCATCAGCAAATCTCAAAGATGAAATTATTTCTCCTTGAATCTTCGCTCCCACATTAATTTTTTCTCCAATTTCTTGATTATTGTGTTTTTAGAGATCTTTGAAAAGCGTTGCCCTCGCACATGATGTAGATGCATTGTCGAAGGGAAACATTCCCTGTTACGAACATGGGCCGCATAATCTTTACCGAAAGCCTATCTCGTAGTCAAGTGGTGCAGTTGCACCTTATATAAAGGGAGGTGGCGCGCAGTTCGTCACTCCTGTGGGGGTCCGGGCGGGGACACCAAGAGCCCGCCGATGAGCCTAGCTTGGTGTCCTAGGCGAAACCCCACACAAGACACGGCACAAACCTAGAAGAATTGCTGAGTTTTAATTCACCGGCCGTGAAAGCCAATATACCATCTTTTTGGAAGCCTTCATAGGGAGGTTAAGGCTGCTTGAGCTTTTAGTTCTCGTAGTCAAGTGGTGCAGTTGCACCTTATATAAAGGGAGGTGGCGCGCAGTTCGTCACTCCTGTGGGGGTCCGGGCGGGGACACCAAGAGCCCGCCGATGAGCCTAGCTTGGTGTCCTAGGTGAAACCCCACACAAGACACGGCACAAACCTAGAAGAATTGCTGAGTTTTAATTGGTTATTTAAGTTGAAATTGTATATAAAATTATATAATTGTTTATAATATGTCTAACTGTTTATAAAATTTTGAAATTGATTGTAAAATATGTCATTGTTTATGATAATAATATTCTTTGTAATTCTTTATAAAATTTGTAATTGATAAAAAAATCTATTTATAATAAAATGTTGTATCTGTTTATAAAATTTGTCGTTGTTTGTCAAATTCGAGATTGTTTATATTTTTTGTAATTTTTTATTAAATATCTAATTCTTTATAAAAAATTAATTTAGATTAGATATGTTGATAAAAATAGACAATTGATTACAACATTAACATTTGCATTTATTTAGTTGAACAAAAATTACTTATTAGAACTATAATTGTTTCCAACATTATCATCTAGATTTAGATTTGGTGATTGTTCATTGGCATTGACAATTCTTATAACATTGGCAATTATTTCTACAATTTTTAAGAATTAAATATATTGGCAATTTATTATCGATTGAACGGGCGACGTTTATTTTTATTTTTTGGACAACCGAAACTTGTCCATAATGAGTACTAGTACATTTCTTATTAATGCGGCTTGGTCCCTAGTTACATTAGTGCTTAATCTTACAGTACAACTTTATGATCTGTGTCCTCTAAGGCAATTATTTACGCATATAACGGTATAAGGACTAAACATAAATATCCTGAATTTTGAACGTAGATTTCTTAGCACCATATCAATAAAATACACACTGATCACAAGATACCTTTTATTGTTTCCCTAACACACATTAATTAAATTCATGTAAAATATTTTCTCACGCTAGACGGAAAATTCGCCTGGCATTAAACATCAATCGATTTACGTTAAACAAGGTCAAATGCCTCCGTGTTTTAAATACCAGCATGGGGGTATACTCATATTACGACGACATGGACCAAAACAAAACTGTAAATCAAGAATCCATTATTTCAATCACTCAAAGGAAAACTCAATGCCGTATATTCCGAACTCTTCAGTCACTCCATTATACAACTTGACTGCTCTACAATAACAAAGGTTAGATCTTCTACCATATTAAATCCCAGAATGTGATAGACACAACCGGGGTGGTGTGTGGCACTTGCCTAGTGGTGCTGGTGAAGTATTACTTCTGAGTACTCTTTTTTTCTAGCGAGTTTATAGTGCATTTTCATTACACGCGAGGGAACCTATTGAACGGATTCACCACCGTATTTAATTTTCCTCAAAAACGGCCACTACGGTCCTTGTAGAACGACTAGTCGTATATTTTATTCACGAGCCCCGTGTACATGGGTGTGTGTAGATTTTGCTGATAACCTGCTTCATTGTGATGCCGGATCAAGTGTGTTGTAATTGTTGTAATTTTTAATTTCGGTAGGATTTGGGCAGGAAGTTGCCGTGGCTGTTTCATTCAGTAAAGATAGCTTTGAAGTCAGCACAAAAACAAGTAGTTCCGTGAAGAACTAAATCCTATTTTCATATACTCTACTATGATACTAATTGCCTCTATCAACATACAAAATTTCAGTTTGATTGCTGTATAAGATTCGTAGGTATTGAGAACCATCTAAACATTTCGGATGGTCGCTTTGTTGCATTTTATATAATTGTACGTCTTAGAGTTATGTACTATTACATGAAAATTATTGTGCAGGTGTAGTATTTAAACTTCAATCACATCATAAGGACAGAAAAAATAAAAACGATATTTAAAATTTCGTATAGCTGTCATCTTGTGGTTATGCAAACAATTGAAATAAATTAGATGCCAGTGAATTAAAACTTTTAATGTATACGAATTTACCGTACCAAGTTTCACTGCACTCGGAAGGTTAAATCGCGAGAAACATCCATTTAAATATGTAAAAATCGCGTCGCCGCCATGTTGGATTTGTGCCCAACAGGTTATTGAGAGTCCCATAGGTGAACTCAGATTATAGTCTCTATGAACATAAGAAATTTCAGTTTGATTGCTGTAATATATTCGTAGATATTGAGAACCGTGTAAATATTTCGGTTGGGTGCCATGTTGGAATGTTATATGTATAGGCCATAGAGTTATGTACTGCCCCCGTAAATTGAATTATATAGAGACCCCGGTGGCTATATTGGAAAATATAAAGAAAGTTATGGCTGTCATAGTTATGACGTGGGTAGTCATGACGTAAGCACGGATGACGCAGACGTTATGCCAGCAGGCTACTTGAGCTGAGATTCTCAGTGACGTCAGCATTTATTCGAGAAAGATCCGAGATTTACGACGCAGTCGCAGGAAACGTGGAATTCTGCTGAGGAAGAAATTATGCTATTGGAGGGGAGGCTCGAACCAATGAACGATAGTCTGAAGGAAGACGGAGATTGCTGAAACTATGATATTTTTATTACTTTTTGGAATGCAGAATTGTGGAAATCCATTTGCAGTAGAGGCATTGATCTGGAATTTTGGTGAAATTTATTTTCAGTTTTTGAATTTTGAAAATCCGTCATGTATTGACGAAGTTGGAACTTCTAGCGATGACGCAGTAACACGCTATGGAAGGGATGGATACGCCCCTCATGAAGTTTATAAAAGGCCTTGCGCAGAAGAGAGGATGCTCATTCTCAGATCATCGAAGCTCTAATCGTCAAAGCTCAATCGTCTGATAGCTCAAATCGTCAGATCTTCAGTCTCAGTTCTTGTATAGTCATTTCGGTGAGACGTCGAGTGAGATTAGTAGAAAGAGTCGTCTTTATAACGCGTGGTGAAGCCACTGCATTAAACGAGAGTCGAGCATACAAGCAGTGCAAGTTTACTGTGAGTAAAACTAGGTGAAGTTAAAACGCACATTATAACGCGTCTACAAGATTAGCTATGAACAGTTAGCGGTCGCCTATAAGCTAATTCTATTGTGCAGTGCTACATTAAGGAGTGTAGAAAAGTTGAACAATTTCGAGGAGTTATTTTGGAAGATATTGGCAATTTTAGACGACTGACAAAAGTGATTTTCTCGCCATCTGAGAAGCACTTTGTATCGTCAGATTCTACGCCACGGCTGACACGGCTAGTGAAATAGGGAGACTTCAGATTGCTTTTGTGACACAACGCTACAGTATTATGGAGCAGTTTAATATGGCAGTTTGTTCTTCTATTACCATAACCGAAGAGAAGATGGAAGGCTAAAGGACTTTAATGCAATTGGGACATATTTCAACGGAGTAAGATAGCAGCATGGAACTTCGCTAATTGCCATTCCACACAAGCGAACATGTGGTGAACAACCATCTACACCCATGTTTCGTGGTTCAGCGCTGAATACTATCAAACAGCAATGGAAACGATTTCATACTCACTGAATATGAATATTTCTTCGGAAATTACTACAAAAAAATTCATGGCGATTTTCTACTGGAACTTCAGGGATTTTTCAAGAGAGGTCAGGGTTATCCCGACTCACAAAGAAGAATTTTGCCGGAAGGATGTCTTTTGTCTTCACGGAGCAGTGCAATTTCCGGAGGAGGAAGCAGTTCGATTCTCCGAGGGTGCTGTTTCCTGTTTCGAGGATGGAGCTCATCTTCAAGTTGGTGAAATGGATCCATCAGCAGTCTTCTTTGGGGAATTTTCCTCTGGAACTTCAACCAGCAGATAAGGTAGTCGTGAACGTTTATTGTATTTGAGAATTTTAACGATATCTGAGCAACCATTTTCCCATATTTTTTGTCCTCATGTATTTTGCCCTATATTCTTGTTTGAGATTCCTATTCTCAGTACACCTTGATGAGTTATGCCTTTTTCGACGTTTTATTAAGACATTGTTATGTCATGGGCATAGTTAAACGATTTTGGATCACTTGAGACTGATATTTAGATTTTTCAGTAATTTGCTTATTTTTGTAGTCACGATTTGACTATAAGTTAATGATCTTTATGGCAGATTGAAATTCAGACAGCGTGTCACTTTATTAAAGTAATTCTACCCCAGTTTAATTACTTTGACCAATTTTCTGTCATCATCAAGAAGGAAGAACATTTAAATGATTTTAGAGCGTTAAAATCCATTACGTTGTCGACGATCTTGGAAATACTAGTCGTTATTTGAATTGATTGCAACACAGACATTTATCGTCAGTTATGAACGACCATTGCATCATAGACCATTTTGTGAAAGATGAACTTTAATTATGAATTATTGAATGCATTAAAGTCGTGAACTTTTGTTAGGAGTTTTTTTTTTTCAATTAGAGAGTTATATAATGATGTTTGCATTCCCCAGTCTAATTGGATTCTATTCGACTATTTTGCAGTTTAGTCGCACTTTGTTTGATGATAGTATTTTTATACTACAATTCTTTGAAGACGTTAATCTTAAATTTTGATAGACCAGACAGGCGTATATAAGCGTATTCACTATTAAATTTGTTTGTGATTGGCAAATTTTTACTTCATTTCGATTCATGAATGAAATCCACGAAGGTTAAATGACAACAGTTTTGAAACAATTAATGATTATAAGAATTTTTGAAGTGGAACTATGAATGTATAATCGCTAGTGCAGCGGACGTGTTGAAAGTCGCTGATGTATAATGCCCTTGTATAAATGAAGGAGGTTCCCACAGTAATTAATGATGTTAAAGAATTTGTTAGTGGAGGTTTTTGTAAGTTCTGTGGAAGATTTTGATGCCATATATATTAATATATGATGAATTTTGGGCCTATTTTAATGCAGTTTGTGCATTATTTTGTAAGCGAATTATTTTCCGATGGAGTGTATTATCTTAGTCCTTTGAAAATTAATCAAGTGAATTTACTGTTATAATTAACAAGAGTTTTGAAAGAATTTGAGATAAGATTTTGAATGAAGATTACCGTCACAAATAATTATAATAATTATTACAACCTTTATTAAACCAGATTGTGACATTACATGTATAACTAACCTTCATTGGTCGATTATATTGACACGATTATGAAATTACCAACCGGATGAACATGTGGTTAAATGTATTTCTTAAATTAATAATTTGAATAATTTAAATGTTAATATTGTAAATAATGATGTAAATATCTTTGACAATAATGTGGAACGAAAGTGATGTTAGAGGCGTGTTTAAATTTTTTTTATTGTCTTCGACAAATATTATAAACAATTTCTAATTGTTATAAATTATTTATGTGATTTTGTTATAAACATTTAAGAGTTTGTTTTATACTCTAAACTATGCTTATTAAACATTTGGATGATAACTTAACAAGTTTAGGGATTGTCAGAATAATCCAGTGGTATGTGAGTAAAGCATTTGAAAGATTTGCGTCAATATATATGAGTTGTCTTGCGGACATGTAAAGCTTTTGAGAGGGAGCTGGATTCTTACGCAGTGTGGCATGACAAGTGAGCCCCATTTGACAGGTGTGCGTCAGGTTGAAGGGTAGACGGCAGCTGGCCAGACAACTGGTTATCAGCGGGCGAGGTCGTCTACATTCTGGCATTGTGCCTATATATAAGTGTGATGTTTATTAAAAGAAACCAAATGCTCTGTATATGTTTCTCGTCCTGACTTCCTTTTCCAGTCCAAATGTGTTTTGAATATTACGTTATTTTGAGCTCGTGGGAGCTAACATGTTTTATGATAACTTTGCAAGTCCTTCAGGTGGACATAGTCAGATTGACATGGGCTACTGATAGCCACATTTATTTTGTTGAGTTGTTAAAATCATACCCTTTATTTGAAATAAAAGCTTTTGTACAGTTCAAAGTTCTCGTCTTCGTTCTGGTTCATTTTTAAATGTCATGGTGGAGGTTATTGTGGGAGCATACTTTAGAGATCCTGTTGTCAACCCAATCCCCGAGATAATTTTTAAGAGGTAAGTAAAGGTAAGTATGAACCCCCGTCTATTTTGGTGTGTTCCACAATGATTTCCTGTTAACTTCTGTGCTCAAACCTCGGTAGTATCTGTCAGTGCCATTTTCATTGGTGTAGCTGAGCCGGTGCGTTTGATTATTGGCAATCCGATTGAGGGGGCGGATATCTGACAGCCTACTATCCGGGTTTACGGGGACAGAAGGATTGGCGCACCTAAAACGTGGGGCTGGTTCAACATAAGTGGATCACCAGGTTGAACGCCAGTAGGATTGGCAAACCTAAAACGTGTGGCTCGATTAGACTCAAATAAAGAGGTTGATTCTTTGTTAGATGTCTTGGCCAATTGTAGTATTTAAGAGTGTGATTATATAGGAATTAAATGTTGTATTGTATTAGGAAAATTACACTCAGAAAAGATCAGATCTTATACAACTTGAGAGAGGTTAAATAGGCTGGAAACTTAGGAAAATCGCCTATGATCTGGAATCTTATTTTATTTGACCGGCTTATGACATTTTAGTCATATTAAGATAAAATTAAATTATTTGGATTGTAAATGTAAATTATTTGTGTTAGGATATTTTAAAATGGGCCAGGGAAATTTGAACATGTGCTTGAGTTTGTTTCAACATGAAGTGTGTTCGAAGGTTAATTATAAGGTAGTTATAAGTTAGATTTAAGACAGAAAATTGATCAAATTTATATATGGTGAAAAGTGTTGCTCAGATGTTGTTATTTTGCTCTATTGATGTATGTCCCTACAGCAGTCTGATTTTTGAATAATATTGTAATGGCAGATGAAAGTCTGAGGATGATGTTAGAGGAGATGTCTGCTAACTTGAAAGCAAGCATGAATAGTAATATGAAGCAGATGCTGAATGAAAGCATGAAGGAGAATACTAGTCGAATGGAGGAGAATATGAAAGCTAGCATGAATGAAAGTTTGAAAGCTATTCAGACCAGTTCTGCTAACTTAGAGGATAATATGTCGCGTTTACAGATTAATACCCAAGGAATCGAGAATACTGTAACTGACATCCGCACAGATGTGTCCAATGTGCATAAAAATGTTTCTGATGTTAAAATTGATGTTTCTAAGGTACAGAAAGATCTTACAATGTTGAATCTAGATGTAGCTAATGTCCGAGGTGATATTTCTTGTGCTAGGGCTGAAGTAGTTGTTGTTAAAAATGATGTTGCGACTGTCCAAGACAAGGTTGAGGAAGTCCAAAGAGAAATCCAAAATGTTAGAACTGATGTATCCAATGTTCAGGTTGATATTAATAACATTCATTCGGATGTAAATGAGATGCAAAGTGACATAAATAAGATGCAAGTAGAAGTCAACACAGTTTTCGTAGATATTGCTAAAGTCCAAACTGATGTAAATAAAGTCAGGGAAGAAATAGAAAATTCGAAAACCCTTTGTACGCGTAATATAAGTGCATTAACGACTAGATTAGTTGATGAGTCAGTTAGAACGACAACGTCTTTAGCAGGTTTAAAGTATGATGTAGAGGTCATGAGAACCCAAGTATTAGACCATAATAGATTATTGAAAGAAGATATCGAAGTAGACATAGCAGAAATGTTAACGGCAAATGTAGCAGTATGGAAAGACGAGTGGAATAGGTCAAGTGGGGAACATGTAACCCAAATTCAGGAACGTATTGAAAGAAAACTTGCCAGTACTCAAATAGATATTAACAATGAAGTAGTACAGATTAGGAAAGATTTAAGCGTCAGGATGGATTCGCTATCCGAGAGACAAGTTGAAGATAGAACACAACTAGGTCAGGATGTGCAAGCATTAAAATCTGCATTAGAGGAACAGATTCATAAAGTTGTCTCTGATGTGAATGAAACGACGAGCAAACTGCAGAATTTGAAGCTAGGAGAGGCTAGTTTGATGGAGACCTACAAAGAAGAGTTAATCAAGAAAGTCTTAACGGAAATCACTGACAAGGATACAGAAGGCTTGGCTTGCGAAACCAATAGGAATTATGCCAGAAGATATAACCTAGATCCAGAAGAGAGAGACGTGACTCCTGAAGAACGTATATCCAGATTCAGGGAGGAAGATGACGAGAGGGATATGGAACCTGAGTGGAACTATCGAGATAGTGGAAAAAACTACCCGGATGCATATCCGAGGAACGTGACGGTCATCAGGAATTTTGAAGACAAACCGCAAAAATTCAGCAACACTGATAGTTTGACGCCTATAGAATATGTAAGGAACCACAAAGATTATTTCATCGAAGCTCACATTCCCAGAGAGAGAGAGATGAAGATAGTGGAGAGATTTTTGATTGGAGGACCCCTCGAATGGTTTCGCGCATTTAGATACACATTCAGTAACTTTGACGAGTTTGCAGAGGCATTAATCAAACGATTTTGGTCCATAGAAGCGCAGAATTCGTTAAGAGCGGAGGTGTATTCAAGAAAATACTCAGGTACTCTTCCAACACGGTACGCTGATTTCTTTACGAGTAAATTGTCCCGCTTGAGATTTTTGCAACCCCCATTGTCAACGGAGCAACTTATTGATGCGATTTCTCGTATGCTGCCTGTTGAGGTGAGGAGACTAATCATTTCGTCAAACATCAGGGATTTGACCAGCATGGATGAATTACTGAGGAGGTTAGACTACACAAGTCCAATGCCTAACGGGGTACAGAAAGGTCAAAGGCATGACTTCAAAGAAATAAATACTGTATATATGGACCAAGTCCAACAAACTGACAAGCCAGATGAAGAGAAAACTGACAATGTAGGTCCCCACAGGAATAATCAGTTTCGAAATAACAGATCGCAAGGTTACCGTCCGTATCAACAGAGAAGAGGCTGGAACTATAATCGAGGAAATTACAACAATGGAAGAGGCAGATACTACAACAATAATGGTTATAACAGAAATTATAATAGGAATAACCAGAACCAAAACAGAAATCAGAATCCTCAAGGTCAGGTTATGACACCCGATCAGTATCAGGAAAGAGAGAGGGAAAGCCAGCAATACCTAAAAGAATTACGGGAAAAAGAAGCCGACAACCAAAAGAAAAGGCAGGATGTTGTAATCGATCCTGGGCCTTCTACGAGCAAGCAGAATTTTGAGGTCGGTAACACAAAAAGAAAAACGCCGATTTCTCAACGACAGTGAGAACTTGTAAATACATTGCCACACCACACCTGATTACGATGATGAGAATAATGTCATTTACGGCAAGTTCAATGCTGGAAATTTGAAAAGATACTATCCTAGAGTAAGCCAGTAATAATTCAATTTCGTGTTCAAGAGAGTTCAGGTACTTGTAACACTGAGTTTAAAAACAATTTTCAACTGTTTTTAAAACGTGGTGAGGGGAGAATGCCCCCGTAAATTGAATTATATAGAGACCACGGTGGCTATATTGGAAAATATAAAGAAAGTTATGGCTGTCATAGTTATGACGTGGGTAGTCATGACGTAAGCACGGATGACGCAGACGTTATGCCAGCAGGCTACTTGAGCTGAGATTCTCAGTGACGTCAGCATTTATTCGAGAAAGATCCGAGATTTACGACGCAGTCGCAGGAAACGTGGAATTCTGCTGAGGAAGAAATTATGCTATTGGAGGGGAGGCTCGAACCAATGAACGATAGTCTGAAGGAAGACGGAGATTGCTGAAACTATGATATTTTTATTACTTTTTGGAATGCAGAATTGTGGAAATCCATTTGCAGTAGAGGCATTGATCTGGAATTTTGGTGAAATTTATTTTCAGTTTTTGAATTTTGAAAATCCGTCATGTATTGACGAAGTTGGAACTTCTAGCGATGGCGCAGTAACACGCTATGGAAGGGATGGATACGCCCCTCATGAAGTTTATAAAAGGCCTTGCGCAGAAGAGAGGATGCTCATTCTCAGATCATCGAAGCTCTAATCGTCAAAGCTCAATCGTCTGATAGCTCAAATCGTCAGATCTTCAGTCTCAGTTCTTGTATAGTCATTTCGGTGAGACGTCGAGTGAGATTAGTAGAAAGAGTCGTCTTTATAACGCGTGGTGAAGCCACTGCATTAAACGAGAGTCGAGCATACAAGCAGTGCAAGTTTACTGTGAGTAAAACTAGGTGAAGTTAAAACGCACATTATAACGCGTCTACAAGATTAGCTATGAACAGTTAGCGGTCGCCTATAAGCTAATTCTATTGTGCAGTGCTACATTAAGGAGTGTAGAAAAGTTGAACAATTTCGAGGTGTTATTTTGGAAGATATTGGCAATTTTAGACGACTGACAAAAGTGATTTTCTCGCCATCTGAGAAGCACTTTGTATCGTCAGATTCTACGCCACGGCTGACACGGCTAGTGAAATAGGGAGACTTCAGATTGCTTTTGTGACACAACGCTACAGTATTATGGAGCAGTTTAATATGGCAGTTTGTTCTTCTATTACCATAACCGAAGAGAAGATGGAAGGCTAAAGGACTTTAATGCAATTGGGACATATTTCAACGGAGTAAGATAGCAGCATGGAACTTCGCTAATTGCCATTCCACACAAGCGAACATGTGGTGAACAACCATCTACACCCATGTTTCGTGGTTCAGCGCTGAATACTATCAAACAGCAATGGAAACGATTTCATACTCACTGAATATGAATATTTCTTCGGATATTACTACAAAAAACTTCATGGCGATTTTCTACTGGAACTTCAGGGATTTTTCAAGAGAGGTCAGGGTTATCCCGACTCACAAAGAAGAATTTTGCCGGAAGGATGTCTTTTGTCTTCACGGAGCAGTGCAATTTCCGGAGGAGGAAGCAGTTCGATTCTCCGAGGGTGCTGTTTCCTGTTTCGAGGATGGAGCTCATCTTCAAGTTGGTGAAATGGATCCATCAGCAGTCTTCTTTGGGGAATTTTCCTCTGGAACTTCAACCAGCGGATAAGGTAGTCGTGAACGTTTATTGTATTTGAGAATTTTAACGATATCTGAACAACCATTTTCCCATACTTTTTGTCCTCATGTATTTTGCCCTATATTCTTGTTTGAGATTCCTATTCTCAGTACACCTTGATGAGTTATGCCTTTTTCGACGTTTTATTAAGACATTGTTATGTCATGGGCATAGTTAAACGATTTTGGATCAGTTGAGACTGATATTTAGATTTTTCAGTAATTTGCTTATTTTTGTAGTCACGATTTGACTATAAGTTAATGATCTTTATGGCAGATTTAAATTCAGACAGCGTGTCATTTTATTAAAGTAATTCTACCCCAGTTTAATTACTTTGACCAATTTTCTGTCATCATCAAGAAGGAAGAACATTTAAATGATTTTAGAGCGTTAAAATCCATTACGTTGTCGACGATCTTGGAAATACTAGTCGTTATTTGAATTGATTGCAACACAGACATTTATCGTCAGTTATGAACGACCATTGCATCATAGACCATTTTGTGAAAGATGAACTTTAATTATGAATTATTGAATGCATTAAAGTCGTGAACTTTTGTTAGGAGTTTTTTTTCAATTAGAGAGTTATATAATGATGTTTGCATTCCCCAGTCTAATTGGATTCTATTCGACTATTTTGCAGTTTAGTCGCACTTTGTTCGATGATAGTATTTTTATACTACAATTCTTTGAAGATGTTAATCTTAAATTTTGATAGACCAGACAGGCGTATATAAGCGTATTCACTATTAAATTTGTTTGTGATTGGCAAATTTTTACTTCATTTCGATTCATGAATGAAATCCACGAAGGTTAAATGACAACAGTTTTGAAACAATTAATGATTATAAGAATTTTTGAAGTGGAACTATGAATGTATAATCGCTAGTGCAGCGGACGTGTTGAAAGTCGCTGATGTATAATGCCCTTGTATAAATGAAGGAGGTTCCCACAGTAATTAATGATGTTAAAGAATTTGTTAGTGGAGGTTTTTGTAAGTTCTGTGGAAGATTTTGATGCCATATATATTAATATATGATGAATTTTGGGCCTATTTTAATGCAGTTTGTGCATTATTTTGTAAGCGAATTATTTTCCGATGGAGTGTATTATCTTAGTCCTTTGAAAATTAATCAAGTGAATTTACTGTTATAATTAACAAGAGTTTTGAAAGAATTTGAGATAAGATTTTGAATGAAGATTACCGTCACAAATAATTATAATAATTATTACAACCTTTATTAAACCAGATTGTGACATTACATGTATAACTAACCTTCATTGGTCGATTATATTGACACGATTATGAAATTACCAACCGGATGAACATGTGGTTAAATGTATTTCTTAAATTAATAATTTGAATAATTTAAATGTTAATATTGTAAATAATGATGTAAATATCTTTGACAATAATGTGGAACGAAAGTAATGTTAGAGGCGTGTTTAAATTTTTTTATTGTCTTTGACAAATATTATAAACAATTTCTAATTGTTATAAATTATTTATGTGATTTTGTTATAAACATTTAAGAGTTTGTTTTATACTCTAAACTATGCTTATTAAACATTTGGATGATAACTTAACAAGTTTAGGGATTGTCAGAATAATCCAGTGGTATGTGAGTAAAGCATTTGAAAGATTTGCGTCAATATATATGAGTTGTCTTGCGGACATTTAAAGCTTTTGAGAGGGAGCTGGATTCTTACGCAGTGTGGCATGACAAGTGAGCCCCATTTGACAGGTGTGCGTCAGGTTGAAGGGTAGACGGCAGCTGGCCAGACAACTGGTTATCAGCGGGCGAGGTCGTCTACATTCTGGCCTTGTGCCTATATATAAGTGTGATGTTTATTAAAAGAAACCAAATGCTCTGTATATGTTTCTCGTCCTGACTTCCTTTTCCAGTCCAAATGTGTTTTGAATATTACGTTATTTTGAGCTCGTGGGAGCTAACATGTTTTATGATAACTTTGCAAGTCCTTCAGGTGGACATAGTCAGATTGACATGGGCTACTGATAGCCACATTTATTTTGTTGAGTTGTTAAAATCATACCCTTTATTTGAAATAAAAGCTTTTGTACAGTTCAAAGTTCTCGTCTTCGTTCTGGTTCATTTTTAAATGTCATGGTGGATGTTATTGTGGGAGCATACTTTAGAGATCCTGTTGTCAACCCAATCCCCGAGATAATTTTTAAGAGGTAAGTAAAGGTAAGTATGAACCCCCGTCTATTTTGGTGTGTTCCACAATGATTTCCTGTAAACTTCTGTGCTCAAACCTCGGTAGTATCTGTCAGTGCCATTTTCATTGGTGTAGCTGAGCCGGTGCGTTTGATTATTGGCAATCCGATTGAGGGGGCGGATATCTGACAGCCTACTATCCGGGTTTACGGGGACAGTACCATTAAATGAAAATTGTTGCGTAGGTTCATTATTCAAACTTTCACTCCGATCACAGGATTACGACACAAGAAACAAAAATTTAATTTTAAGATTTCGCAGAGCCGTCATCTTGAGAATATGTAAACAATTGAACTAAAATAGATGCCAGTGCAAGACAATGTATATAAATATTTACAGTACCATATATCACAGCGCTAAGATGGTTAAATCGCGAGAAAAGTCTATTAAACTGTTTCATCATCGCTTGACCCCCTTGTCCGTTCGGTACTTTACAGGTTTTTGAATGTTACATAGATGACCTTGTAGTAGAGCCCTCTATCACCGTACAAGATTTCAGGGTGATATCAGTAATAGTTTCGGAGATATAGAATGCCGGTGACATAATTCGCACAACCGCCATCTTGAGTATATGTAAACAATTAAACTTAATTATATGCCAGTGTATTACAATGTGTATCAACATTAGCTGTATGTAGTTTCGTTGCGATTGGATGGTTAAAATGCGAGAAATGTCTATTGAAATGTTTCAAATTCGCTTGGCCGCCACGTAGGATTTGTAGATGAAAGGTGTTTGAATGTCTCATAGGTGAACTTGTAGTAGTGCCTTTTACCAACTTACAAAATTTCAGCGTGATATCGGTAATAGTGTGGGAGATATAGAATGCTGGTGAAGTATTTTGCACAGCCGCCATGTGGATTGGTGAGACGTAATAAAATTTGAAGGGCACGTTCGGGGTCAGCCAAAATGGTGCTATGGCTTTGCCATGTTTCATTGAAATCAGTCAAGCCGTTTAGAAGTTATTAGGGGACACACACACACACAGACAGACACACACACGGACAAAAGTTGATCTCACAGCCTATTTTTTCATAAATGAAAATAGGCTTATTATTCCAATTACTGGAGTATGTGATAATAACCTGAAATAAATTACATGTGATTTACGTTTTGTATATGTAATTTATTTCAAGTTATTTTTCACATATTTTCGTAATTGGAATGATTTTTGTGTTGACCAACTGAAAGCTACAATATTAATAGTTTCACTCAGTTGAACCTTGCTCCCCCTTGCCAACTGCCACTTAAACCCATTTACTATCCCGGCATTTGCATGGAGTAGAAGTGGGAAACCAAAGAAAACTACTTCCAGGATCCTGCCTCACAAGCCGGCTGAGCCGGGAATCGTACTCGGGCCTCCGCGGTGACAGCCAAGAATGCTCGCCACTACGCAACAAAGTGGACAGGTAACTCCCTGCTTATTATAGAGGTACTGTGCCCGTATATTCGAGAAGTAAACCGCCAGAAATCCATAGCTGAGCTGGATCGCAGAATTTCGAAAGCATCTGGCTAATATGCTTATCAAAATCCGCTCCAACAAGGTCTTCGAGAATATTCGCAGAAAACTGCAATGATGTTATGGAAATACACAAATGCACTTTGGTTCAGGTGAACACTTACCTTGTTATCTCTCGGGGTTTAAAATGGGTAGTCAGCTTCCAACCTGAAATGGGGCTCCACAATATCATCTCGAAAGACGACGTAGAAAACAAACTAGATATATTTAATAAGGAAAGTTAACTATTATCTAAACAACCAAAAATAATCCCTAACTTAAAATTGATTAATAAATAATTACATTCATTCACACCTCTCAAAGTATACGCCACTGAAAACGCTTATCAGAACATCAGAAATCAAATTTTTATAGGCCTATGCCTCAAAGAAGTGTTAAAACAATTTACAAAAATGTTGGCATTCCTTAACAAGTTATTAAAATACTTGGGTGCGACGCAAAGCGTTCCTCTAGTCATGTGACACGATTATTTAATGTTACAGTTACTTGCCAGCCATCATCTTGCTTTCATTCATAAAATTCGTGGCTTCTACAACTCTCTCCCTTCATAATACAAGGGATATTATAACAGGTTATTTCCACTCAGAGCCGAGTGAATGCATCTTGCCGCTCCAATGTTACAAGTTTTAAATGATCATTCACACTAAACAAAACTTGCTATAACTCACTTACTCACTTACTCCTAACGCAAATACGTTAAAACTTTCACACAACGATACAAGCATTCCCTTTAACCATGCTAACCTGGTAAAGTTAACCTCAGTCACACTTAACAATTCAGAACATTCATTCCAAAAATATCAACTCTTACACACAGTACAATTCAAAAACATATAATAAATTATTATTCCTAATATCTTATTCCCTTGATTAAATAATTATTGGGAAACTTATTTGCAGTATAATCTGCATTATTATTGATAGCGTTGGCTATCATAACGATATGAATTCGTTATATGAATATAAATATTAGCTTTAACTCTGATCCTAATTTAAATCCTTCCACACATTATCAGGATCCTTCAAAGACCTCCTTCACATTTCAAAATACTACTGCACATTGTCATATCAGGTTTATAGTAGTATTCAGTCTAATGCGTTCAACCAGAAAATATCAAACACACGTATTTACTCAAATCGTGTTTAATAAAATTTTAATAATTAGTATTGTACCCGTTCCACCCTGGTACGCGATGACCCAACTGCCATAGCTTCGCCTATCAGGTGTACCGGGACAGAGGGAATCAAGGCAAAAAAACAAAGAATGTGTCGGAGATCCAGTTGAAATTGAAAACATATAGCAGTGGGTAGCCCGAGACAAAGTGTCCCTGGGTCGTTTACGGGTTTAATTTAATTATGATGCAAAGCAAAGGGCGCCATCAACTGGATTCCTAATAAACCACATCCTGTCTGGTGAAGCCTTAATATTACACAGGAAAGGATTGGGAAAACTATATCATCACGAGATCATATAAAATAAAAATAAAAGAAGGTTTATTGAACTTGCTTGACAAGACATGACATATGAAAATCCTGCCTGGGATAATGGTAGATCATGACAGTTATTGTTAATGCACATTCAGCATTAACAGTTTTGCTAGTCTAGTTTAGAGTTTCTTTTGAGTAGTCACCATGGAAATCAACAGATATAGGCTCGACAATATTCATTATTCTATTTCATGGCATGTATAGCAGTGGAATCAAGTGGTGCAACAACCGGCATACTTTAATTAATTTCGAATACTGTATACTACATTTTATTATTTTTTAATTACATTAAGTGGTCAGCCGCAAATTACCTTAAAATAAACGTGATATGTACTGCGACCACCAGAGGTAAGGTTCGGTCGTGAACACACATTCTAATTCGCGATCAAACATTTTGGTCTTCTAGTGGGCCGGATATTCCAATTTACATTTGTTCCAGTGACAGTATATACAGTGCCTTCATAATAACCACAGTGTTATGAAAATATTACTACGATCTTACGACGCCAAATCGTGCCTACCAACCTCGCCGGTCATAACTGCCGCGCTATGGAACGTATAACCTGTAAACAATTTGCAATGGCAACCCTAAGTCATTGAATCAGAAGGATATTTGATGACAACATATTCTTCCCACATCTTACAAGGTCAGATCCAATTTATTCTTATTTTAATTTCTATCCTTTCACTATGGCAGAGGAGAGTATTAAAATATTAATACGCAAACGAGGTATAATAAAGGGCAGCGTGACACCTATTAAAAGCTTTATAGATCGGTTTAACAGTGAGCAAAGCATTACTGCTATCACATCACGTAGAGAGAGTTTAGAGGAACTGAAACAAAAGTATGAAGAGGTTCAATGTCAATTAGAAATCAGTGAAGTGTGTGAAACGTACGAAGCTGATAGGGAATTATTTGAAGACACATATCATCAAATAAAGGTCGACATAGACAGAATAATCACCCCTCATGAAATACCAAATCTTTCAAGACACTCCTGTCAAGGGGATATCTCAGTTAGAAGTAACTACATTGGGGCCTACATCAAATTACCTACCATTACACTGAAACCATTTGGAGGCGATTATGAAAACTGGAGAGGATTTCATGATTCCTTTGTATCTATGATCCATAACAATCAAGATTTGCATGATATTCAGAAATTCCACTACTTAATTAGCAGTTTAAGGAACGAACCTCTTTCAATTACACAGAGTCTTCCATTATCTGCTAAAACTACAGCATAGTTTGGCAGAGGTTAATTGACAGATTCCAAAACCAGAAATTAATTTCTTCAATTCACATAAAGCGGTTATTAGAGCAAGGCTCAATCCAGAAGGAGAATGCCAATTCTCTTAGAGAGGCTATAAACACAAGTCAGGCCAATGTGAAGGCATTACAGGCCCTTAAATTAAATGTTTCAATTCAAGATTTGTTATTGTCACAATTGTTAATCAACAAATTAGATCAAGCAACTAGGAAGAAGTGGGAAATACATACAACAGGTTCTGAGTTAGAATCCCTGGAGGCTCTATGGAAATTTTTAGAGAAGAGATGTTTAGCAATTGAGGCAATCAAGCCAAGTACACAAGTTCAAGGTTTTTAACAGAGTAATCAGCCAAGTAGAATTACACCCAAACATACTGTTAGCAATGTGCATGCAAGTGTTGATTACCAATGTGTATTTTGTAAGGGTTCACATTACATATATAAATGTGATTCCTTCAAAAAACTTAATGTCCATGACCGACATAATGTTATAAGAGAGAATAAACTATGTTTTAATTGTTTGGGCAACAATCATAATGTCGATCAGTGTCAATCAAGCTCGTGCAAGATCTGCGATAAATATCACAATACACTTCTGCACGATGAGACGAGACGTGATCGCACCAGGCCAATGGCAACGTCACGTGGGACAGAGAGCGAACACATCTCTCGCCATACAGCTAATCACCACACAGCGCGTCCACTAGATGTCACTCACTGCGCTGTAAAGGAATCCAATCTGTCAACAGTCGTGTTTCTATTATTTAAACTAGTTTCCATGATAGTTCCGTATTGACGTACTAAATAGTTTTAACAACAAATTGTATATCCACCTTAGTCAATACATAAACGAAAATAAATTATAATTACACTTGCTCCTGGTACATGTTTCAGGGATTAATTGCTTTTATCCCCTTCATCAGCCAAGACAAATATCCGAAGAAAGATATAAGATAGCGTAGCACTCAAAAAATAGCTATTTATTTTTTGAGTGCTACGCTATCTTATATCTTTCTTCGGATATTTGTCTTGGCTGATAAAGGGGATAAAAGCAATTAATCCCCGAAACATGTACCAGGAGCAAGTGTAATTATAATTTATTTTCGTTTATGTATTGACTAAGGCGGATATACAATTTGTTGTTAAAACTAACAGTCGTGTTATCAACAGCAATAGTAAAAGTCAAAGACAGTCATGGTAATATGCATGAGGCCAGATGTTTGCTGGACTCAGGTTCTCAAACTAATTTCGTGAGCGAAGAATTAGCTCAATTATTACATCTTAGGAAACAAAAACACATTACACCAGTAACTGGAATAAACGGAGCAGGGGTTCAAACTTCACATTGCGTTACAATTCCTTTACAGTCTGCGGTCAGCTCGTTCAATATAGATGCTACATACCTAGTGCTATCGAAGATTACCAACAACCTGCCAAGTAGAAAAATTGACATTTCAAGATGGAATTTACCCGCCAATATACAATATGCTGACAGAAATTTTAACATTCCAGGCAAGATCGATTTGCTACTCGATGCAGACATATTCTTTATGGTCATACTAGAAGGTGAGAAAACTCGTGATGGGTATCCAACCTTGCAGAATACGCAACTGGGATGGGTAGTAGCTGGTCAGACACCCCTGCAACAACAACAATGGGAAAATGCAACGTCGCTATTCATTCAAATAGCCCAACTCGACAAACAGCTTAAAGGATTCTGGGAAATTGAAGAATTGCATATGTCACCAATCACTAAGGAAGAAAGAGATTGCGAAGAGCACTTTACGAAGAATACAACGCGTGAAGCTACGGGAAGGTTCCGAGTTCGACTACCCCTTAAACAAACTTCATCGCAGCTAGGGAATTCATACCCACAGGCAGTAGTGAGATTCCACGCCATTGAGAAAACACTTCATCGTGATCATAAGTTAAAGCAAGAATAATCAACATTCATGAATGAGTATTTACAACTTCGTCACATGAAACCAGTACCTACGTGCACCGAAGATGGAGGATACTTCATGCCACACCATGCAGTATTCAAACCGACAAGTTCCAGCACTAAAACTCGTGCTGTCTTTGATGCGTCCGCATAAACTGACAGTGGCGTATCGTTAAATGATAATTTACTCGTAGGCCCTACAATACAAGACGACCTGCATGCTATTGTACTACGTTTCAGGACACACAAGGTTGCTCTTGTCGCAGATATTACAAAAATGTAACGCCAGATTCAAGTTGTCAAAGACACGAAGCTACAACGAATACTGTGGAGGAAAAATAGCACAGAACGACTGCAGTGTTATGAACCTCACGACAGTGACTTATGGAACGGCAAGCGCTACGTTTCTAGCTACGAGATGCTTACAACAGTTAGCTGATGAAGAGACGACGGAAGTTCCACAAGCAGCAGCTGTCCTCAGAAAGGATTTTTATGTTGATGACCTTCTAAGCGGAGCTAATACTGAATTAGAGGATATACACGTACAGCAAGAATTAGATACACTACTGTTAAGAGGAGGATTTGAACTTAAGAAATGGTGTTCTAACAGGAGTAAGGTCATGTCAACAATACCAGAAGAAAATAGAGAAACCAAATCGCCAATTCAACTCGACATTGCAGACACGGTAAGGACGTTGGGAATAATCTGGCACCCATCAACAGATCAATTTCAATTCGACATAACTGTCAAAAGGTTTGTTCACGTAACCAAGAGAAGTGTACTCTCGTCTATTGCTGCAATTTTTGACCCTTTGGGTTTATTAGGTCCAGTTATCCTCTCCTGTAAGGTCTTTATGCAACAATGGTCTCTTCAATTACATTGGGACCAAGAACTACCATGTCAGCTTCTTAACAATTGGAATGCAATTTACTCGCAACTGCCAGAACTTAACGATATTAAAATTGACAGGTACATTTTAAGTGATAGCAAGATTATAAATTATCAATTACATGGTTTTTGTGACGCCTCTGAATGTGCTTACGGAGCTTGCGTATACATTCGTACTACAGATGAACAAGGGATTATTACATGCAATTTAATGTGTTCTAAATCAAGAGTCGCGCCACTTAAGCAATTGTCAATTCCACGTTTAGAATTGTGCGGCGCTCTCCTATTAGCAAGGTTACTGAAGCGAACATTCAAGAGTCTCACTTTGGATATTAGTTCTATTCATGCCTGAACAGACTTAACAATTGTCTTATAATGGATTTCTTCACCGTCGTCGAAGTGGAAAACATTTGTCGCCAATCGGGTCTCTGAAATCCAGGACACGGCAAAGACATGTACATGGCATCATGTATCTACACAACAGAATCCAGCTGACGTATTGTCACGAGGAAGCGGACCCAAAGCATTAAAATTAAACGACCTCTGGTGGCACGGGGCGTCCTGGTTGTGCCAACCAGAAGAATTATGGCCTATTACAACCGTGGAATGTACCTCAGAAACACTCGAAGCTAAACCCACAGCATGTGCAGTTACCAGCTGCAACAATGAAGATATCACTCCACGGTTTTCCTCATTGTTAAAAATGAAACGTGTTTTAGCTTACTGTAAGCGATTTATCTACAATCTACAGCACCCTCGTATGAAGATTACAGGAGAATTAAGTACTGAAGAATGCAACAATGCACTACTTTGCTGTGTACGATATAAACAACACCAGGAATTTCAAAGGGAAATTCATGACCTCCAATTGAGGAAGGAAGTTGACAAGAGAAGTCAGTTAAAATCACTCACTCCATTTCTCGATAAAGACAGATGTATCAGAGTGGGCGGGCGATTACGCAATGCAGACGTAGCATACGACCAGAAACATCAGTTTATATTACCAGCGCATCACCATGTCACAAAATTGATTATCCGTGACGAACACTTAAGACTACTACATGCTAGCTCACAGCTGCTGGTTGCTTCATTAAGAATGAAATATTGGATTCCTCACGCTAGGACAACTGTCAAAGGTGTCATTCGCAAATGCGTGACATGCTACAGGTTCAAGGCTAATAGCTCATCGCAATTAATGGGTCAGCTGCCTACTGAAAGAGTTAAGCCTACTCGTCCTTTCCTATATACTGGAGTGGATTTCTCAGGGCCATTATTTATAAAACAAGGTTCTCCACGGAGTAACACGAAAGTTAAGTGTTTCGTTGCACTTTGTGTCTGCTTAGCCACCAAGGCCATTCATTTGGAACTTGTAAGCAATATAACTACCAAAGCCTTCATTGCTGCTTTATGAAGAATGATAGCCCGGAGAGGGAAAGTACTTCAAATTCACAGTGACAACGGTTCGTCATTCATCGGAGCCAGAAATCAACTTCGAGAACTTCATGAGTTGTTCCAGTCAGAGCAACACCAACGACACATTGAAAGGGTTGGAATTCAAGAAGGATTTACCTGGATATTCATTCCTCCACGAGCACCACATTTTGGAGGGCTATGGGAAGCTGGGGTAAAATCTATGAAATTTCATCTTACTAGAGTTACCATGCACGCTCACTTGACATTTGAAGAAATGACTACGCTCCTCTGTCAGATAGAAGCCATTTTAAATTCACGACCAATCACTCTCCTGAACAATGACCCGAATGACACATCCTATCTGTCACCAGGACACTTCCTGATTGGAGAACCCGTGATGGCCATTCCTGAACCAGATTTAGCCTTGTCAACCACTTCCAGGCATTCCAGGAGGCACCATCTTCAAAAAATGAAGCAACATTTTTGGAGTAGGTGGTCATCTGACTATCTGGGCAGCTTGCAGCAGCGCATGAAGTGGAGGTCGGCAGAGCCCAGTGTGCCTACAGGACCCGTGGTCCTTATTAAAGATGACCATATTCCACCATTGACCATTGGACTGGAGATTGGGCGTCGTTCAGCAAACATTCCCAGGCAAGAACGGCTTGGTGAGAGTCGTTGATGTCCGCACGTCTTCAGGAGTTTATAGGAGACCTGTGCACAAGTTGTGCCCACTCCCAATTGACCAATGACTTCAGTGTATGCTTCGTCAATGTATTTGTGTATTTGTATAATTATGTGCATTGACAGTTTTATGAGGGATCTCGATTCTAGTGATCTTATTTTCAGGGAACTTATTTTTCATTGTTTAATTGTATTTCTAAGTAAAATATGCGAGCACATTTTAAGTGGGCCTGTATGTTAATGCACATTCAGCATTAACAGTTTTGCTAGTCTAGTTTAGATTTTCTTTGGAGTATTCACCATGGAAATCAACAGATATAGGCTCGACAGTATTCATTATCCTTTTTCATGGCACGTATGGCAGTGGAATCAAGTGGTGCAATAAACGAATGACCGGCGTACTTTAATTGATTTCGAATACTGTATACTACATTTCAATATTTTTTAATTACATTAAGTGGTCCTCCGCAAATAACCTTAAAATAAACGTCATATATACTGCGACCACCAGAGGTAAGATTCGGTCGTGAACACACATTCTAATTCGCGATCAAACAGTTATGATGCAAGTGTTCTTGTTCAAATCTGACCATTTCCATTCTAATCAAAAATAATTTCGTTCACGTGTCCAAAATAAAAATAATTAAAAGATTCTTGGTTTCTCAGGGTCACCGAAGCACTAAATCACACGTTACTATTTCATTTGTGAACCCTGAGACCTATCATCGTTAACGTTATAACAATAAGCACGTGAACTTTTAAGTTTGGAAAAATATTGCACACAATTATATTTATACTATGTTTAAGCATTCATAAAAGTACAGAATGTCCTGGATTCCAACCTCATTTGAATTACTAGAATTCATAATTTTCGTAATTTATTAAAGTCATTAATTAATAGCATCATCCTGACCATTTAATTGTGCTATCGTCCTTTATCAATACTCATGGTTTTAACTAGTCAATATCTCAAACGTTTCACTTTTGACTATCATTCATATTCATTGTAATAAAAATTATTATTCAAAAGCATTTGTAACCACCCTATCAAAATTATTTACAAAATCTTAATCATTTATCACCATCATTATAATTATCTGGTATTTCAAAGCATTGAAAATCATTAATCACTTATCACATCAGCTACTACTCGATCAGCTGTTCACTTAAATTTTCTTAAATCATCATCAGGTCAGATCAGCTGTTTCACTGATCATTCAGAGTAATATTCAACCATTAATTATCAAAGAAACTTGTATTATCTAAATCTCCAGAATAATAATCTAGGATTAATTATTGAAGTGTCGTCAAAATATATCGCACTGGCGAGAGTGTATTGCCAGACGTAATTATACTCTTACATGTTATGATTGGTGCCTATATTTCACTCAATTGCCATACCAAAATTTATTGCCATAACGTCTCCACATTGGACATTATCATCCACTAATAACCACTTGAATTCATTCTTCATGAATCACTTCATTAATCATCACAATTGAACATTATAAATTTACCATAAATTCATCACAATTATTCATCGTACAGCATGAATCAAAAATAAGACTGGGTTCACTAACCTTCAGTCAACGCTATTTATATATTGAAGTGGTAACCTCACAAATATTGGCAATCTTTATACAAACACTCAAATTATCATAGCTCTGAACAATCATTGAAATCTGTGTTCAAAAACACCATCTGTGTTAGACCAATAATATATTCATGATAGCTGTTTCCATTCAATCTATGATGGATTTATGAAACGAACGTACTCATGTTATAGGAATCAATCACTTAAAATCCCTGGTGAAGGCGTAAATTTATTCATCAGAAAAATATCTTAAACTGACTGTATTCGGAAGTAGAATATCGCTACAAAAACTATTAGATCCATCACACAAGAATGACAATGTGTGAGTCTGCTTATTTCTTTACTCTACTGGATAAGGATCAACTAATACATGACTTGTTAATTACTGTTTAATTCACTTACAATCCACAGAGCATTCGGATGATATAATGATTTTCCTAGTAAAAGGTCAGATGATTAGACACCACGCAATTTCTCTAGGCAAAACGCCCTATTCCAACGGCTCAGATGATATTTCCCTAATAACAGGTCAGGTGATTAGACACCAAGCAATTGCTCTATGCAAAAGGCCCTGTTCCGATGGCTGAGATGAGTGAATGCATAGGACTGGAATCAACAATAATAATACTGTCAGATAGTAGTGACACAGTTTCGCTAAAGCGAATTAAATTCAATAGCTTAAAAGATCCAATCAAACAAGAAGAAAAATCTCTGGTCAACAACTCGGCACAATCATTAGAATGCAAAAAAAAATATCAAAAACCCGGCTGCAGGCATCGAGTGTCATAAATGCTCGATCAAAACTGTACTGTACTCTAAATCTACTAGAACTCGCTATAAAAGATGACCAAATACTATGCTTAATAAAATCGGTGAATAGCAAAGATCAGTGAAATACCCTTCTTATCTCACAAGGAATCCACCATGTATTAGCGAATTCATCAGGATGATATTCAAAATATATAAAGATGATGCTTCAAAAACATTCCTAAAGATATACCAGTGTGCCCATGGTCATGCTAATTCATATCAGTGTATTCAAATAAGGGCTCACGTTACCTTCAATATACTCCATGTGGTATGATTATTCATTCAGAGATCGACCGTAATCCAGATATTCGTGATTAATTTCTCGCAAGATCGACGATTTCTTCATCCTGTACCTCGGATCAGCATTCCTCTCGTCCCAATGCAGATCTCGGCATGGTCACTCGCCTGGGTAGAACTCGAATCCGTCACTCCGTTCTGCCATCCTGCCTCTTCTTACGTCTAGCATGCCATGTTACTGTATGAAATGTCCATCTCGGATACTTTCCAAAGATCCACTGGATATCGCAATATAAATGGGAACCCCATTATGTCCATGGCTATAGCACGCCACGGTTCACAAAAATGTCGACTGGCATCCACAAGTTAAGTCCTCACAAATAAATATTGAATTGCGTGGATGTAAAAACAAGTAGTTCCGTGAGGAACTATTCAGCCTATTTTCATATATCCTACTTATATTAATTGCCTCTATCAACATACAAAATTTCAGCTTGATTGCTCTTATAGATTCCTATATATTGAGAACCGACTAAATATTGCGTCTGATCGCCATGTTGGATTTTATGTATGTAGGTCTTAGATTTATGTACTGTAACATGAATATTATTGTGTACGTGTAGTATTCAAACTTCAATCGCATGCTAAGGACACAAAAAGTAAAAACGAGATTTTAAAATTTTGCACAGCTGCCATCTTGTGGTTATGGAAACAATTCCAAAAATTAGATGCTAGTGGATTAACATTTGTATAAGGATTTACTGTACCAAGCGTCACTTCACTCGGATGGCTAAATTTCGAGAAACGACCATGTTAATATATATACTTCGCGTCACCGCCATGTTGGATTTGTGATTACCAGGTTATTGAAAGTCCTATAGGTGAACTTATGTCCATATCCCTATGAGCATTAAAAAATTTCGTTTGATTGTTGTAATGGATTCGTAGATATTGAGATCCCTCTCAATATTTCGGATAGTCGCCATGTTGGATTGTTATATGTACAGTATATGCCATAGAGTCATGTACCATTAAAGGAAAATTATTGCGTAGGTTCATTATTCAAACTTTCACTCCGATCGTGTGATTACGACGCAAGAAATAAAAACTTAATTTTAAAATTCGCACTGCCGCCATCTTGAGGTTATGTAAACAATTGAACAAAATTAGATACCAGTGCATTACAATGTATATAAACATTTCCTGTACCAAATGTCATTGCGTTGTGATCATTAAATCGCGAGAAAGGTCTATTTAAATTTTTCAACTTTGCTTGGCTGCCATATTCGTTTTGTAGTTAACCGGCTTTTTTAAGTCTTATAAATGAACTTTTAGTAGTACCCTTTATCTCCGTACAAAATTTCAGGGTGATACCGCTAATAGTTTCAGAGATATAGAATGCCGGTGAAGTATTTCGCACAGCCGCCATCTTGAGGTTCTGTAAACAATTGAACGAAGTTAGATATTGGTGCATTACAATGTGTATACACATATACTGTACCATGTTTTATTGCGTTTGGTTGGTTAAATCGCGAGAAACGTCTATTTAAATGCCGCAAATTCGCTTGGACGCCTTGTTGGATTTGTAGTTACCAGTTTTTCAAAAGTCACATAGGAAAACTTCTAGTAGTTTCCATTATCACCGTAAAATATTCCAGTTTGATATCGGTAATAGTTTCGCAGATATTGAATGCTGGTGAAATATCTCGCACAGCCGCCATGTTGGATTGGTTAGACGTAACAAAATTTGAAGGGCACGGTCGCGGTCGTCCGGAATAGTGCTATGAACTTAGCGAGTTTCATTGAAAATCGCTCCAGCCGTTTAAAAGTTATTAGGGGGACACACACCATCACACACGCACACACACACACAGACAGACACACGGACAAAAGGTGATCTCATATGCCTATTTCTTCTTAAATGAAAATAGGCTAATATATGTTGTATTGTGTGTTCAAATTTATTACATACCCTGTAGCTTGATATCAGGCGATATGCATATCCGCAAATGTTCGTAAATCATGGTAATTGGCATCCACTTCACTACTGTAGAGAATACGGGAAGTCACTTTCACTGTTCTGGTTGAATGTCCAGTATTAATTAAGAAGACTCGTGGTCGCCTAAGCTTCACTTTACACATTACATCAGCTGTGCCTTTAAAAATAATGTAGATAATGTATAAGAACTCATCTGCTGCTAGGCACGCATGTTGGAATCGTGAAACTTGAAATGAAACATGTATTCGAACTATCATAATGTCTACTTCCAATATTCAGCAATGTTAATGGCGGTTTACAGTACCTATAACACGACCTCCCACTTGTCACAAAATATCCGCTGTATTGGCTATGTTCCTGACTTGCACCATGCCGTTAACACAACGCTACAAATGGCTTCTTTAAACATCGGATATGCGTGAAGATGTATCACAAAAGCTCACCGTTATAATGGTTACTTGCACGGCGTAAAATATTCCGTTTGTACTAGCTTGTAAGTCCCAGTTCATTACTGAAATACTGGTTGAAAAAAACTCTATAATCTTCACGGTATAATAACGTGTTTCCCATGACCGTTCGCGCTTGACTTTACCGCTATGATCGGGCCTCGCCTCCCGTCTCCGACTCGCGTTCACCGTACTATCAATTTACAGCACATTAGCGACTGTTCCCGAGTTGATTGTGTTCTGAAGACGAAACACACAGTAATAAGATCTCCCTTACAACGCAGCACCGCTGCCGTTCGCCTCGCAAGTCATGTGACCTACTTGCTTCCCCTCAATCAGAGTAGGGTAGTCTGCTCGTTTGCAATCTGACGTCACACGGCCCATCCATGACCAATATCCGCTTGTTATAATGCTATAATCTTCCTTTAAGGGGTTATCAACCAACACGAGTATTAAGAAAATATATATCCAGAATTATTCCTTCTTCCTTGACATTACATAGGGTCGTAATTTCTAAATTACCCAAATAATCTCGTGCATTCTTCCCGTCATTCATTTCGTTTGAGGGTTTTTTTTTTCGTGTGGCCTCCTCAGAGGCCGAGTGCAGGTCTTTCTATTCGACGCCCGTGGGCGACCTGCGCGTCGGGATGAGAGATGGAATGGATGAAGATGAATGAAACTGGGCAAGGATGTGGAAGGAATCGGCCGTGGCCTATCAGAAGGTACCGTCCCAGCATTTGCCTGGTGTTGAAAATGGGAAACCACGGAAAACCATTTCAAGGACGGCCGACGGTGGGGCTCGAACCCACGCGTCTACCGAGTCAGCAGAGAGCTTGGTCCCATGACCTAACGCTGCGCTTTAGCCAACTGAGCCACTGCTGTCGGTGTTTGAGGGGTAATCCTTCCTCTTCCTGCCTCCAAAACGTCACTCCCATACAGCCACTGCCGCGATGCCAGCGCATTCTTTTATTCCAAATAATACATTTCCAATCTCGACCAGCGTAGCCGATTGCGTCAACTACATATCGGGTACATCTCTCCCTTACCTCGCCTTTTTTTTATTAATCTTGAGGAAACAGATTAATAAAACAAAAATTGCACTCAGGCATTCAATTACATTTAACATCTCATGTACACGATTGGATTCCAACTACTCTTGTCCCTTAAGCGGAATAATACTTTCTTATACTAGATGCGTTAAACGTTCCTACTACCTCATTGGTGTTTATTCTGGTAATCTTGTGGCTGTTATTGCCATATGCTTCATCAATTGGAAGGGGCCAGCGAACAGTGAAGCAAATTTATGGTATATTCTCAATTGAAGATTCGATGCAGCTGGCTTCCTGATCACCACCTCGTCTCCTTCCTGGAACGGTTCATGAAACCTTCTTCCTGCCTGTCTCCTGGAACTCTTCTCTGCCTGACGCCTAAGGCGCTCCCCTGCTATCTCAACTCTTCTCTCTTGGGTAGGTTCAGGATCCACTGTAGCCTTAACGTAGCGGTCCCACGGTCGACTAGGTTTCATCCAATGATGAAGAACAGTCGGAATTTGCCCCGTGCATTCATGTACTGTGGAATTAAGACATTGAAAAATGATGGGAATGACCTCCATCCAGCGGTGATGCTGTTCCGACTTGTATAATCTGCACATCTTACTAATCGCAGGCATAATTCGCCCTGCCGGATTTCCCTCTGGATAACAGACAGAATTAAAAACATGTTTATCCCCAGTCAATCCATCGCAGCTGAAAATTCCATACTGGTAAACTCTGATCCATGGTCACTTAGCAAAAACTCAGGTTTATCCACACTTGGAATTACAGTTTTCCCAATTCTATTAATGACATATCTAGATGTTGCTTTCTGGATAGGACACAAATATACATATTTGGAGAAGACGTCAACTGTAACCAAAACAAACTGGTTCCCTCTCGTCGAGCGAGGAATTGGACGGAAATATCCGTGGCAAATAATTCCCGTGGCTTATCTGGTAATATCGGTCTAGGGACTTCCTTCATCAATTTTGAGGAATATTTGCTTCACTGGCATCTGTCACACGTCTTAATAACCTCGCGGACAGTTTGCCCCATTCGATTCCAAGTAAACGTCTCCTTAGCAATGGCGAGAGTTTTGTCCACACCCACATGGGTGGCAGTTCTATGTATCATCCAAATGACTCGCTTAACGAGCTTGGGTTGTATCACAACCCTAAGCTTGGTGTGATCTCTGTCAACAAACTGGTATATTAGACCTCCCACGATGTGGTAATTCCTAGCTTCTCGCTCAGTGCGGTTAAAATCCGGATCGGCATTGTTCATCTTATGGGATGGGAAACGGTATATTCTTCGTAACGGCGTGTATGCCTTCTGAGTCTCGAGGGTCCCCTGGTCTTCCTTAACAAGATCTATGAGGGTGGTAATTACCTCTTCACTGGGTTTCTACTCAAAACATCAGCCAACAAGTTGAATTTCCCCGGTCTGTGCACCGCGGTAGGTTTGAATTGTTGCAAGAAAAGAGCCCATCCGGTAATACGGCCGCTTGCTATGTCCGGCTTCATAACAAATTGAAGCGCTTTACGGTCCGTGATCACCGTCACGTCATGTCCAAATAAGACCTTTTTCCAAGTTTTGAGTGTATGAACAACAGCTAATGCCTGTAACTCTGTTGCATAGTAATTCATTTCGCTTCCTCGGAGCTTGCGACTAGTAAAAGCAAGATATCTATTCTTATTCTCATCATCAACTTGACACAGGATACCGCTGATGCCTATCTTGGATGCGTCCGTTTCCACAAAGAATCGTCTAGCAAATCAGGGTATTCGAGTTTGACGTTCTGAACAGAAAAGCTTTGTCGCAATTGTCGTCCCACTTCCATCGATTTCCTTTTCTAAGTAAATCCTGCAGAGGTGCCATTACTTCAGTGTATCCAGGTCAATGGGCGGAAAAGAACTGACACATTCCTAGTAACTGTCTTACTTACTTGATTTTCCTTGGCGTACGGAATTCTGATAATCTTTGGATTGGACCTGTATCAATCTCCATCGATCCTGTGATCTAGAAATTCGATCCCCGGATAAAAGAACTGGCATTTGTCGAAATTCACCTTGAAATTCGTTCTCCTGATATCTTCAAAAAGCATTCTGAGGTGTCTGACATGCTCCTCAGCTGTTCGGACGCTATGATTAGGTCGTCTATATAGCTAACGACGTGTTCCGTAACTAGATCCGACAGATTACGATCTAGTGCCCGGATCATTACTGGACCACTGTTCTTTACTCCAAAAGGCAATCTATTAAAGACGTAGGTCTTATGGTCAATGAGGAAGACGGTATATTGTTTACAATCCTCCGCTAGTTCTATGTGATAATATTCCTATTCAGATCGATAGTGGAAAAGAAACTCTTCCCTTTGAATCTGCGAAGCAGTTCTCGAATAATGGGTTGTCTATAGTGCTCCGGAAGAATTATTTCATTAAGGGCCCTGGCATCTAGAAATATCCTCAATTTGCCATTAGTTTTCTTGACGACGGCCAATGGATTTAAATAAGCAGTTGGCATCTTTTTGATAATTCCCTCTCCCTCCATGTTATTTATCATCTTTCCGACTTCCTCCTTCCACTTGTCAGGTATGGGGTATAGGTTCTTGTGATACGGCTTGTCGTCTAAGAACTTGATGTGGTAGGTAAAATTGGCGATGAGTCCAGGTTTATCATTGAATATGTCCTCATATTCTGAAATTGAGTGGTCAAACTGCTCTTGGATTTCTGGGTTCAATTTACTCTTCATGTCCGCTTTACTCTCTATAGATATTTCAATATTGTACACGATCCCATCCAAAATATTCTCACGGAAGATGTCATCTCAGATTCCCGATTTTCAGCATCATCTTCAGGAAAATATATGCGTCTACTCTGCATATTCATAATCAGACCGCTTTCACCTAAGATGTCCAACCCTAAGATCATATAGAAATGTAAGTGACCTATTACCAGGAACATTTGTTCAAAACACCTGGATCAAACTCTGATATCCAAGAGTACTTGATTTCTACATTTAATGCTCTTATCAGGGATCACCCATTGAATCTTACTGGTAGCAGCTGGCAACATTGCAATATCTCCTATTAATTGCAATTCCTCGAGGCAGCCCATGGAGATAACGCTTACCATGGCCCCGGTGTCCACTAACGTCTTTATTTCCCTCCCCATGACTTCCACGCTAATGACTGGCAATTCATGTTTGCTTCCCCGGCGGACGATATCTTCTTATTTTCTTCAATTAAATCTTCATCCTTCACCTGGCACGTTTCATTTATGACAATGGTTTCCACTTAATTATGCTGCTGATCCGTGATTAATTTGAGGTTTTTTATTCCATTTTGCTTGAGCCTGCCCTGTCAAAGTCTTAGTCTAATACTTCTGACGGCGCACTAGGTTGCCTTTCCTCTCTTAACGCTTTTACGTATTCCAGGCTTTCTCTATATTTTTCGCCCAGATTGTTTCGATTCCTGTCGCCTTCCCGACCATTCTGACTTGACTGTTGATGATTTTGATGGTCATTACCATTATTTCTCCCTCAATATCGATTATTGTATCGGTTCCTATTCTGATATCGGAAATTCTTATGATTATCCCGATATCTACTATCTCGTGTATCTCTATTGTAAGGTCATTCGTAGGGTCCCTGATATCTGTCATTTTCACGGACGTTGCGAAAGTTACCCCGGTCTCCATCATTCCTTCTTCGTTCCCACGATGTTCTCAGATCGGTTTGAACGGCGTTACCGACTGCTACAGCATTAATTTCCTGAGTGTTCCTATATTCAGCTCTAGTGTTTCTAGGAGTAATTTGGGCGCTTGTATAATCTAGCCTTCGCAATATATCATCATAGTGCTCGAGTGAATTAGCACCAGACGCTATAAGTGATCGCTGTACTTCCACTGGTAACTGTCTTCGGGTAAGGGTGGAGCCAAAAACCGCAATTTTGCTAACTGCGAGTGAAATAATTGGCATAATGAGTTGGATGCGATGTAGAATACCTCTTGGAATACTTCTCTGCTCGTACGTTCAGTTGATCTTCCGCGCTCCAAAAACGTCTTAAGAAAGCTATGGTTAACTGCTCAAGGTTCTCAAAATTATTCCGAAAGGCGCGGAACCAAGTTAATGCTGGTCCGTCTAAGGCGCGTTCTACTAACGTTAGTTCCCTTTCCGTGGATACTTGGTGTTCTGCCATGCAGTCCATGACATCTCGCAGAAATTCTACGGGTGTAAATCCTGTATTCCCAGAAAATTTTCTCGGCTTATCATCTAAGTTCCTGACGATGGTCACTGGACCTGAGTAACGCTCATTGGGATTAGTGATATTTGAATTTTAAATAGCATTAACGTTAGGAGTTGAACTAATCCTCCCTGAAGTAATCGGTGATTGAGTTTAAATAATCTCTCCAATAGTCACCCCCTGACTATTAATGCTATTGACAATCGGTGTCTGATCTATGGAAATTTCCCTCGGTGTTAACTCTTGACTATTGAGGTTATTAATTACTAAGGCGCGTTCTACTACCGTTAGTTCCCTTTCTCACCTAGTTTGAATTTCATTTCCAAATTATCCATTGAAACGACGGTATGTGTCCTGGTACTCTCCTAAAGATCATTTATTAACTTGTCTAACTTTTCCTCGCACGTGGTTTTAACTGATTCAACCTGGTTCTTTAATTGGCTAAAATCAGTTCTTAATTGGGCCGAATCTTTCTCTATGGTGTCCATATTCTCAGTGAATCTGGTATCACGGTTCGCCATACCCGCAATAATCTTAATTTCCATTCCTTCAAGTTTCTTCTTCGCTTCGGCTTCGGTAGCATTATACTTCTCCTCTACAATTGCACCGATCCTATTCTTAAATAACGCTAGTTTGTCATTGACTCTCTTATCTACGCTATCGTCTATATGGTTTATGTTTGCCTGCAATCGGACTTCCAAGGATTTTAAGTTGGAATTGACTTCCCCTAAAACATCCTTCTTAACCGTGCCTAGTATCGATTTTAAACCATTAATCTCTTTCCCTAAGTTCCTTTCTAAATCATCAATTTTAGACTCAAAAGACTTTTCAGAAGATCTTTCTCCAATCTTAGCTATATCTGCCTTTAAACCGTCCATATCTGTCCTTAAATTACATATATTTGATTTAATGTATTTCTGAATGATGGCAACATCTGTCCTTAAATTAATAATGGTTTCTTCACCTTTAGTTTCAAATTCTAAACTGTCTTTCTTTAGCATACTCATATTCTTCTCTCCTTTTGCCTCCACTGCTTTGATATCTGATTGTAATGCTTTAAGAATTTCATCATTCTTAACCTTTAATCTGATTTCTAAATTCTTTAAATTATCCTTTAGTTCAGTTTTACTTTCCTCATTACGGGCTTGCAATCTGTTTTCTAATGATTTTAAATTATCACTCAAATTAGTTTCATTATTAAATTGCAATCTGTCTTCTAATGATTTTAAATTAGATTCATTCTTTGTTTGCAATCTATCTTCTAATGTTTTTAATTAAATTCATTAGCCTTTAAATTATTTGCATTATCAGAACAAATATTAGACTTTAAAGTTTTCATATTATCTTCACATCTGGCCTGTAACCTAGCTTCTGAATCAGCTATCTTGTCCTTCACTTCAGTTTACATTCTTCTAGCATGAGACTCTACAGTGGACATACTGCCCTGTAATTCTGTTAACATTTTCTTTAATTCCTCCATTGGCATAGTAATATTGTGCAAATATGGGTTTCAAATACAGAGACATGGACAGAAAAAAAAATTGTGACACTCCAAGTACTAACTACACACAGGTAAGGGTAACTAGAGTAACATGGGTTTGAATATGCTATGACATGAACATGAATAACATGGCCACAATTATGAGCACACAGGTATATCGCCTTGTCAAGTTCAACAAAATTCGTAACACATTTAACAGAACTAGAGTTCAATCTCTTAATAATCTTGATCCTATGTATTCCCATTAAACGAATATCATCGATCCCCACGATTGGAAAAGCCAACTTACCCTTCTGTACCCGTTCCACCCTGGTACGCGATCACCCAACTGCCATAGCATCGCCTATCAGGTGTCCCGGGACAGAGGGAATCAAAACATTAAAAAAAAACAAGGAATGTGTCGGAGATCCAGTTGAAATTTTAAACACATAGCAGTTGGTAGCGCGAGACAACGTGTACCTTTCATTCAGTCATTCATTTATTTGCAATGGGGGGTGTGTCCCCCGGTGGCAAATTGGATATACATAACAAATAAATAATTATACATAACAATTCAATAACAATTATACAACAATTAAACTGGAGTATTTACACAAATAGTCAGTCTTTTCTTAAACACACCTATATGTTTGGGAAAAGGCTCTAAGACTGCGGCAGGTAGAGAGTTCCAGTTATCAATGGCACGGTTTACAAAAGAATATTTACCATAATTTTTTCGCTGTGGTCGGCCCTTAACTTTGAAAGGATGATCGCTCCTACCCATGTAAGTGGTCTTTCCCAATCATTTGCTAAGCTCACCGCAAGCTGGTTGATTTGTATACGTGTTGTACATAGCGCAGAGTCTAGATTTCATCCTCCTAGCCTCCAGTAATTCCCACCCAAGTTTCTTTAACATACGGCTCATACTGCTCCTGGGATTAAAGTCACTGAGCACAAATCTAGGGGCCTTTCTTTGTACCATTTCCAACTTATTGATGAGCCCTACTTGATATGGATCCCAAACCGCCGAGGCATATTCCAGAATAGGTCTTACAAGTAACAAATAGCCTAATTCTTTAGCAGAGGTACTACTTCCTTTTAATACCCTCATTACAAAGTGCAGGGATTTGTAAGCTTTTGAAACTACACATCCTACATGACTACTCCATTTCATATCATTCCTTACGTGAACGCCCAAATATTTGCAAGAATCTTCTTCTACAAGTATTTCCGAGCCAATGTTATATTGAAAATCCTGCCTTCGCACTTTCCCTATTTTTAAGAGACTACATTTTCTTGTGTTTATTTTCATTTTATTTACAATCGCCCACTTATAGACCAGGTTCAGGTCCTCTTGAAGCACTGCATTGTCTTGTGAGTCATGTATCTTTCGATATATTACACAATCATCCGCAAACAATCGACAGTCACTGCGAATCTCATTTGGTAAGTCATTTATAAACGCCAAAAATAACAAAGTTCCGATTACGCTGCCCTGAGGGATACCCGACGTTACGGTGATTTCATCCGAGAATATGCCTTCGACCTTCACTTTCTGGGAACGACCCGTCAATAATTCTTGGATCCATAAAATTATTCTTCTATCAATCTTCGTCGAAGCTAATTTATGGAGTAGCATGTCATGCGGCACGACATCAAATGCCTTCGCAAAATCTATAACCACGGCGTCGACAGAAATTCCATGGTCTAACGATTCGCTAATGTCTTGAAAAAGTGATAGCATCTGACTCTCGCATGAGTAACCTTTCCGAAATCCATGTTGCCTATCATTAAACCATGATAATTTTTCCCACTGTTCCCTCAAGTAGTCGCAAATGAGATGCTCCATCTGTTTACAAACGATGGACGTAAGGCTAACCGGCCTGTAGTTGCCCAATTCAAGTCTGCTCCCTTCCTTAAATATTGGGACTACCCTAGCTCTCTTCCAGTCATCTGGGATTTGCGCATTGTTTATGGACACATTAAACATCACCTCCAAGTATCGTGCCACGGCCCTACCTCCTAGTTTAAGTACTTCACTAACAATATTATCAGGACCCTTTGATACATTGAAACGTAATTTTTGTATTAGCTTTACAATTGCTGACTGGTTTATTTGGAACAGGGGAGCCCCTGATTCGTCGTTAAGGTCCAACACGCAGCTATTGGATTTATTGAACACACTACCGTAAAAGACATTTAATTTATTAGCAATGGCCTGTTTCTCAGTAATTAATTTACCGTCACCGGACATTATCATCGACAAATTATTTGAATTTCCCTTTCTTCTCCTAACATAACTGTAAAATTTTTTCCACCCATCACCTCCCGAACCAAGTAAACCTTGCATATAACTGTCATGAGCAGCCCTCTTTTTTAAGACGAGCTCTCTTGATAAGGACTTAAATTTCAACATATACTTGTCACTATCATGTCTTTTATTGTATAATTTCCTAATTTTCCGTTTTAGACTACTAATTTCTCGTGTATAATACCTGGATCGCTTACGGGTTTAATTTAATTATGAGGCAAAGCGAAGGGCGCCATCAACTGGATTCCTAACAAACCACATCCTGCCTTGTGAAGCCTTAACATTACACAGGAAAGGACTGGGAATATACTTCATCACGAGATCATATTAAATTAAAATAAAATAAGGTTTATTGAACTTGCTCGACAACACATGACATATGAAAATCCTGCCTGGGGTAATGGTAAATCATGACAGGTATGATGCAAGTGTTCTTTTTCAAATCTGACCATTTCCATTCTAATCAAAAATAATTTCGTTCACGTGTCCAAAATAAAAATAACTAAGATTTTCTTGGTTTCTCAGGGTCACCGAAGCACTAAATCACACGTCACTATTTCATTTTTGACCCCTGAGATCCATCATCGTTAATTATATAACAATAAGCACGTGAACATTTAAGTATGGAATAATATTGCACACAATTATATTAACACTATGTTTAAGCATTCGTAAAATTACAGAATGTCCTGGATTCCAACCTGATTGGAATTACTAGAATTCATGATTTTCATAATTTATTAAAGTCATTATAGCATCATCCTTACCATTTAATTGTGCTATCATCCTTTAACAATACTCATGACTTCAACTAGTCAATATCTCATTCATGTTCATTGTTATCAAAAAAATATTCAAAACATTTTTAATCACCCTATCAAAATTATTTACAAAATCTTAATCATTGATCATCATCATTACTATTATCTGGTATTTCAAAGCATTGAAAAGTCATTAATCACTTATCACATCAGCTACTACTCAATCAGCTGTTCACTTAAATTTTCTTAAATCATCATCAGGTCAGATCAGCTGTTCCACTGATCATTCAGAGTAATATTCAACCATTAATTATCAAAGAAACTTGGATTATCCAAATCTCCAGAATAATATATAGGATTAATTATTGAAGTGTCGTCAAAATATATCGCACTAGTGAGAGTGTATTGCCAGACGTAATTATTCTCTTACATGTTATGATTGGTGCCTATATTTCACTCAATTTCCATACCAAAACTTATTGCCATAACGTCTCCACATTGGACAATATCATCCACTAATAACCACTTGAATTCATTCTTCATGAACCACTTCATTAATCATCACAATTGAACAGTATCAATTTACAATAAATTAATCACAATTATTCATCGCACAGCATGAATCAAAAATAAGACTGGGTTAACTAACCTTCAGTCAACACCATTTATATATTAAAGTGGTAACCTCACAAATATTGGCAATCTTTATACAAACACTTGGCAAAAAATATCTAAAGGCAACATATTTAATAATCCACATTAACCGTAATACTGGCCTCATGCAGTAATAAAGTTGACCCATAAGAACTGTGGTCACTATAACTGTGTTTGACAACCTCTTAAACAACATGTAAATCACTGAAATAATTATTATACAATCCAAGCATTAATTAATCTTAATGTATCATAGCTCTGTAAAATCATTGAAATCTGTGTTCAAAAAACATCTGTGTTAGACCAATAATATTGTTCCAGCCCCAGCCCTTATACAAGGCCTGTGCCTATACCTACATAAAAGCTAATTAAAAGTAACTACGTAAAAGACGGGAATAACGACATAGCAACACGACTGCGAAGTAAGCAGCAGGTCATAGCCGTAAGGTCTAACAGCAAGCAGGGTAGACAGGACACAGCGGGCATTACGCTCCAAAGATACTGCTGAGTAGACTGACACGGCACATTTTACCGATAAGTAGAAGGTACGGACACGCGCCGCCCTCTCTTTGACTTGGACTTGGCGGCTCTCTTGAAATTGGACGCTATTACAGTCTTACACTCTGTCGGAGTTGTGCTACGACGGACCGGTATGGGCGCCGCCCCGTATCGGGTCCCAACGCCACCAACATCATAGCAGACCGGGATCCACGGTAGGGTGAGTGAACACGTGTCTTCTAGACTCCTTTTCTCCCTATTTAATATTTCACGCCTCCCCTCTTTTCATCGCCACTAGTACTCAATAAACCCCCTTTTTGTACAGTCCAATGATTATCTCTTTATTTCGCTTAGATTAAGAAGCCCGTCCCTTTAGATTAGAACCTAGTCTAAGATCTCCACCGTACGCTGCCCAGCAGGAGGCGGTGCACAGCAAGCGTGCGGCCTAGTAAACCACCTTAAGGTAAGCATGGTGAGTATTCCTCCCTCCGGTTCCCCTGTACGTCAATTACTCTCTAGACGTGTCCGCAGTACTTCACGAAACACCAAACACTTGAAACACGAGTTCTACACAAAAGTAGAACAAATGGGGGACAGGTGCCGGGTTAAACTCAGTAGATACCGGTTATGCCGTCCAGCCCATTCACAATAACAGTTCCACACAAAAGTAGAACAAATGCAAGGGGCTCGGAGGGGGTTGTTCTACACAAAAGTAGAACCAATGGTAGGACGCGGGATAAGCTCTACAAACGGATCCACTGAGCCCTCCTGACAAACACTTTAAACTAGTTCCACACCCAAAAGTAGAACAAATGGTGGAGGCACTAGGTACCGCGACGTTGCCATAAGACAACGCATAGAGGAGTACATACAACGTACTTCTGCGGATAAGATCCCTAAACTTAACCTCTTACTAGCCAAGCGAAAACCACCCAAAATTGGGAAAATTTTTTGGGAGTACGGAGCAAGTAATATTTGTATACCCATCCCAGACCCGACCCGATCGATAGTACATTTTTAAACGCCACCCTTACCTAGCCCTACGCAATATACATCCCCACAGATACGCCCCTACAGTAGGACGTACAGTACAGATCCATGCTCAGATACCAACATATTGGTAAGGTCAAACGTGCATTTAGGAATACAGCACACAATCTCCCCGTTACCACCAAACCATTACGCCCTAAAATCCTAGTTAAAAAACCCGACTTAATATCAGAACACAACGCAGGCCAATTACTTGCCGAACTTGAGGACGAAGCTTTAGATCTCAAGCTCAAATATCCAAACGCAATCAGACAGAAACGTCCCCTCACACGAGCACAGACACAGAACGCTCAACAGTCGTCCTCAGGTAGCGTTGACAGTGAGGATTTAACCCCCACATTACCGTACGCTGACTTACAACACATCAGTGACACGCAGCAAACCTACAATCTCGTGGCTCATAATCACAAGATTCACGGTCACGTAAAACTACAATCTTCCTTCCTTCCAACCTACAGCGGGTTGCAGGTCCTGTTACAACAGTTAGACGAAATTACAGACAATTCTTCGAACGGGGGTCTAATCGCAGATATACACGACATCTCCTTAACTCTAGGCGACCATATTAACAAAGTGCTTGCCACGCCACAAGCGGTCAACTTTGAACACAATCTATCACTGGATAATATCCAGGGTACTGAGCAGTTCATCCCTCAGGACGCTCCACACTCTACCCCCAACCACCCAGGTACTTCCCAAGGCAGAAACACCTATATAACACAAGTCGAGGATCCCCAGCAACCCCTAAGCCACGCACACTCTAGCGTTGCATTAAGGGACACTGGGACTGAAATTTTCAAATTCTATATAAACTGAGGTACAGCTTTGAAATTTTATATGGTTATGAATAGTCATATTATAAACCACTGTGGGAAACGTGAGCATTGTAAGTTGATTAGTTCTCCAGATATTAATTATTTTGTACATTTATTGTGCTAATTATTCAAGTTTTATAAAGGTCAGCCGCGTTAAAAAAAACAAGATAGTGTAACTTTTAGGTAATATTCTATTGCACTATAACAATTGGAAGAAACCTACGGATCCGATTTTGAATTGCATTAATGAGTGTCAAGAAATTAATTTTTTTTCATCTCCAAGTTTTTTTCTACAAAAAAATCGTATTTTTTCCAGTTTTAATTTTTTTTGCAGCCAAACCAAAAGTGCAATCTAAAAAACGATCCGCAGGTTTATAGTCATTGCAATGAAGATAATACATTCCCATTTTGAAAGCAATATCATAAGATTTATGACGCGAGTAACATTTTGAATGCCTGAAAAAGTGAATCCGAGAAAACAGCAATTTTCTAAAATGATGCACAATTTACAAGGTTTCAGCTTACCAATGACATTAGGACTGTCCTACAGCATAGGTGACACCCTCCTTCTTCTGTTTTGCACCCTCCTCCTTCATTTCTGTCAGTTTCACCTTCCGTCGACATGCTTTCGCTTCTCCAATTATGACCGCGGACTTACATACTTCCTGCGACTGTCACATCTTTCAAGTGTTTGTGCTGTGACATGAGATACTGAAGTTAGTCTTATTCCTGATTTCAACTCTGTTGTTGCACTACACCCCATGTTGAATTCTGTTACAGAATTCCAAACAGCAATTTCAAGTATATTCCGTGAAATAAAAATCTCTTTTCGGCACTTCCTCCAGATAACAGAATGCAGAGACTCATTCTGATTTTCAGTAGCACCACGGATGCATCTGGATAGTAGCTCATCTGATGCCAGCCTTTGATAAACAGGCATAATCTTGACAACTAAGGGTTCTTAAAGTTCTACAGCCATTTTGTCATGACTCTGTGGTGTTTTACCAGCTGCGATACTTCGATTGTAGAAACACCAAGACTCAGAACCTTCAGGACACTTACTGTGCTGGGGCGTTTAAAGGCCACACCGTACATTTTAAAGCTACGCCAGGGCTTTAAAAATGGCGGAATTCGGATAAAACACTGCTATATGATCCGCAGGGGATAGGGGTGTATTAATATGGAAAAAACCGAAAATCGACATTTTCCACAAATTTCACTAAAATTTCAGTCCCAGTGTCCCTTAAATAACAGCGACCTAGATTCCCCAGTTGAGCGCACCCCCTTAACTACCCCCAACACTTCCTACAGTGCGGACATAGCCATGCCTACAAAGTATCCAATGATACAACCTGCTAAATACCCAGGTGACAAGCAGGACCCTGAGGAATATTTGAAAGCCTTCAATCGAACGGCTAAAATTAACGGCTGGTCAGCTGAGGGCAAGAAACGCCTCCTACCGGCATACCTCACTAAATCGGCCCTAACGTGGTACAAACTCCATGAAGCCACCTTGGCCGATGCCACATGGGAGCAGTTTTCAGCCTCCCTCGTTAATACATTTCAACTCACCCCTGATGAGGATGACTTGTATGACAAAATCCGCGCCCGATTACAAGGTCCCACGGAAGCCACACAGGCATATATTAATGCCAAATTATTGATGTGTGAGAAGTATAATAGGGAGATGCCAGACAGACAGAAAGTGCGTCTCCTTATGCAGGGAATGCGCCCTACCTTGGTAGACAAGCTCTGCACCTTGCAAAGCAACACCGTACTAGAGCTACAGGCAAACATCAAATTTATAGAAGAGGGCAACAAAATGACCCAAAAAGCCGTGGATCAGCACATCCGCGCGAATAACGGTGATCTGCATCAGCAAATCCGCGATCTGACGAAACAGATGCAGGAGATGCAAATTACAGTCATACACACTAGCAATAAAACCCGCCCTCGTACGGAAGATCCACAAGACAAGGGGCGATCGCCACGGGGCAATCACCAGGATCCATATAGACCCAATCATCCCCCACGGCGTAATTCACCCCCGCTGAGACAGGCGAACTTTTATTCCCAACACTGGGAGGAAATGCCACGCCTCAGTGAATCAAATCACTTCCGACCAACACAGTATCGCGCAGATACTCACCCACGAGGTAACCCACCCCCAGATTATCCACCAAGCCATCATCCCCAAAATAGGGACGATCGAACATGGCATCGTGACCAGTACGCTAGATACACACGCCCGGTATATACCCCTCCACACCGTCGGCCAAACACTCCCCCGCAGCAGGAGCAATATGAGCCCCTGTACGAAAGACCTCCTCCAGGGTACCCTCAGTACGCCCCTGCAATACGGGAAAGGGGACCGGCGGACTATCCACTGCCCGACCACCCTCCACGGGATTCACGAAGGCGAGACAATGCGCCCAGGGGGCAGCCTCGCTCCACAGACAACCGAGGTTATGCCCAGCTAAAAAAACTATTAGCTAGGGGAGGGCCAGCACCCACTCAATCGGATAACCCTCCCCCGGTAACCACTAAGCATTACACTCAACCCCCGTAGGACAACTGTCCTGTCCGGTCCAGTAAGACACAAATCCTCCCAACTTCCCCCCGCAAGAATACAACGCAGGAAATACCTCCCCGATCGCAGGTCCAGGCACATACGGTCAAAGGGGATGGTAATTGCCTCTTTTGAGCACTCAGTTTCCTGCTCCATACCAGCAGGACGAATAGAAACAAATAGTGTCATCACTCCGCTCCTAAAGCATTGTAGTTCATGGTCCAGCCAGTGCGTGGCGCGGAAGTCGCGCCGAACCTTACGCACGTGTGACAAGTATATTCGCGGTTAGTCAACTGTAACATCCTGTGCGCGAGAAGTCATGCTATGCGAGTGAATTTGTTTCTTTATAATAGTTTAAGAATGTCTGTGTAGTGCTTGGTGAGTGTGGAAACAACTAAATTTTCTGCTGTTTCGGGAAAATGTTGTACTGCTTCGTTCCTGGATGTAAATCTGGTTATGGAAGGAAAGCTGATGGTAGACATTTTTTCACACCGCCAAAAGAAACCAATTTGTTTGCGAAATGGGCGCGAGTTATTCCGCGGAAAGATCAGCAATTGTCGACCAAAAGTAGGATCTGTGACGTGCATTTTTCGGAAGATTTAATTATAAAGGCGGACTGTTTCGTAGTGAATGGTGAGAAAGTGGAACTTCGTCGTGTCAAGTGGAAATTAAAACCAGGATCGGTACCTCACATTTTTCCAAATTTACCGAAATATCTATCCACTGAGGTAAAATCACGAAAGGCGCCCAGTAGGAAACGGAATGAAGGCAGCATCAAGGGGGCAAGAAACAAGAATCGCAATGTGAGTGAAACAATTATTCCAACAGCAAGCGGTGAAGTTCAAAGTCAACCTAGTTGTAGTCAGATTCAGCGCCAACCTAGTTCTCTTACTGATGCCGAAAAGACAATATTGTCTCTCAAAAGGCGACTAAAGAATGCAAATCGTAATTTAAATCCGCAGAGATCTTCAAGCTCGGAAATCTGCTAAGTCTACTCGTAAACTTTCGAAAGTGGCCTCAAGCTAGTTTTGGTGAGTAATTTACTTCATTTGAGTTATTTTGTTGCCTGTTATTTTAGGGCTGTGATATCGTGGTTATATATTCCATGTACTGTCTTTGGATGTTTGTGTATAGTGTGTGTGTATAATCGCTATATCAGCACACCTGCATATCACTGATGACTCACTGACAGCATATTTCATCATTGAGCGCCCTGGGGTTACCAATCGGCAATCCCACATGACTAGAGTTACACGTGTAGAGTTATTTTTAGGCTCGTCATTCCACAACTCAAAGAAAAATGCTTACGAAGGTATGGTGTAATATGTCCCTTAACAATATGATCATAACTTGAACTGTTAGCTTGATATTAAAACTGAAACGAAACATGAGGCTGTCAGACCCATTCGCGACTAACGGAGGGTTTTAAAAGATATTTCTACATGGGGACTGAAAATATTAATAATAACTCTTTGAAAGTAATATTCATAAGTCGAAACAAGGAATGTGCTGTAATGACCGTAACCAGGGCCTTCGTAAAGAGTTTTTTTTAGGCCGGGAGGTATTCCAGTTTTGAACAGCTGGCTATGTAGCGTTGGGGTTCTGCGCTGCTAGCGCTCGCCAAGAGCGGGGCGCGCATGAACTCGATGAGTGATAACACTATATTATTCTATTCGTCCTGATACCAGCATAAAGAACTCCGAACACAGCTGGTCATGTATATCATGCCACATTGGGACGAGTATAAATATTTCCTCGCCGACGGGAATGATGCCTTATTCCCCAATAAATATGCATATGGGGATTACATGCATCGAAATGGCACGTACGCTGGAGCGACGGAGGTTACCGCTCTAGGCCATATCATTAAGCACAATAGCCATGTCTATACACTGGACAAGATGGCACCCACTTTTTATACAGTAGGCTACGACAAACATCTGTACCTTTTGTTCACGGGCAATCCGAATGCAGGTCATTACAGCCCTCTCACTATCAAATCGCCTCATACACCTCAACCCTCCGCCCCTCGGGTTGAAAAAGAGGACAATATAGGCACATTTACAACTGGCGACAAGATTACAACCACTAAGGACGTTACCACGCCGAGCGCAGTTAGACTACCCTTGATACGCCCACCCACATTGATTCCACCCGCGGACCCAAGCGGTCCGACCACTAAACCAGGCGCGGCGAGCGGGTAACGTGTATCGCTGCTGTCGCGAATAAGTTACCTCCACAGAAAGCCGGCTGCAAACCCACGACCACTCAGACACATCGGCCCTTTATAATACCCCTGCCGAGGCCAGGGTTAACATCCCTTGACAGCAAACATCATTCCAAATATTTATCCATTCACCGACAGCTCAAGAGAAAGCTTAGGACACTACACATGGCAGACGAGTATGACACAGCTGAATTGCGACTCCCAGTTTCACGGGACTCAGCTAAGCGTGTCAGGTTCAGTGATCAGACCGCAGCTCCACGTTTTCTCAACACAAATACCAGACCGGCAGAACATACAGTCTCGCAGTCCGCGATACGTAAAGATAAACATCATTCACCGTCCCAAAATCCCACAGCACCGATCATCACGTATACCCTTAACAACATGTATACTGCACAGGACGGACACAATATTACAGCCCTCTCTTTCCCGGCCAAAATTAACGGGTATAAAATTCAGATGTTATTAGACACGGGATCAGCTATTTGCTGTGTCAGCAGTAAATACATTACCAACGAGCGCATACACAGGATGCCTCTCAACACTCGCCTTGTGACTGCTAATTCCCAAACCATTTCCTGCTTAGGCACTACTGGTATACATCTTCAAATAGGTTCTTTTGAAACTAGCTATCCCATGTTTGTTATTAAGGACCTTTCCGTCCCTGGTATCATTGGCACGAACTTTCTTTCCAAGTTCGAAGCGAACATTAGCTTTGTCACTAATGAAATACGGTTAGTGAACGGAGACCTCATCACTACACACCCGATATCACACGCCCGGAATACATACAATCCACGAGCACAGCGAGTCCAGCGCGCGCACCAGGTCTCTCCGTTGGTTACCGAATCTCCGCCAACAACCACGAGTGCTAACACAGCCACGCCCGCCACCGAGGACACACATTCACTAACCCCAGAACAGAATAGGAAGCTTACAAACCTCTTTGAGGAATATAAGGATATTTTTGCACATTCCCTTGTCGACTTAGAAGTGACCGACTTAATTCACCACCGTGTCGAATTGACCAGTGATGCTCCGGTTCACCAGGCACCTTACAAGGTTAGCGCTAAGGAGCGACAAGCCATAGAAACACACATTCAGGAGATGTTAGAAGCCAACATCATCCAACCCATTGTGTCTAATTATAGTGCCCCAGTCATCCTTACCCGTAAACCCGATGGTTCGCATAGGTTTTGCACAGATTATCGACGCCTCAATAGATTAATTAAGAATGACAGTTACCCGCTACCGTGCACAGACACTTATCTAGAGACCCTTAGCAGAGCTAAATATTTTTCGATAATGGACTGTTACTCCGGATTTTATTCGATCCCTGTCTATGAGCCTGATAGGCACAAGCTGCTATTTGTCACCGAAAACGGCCTCTTCGGTTATATCGTGTTACCGATCGGTTTGAAAAATGCCAGTCAAACGTTTCAAAAATTGGCAGATAAGGCATTCGCGGGCTTCAAATACCGCTCAGTATTAACTTATATAGACGACATAACAGTCGTCTCACAAACATTCGAAGAACATATGGTACACTTGCAAGAAGCTTTTGACAGGATTCGGCACGCTAAATTGAAGCTAAAGCCATCCAAATGTCAGTTTGCAAAAACGAAGGTCCACATTCTAGGTAACATTGTTAGCCGCGACGGCATCACACCTGATCCTGCCAATGTCGCCGCCATCACCGATATTCCCATGCCGGAAAACATTAAACAGCTACGTTCTTTTTTGGGCCTCGCCAGTTATTATCGTTTTATCCACGGATTTGCACAGAGATCTAACCCCCTAACCGAGCTCACACACGAGAAAACGCCCTTTATCGTTACAGAAATACATAGAGAGGCTTTCAACAAACGTAAACACTTACTCACTAAACCGCCCCTGCTCCAACATTTTCAGGAAGGTAGGCCCACATTCGTACATGTAGACGCCAGTCAATTCGGCATAGGGGCAGCCCTGCTACAAGTGGCCGATGATGGCAAACAACACCCAATTACTTATGCTAGCCGTAAACTTACACCGGTAGAAACCAGATATTCCACAACCGAAAGGGAGATGCTCGCCTTCTCTTGGGCCGTAAATTACTTCCGGACATATCTCTATGGTATCCACTTTACGGTAGTTACGGATCACGCCAGCCTTCTTTACTGGGACAAATTCAAAAACCCCAATTCCCGGCTTAATAGGTTCATATTTAAATTATATGATTACACCTTTGAAGTTAAGCACAAGAAAGTTAAGGCACACCTTGATGCCTACCACACAGGCATCTACACAGGTAGTCTCGAGACTACCTGTCCTCGAACCACCTGACGAGGATGTCAATCGTGCCTGGGATTCCTTGCACACATTTGCAGTTACTCACATTGATCTGAAACAGGAGCAAATAAACTATCCCCAGTTGGGACAAATTAGGATTGCCTTACATAATCGCGACCAGGTAGATAGTAAAACTGCCCGCTTATCACGCAGATTTTTTCTTGATAAGGACGATCTCCTTAGATACAAATCTACGGCCACGCATGACGTCACACCCGTTGGATCCATCACACAAGAATGACAAAGTGTGATTCTGCTTATTTTTTACTCTACTGGATAAGGATCAACTAATACCTGACTTGTCAATTACTGTTTAATTCACTTACAATCCACAGAGCATTCGGATGATATAATGATTTTCCTAGTAACAGGTCAGATGATTAGACACCACGCAATTTCTCTAGGCAAAAGGCCCCGTTCCGACGGCTCAGATGGTATTTCCCTAATAACAGGTCAGGTACCTAGGCACCTCGCAATTTCTCTAGGCAAAAGGCCCTGTTCCGACGGCTCAGATGAGTGAATGCATAGGACTGGAATCAACAATAATTATACTGTCAGTAGTGACACTGTTTCGCTAAAGCGAATTACATTCAATAGCTTAAATTATCCAATCAAACAAGAAGAAAAATCCCTGGTCACCAACTCCACACAATCATTAGAATGCAAAAATACTATCAAAATAAAGACTGCAGGCATCGAGTCTCAGAAATGTACTCTAAATGTACTACAACTCGCTATAAAAGGTGACCAAATACTATGCTTAATAAAATCGGTGAATAGCTAAGATCAGGGAAATGCCCCTCCTATCTCACATGGAATCCACCATGTATCAGTGAATTCATGAGAATGATATTCAAAATGTATAAAGACGATGCTTCAAAAATATACCTAAAGATATACCAGTGAGCCCATGCTAATGCTAATTCATATCAGTGTATTCAGATAAGCGCTCACGTTACCTTCAATATACTCCAGGTGGTATGAATATTCATTCAAAGATCGACGGTAATCCAGATATTCGTGATTAATTTCCCACAAGATCGACGATTTCTTCATCCTGTACCTCGAATCAGCATTCCTCTCGTCCCAATGCAGATCTCGGCATGGTCACTCGCCTGGGTAGAACACGAACCCGTCACTCCGTTCTGCCATCCTGCCTCTTATGTCTAGCACGCCATGTTACTGTATGAAATGTCCATTTCGGATACTTTCCAAAAATCCACTGGATATCGCAATATAAATGGGAACCCCATTATGTCCATGGCTATAGCACGCCAATGATCCACAAAAATGCCGATTGGCATCCTGAAGTAATGTCCGCACAAATAAATGTTGAATTGCGTGGATGTAAAAAAATATGTTATATTATGTGTTCAAATTTATTACACTCCCTCTACCTTGATATCAGGCGATATGCATATCCGCAAATGTTCTTAAATCATGGTAATTGTCATTCACTTTACCACTGTAGAAAATGCGTGAAGTCACTTTCACTGTTCTGGTTGAATATTCCGGTACTAATTAAGAAGACTCGTGGTCGCCTTAGCTTCACTTTTCACATTTCATCAGCTGTGCCTTTAAACATAATGTTCATAATGTATAAAAGTTCATCTGCTGGTAGGCACGCATGTTCGAATCGTGAAACTTGAAATGAAACAAGTATTCGAACTATCATAATGTCTACATCCAATATGGCGGTCTACAGTACCTATAACACGACCTCCAACTTGTCCCAAAATGTCCGCTGTATTGGCAATGTTCCTGACTTGCACCATGCCAGTAACACAACGCTACAAATGGCTTTATTAAACATCGGATATGCGTGAAGATGTATTGTAATATCTTCAAAGTTGAGATATTGTTATTAATATTATTTAATTCAGTAGGAAATATTATAACCACCCTCACCATTTCTGTATTATCATTATCATCATTTTATATTGGTTGTTGATGACAGAAGCAAGTTTCATATTAATTAACTGATTTAAAAGGGAAGATTTATAAACTTATACATAATTATGATCATGTGTACGACATGGCAAAGCAAGTTGAATACGTAGTAATTTTCAGTCAGTTAGAAAGGCAGGGAAATATTCCGCAACGATAGCTCAACGTGTCTGCTAGGTCACAGCGGGAGGGATTCCAGGAAGAAGAAGCAGACGCTACTTGAGGGGTCTTTCGCAAATAAATGTCCAAGGCAGGTCAAGTCCATCCAAGACAAGAAAATCTTGTTACACAACGACACCAACATCTTTATTAGCTCCAAGTTCACAAATTCTGAGTATTCAGACAATGCTATGAAAGGACGAATCGCAGACGACAAGTTGCGGAAGAGAATACTGCTTTCGGACGAAAGGAGTTTGTTTGGTTGAAATATTTGAAACTAAGGTGCTAGAGTGAGGGTAAGGAGATGTTTTTATAAGACCTTGCTCTGGACTCGACAGCCCAATTCTTCGTTATTCCTTCGACAGATTCCTACTATTGAGTATGGATGACTTCAGTGATATATCAGCAGCAGTACTTCGCTTACAAGTTGAAGGTATGCAAGGACATATGCTGTTCAGGCTTGTATATAATGTTAGTCGTGTATTGGGCTAATCATTATTAAAGAGATTTTAGAAGTCACTGCATCAACAATAATCAGTAATATATCACTTAATCTACAACATCGTGATGGCAACATTATCCAGCATCAGACAGCAACATTGCTTTGTATCACGCAAAGCAGACCAGAAGAAACCAGCATTGGTGAGCGTAAGCGACAAAATTACGTATTTCTCTGTTCACTATTTTAATTTTTGATTTGGGCATATTTAATGTAAATCCTCAGCTTTTGGAATAATCTAAACGTAATGTCTCCGTTGTCACTTGCTTCTTGCTACCTCGTGCAACGTAACTTCATTAAATCTTCCTATCTTATGTTTAAGATAGTAGCTTGTTCTATTAGTCAAGTCATTAAAGTAAATTCCTTGAACTCATTCTGCGTATTTCCTCCTAGTATTTAGAATTAACCCTAAGACCCTCTCTTGGGAAATGTCATTCTGGTTGGAAGCATAAGTTTCCCTACGCGCTGAGCTAAGGGAATCTGTATAGCCGAGTATATTATTGTAAGTTTGGTCACATGTACATTTCGATGCCCATACGGTAATTGGACACAATTGCGCCTATCCGGTAAAATGTTTATAGTGGTTTCACCACGGTACTTCAGGAAAACGTAAAACATTACATGTGGTTGCCAAGTGGCACCAAACAGAAAAAAACATCACATTTTGGCGAACAACGTGGGGTTGAAAACCAGTGGTATTTATAGAGAGAGGAAAGTTTTTTAATTTCTGTGCAGTGTGTGTTTTTGGTAGATAGATATATATATATATATATATTGTGTGCTGTGTCAGCATGTCGGGTGAAGAGGAAAACATGAAAGTTAGAAGCGGTCAGGTTACGAGTGGTGAGAAGAGTGGGATTAATGTAGAAGTTAATAATGAGAGCAGTCCGGGGGGGGGGGGACAAACGAGAACTCAATGGAAATAACGGAGGTATTTCCAAAGAGTTGAGCTGATAAGGAAAATGCTCAGAGTTCTAATGAGGGGATTATGGCAATACTTATACAAATTAATAATACAATAAAAACTAATAATCGAAAACTCAACAGTAAATGGGATGCTACTAAGCAAGAAATTAAAGATGAGATGAAGGCTAATAATATAGAAATCAACAGTAAATTGGATGCTACTAACAATAAATTGGAAGTGACTAATGTTCAAATGGAAAATGATAATAGAGAGATTAACATTAAATTAGATAAGTTTATGGTGGAAACTAATAATAAAATTGAGTAATTAAATAAAAGAGTAGACAGGTTAGTGGATATAAACGAGGAGGTGTGTAGGGGTTGTGAGAAACTGAAGGAAAATTGTTCGGAGTTCAGAGAAACGATATTGGAAGAGGTAGAAGAAATTAGTCAACAAGTGGTAGAGAGTGTGCAGGAAGTGAGGGCAGAGATTCTGGAACATAATGAGAAAGAAGATAAAAAGACTAGAGAAAAAATAGGAATGGAGGTAGGTAAAATAACGAAAGCATTAAGCAATCAGGAAATTAAAATGCAAAAAGTAATAGACGAAGAGAAGACGCAAATTAGGGACAGATCTAAAGCAATTATAGAGGAAGTTACTATGAGATTAGCGAAAATGGAGAAGCGGATGTTAGGCCACAACCGGAAAGAGACAGTTATAGAACATGAAGGGCAGAAAGCTGAAATCAGGAACTCGAAGAGTAAGAGAAAAAAAAAACAGAATAAAAGTGATTTAGTAGAAGAAATGGTGCAAGGTGATAGTATTGGCGTTGCGGGGAGGCAGGAAGATAGAAATCATAGGGGTAGAAAGGAAGAGCAGAATAATGGTAATTTCTTAGAGGACATGGAATCCAAGCTGAAAGAAAGAGAGAAAGAAAATAGTTAGGTGTGTAAGGAAATAGTAGCCGAGATGGACGGGACAAGAGGAGATGAAGTGAACTGTAAGGTCACCATTGATAAGCGTAGTACAGAGGACGGGGAAACAATAATAGTAAGGAGAGAAGAGAGAATGACGATAAAAAGGGAAAGAGATAAAGTAAGCAGTGCAAAGGAAGGAAGTAATAATCACAAGTAGAGCATTTAGGTAGTGTTGCCGTACGGTAGGTTGTGTCGCAAACCGGTACTCTTATATATATAGTAATAAATATGACCTAGAGGTGAAAAGTGAGTTACTTAGGGAGTTAACAGATGTTCAGGAAGTATGTGAGTGTAAAATTTTATACCCTGTAGCAAAAGTGTTTGTGTCAGGGGCGCCCGATTTTGCATTATTTGATTCAGGGTGCGCACGGAGGTTTTTGAGTGCCATGTTTTATTCTAAAATAAAGGAGAGAGGTAACATTTTTGAGGAGATGCCCATTTAATCTACTTATGTTATAACCATGTTGGGAAGAGGTCCCATTTAATTTCTAAACAAGTATTGGTTGAGTTAGAAATTGGCGGTCACGTTGATAGGCTGTCCTGTTTAATTATACCGAACCTAGTACATGAACTGATAGTAGGTTCTGATTGTCTTAGTAGATATTCAGCTCAATTATGCTATGAAGAAGAGTGTGTAAAGGTGAGTTGGAACGAAAAGGAAATAATGATACCGCTTAACGACCCAGGTAAGCGGTATTGTGTGTCGTCAGAGGTGTGTACTTTGAGCACGGTGGTGTCGGCCAGTAGTATCGAGGAGGTCGGTCAGGTGTCTATGGGTATAGAACCTGTACCATTATTTTTTGTGGGTAATGTGCAAACGTACTCATACCCTTATATCTGGATGATCCACCAATATCCTCCGGCTGGAAATAATCTGGGATTGTAGCATCTTGAAGTCCCGGCTAAAAACGACATGGTGCCACTTGGCGAAAACACTCACAATAAGGGAGAGGTATTTTCTCAAACGGAATGTGCTGCAGTATCTAACTACAGAACAGTAGTTATTTATCTAACTACTTAGGATAATAAAAAAATAATCTCTATAAAAATCTCGGATTAGGTCCCTCGGGAACTTCCACCCTACAGCACATTCCTCTACCATCTACAAGTATAATGCCAGTTTCCTATAAAACAATCAGGAAATCGTCAACACGAATCCGTCTATTTATTAAAAAGACAATACACATCTCGTGTCACCGAGCTTTGATTAAATGCTCTCGAGAATAAACCATGAAATACATATGAATGACTAAGTGTCATTAATCCATATAAAAGTACAAATTGTTTCGCTAAGAAACCGTAAAAACTGTGACGTGTAAGCTTAAATAAGCTTCTATACAGAGAACAACTGCTGTGCCCTAGGTGACGGGAGTTTATTACAAGAAAAATGTTATAAGCTAAAAATTTAAATAATCCCAAAAATAAATGACGTTACACCTGACGTAGATCTGCGTTATTACAAATACTAATCATTACTCTATACAATTCATCTCCCGCACCCAAACATTAATATTTCTTCCTCTAGGAGCGCAAAATCTCTACAGAAAGTTTAAAGGTTTAAATTTAAAATATAAAACACTCCTAAATCTACTTACGACTCTATCTGAAATACCTTTAATATAACATTCTATACAATGAAAATAATCACGTCGTAGTTCATCAACTACTTACTTAGAAATAATATATACAACACGTTCGTTTCTTTCTCCCGACAATACAACATGTAACTGTCCTTCCACATCACTTCTAAATCTCAACGGGATTCAGAAAAATATTACTTCACTCCACTTAGCCTTGTTCGTGTTTTACGTTACAATCTGGGATTCTATAATTCATACAATTAAGTAGAGAATAGTTCAAAAACCTCCTACAACTTATCTGTTAATTTAATAAATATACTTAATAACAAGTAGTTCCGTGAAGAACTATACAGCCTATTTTCATATATCCTACTTATGTTAATTGCCACTATCAACATACACAATTTCTGTTTGATTGCTGTAATAGATTCGTAGATATTAAGAACCGACTAAATATTTCGGATGGTCGCCATGTTGGATTTTATATATGTAGGCCCTAGAGTTATGTACTGTTACATGCAGATTATTGTGAACTTGTAGTATTCAAACTTCAATCGCATAATTAGGACACAAGAAAAAACAAGGAGATTTAAACATTTTTCACAGCTGCCATCTTGAGGTTATGGAAACAATTGAAATAAATTAGATGCCAGTGGATTAACATTCGGATAATGATTTACTGTACCAAGTTTCACTGCACGCGGATGGTTAAATTGCGAGAAACGTCCATGTGAATATTTATAATTCGCGTCACCGCCATGTTGGATTTGTGATCACCAGGTTATTTAAAGTCCTATAGGTGAACTTAAGTTCATAGCCCCTATGAACATCAAAAAAGCAGTTTGATTGCTAAAATAGATTCGTAGATATTCAGTATCGTCTAAATATTTCGGATGGTCGCCATGTTGGATTGTTAAATGTATAGGCCATAGAGTCATGTACCATTCAAGGAAAATTATTGCGTAGGTTCATTATTCAAACTTTCACTTCGATCGCATGACTACATCACAAGAAATAAAAACTTAATTTTAAAATTCGCACTGCCGCCATCTTGAGGTTATGTAAACAATTGAACTAAATTAGATACCAGTGGATTACAATGTGTATAAATATTTCCTCTACCAGGTTTCAGTGCGCTTGGAACATTAAATCTCTAGAAAGGTCTATTTAAAATGTTCAAATTCGCTTGGCCGCCATGTTCGTTTTGTAGTTAACCGGTTTTTGAAAATCTTATAGATGGACTTCCAGTAGTGCCCTTTATCTCCGTACAAAATTTTAGGGAGATACCGCTAATAGTTTCAGAGATATAGAATGCCGGTGAAATATTTCGCACATCCGCCATCTTGTGATTATGTAAACAATTGAACGAAGTTAGATGTCGGTGCATTACAATGTATATAAACATATATTGTACCAAGTTTCATTGCGTTTGGTTGGTCAAATCGCGAGAAACGTCTATTTAAAAGTCGCAAATTCGCTTGGCCGCCATGTTGGTTTTGTAGTTACCAGATTTTCAAAAGTCACATGAGTGAACTTATAGTAGTTCCTTCTATCACCATAGAAAATGTCAGGGTAATATCGGTAATAGTTTCGGAGATATTGAATGCTGGTGAAATATTTCGCACAGCCGCCATGTTGGATTGGTGAGTCGTAACAAAATTTGAAGGGCACGGTCGAGGTCGCCGGGAATAGTGCTATGAACTTTCCGAGTTTCATTGAAATCGCTCCTGCCGTTTAGATTTTATTAGGGGGGGACACACACACGAATCACACACACACACACACGCACACACACACGGACAAAAGGTGATCTCATAAGCCTATTTTTTCAAAATTGAAAATAGGCTAAAAATACACATTTCCACTTGTCGAATAATTAGCATAAATGACAATCATTAGGATAAGAACCATTTAATAGATCTCAGTTTACTCTCAGCTTCAACAAAGATCCATTAAATCCTAGAATTTCTATCAGATTTAACTTCATCCAGGATCCGCTGTCCTGTGAATTTCAAGGAGTTTCAACTCTATTGAGACTATTTCGATAACATCCACAATTAACAAACTTCCATAACAATTCTCTTATAACTTCTTACTTTCATGAAATACACGCGTCCGTCACTACAGACATTTCCACAAAAAATAGATCAATGGCTACACACTGGCTCATTGTCTCAAAACAAATACCTCCCTCTACAACGGGAATAATAAATCTCATCCATCGAGATGTTTCGCTAACTTCCATATCATTTCTTTCTCTATACTTTCCAATAATAAACTCTTCTTTCAGTCATCACAATCTTAATGACCATATAATAAAATTACTGGTTCTCTCCCTGACTCAATTTAATAGGTAATGCGATAAAATGATAATCTTTAAATAAAATCTTATTTCTTAACTTCACTCACATTTCTCAAAAATCTTTCAACAAACTGTAACATTTCTTCCATTCCATCATTACATTATTTCTTATTTCAAAATATGCTCTCGTTCGCATCTGTTAATTCCACATCATAATACATCACATATTCTTGATTTACTATCTGTTCAACAAATTCTAAAACTTTCAAAAAACATTACTTACAAACTTTCTTCACTAAATCTATTTTATTATTTCTCAGTTTGTGATTTTCTATAGATCTCTACATAGATCTTTCGTAATTACATTCTTTGACATATACTTCCTTTCACATACTTGGAAAACATTTCCATCATTACATTTATTAATAAAACATAGATATCGTTCGATTTAATACACTTTGAATTTTACGATAACAATTCTGAATTAAACTATAAAATCCTGAGCTAAACTATAAAATCTCCCTTCAAATTTCGAAATCGCAAAAATCGAAAAATCGAAATGAAAAATCCCAAAAATTCCGAAATCGTCGAAAAATACGATCAAACATCCGCATGATTTTTCTACGAATATAACAATGGAAACTGCAATAAACAAATAAACAATATAGAAAAATGACATTCAACAATAGTTGTCGGATATTCAAGATATACAATTCTACAAAGTGGGATGTTCAACGTTGGCTTGTGGAATACCTTGTGCTGTGTTAGAGTTGACATGAAGTGGACTTCCTTTGGTTACCCATTAGAAACGGAATGTTTCTAGCGGCTTAAGACTGCGTGGTGGTCAGCATTCTTGTCCAATTCTCCCTCCGAATATTTCGTGTGGTCAGGTCTTGGAATTCGAACTCGATCATCATCGTGCTGTCCCCTCCTTGCGCCGATGACTCTTCTGATTTAGATGGGATAGGCCTTTCTCTCTTCAGCACCGGGTAATTCCATGGTCGCCCTCGTCCATGAATAACTTCAAGTCTTCTTCGCCAAAGTTCCCTGTAGATCGTCATTTGAGATGGTAAAATGACTGATAATTGTAGAATTTCTATTACGGGAGAAATGAGATGTTAATCTCCCCCGAGATGTTGATGTTAAGTCATTTCGGATGTTATTGATGCCATCATAGCGTCGTTCCCTTAATTGTTTAAGCGTTCATCACGACGCCTGTAAAATCGTCATGAAATTCCTCCCTCGACTTTTGAAGTTTTATCATTCTTGAAGCTGTAGCTTTGTCGTATACATTTAAAAGTGTTTCCTCGCTGATATTCGATGTTGATATCACATGCACAATTACTGAGTGCCTTCGATGAATAATTCTATCTCTTTCGTTCAACTTGGAGACTAGTTTGTTTGAACGTCTTCTGCTTCAAAGTCGTGGCTGATAAGATTCTCGCTTCCTCTCGTCTTTTCTCCGCGTCTAATTTCCAAAAACCACGTCCTTTTCAATCCATGGCTCTGATTGGTCGCTTATATTTATTAATCAAACTCTTCATTAATAACTTAAGAACTCAGCTGTAATTATATTCAATCGTTCTTAATTATCATTTAACACTCTTCATGATGGTTTAATGTAATAACTTTGTCCTAGTAATTATACAGGCTGTAAAAAAGTCCTGCACCTAACTTAAATCCCGCATGCGGGTGGGGGCAGGGAGTAATTTGAGATAGGGAACCCATGTGCGGAACTCAACCGTTACTCCCCTATGAGCGATTTTAATTATGAGTACATTTGGCAACGTCGCGTGCTACCCACGGCAGAGGACCGATTACCGCTCACAAGTCTATTTAACTCCAGTCTCACTTCGTAGCTCAGTGGCAAGGCGTTAGACTCTCACACTGAGGTGACCTGGTTCGAATCTCCCTTCCGACAGTACTGAGTTTTTTTCTTCGAGTCGTTTGGATTTGCATCAATTAATTGCTACATAGGGCTAGAGTAGATCCTTTTTGTTTCTAATCTCGTTTTAAAAGAAGCTAAATTATACGCTGCAATATTGCGTTGTAAAACGAAAACAAGTTGGTTCTGTTCGTTGCCGATTTATTTCTTCGCGGTAGGATTTTGTTTGGACACAAATAATCTCTTTGTTTTTGTGTTAATTGCTGTATGATTGTTTCGCAAAGATATCATTAAGATCGCAATTTGAGGTAAAGGTGGTTACTTTACAAGCAAAAGATTGCGAGTTCGAAAATGTTACAGCGAAGATACAGATGCAGGTTCAGCGATCGTTGGAACTGAGGAACTTAAATGCATATCAATTATTTTATTGAATTTTGCGTAAGATCACTTCTCTGTGTCGCTTTTCTTATATTTCCTACTTATTGTATGTTAATGAAACTCCGAATTTCCTAACCGTCGTTTTGTTGCTCCCAATCCTTATTGTTACACGTTATTTAAATGAAAGTGAGGTACCGTAGCCTTTGGTCTGCGTGCTGGCCTACGAATCGGGCGTTCCCAGTTCGAATCCGAGTATCTACACGTATTTTTATTCGTGCCACATAATTTGTTCGAGAACATTGTGGAACAAATATCGAACTTCAGGAAATTTCGGAGTTTCCGGTTTCTGTAAAGGCTAGAAAATTCTGTCAGTGTATAAAAGCCCTTAAGAACAGCGATGCGTTATCACTTCTTCCGCGAGAGTCTTCTAAACCGTAGCTTTCCTGAAAAATCGCAATGGACGGATATCCTAACGAACACCTCGCAGACGTCCACTACGTCTACGGATTGGCCGACGGGAATAGTCGCCAGGCCCAGCGCATCTACCAAGAGAGGTTCCCCATGCGCCGTATCCCACACTACCAATTTTTTACGCGAATTCACAATCGTTTGCGAGCAACAGGATCGATTCAGGTAAGTACCATATCTGTCAATGTGTATCTCTTATTCATTCTTTGTTTCCCTGTAAATGTGATAAAATAATAGCTACGTCTTAGTGTTTTAAACAATTTAAAAATGGAACGGTGTAGGTACTAGAAGCCGAAAAGGGAATGTAAACATTGTCCCATCGAACGTAACACTTTCGCATCTAGCTTTTGTTCCTAAAACCCAAACCGTTCCAAATAGGACAAAGATATCAGAAATGGAAGTTACTTTAAAAAATACCACGCACCATTATCAACTCTAATATTTGTAGAAAAAACAGTGCCTGGTCTGAATGGCGGGTACCGATACCCAACGTTTGAAAGAGCCTGGACGGCAAACGGTGGGTTTCCGACCGTATGTTCTTCGATTGTTTTTTTTTAATTTTTTTATTTAGTCAATTTACCCTCTAGGTTGGTGGTTCCCACGGACTCAGCGAGGGAACTCACCACTACCGCCTTGATGGGCAGTGTCCTGGAGCTTGGAACATCTGGTCGGGAGGGATACAACTGGGGAAGTGTGATCAGCACTTCGCCCAGGCGGCCTCACCTGCAAAGCGAACAGGGGCTTCATGAGGGATGGGAAGGGATGGAACATTGGGATGGATAGGCTAGGAAGAGGAAAGGAGGCGGCCGTGGCCTTACAGTAGGTACTGCCCCCGTAAATTGAATTATATTGAGACCACGATGGCTGTATTGGCAAATATGAATAAAGTTATGGATGTCATAGTTGTGACGTGTATATTCATGACGTAGGCACGGATGACGTAGACTTCATGCAAGTAGGCTGGTGGAGCTGAGATTCTTGGTGACGTCATGATTTTGTTCGAGAAAGATCTGAGATTTACGACGCAGTCGCAGGAAACAAGGTATTGTGCTAAGGAAGAAGTTACGCTATTGGAGGAACGGCTCGAACCAATGAACGATAGTTTGGAAGGAAGGCGGAGATTGCTGAAACTATGATATTGTTTTAGATCCCTTTATTGGGGGTGGTGGGATCTAAAAGGAAGAGTTATTGTATTAATTTATAAAGCAGTGCCTAAAAGGGGCAACTTCCCGTAGCAGGGTAAGCTGACCAGTGTTGTTTAGTGCTAGGAACTAGGGGGCGCTCCTATAAGGGATGTAGATGTATCTTAGGGGATGGAGTTTGGTGTACAAGTCAATGCGCTGGTCTTCCAGCTGACCGGCTTGTTATATAACTGAACGTGCTCGTGTCAGCTAAGTGGCGCGCGCTGCTCTTAGCAGGCAGGCCGCCGCGAGAAATACAATGATACCTGAGCTAACACTGTTGGGCTACCGTATGTCACGTCTAACCGTGACGGGAATAAGGAAGGGCGTTGGGACGTAAAGAGGCGTATAAACAGTAAGACGAGTGTAGTGTGTTGACCAAGTGTTTATTGGTCTGTGATGTTGAATTATGAGTCCCTTGTAGGGAATGTAATAATGGTCACAATAAAAGTACAATCTGTGGGTAAAGGTTACAAATATAGGAGATCTGAACACGTCTGACTCACCTCTGATGACACCAGCGTAGCCTCCGGCCGTCACGTTGAAAGACTGATAATGGAGAGATCCCTTGACCTCCTTAGGACCCCTTTTTATATTCTTCGGCGCTATGCTGTCAGCATTGTGACGGCATAGCTGCCCCAGTTAATAATGTGTCGCTGTGTGTAATAATTGTGCAAGGATTGAACCAGCTTTCTAGAGTGGCAAGCTGTCCTTGCGGTGTTGATGGATGTTGGTTTGGCTTTACAAGGGTTGCCAGTTAGGAGATTTAGATAGATGATGGGGGGATGGTCTCCAAGGGGTGCATACCCCTGGGGTACTGTACAAGCCTCTTTCCCTATTTAGTTCGCGTCCCCGCGAACGGGAACGGAACTTGAGGTTGGGACGTTGATGTAGTTGTTCTTGAAGCCCCCTCGTGTCTTCTGGTGGTGTCTTCCTCGTCGTCGTCGGCGTCGTCGTATAGAATGGGTGATGTCGTGTTGAAATGTAGGTGTGAGATCAGCCCGTGTTCAGAGGGGAGGGTTATGGGATGTACAGATATATGTATAACACTGACATTGACATTGTAAAAATGGAAATTGACATTGAGAAAAAAATTGACATTGCCATTGTTGGCATATTGCGAGTTTCAAAAAGAAGAAAAAAAAACATGGTTTTGATACTTATCCGTTACATAGTTGTGCAGGGAGGAAAAACCCAGCTAGACGAGGAATTGTGCCGTCTGGCTTTATTTTGGGGAAAAAGTGCTCCCTGCTAAAGGAAAGATAGAAGAGAATAGAAAAAATGGGTGTTCCAGGGTATAATTTAAGGGAAATATTCAAAGTGCATTTATTGGTTTGGGATAAAACGGAACACCCTGACAAATTTGGGCGTTAGTAGAGTAGAAAGGAAAAACAAAACCGTGTATTCAGTGTTGCCATTATGGCAGTGTTGAATGGCGTGACATATTGTAAGTTTACGTGCATAGGCGTACACTTGAGCATTAATATATATATATATGTGTACGCTCTGGGTTTACATTTGATTTACAAGCATGATATAATATAAAAGGATAATCTTATTACTAGACCGGTTTGCTCATGAGCCTGGTACCTCGTCTCATTCTCTAGGCCTTCTGTAGCGCTCTCCTCTGTCGACTCATTCTCCCTTCATTTTGCTATTCGCTGAGCTGTAGGTACCTCTTACCTATGGCTGTAGGTTAGTGGTCATGCCGTTAACCTTACCTGTCGCAAATTTTCCCCGTGGGTGGAAAAATTCACCTTGGCAGCGAGGGTAGGTGCTCACAATCTCTGCACCGCCCCTGGCTACCGTATATTGCTTATTATTGAAGCGTATTCATACGTGTGATTGCGTCAGCACCGCTCGGTCCCCCACGTCACCTTACGTCGCTGATCGCGGCGCCGTCACCTTATTGGCGCGACTGAAAAATGATGAGGAATAGTGTGTCTGTGTGACAGAGATAAGGGTATGTGTAATTTGGTGTGGGAAATATATTTACAATAGACATGCTCATGCTCCTTGCTATATGTAAGAAAGAATGTATGAATGGCAACTCTTTTTCTGTTGTGTATATCCGTGGACGCGTTGCTCCTGGGTTTCCTGTGTTTGGGAAAACGGATTAGTTGTTAGCAATACATGACAATACATTACAATATATTATAGAACCTTCATTGGTAGCGCTTAATTTGCAAAACTAAGTGTAGCGCCACTGAAGTCTAACTTAATCTAGGTTAGCCTATGTTAACCTATTTTAGCCTAATGTTGTCGGGCTTACCTTGGTAACGGATTTTTAGTCACCAAGTGCCGAAATTTTACCTTAATATATATATATATATATATAAAAATTGCCTTAAATGTAGACTTATGCTGTATTATAATGAATTATCAATAGTTATCATGAGTTGTCATGAGTTGTCATGAGTTGTCATGAGTTGCCATGAGTTGTCATGAGTTTCCATGAGTTGTCATGAGTTGCCATGAGTTGTCATGAGTTGCCATGAGTTGCCATGAGTTGTCATGAGTTGCCATGAGTTGTCATGAGTTGCCATGAGTTGTCGGACTTACCCTGATGCCAGGTTTGTGGGTCATCAGGCGCCGAACGGAGTTACTTAACGCTATCTATCTTAATTATGGTCTAAAAAAAATGCTATTTCTAAGCCGAAAGGGTGGCCTTAATCTACTGCCGAAATGTGCTGTGCCATACCTGGCAACAGCGGTTAATAAATTTGCTTAATCCTAGGTTGCGTGTCAAATGCAACCGTCTTACAGCTAAATTTGGACCAGAACGATCGCCTGAGGCAATTTACTTCCTCAGGACACCACCCGCACGAGTCCTAGAAACACCGGTTGTCTCTAGGGTCGCTGGATTCCGTTCCCTTAATTCTAGGTGTCGACGTCTATTACTAGTACTAATCTAGTCGCAGGCGGCTTACGGTGCCACTAAGCAAACCGTTTCGCCCGCTGTACTTATCAGTTCTTTACCGTTATCGTTCATCGTTGTCGTAGTTGGGCCGCCCACGTAACCCTTATGAGGTGCTCGCAATGCTCCTCTCTTAATGCCCATTGGTTGCCCGCTGCGTCGCCATTTATGTGGGCATTGGACATTGTCGTCCAATGGCATAATATTATCCGGGAATTGAGCGTCCGGTTCCTCTTCGCCAATGTTGGCCGCAATAATAATCATCCGGGAATTGAGCGTCCGGTTCCTCTTCGCCAATGTTGGCCGCAATAATAATCATCCGGGAATTGAGCGTCCGGTTCCTCTTCGCCAATGTTGGCCGCAATAATAATCATCCGGGAATTGAGCGTCCGGTTCCTCTTCGCCAATGTTGGCCGCAATAATAATCATTTCGCCTTTATAGGCCGCAGTAGTATGCTTTTCGCATTAATATTTCATTTTGCCTTTATCGGCCGCAGTATTATGTATCTCGCAGTAACATTTCACTCCAACGCACAGGAGTTTTGCTTCCCGCTATGGAAGCCGTATCTACTTAAATTTAACTAGAAGTCTAGTCATAATGGGGTCGTCTCTAGGGATAGCTCTCGAGTCCGGCGCTGAGTGAGCTATTTCTCCCGCCATTCTCGGAAAGTCTCCCTGCAGGTCTTGGCTTCGACGACCGTGGCACAGAGTGGGTGTAGCATCCCTTCCTCCCAGGGGCAGTCGAGGTGCACCTAGGATTCCAGAGCTTGCCCGGCCAGGCCGCGAATGCTTTGACCTTACGTGGTTCGTCTGTTCGGTCGGGTCAGTGATTTGTTGAGCCAACTGGGGTAAGGGTCATCATCGCCTACCCCAGCTCTGCCCCCAGTGTGGTGCCTCTGGCCTTTGGCTTACGCCGCTATCATCAATCAGAGTGTTACAGATTCCTTTACCTTTAAAAATAAATATGGGCGTAACCTGGGTAAGTAATGTAATTTTATGTAAAAATGTAAAATTTTCCAAGTGTTGTGGGGTTGTAGAGCTTCAAAGTACATAGACTACTTCTGGTCTACCATTGCTACGTCAGCTTTCCAGCGATAATGCTCTTTTTACCTTAATGGAGGTGTTAGTAGGGTCTGTAATGTCAGGTACCCTGTTATTAGGATCTGGGGGTAGTTATTTGTAGAGTGGGCTTAAAGTATGGTAGGAAGGGGTTGTGCATCTTTGGGCTCAAATAAATGGTGGCCTTGAGCCGGTAATGCTACTAGGATTGCTCCTATAATGAGTGGACTGGGGAGGTAATTCCCGGGATTGCAAAAATTTGAAAATTCCATGCAGGTTTGATATTAAAATCCCTGGTAAATGGATGGGATACTCATGCCGGTATCTGGATATGAGGCATCTGCACTCATATAAGGATAGGTGTAGGTTGGGGCATAATACTAATATATTCCTGTCATGCGGGAGTATTTAATTAACAAAAAGTGGTTAATATATATATAATTGTGGCCTCATCTCTCATTTGGAGATGCGCATTATGCTTATTTAATGTTTGCCGACCCACCCCTAATACTCAGGTGGTAGCATCGTGATCCAAGGCGTAGCAAGCCTTCTCTTTAGACGCATGAAGTCTATCAACCCCTTGTGTATACCCTGTAATGTAGTGTAGCTGTTTGGGTCGTGTTCATGTGTCTGCGTTGTTTATGTTGGACGTGAGAAGGTTATTGGAAGGGAGTAAGGTGGTACTCTGGTAGCCTGTGGTCCTGTCATCCTCCCTTGGTCCATGTTTGCTTTCTATCCGCGCCTTGGGATAGTAAAGCTTCACGAGCTAATCTGGTCTGCCATTTGCAGTGTGAGTGTGGCCAGTGGTCGTAGTGCGACTGGCCATGTCCTAATCACCTGTAATGATTCCTATGCCTTACAATCGAGAAAAGAAGTTATTAGAGGGGAGGTCTTGTTTTCTCAGAGCCCTTGTCTGTGTTCGCTCCTAATTGTTGAGTGCATGTGCGTGTGTGTGACTATGTTCCGCTACACCACGCGGACGGTTGGTCTGTTACAGGCTAAGTCGTAATATGTATCGCGTGTATGGGCAGAAGGTGCCCGTGGCCTGTCAACGTATTGTCCATTGTTAAATGCTTTTGCATTGTTAAAAAAATGTATGTCATTATGATTGTTTTGCGTTTTTAACTTCATGGTCATTGCCGGTAAACAATAGTGTCTGTCACCAGCAATATTGCCATGTGACGAAATCTGCCCATCAGCAGTTTGTACGTGTAATGGCTCGGACGTTATGTATGTCAGCTGTCGCCATGTGCCTTCTTGCACGTATGCCATGTTGCTATTGTTCTAAATTCCTGCCGGACTAATGTGGCAATCGGCCCTAATTAGCTAGTGCTGTTGTGTAGCCATTATTTTATAAGACTTTTGTCTTACGAAATTTCTAGGCCTGTGTCTGGGAAATGTATTTTCTATGTCTGGTGTGATTTGAAATTTTATGCCTGGTTTTTGGCGGGAGGAAATGTAGTATTCCCTGTTCATGTATTTGTATGGGCCAATTTCGGTGTGGTTGGAAGCCTGGATGATTGCTTTCCCTGGTGTCTAATTTTTACTGGGATTGGAACCCGTGATCTCGCGTCATTCTCTGTGTACTATGTCTGCGTTGTTCATGTTTTGTGCGCTCCTTGTATGTATTTTGATTGTGTTTCCCGTACCAAAAATACCATTGGTTAGTTAGTTTCTGGTACGAGCGTGTTGTGTGGTCATGGGTTCGGACCCGGTTGCCTGTAAAGACTTGGTGTGACCCTCTCTGTGCCGCATATATTATGGCACATGTACTGTGTATTTGCTATGCGCAAACGAAAGTATGCATTTCTGTGAGGAGTTTGTATATTTTTGAACTCTCCTCGTAGTGTAATTTTGGAAGATATAGGGTCCTTAGATCGGACGTGAATGATGCGCTTGTTCCTGTTCACTAGGAGTTGGCTTAGTTCGTCTGTACCGACCAGTCTTGCCCATTGAGGAGTGTGTTATCGCTGACGCGATAGTGTTGAATTACGATGTCGTGGGCTTTCATTTGTTACTTGCTTACTCTCATGTTCCCGCCAGCGTGTGTGTGAACTTGATTGCTGTCTGTAGTAATTGCGAGTAGTGCTTCTCGCACTGTAAAAAAAAGAAGGAAACTTGTAGTTTAACGTGACCGTTAATCTATAGATCATGAGCCACGGGATTTCCGTTTTACGTGGAATCCAAACCACAGGCCATGGCATTTCACTTCGAAAGTCTCACATGCATTGGCCGCACTGTAAAAGAACCTCTCACTAACTACATTCTTGTCCCCAATTTTGTGTGAACTGTATCGTGGGTCAAGTATATTCCTATCCATGTTCAAAATGTCGTTATACACGAGTGTCTCCGGGGCGCTAGTCGCGTGTTTGGTGACTATGTGCCGGTGAGAAAAAGTCATGTTAGATGCAGTGTTATGTGTAACGTATGCCTATGTATTAAATATATACAGTTTAACTTGGCCACCTTCCTTTCTCGGGCCGAATGCGTGAGACAAAAAAAAAATTGTCATGCCCCGCTCTGAATTAAGAGAGCACTTTGAAAGAAAATAATAGAAAGACTATATTGTATCTCGCCTGCCCAATGCTTTTATGCTTATAAAAGCGGGTTTCCGGGCGGTGGTAGTCTGTAAAAACTGTGTCGTAAATATGAAAAATGTTTAAAAATGAAGGTTGGGACCTGAGTGTAGTATTTACCAATTTGGTAACGTTAGTACTACAGTAATCTGGTTACATCTCAGGGGAATCTACCGACACTGTCTAGTACACATTGGGAAGGCCATTGCAAGACGTAATTGATACATTTGTATCCACGTCACGAGCAAAGCCCGTGCACTGTGGGAGTTGAACCTCCCTTCCAAAGCAATTGTATCTCAACAAAATGCCAGTGTCTCGTCCCGGTGTGCAATTGGGCTTTTCAGTTGGTTAAAGCACACCTCACCAAATTTTTGAAAACTAGTTTGCGATTCTTAATTCTTGCCACGCTTATGGCTTTTGCCCGCTAGAAGAGAATCTATCAAACTGTTGAACCGGAACATAGAACTTTTAGTCATTTCTACTTAGAAAGACTCGCTTAAGCTCTATGCTGTGATTTGATGCTTAAGCCATGTTCAAAATATCTCTTTCCGGCTTTAAGCCGCGTAGCTCAGCTGATGGGCTTCTACTTGGCTTTGGATATTAGCACTTTACGTTATCCAAGTTATAATATGGACCCTATGTTCAGTAACCATTGATGGCCTGTGAGAGAAAAAAAATGCTAAGGGCCCAAAAAATAAAAATCAAGAAGGATTTAGAATTATACATCTTTTGGTTTAGCCATATTGCACTGCATATACGTGGGAAAAAAATGTGCAGTTTATGTTTGTGAGTACTTGTTTGTCTATTATCTTGTTTCCCCCGTGTAAAAGAACTTATGTGTACTATACTATTGGTGCAAGTGATGTCGGAATATATTGTATTCCTGGTGAAAGTCGTTATCCTTTTTCGAGCGTCATTGCTCAGGGCGGTGGATACCGTCGCCCCGTCACTAGGGTGTAAGCCCCTGGGATCCACTGAAGTGCCCCTCTGCTATTTTTCGGAGGAGTTTGTAGCAAAGTACGACCGGGCTTGCTTTCACCGTATCGCCTGACCGTTGGTCTAAGTGTACCTGTGTTCGCGGAACTACTCGCGCTCTGTGCTACTCTAGTAGGGTTTACGGGGGTGTGTGTATTTTCGACTGATCTGTTCTGTGGGGTAGGTAATAACAGTTTTCCTAATCCCCGTGTACTGTGTGGTAGTGCCTGGTCAAAATGTGCGTGCGTGTATCGTGCATCCTGAGGGACTAATGCCGGTGTTCGCCTTCGTTCTGGCAAACTTGCCCTTTGAACTGGCGGAAAAGGCCGCTTAATTGCCTGTCTCTGCCCTGGCAATGTGGTGGCGTGTAGCCTCACCGCTTTCTGGCCTGTGGCCACGGCAGACTCCTGCCATTGTGTTAGCCTATCTGTGTGGGTGTATGTAGGCTTTATGTACTGTAGGGCGGGCTCTACGTCCTCGCCCATGACGTGGTTACGTCCCGTTGTCTCCCTGTCATATCATATGTGTCTGAGGGTCCTGGCTTCAACTCCCTCTCGTCCCTTTGTTCCGAGGGGGTTGTTCTAGGCTCTGCCCCTCGGTTTGGCAAAATTGCCTTCCGATCCGGAGCTGAAGGACGTGTGTTTGTGTAACTTTGTGCTTGTAGCCTATAGGAGCCTAACCTGGCCGTCTCCTGGGCTGTGGCCATGGTGACCTCCTTCCCATGTGTGGCAGTACATGGCGAGAGGGACATCCTCGCAAATTGTCGAGTCAGCGTATCCACGCTTACGTCCTCTCTCGTCTGGGCTGGTGGCCCTATCATGAAATCAAAAATGGCCTTGTTGGCTTGTAGCTCACGGTATTCGTCCCAAATTTGGGTGTACTACCTATTGAGGCATATGGCCTGTTTGCAAATTACTGTATTAATGTTTCTGTGTCCTATACAGTTCTGTAGCCGCCAATTGGAGAAACGCCTGTTGGCGAATGAGTTCCCTGTATTGAGTGTATAAACCTGTGTAGTGCACCCTCATTCTCTCGAGGGTTGCATTATCTATTACGGGCCCATGTGTGGTGATTAATTGTTCGTATATTTTGTTTCTTTGGACATGGATCCTATTGAGGTGTTCGTGTATGTTCCTCAAGTGCTTATGTGCGCATCTTAATTGCGTTGTCCTACCCTCTGACGGAGTGTATGGCTGTTTGCCCTGTATTGCCCCGACTTTTGTTTGGAGTGCCCCTATTTGTGTCTGTCGCCTTTGTATATGCCTTTGGCATCTTATTAATAATGTTAATAATATTGGCGTAACACTATTGCCTCTATGGCTTGCAATCTCTGCATGAGGCGCCATTCTGACTGAAGTGTATGCGAATAAAATAAAAATAAAAAATCCGTGCGTGTTTGACAGTGTATTTTCGTATCTCTTTGATTCTGTCTGGGGCTGGGGGGTTGGTTTATTAAGAATTTCCCCTATGTAACTAGTTTGGAGTAAAAAAGGTGTTTTTTGTCTGGGGAGAGAAAAATTTTTTTTCACTATTTGCTTGGCTGCGTGCGGTTAGGACCGTTTGACTACGAGGGCTCGTTGGTTGAGTCCTGTTCTACTGTGCGTAGTACCCGGCCTCCACCAGTGTTTTAGATCCCTTTATTGGGGGTGGTGGGATCTAAAAGGAAGAGTTATTGTATTAATTTATAAAGCAGTGCCTAAAAGGGGCAACTTCCCGTAGCAGGGTAAGCTGACCAGTGTAGAGTGTTGTTTAGTGCTAGGAACTAGGGGGCGCTCCTATAAGGGATGTAGATGTATCTTAGGGGATGGAGTTTGGTGTACAAGTCAATGCGCTGGTCTTCCAGCTGACTGGCTTGTTATATAACTGAACGTGCTCGTGTCAGCTAAGTGGCGCGCGCTGCTCTTAGCAGGCAGGCCGCCGCGAGAAATACAATGATACCTGAGCTAACACTGTTGGGCTACCGTATGTCACGTCTAACCGTGACGGGAATAAGGAAGGGCGTTGGGACGTAAAGAGGCGTATAAACAGTAAGACGAGTGTAGTGTGTTGACCAAGTGTTTATTGGTCTGTGATGTTGAATTATGAGTCCCTTGTAGGGAATGTAATAATGGTCACAATAAAAGTACAATCTGTGGGTAGGGGTTACAAATATAGGAGATCTGAACACGTCTGACTCACCTCTGATGACACCAGCGTAGCCTCCGGCCGTCACGTTGAAAGACTGATAATGGAGAGATCCCTTGACCTCCTTAGGACCCTTTTTTATATTCTTCGGCGCAATGCTGTCAGCATTGTGACGGCATAGCTGCCCCAGTTAATAATGTGTCGCTGTGTGTAATAATTGTGCAAGGATTGAACCAGCTTTCTAGAGTGGCAAGCTGTCCTTGCGGGGTTGATGGATGTTGGTTTGGCTTTACAAGGGTTGCCAGTTAGGAGATTTAGATAGATGATGGGGGGATGGTCTCCAAGGGGTGCATACCCCTGGGGTACTGTACAATATTTAATTATTTTTGGCATGCAGAATTGTGGAAATCTATTTTCAATTATGGCATTGATTTGGAATTTTGAAGAAATTAATTTTGAGTTTTTGAAATTTGAAAATCCGTCAAGTATAGCCAAAGTTAAAACTTCTAGCAATGACGGAGGAACAGGCTATGGAAGGGATGGATACGCCCCTTAAGAAGTTGATAAAAGGTCGTGCACAGAAGAGAGGAGCTCTCAGACCGCATATATCGTCATATCTGATATTCTCATACCGCATATATATTTCTGATGTCATATAGTCATTTTCGAGTGAATAAGTGAAGCAAGTCGTCTTTAGCGTGTGGTTAAAGCCCGGCGCATCGAACGAACACGGAGCAGTTCCATTTTACGGTGTTTGAAACTAGGTGAAGTTGAAACGCTCACATTAACGTTTCTACCAGATAGTATATCGAGAGTTGGCTTCTGCCTTTATTATAATTCAATTGGGCAGTACAACATTGAGGTGTGTAGAAGATTTGAACAATTTCACAGTTATACTTTGAAAGATATTGACATTTTAAGACTGCAGACAAAAGTGATTTTCTCGCCACCTGAGAAGTACTTTTAAAATTCCACATTATACACTACGGCTGACACGTGTATCGCAACCGTGATATTGGAGAATACGTTTGGTGTTACAACGATACAGTCTACTATGGAACATTATAATCTTGCAGTGCTTTCAATGATTATCACAGAAGTTGAGAGGGAAGGCTAAGGCTTTAATGCAATTGGGACATATATCGATGGAGTGAAGTAACAGCATGGAACTTCGTTAATCGTCTTTCTACAAAAGCGAGCATGTAGTGAACATCCAACTACACTCATGCATCGTGAATCCATCGCTGAATTATATCAAATGACAGTGGAAATATTTTCATACTCCACGATTATGAATATTTCTGCGGAAATAACTGCAATAAACTTCATGGCGAATTGCGACCAGAACTTCAGGGAACTTTCAAGAGAGGCCAGGGTGGACCCGGCTCACAAAGAAGAGTTTTGCCAGAAGGATGTCTTTCGTATACATGGAGCAGTGCAATTTCCGGAGTAGGAAGCAGTTCGATTCTCCGAGGGCGCTGATTCCAGGTTCGAGGTCGGAGCACATCTTCACGCTGGTGAAATGGAACCAACAGCAGTTTTCTTTGAAAACTTTCCTCTAGAACTTCAATCAACAGATAAGGTAGTCGTGAACGTTTCTTGTATTATTTGAGTCATGTAGCGATATCTGAGCAAACCGTTTTTCCCATATTTTCTGTCCCATTTATTGTGCCCCATTTTCTTGCTTGATATTTCTGTACTCAGTACACTTCGATAATTTATGCCTTTTTCTACGATTTGTTGAGACATTGTTATGTCATTGGCATACTTAAATAATTTTGGATCAGTTGAGACTGATAATTTAGATTCTTTCAGTAATTTGCATATTTTTGTAGTCACAATTTGACTGTAAAGTTAACGATTTTCTATGGCAGATTTGAATTCAGGCAGCGTGTTGTTTATTAAAGTAATTCTATTCAGTAAATTACTTTGACCAATTTTCTGTCATCCTCAAGAAAGAAGAATAATTAAAAGATTTTAGAGCGTTAAAATCTATTACGTTATCGACGATCTTTGAAATACTAGTCGTCTTATGAACATGATTGCAACATAGACATTTATCATTGCATTATAGACAATTTTATGAAATATGAACTTTGATTACGATTTATTGAATACACTATAATAATGAACATTTGATAGGAGTTTTTCTCAATTATAGATTGGAACAATAATGTTTGAATTCCACAATCTAATTGTATTCTATTCGACTATTTATGCAGTTTAGATGAACTTTGATTGAAGATAGTATTTTTATACTGCGTTACTTTGATGATATTAATCTCAATTTTGATAGACCAGGGAGGAGTGTCTAATCGTATTTGCTATTAAATTTATTTGTGATTGGCAAATTTTTACTTCATATCGATTCATGAATGAAACCCACGAAGGTTAAATAATAACAGTCATTATTACAATTGATGAATATAAGAATTTTTAAAGAGGAACAATGGATGAATAATCGTTAGTTCAGTGGACGTGAAAAAGTCGCTGATGAATAACGTCCTTGAATAATGAAGGAGGTTCCCACAGTAAGATGGATGATGTTGATGAATTTATAAGAGGAGGTTTTTGTATGTAGTGTGGAAGATTTTGATGCCATATATATGAAGATATATGATGAATTCTGGGCCAATTGTTGTGCAATTTTGTGCGTTTTGAGCGAAGTATTTTTCCGCTGAATGTATTGTCCTGGTTCTTTAAAAGTTATTCATGTGAAGATACTGTTAAAATTAACAAGAGTGTTAAATAATTTGAGATGAAGATTTTGAATGGAGGTTACCGTCACAAATATTGTAATAATTATTAAACCTTATTAAACCTGAATTTGACAGTTAAATATAACTAACCTTCATTGGTCGATTATATCACCATGATTTGAGTAATTATCAACCGGATAAACGTGTGGTTTAATGTATTTCTTATATGAATAATATAAACAATTTAATATTGTAAATAATTATGTAAATATCTTTGATAATAATTTGAAATGAAAGGGATTAATAGAGGCGTGTATAAAATTTTCTATTGTCGTTTGACATTGTTATAAACAATTTATTATTGTTATAAATAATTAATGAACTTTTGTTATTAACATTAAGAGTTTTGTTTTTATACTCTAAACAACGCTAATTAAGCAAGTGGTTTGAACAGTTAAACATGATTTGGGATTATTAGAGTAATCCACTGGTGTTTGAATGGAGCATTTAAAAGATTTGCGTGATAATATTTCAGTTGAGATGTGGACATTTAACGTGTTTTGAAAGAGAGCTAGGCTCTGATGTAACTCGCATATGCTGGGGTTGAACGGACGGGTGAGTCCACTTTGACGGTGCAGGTGTATCGCAGCTGGCCCGGACAACTGTATGATAGAGGCCAAGGACGTCTCCATAATAGCCTTGTGGCTATAAATAATATGTGAAGAATATAAACACGCAAAACAATTGCTATATGTGTCTCGTCCCAAATCCCGTTTCCATTCCAAGTGCATTATAATTTTTACGTTACTATGAGCTTGAGAAAGCTGAAACATTGTATGTAGAGTATACAAGTCCTACAGGAGGACATGGTTATATGGACGATGGCTTCTGATTGCCACGTGGATTTTGTTGTTTTATTTTGTTAAATCATTCTTTATGTGAAATAAATTATTGTGCAGTTGAAAGTTTCTCGTCTTCGTTTTGGTTCATTTTAAATATCATGGTGGAGGTTATTGTGAGGGCATACTTTAAGTGATCCAGTTGACAACCCAGTCCCCGAGATAAATTTAAAAGGTAAGTAAAGGTAAGTATGAACCCCCGTATATTTTGGTGTGTTCCACAGTAATTTCTTGTTAACTATTGTGCTCTAATCTCGATAGTATCTGTCAGTGCCATTTTCATTGATGTAGCTGTGCCGGTGCGTTTGATTATTGGCAATCCGATTGAGGGGGCGGATATCTGACAGCCTACTATCCGGATATCGGGGACAGTAGGATTGGCGCAATCAACATGCGGGGCACGATTGGCACGATTGGCTCGATTGGCACGATCAGCAAAACATTGGATTACCAAGTTATTGCAGTAGAATTGGCACCGCAATTTTTGTGGAGTGTTCGAATAACATTGGATTACCAAGTTATCGATGTCAAAGGGATTGTGAAGACTCAAATAAAGAGGTTGATTCTTTTTTAGATGTCTAAGCCAATTGTAGAATTTGAGAGTGTGATTATATAGGAATAAAATGTTGTGTTGTATTAGGAAAATTACACTCAGAAAAGATCAGATCTTATACAACTTGAGAGAGGTTAAATAGGCTGGAAACTTAGAAAAATCGCCTATGATCTGGAGTCTTATTTTATTTGACCGGCTTATGACATGTTTAGTCATATTAAAGATAAAATTAAACTATTTGGATTGTAAATGTAAATTATTTGTGTTAGGAGATTTTAAAATGAACCAAAGAAATTTGAACATGTGCTTGAGTTTATTTCAACATGAAGTGTCTACGAAGGTTAATTATAAGGTAATTATAACTTAGTTTTAAGACAGAAAATTGCTCAAATTTATATATGGTGAAAGATGTTGCTCAGATGTTGTCATTTTGCTCTGTTTGATGTATGTCCCTAAAGCAGTTTATTATTGAAATATTATTGAAATGGCAGATGAGAGTTTGAGGAAGATGTTGGAGGAGATGTCCAACAGTTTGTCGGCTAATTTGTCTATTAGGCTGGATGAAAGTGCGAGAGAAATGAAAACTAGCATGAATGAAAGCATGAAGGAGATGGAAGCTAGGAATACTAGTCGAATGGAGGAGAATGCTAGTAACTTGTCTGCTAATTTGTCTATTAGAATGGAGGAGAATATGAATGTTCTTCAGACCAGTTCTGCAAACCTAGAAAATAATGTGTCGCGTTTACAGACCAGTACCCAGGGAATCGAGAATGCTGTAACTGACATGCGCACAGACGTGTCCAATGTGCATAAAGATGTGTCTGTTGTTAAAATTGATGTTTCTAAGGTACAGAAAGATCTTACTATGTTGAATCTTGATGTTGCCAATTTCCGGGGTGATATTTCATGTGCTAGAGCTGAAGTAATTGTTGTTAGGAATGATGTTGCTACTGTACAAGACAAAGTAGAGGAAGTTCAAAAAGAGGTTAGGAATGTTCGAACCAATGTGTCAAATGTTCAAGTAGACATCAATAATATTCATTCAGATGTTAACGATATGCAAAGCGATATCAATAAGATACAAGTAGAAGTCAATACTGTTTTTGTAGACATTGCTAAAGTTCAAACTGATGTTAACAAAGTTAGGGAAGAAATTGAAACTTCAAAAACACTTTGTACTCGTAACATTAGTGCATTAACAACTCGATTAGTTGACGAGTCTGTTAGGACAACAGCTTCTTTAGCTGGTTTAAAATACGATGTAGAGTTCATGAGAACCCAAGTCTTAGATCATAATCGTTTACTTAAGGAAGACATTGAAGTAGATATCGCGGAAATGTTAACTGCAAATGTAACGGTTTGGAAAGATGAATGGAACAGGTCAAGTGGGGAACATGTCGATCAGATTCAGGGGCGAATTGAAAGAAAACTTGCCAGTACACAAGTAGACATAAATAATGAAGTAGTTCAGATTAGGAAAGACTTGAATGTAAGGATGAATTCGCTATCCGAAAAGCAGGTAGAGGATAGAACTCAGATAGGTCAGGACGTGCAAGCATTAAAAACTGCGTTAGAGGAACAGATTCATAAGGTTGTCTCTGATGTTAATGAAACTACGAGCAAACTGCAGAATTTGAAACTAGGAGAAGCTAGCATGATGGAAACCTATAAGGAAGAGTTGATTAGGAAAGTCATCACGGAAATCACAGACAAGGATACGGAAGGATTGACTGGTGAAGAGGATAGAAATTACGTGAGAAGATGTAACCTCGCTACAGAAGAGAGAGATATTTGTCCTGAGGAACGTATATCCAGATTCCGGGAAGAAGAAGAGGATAGGAATATTGAACCTGAATGGAAGTATCGTGATAGTGGGAAACATTATATGGATTCATATCCGAGAAATGTGACAGTCATCCGTAACTTTGAAGACAAACCTCAAAAATTTAGCAACACTGATAGTCTCACACCGATTGAATATATCAGGAACCTTAAAGACTATTTCATAGAAGCCCACATTCCTAGAGAGAGAGAGATGAGAAGAGTAGAAAGATTTCTAGCTGGAGGACCCCTTGAGTGGTTTAGAGCATTTCGGTACACTTTTATCAATTTTGACGAATTTGCAGAGGCACTGATAAAACGATTCTGGTCAATAGAAGCTCAGAATTCATTAAGAGCTGAGGTATACTCGAGGAAGTATTCAGGTACTCTTCCAACACGGTACGCTGATTTCTTCACGAGCCAGTTATCACGCTTGAGATTTTTGCAACCCCCATTGTCAACGGAGCAGTTGATAGATGCGATTTCACGTATGCTGCCTGTGGAGGTAAGAAGACTGATCATATCGTCAAATATCAGGGATTTGACAAGTATGGACGAACTGTTGAGAAGGCATGACTACACGAGTCCAATGCCAAATTTGGTACAAAAAGGTCAGAGGCACGAATTCAAAGACGTTAATACAGTCTACATGGATCAAGTGCAGCAAACTGATAAGCCTGATGAAGAAAAAACTGAAAATGTAGGTCCTCACAGGAATAATTATTTCCGCAACAACAGATCGCAAGGTTACCGTCCATATCAGCAAAGACGAGGCTGGAATAATAATAGAGGGAATTACAACAACGGAAGAGGTAGATACTACAACAATGGTTATAATAGAATCTACAATAGAAATAACCAGTACCAGAATCAGAATCAGAATTCTCAAGGTCAGGTTATGACACGCGACAAGTATCAAGAGAGAGAGAAAGAAAGTCAGCAGTATCTGAAGGAATTACGAGAGAAGGAAGCTGAAAACCAAAAGAAAAGACAGGATGTAGTGATCGATCATGGTCCTTCTACAAGTCAGCAGAATTTAGAAAACAGGAATTCATGACAGAAGAGACAGTAGAGAGGAGAGAATGCATTAGCCACACACAACCCAGAGAAGAAGAGACTTATGATTAAGGAACATAGAAGAAATATCATACAAGAGTAAGCCAATAATAATTCAATTTCGTGTTCAAGTGAATTGAGATATTTATAACACAGAGTTTAAAAATAATTTGCAACGGTTTTTAAAACGTGGTGAAGGGAGAATGCCCCCGAAAATTGAATTATATTGAGACCACGATGGCTGTATTGGCAAATATGAATAAATTTATGAATGTCATAGTTGTGACGTGTATATTCATGACGTAGGCACGGATGACGTAGACTTCATGCAAGTAGGCTAGTGGAGCTGAGATTCTTGGTGACGTCATGATTTTGTTCGAGAAAGATCTGAGATTTACGACGCAGTCGCAGGAAACAAGGTATTGTGCTAAGGAAGAAGTTACGCTATTGGAGGAAAGGCTCGAACCAATGAACGATAGTTTGGAAGGAAGACGGAGATTGCTGAAACTATGATATTTAATTACTTTTGGCATGCAGAATTGTGGAAATCTATTTTCAATTATGGCATTGATTTGGAATTTTGAAGAAATTAATTTTGAGTTTTTGAAATTTGAAAATCCGTCAAGTATAGCCAAAGTTAAAACTTCTAGCAATGACGGAGGAACAGGCTATGGAAGGGATGGATACGCCCCTTAAGAAGTTGATAAAAGGTCTTGCACAGAAGAGAGGAGCTCTCAGACCGCATATATCGTCATATCTGATATTCTCATACCGCATATATATTTCTGATGTCATATAGTCATTTTCGAGTGAATAAGTGAAGCAAGTCGTCTTTAGCGTGTGGTTAAAGCCCGGCGCATCGAACGAACACGGAGCAGTTCCATTTTACGGTGTTTGAAACTAGGTGAAGTTGAAACGCTCACATTAACGTTTCTACCAGATAGTATATCGAGAGTTGGCTTCTGCCTTTATTATAATTCAATTGGGCAGTACAACATTGAGGTGTGTAGAAGATTTGAACAATTTCACAGTTATACTTTGAAAGATATTGACATTTTAAGACTGCAGACAAAAGTGATTTTCTCGCCACCTGAGAAGCACTTTTAAAATTCCACATTATACACTACGGCTGACACGTGTATCGCAACCGTGATATTGGAGAATACGTTTGGTGTTACAACGATACAGTCTACTATGGAACATTATAATCTTGCAGTGCTTTCAATGATTATCACAGAAGTTGAGATGGAAGGCTAAGGCTTTAATGCAATTGGGACATATATCGATGGAGTGAAGTAACAGCATGGAACTTCGTTAATCGTCTTTCTACAAAAGCGAGCATGTAGTGAACATCCAACTACACTCATGCATCGTAAATCCATCGCTGAATTATATCAAATGACAGTGGAAATATTTTCATACTCCACGATTATGAATATTTCTGCGGAAATAACTGCAATAAACTTCATGGCGAATTGCGACCAGAACTTCAGGGAACTTTCAAGAGAGGCCAGGGTGGACCCGGCTCACAAAGAAGAGTTTTGCCAGAAGGATGTCTTTCGTATACATGGAGCAGTGCAATTTCCGGAGGAGGAAGCAGTTCGATTCTCCGAGGGCGCTGATTCCAGGTTCGAGGTCGGAGCACATCTTCACGCTGGTGAAATGGAACCAACAGCAGTTTTCTTTGAAAACTTTCCTCTAGAACTTCAATCAACAGATAAGTTAGTCGTGAACGTTTCTTGTATTATTTGAGTCATGTAGCGATATCTGAGCAAGCCGTTTTTCCCATATTTTCTGTCCCATTTATTGTGCCCCATTTTCTTGCTTGACATTTCTGTACTCAGTACACTTCGATGATTTATGCCTTTTTCTACGATTTGTTGAGACATTGTTATGTCATTGGCATACTTAAATAATTTTGGATCAGTTGAGACTGATAATTTAGATTCTTTCAGTAATTTGCATATTTTTGTAGTCACGATTTGACTGTAAAGTTAACGATTTTCTATGGCAGATTTGAATTCAGACAGCGTGTCACTTTATTAAAGTAATTCTATTCAGTAAATTACTTTGACCAATTTTCTGTCATCCTCAAGAAAGAAGAATAATTAAAAGATTTTAGAGCGTTAAAATCTATTACGTTATCGACGATCTTTGAAATACTAGTCGTCTTATGAACATGATTGCAACATAGACATTTATCATTGCATTATAGACAATTTTATGAAATATGAACTTTGATTACGATTTATTGAATACACTATAGTAATGAACATTTGATAGGAGTTTTTCTCAATTATAGATTGGAACAATAATGTTTGCATTCCACAATCTAATTGTATTCTATTCGACTATTTATGCAGTTTAGATGAACTTTGATTGAAGATAGTATTTTTATACTGCGTTACTTTGATGATATTAATCTCAATTTTGATAGACCAGGGAGGAGTGTCTAATCGTATTTGCTATTAAATTTATTTGTGATTGGCAAATTTTTACTTCATATCGATTCATGAATGAAACCCACGAAGGTTAAATAATAACAGTCATTATTACAATTGATGAATATAAGAATTTTTAAAGAGGAACAATGGATGTATAATCGTTAGTTCAGTGGACGTGTAAAAGTCGCTGATGAATAATGTCCTTGAATAATGAAGGAGGTTCCCACAGTAAGATGGATGATGTTGATGAATTTATAAGAGGAGGTTTTTGTATGTAGTGTGGAAGATTTTGATGCCATATATATGAAGATATATGATGAATTCTGGGCCAATTGTTGTGCAATTTTGTGCGTTTTGAGCGAAGTATTTTTCCGCTGAATGTATTGTCCTGGTTCTTTAAAAGTTATTCATGTGAAGATACTGTTAAAATTAACAAGAGTGTTAAATAATTTGAGATGAAGATTTTGAATGGAGGTTACCGTCACAAATATTGTAATAATTATTAAACCTTATTAAACCTGAATTTGACAGTTAAATATAACTAACCTTCATTGGTCGATTATATCACCATGATTTGAGTAATTATCAACCGGATAAACGTGTGGTTTAATGTATTCCTTATATGAATAATATAAACAATTTAATATTGTAAATAATTATGTAAATATCTTTGATAATAATTTGAAATGAAAGGGATTAATAGAGGCGTGTATAAAATTTTCTATTGTCGTTTGACATTGTTATAAACAATTTATTATTGTTATAAATAATTAATGAACTTTTGTTATTAACATTAAGAGTTTTGTTTTTATACTCTAAACAACGCTAATTAAGCAAGTGGTTTGAACAGTTAAACATGATTTGGGATTATTAGAGTAATCCACTGGTGTTTGAATGGAGCATTTAAAAGATTTGCGTGATAATATTTCAGTTGAGATGTGGACATTTAACGTGTTTTGAAAGAGAGCTAGGCTCTGATGTAACTCGCATATGCTGAGGTTGAACGGACGGGTGAGTCCACTTTGACGGTGCAGGTGTATCGCAGCTGGCCCGGACAACTGTATGATAGAGGCCAAGGACGTCTCCATAATAGCCTTGTGGCTATAAATAAAATGTGAAGAATATAAACACGCAAAACAATTGCTATATGTGTCTCGTCCCAAATCCCGTTTCCATTCCAAGTGCATTATAATTTTTACGTTACTATGAGCTTGAGAAAGCTGAAACATTGTATGTAGAGTATACAAGTCCTACAGGAGGACATGGTTATATGGACGATGGCTTCTGATTGCCACGTGGATTTTGTTGTTTTATTTTGTTAAATCATTCTTTATGTGAAATAAATTATTGTGCAGTTTAAAGTTTCTCGTCTTCGTTATGGTTCATTTTAAATATCATGGTGGAGGTTATTGTGAGGGCATACTTTAAGTGATCCAGTTGACAACCCAGTCCCCGAGATAAATTTAAAAGGTAAGTAAAGGTAAGTATGAACCCCCGTATATTTTGGTATGTTCCACAGTAATTTCTTGTTAACTATTGTGCTCTAATCTCGATAGTATCTGTCAGTGCCATTTTCATTGATGTAGCTGTGCCGGTGCGTTTGATTATTGGCAATCCGATTGAGGGGGCGGATATCTGACAGCCTACTATCCGGATATCGGGGACAGTAGGATTGGCGCAATCAACGTGTGGGGCACGATTGGCACGATTGGCTCGATTGGCACGATCAGCAAAACATTGGATTACCAAGTTATTGCAGTAGAATTGGCACCGCAATTTTTGTGGAGTGTTCGAATAACATTGGATTACCAAGTTATCGATGTCAAAGGGATTGTGAAGACTCAAATAAAGAGGTTGATTCTTTTTTAGATGTCTAAGCCAATTGTAGAATTTGAGAGTGTGATTATATAGGAATAAAATGTTGTGTTGTATTAGGAAAATTACACTCAGAAAAGATCAGATCTTATACAACTTGAGAGAGGTTAAATAGGCTGGAAACTTAGAAAAATCGCCTATGATCTGAGTCTTATTTTATTTGACCGGCTTATGACATGTTTAGTCATATTAAAGATAAAATTAAACTATTTGGATTGTAAATGTAAATTATTTGTGTTAGGAGATTTTAAAATGAACCAAAGAAATTTGAACATGTGCTTGAGTTTATTTCAACATGAAGTGTCTACGAAGGTTAATTATAAGGTAATTATAAGTTAGATTTAAGACAGAAAATTGCTCAAATTTATATATGGTGAATGATGTTGCTCAGATGTTGTTATTTTGCTCTGTTTGATGTATGTCCCTAAAGCAGTTTATTATTGAAATATTATTGAAATGGCAGATGAGAGTTTGAGGAAGATGTTGGAGGAGATGTCCAACAGTTTGTCGGCTAATTTGTCTATTAGGCTGGATGAAAGTGCGAGAGAAATGAAAGCTAGCATGAATGAAAGCATGAAGGAGATGGAAGCTAGGAATACTAGTCGAATGGAGGAGAATGCTAGTAACTTGTCTGCTAATTTGTCTATTAGAATGGAGGAGAATATGAAAGTTCTTCAGACCAGTTCTGCAAACCTAGAAAATAATGTGTCGCGTTTACAGACCAGTACCCAGGGAATCGAGAATGCTGTAACTGACATGCGCACAGACGTGTCCAATGTGCATAAAGATGTGTCTGTTGTTAAAATTGATGTTTCTAAGGTACAGAAAGATCTTACTATGTTGAATCTTGATGTTGCCAATGTCCGGGGCGATATTTCATGTGCTAGAGCTGAAGTAATTGTTGTTAGGAATGATGTTGCTACTGTACAAGACAAAGTAGAGGAAGTTCAAAAAGAGGTTAGAAATGTTCGAACCGATGTGTCAAATGTTCAAGTAGACATCAATAATATTCATTCAGATGTTAACGATATGCAAAGCGATATCAATAAGATACAAGTAGAAGTCAATACTGTTTTTGTAGACATTGCTAAAGTTCAAACTGATGTTAACAAAGTTAGGGAAGAAATTGAAACTTCAAAAACACTTTGTACTCGTAACATTAGTGCATTAACAACTCGATTAGTTGACGAGTCTGTTAGGACAACAGCTTCTTTAGCTGGTTTAAAATACGATGTAGAGTTCATGAGAACCCAAGTCTTAGATCATAATCGTTTACTTAAGGAAGACATTGAAGTAGATATCGCGGAAATGTTAACTGCAAATGTAACGGTTTGGAAAGATGAATGGAACAGGTCAAGTGGGGAACATGTCGATCAGATTCAGGGGCGAATTGAAAGAAAACTTGCCAGTACACAAGTAGACATAAATAATGAAGTAGTTCAGATTAGGAAAGACTTGAATGTAAGGATGGATTCGCTATCCGAAAAGCAGGTAGAGGATAGAACTCAGATAGGTCAGGACGTGCAAGCATTAAAAACTGCGTTAGAGGAACAGATTCATAAGGTTGTCTCTGATGTTAATGAAACTACGAGCAAACTGCAGAATTTGAAACTAGGAGAAGCTAGCATGATGGAAACCTATAAGGAAGAGTTGATTAGGAAAGTCATCACGGAAATCACAGTCAAGGATACGGATGGATTGACTAGTGTAGAGGATAGAAATTACGTGAGAAGATGTAACCTCGCTACAGAAGAGAGAGATATTAGTCCTGAGGAACGTATATCCAGATTCCGGGAAGAAGAGGATAGGAATATTGAACCTGAATGGAAGTATCGTGATAGTGGGAAACATTATATGGATTCATATCCGAGAAATGTGACAGTCATCCGTAACTTTGAAGACAAACCTCTAAAATTTAGCAACACTGATAGTCTCACACCGATTGAATATATCAGGAACCTTAAAGACTATTTCATAGAAGCCCACATTCCTAGAGAGAGAGAGATGAGAAGAGTAGAAAGATTTCTAGCTGGAGGACCCCTTGAGTGGTTTAGAGCATTTCGGTACACGTTTAGCAATTTTGACGAATTTGCAGAGGCACTGATAGAACGATTCTGGTCAATAGAAGCTCAGAATTCATTAAGAGCTGAGGTATACTCGAGGAAGTATTCAGGTACTCTTCCAACACGGTACGCTGATTTCTTCACGAGCCAGTTATCACGCTTGAGATTTTTGCAACCCCCATTGTCAACGGAGCAGTTGATAGATGCGATTTCACGTATGCTGCCTGTGGAGGTAAGAAGACTGATCATATCGTCAAATATCAGGGATTTGACAAGTATGGACGAACTGTTGAGAAGGCTTGACTACACGAGTCCAATGCCAAATTTGGTACAAAAAGGTCAGAGGCACGAATTCAAAGACGTTAATACAGTCTACATGGATCAAGTGCAGCAAACTGATAAGCCTGATGAAGAAAAAACTGAAAATGTAGGTCCTCACAGGAATAATTATTTCCGCAACAACAGATCGCAAGGTTACCGTCCATATCAGCAAAGACGAGGCTGGAATAATAATAGAGGGAATTACAACAACGGAAGAGGTAGATACTACAACAATGGTTATAATAGAATCTACAATAGAAATAACCAGTACCAGAATCAGAATCAGAATTCTCAAGGTCAGGTTATGACACCCGACAAGTATCAAGAGAGAGAGAAAGAAAGTCAGCAGTATCTGAAGGAATTACGAGAGAAGGAAGCTGAAAACCAAAAGAAAAGACAAGATGTAGTGATCGATCATGGTCCTTCTACAAGTCAGCAGAATTTAGAAAACAGGAATTCATGACAGAAGAGACAGTAGAGAGGAGAGAATGCATTAGCCACACACAACCCAGAGAAGAAGAGACTTATGATTAAGGAACATAGAAGAAATATCATACAAGAGTAAGCCAATAATAATTCAATTTCGTGTTCAAGTGAATTGAGATATTTATAACACAGAGTTTAAAAACAATTTGCAACGGTTTTTAAAACGTGGTGAAGGGAGAATGCCCCCGTAAATTGAATTATATTGAGACCACGATGGCTGTATTGGCAAATATGAATAAAGTTATGGATGTCATAGTTGTGACGTGTATATTCATGACGTAGGCACGGATGACGTAGACTTCATGCAAGTAGGCTAGTGGAGCTGAGATTCTTGGTGACGTCATGATTTTGTTCGTAAAGATCTGAGATTTACGACGCAGTCGCAGGAAACAAGGTATTGTGCTAAGGAAGAAGTTACGCTATTGGAGGAAAGGCTCGAACCAATGAACGATAGTTTGGAAGGAAGACGGAGATTGCTGAAACTATGATATTTAATTACTTTTGGCATGCAGAATTGTGGAAATCTATTTTCAATTATGGCATTGATTTGGAATTTTGAAGAAATTAATTTTGAGTTTTTGAAATTTGAAAATCCGTCAAGTATAGCCAAAGTTAAAACTTCTAGCAATGACGGAGGAACAGGCTATGGAAGGGATGGATACGCCCCTTAAGAAGTTGATAAAAGGTCGTGCACAGAAGAGAGGAGCTCTCAGACCGCATATATCGTCATATCTGATATTCTCATACCGCATATATATTTCTGATGTCATATAGTCATTTTCGAGTGAATAAGTGAAGCAAGTCGTCTTTAGCGTGTGGTTAAAGCCCGGCGCATCGAACGAACACGGAGCAGTTCCATTTTACGGTGTTTGAAACTAGGTGAAGTTGAAACGCTCACATTAACGTTTCTACCAGATAGTATATCGAGAGTTGGCTTCTGCCTTTATTATAATTCAATTGGGCAGTACAACATTGAGGTGTGTAGAAGATTTGAACAATTTCACAGTTATACTTTGAAAGATATTGACATTTTAAGACTGCAGTCAAAAGTGATTTTCTCGCCACCTGAGAAGCACTTTTAAAATTCCACATTATACACTACGGCTGACACGTGTATCGCAACCGTGATATTGGAGAATACGTTTGGTGTTACAACGGTACAGTCTACTATGGAACATTATAATCTTGCAGTGCTTTCAATGATTATCACAGAAGTTGAGATGGAAGGCTAAGGCTTTAATGCAATTGGGACATATATCGATGGAGTGAAGTAACAGCATGGAACTTCGTTAATCGTCTTTCTACAAAAGCGAGCATGTAGTGAACATCCAACTACACTCATGCATCGTGAATCCATCGCTGAATTATATCAAATGACAGTGGAAATATTTTCATACTCCACGATTATGAATATTTCTGCGGAAATAACTGCAATAAACTTCATGGCGAATTGCGACCAGAACTTCAGGGAACTTTCAAGAGAGGCCAGGGTGGACCCGGCTCACAAAGAAGAGTTTTGCCAGAAGGATGTCTTTCGTATACATGGAGCAGTGCAATTTCCGGAGGAGGAAGCAGTTCGATTCTCCGAGGGCGCTGATTCCAGGTTCGAGGTCGGAGCACATCTTCACGCTGGTGAAATGGAACCAACAGCAGTTTTCTTTGAAAACTTTCCTCTAGAATTTCAATCAACAGATAAGGTAGTCGTGAACGTTTCTTGTATTATTTGAGTCATGTAGCGATATCTGAGCAAACCGTTTTTCCCATATTTTCTGTCCCATTTATTGTGCCCCATTTTCTTGCTTGACATTTCTGTACTCAGTACACTTCGATGATTTATGCCTTTTTCTACGATTTGTTGAGACATTGTTATGTCATTGGCATACTTAAATAATTTTGGATCAGTTGAGACTGATAATTTAGATTCTTTCAGTAATTTGCATATTTTTGTAGTCACGATTTGACTGTAAAGTTAACGATTTTCTATGGCAGATTTGAATTCAGACAGCGTGTCACTTTATTAAAGTAATTCTATTCAGTAAATTACTTTGACCAATTTTCTGTCATCCTCAAAAAGAAGAATAATTAAAAGATTTTAGAGCGTTAAAATCTATTACGTTATCGACGATCTTTGAAATACTAGTCGTCTTATGAACATGATTGCAACATAGACATTTATCATTGCATTATAGACAATTTTATGAAATATGAACTTTGATTACGATTTATTGAATACACTATAGTAATGAACATTTGATAGGAGTTTTTCTCAATTATAGATTGGAACAATAATGTTTGCATTCCACAATCTAATTGTATTCTATTCGACTATTTATGCAGTTTAGATGAACTTTGATTGAAGATAGTATTTTTATACTGCGTTACTTTGATGATATTAATCTCAATTTTGATAGACCAGGGAGGAGTGTCTAATCGTATTTGCTATTAAATTTATTTGTGATTGGCAAATTTTTACTTCATATCGATTCATGAATGAAACCCACGAAGGTTAAATAATAACAGTCATTATTACAATTGATGAATATAAGAATTTTTAAAGAGGAACAATGGATGAATAATCGTTAGTTCAGTGGACGTGTAAAAGTCGCTGATGAATAATGCCCTTGAATAATGAAGGAGGTTCCCACAGTAAGATGGATGATGTTGATGAATTTATAAGAGGAGGTTTTTGTATGTAGTGTGGAAGATTTTGATGCCATATATATGAAGATATATGATGAATTCTGGGCCAATTGTTGTGCAATTTTGTGCGTTTTGAGCGAAGTATTTTTCCGCTGAATGTATTGTCCTGGTTCTTTAAAAGTTATTCATGTGAACATACTGTTAAAATTAACAAGAGTGTTAAATAATTTGAGATGAAGATTTTGAATGGAGGTTACCGTCACAAATATTGTAATAATTATTAAACCTTATTAAACCTGAATTTGACAGTTAAATATAACTAACCTTCATTGGTCGATTATATCACCATGATTTGAGTAATTATCAACCGGATAAACGTGTGGTTTAATGTATTTCTTATATGAATAATATAAACAATTTAATATTGTAAATAATTATGTAAATATCTTTGATAATAATTTGAAATGAAAGGGATTAATAGAGGTGTGTATAAAATTTTCTATTGTCGTTTGACATTGTTATAAACAATTTATTATTGTTATAAATAATTAATGAACTTTTGTTATTAACATTAAGAGTTTTGTTTTTATACTCTAAACAACGCTAATTAAGCAAGTGGTTTGAACAGTTAAACATGATTTGGGATTATTAGAGTAATCCACTGGTGTTTGAATGGAGCATTTAAAGGATTTGCGTGATAATATTTCAGTTGAGATGTGGACATTTAACGTGTTTTGAAAGAGAGCTAGGCTCTGATGTGTAACTCGCATATGCTGGGGTTGAACGGACGGGTGAGTCCACTTTGACGGTGCAGGTGTATCGCAGCTGGCCCGGACAACTGTATGATAGAGGCCAAGGACGTCTCCATAATAGCCTTGTGGCTATAAATAAAATGTGAAGAATATAAACACGCAAAACAATTGCTATATGTGTCTCGTCCCAAATCCCGTTTCCATTCCAAGTGCATTATAATTTTTACGTTACTATGAGCTTGAGAAAGCTGAAACATTGTATGTAGAGTATACAAGTCCTACAGGAGGACATGGTTATATGGACGATGGCTTCTGATTGCCACGTGGATTTTGTTGTTTTATTTTGTTAAATCATTCTTTATGTGAAATAAATTATTGTGCAGTTTAAAGTTTCTCGTCTTCGTTATGGTTCATTTTAAATATCATGGTGGTGGTTATTGTGAGGGCATACTTTAAGTGATCCAGTTGACAACCCAGTCCCCGAGATAAATTTAAAAGGTAAGTAAAGGTAAGTATGAACCCCGTATATTTTGGTGTGTTCCACAATAATTTCTTGTTAACTATTGTGCTCTAATCTCGATAGTATCTGTCAGTGCCATTTTCATTGATGTAGCTGTGCCGGTGCTTTTGATTATTGGCAATCCGATTGAGGGGGCGGATATCTGACAGCCTACTATCCGGATATCGGGGACAGTAGGATTGGCGCAAACAACGCGTGGGGCACGATTGGCACGATTGGCTCGATTGGCACGATCAGCAAAACATTGGATTACCAAGTTATTGCAGTAGAATTGGCACCGCAAATTTTGTGGAGTGTTCGAATAACATTGGATTACCAAGTTATCGATGTCAAAGGGATTGTGAAGACTCAAATAAAGAGGTTGATTCTTTTTTAGATGTCTAAGCCAATTGTAGAATTTGAGAGTGTGATTATATAGGAATAAAATGTTGTGTTGTATTAGGAAAATTACACTCAGAAAAGATCAGATCTTATACAACTTGAGAGAGGTTAAATAGGCTGGAAACTTAGAAAAATCGCCTATGATCTGGAGTCTTATTTTATTTGACCGGCTTATGACATGTTTAGTCATATTAAAGATAAAATTATACTATTTGGATTGTAACTGTAAATTATTTGTGTTAGGAGATTTTAAAATGAACCAAAGAAATTTGAACATGTGCTTGAGTTTATTTCAACATGAAGTGTCTACGAAGGTTAATTATAAGGTAATTATAAGTTAGATTTAAGACAGAAAATTGCTCAAATTTATATATGGTGAATGATGTTGCTCAGATGTTGTTATTTTGCTCTGTTTGATGTATGTCCCTAAAGCAGTTTATTATTGAAATTTATTGAAATGGCAGATGAGAGTTTGAGGAAGATGTTGGAGGAGATGTCCAACAGTTTGTCGGCTAATTTGTCTATTAGGCTGGATGAAAGTGCGAGAAAAATGAAAGCTAGCATGAATGAAAGCATGAAGGAGATGGAAGCTAGGAATACTAGTCGAATGGAGGAGAATGCTAGTAACTTGTCTGCTAATTTGTCTATTAGAATGGAGGAGAATATGAAAGTTCTTCAGACCAGTTCTGCAAACCTAGAAAATAATGTGTCGCGTTTACAGACCAGTACCCAGGGAATCGAGAATGCTGTAACTGACATGCGCACAGACGTGTCCAATGTGCATAAAGATGTGTCTGTTGTTAAAATTGATGTTTCTAAGGTACAGAAAGATCTTACTATGTTGAATCTTGATGTTGCCAATGTCCGGGGCGATATTTCATGTGCTAGAGCTGAAGTAATTGTTGTTAGGAATGATGTTGCTACTGTACAAGACAAAGTAGAGGAAGTTCAAAAAGAGGTTAGAAATGTTCGAACCGATGTGTCAAATGTTCAAGTAGACATCAATAATATTCATTCAGATGTTAACGATATGCAAAGCGATATCAATAAGATACAAGTAGAAGTCAATACTGTTTTTGTAGACATTGCTAAAGTTCAAACTGATGTTAACAAAGTTAGGGAAGAAATTGAAACTTCAAAAACACTTTGTACTCGTAACATTAGTGCATTAACAACTCGATTAGTTGACGAGTCTGTTAGGACAACAGCTTCTTTAGCTGGTTTAAAATACGATGTAGAGTTCATGAGAACCCAAGTCTTAGATCATAATCGTTTACTTAAGGAAGACATTGAAGTAGATATCGCGGAAATGTTAACTGCAAATGTAACGGTTTGGAAAGATGAATGGAACAGGTCAAGTGGGGAACATGTCGATCAGATTCAGGAGCGAATTGAAAGAAAACTTGCCAGTACACAAGTAGACATAAATAATGAAGTAGTTCAGATTAGGAAAGACTTGAATGTAAGGATGGATTCGCTATCCGAAAAGCAGGTAGAGGATAGAACTCAGATAGGTCAGGACGTGCAAGCATTAAAAACTGCGTTAGAGGAACAGATTCATAAGGTTGTCTCTGATGTTAATGAAACTACGAGCAAACTGCAGAATTTGAAACTAGGAGAAGCTAGCATGATGGAAACCTATAAGGAAGAGTTGATTAGGAAAGTCATCACAGAAATCACAGACAAGGATACGGAAGGATTGACTGGTGAAGAGGATAGAAATTACGTGAGAAGATGTAACCTCGCTACAGAAGAGAGAGATATTAGTCCTGAGGAACGTATATCCAGATTACGGGAAGAAGAAGAGGATAGGAATATTGAACCTGAATGGAAGTATCGTGATAGTGGGAAACATTATATGGATTCATATCCGAGAAATGTGACAGTCATCCGTAACTTTGAAGACAAACCTCAAAAATTTAGCAACACTGATAGTCTCACACCGATTGAATATATCAGGAACCTTAAAGACTATTTCATAGAAGCCCACAATCCTAGAGAGAGAGAGATGAGAAGAGTAGAAAGATTTCTAGCTGGAGGACCCCTTGAGTGGTTTAGAGCATTTCGGTACACTTTTATCAATTTTGACGAATTTGCAGAGGCACTGATAAAACGATTCTGGTCAATAGAAGCTCAGAATTCATTAAGAGCTGAGGTATACTCGAGGAAGTATTCAGGTACTCTTCCAACACGGTACGCTGATTTCTTCACGAGCCAGTTATCACGCTTGAGATTTTTGCAACCCCCATTGTCAACGGAGCAGTTGATAGATGCGATTTCACGTATGCTGCCTGTGGAGGTAAGAAGACTGATCATATCGTCAAATATCAGGGATTTGACAAGTATGGACGAACTGTTGAGAAGGCTTGACTACACGAGTCCAATGCCAAATTTGGTACAAAAAGGTCAGAGGCACGAATTCAAAGACGTTAATACAGTCTACATGGATCAAGTGCAGCAAACTGATAAGCCTGATGAAGAAAAAACTGAAAATGTAGGTCCTCACAGGAATAATTATTTCCGCAACAACAGATCGCAAGGTTACCGTCCATATCAGCAAAGACGAGGCTGGAATAATAATAGAGGGAATTACAACAACGGAAGAGGTAGATACTACAACAATGGTTATAATAGAATCTACAATAGAAATAACCAGTACCAGAATCAGAATCAGAATTCTCAAGGTCAGGTTATGGCACCCGACAAGTATCAAGAGAGAGAGAAAGAAAGTCAGCAGTATCTGAAGGAATTACGAGAGAAGGAAGCTGAAAACCAAAAGAAAAGACAGGATGTAGTGATCGATCATGGTCCTTCTACAAGTCAGCAGAATTTAGAAAACAGGAATTCATGACAGAAGAGACAGTAGAAAGGAGAGAATGCATTAGCCACACACAACCCAGAGAAGAAGAGACTTATGATTAAGGAACATAGAAGAAATATCATACAAGAGTAAGCCAATAATAATTCAATTTCGTGTTCAAGTGAATTGAGATATTTATAACACAGAGTTTAAAAACAATTTGCAACTGTTTTTAAAACGTGGTGAAGGGAGAATGCTCCCGTAAATTGAATTATATTGAGACCACGATGGCTGTATTGGCAAATATGAATAAAGTTATGGATGTCATAGTTGTGATGTGTATATTCATGACGTAGGCACGGATGACGTAGACTTCATGCAAGTAGGCTAGTGGAGCTGAGATTCTTGGTGACGTCATGATTTTGTTCGAGAAAGATCTGAGATTTACGACGCAGTCGCAGGAAACAAGGTATTGTGCTAAGGAAGAAGTTACGCTATTGGAGGAAAGGCTCGAACCAATGAACGATAGTTTGGAAGGAAGACGGAGATTGCTGAAACTATGATATTTAATTACTTTTGGCATGCAGAATTGTGGAAATCTATTTTCAATTATGGCATTGATTTAGAATTTTGAAGAAATTAATTTTGAGTTTTTAAAATTTGAAAATCCGTCAAGTATAGCCAAAGTTAAAACTTCTAGCAATGACGGAGGAACAGGCTATGGAAGGGATGGATACGCCCCTTAAGAAGTTGATAAAAGGTCGTGCACAGAAGAGAGGAGCTCTCAGACCGCATATATCGTCATATCTGATATTCTCATACCGCATATATATTTCTGATGTCATATAGTCATTTTCGAGTGAATAAGTGAAGCAAGTCGTCTTTAGCGTGTGGTTAAAGCCCGGCGCATCGAACGAACACGGAGCAGTTCCATTTTACGGTGTTTGAAACTAGGTGAAGTTGAAACGCTCACATTAACGTTTCTACCAGATAGTATATCGAGAGTTGGCTTCTGCCTTTATTATAATTCAATTGGGCAGTACAACATTGAGGTGTGTAGAAGATTTGAACAATTTCACAGTTATACTTTGAAAGATATTGACATTTTAAGACTGCAGACAAAAGTGATTTTCTCGCCACCTGAGAAGCACTTTTAAAATTCCACATTATACACTACGGCTGACACGTGTATCGCAACCGTGATATTGGAGAATACGTTTGGTGTTACAACGATACAGTCTACTATGGAACAGTATAATCTTGCAGTGCTTTCAATGATTATCACAGAAGTTGAGATGGAAGGCTAAGGCTTTAATGCAATTGGGACATATATCGATGGAGTGAAGTAACAGCATGGGACTTCGTTAATCGTCTTTCTACAAAAGCAAGCATGTAGTGAACATCCAACTACATTCATGCATCGTGAATCCATCGCTGAATTATATCAAATGACAGTGGAAATATTTTCATACTCCACGATTATGAATATTTCTGCGGAAATAACTGCAATAAACTTCATGGCGAATTGCGACCAGAACTTCAGGGAACTTTCAAGAGAGGCCAGGGTGGACCCGGCTCACAAAGAAGAGTTTTGCCAGAAGGATGTCTTTCGTATACATGGAGCAGTGCAATTTCCGGAGGAGGAAGCAGTTCGATTCTCCGAGGGCGCTGATTCCAGGTTCGAGGTCGGAGCACATCTTCACGCTGGTGAAATGGAACCAACAGCAGTTTTCTTTGAAAACTTTCCTCTAGAACTTCAATCAACAGATAAGGTAGTCGTGAACGTTTCTTGTATTATTTGAGTCATGTAGCGATATCTGAGCAAACCGTTTTTCCCATATTTTCTGTCCCATTTATTGTGCCCCATTTTCTTGCTTGACATTTCTGTACTCAGTACACTTCGATGATTTAAGCCTTTTTCTACGATTTGTTGAGACATTGTTATGTCATTGGCATACTTAAATAATTTTGGATCAGTTGAGACTGATAATTTAGATTCTTTCAGTAATTTGCATATTTTTGTAGTCACGATTTGACTGTAAAGTTAACGATTTTCTATGGCAGATTTGAATTCAGACAGCGTGTCACTTTATTAAAGTAATTCTATTCAGTAAATTACTTTGACCAATTTTCTGTCATCCTCAAGAAAGAAGAATAATTAAAAGATTCTAGAGCGTTAAAATCTATTACGTTATCGACGATCTTTGAAATACTAGTCGTCTTATGAACATGATTGCAACATAGACATTTATCATTGCATTATAGACAATTTTATGAAATATGAACTTTGATTACGATTTATTGAATACACTATAGTAATGAACATTTGATAGGAGTTTTTCTCAATTATAGATTGGAACAATATTGTTTGCATTCCACAATCTAATTGTATTCTATTCGACTATTTATGCAGTTTAGATGAACTTTGATTGAAGATAGTATTTTTATACTGCGTTACTTTGATGATATTAATCTCAATTTTGATAGACCAGGGAGGAGTGTCTAATCGTATTTGCTATTAAATTTATTTGTGATTGGCAAATTTTTACTTCATATCGATTCATGAATGAAACCCACGAAGGTTAAATAATAACAGTCATTATTACAATTGATGAATATAAGAATTTTTAAAGAGGAACAATGGATGTATAATCGTTAGTTCAGTGGACGTGTAAAAGTCGCTGATGAATAATGCCCTTGAATAATGAAGGAGGTTCCCACAGTAAGATGGATGATGTTGATGAATTTATAAGTGGAGGTTTTTGTATGTAGTGTGGAAGATTTTGATGCCATATATATGAAGATATATGATGAATTCTGGGCCAATTGTTGTGCAATTTTGTGCGTTTTGAGCGAAGTATTTTTCCGCTGAATGTATTGTCCTGGTTCTTTAAAAGTTATTCATGTGAAGATACTGTTAAAATTAACAAGAGTGTTAAATAATTTGAGATGAAGATTTTGAATGGAGGTTACCGTCACAAATATTGTAATAATTATTAAACCTTATTAAACCTGAATTTGACAGTTAAATATAACTAACCTTCATTGGTCGATTATATCGCCATGATTTGAGTAATTATCAACCGGATAAACGTGTGGTTTAATGTATTTCTTATATGAATAATATAAACAATTTAATATTGTAAATAATTATGTAAATATCTTTGATAATAATTTGAAATGAAAGGGATTAATAGAGGCGTGTATAAAATTTTCTATTGTCGTTTGACATTGTTATAAACAATTTATTATTGTTATAAATAATTAATGAACTTTTGTTATTAACATTAAGAGTTTTGTTTTTATACTCTAAACAACGCTAATTAAGCAAGTGGTTTGAACAGTTAAACATGATTTGGGATTATTAGAGTAATCCACTGGTGTTTGAATGGAGCATTTAAAAGATTTGCGTGATAATATTTCAGTTGAGATGTGGACATTTAACGTGTTTTGAAAGAGAGCTAGGCTCTGATGTGTAACTCGCATATGCTGGGGTTGAACGGACGGGTGAGTCCACTTTGACGGTGCAGGTGTATCGCAGCTGGCCCGGACAACTGTATGATAGAGGCCAAGGACGTCTCCATAATAGCCTTGTGGCTATAAATAAAATGTGAAGAATATAGACATGCAAAACAATTGCTATATGTGTCTCGTCCCAAATCCCGTTTCCATTCCAAGTGCATTATAATTTTTACGTTACTATGAGCTTGAGAAAGCTGAAACATTGTATGTAGAGTATACAAGTCCTACAAGAGGACATGGTTATATGGACGATGGCTTCTGATTGCCACGTGGATTTTGTTGTTTTATTTTGTTAAATCATTCTTTATGTGAAATAAATTATTGTGCAGTTTAAAGTTTCTCGTCTTCGTTATGGTTCATTTTAAATATCATGGTGGAGGTTATTGTGAGGGCATACTTTAAGTGATCCAGTTGACAACCCAGTCCCCGAGATAAATTTAAAAGGTAAGTAAAGGTAAGTATGAACCCCCGTATATTTTGGTGTGTTCCAAAATAATTTCTTGCTAACTATTGTGCTCTAATCTCGATAGTATCTGTCAGTGCCATTTTCATTGATGTAGCTGTGCCGGTGCGTTTGATTATTGGCAATCCGATTGAGGGGGCGGATATCTGACAGCCTACTATCCGGATATCGGGGACAGTACCATCCCGGCATTTGACCGAAGACGAAGTGGGAAACCACGGAAAACCACTTCGAGGAAGGCTGAGGTGGAAATCGAACCCCCTCTACTCATTTGGGCCACCCGAGGCTGAGTAGACCCCGTGCCAGTCCTCATACCATTTTTCAAATTTCGTGGCAGAGCCGGGAATCGAACCCAGGACCTCCGGGTCGGCAGCTAACCATGCTGACCGCTACGCTACGGAGGTTCTTCGATTGTGAAGCCTAAAAAATTCAAGGCGGATTCAGGGTTTTTGGATGCAAAAATAAACTTTTCACTCCCTGAAATTAATTTAATGTTAGTGATTTATGGAGTTCATTTTGTTATGATTAGGGGTATCCGTCGGTGATTTTTCTTAGTACCTTTCCTATTAGAGGTATCCGTTTTGAAAGAAGATTTTCTTTACTAACGGTGCTTTCTTTTCTGGTTTGTTTTTTAATCTGAAATTTAGGTCAGATTTTTCAATCGTTTAGTGGGAACAAAGAAGAATGGTTTAATTCACATTTTTTCATTAAGTTATTTTTTCTTACACAGGCTCACAACCCCCGAACGGGAAGACCGCGGGGGAGGAGAACTCCAGAAATGGAAGAAAGGGTTTTGGAGCGTGTACGCAACAATCCTTCCACAAGCACGCGTGCGATTGGACGTGCGGAAGGGTTAACGCATACCACTGTCCACAGCGTGATACAAGATGATGGCCTGTATCCTTATCATTTTCAAAAAGTTCAAAAAGTAAAGCCTGAGGATCTTCCAGTGCGGATGGATTTCGCCAATCAAATGATCGATCGCTTGGGGGAGGACCCTGATTTCTTGTCGAAAATTTTATTCACCGACGAAGCGACGATCACCAGGGATGGTTGCTTCTACATCCACAACAATCACACGTGGAGTCACGAGAACACCTACCGGACAGTCGTGCAGGGAAATCAAGAAAAATTCTCTGTGAACGTTTGGGCGGGTATTATTGGGGACCATCTAATCGGGCCATACATTTTATCAGCCAGACTCAACGGACGCGTTTATCTGCGGTTTATTCAAGAAGTTCTCCCAGAACTTCTGGAGGATGTCCCGCTGGAGACAAGGGCTGAAATGGTCTTCCAGCATGACGGCGCCCCATCTCACTGGCTTCGGGCAGTTCGGCACTTTTTGGATGAAACGTTCCCCGAAAGATGGATCGGCAGAGGAGGTCCAGTTCAGTCGCCGCCACGCTCTCCTAATTTGACGCCACTTGATTTTTTCTTTTCGGGATATATGAAGGACCTGATATACGATGGGACAGAAATCGACAGTCAAGAAGAGCTATTCGGAAGAATAGCTGTAGCGGCCGGCGTCGTTCGGGACAGAGTAGAAGAAATTTTTGGACGGGTCCGCGAATCACTTGTAAACCATCTTCATTTTTGCCTTCGTGGCGATGTGCAAGGAGGCAATTTTGAGCAACTGCTTTAACGAAAACAAATTTATAAAACTCTCCCAAAGGAAAAATAATTTAGTTTGCTATTTTTCATTTCTTCCAAGTCTACTTGTCTGGAAAGTCATGTTATGTATTGAAAATGAAGAACAATTTGTATTGAAACTAATAAATTGTCTGATTTTCAAAACGAGATTTTTTTAAATTACAGACCTCCCTCCGCAACAACAATAAAAAGATAAATAAATTAAATGAAAAAGAGAACTGCCAGAGCATCTTAAGACAAGACAGAGTCGCAACATTGCCGAAGTTTGAACCGTTACCGAACACGTGGCTGTTAGGATACGCGTAAACATTTAACTAAGATTATTAAAACATTCTTGAAACATCTACCTGAAAACATCATGCTTACGGTAATTGAGTTGATCCATCAACACATTACTCGGAGGAAAAAAAATCAAGATGGGTTGGAAGAAGGATTCGAACCCCAGCGTGTAGTCACCTAGGCCTGAGGGTCGAACGCTTTACCACTGAGCCACGAAGTGGAACTGGAGTTAAGTAGTCTTGTGAGCGGTAATCGGCCCTCTGCCGTGGATAGAACGCGACGTTGCCAGATGTACTCATAATTAAAATCGCTCATAGGGGCGTTACGGTTGCGTTCCGGACATGGGTTCCCTATCTCAAATTACTCCCTGCCCCCACCCCCATGCGGAGTTTAAGTTTGGTGCAGGAATTTTTTTACAGCCTGTATATGTTAATTACTCTGTTGGAGTTAATTTTAATAGGTGGCTCCTCATTGGTCATGGTCGCGGGTCAGCCTCGCGTCGGCTCCCCTCTTCTTCTCCTCGCCACACGCTCTGTTCCTCTCTCCACTTTTCCACTCGGGCGTCCTCGTTGCTGCTCGGGCTCTTTGTCATCCTGGCGAAGCAAGTTCCGAGTCCCCTTGCGACTACTAATTTGCTATTGGCCGGCCGAATTAACTCAGTTAATTCCTTCGCTAACCAAACCAGTTTTATGTCCGCTTCCAGCATCGATAAATTTTAACATGGGCTAATTTAGAAAACTTTCCACTAGTTGTATAATTTTCTGTCTCGTCTCTCCAAACGCGTACAATCCTCACTCAACTTTTCATTGCAAAAGCGTGGAACAAAGCTTTTGAAATGTCTTCTTTAACACTGAATTAGACCATAGTTAACGCATTATTCCACTTTCCTGTAGTAGCGTTTTAAATTCTTAGCATTGTAATTTCCCACAACTTGATTGTCATGAATGTTCACAATCTTGTAGCAATTATTACCCCCGTGGCTCATGATCTCGAGATTAACGGTCACGTTAAACTACAAGCTTCCTTCCTTCCTTCCTTCCAATTATTACCATGAATTTCCATTACTTTGAAGGGACCATAATATGCCTTAGCAAATCTGGGGTATATCTGCTTTGACACATCAGCCTTTGTGGGTCTTTTAATAACCACTAATTCATCTGGTCTCAGCGGTGTATCGTAACGTTTTCCTAAGTGCGTTTTTCTCGTCTCTCCGCTGCTGTGATTAGATTCTGGTGGGCTCTCTCAATTCTTCTTTCCCTCGTGGGTAGGTGATCTCATAGGTATATTTTAGGTATATCTCTTTACCGTGATTTCATTAGTAGGTGAAGTTTTTCTGCAGTTTATTGTTGTTTCCCATTTGAAGTTTTTCTTTGTCTAGAGGTGTCCTCGTTATTACCTCTATTCTCTTGCCTACTCGTGCCTGGTTTTGGTTCGTCCTCTATCGGTCTCTCTTCTCTGTTTCTCCAATTTTCCTCCTGTTGACCTCGGATATAATCTCTGTTCTCTTGATTTCTCCTCTGCTGGAAATTCTGGCGATTGTAATTATCGTCATTCCAGTTCTTGTACCGGGAATATCTTTGGCGATTAGTGTAATTTTCGTTGTTATTACTCTTCTGGTAATAATTATTCTGGCGATAATTATTATTATACTGATAACCCGTTCTTCTGGTTTGAGTATTATTTCTGGCGTATCTCTGATATGGCCTGTTATCCTGTTGCCATCGGTTATGATACTCTTTTCTTTCATTCTAAGTATAAGCATTTCTTACCGGTCCTCCTCTCCTATTATCGGCGACATTTTCTTCCGTTTGCTGTACTTCGTCAATCATTATAGTGTTGACTTCTCGAATGACTGTTCTTGGGCTACGAAAATTAGAATTCGTTACACTTGAAGTGTAGTCAAGCTGTCTCAGTAGATCATCCATTTCTTGGAGACTTGATACTCTAAATGCAATTATGTTTCTCCTAACATCCGCTGGAAATTGCCGTGAGATAGTTTGTATCATTTCTATGTCTGACGGTGCTGGTTGCAAATATTGAAGACGGGCTAATTGCGTCGCGAAGTAGCTAGCATAGCGTGTGTTATGCGAACCCGCGTACTTTCGTGAGTATGCTTCTGCTCTAACATTGTGCTGTTCATCTACCGACCATAATCGTTTTATGAGGGCATTAGCAAAGTCCTCAAAACTTAGGAAAGTCCATCGGAACGCTCTGAATCACTGAAGTGCGATATTGCTCAGATAACGCTCTACCAGTCGTAACTTTCTTTCTTCGGGAACATTATTCTCCAAAAAGTACTCAGAGATATTATTAATAAACTCTATTGGTGTTATTCCATCATTTCCTGGAAACGTGCGTGGTTTCTGGTCAATATTCCGAATTATCATAACGTTTGGAATGTTTGATGATGTGTTTCCACGTGACACATTTTCTATAGGTGTCGAAAATCGTATTTGATTCTCCCTAGCTTGCGGTGTATTTAACCTCCTAGCTTGGAATAATTCCTCCTCTAATTTATCGATTCTTTCTTGCAAAATTCTCCGTTCTTCTCTGATGCTACTATTTTCTGTCCGTCCTGGCATTGACGTATTTTCGTTAGTTAACTCAGTAGTCCGACCTTTAACAACATCCTCCACGAAGCGAAAATTGCCTACTTTTAACTCCTGCATTTTACTTTTCATCGATTCGATTTCGTTATTTAAATGGGAGATTTTATCTTTTAGTCCATCATCTATATGTTCTTTGATCTTATCACTTAGATCTGGTTCTAAATCTACTGACACTATGTTCTGTAAACTATGAATTCTGTCTATAAAGTCTTTCCTAATTTCTTCAAAGTATTTAGCATTACGATATTTTGACATTACAAGTTTTTTAGAGAAATCATCTTCTAAACTTTTAACAGTTATGCCTGAGGCTTCAATTAACTCAGTTTTGAGTTTATCAACACTTTCACTTACCACATGTTTAATATCAATTTCAATGTCGGCCCTTACAAGATCAGCTTTCTGATTCACCTGTATCTGTAGCATTGCCACAGTTGTTTTCAACTCATCCAGGTTCGAGTTGATGCTTGTGTTCTCGGATTGGAGCTTGCCTAACTGGAGGGTTATGTTATCCTGAAATTCATTTAATCTTTTACTGTTATCTTCTAATTGAATTTCTAAGGCTGCCAAAGATGTTTGGGTCCTAACTAAAGTATTCTTGGTTTCAGTGGACTGGGTTTGCAAGGTAGCTAAAGTAGCTTTGGTTTCATTGGAGTTCGTTTGCAGAGTAGCTTAAGTTACTTGGATGGTGACTAATGCAGTTTGGGTTTCTGTAGCTCTAGTATCCAGGGTAGTTAACATTGTTTGGGTGTTAGCTAATGTTTCTTTGGTTTCATTATTCTGAGTTTGCAGGGTAGCTTATGTAACTTGGGTGTTAGCTAATGTGGATTGGGAAGTATTTACAATAGCTTGGGTCTCAGCTAACCTTCTTTGGGTCTCGATAGCACTAGTTTGACATTCCCTAGCTACCCTATCTGCGTCAGCTTTGGCTTCTCTCCTATTTCCTTCTGCACTTTTCTAAATGTCTCTCTCTAACTTTTTCTGGTTTTGGTGGGTGGCTTGGTTTAAGGCTTCTAAGTCCTTATCCAATTTGCCCTGGGCCTCCTGCAACGTAGCAAACATTGCCCTAATAGCATCCAGATTTCCTGGCATCTTCTTTCTTGAGAAATAGGGAACATATACTATGACAACAATCAAGAATATCCGAAACAACTACCATTTATACCACTATATTAAAATGAAGGAGATTTTACCGATTATCAGTTACTTAATCTATTTCAATAATATCTTACTCCCTGTCTGGCAAATTATCATTTGTAGTCAACGGTCTACGACAAATAAAATAAACTCACAACAGTCCTAAATGACAATATTAATCTAACATGACTTATTGCTTCAAAATAACCATAGAAAACCGGTAAATTAAATAAATAAGACCTAGCCATGACCTCTCTAAAGTTTTTCCTTCGGACTAGTCTTCTTTAAAACACAATACATGGTTAATTATTCAGGTTAGATTTCTTTCAGAAATTCATTTCTTACATCGATAAATATTGGTTGACTTTCATTACAAATTTTAAGTCTTCCTCCATCTATCTCACACTCTCGTGTATAATCAACAATATTCCTGAGGCGATCACATCATGTCAAGGAACCGTAATGCGTCTCCCGTCTCCTAATTATCCAAATGAGTTGCTTGCCAACAAACTATTGGACTTACCAGTAACTAACATATGGTTAATTCTATAAAAACAGACTAGACACTGAATCTGGGTCAAAATCACTAGCCAACATATTCACAGTGCTATTAAAAAACTAGGCTTAATTAAAGGGCCAAAATCACTTGCACTCATGTTGGCAGCGCCATTAAAATATCTGTACCCTTATATCTGGATGATCCACCAATATCCTCCGGCTGGAAATAATCTGGGATTGTAGCAACTTGAAGTCCCGGCTAAAAACGACATAGTGCCACTTGGTGAAAACACTCAGAATAAGGGACAGGTATTTTCTCAAACGCAATGTGCTGCAGTATCTAACTACAAAACAGTAGGGTCATCTAACTACTTAGGATAATAAAACAATAATCTCTATAAAAATCTCGGGCGTAAGGATACGGATTAGGACCCTCGGGAACTTCCACCCCACAGCACATTCCTCTACCATCTAACTACAAGTATAATGCCAGTTACCTATAAAACAATCGGGAAATCGTCAACACGAATCCGTCTATTTATTAAAAAAGACAATACAAATCTCGTGTCACCGAGCTTCGATTAAATGCTCTCGAAAATAAACCATGAAATAAATATGAATGACTAAGTGTCATTAATCCATATAAAAGTACAAATTGTTTCGCTAAGAAACCGTAAAAACTGTGACGTGTAAGCTTAAATAAGCTTCTATACAGCGAACAATTGCTGTTCCCTAGGTGACGGGAGTTAATAACAAGAAAAATGTTAGAAGCTAAAAATTTAAATAGTCCCAAAAATAAATGACTTTACCCCTGACGTAGATCTCCGTTATTACAAATACTAATCATTACTATATACAATTCACCTCCCGCACCCTAACATTAATATTTCTTCCTCTAGGAGCGCAAAATCTCTACAGGAAGTTTAAAGGTTTAAATTTAAAATATAAAATACTCCTAAATCTACTTACGATTCCATCTGAAATACCTTTAATACAACATTCTATACAATGAAAATAATCACGTCATAGTTCATCAACTACTTACTTAGAAATAATATATACAACACGTTCGTTTCTTTCTCCCGACAATACAACATGTAACTGTCCTTCCACATCACTTCTAAATCTCAACGGGCTTCAGAAAAATATTACCACACTCTGCTTAGCCTTGTTCGTGTTTTACGTTACAATCTGGGATTCTATAATCCATACAATTAAGTAGAGACTAGTTCAAAAACCTCCTACAACTTATCTGTTAATTTAATAAATATACTTATTAAAAATACACATTTCCACTTGTCGAATAATTACCATAAATGACAAACATTAGGATAAGAACCTTTTAATAGATCTCAGTTTACTCTCAGCTTCAACAAAGATCCATTAAATCCTATAATTTCTATCAGATTTAACTTCATCCAGGATCCGCTGTCCTGTGAATTTTCAAGGAGTTTCAACTCTATTGAGACTATTTCAATAGCATCCACAATTAACAAACTTCCATAACAATTCTCCTATAACTTCTTACTTTCATGAAATACACGCGTCCGTCACTACAGACATTTCCACAAAAAATAGATCAATGGCTACACACTGGCTCATTGTCTAAAAACAAATACCTCCGTCTACAACGGGAATAATCAATCTCATCCATCGAGATACTTCACAAACTTCCATAACATTTCTTTCTCTATACTTTCCAAAATTAAACTCTTCTTTCAGTCATCACAATCTTAATGACCATATAATAAAAATACTGGTTCTCTCCCTGACTCAATTTAATAGGTAATGCGATAAAATGATAATCTTTAAATAAAATCTTATTTCTTTACTTCACTCACATTTCTCAAAAATCTTTCAACAAACTGTAACATTTCTTCCATTCCATCATTACATTATTTCTTACTTCAAAATATGCTCTCGTTCGCATCTGTTAATTCCACATTATAATACATCACAAATTCTTGCTTTACTATCTGTTCAACAAATTCTAAGACTTTCAAAAAACATTACTTACAAACTTTCTTCACTAAATCTGTTTCATTATTTATCAGTTTGTGATTTTCTATAGATCTCTACATAGATCTTTCGTAATTACATTCTTTGACATATACTTCCTTTCACATACTTGGAAAACATTTCCATCATTACATTTATTAATAAAACATAGATATCGTTCGATTTAATACACGTTTGAATTTTACGATAACAATTCTGAATTAAACTATAAAATCCTGAGCTAAACTATAAAATCTCCCTTCAAATTCCGAAATCGCAAAAATCGAAAAATCGAAATGAAAAATCCCAAAAATTCCGAAATCGTCGAAAAATACGATCAAACATCCGCATGATTTTTTTACGAATATAACAATGAAAACTGCAATAAACTAATAAACAATATAGAAAAATGGCATTCAACAATATTTGTCGGATATTCAAGATATACAATTCTACAAAGTGGGATGTTCAACGTTGGCTTGTGGACTACCTTGTGCTGTGTTAGAGTTGACATGAAGTGGACTTCCTTTGGTTACCCATTAGAAACGGAATGTTTCTAGCGGCTTAAGACTGCGTGGTGGTCAGCATTCTTGTCCAATTCTCCCTCCCAATATCTCGTGTGGTCAGGTCTTGGAATTCGAACTCGATCATCATCGTGCTGTCTCCTCCTTCCGCCGATGACTCTTCTGATTGAGATGGGAGAGCCCTTTCTCTCTTCAGCACCGGGTAATTCCATGGTCGCCCTCGTCCATGAATAACTTCAAGTCTTCTTCGCCAAAGTTCCCTGTAGATCGTCATTTGAGATGGTAAAATGACTGATAATTGTAGAATTTATATTACGGGAGAGATGAGATGTTAATCTCCCCCGAGATGTTGATGTTAAGTCATTTCGGATGTTATTGATGCCATCATAGCGTCGTTCTCTTAATTGTTTAAGCGTTCATCACGACGCCTGTATAATCGTCATGAAATTCCTCCCTCAACTTTTGAAGTTTTATCATTCTTGAAGCTGTAGCTTTGTCGTATACATTTGAAATTGTTTCCTCGCTGAATGTCGATGTTAATATCACATGCACAATTACTGAGTGCCTTCGATGAATAATTCTATCTCTTTCGTTCAACTTGGAGACTAGTTTGTTTGAACGTCCTTCTGCTTCGAAGTCGTGGCTGATAAGATTCTCGCTTCCTCTCGTCTTTTCTCCGCGTCTAATTTCCAAAAACCACGTCCTTTTCAATCCATGGCTCTGATTGGTCGCTTATATTAATAGATCAAACTCTTCATTAATAACTTAAGAACTCGGCTGTAATTATATTCAATCGTTCTTAATTATCATTTAACACTCTTCATGATGGTTTAATGTAATAACTTTGTCCTAGTAATTATATATGTTAATTACTCTGTTGGTGTTAATTTTAATAGGTGGCTCCTCATTGGTCATGGTCGCGTGTCAGCCACGCGTCAGCTCCCCTCTTCTTCTCCTCGCCACACGCTCTGTTCCTCTCTCCACTTTTCCACTCGGGCGTCCTCGTTCCTGCTCGGACTGTTTGTCATTCTGGCGAAGCAAGTTCCGAATCCCCTTTCGACTACTAATTTGCTATTGGCCAGCCGAATTAACTCAGTTAATTCCTTCGCTAACCAAACCAGTTTTATGTCCGCTTCCAGCATCGATAAATTTTAACATGGGCTAATTTAGAAAACTTTCCACTAGTTGTATAATTTTCTGTCTCGTCTCTCCAAACGCGTACAGTACATGTCTTTAGAAGATTCCTTGCGGGTTGCAGCATTTAGTGATGAGTTAGGAGAGCAACGTAGTGTTCAACTTTATAATGTGTTGCTAGACAACAAGAGGATTTTTGAGGAGAGAATTGGCAAGGCCAATTGTTACACACATACGTTAAACGTGAATAATTATTCTGTGTTCTTTGGACATAGATATCCCGTTCCTTTTCGTTATCAAGAGGCAGTTCAACAGCAAATAGATCAGATGCTAGAAAATGGCATAATTGAATATTCTAATAGCTAGTATGTGAAGTCATTTATAACGGCCCTGTAAGCAGAAGGGAAGGTCAAGTTTCATGTAGAGGTACGCTCATTTTAAATTTAGCACTTAGGTGTGAAAAGGTTAGATTTATAATGTCGAAGAGGATTGGCAATACAGCATATGTTATTAAAAATGAAGTAGGTAAATAACTGAACGGAACGTACAACAATAGCCTGAGGAGATACATATCTTAAGCATATGAGTGAAGGAGTACAATGCACTAAAGTGTAAATTTTGGTAAATTTGTTTTTATAAATAATAATAATAATAATTGGTTATGGCGTGTGTGACTGTGGTCTGACTCAGGTAAGGTGATGTCAGAGCTGCGTATGCAAGAGCGTGTTGGTGAACACATAATTAGCTCTGGTGAGACAAGGCAGAACGAGGGGGTCTGTCTCAATCAGATAAGAAACAGCAGCAAAGGTAACGGAGTACAGAATATAGGTCATATTTAGCGTACGGCTGTTGACCTGAATTTAGGGTGATATATACATAGATTTAAAGAGATGGACTGATTAGGAGTCCCGCTCTGAGATACGGGTTTTTCTGAGGTGGACACAACTGAGAGCGTGACACGACATAAATTTAAAGGGATACATTGTTGACAACATGCACAGAAATAAAAGTCGGTTTATAGATATGTCTAAGATTTCTTCTTTTTTTCAGTAGTATGTTTATGTAACTTTTCTTAAACAGAGAATACGGCAATGGCGTCAGGAACGTCTCATCTGACGAGTGTGTGAGTGTAAAGTATCGTAACATGAGGTTACATTGTGGTCACGTGTAGGAGGTGTGACATCCTATTAGTATTCAGGGGAAGTGATATATTCTATGAACACTTGTACCGAATGAAATTCCAGAAATTCTCAAACCAATAAGCATGAAGATTTTGAAACTAATCAGTTAAATCGGCAAATAAACTTGTAAAACGATATCAAGTTGCCAACATAAGAAGTATTGCGTGTGAAGTGCATATAATTTTTTTCGCAATGTATTGTTTCAGGGTTATAAATGTGTTTTTTATCGAGCGGCAGAACCACCTGTAAAGACTCATATAGGCACAGTGTTCCAGAACAATGAATAAACACTGTCGACGAGAGAAGGTGAATGGAAGGGTATTTTACATGTTATGATATTTTTTCTAACGGTTGTATGTAATATGCTAATTGTGTTTCTTTTAAGGTTGTTTTGTTGAAGTTGATCCTAAGGTTTTTTGTTGTAAAAACCGTACGATCAACTGGGGCGTTTTGTAATATCTTCAAAGTTGAGATATTGTTATTATTATTATTATTATTATTATTATTATTATTATTATTATTATTATTATTATTATTATTATTATTTAATTCAGTGTGAAATATTATAACCACCCACACCATTTCTGTATTATTATTATCATCATTTTATATTGGTTGTTGATGAGAGAAGCAGGTTTCATATTTCATTAATTGATTTCAAAGGGAAGATTTATAAACGTATACATAATTATGATCATTTGTACGACGTGGCAAAGCAAGTTGAATACGTAGTAATTTTCAATCAGTTAGAAAGGCAGGGAAATATTTCTCAACGATAGCTCAACGTGTCTGCTAGGTCACAGCGGGAGGGATTCCTGGAAGAAGAAACAGACGCTACTTGAAGGGCCTTTCTCATAAAAAGGTTCAAGGCAGGTCAAGTCCGTCCAAAACAAGGAAATATTGCTACACAACGACACCAACATCTTTATTAGCTCCAAGACCACGAATTCTGAGAATTCAGACAAAGCTATGAAAAAGGTTCAAGGCAGGTCAAGTCCATCCAAGACAAGGAAATCTTGCTCACAACGACACCAACATCTTTATTAGCTCCAAGACCACGAATTCTGAGAATTCAGACAAAGCTATGAAAGGACGAATCGCAGACGACCAGTTGAGGAAGAGATGACTGCTATCGGTCGAGAGGAGTTTGATTGGTTGAAACTTTTGAAACTATGGTGCAAGAGTGAGGGTAAGGTGATGTTTTTATATGACCTTGCTCTGGACTCGACAGCCCAATTCTTCGTTATTCCTTCGACAGATTCCTACTGTTGAGTATGGATGACTTCAGTTAAATATAATTGCACAGCCGCCATCTTGAGGTTATGTAAACAATTGAACGAAGTTAGATGTCGGTGCATTACAATGTGTATAGACATATACTGTATCAAGTTTTATTGCGTTTGGTTGGTTAAATCGCGAGAAACGTCTATATAAAAGTCGCAAGTTTGCTTGGCCGCCATGTTGGTTTTGTAGTTACCAGGTTTTCAAAAGTCACACAGCTTAACTTCTAGTAGTTCCCTTTATCACCGTACAAACTTCCAGAGTGATATCGGTAATAGTTTCGGAGATATTGAATGCTGGTGAAATAATTCGCACAGCCGCCATGTTGTATTGGTGAGACATAACAAAATTTAAAGGGCACAGTCGGGGTCGTCCTGAATAGTGCTATAAACTTACCGAGTTTCATTGAAATCGCGCTAGCCGTTTAGATTTTATTAGGGGGGGGGGGTGCACACACACGAATCACACACGCACACACTAACAGACACACGGTCAAAAGGTGATCTCATAAGCCTATTTTTTCATAAATGAAAATAGGCTAAAATACCACGCACTTTTACTGCAGATGCGGGTAGAGCAGTCATTTTGTCACCCTTTAACCATCTCTGGTAACACTCATCTGACATAATGGATATGATGGCTCCAGTATCCATCAAAAACTTGCATGTCTGATCATTGACATTAATACTAATTATAGGTAATTCATTTGGCCTTTCCTCTTCAATGATCTCCTTTTCAAACAATAAATCCTCATCCGTTACTTCATAGATTTATTTTATCATAACTTGGTGCAGTGTAGTAGTATTTTCGATCTCTTCTACTTCCGTTTTGAAAATGAGTTTTTTTTTGTTCTTGAGCGACATTTTCATGGTTTCCCTGCTAACTAGTACTCGGCTTGGAATCCACACTCAAGTTCTTTTCACCTCTATTCCCATTTTCTTTCTCCCTCAATTCCTTCAAATATTCTTTTCCTTCCTGATCACGTTCGTCATATTTCTCCTTCTTAAATACGTCATTTTGCTGGATTTTGTATCGGTTATACCCTTCATTATACCGATTATTTCTGTTGTAATAATTGTTATTGTTGTACCGGTAGTTGTTGTTGTTGTGGTAAAAACCACTTCTACGGTTCTCGTGATTATTATTCCGGCCTTGCTGTTGTTGATAAGGACGACCTCCACGGAATCTCCTCTATCTGGGCTCCGGTCTCCTATCTCTAAAGTAGGTGTTACGCTCGGGACCTACAGTATATTTCCCTTTTCTTGGACTTTCGGGCTTTCTGTCTGCTGTCTTTGGTTTATAAACACAGTATTGATATCCTTATAATCTTGTCGGTGATTTCTGGATTCTACATTGGGCATTGGACTCGTGTAATCCAACTTTCTGAGCAACTCATCCATGCCAGCTAAATCACATATTCCTGACTTCAATTTGCAGCATCCTAGCTATCGCATCGATTAGCTGCGCCGTCGACAATGGTGGCTGAAGAAAAGGTAGTCGGGTGAGCTGTGTCATAAAGAAATCAGCTTAGCGCGTCGGTAAAGTGCCCACATATTTCTTGAATAAACTTCTGTGCGTAAACTGTTCTGCGCCTCGATTGACAAAAAACGTTTTATTAGGGCTTCTGCGAACTATTCAAAGTCCACGAATGTGTAACTAAAAGCGCAGAGCCATTCAAGAGGTCCGTCAGATAAATAACGCTCTACTATCTTCATCTCTCTCCCTCGATGAATGTGAGCTTCAATAAAGTAATCCTTGAGGTTACGGATGTACTCAATTGGGGTGAAACTATCGAGATTGCTAAACTTACGAGGTTTGTCCTCAAAGTTTCGAATCACCGTCTAATTTCTAGGTTGAGAATCTTGAATATTTGATCTATAATCTCTTACGTCTCTTTCGGTCTCTTTCCTTCTTTCTTCTTGTCCCTCAGTATATCTGAATACTCTTTCTTCTGGCCTGACTTCTCTTTCGTCTATTTCTATATTATTTCTCCTAGTATGACTTCGATAATCCTCTAGATCTATCTTTTCCTTTTCTTCTATTTCCGTGATAATATCCTTCAATTGCTGTCTTACTTCCTTCTTCAAGTCTTCTTTATAAACTTCGAGACTAGCAACATCTCCTAAGTTTAAACTTAACAATTTCCTACTGATATATTCTTCTATTTCTGTAGATTTCCCCTCATTGATCGCTTTCATGTCAGTGACAACCTTATCAATACGCTCTTCTATGGTTTCCTCTAAAGACTCCTTCAAAGATTTATTATCCTCGGTCGATTGATTTTGATCGTCTACCTGTGTTTGTAATAACTGATCATTACGGTTTACTAATTCTGACCTTTCGCTAGTAACATCACGGTTTATTTGTAACTGTGTACTGGCTATCATTCGCTCAATATTATCTTGTATTGCTTGACATGTTCGCTGTTGGACTTATTCCACTCGCTTTTCCAAACGATAACATTTGCCTTAAACATTTCGGCAATGTCTATCTCTATATCCTCCTTAAGGATTTTATTGTGATCTATCACCTGATTAGGTAGAGTATCTACATTAGTCTTTAAATCGGCTAACGAAACAGTTGTTTCTATTGTTTCTAAAGTGTCATCCACAAATTGGGTTCTTAAAGCACCTATGTTTTCTGAACATTGTGTTTTGGATTCCTCTACCTCTCTCCTAATTTTGTTTATGTTCCCTTGGACCTTAGTAACATCTACAAACATAGTATTGACTTCCGTTTGCATCTTATTAATATCGGTCTGTACACTAGTGATGTCAATTTGTACATTGTTGACATCGACCTGCATATTAATTACGTCATCCTGAACCATAGCTACTTTGGATTGGACATTAGATACATCGGTCTGGACACTTTCAACTTTGGTCTGGACACTATCGACCTTAGTTTTCACACTACTTAAATCATCCTGAATTTCTCTGGAACTGGCCTGCAAACGTGACACATTTTCATTTACATCAGTGGCACTGGTTTGTAAACACTGTAAAGAAGTCTGCACACCCTGTATCTCCTCCTTAAAACTCTCCTTAACACCAACAACCTTGACTACAACTGTGTCAAGATCCTCCTTACGATCCCTCTTAAATTGATCCAGGTCTCGCTAAGCCTCCTGAAATTTACGTTGCATATCATGCATATTCATATTCAAATTCTCCTTTATCTCATCTTGGACATTATCCAAATTTTCCTTCAATTTACTTTGGACACCATCTAAACTTTCCTTCAAACTTTCCTTCATATTACCCTTGATTTTATCCATCACCTCCTCCCTCATTCGCCTGACATCCTCGGTCGCCATCGTTGCCATTACAACAATATAAAACAGAAATGCTGTAGGGATACTTTCAAAACAGACGAATACAACAACATTTTCGAGCAACCTTTAAATCCATGTATTTGGGCATCTCATTGTCTACCGATAACTTAATATTAACTTACCAGACACCCTATTGTTAATAAACCTTTTCGTGTAGTTCGTTCGCTAAAGACTTATTTTAAATATACTACCATGAAGAACATTTACATTTTATGTCGTAAAAACAAGTTAGCTTTGCATTGACATGACTAACATCGGTCATGAACCGGTCAAAATAAAATGAGATTCTGATCATAGGTCCTTTTCGAACAATTCCACCTATTATTCCTTTCTCATGCTTTCCATTAGATCTGACCTTTGTTTGAATGCAACATTACTAAAAACAATTCAAAGTACCTATATAATCACACTCATATCCATCACAAATGGTATGATTAATAATCCCATTAACTCTAAATAGAAGTGTTACAATTTTGATGACTCCTAAATGGCCTTACGAAGCTATTTCGTTGCCCCTTAACGGTTTTTTGCAAGCCTACCACTTTGGGCAGCCATTTCTTCTACTGTGCCTGTATATTCGAGAAGTAACCCGCCAGAAATCCTTAGCTGAGCTGGATCACAGAATTTTGAAAGCATACGGCTAATATACTTAAAAAATCCACTCCAACAAGGTCTTCGAGAATATACGCAGAAGACTGCAATGGTATTATGGAAATACACAAATACACTTTGGCTCAGGTGAACACTTACCTTGTTATCTCTCGGGGTTTAAAATGGGTAGTCAGCTTCAAACCTGAAATGGGGCTCCACAATATCATCTCCCATTATATCTAGATTAAGTCACTCGAAAGACGACGTAGGAAATGAACTAAGTAAATGTAATAACAAAAGTAAACTATTATCTATACAAACAAAAATAATCCCTAACTTAAAATTAATTAATAAATAATTACATTCTTTCACACCTCTCCACATATACGCCACTGAAATCGCTGTGTTTTCAGAACATCAGAAATTAAATTTTGATAGGCCTATGTCTCCTACAAGTGTTAAAACAATTTAAATTTTTGGCGTGCCTAGTATTCTTTAACAAGTTATTAAAATACTTGAGAGTGACGCAACGAGTGCCTCTAGTCATGTGACACGATTATATAATGTTACAGCTTCTTTCCGGCCAACGACCTGCTTTCATTCATAAAAGTCGTGGCTACTACAACTCTCTCCATTAATACAAAACAGTGCCCTTGATATTATAACAGGTAATTTCAACTCAGAGCCGTATACTCGTTCGCTAACTGCCAAGCGAGTGCATCTTACGGCTCCAATGTTACAAGTTTTAAATTATCATTCGCACTAAACAAAACTTGCTATAACTCACTTATTTCTTACTCAAACACGTTAAAACTTTCACACAGCGATACAAGCATTCCCTTTAACCATGTTAACCTGGTAAAGCTAACCTCAGTCACACTTAAAAATTCAAAACATTCATTCCAAGAATATCAACTCTTACATACAGTACAATTCAAAAACATATAATAAATTATTATTCCTAATATCTTATTCCCTTGATTAAATAATTATTGGACATTTATTTACAGTATAATTTGCATTATTATTAATAGCGTTGGCTATCATAACGATATAAATTCGTTATATGAATATATATGAGTTTTAGCTCCGATCCTAATTTAAATCCTTCCGCACATTATCAGGATCCTTCAAAGATCTCCTTCACCTTTCAAAATACTACTGCACATTGTCATATCAGGTTTATAGTCGTATTCAGTCTAATGTGTTCAACCAGCAAAGATCAAACACACGTATTTTCTCAAATCGTGTTTAATAAAATGTGAATAATTAGTATGTAATAACACGAGCCTCCGTGGCTTAGGAGGCAGCACGCCGGCCTCTCACCGCTGGGTCCGTGGTTCAAATCCCGGTCACTCCATGTGAGATTCGTGCTGGACATAGCGGAGGCAGACAGGTATTTATCCGGGTACTCCGGTTTTCCCTGTCACAAATTTCATTCCAGCAACACTCCCAACTATCATTTCATTTTACCTGTCAATCATTTCATCATGGCCCCAGGGGAGTGCGACAGGCTTCGGCAGCCGGCACAGTTAATATCCTCGCCGCTAGGCGGGGGTTTCATTCATTCCATTCCTTGACTGGTCGATCGACTGGAAGCAGGCTGTGGATTTTTTTCAGTATAAAATAGCAAAAGTTAACATCATTCTTCCCATCTTAATTCCCGCTCACATCTCCTGTCTTCACATCTAAATCGTGTATTTATACTTTAGAGGTCTTCATAACTCAATTCCTTTAGTATAATGCCAAATGCTTACTATAATAGTCTTGCCTTGCAACGACTTCCCTTACTTGCGGATAACACACCTCGCAGTTACACAACATTTCTCTAAAAAGCCTCGTATACCTTTGCATATGGAAATACGATCTCCTTCACTACTTGTTAAACAATCTATTACACAAATAATTGTTATCATCTTCTCTTCCACAAAACTAGCGTTTACATAAAATTGGCATACTCATCAGCTTTGCTACAATCAACCACTGGTATCTTAAACAGTTAAATCTGTTATTAAGCGTTCCCTTCGTTGATACTGACGACATTAGACTTAACGTGTAAGACCTCCATGAGTTTACTTTAAAAATATTACTTAGATATCGACTAAAAGTTGCATATACATTTAATAAAAATACATTAAATATCCCACCGTACTCATCTGGTTTCAAAGTTACACGTCCTGCAATAGCACGTCCACAACATGTCGTGATATTATACATTGTGTAAAAATAACCACAAATGTTATTTATGTGTCCGATAAAAATCTATCTCGACGGGGATAAACTAGCTTTGAATTCTCTATCGTCGGATGAAAGAATCTTCCATGAGTATATATATCTCTTATAATGTTTAAATAGACGAAAGATCTTAGCTTTCTCTAATAAAATAAATATTGTCAATTTCGGAAAGTGTCTTCATTCCATACAAAGAACGTCTATGAGTATATGACTTCCTATCGAAATCATGACGAATGTTTCTTGTCATATCGACGTAAAGTTCATAATTATTGTGATATTACAACAATATATCACACGTTATTTCTTCTTCTCTTGATGTTTCTTTTTAACAATTAAGATGCCCAAATTAAATTACTGAAAAGAATTTCATTGGCATCCTAGACAAAATGTCATAATCCTCAATTCAAAATGAATTGGAAAACGATAAAAATTAAATTTACTGATCTTCAATAAAAATTACTGGATTACTAATTCCTTAAACAAAATTTTAACTATCTCATTTTAGCAACTGCATCGTATTATAACAATGTGAAAATGACGAAAAATGATCACCTTACATGATCTCGTAGAATAAAATGTTGTTACATACATGAAATACAAATATACATCGAAATATGGATAAAGGTTTTGCTCTGGAATGTCACTTTAAAGCTCTAACTACATATAAATAAACACTACGGTATTACCTTGACTGAAGATTTCTCGGAGTTCTGGTTAAGTATTAGGAAGTACTTAGTTGTTTCCTTCTCCAAGAAATTAAGCTGGACCCTAGTCCATCCCCTCGAACCAACGACCTCGGACCAGGAAGGAATTTCTCTCCGGAAAACATCAAGCTCCATCTGGGATCGAACATCAACCTCCCGTTCATCGATCTTCTTTGTTGACGGGTCCTTCCTTGGCATCTTGACTTTGTTCTTATATCTTCGTTCTCCGACTTGATAGAGTTTCATTATATTATCGAGTAACGTTGTAGGTTCAGTCAGCTTCATATTCACAAATAAATTCGCAATGGAAGTTCTGGACCTCACTCGTTGATACAATATTCATAAAGGAATACTATGAAATAATTACGTAGCTCGCAGATGTTATGTTCAAGTTCATGAATAACGTTAATGTACGAGATGTTGGTGTACATAACGTTTCATGTATACTTGATGTGCAGACAATCAAGAGTAATCTCATTTTCGAAGCACCATTGTTGAATCTATTACTCTGCATCAAAAGTATCCCTGGCGCATATAAGTTCTTAATTCATCATCTCAAACATATTACGTATCATGATTAATATTTCCACTTGCTGAATATACACAGTCATAATTCTGGTGTAACAATATACTGCTTCAATGTTAATGGCAATCACTGTTACTCACGTGAACTTCATAAAGTGACTCTGCATTCGCTGTAATCTGGTTGTAACTAAAATGCTTTACGGCTATGGAGTCCGTCACTTTTCTTCTCCACTTCTAAATCAGCTACATTTATTAAAGTCTTTAGTCGTTGACGCAGAACATTTGTATAATACTTATTTGCGTTCGAAACTATAATCTGTACTAAAAAGATTTGTTCTATTCACAAACAATAGTCAGTTATTGCGGTATTAACACTCTTCGCAACTTCACCTAAATCGAAGCCCGGGCGATCTCCACAATCAACCCTCTACTGCCGCTGCCTCCACGAGTCATCGAAACGCTGGACTCGGCTAACACCTTCGGGACTACAATTCTCCTGGAATAAACGTCTGCGCAATTCAAACTTCGAAGGAACAAGAGCCCTTTTGCTTGGCGTCTCCCCTCCAACACAACGGTTCTAGCCGCCATTTCTTATCCTCCCCCAGAAATATAGCGCTCACTAGAAAAATGCTTATTACGTCGTATTTCGAACATTCGGCGATTTTCAAAGTACTGTAATATTTTCTTATAATTTTCATCTTATTACGAATTCATAAAATAACTTTCTTGGGCCTAAATGTAATAATTATCCATATAATTTAGTTGAAGGTAATCCCGTCTTCAATAAGACATCTCCTTATTGGCTGTGAGCTCATATCCAATTATATATTTTATAACAATAATTAAACATATTACGTGATAAATCCACTGTTGCTAGGTCATTTCCAAGCTTCTAGAATATTCTATTGCGCAACATATCACGTGATGGAATCTTCCCCCTTGCTCAACACTGTAACACGACTGGTTTGTGTCAAGTTCCAGTATCTACATTGCCATGTTAAATTATATCGTGGGCTACAAAAATAATCTCATTTTCATCCCAAATAATTCATTTTTCGGGGGCAGTATGGTATATTATATTCCATGTCCCAAATCGCAGTTCCCTAAGAGGTAATTAAGAAAAGGGGTAGGTAATTAGCGCCCAAGGGTTTATGTGGGAGTATCGGGTAATAAAAGTGGCAAGGTAAAACTGATTGGAGCACCTTCTCAAAGACATTCCAGTATATAATATAAGAAAGTTTAAACATTTCGTCAGACAGTGGCAGGGAGGGAAGGGAAATGAATGTGTGTTAAATACTTTTATGATAATTATGTATATTTTAATATAGGCTTGCTTTGGGTTATTGATGGAATTTTGTATTTATTTCATTAAGGTTAATAATTTGTCAGCAGGCCATAAGAATGTATAATATCGGTACTACTACTACTAATTATAATAATAACTTCAATACTACTAGTAATTTGGTTTGTGTCAGAAATGCAGCCATCATAATCACGCAAATTTTATAATCGGTGATTTCTTTTGTTTAACGTTGCTAGAAATATCGTCACCGAATTTTGTCTTTCATGCACATCGTGGCAAAATATTAAAATACCATATGAGAATTTAGTTACATGTAGGGATGATAGAAATACTCTCTACTGTACCCATGTCAGTAATTTCCATGGAAAACATGCTTCTGCCTCCAGCCAGCATCAGTCCTCAGGCGTGTACCGTCCTCCCACTTAGCAGTTGCATATTTTGATCTGAGACTAAAAGGTATCAACTCTACAATGATAAAGCACAACTCTATTCTAAAGACTTTAATTCAGCTCTAAATCATGGCTTCAAACAAACAAAAACACAATCCCAATATATAACACAAAACAATGCAAAATTACTCCTACAATCCACTAATATTCGCACTTTATCCTTGCAAATCCAAATGATTATTCATTCACCATGAGATTGGCATCAAAATTCATTCTCAAGTGCGCTGATGCACAGGTAAATTACACATAAACTGTACTTATATTCTTAAGTCACCTATTGTGACCTCTTTCATTTCACAATCTTAATTGTTTACTCTCAACACCTCTTAATTTACATTATGCGTACACTTGTGTTTTGTATCTCTCTTCCCACCAAAATGCTTTACCATGCATTAACCAATTTATGGGTTGCACATCAAATTTACTTGCAACTCCACAATTATTTGTAATCATACCCCTTTCTGCAGTTCCCTTCTGCAGTTCCCTTTTCTACAGTTCCACTGTATGCTGTCATGAGTTCAATTTCAAAGATTCCGTCACCGCTGTGTCAGATGGTATATTATGCTACCCTTGCGTGAGCATAGACTATGGCATCTAGTGTCGACCTTTAGAACACAGTGACACTGTCAGTATAAAAATGCAACTTTCAACAACTCATAAGTTTGCCAAGTATTACGTTATCAGAACGATCCTTAATTAACAATGTGTTTCAAACCACACAAATTCATTATACAATACAACAACGACTCTTTTTATAACAAACAGGGTTTCAAAGTCTGTCCATTCTAAATGTCAAGCTTCAAGGGTCGGTTAACATCTCCCCCTCGGATCTACTTGTATACAATGGGAATGAGTCGAGCGGTCACAAAACCACGTTCTATGTCTCTCCCAAACTCCCTTCTCTCTTTACCTCCAAGCGGTAACTTGTGACTTTAAATGCAATAGTGCAGTCTCAATGACCTACATATCCCATATGATTTAAATTAAATTGTATGCAAGATAGGTTATGGACGTGTTTAAACATTTATTCCTAAACTTAGGATATTAATAACTGGCCTCAACAGGTCCATTACATTATATGAAGGAACGAGATTCATCATTCACTGGTCGAATTGGCTAGCCGGCATCTTATTAAATGTCACGGTCAGGCACATCCTGCCGCCAAAATTCGCTTCCCAGGAGCTGAATTTATCCAATAACTAGTTCTCGGTCGATATCAGGTGTCATGCTGAGGTTTCCATTGTTATCCTCCCATACACCACAGGATTCGAATCCGGAACATTCCATATCCATCCACAGAGCTAGGGTCAGCCACTAAGTACGCTCTGGCAATAATAAATATCTCTGTATGCCCTAGGCTATACGAGATTTCACACGTCGATTAGACTACCTGGCTCCCCTGACCATAGTGCTATGATCCCGTCCTTTAATTAGTAAGATAAATCTATCAATTACTCTTACAAGCTTATTCACAAGCTGCAAATTCAATTCTCTATTAAACTCTTCCATTTTCTAGATTCTTGCATATTTATTTCCATTATCATAATATACTCTGATATTTAATTGCTTATGCTTAGCCCTTCATGTATAATATTACTGCTTGGACAGATAAATATTCCAATTAGCATATATATTTTGCTTACAACCATTTTTCCCTGATGTGTATTCGTTTATTCTTATTCTTATTATTATTATTATTATTATTACTGACATGAATTACCATCACCGACACAACGTAACCCTTTTCAATAACCGAACATCCGTGTTCGTTACGTTACGTTTTTATAAAACTTAATTGCCATTTTAAGTAGTGGAGTAATAGGAGTTCTGCCCCCCCCCCCCACCACCTCTCCCTCTGACGTCACATACTAACCCGCAATACATTCAGGGGCAAAGCCAATATCTCGTCAACCCATGGTCCGATTTTGACAAATGAGGTGTCGTTGGACTCGGGCTAACGCCCTCTTTACAACGGACTACTCATTTCAACCCCTAAATAAAACCTACCCCTACTAGGGGGTGAAATTGTAATTATTTAGTGAAAGTCTCTTTTCAAATGGGACATGTATAAGGTGCGCTGCTAAAATGAACTTAAACGTGGTTGCTCATATCGCGCATGCGTTTTACGAGATGCCGCTATGGATGAACATTTTTGTTTTTGTTTTTTACGCATGCGCACTTGGGATTTTTGTAAGAGGGCGAGCTCTTTGAAATAAATGATTGATAAGAAGAGGTTTTGGTGGTGAGGAGAGAATCAGATAGTCGCCTACTTTCCTACGAAGTTTGCCGATATGTCTCAAACGCAAGGTCGGATTTGGACGTGTGACGTGTCAAATCGATTGTCTCGAAGCCCTATACATGTTATTAATAGGTTAAAGTTTTGAGAATGAGGGAAACAGGCATTTTGGGGGTAAAACCGTGATTTTAGACTTTTTCCGATATTTCACGAATGCATGGTCGGATTTGGTCCTATGACGTGTCAAATGGCTTGTCTCGAAACCCTGTGTATTTTGGTAATAGGTTAAAGTTTTTGAGAATGAGGGAAACAGAATATTTTGGGGTAAAAACGTGATTTTGAACTTTTTGCTATATCTCGCGAACCAATCATGCTAGAGGCATGAACGAGGGGTCCAAGGACTTGGGCTGACGTCCTCTTTGCTATGGACCACACGTTATATTTTAAAAAAAAATTGGAAACGCGATTTAGGGGTAAACACGTGTTTTTTTGTGATTTTTGCCGATATCTCACGAATCAATAACGCTAGAGACATGTACGAGGTGTCCTAGGACTCGGGATAACGCCCCCCTTTCGAGTGTGGTAGATATTGTTTTCCAAAAAAAAAATTCGCAAAGGGACTAACGCCATACACATTGAAAAAAAAACTGTTTTTTTCCTTTACCTGTTTATAATGTCCATGAAGCGTGGTGGTTGATAGAGACGATACAGCTGGGTGTGTGTGTGTTTTTCAACGAACCTGTCGCTAACCACAAGGACCATGCTTAATAGAACAATCGCTATTTCGGCTGGTCGGTGTATGACAGAACGAGCATGCGTTTTCTGATATTTTACCTTTAACGTGTAAACGGTGATGAGAACTTGATTCTATGTTGGTCGAAGCGAGTATCGAAAACAAACGAGCAGGAGGTGAAGGTCATTTGAGCTTATTGGAAGGCTCCGATCTGACTTGACAACAGGTGCAATGGAAAAAATGACCAAGACGCTTGAAGGTGAAATAATCTGACCATCGTGGTGGCAGGGAAGAGCGAAATGCATGCATACACGTGTGAGATGACATGTACGCTAAACAAGTTACATCCTGTTTTGCTTCGTACGTGACAAAATGCAAGTTCATGTGAAATTTGATTCGCCACAGGTGTTCACTTTGGGCGTTAGCTGTCCACGTGACCGATAACAGAATGGTCAAAGCGTGGGAAAAAATGATTATACATGCAACGTAGCATATATAAAGACATGTCGTTATCATTTCCACTCTCACTTGGTTGGACTACCTTTGAACACATTGCGTTGCGTGAAACACTTGGTCTTGTTTAACAGTTTTGGTGTTGGTGGAAAATACTTAACCTTGTTGTGGGGTAGGTATATACATATATATATTTATTCATTTATACATTTATTGATTAATATATATATTTACAAGCAATTATTTATTGATTAGGTAATTAATGATTTTATTTATTTGTTTGCAGATAACCGGCATACCTTACATGTCTGAGGGAGAAGAAACCATTGCACTTTTGACCCCACTAGAAGGGAAGAACAACAAGTCACTGCAAGTAAAGGTGAGCTGATTTTTTTAAACTAACTTGTTTCATTTTTTTTGTTTTATGTTTTATTTTATGAAATGTATGTATTAACTTGAATTTAGGTATTTATAGCGGTTTATTTTATTTATTTTTAGAAACTTGGAAAGAATAGTCTTACCGACGTAGTAGTCGCTGAAAAAAAAACGAAACGCACTAAAGCGAAACCACTGCCAAAGAGTGAACTGTTTAAAACTCAGGCAAGTCCAACTTAAAAATGCTATTCCATTTTACCACTACTGAAAACTCGTAGACAAAAAAAATTCATTACCTGTACATGACTGGGACAATGATTGCTTTCTTGATTAATGGCTATGTTGTTGTTGTTGACTGGGAAAAGTACAAGGCCATGTTGGATTTTCTAAAAATAAAAATGATAAATTTAATTTATGGGTGGTTCCCTATGGACTCAACGAATATTCACAGGTTTGAACATGATAATGTGAACAAAATGACATGACATTCATTTTTGTTTATTTATTGGTTAAAGGGAGGGTGGGGGAATGTAAATGACTGTAGCTTTATAAAAAAGAAAATAAGTACATGAGTTACTGTTAGTGCCAACATACAGTTTATTTTTAATGGTGTTTTGATATATTAATGCCAATTAACGTTAACGTTTTATTTACAAGTATTGATTGATTGAGTGATGGGTTATTTTGTTTGCTTTTAGGTGTCGTCATGTGCCATTAACGTAATGAACAGACAGTGAACAAGCATGCATTATGCTTTAAAGTACTCTGTGCTCTTGTGCAATGTTAATAACTTACAATAAGAAAAAGTTTTATTATAACACATGGCGTTAGTACCAAATACAACAAGTGAGCAAGTTGGTTTACCACGTGGGATAAATTTAAAATCAGAACATGATCGATGGTTAACATTTGAATCCTGGCCTGTAGGCTTTTTGTCGACGCATGAACTTGCAAAAGCCGGTTTTTTTTACTTGAACCGAGAAGATGTGGTGCGCTGTGTGTTTTGTCGTATTGAACTTTCACACTGGGAAGAAGGGGATGATCCCTTTAGAGACCATTTGCGATGGTCTCCTCACTGTCCTTACATGCTTGGAAAGCAAGTGGGTAACCTACCCGTGCATTCATTTTACCGAACCACAAGGCCTTTGGCTGCTACTTACGTTGCTGAATCACAAATAAATAATAATAATGATGTATTACCAGTCAACGGTAGTGTCGATATATGTGGTCCATATGCCATAGACAGTGTTGAATTGGCGTGTGCTTTTGAAAAATTGGGAGTTTGCAAGACTAAAGCACTAGCACACCCAGAGTACAGCTCTGTTGAAAAACGTTTCGAATCTTATAAAAATGTTTGGCCATTAATATTAAAACACCTTACCAAACAGCTAAGTGAAGCTGGATTTTTTTATACTGGTGAAGGGGATAAAACAATATGTTTTTATTGCGGATTTGCTTTAAAGGATTGGCAAATGACTGATGACCCTTTAGTGCAACATGCTCGTTGGTTACCAAACTGTAAATACATGGTGTTGCTTAAAGGTCAGGAATTTGTGAACACTATTCGTAAAGAAAAAGTGATTGCAGCACAAGACATAAAAGTGCCTTTAGAGTTAGAGCACGCGGAGCAAATACATAAGGCTGAAAGAAAAGACTTGTCTCACGAACAGATACAAAAGTGTGACCAACAATTATGTAAAATTTGTTATCAAGATGAACTAGGTGTTGTATTTTTACCCTGTGGACACATGATAGCCTGTGTCAAATGTGCATTAAAACTTAACACTTGTGCTATATGCAGAAAAGTAGTATCTGCTACAGTTAGGGCATTTCTTGCATAACTAGTATAATTTATTCGCCATGCATAGTGCAAAATCCCTAATTGCACAATATTATTAAAACTGTTTTAGAGTGTAATAGATATGCTTTTGTTTTGTTTATAGACTACTACAATGAATGTTTTGAATGCTGTGGGACAATCATGTGGCTTAGAGACAAAGAAGCTCAGCGAATTGCCAACGCATATTCCATTCCGCATTATCAAGATTCGGAAATTGAAAACAGCATATGGTGATCGTGTACTTTGTGTATGTGAAAACTTTGAGACATTTCTGCCTATACGGTTTAATGATATGTCGGAAAGTGTTTTTGATGAAGTCAATAATGCTGTGCAACCTGTACACTTAATTTATGAAGGTTTTAAAAACAATAGGTGCATGATTCGTTTTAATTAAATAAAAAAGTCAAATAATAATGGAAGATATAAGTCATGACAATGGACTGAAAGAAAAAATATGTGTATAGAATAATAATGTCTTAGTGTTTAGTATTGTCTTAAAAATATTATCATGAAACCAAAAAATGTATATAAAGTTTGTAAATAAATGAAAATAATGGTACAATGTTGTTTTATTTTCTATAGAAGTCAGAATATTTAACATTGCAGAGTATACATGATTATGACAATAAAAAGCACACTTAATACAAGTCTTTGCCTTTACGATAGTGTGTTATAGTTTTAAAAACAAAGCTTGTTGTAGATCTTTTTTCTTCCACGGTAAACAATAGGCATGAAAACGTTATTGTCCTGTTTTGGATCATTATCACTATCATAATCATAAGCTGCATGATCTATATCACTATTATTATAATCACTATAATTATCCTCAACATTATCCTCAACATTACTAAAACCAGTTAAATATTCCTGGTCCTCTTCCTGTTCCTCTTCCTCTTCCTCTACAGTGTCCTCGTGTAGAGTCTGCGTGGCTTTTGATAATGTTAAGGGTTTTTTGAACATTGAATTATTTTCAATAGTAGTATTGTTTTGTAGCACTTGCTTTTTAACATTTTCATGATTTTCTGTTGACAGCAACAGTGTTTCATGCAGTACACTACATTGATGATCACTGACACTTAAAACCACACTATTTTTGCTTTTTAGCTCACTGCGACATTGTTTTGAACGTTGTTTTGTACAACGCCAAATAACAGTTCCATTTTTATTGGTTCGTTTCACAATATATGAATATCCTTTATAGAATGCATGAGGCTTACCATACCTAGTCACAGATACTTCCATATCAACTGTCAAGCTTAGACTAAGCTCTAGTAAAGACAACTTGGTAATAAGAACAATAGATTAATGTGCGAGCATATATGGGTGCAAATGTGGGAGCAAAAAAAAGTGGGAGCAAAAAGTGGGAGCAAGAATTGGGAGCAAAAAAAGTGGGAGCAAAAAGTGGGAGCAAAAATTGGGAGCAAAAAGTGGGAGCAAAAAGTGGGAGCAAAAATTGGGAGCAAAAAGTGGGAGCAAAAGTGGGAGGAAAAGTGAGTGTAAAAGTGAGTGCAAACGTGGGTTCAAAAGTGAGTGCAAAAGTGAATGTAAAAGTGAATGTAAAAGTGGGTGCAAAAGTGGGTGCAAGAGTGGGTGCAAAAGTGGGTGAAAAAGTGGGTGCGAAAGTGGGTGCAAAAGTGAGTGCAAAAGTGGGTGCAAAAGTGAATGCAAAAGTGGGTGCAAAAGTGGGAGCAAAAAGTGGGAGCAAAAAGTGGGAGCAAAAAGTGGGAGCAAAAATTGGGAGCAAAAAGTGGGAGCAAAAGTGGGAGCAAAAGTGAGTGTAAAAGTGAGTGCAAACGTGGGTTCAAAAGTGAGTGCAAAAGTGAATGTAAAAGTGGGTGCAAAAGTGGGTGCAAGAGTGGGTGCAAAAGTGGGTGCAAAAGTGGGTGCAAAAGTGGGCGTAAAAGTGGGTGCAAAAGTGGGTGCACGAGTGGGTGCAAAAGTGGGTGAAAAAGTGGGTGCGAAAGTGGGTGCAAAAGAGGGTGCAAAAGTGAGTGCAAAAGTGGGTGCAAAAGTGAATGCAAAAATGGGTGCAAAAGTGGGAGCAAAAAGTGGGAGCAAAAAGTGGGATCTGAAGAAAGTAGGAGCAATTATGAGAGTAAATGTGAAAGGAAAAGTGGGAGCAAGTATGGGAGCAAATGTGAAAGCAAAAGTGGGAGCAAAAAGTGGGATCTGAAGAAAGTAGGAGCAATTATGAGAGTTAATGTGAAAGGAAAAGTGGGAGCAAGTATGGGAGCAAATGTGAAAGCAAAAGGGGGAGAAAAAAATGAGAGAAAAAGTGGGACCAAAAAGTGTAAGCAAAAGTGGGAGCAAATATGAGAGCAAAAAAATGTGGGAGCAAAAAGTGGGAGCAAAACGTGTAAGCAGAAGTGGGAGCAAACAAGTGTGAGCAAATATGGGAGCAGAAAGTGGGAGCAAATGTGAAAGCAAAAGTGGGAGCAAAAAGAGCGAGCAAAAGTGAGTGCACAAAGGGGGAGCAAAATGTGTGAGTAAAAAGTGGGGTCAAATGTGGTGTTTTACTAAAACAATCCCCCCTAACCTAACCTAACCTAACTTTACTCAACCTAATTTCACCTAACCTAACTTCACCTAACCTAACCTTCCAACTCTCAGATCAAAAATTAAATTCTGGCTATAGTCGCGTTGGAATCCAAAACCTCTGGGATAACACCCAAGTATACTAGCCACTACACCGCGAAATGAGCAAATTATCATGCAACACAATACAAAAATAAAAAGTTTTATGTAGTGTAACTCATTGGCTGACAATCATAGTTGAGAATTCAAACCCAAGACCTCAGGACTTTAGTTTTGAACATTATCAGAAATATTATTCCATTTACATTTTGCTGTTGCTTATAGTTATAAGAGTTGGCATTAATATGGGAGCAAAAGTGAAAGCAAAAAGTGGGTGCAAGCATGGCTGGTTGTAGAGACTTTCATATCAACTAATACACATAAATTAAATTTTAGTAAAGTGACTTGGCTAATAATAATAATAATATTAACAGTTTTAAAAAAATTCAAGGGGATTGATATTTTTCAGGGTGTAATTTCCAAAGTACTGTCAAGAATAATAATTACATGAACAGATTCCAAGAACTCTAGAGTGCTTTTAAGGTTAATGATTGGCTAGGAGTGAGATAGAGCTAGCTAACCTAAGTTAACCTCAGCTCAGTAAACCTAACCTTGTCACATGGCATGTTCTACAAGTATAGACTTGCTTTGAGACTGGCTATGACGTCACAGATGAATGGCGGTGGGAGGCTGGCAAAAAGGACAATGTTTTTGGGTAATAAAAAGTCGTGTCCAGCCTCCCACCGCCATTCATCTGTGACGTCATAGCCAGTCTCAAAGCAAGTCTATACTTGTAGAACATGCCATGTGACAAGGTTAGGTTTACTGAGCTGAGGTTAACTTAGGTTAGCTAGCTCTATCTCACTCCTAGCCAATCATTAACCTTAAAAGCACTCTAGAGTTCTTGGAATCTGTTCATGTAATTATTATTCTTGACAGTACTTTGGAAATTACACCCTGAAAAATATCAATCCCCTTGAATTTTTTTAAAACTGTTAATATTATTATTATTATTAGCCAAGTCACTTTACTAAAATTTAATTTATGTGTATTAGTTGATATGAAAGTCTCTACAACCAGCCATGCTTGCACCCACTTTTTGCTTTCACTTTTGCTCCCATATTAATGCCAACTCTTATAACTATAAGCAACAGCAAAATGTAAATGGAATAATATTTCTGATAATGTTCAAAACTAAAGTCCTGAGGTCTTGGGTTTGAATTCTCAACTATGATTGTCAGCCAATGAGTTACACTACATAAAACTTTTTATTTTTGTATTGTGTTGCATGATAATTTGCTCATTTCGCGGTGTAGTGGCTAGTATACTTGGGTGTTATCCCAGAGGTTTTGGATTCCAACGCGACTATAGCCAGAATTTAATTTTTGATCTGAGAGTTGGAAGGTTAGGTTAGGTGAAGTTAGGTTAGGTGAAATTAGGTTGAGTAAAGTTAGGTTAGGTTAGGTTAGGGGGGATTGTTTTAGTAAAACGCCACATTTGACCCCACTTTTTACTCACACATTTTGCTCCCCCTTTGTGCACTCACTTTTGCTCGCTCTTTTTGCTCCCACTTTTGCTTTCACATTTGCTCCCACTTTCTGCTCCCATATTTGCTCACACTTGTTTGCTCCCACTTCTGCTTACACGTTTTGCTCCCACTTTTTGCTCCCACATTTTTTTGCTCTCATATTTGCTCCCACTTTTGCTTACACTTTTTGGTCCCACTTTTTCTCTCATTTTTTTCTCCCCCTTTTGCTTTCACATTTGCTCCCATACTTGCTCCCACTTTTCCTTTCACATTTACTCTCATAATTGCTCCTACTTTCTTCAGATCCCACTTTTTGCTCCCACTTTTGCTTTCACATTTGCTCCCATACTTGCTCCCACTTTTCCTTTCACATTTACTCTCATAATTGCTCCTACTTTCTTCAGATCCCACTTTTTGCTCCCACTTTTTGCTCCCACTTTTGCACCCATTTTTGCATTCACTTTTGCACCCACTTTTGCACTCACTTTTGCACCCTCTTTTGCACCCACTTTCGCACCCACTTTTTCACCCACTTTTGCACCCACTCGTGCACCCACTTTTGCACCCACTTTTACGCCCACTTTTGCACCCACTTTTGCACCCACTTTTGCACCCACTTTTGCACCCACTTTTACATTCACTTTTGCACTCACTTTTGAACCCACGTTTGCACTCACTTTTACAACATTTGATTTGCTCCCACTTTTTGCTCCCAATTTTTGCTCCCACTTTTTGCTCCCACTTTTTGCTCCCACTTTTTGCACCCACTTTTGCACCCACTTTTGCATTCACTTTTGCACCCACTTTTGCACTCACTTTTGCACCCACTTTCGCACCCACTTTTTCACCCACTTTTGCACCCACTCTTGCACCCACTTTTACATTCACTTTTACATTCACTCACTTTTGAACCCACGTTTGCACTCACTTTTACACTCACTTTTGCTCCCACTATTTGCTCCCAATTTTTGCTCCCAATTCTTGCTCCCACTTTTTGCTCCCACATTTGCACCCATATATGCTCGCACATTAATCTATTGTTCTTATTACCAAGTTGTCTTTACTAGAGCTTAGTCTAAGCTTGACAGTTGATATGGAAGTATCTGTGACTAGGTATGGTAAGCCTCATGCATTCTATAAAGGATATTCATATATTGTGAAACGAACCAATAAAAATGGAACTGTTATTTGGCGTTGTACAAAACAACGTTCAAAACAATGTCGCAGTGAGCTAAAAAGCAAAAATAGTGTGGTTTTAAGTGTCAGTGATCATCAATGTAGTGTACTGCATGAAACACTGTTGCTGTCAACAGAAAATCATGAAAATGTTAAAAAGCAAGTGCTACAAAACAATACTACTATTGAAAATAATTCAATGTTCAAAAAACCCTTAACATTATCAAAAGCCACGCAGACTCTACACGAGGACACTGTAGAGGAAGAGGAAGAGGAACAGGAAGAGGACCAGGAATATTTAACTGGTTTTAGTAATGTTGAGGATAATTATAGTGATTATAATAATAGTGATATAGATCATGCAGCTTATGATTATGATAGTGATAATGATCCAAAACAGGACAATAACGTTTTCATGCCTATTGTTTACCGTGGAAGAAAAAAGATCTACAACAAGCTTTGTTTTTAAAACTATAACACACTATCGTAAAGGCAAAGACTTGTATTAAGTGTGCTTTTTATTGTCATAATCATGTATACTCTGCAATGTTAAATATTCTGACTTCTATAGAAAATAAAACAACATTGTACCATTATTTTCATTTATTTACAAACTTTATATACATTTTTTGGTTTCATGATAATATTTTTAAGACAATACTAAACACTAAGACATTATTATTCTATACACATATTTTTTCTTTCAGTCCATTGTCATGACTTATATCTTCCATTATTATTTGACTTTTTTTTATTTAATTAAAACGAATCATGCACCTATTGTTTTTAAAACCTTCATAAATTAAGTGTACAGGTTGCACAGCATTATTGACTTCATCAAAAACACTTTCCGACATATCATTAAACCGTATAGGCAGAAATGTCTCAAAGTTTTCACATACACAAAGTACACGATCACCATATGCTGTTTTCAATTTCCGAATCTTGATAATGCGGAATGGAATATGCGTTGGCAATTCGCTGAGCTTTTTTGTCTCTAAGCCACATGATTGTCCCACAGCATTCAAAACATTCATTGTAGTAGTCTATAAACAAAACAAAAGCATATCTATTACACTCTAAAACAGTTTTAAGAATATTGTGCAATTAGGGATTTTGCACTATGCATGGCGAATAAATTATACTAGTTATGCAAGAAATGCCCTAACTGTAGCAGATACTACTTTTCTGCATATAGCACAAGTGTTAAGTTTTAATGCACATTTGACACAGGCTATCATGTGTCCACAGGGTAAAAATACAACACCTAGTTCATCTTGATAACAAATTTTACATAATTGTTGGTCACACTTTTGTATCTGTTCGTGAGACAAGTCTTTTCTTTCAGCCTTATGTATTTGCTCCGCGTGCTCTAACTCTAAAGGCACTTTTATGTCTTGTGCTGCAATCACTTTTTCTTTACGAATAGTGTTCACAAATTCCTGACCTTTAAGCAACACCATGTATTTACAGTTTGGTAACCAACGAGCATGTTGCACTAAAGGGTCATCAGTCATTTGCCAATCCTTTAAAGCAAATCCGCAATAAAAACATATTGTTTTATCCCCTTCACCAGTATAAAAAAATCCAGCTTCACTTAGCTGTTTGGTAAGGTGTTTTAATATTAATGGCCAAACATTTTTATAAGATTCGAAACGTTTTTCAACAGAGCTGTACTCTGGGTGTGCTAGTGCTTTAGTCTTGCAAACTCCCAATTTTTCAAAAGCACACGCCAATTCAACACTATGGCATATGGACCACATATATCGACACTACCGTTGACTGGTAATACATCATTATTATTATTTATTTGTGATTCAGCAACGTAAGTAGCAGCCAAAGGCCTTGTGGTTCGGTAAAATGAATGCACGGGTAGGTTACCCACTTGCTTTCCAAGCATGTAAGGACAGTGAGGAGACCATCGCAAATGGTCTCTAAAGGGATCATCCCCTTCTTCCCAGTGTGAAAGTTCAATACGACAAAACACACAGCGCACCACATCTTCTCGGTTCAAGTAAAAAAACCCGGCTTTTGCAAGTTCATGCGTCGACAAAAAGCCTACAGGCCAGGATTCAAATGTTAACCATCGATCATGTTCTGATTTTAAATTTATCCCACGAGGTAAACCAACTTGCTCACTTGTTGTATTTGGTACTAACGCCATGTGTTATAATAAAACTTTTTCTTATTGTAAGTTATTAACATTGCACAAGAGCACAGAGTACTTTAAAGCATAATGCATGCTTGTTCACTGTCTGTTCATTACGTTAATGGCACATGACGACACCTAAAAGCAAACAAAATAACCCATCACTCAATCAATCAATACTTGTAAATAAAACGTTAACGTTAATTGGCATTAATATATCAAAACACCATTAAAAATAAACTGTATGTTGGCACTAACAGTAACTCATGTACTTATTTTCTTTTTTATAAAGCTACAGTCATTTACATTCCCCCACCCTCCCTTTAACCAATAAATAAACAAAAATGAATGTCATGTCATTTTGTTCACATTATCATGTTCAAACCTGTGAATATTCGTTGAGTCCATAGGGAACCACCCATAAATTAAATTTATTATTTTTATTTTTAGAAAATCCAACATGGCCTTGTACTTTTCCCAGTCAACAACAACAACATAGCCATTAATCAAGAAAGCAATCATTGTCCCAGTCATGTACAGGTAATGAATTTTTTTTGTCTACGAGTTTTCAGTAGTGGTAAAATGGAATAGCATTTTTAAGTTGGACTTGCCTGAGTTTTAAACAGTTCACTCTTTGGCAGTGGTTTCGCTTTAGTGCGTTTCGTTTTTTTTTCAGCGACTACTACGTCGGTAAGACTATTCTTTCCAAGTTTCTAAAAATAAATAAAATAAACCGCTATAAATACCTAAATTCAAGTTAATACATACATTTCATAAAATAAAACATAAAACAAAAAAAATGAAACAAGTTAGTTTAAAAAAATCAGCTCACCTTTACTTGCAGTGACTTGTTGTTCTTCCCTTCTAGTGGGGTCAAAAGTGCAATGGTTTCTTCTCCCTCAGACATGTAAGGTATGCCGGTTATCTGCAAACAAATAAATAAAATCATTAATTACCTAATCAATAAATAATTGCTTGTAAATATATATATTAATCAATAAATGTATAAATGAATAAATATATATATGTATATACCTACCCCACAACAAGGTTAAGTATTTTCCACCAACACCAAAACTGTTAAACAAGACCAAGTGTTTCACGCAACGCAATGTGTTCAAAGGTAGTCCAACCAAGTGAGAGTGGAAATGATAACGACATGTCTTTATATATGCTACGTTGCATGTATAATCATTTTTTCCCACGCTTTCACCATTCTGTTATCGGTCACGTGGACAGCTAACGCCCAAAGTGAACACCTGTGGCGAATCAAATTTCACATGAACTTGCATTTTGTCACGTACGAAGCAAAACAGGATGTAACTTGTTTAGCGTACATGTCATCTCACACGTGTATGCATGCATTTCGCTCTTCCCTGCCACCACGATGGTCAGATTATTTCACCTTCAAGCGTCTTGGTCATTTTTTCCATTGCACCTGTTGTCAAGTCAGATCGGAGCCTTCCAATAAGCTCAAATGACCTTCACCTCCTGCTCGTTTGTTTTCGATACTCGCTTCGACCAACATAGAATCAAGTTCTCATCACCGTTTACACGTTAAAGGTAAAATATCAGAAAACGCATGCTCGTTCTGTCATACACCGACCAGCCGAAATAGCGATTGTTCTATTAAGCATGGTCCTTGTGGTTAGCGACAGGTTCGTTGAAAAACACACACACACCCAGCTGTATCGTCTCTATCAACCACCACGCTTCATGGACATTATAAACAGGTAAAGGAAAAAAACAGTTTTTATTTCAATGTGTATGGCGTTAGTCCCTTTGCGAATTTTTTTTTTGGAAAACAATATCTACCACACTCGAAAGGGGGGCGTTATCCCGAGTCCTAGGACACCTCGTACATGTCTCTAGCGTTATTGATTCGTGAGATATCGGCAAAAATCACAAAAAAACACGTGTTTACCCCTAAATCGCGTTTCCAAATTTTTTTAAAAATATAACGTGTGGTCCATAGCAAAGAGGACGTCAGCCCGAGTCCTTGGACCCCTCGTTCATGCCTCTAGCATGATTGGTTCGCGAGATATAGCAAAAAGTTCAAAATCACGTTTTTACCCCAAAATATTCTGGTTCCCTCATTCTCAAAAACTTTAACCTATTACCAAAATACACAGGGTTTCGAGACAAGCCATTTGACACGTCATAGGACCAAATCCGACCATGCATTCGTGAAATATCGGAAAAAGTCTAAAATCACGGTTTTACCCCCAAAAAGCCTGTTTCCCTCATTCTCAAAACTTTAACCTATTAATAACATGTATAGGGCTTCGAGACAATCGATTTGACACGTCACACGTCCAAATCCGACCTTGCGTTTGAGACATATCGGCAAACTTCGTAGGAAAGTAGGCGACTATCTGATTCTCTCCTCACCACCAAAACCTCTTCTTATCAATCATTTATTTCAAAGAGCTCGCCCTCTTACAAAAATCCCAAGTGCGCATGCGTAAAAAACAAAAACAAAAATGTTCATCCATAGCGGCATCTCGTAAAACGCATGCGCGATATGAGCAACCACGTTTAAGTTCATTTTAGCAGCGCACCTTATACATGTCCCATTTGAAAAGAGACTTTCACTAAAAAATTACAATTTCACCCCCTAGTAGGGGTAGGTTTTATTTAGGGGTTGAAATGAGTAGTCCGTTGTAAAGAGGGCGTTAGCCCGAGTCCAACGACACCTCATTTGTCAACATCGGACCATGGGTTGACGAGATATTGGCTTTGCCCCTGAATGTATTGCGGGTTAGTATGTGACGTCAGAGGGAGAGGTGGTGGGGGGGGGCAGAACTCCTATTACTCCACTACTATTTTACAATAGTGGTTACGATTTATCCACTCAATGATGTACAAAGACATCTCAACTTGACTAAAATCAACACAACAATAATAACTTGAGGTTCTACCTCCTAAAATTGACTCTTATTGGCATATACTATAAATTTTGAAGGCCGACTATAAAAGTATGGCACGACTGTCCTTAATAATTGTGATTAATAAATGCCTTACTGTATGGCTCTTCATGTTAAAATCCGCGCGTCCCTTCTCTGAATTCGGTAACGTGCACTTCGCATTAGACTGCGATTTAACTGACTACATTAATAGTTATTAATTCATGGCTTACTGCATGGTTATTATGTTGCTGCACTTAAGCTGTTCGAGTTCGCGCGTCTCTACTCTGTTCTCGGGTGACGTGCTCCCTGCGCTCAAGTATGGTTCAACTGACCGCCTCTGTCATTCGTTCAGCCCTTATATCCGTTTGGAGAGAAAAAGTAGACCGAGAATTTCCCTGCAGCGTCATCTTCTCTCACAGTATGATTCTGGTCTTGAATTAACATTTATATGGTTCCTTTCTCCTCGCTGGTCACAGATCTGTATGCGTGCTCGAGGATCGATCGGCCAATTAATTAATATTAATTGCCTTTGCCAGCACGTGCCCACGCGGCGTCACCTAAAAATCCCCGAAGACATGGTCAGATCTCGCCGCTAACCACAAACCTACTGTGTCCCTGCGCGTTCCATTAAATCTGCCTCGATTTCAATGTTTAATGGCTTGATAATTAGCCTCCCGGCTATACATTCGCATAGGTGCAAACCTCATGTCTCGGAGTTACTACAATCACGAGTAATCATTAAATTACGCTGGTATCTTCTCACTCCACTGGCCTCTCTATTCTCAAACGGGGAATAACATGACAATATTTTACCCTCCTGACCTGCTCCAGACGAAATAAGTAGGTCACATAGAGTGACACGGCTCCAAGAATCCACCCCCCTATTCTAGAGTCATTTGACAACTGTCAAGCGCTCAAACTTTCTGTGCTCATGTCCAGAATAGTATACTTCATACAGCCCAAAAATGCAGTATTCTGCTATTATTCCCTGCATTATATTAACAAATAATGTTAGAATTAGTTCATATCACAACAGTGATTTAATATGTATTTTCTCTAGGGATTTTTATAGCTTAAACTCCCTCAAAAGATCTTGTGTTCGTTCCTTGCTGGAATCTCAATTCTTAGCTCATCTTATCTCAGAGATCCACGTTCGACACCAGTCAGCCTAACCCCGTTGGGTTCACTACACACGTGATTGAATTTAATAATGAATATAAGTCTTACAACCGGAGATCTGCTTGGACTTGTTCATGCCCCGTGTAGATTGATTTACAGTATTTAATTGTCCAGGATAGACAGGTTTAAATGTGTAGATAGGAACTTATTTATAACGGCAATTATACAAATTACCCTATGATAGTTATGAGTCTATAAGGATAAATACATATTTCAGTCCCTTCTGTTCAATGGTATACCAAACACAACTCTGAACTTGAAGGAGGAGCCAGATTCACTCGCTCGCTTGTGCCATCCAATAGCATACCGTGACTGTGCCTATATAACTGAATTAGTTAGGCACGCTATACCGTACGAAATCATTATTTCACTCCACGTACGTAAATAGATAATTATTCAACATGGGCGCCCGCAGAATTTTTTCCAGGGGGCAGGAGGGGTGGGGGCAAGTAATATTTTTCATTTCATAACTACCTGTCACTAGGTGATGATGGAACATATCACCCCCACCCCCTCCCTCCGCAATTTTCGTTTCATTTCTTACTTGCCTCGTGATATTCAATAATTGGCATTAATGGGAGGAATAGTTTTGTCCATAGGAATTCGCTTTTCTCTGTGAATCATCGTCATAATATTAAACTCTTAAAAACAGGTAAAATAGTAGTTGTATCACCATGTATCAACAAAAGTAAAAAATCAAGCGTTTCATTAAAATGGTAATGGTAATCCACATCGCCGATTTTTTAAATAACTGGAAATATTTTGAAATAATCCAAATCACTAAGTTCAATAAAACTAAGGAATTATCCCTACTTCTAAATCAGTTAACTATTAGTAACTTTAATTAATGAAATAATTTGGCGTGACAATCAAGAATCGAAATATTCTCGGGATTCCAGGGGGGGCATGTCAAGGACAAGAACTGTAGGGGTAGACCAAGGTTAGAATATGTTTAACAGATTGCCTCTTATGTAAGATGTGGTAGCTATTTACATATGAAATTATTAGCTCAGGACAGGGAGACATGGAGGCTGCATCAAACCAGTCAATAGACTGAAGACTCAAACACAACAACAACAACAAATACATGTGAAATCATCACCATAGTACTCTTAAGATCTGACAGATTAAAATATTGAAATAATATTTGATTGAAGCAAGGACTTCCATGCTCCGCCTCTTACAATAACAATAACCTCAGTCAGTATCTTACAATGGGGATAATAGACAAACATTTATCAGGGATGTTACTAGAATCATGGAACTACGTACTTGTATAGTGCATAGCGTATAGCGTGCGACTTAAATGATAGGCCTTTAGCGAAATATTTCATGTATGGTAACGTATTCGAAGTCTAGGGATACAAATTCAATCTTTTGTTTGAGGGCCGGTGTCTAGGATTTGGAAACTTTTGGTCTGAGGGTTAGATCGAGTGCAGATGGTACCTTAATGAAGGCCACGGCTACCTCCTTCCGAATCCAGGTACCAGTTCAAAGTATGCCCACTGGTACAAGGGACTGGTTACCAGAATGTAGGAAGCTCCTAAAAATTAAGCAACAAGATACAAAAGAGGTTCGTTTAAACCATTCTGGCTACAATTTAAAAGCTCTGTCTGTCCATTAGGTAATTAGCCTAGAGACTGGTCGGACCCGCTAAATGTAGTCCTACCGATGTACTAAAGTCATATGGGTAGAACGCCACAAAAACCCAAGGAGAAGTGAGGTGGTACTAAATTGAAACAAACTGTCGTACATTGAAGACCGAGGAGTGTGTGTAGCATTGTGAATTAAAAATGAATAAATTCATCCATTAGAAATGTCGCTAATATTGTGATTAAATAGAATTTGTCTGTTATTTTACATTCACCCGAAATTATGAAAAATGAATTTTCAACTATAAAGATTTCATTTGCATCTCTCTCCTCAATTCAACTCTAAATATTCATCGTAGCGCCAGATCCAGTCCCCATTTATTCTGAATCCGTACAGCTTTCTAACGAAGTCGGTTTACCATTGTTAATGAGTTAGTCGTTTTTGTTGCTGATTCTTTAGGAGCTTTGCGACATCGTGGTCATATATCCCCGTGTACTAAGCTGTGGGGTTGAAATTGTCAGAAAACCTGTGTTATTGTGATGGCTGTATTAGTCACGTATGTGTAATTCAGATGAGGATTGGAAGGAAGGGACCGTGGCCTTAAGTTAGGAACCATCCCGGCATTTACCTGGAGTAGAAGTGGGGAACCACGGAAAACCACTTCCAGGATGGCTGAGGTGGGAATTGAACTGGCCTCATCTCAATTTCTGTTCTGTTTCATGAGTCTGATTGTACCCCGTTCCAGCCCTCAGACTAGAATTAAATTTCTTGCCAGAGCCGGGAATGCTGGCCACTACGCAACGAGGCCATTTGTAATGAATGAGTTGAGTAGTAACCCGCGGTGTCCAACAGTGTGCTGACATAACACATTTCTGAGACAACTTTGGATTTGATCAAAGACACTTTCAGCTGTCGGGTCATGTTGTGTAGCCTACATTCAGTGTCTAACAAGGATCCAGTGTCGGGGTTTAAGTTGACACTGTGTCTAAGTACGGTAGGCAGTTAGGCCTACTGTAATATTACTTTAATGTTGTATATATTCCAGAAAATCCACTTTATACCTACAACTTACAAAATAAGCTTCAATAACACAATTTCTTATTCTTATGTTGGCACTTGCTAATTTACTGCTCATAGAATACATTGTGTCAGCAACCTAACCACTAACCAACTCGAAAGACGATCGCTAACAAGCTCAAACCACGAATTGAACTTATCCGAGCCGAGAGAAAGCAGAGAAAAGTAGCAAATGAATCAATCAAGAGTCGATCAGGATTTGTCCGAGACTAGGCGAACAGAAAACCCACAGCTGTTTTTTTGGTAATCAGTTGGTTCGCTGGAACAACGAGTGGAGCCGAAGAGGGAAGCAGCAGAATAATTATTATATTTATTAAACACAATGTGTACTGAGAGAATGGAAAGTTACATTGTAGTGATTTCACCAATCTTTAGTGTCCAATTAGTGAAAAGTCCTATTTTTACACTTCTGTAGGTGATATTTGGGGCACGCATCTTTACATAGCTTACAGATGCAGCTGTCCTTAGGATCACGGTAGGTGCTCTCTGTGCAAATCTTTCCATGAAAGCCATGTACAGCAACCCGTGTGTACAGGTGTCAGAGTTGGAAGTTAGGTCCTTTTCAACAGTCTGTTGTTATTGCGTCTGTTTTGTTCCTCTCCGGGATCTGCCTTACTTTGCTGCTCCTCTCTTCAATGAAGGATGCATATGCTTGTGTCTCTGATAAACTGAAGCAGTGTTTTATGTCATCTACGAAGAGAGTTTTCTGCGCAAGAGCAGAAGAATAACAGGATGTTGTCAGCAGACGCTTCTCGCCTTTTTACATAGAGAAATGGAAAGTTGGTATAATGGCTTTCACGGCCCGTGCTAGTTGCTGAGTTTTAAATGAAAAGTTGATCTACTGTTGCCATGGTTTCATTTGGTCATTTGTTAATCTGTTTGCCAGAGCGAAGATAGTAATTTGGAAATAGACCTGTCTCGAAAAGGGCTGGTTTTCGGGGCTTTAAATGTGATTTTGGGGTCGCTCTGGGACTTTCCAAGTATTGTTCCACGTGCCAAGCCGAGAGGCGTAAAATGTGCTATGTCCAGTCTTTGTACAACTTCTATTTTTTCCTATATTAACCCTTGCATGAGAGCCAAATGGCCGAACAGACCCCCTTAAGGCTTGAATATTCTAAGAACATTTCTTAGTGATCATCTACAAACTCTGAGAAATCAACATGAAAAATTGCAATTTCATAGCCCTTGTGGTTATATAGATGCGATGATTAATGATTGAGTCAGTACCTCGTTTTTGGAATAAAGGTATTGACACGGTCGCCGAGGAATGATATCAAACTTATTAAATAAAATAAGAATGTCCCAAACTCCAGCATAAGAAAGTGGAAGGTGTTGAACAAAACCACACCTCAGGCAATAATATAGAGTAAAATTTTAAAATTATAACTAAGCTTATGGCACAAGAAGAACACAGAAGTCACTTTAGACAATATATAATTGAACATAAGTTACATTACATGCATATTAAAATATATTAATATGAGAAAAGAAAATAGTACTTAAAACAACAAGTTAAATAAAACAATTAGCAAGGAATCACGTATATCGGGAGGAAATGATTGAATTAATCATCATAATTAGACATATGAAGTTAAATGGCAACTGAAATCAACCCACGTTAATTGAGGGAAAAAGTAAGAAATTACCTTCATATATACACAAGGTATGATACGTAAACAGTTTAAGTTCAAATCCACTCTCAACTCAATTGAAATTAATTTGTTTTCTTTTATTAGCAGCACGATACTCAAGTTCGTATGATCGCAAGTAAATCCAAAAAGTATAACTCCAAGGAATGGAATGAATGAAGCCCCCGTCTAGCGGCGAGGATATGAAATGTATATCTCCAATATCGACTCGAAAACAAATCGGCATTGTTTTACAGAAAAACCTGAAAGATTAACAACAGCTAGGATCGTCACCAAGTAACAGTTTTACATAGAATAAAATAAGTGCCATAATCCTCGACAATAAACACAGTGCCTTTAAGAGGCCTTCTAGATAGAGACAAGGAGAAAAGGGAAAGAAAAACAATTAGGCCTACATGAATAAATAAAAAGGTATTTTAGGTTGGGAAAACAACGAAATTCGACATGCAAGCTACCCTCTGGGTGTCAAATTACAAAGCTTGCACCCGGCACCAAGGAGGCCATACGATGTTATTATTATTATTAGGTTGGGAAAATCCTTGCTCTAACAAAGGTGAAGTCTGAATTCTACACGGATCGTAGGTCAGATAAAAATAAGACAAACACATTCCCCCAAAAGAATACATAGTATAGATATTAGATAATTGGAAACTATTTTTAACATACCGACAAAATACATCATCTTTAGTACCTCGACAAGACACAGCAAGACCAGTGACAGAAACCAATAGTCAAGCAGCAGAAAATGATCACATAGTTAAGAGACTTACAAAACGCCCAAGACAGTAAAACATAAATCGACAACAACAAAATAGCTTCCAAATACCTTAAAAATATTTACTAAACTTTTCAAGCCATACTGCACGAGTTATCCATATATAATTTACTATAAATGAGTCAAAACATCTCCCACGGCGGAACGGAAATAGATCAGAGTCAGGAAGTTAACTGGTCTAGCCCTCAGGGCTAACCAGCCCAGTTTTATATCAGACCTGCAAATTTTCCCATCTTGCCCGTAAAAGAATTCCAACAGAAACAATCTCTTCTTCCTTCAACAAACATTCCAAGGAAACCATTTTTGTTATTTTCGGTGGACATCGAGTTTAGACGTGAACAAGTGAGCAACACGCCACCAACGACAACTCGAGCAGGAACAATACGAGCCTTCTCCGCTAGAAGGAAGCATCGTACAGTCGACAGGTAAGTACTACTCACGACCAATAGGTGGCGTAACAGATAATTTTCATCGCAGTTTATGACGAAGGTTCTGATTAAGGAAATTTAAACGGGTCAGGTATATAATAAGATAAAATAAAATAAAACATATCCCGGTGCTGACATAAACTCTGCCCACAATCTGGTTGTTATGAAATGCAGATTAAAGTTGAAGACTCTGAAGAAAAATCAAAAGCCAAGAAGATGGGCAACATACAGACTGAAAGAGAAGGATGTAAACGAAAGATTCAAAACGGGTATAAAGGAAGGACTAATGAAAAAAAAACGAAACAAACTTCAATTGCAGACGAATGGGCACTTTTGAATAATGAAATAACAAAATCTGCAGAGGAAAGCATTGGTAGGAAAGAAAGAATAGGTAGAAAGCCGTTGATCCCTCAGGATATACTAGAATTGATGGATGAAAGGCGGAAACACAAGAATGTTAGAGATGAAAAGGGGTGAGCAGAATACAGACGTCTGAGAAATGAGGAATCGAAAGAAGAATGGTTGAAAGTGAGAGAAATGTGCAGGTATAGAAAATTGTCTGAAATTAGGAAAAGTAGACACAGCTTATCAAATGATTAAGAATACTTTTGGGAAAAAGAAGACTAAGTGCTGTAATATTAAGGACACAAATGGTAAGCCTCTAACAGATAGGGAAGAAAAGGTTGAGAGATGGAAATCCTACATAGAGTGTTTGTTTAAGGGAAGGGAGATTGATAATCATGTAATGGAAAGGAAGGAGGAAATTGATGAGGATGCAAAAGGAGATTTAATATTGAGATCAGAATTTGACAGAGCATTGGAAGACTTAAGCAGGAACAAAGCACCAGGCATAGATGGTATACCGATTGAGTTGCTACGCTGCATAGGACATGAAGGTCTGATCAGGATATATCATTTGGTGTGTAGAATTTATGAGACAGGTGAGGTACCCTCTGATTTCAAGAAGAATGTTATCTTCCCTATGCCGAAGAAATTTGGAGCTGACAGATGTGAAGATTACCGTACAATCAGCTTGATTACTCATGCTTCAAAGATCCTGTTTAGAATAATAATTTACAAGAGGATGGAACGCCAGATAGAAACGGAGTTGGGTGAAGACCAGTTTGGTTTCAGGGGAAATGTAGGAATAAGGGAAGCTGTACTAAATCCTAGGCTGATTTTGGAAGATACAATAAGGAAAGATAAGAGAACATGCATGGCTTTTGTAGACTTAGAAAAGACTTTTGATAACATCGATTGGACTATGTTTGACATAGGTATTGAAAACGATTGGAATAATGTTCAGGGATAGGAGGGTGATCTACAATCTATACAGCAACCAGACAGCTGTCATTCGAGCTGAAGGACATGAGAGAGAAGCTGGTATTCAGAAAGGTGTAAGGCAAGACTGCAACTTAAACGCCATACTTTTCAATCTTTACATTGCACAAGCAATGAAGGAAATTGGAGAAAAATTTGAAGTGGGAGAGAAGATTCAGGAGAAATAATTTCAACTCAGAGATTAGCTGATAACATCGTCATCTTGGCCGACACGCCAGAGGATTTGAATGAATTTTTGAATGGTCGATATTTGAGTCTTCAGTCTTTTGCCTGGTTTGATGCAGCTCCCCATGCCTCCCTGTCCTGAGCTAATCGTTTCATCTCTACATAGCTACCACACCCTACATCCGAGGCAATCTTTTTAACATATTCCAACCTTGGTCTACCCCTACAGTTTTTGTCCTCAACCCTTCCTTCCATAACTAAGCTTGCTGTTCCTGGGTGTCTTAGTATGTGTCCTACTAACCTATCTCTTCTCTTCATTAGCAGACGCCAGAAACATCCCTCCCCTCCCACTCGTCTTAATACCTCTTCGTTTGTAACCCTATCTACTCATCTGATCTTCATCATTCTCCTGTAACACCACATTTCAAATGCTTCAATTCTCCTCTTTTCTGATGCACCAAGAGTCCAAGTTTCACTTCCATAGAGAGCCACGCTCCAGACAAAGGCTTTCAAATACGACTTCCTAATACCTAAATCTATATTCGATGTCAACAGATTCCTTCTTTGTAGAAATGCTTTCCTTGCCAGAGCCAACCTACTTTTTATATCCTCTTTGCTTCGTCCATCACAGGTTATTTTGCTTCCTAAGTAACAGAAGTCTCCTACTTCCTTCAGCTTTTCACATGCCAATTTGATGTCCATTGAGGTTTCTGATTTATTTCGGCTGCATTCCAGTATTTTTGTTTTACATTTATTAATTTTCATCATGTATTCTTTCCGTAATACGGAGTCCATACCATTCAAATACTCACTGAAATCCTCAGGCGTGTCGGCCAAGATGACGATGTCATCAGCAAATCTCACAGTTGAAATTATTTCACCCTGAATCCTTACTCCCTCTTTAAATGATTCTCCAATTTCCTTCATTGTTTGTTCAATGTAAAGATTGAAATGTATGGGTGATAAGTTGCAGCCTTGCCTTACACCTTTCTGAATACCAGCTTCTCTCTCATGTCCTTCAGCTCGATTGACTGCTCTCTGGTATGGACTCGGTTATGAGGAAAGATTTCACGATGAAAATCAATAAATATAAAACAAAAAAAATGGAATTCAGCCGAAATAAATCACAAGCCTCTATGAACATCAAATTGGCATGTGAAAAGCTAAAGGAAGCAGGAAACTTCTGTTACTTAAGAAGCAAAATAACCAGGAAGGATATAAAAAGTAGAGGTGGCTCAGGCGAGGAAAGCATTTCGACAGAAAGGGAATCTGTTGACATCGAATATAGATTTAGGTATTAGGAAGTCATTAGAAAGCCTTTGCCTGGAGCATGGCACTATATAGAAGTAAAACTTTGACTATTGGTGCAGAAGAAAAGAGGAGAATTGAGGTGTTTGTAATGTGGTGTTACAGGAGAATGATGAAGATCAGATGGGTAGATAGGGTTACAAATGAAGAGGTATAAAGACGAGTGGGAGAAGAGAGATGTTTCTGCCGACTGCTAATGAAGAGAAGAGATAGGTTGGTAGGACACATACTAAGAAACCCAGGAATAGCAAACTTAGTGAAAGAAGGGAGGGTCGATGGAAAGAACTGTAGGGGTAGACCAAGGTTCGAATATGTTAAACAGATTGCCTCGGATGTAAGGTGTGGTAGCTATGGAGAGATGAATCAATTGGCTCAGGATGGGGAGGCTTGGAGCGCTGCATCAAACCAGTGAAAAGACTGAAGACACAGAAAACTACAAGGGTACAGCATTTACTAAAATATTTAAAGTAGTGAAAATATCGTGTTGTTGATACTTTAGGAGCTTTGCGACATCGTGGTCACGTAGCCCCGTGTACTTGGGTGTGTGTAATTTGAAAACCTGTGTCACTGTGACGTCTGTACTAGTGTGTGTACTTGTAATCAAGGTAGGATTTGGGTAGGACGCGGCCGTGGCCATCGCGGCATTTGCCTGGAGTAGAAGTAAGGAAAACTACTTCCAAGATGGCTGAGGCAGTAATCGAACTCCCCACCCCTCTCACGAGCCAGGCCTGAGGAAAGGGGGGACCGGGATGGTTTACACTCAAATTCATTTCTAAACCGTTTCGAAATCTTTCGATAAGACTCTGCTCGATATAAAAACGAGTGAACAAGTGCGCCTATCCCAAACATTACAAGGAGAACTATAATGAATTTTATAAATATCCATTTAGTATTTTGCTTGTCAGCAGTGGGTTGGCGACCACGGAGCCCCGACTTAGTCCGGCATTGCTTCCACTTACTTGTGCCGGGCTCCTCTCCGTCTTCTTTCCTGTCAATCTCTCTTGGTCAACTCCTGTTTTCTTCCGACCCCGACGGTATTAGGATATCTGAGGCCTAGGGAGTCTCTTCCTTTTCCGCCTTAATTGGCCCTTGTCTCATCTTTCCTGATACCCTCATTCTTCGAGGGGTTAGTCTTCTTTTTCTTTTCATGTTATCTCTTGCCTTCTGCTCTAGGCCCTCAAGGAGGCAGAGTGTATGTAGCCTCACCACTTCTGGTGCACCCTGGATACTGCTACACCCTCAAGGGCTCACGGCTGGTAATTTTGGGAATTGGTGATCCCGAGGGATTCCTGAGCTGGGTCCGTTTTTTTGTGCCATTTTTCCACTGCCTTTGGGCTGACCCTCTACTCTTTCCCTTTCCTTCTGCCTCTCGTGGCTCTCCTTCCTTCCATGCCCCTCACTGCTCATTCTTCGAGGGTTGAAGGCATTTCTTTTCTTCCTGTCCTTTATTTGCCTTATCCCTTGTTTACCATTTCTACTTCTAGTATGTAAGTCTGAGTTAGTATTAGTTAAAACTTTTATTCTCATCTCATCTATCACTATCACCCAAACCATTAAAGGCCGATAACCTAGATGTTAGGCCCCTTAAAACAACAATTATCATCATCTTCAACAGTCCGTCCTATAAATCTTAATGTCATGTAATTTATTGCAGGTTATTTTTCACATATTCCAGTAATTTTGTGACGACCGACTGAAAGCTAATGTCGAAGTTCATTTAATTTAATTTAGAACGTACGGAAGTTGATGATTTAACTTTATAAAGCGGCGAGATTATAATTCAGGCTCTGACTACCGAACCACTAGGCTTATTGTTGAGGAGCCCGATCACTGTCAAATATTACGGAAATTAAATTTTAAAAGCACAGTGATGAAAATCTTGAACTAAAACGAGTTATTTATTTATTTATTTATTTTTATTTAGTGTATGGCTTTTGGTGCCGGGAGTTTTCGATGACATGTTCAGTTCGTCAGAGACTGTAGCTGCTTCAAGCGGACACCCATGGGATGAGCTACAAGTTCCGTTCAATTTCAAGTAGTTACAACTTTCTCCACCAGATGCCACTGCCACCTAGTGGTGAACGTTGTAACTATGATAGAGCGTTCCAATGAAATCTAACCTAGAAATTTAGCCTCACACAAGTTTAGTCTGTAGAAGGATCCTTTACATGCCATAAATCTATGACATGGGACCGCCGCGCCGACTTTACTTCCCCTCCGAAGGAAGGCACACTAAAGGATTTTAACGCTCTTAAAAAATCCGATGACTTTGGCCGGGTTTGAGCCCGCTAACTTGGGCACAGCAGTTCAGCATGCTACCCACTACACCACAGAAGCCGCTACTAAAACAAGTAATGAGAAAAGAATGGCTGCAGAAGGGGAAAATCAAGTAAACTGATGGACTGCTAAATTCCTCGCAGTTATTTTTATGGGTTAAGCTAATTCAAGCTTAATATTTCCAAAATAATGTCACACCCAGAGGGCAGCTTGCATGTGGAATTTTGAGATCGCTTGTTGATTCTAATCTTACCGTTACTGTGCATTGGTGCTTTAGTGATAGTAATAGTGCATGTCTGCATATCTCCTTCTTGGTCGTCCTCTTGGTCTTCGGTCATGAAGCTGCAGTTCATACATTTTTTTTTGAATTCTGGTAACATTCATCCTTCGCATATGGCCAAACCGCATGAGCCTTTTCAAGGTTATTCTATCCTGTAGATTGTCGACCTGAACCAATTATCTGATATGCTCATTGCGAATTCTGTCTTTTCTTGTCTTACCAACCATGGCTCTGGCAAATCTCATCTCTGCTGCCTGAATCCTTCTCTCATCTTTCTTCCTCATGGTCCAAGTTTCACAACCATAGGTCAATATTGGCACATAATAAGTCTGATAGATCGCTCGTTTACATTGCAGAGGCACTTTCTGGTTCCATATGAGATCTTGAACAGCTCTATAAAATGTACCTCCAGCCGAAATCCTGTTGGTGATTTCCTCATCAATGGTACCTGTTACTGATATCACACTTCCCAGATATTTCAATTTTTGAGAAAATCTAAGCTGTCTCCCATCAATTTCAATGGAACCCTCCGGTTGGCCGTTTCTCTGCATAATTAGCACCTCACGTTTTTCTACACTAAACATAAGACCATATTCCTTTGCTCTTTCTGTCCATGGTTTGATCTGTTCTTGCAATTCTTCTTTGGAATCACCCCACACACATATGTCATCCGCAAAGAGCATAACTTATATTTTTCCATCGCCGATGGTTTGGGATACATTTTGCTGGATGGCATTCATCACAGCAATTGTAGTGGTAGGTTTTACATGCCATAACTCTATGACATGGGCTTGACTTCCACTCCAAAGGAAGGCATACTGAAGGAAGATTCCTCGCCTTATGGGTGAGAGAAGCAGGTTAACCAGGAGTTCAACGACTTGAAGGTGACAGGTATAGAGGCCGAGGAGGACACAGTCCTATAATCTGTAATCGGTCTCTACAGCCATGGTTCCAGCTATCAGATCAGAACCCGAGCCTCCTTGGTGACAACCAAGAGTATCGTATCGACCTGGACTGAAAATATAATTGTACGTTTTAAGTTCATTGGCATAAGGAAATTGTGAAGTCTTTTCTATGTTCACTTAAAGAAACTCTCAATGTTTCCGTAGGTTTGTAGTGTAATATGATTTTCAAAGTCAATTTCAAATAAGGGGAGTGTTTGTCAGATCAAGCATTGAAAACATTACTTTTGACAAGTTGCCGGAATAATATGGTCCCTCAATTCAGTGAATAAGTTGGTTGGTTCCTCAGTTTATGGGCTGCGACAACGTGGTCATGTAGCCCAGTGTACTTTGGGTGTGTGTAGAATCTATCTAATAACCGGTGTCAATTATTGTGATGGCTGTATTAGTGTGTGTTATCTGTTTTTAATTCAAGTAAGGACTGCAAACACGGATGTTTTTGCAGAAATTTTCGTACTGAACAATCTTACACTCTTAGTATAATAGATACTTTTACCGGTTTACCCGGTGGTTTCTCTTCAGCTCGATTCACTGAAATCGTTACTGCTCGGCTTCCTTTGGTCATAAATGAATGAATGTTTTTCTGCAGAAACTTTCCTCGAGTAATCCTTTACAGAATGGTGAAAACCGCATCAATACACATCGGAAATAATAATGCCAACATTTCAAAAAATTATAGCACCGAACCCCTTTATATTAGACGTGTAATTCTTTCACAGAACGCCAGCTGGTTAAAGTAAGTTTTGTTTTGGAAGGGACGTGACCTTGCTATGCGCACACAAGATGCGCAGTAGCCAAGGTCGGCCGGGGGCGCGCGCGCCACTGACTGCACCGCCCGACAAACTGCACCTGATTACAAAGCTGCCATTCGATGGTTTATTCAGTTTAAGGAAACAGGGACTGTACAGAAAAAATCTAGGCCAGGCCGACCACCAACATCAGCATTGAACGCACGCTTTCCCAATGGCTGGATTGGTACGTGCAATCATTTCAGGAGTAACTGTCAAGATGGGGGCAGAAATTCACTCCCGGAGGTGCTCAAAATCCCGAATTTTTTCTGCATACGCGCCCCCGGCCGACCTTGGCTACTGCGCATCTAATGTGCGCATAGCATGGTCACGTCCCCTCCAAAACAAAACTTACTTTAATCAGCTGGCGTTCAGTGAATTATACGTTTAACATAAAGGGTTTCGCTGCTACAATTTTTTGAAACGTTGGCATTATTTATCGATGACCCTGTATATCCATCCAGTGGTTCTCGAGGTTACCCGTGACATCCGAGAATCGGGGACTTTGTTTTAAACTACGTAGAGATCTTAACGCAGGTTACTTTACTGTGATGGCAACTTCGTTGTTGAGTAAGTGTAGCGTTAAATCGCAATTCTGCTCCAAACGGAACAAAAGCAGTGGAGAGAAAGTCTCTGTTCACAGCCTTGGCTTTTGTCATGGTTTAAATTTAGTGCACGTTTGTAGCGTTTTTGCATTGCGGCGAGCAAATCTGTTGGCCTGTGTAGCTTTAAACTGGATCTGGCAGAGATAAGATTTATTAGCGGGTACAAAGTCATGTTGCAAACTGGTCGTGGTAGTGCAGTTGGCTAATACAGGAGATTTGCAAGTGCTAATCAACAAATGAGTCCTCCTCTGCAATACATAATTTCGTGGACTATTTGTGACATGAGATTGTAAAGTCCTGTTGATATTGTACATGTCCCAAGGAATCTTCCAGTAATGGGAAATCTACAACACGTTGCTAACTTAATCACAGGGCGGCTTCGGTGGCTTAGTTTGTAGCATGCTGAGCTTCTATGCCCAAGGTCACGGGTTCAAACACGGCTGAAGTCGTCGGTTTTTTAAGTGCGTTAAAAATCACTCAGTATGCCTTCCTTCGGAGAGGAAGTGAAGCCGGCGGTCCCATGTCATAGATTTATGGCATGGTAAAGAACCTTCCAATAATTACACCTTTGTGAAGCGAAATTATAGGTTTTCTTTGACTGACGCTCTTAGATTCCAACGTTCGTCGCCAGGAGCCGACTGCGGTGGCATCTAGTAACAAATTTCAGAACTAGTTGGTCGTTGACGGTGGCGCTTGGTAGCAAAAGTTGGATCTACTTGAAAATCGAATGTATTGTTGTACCCCTAGGGTACGCTACCCCCATCCCTTAATCAAAATCTACAAATCGTCCAAATTACGAACTTTAATCTAAGAAAACCTATAAATTACAAATTATAAATTACATGACTGTTAAGCAGAACACACATGAACTCAAGTAGCCTCGTAGCCCAGGCAATGACCCGGGAAAGGTGCACGACTCGGTAGGAATGTCAGGATTCCGCCGAGCGAGCACACAAAAAGTATAAGAACCCCAGTGTACGGGGACTCTGGATCAATCAGTCACCATTCAATCACTTGATTAGTGCACCGACGTGACGAGCCTTTTGCTGCCAGCTGGACGGGTAAGTGATAAGCGGTCACCACACTTAAAACACTACACTACACACTCCCCTCCCCCTGTGCTTGGATTGTGATTATTTCTATTAATTATTAACTGAACTGCTAGCTCTCTTTAGTGTGCCTCCAGATCGAGGTGCACATTAAATTCAGAATCAATAGAAGCCACTGGTCTTATTTATTTATTTATTTAGTTAGTAAGATCCTACCCTTTTAGAATCCTCTTTAGGTAGGACTTAGAATCAGCCTTACTGTGTACTTGTTTAATTGTTTCTTGTAGTCAGCTGAGCATGGTTGCTCCAAGCTGACACCAGCATTCTCCGTTTACTCGCTTGCGTACGACTCGCAGTAGACCGCGTGGCGCAGCAGTTGCTCTCTGCGTGTTAACTTAATAGCTCTTGTAAACTACCCCTTAACCTAGAACTACCCCGTCAAACAGTACATTGGGGAGTTATCCTTGAGGATCGCACTATCGGTCTTCATTCATAAAACACTCCCATCCTCTTACAGCCTTAGCCAAGCTAGCCCCCTATTTTAAACTAGTTTCACCCCCTAGATTAGTTATTTGTACAGGCTCCCTAACAAGAACTCTACAAATTGGTGGAGGCCCCGAGTACTGCGACGTTGTATTAAAACAACGTCAAAGGGAGTTCAGACAACGAATTTCCGCGGAAAAGATCCCTAAAACCTCGTACTAGCCAAGCAAACGCCACCCAAAATTGGGAATTTTTTTTGAGACAAGATGGAGATAAAATCTTTATACCCAACCCAAACCCTCCCCGATAGATGATACTTTTTAAATGCCACCCTTACCTAGTTACACACAGTTTATATCCCCATAAATACGCCCATACAGAAGGACGTACAGTAGAAAGTCATGCTTAAATTTCAAAAACCTAGTAAGGTAAGGCGTGTATTTAAAGATACAGCGCACACCCTAGCAGCTGCCACCAAACCCCTACGCCCTAAAATACTGATTAAGAACCCTGACCTAATAACACAACATAACGTAGGCCGATTACTTAGAGAACTTGAGGACGCAGTTATAAATATTAAATTTAAATACCCAAACGTAATCAGACAACGTCGCATCACACGAACACAGTCGCCCCCAAATAACGGTGATAGTGACGACATAACCCCCACATTACCACACGCTATATTACAACACCTTAGTGACACGCAGCAGGTCCACAACAAGTTACATACCCTTATCCAGCAGTTAGGTAAACCTAAGCGGGAAATGGACAATGCAGCCCTCATTGTAAACATTCAAGCCACCAGCGAAGGCCTCCAGCACACTATTCAGCGAATCTTTTCAAAAAACCACAAGATCCCAGTTGGCCATGCATCATCACTGACTCAAAAACCAGGAAATCAGCGATCTGATTTCCTGGAAGGGTCACATTCTACCCCCACCAGCCCGACTGTCTCACGGGATAGGCGCTTACGCCGACAACGCCCGGAATTAGATAACATCCCGAAGTACAATACTGATAACAACGCCAAGTTACGCGGCGAAACCAAGGGCATACCCGCTAAACATACCCCTGCCAACCCCACAAAATATTCCGCAGGCGAACGATTCCCTGAGGAATACCGGAGGCGAACGCAATATCTTTCTCAACACTGGAGTAATAGGCCCCAGAGAACGCACTCACCTCCATACGAGCACACTCATATGCCCCCACACCAGAGAAGGGGCATACGACACTCTCAAAACCCACCACAAGAACACCCAGAGAATCGCCCTCTACAAGTTAGGGCTGATCCCACACGCCGTCGCGCACCACATACGGAGGATACACGCCACGTATGTACACCTCCGCACCATAGGCCAATAACTCCCCCACACTTTAGGAGGAATAATGATCGTTCCCAAAAACATCCCCAAACGTACACTATATACATCCCTATACAGAGCACACATGAAAACCATACAGAATATTACCAATACATTGCACCCAGGGATTACCCACGAAACTCAGAGAAAAATCTTAGGAATGTCACAGGATGGTCCCATGATGAATATAACCATGACAGACAAATTCTCGCTCTACCCTTTGACCATGCTGATTCACGACGCCACGGGCAATCCTAACTCACCACTAAACCCAGATGGCGACCCATTATAGCCGACTGGGCACCCAAATCACAGATGCCTACCCAGATCATTCCTAATAGTAGCTACGAATACCATGGGTATTTCCTTTTTTGCCACACACAGTAACATGTCCAGTAAAAACCGATAGCGGCATTTATTTTCACCCCTATGGACACATAATTAAAGTCACGTAGCATACAGCCCCTCCTCACACCTTAAGGTTAATACTGCCACAGCGGCTATAACGGAACAAGCCAGGACATTCATCCGGCAAGACGCCAAGAAATGGCAGCGTTTCCGTCAGATCTAGGCACAATTTATTACATTTGAGTTGCTAACACACTCGCCTACCCCAAGGGAATAAATCAATACAAATAATGCACCTAAATCAATTAACACATCCATTCCCATAATGCCCACTCCTATAAAGAAGGAGACGGTCGTGGCCATGCCACTTCCAAAGCTTGCTATGGGGAATGACACACATGCAAACACGATCACTGTACCGCATAATAATATTTCAACCCCAATGCTTCCAGTAGGCCATAGGACCTTAGCACCTATATTGGCTAGCAATAGTCCTAAGGCACGCCGAAAAGCCATACTAGCTCACCGTACAGTTCCAATCACAATCCCCAAAATAGAGGGTAGGATAAATAAACATAAGATTACCCTTATCCAAACGCCTCGCACGGAAAATGCATCCCTTGAATGGATACCAGGTGCGAAAGCCGCTTTGGCAATCCGAGGGAGGCGATGCTATTACTTGAGATAGCTAAAAATGGAAAATCCAAAGGCAAAACACATTATTTCTACGTAATTAAAAACACATTTCCCTACATTACCAGTTAAAAAGACCACGTAATAGCCTTACGAATAAGACAACTCGCTTTTATAACCCATGTTTCTTTCCCACACAGCATTTAGGTGTAGGTAAAAGATAAGAAATGTCGAGGTACGTTCCACTCGCAGCAGTCCCACACAGGCTAGATCTACATTTTCCCAGTCCCCCAAGCCATAAGGAATAAGAGCATTTCACCACCATTAATAGAAAATAAAATAGTATATTTTCCCCCACATAGTTTGAAACCAGGGATAGATAAATTAAAACAAGCGCCCTAAGCGCTATAACATTTAGTAGCCATGCTCCCAACTAGCAGTCACTGGCAATTTCCAACACTGCATGATACGAGGATTAATTATAAGCTGCATGTTTAGTTGTAAGAGGTATAATAAGATATACCAGGTTATATTTCATGTGTACTATGTATTTGTAAAAATAATGAAATTTTGTTAACATACACTAGCTGCAGATAGAAAACAGCTAGATACATATTTCATACTACATATGCCCTACACTTCCCATAGGTTCCCGTAGACAAAAATACGCCAAATAAACCTTGGCAAAAGCGCCAAGTGTAAAGTGGCACCTAGTCACCAGAGTCAGAAACAGTGGTCACCACCAATTCCGAATTGGCCCCACAACATAATTAGTCTTTAATCATAAAATTTCACATAGGACATACCGATGTCTTGATAATAATTATACAGTTATAAATATGTAAAGTGCATAAATGTTTTTGCAGACAATACATTGTAGACAGATTATTGCACATGTCACATACAATGAACGGCAAACGAGGTCGAGCCTCTGTCATAGCATGCGGAAGAAACAGGAAACGGAACCCGCCGTCAGCGATACACGCGCACTGCCTAGCGACAGGGATTTTCGCTAAGTCACGTAGAATACTATACTCACACATGGTTGTGCGAGACAAAGGGTCAATTACCCATATGGAGGGCACATGATAAACCACAGAAGGATTCCTTTAATATAGGAAGATGTCTATAAATTCATAAATAGCGCACATTTATTTTATCTAATTAATCGCATTTAGATTTTCACACATATGGTCACAAACATTAGGCGACCGATTGGAGATTACCTCACCTGTCATAAGGGACTATACAATAGCGGGCCCTTTCCCTATAAACATATAAATGACAAAACACAGTACAGGTACACTAGCATATACCTTAATTAATTATATATAGATACCTTCGGCAGTAACCGATGACCAATTCCGGTACAAGAAACACATGTTAGCCAATTCCATAGATTTCCCATAACACTATAGGAAATAACACTCCAATGAACCGTGAACAATTACAAGAGATTGGTAGGCTACACAATATTTTACTGGGACAATTTAAGAAAGTGCATGGATTCCAACGGTCACCCCATATTAAGAAGGGATAACAGGCCGATACACTACAGGGTCACAGAATAGGCCAATCAAATAGTACATAGGGCCTAATATACTACATTACAGTACATTAATACGATTTCTCTAACGATCGCCATTACTCCCGTGATAGCGAAAGTACAGACAGTACAATAACACAGATTAGCCGCAGTACATACACACGATGAACACAGGTTAGCGGCATTTCTAGGATGGAACGCAATAATTCTACACTCATGCAGGTGAACGATATTTCGCACAGACATAAAAGTAGACACACAATAACACAGGTTAGCAAATTCTACTGCCAAGGCAGAATAGTACTGATAACAGAATATAGCAACAATTAGTATCATTACGCTCACTATTGCGATAGTACACAGGTTAATTATTACCACCACAGCCAATAGGAAGTGACACAATAACACAGGTTATTATACCGTCACAGCAAACACCATATATAGGTCAGCTGAACACACAAGTAGGCAACACGGGGAAAGAAGTTGACAAATACTTACGCGTAATACATATTATCCAATACACTGTAATCCACAAGATGTTTTTAATCATTAATGATACGTGCAAGGGCACGCCTCTACCATTTCAAACGTGTATTTAATCAGGGACGCTGTTCTTGAAGTTTGAAACGACCGCCTGGTGACTTGCTTCCCATTTTGAACACGAGATGGTAGCGCCTGTCGGTCTTGGAGAGATTGCAAGTAGTTCCTGTTTCTCCCCAATAGGTGGTGTGGGCTTCGCCTTATATTAATCTATATACGCATGACATAAATGAAAAGACAATCACATTCTTCGTCGTAAAACAAAAGCCGGCGTATTCATGATACCGCCAAATTATGAACCTATTTTATGACATTGTTGTTTTGATGTGTCTTTCTCTGATTGGACAATATTATTTTCATGAAGACAGTTCGATAAATGACGAGCGATTCTCCGCCATTTTTGTGGAGGCCATTGGCTGTCCCGAAGTGAGTCGATTAGGACTTGGTCGTAAAAGGTGTCACCGCTGATGGGGGGGCGGTTGCCTCCCCCATCCTCTACGAAATATGAATATATTTAAAAAAAGGAATTGCCTGTTTTCTTCAGGCTGTAAATTTTCATCGTTCCGCCGTGAAGAGGAAATGTGCAAGGATAATCGCAGCTGGATGCGATCAGGTGCTGTCATCGGAGCGGCTCATGGGCGTGTTAGCCATTTTTTGTGAAGCACTGGTAGTTATGTAAAATTAGGTGTTAATTACTCGGTTATTATTGTGTCTCCACTGAGAAGGATGTAAGGTACGTTTTTTTAATTTAATTTATCTAATTATTTTATGTTATGGAGCTCCGATATCTTCTTATAGTAATATTTTATTTCTGTTCCTCTTTTGTTTTATTGGTCTAATTTTATTGTTGTTTTTATTACGTTTCCTGGTTTATTTTAATTCTGTGCTCTTTTCTTCGTATTGCCCCCGTAATTGAATTATGTAGAGACCACGGTGGCTATATTTGAAATTATAAGGAAAGTTATGGCTGTCATAGTTATGACGTGGGTAGTCATGACGTAAGCACGGATGACGCAAATGTTATGCCAGCAGGCTACTTGAGCTGAGATTCTCAGTGACGTCAGCTTTTAGTCCAGAATGTTCCAAGATGTACGACGCAGTCGCAGGAAACGAGGAATTCTGCTGAGGAAGAAACTATGCTATTGGAGGAGAGGCATGAACCAATGAACGATAGTTTAAAGGAAGACGGAGATTGCTGAAACTATGGTATTTTTATTACTTTTGGAATGCAGAATTGTGGAAATCCATTTGCAGTAATAGCATTGATTTGGAATTTTGGTGAAATTTATTTTCTGTTTTTGAATTTTGAAAATCCGTCATGTATTAACGAAGTTGGAAGTTTTAGCGATGACGTAGTATCACGCTTTGGAAGGGATGGAAACGCCCCTCGAGAAGTTAATAAAAGGGCTTGCGCAGAAGAGAGGAGCCTCTTTCGTTCTCTGATCATTCTGAGATCTCATGCTCAGATCATCGAAGTATATTTGTGAAAGTTCTTTTCTTATACATTCATTATAGTGAGACATCGAAGTGAACAGCAGTGAAAAGAATCGTCTTTATAACGCGTGGCGAGGCCACTATATTAACGAGATCCAGGTCAAACTAGGTGAAGTTGAAACGGACCTTAGAAAGCTTCTATAAGTTTAGCTTCGAACAGTTAGCGGTCACCGATAAGATAATTGTATTGTGCAGTGCTACATGCAGTTATAGAGAAAATCTGAACAATTTCGACCGAGTAGTTTAAAAGATATTAGCAGTTTTATACGACTGGCAAAAGTGATTATCTCGCCACTAGAGAAGCACTTTTATTTAGCCAGAATCAACACAAGGCTGACGCTGCGAGTGGAGTAGAAAGACTTCAGATTGCTTGGTTACAGAACGATACCAGTATAATGGAGCAATTGAATACGGCAGTTTGTTCTTCTAACACTACAACCGAAGAGCAAATGGAAGGCTAAGAGGGCTTATTGCAATTGGGACATACTTCAATGGAGTAAGATAGCGACATGGAACTTCGCTAGTTGCTATTCCACACAAGCGAACATGCGGTGAATACCATCTACACCCATGTTTCGTAATTAAAGGCTGAATACCATCGAACAGCCATAGAAACAATTTCATACTCTGAATATGAATAATTTCTTCGGAAATTTCTACAAAACTTCATGATGATTGTCTACTGGAACTTCAGGGAATTTTTCAAGAGAGGTCAGGGAAGTCCCGACTCACAAAGAAGATTATTGCCGGAAGGATGTCTATTCGTCTTCGAGGAGCAGAGCGATTCACGGAGAAGGAAGCAGTTCGATTCTCCGAGGGTGCTATTTCCTATTTCGAGGATGGAGCTCAACTTTAACGTGGTGAAATGGATCCAACAGCAGTCTTCTTTGGGGAATTTTCCTCTGGAACGTCAATCGGCAGATAAGGTAGTCGTGAACGTTTATTGTATTTGAGTTTACTAATAATGTTTGAGCAACCATTTTTCCCATATTTTTATCCTCATGTTTTTTTTTTTGCCCTATTTTCTTGTTGAGATTCTTATTCTCAGTACACCTTGTTGAGTTTTGCATTTTTTCGACGATTTATTAAGACATTGTTATGTCATGGGCATAGTTAACGATTTTGAATCAGTTGAGACTGATATTTAGATTTTTCAGTAATTAATATTTTTTTGTAGTCACGATTTGACTGTAAGTTAATGATTTTTAATGGCAGATTTAAATTCAGACAGCGTGTCATTTTATTAAAGTAATTCTACCCCAGTTTAATTACTTTGAACAATTTTCTGTCATCATCAAGAAGGAAGAACATTTAAATGATTTTAGAGCGTTAAAATCTCTTACGTTGTCGACGATCTTGGAAATACTAGTCGTTATTTGAATTGATTGCAACACAGACATTTATCGTCAGTTATGAATGAACATTGCATCATAGACACTTTTGTGAAAGAGTAACTTTAATAACGAATTATTGAATGCATTAAAGTCAACTACTTTTGTTAGGAGTTTTTCTCAATTAGAGAATTATATATCGATGTTTGCATTCCCCAGTCTAATTGGATTCTATTCGACTACTTTGCATTTTAGTCGCACTTTATTTGAAGATAGTATTTTCATACTACAATTTTCTTTTAAGATGTTAATCTTAAATTTTGATAGACCAGACAGGCGTATATAAGCGTATTCACTATTAAATTTGTTTGTGATTGGCAAGTTTTGACTTCATTTCGGTTCATGAATGAAATCCACGAAGGTTAAATAGAAAAACAGTTTTGAAACAATTAATGATTATAAAAAATTTTAAGTGGAACTATGAATGTATAATCGCTAGTGCAGCGCGTGTTGAAAGTCGCTGAGGTATAATGCCCTTGAATATGAAGGAAGTTCCCACAGGAATTAATGTTAAAGAATTATTTGTGGAAGTTTTGTAAGTAATGTGGAAGTTTTTAAATGCCATATAGATTAATATATGATGATTTTGGGCATATTTTTAATGCAGATTGTGCATTAACTTGTTAGCGAAGGATTTTCCGCTGGAGTAAGATTGTTATAGTTCGTTGAAAATTAATCAAGTGATTTACTGTTATAATTAACACGAGTTTTGAAAGAATTTGAGATAAGATTTTGAATGAAGGTTGCCGTCACAAATCATTATTAAAACCTTTATTAAACTAGATTGTGACATTAACATGTATAACTAACCTTCATTGGTCGATTATATTAAACAGGATTATGAAAATTACCAACCGAATGAACATGTGGCTAATGTATTTATTAAATGAATAATTTAAACAATTTAAATGTTAATATTGTAAATAATGGTTGTAAATTATTTTTGAAAATAATATGGAACGAGAGTGATGTTAAAGGCGTGCTTATAATATTTTTATTGTCTTTGACAAATATTATAAACAATTTCTAATTGTTATAAATAATTTTGTGATTTTGTTATAAACATTTAAGAGCTAATTAAACATTTGGATTGAAGTTAACAAGTTTAAGAAATTAACATGATGATCCAATAGGATGTAAGCAAAGTACTTGAAAGATTTGCGTAAATATAATGTGAGTTGTCTTCTAGACATTTAAAAGCTTGAGAGAACAAGCTGTATTCTTACGTAACATAGCATGTGAGAAGGGAGTGCATTTGACCAGTATGCAACAGGCTGAAGGTAGCCCGCAGCTGTGCCAACATATGGTTCTCAGGGAGTGAGGTCGTACACACTCTGGCCTTGCGACTATAAATACCATTCTCTTGTTTATTAAAAGGAAACCAAGTGCTCTATATATATATGTCACACCCTGACGTCCTTTTCCAATCCAATAGTGTTATGAATATTACGTTATTTGGAGCTCTTGGGAGCTAAAATGTTTTACATCATGCTGTATGATAATTTTGCAAGTCCTACTGGAGGACGTAGTCAGATTGACTTGGGCTACTGATAGCCACGTTGTTTTTGTTGTGTTAGTAAAATCAGACCCTTTATTAGAAATAAAGCTTTTGTACAGTTCAAAGTTCTCGTCTTCGTTTCTGGTTCATTTTTAAATGTCATGGTGGAGGTTATTGTGTGAACAGACTTTTAGTGATCCTGTTGTCAACTCAAACCCCGAGATAATTAAGAGGTAAGTAACGGTAAGTATAAACCCCCGTCTATTTTGGTGTGTTCCACAATGATTTCCTGTGAATTTCTGTGCTCTTATCTCGATAGTATCTGTCAGTGCCATTTTCATTGATGTAACTGTGCCGGTGCGATTGATAATTGGCAATCCGATTGAGGGGGCGGATATCTGACAGCCTACTATCCAGGTAAACGGGGACAGAAAGATTGGCGACCCAAGAACGTGGGGCTGAGTCAACAGAAAGATTCGCACCTAAAACGTTGGGGCGGATTCGACAAAACTGGATCACCAGGTTGAACAATAGAAAGATTCGCACCTAAAACGTGAGGTTCGATTAGACTCAAATAAAGAGGTTGATTCTTTGTTAGATGTCTAGGCCAATTGTAGTATTTGAGAGTGTGATTATATAGGAATTAAAGGTTGTATTGTATTAGGAAAATTACACTCAGAAAAGATCAGATCTTATACAACTTGAGAAAGGTTAAATAAGCTGGAAACTTAGAAAAATCGCCTATAATCTGGAATCTTATTTTATTTGACCGGCTTATGACATTTTAGTCATATTAAAGATAAAATTAAATTATTTGGATTGTAAATGTAAATTATTTGTGTTAGGATATTTTAAAATGAGCCAGGGAAATTTGAACATGTGCTTGAGTTTGTTTCAACATGAAGTATCTTCGAAGGTTAATTATAAGGTAGTTATAAGTTAGATTTAAGACAGAAAATTGATCAAATTTATATATGGTGAAAAGTGTTGCTCAAATGTTGTTATTTTGCTCTTTTGATGTATGTCCCTACAGCAATCCATTTTTGAATAATATTGTAATGGCAGATGAAAGTTTGAAGAAAATGTTAGAGGAGATGTCTGCTAACTTGAAAGCTAGCATGAATAGTAGTATGAAGCAGATGCTGAATGAAAGCATGAAGGAGAATAATAGTCGAATGGAGGAGAATGTTAGTAATTTGTCTGCTAATTTGAATGCAAGAATGGAGGAAAATGCTAGTAATTTATCTGCTAACTTGACAGCTAGCATGGGTGAAAGTTTGAAGGGTATCCAAACTAGTGCTGCTAATTTGGAGGATAATATGTCGCGTTTACAGATTAATACCCTAGGAATTGAAAATACTGTAAGTGACATCCGCACAAATGTGTCTGATGTTAAAAATGATGTGTCTAAGGTACAGAAAGACCTTACAATGTTAAATCTAGATGTAGCTAATGTCCGAGGGGATATTTCTTGTGCTGGAGCCGAAGTAGTTGTTGTCAAAAACGATGTAGCGACTGTCCAAGACAAGGTCGAGGAAGTCCAAAAAGAAATTCAAAAAGCTAGAACTGATGTATCCAATGTTCAAGTAGACATTAATAACATTCATGCGGATATAACTGAGGTGCAAAGTGACATAACTAAGATTCAGGTAGAGGTCAACACAGTTTTCGTAGATATCACTAAAGTCCAAACTGATGTAAATAAAGTCAGGGAAGAAATCGAAAACTCAAAAACTCTTTGTACGCGTAATATAACTGCATTAGCGACTAGACTAGTTGATGAATCAGTTAGAACAACAACGTCTTTAGCAGAGTTGAAGTATGATGTAGAGGTCATGAGAACACAGGTATTAGACCACAATAGAGTATTAAAAGAGGATATCGAAGTAGACATAGCCGAAATGTTAACAGCAAACGTAGCGGTATGGAAAGACGAGTGGAATAAGTCAAGTGGGGAACATGTAACCCAAATTCAGGAAAGGATTGAAAGAAAACTTGCCAGTACGCAGATAGAAATTAACAATGAGGTAGTACAGATTAGAAAAGATTTAAGCGTCAGGATAAATTCGCTATCCGAAAAACAAGTTGACGATAGAACACAACTAGATCTGGATATGCAAACTTTAAAATCTACATTAGAGGATCAAATTCATAAAGTTGTCTCGGATGTAAATGAAACGACGAGTAAACTGAAAAATTTGAAGTTAGGAGAGGCTAGTTTAATGGAGAACTACAAAGAAGAGATAGTCAAGAAAGTCTTAACAGAAATCACCGACAAGGATACAGAAGGCTTAGCTTGCGAATTGAATAGGAAGTATACCAGAAGATGTCACCTAGAGCCAGAAGAAAGAGACGTGACTCCTGAAGAACGTGTATCCAGATTCAGAGAGGAGGATGACGAGAGGAATATGGAACCTGAGTGGAATTATCGAGATAGTGGGAAAAACTATCCGGATTCATATCCGAGGAACGTGACGGTCATCAGGAATTTCGAAGACAAACCACAAAAATTCAGTAACACTGATAGTTTGCCACCTATAGAGTATGTAAGGAATCTCAAAGATTATTTCATCGAAGCTCACATTCCCAGAGAGAGAGAGATGAAGATAGTAGAGAGATATCTGATTGGAGGACCCCTTGAATGGTTTTGCGCATTTAGATACACATTCAGTAACTTTGACGAGTTTGCAGAGGCATTAATCAAACGATTTTGGTCCATAGAAGCGCAGAATTCGTTAAGAGCGGAGGTGTATTCAAGAAAATACTCAGGTACTCTTCCAACGAGGTACGCTGATTTCTTTACGAGTCAGTTGTCCCGCTTGAGATTTTTGCAACCCCCATTGTCCACGGAGCAACTAATAGATGCGATTTCTCGTATGCTGCCAGTTGAGGTGAGAAGACTTATAATTTCGTCCAACATCAGGGATTTATCCAGCATGGATGAATTACTGAGAAGATTAGACTACACAAGTCCAATGCCTAACGTAGTCCAGAAAGGTCAAAGGCAGGAGTTTAAAGAAATCAATACGGTATATATGGACCAAGTCCAACAAACTGACAAGCCTGAGCAGGAGAAAACTGACAATGTAGGTCCTCACAGGAATAATCAGTTTAGAAATTACAGATCACAAGGTTACCGACCGTATCAACAGAGAAGAGGTTGGAACTACAACCGAGGAAACTACAATGGAAGAGGCAGATATTACAACAATAATGGGTATAACCGTAACTATAATAGGAATAACCAAAACCAAAATAGAAACCAGAATACTCAAAGTCAGGTTATGACACCTGATCAGTATCAGCAAAGAGAAAAGGAAAGCCAGCAATACTTAAAAGAATTAAGGGATAAAGAAGCTGACAATCAAAGGAAAAGGCAGGATGTTGTAATCGATCCTGGGCCTTCTACGAGCCAGCAGAACTTAGAAAATAGAAATACTGGTCAGAAGAGAAAGTAGAGAGGAAAGAATACATTAACCACACACAACCCAGAGTAGAAGAAATTTATGATTAAGGAACATAGAGGAAATATCATACTAGAGTAAGCCAGTAATAATTCAATTTCGTGTTCAAGAGAGTTGAGATACTTGTAATATTGAGTTTAAAAACAATTTGCAACTGTTTTTAAAACGTGGTGAGAGGAGAATGCCCCCGTAATTGAATTATGTAGAGACCACGGTGGCTATATTTGAAATTATAAGGAAAGTTATGGCTGTCATAGTTATGACGTGGGTAGTCATGACGTAAGCACGGATGACGCAAATGTTATGCCAGCAGGCTACTTGAGCTGAGATTCTCAGTGACGTCAGCTTTTAGTCCAGAATGTTCCAAGATGTACGACGCAGTCGCAGGAAACGAGGAATTCTGCTGAGGAAGAAACTATGCTATTGGAGGAGAGGCATGAACCAATGAACGATAGTTTAAAGGAAGACGGAGATTGCTGAAACTATGGTATTTTTATTACTTTTGGAATGCAGAATTGTGGAAATCCATTTGCAGTAATAGCATTGATTTGGAATTTTGGTGAAATTTATTTTCTGTTTTTGAATTTTGAAAATCCGTCATGTATTAACGAAGTTGGAAGTTTTAGCGATGACGTAGTATCACGCTTTGGAAGGGATGGAAACGCCCCTCGAGAAGTTAATAAAAGGGCTTGCGCAGAAGAGAGGAGCCTCTTTCGTTCTCTGATCATTCTGAGATCTCATGCTCAGATCATCGAAGTATATTTGTGAAAGTTCTTTTCTTATACATTCATTATAGTGAGACATCGAAGTGAACAGCAGTGAAAAGAATCGTCTTTATAACGCGTGGCGAGGCCACTATATTAACGAGATCCAGGTCAAACTAGGTGAAGTTGAAACGGACCTTAGAAAGCTTCTATAAGTTTAGCTTCGAACAGTTAGCGGTCACCGATAAGATAATTGTATTGTGCAGTGCTACATGCAGTTATAGAGAAAATCTGAACAATTTCGACCGAGTAGTTAAAAGATATTAGCAGTTTTATACGACTGGCAAAAGTGATTATCTCGCCACTAGAGAAGCACTTTTGTTTAGCCAGAATCAACACAAGGCTGACGCTGCGAGTGGAGTAGAAAGACTTCAGATTGCTTGGTTACAGAACGATACCAGTATAATGGAGCAATTGAATACGGCAGTTTGTTCTTCTAACACTACAACCGAAGAGCAAATGGAAGGCTAAGAGGGCTTATTGCAATTGGGACATACTTCAATGGAGTAAGATAGCGACATGGAACTTCGCTAGTTGCTATTCCACACAAGCGAACATGCGGTGAATACCATCTACACCCATGTTTCGTAATTAAAGGCTGAATACCATCGAACAGCCATAGAAACAATTTCATACTCTGAATATGAATAATTTCTTCGGAAATTTCTACAAAACTTCATGATGATTGTCTACTGGAACTGCAGGGAATTTTTCAAGAGAGGTCAGGGAAGTCCCGACTCACAAAGAAGATTATTGCCGGAAGGATGTCTATTCGTCTTCGAGGAGCAGAGCGATTCACGGAGAAGGAAGCAGTTCGATTCTCCGAGGGTGCTATTTCCTATTTCGAGGATGGAGCTCAACTTTAACGTGGTGAAATGGATCCATCAGCAGTCTTCTTTGGGGAATTTTCCTCTGGAACGTCAATCGGCAGATAAGGTAGTCGTGAACGTTTATTGTATTTGAGTTTACTAATAATGTTTGAGCAACCATTTTTCCCATATTTTTATCCTCATGTTTTTTTTTTGCCCTATTTTCTTGTTGAGATTCTTATTCTCAGTACACCTTGTTGAGTTTTGCATTTTTTCGACGATTTATTAAGACATTGTTATGTCATGGGCATAGTTAACGATTTTGAATCAGTTGAGACTGATATTTAGATTTTTCAGTAATTAATATTTTTTTGTAGTCACGATTTGACTGTAAGTTAATGATTTTTAATGGCAGATTTAAATTCAGACAGCGTGTCATTTTATTAAAGTAATTCTACCCCAGTTTAATTACTTTGAACAATTTTCTGTCATCATCAAGAAGGAAGAACATTTAAATGATTTTAGAGCGTTAAAATCTCCTACGTTGTCGACGATCTTGGAAATACTAGTCGTTATTTGAATTGATTGCAACACAGACATTTATCGTCAGTTATGAATGAACATTGCATCATAGACACTTTTGTGAAAGAGTAACTTTAATAACGAATTATTGAATGCATTAAAGTCAACTACTTTTGTTAGGAGTTTTTCTCAATTAGAGAATTATATATCGATGTTTGCATTCCCCAGTCTAATTGGATTCTATTCGACTACTTTGCATTTTAGTCGCACTTTATTTGAAGATAGTATTTTCATACTACAATTTTCTTTTAAGATGTTAATCTTAAATTTTGATAGACCAGACAGGCGTATATAAGCGTATTCACTATTAAATTTGTTTGTGATTGGCAAGTTTTGACTTCATTTCGGTTCATGAATGAAATCCACGAAGGTTAAATAGAAAAACAGTTTTGAAACAATTAATGATTATAAAAATTTTTAAGTGGAACTATGAATGTATAATTGCTAGTGCAGCGCGTGTTGAAAGTCGCTGAGGTATAATGCCCTTGAATATGAAGGAAGTTCCCACAGGAATTAATGTTAAAGAATTATTTGTGGAAGTTTTGTAAGTAATGTGGAAGTTTTTAAATGCCATATAGATTAATATATGATGATTTTGGGCATATTTTTAATGCAGATTGTGCATTAACTTGTTAGCGAAGGATTTTCCGCTGGAGTAAGATTGTTATAGTTCGTTGAAAATTAATCAAGTGATTTACTGTTATAATTAACACGAGTTTTGAAAGAATTTGAGATAAGATTTTGAATGAAGGTTGCCGTCACAAATCATTATTAAAACCTTTATTAAACTAGATTGTGACATTAACATGTATAACTAACCTTCATTGGTCGATTATATTAAACAGGATTATGAAAATTACCAACCGAATGAACATGTGGCTAATGTATTTATTAAATGAATAATTTAAACAATTTAAATGTTAATATTGTAAATAATGGTTGTAAATTATTTTTGAAAATAATATGGAACGAGAGTGATGTTAAAGGCGTGCTTATAATATTTTTATTGTCTTTGACAAATATTATAAACAATTTCTAATTGTTATAAATAATTTTGTGATTTTGTTATAAACATTTAAGAGCTAATTAAACATTTGGATTGAAGTTAACAAGTTTAAGAAATTAACATGATGATCCAATAGGATGTAAGCAAAGTACTTGAAAGATTTGCGTAAATATAATGTGAGTTGTCTTCTAGACATTTAAAAGCTTGAGAGAACAAGCTGTATTCTTACGTAACATAGCATGTGAGAAGGGAGTGCATTTGACCAGTATGCAACAGGCTGAAGGTAGCCCGCAGCTGTGCCAACATATGGTTCTCAGGGAGTGAGGTCGTACACACTCTGGCCTTGCGACTATAAATACCATTCTCTTGTTTATTAAAAGGAAACCAAGTGCTCTATATATATATGTCACACCCTGACGTCCTTTTCCAATCCAATAGTGTTATGAATATTACGTTATTTGGAGCTCTTGGGAGCTAAAATGTTTTACATCATGCTGTATGATAATTTTGCAAGTCCTACTGGAGGACGTAGTCAGATTGACTTGGGCTACTGATAGCCACGTTGTTTTTGTTGTGTTAGTAAAATCAGACCCTTTATTAGAAATAAAGCTTTTGTATAGTTCAAAGTTCTCGTCTTCGTTTCTGGTTCATTTTTAAATGTCATGGTGGAGGTTATTGTGTGAACAAACTTTTAGTGATCCTGTTGTCAACTCAAACCCCGAGATAATTAAGAGGTAAGTAACGGTAAGTATAAACCCCCGTCTATTTTGGTGTGTTCCACAATGATTTCCTGTGAATTTCTGTGCTCTTATCTCGATAGTATCTGTCAGTGCCATTTTCATTGATGTAACTGTGCCGGTGCGATTGATAATTGGCAATCCGATTGAGGGGGCGGATATCTGACAGCCTACTATCCAGGTAAACGGGGACAGTACCTTGTGGAGACACATTTCCAATTTATTTCACGTTTAAATTATTATTTATTTTCCTTTGGCAAGCTTGGGTTTGTCTTTTTTTTATCCATGTAAGATCCGTCCAGTTTTAAAACGATTTGCATTAATAGTTTTTAGATGTAATTGTTTTTTTTTCCACCGTTCATTTCCTTCTACTAATGTTTAAATTTAATCTTATTAATTGTTTGCCGTAATTTCGACCTGACATGTTTTTGGTGTGGCCATATCTTTTGTTTACCGTGATGCATTGTGGTCTCGTTGTCAGTCCTTTTGGCGCGGGTGTCAAAACCAGACGTGTTCTGTAATTTGTTGTCAATCCTTTCTTTTTTGGCGTGGCCTGAACTCCTGCATGTCAGATCGTGATTACATTTCCGTGCAAATCATCAAGCCCGTTCTAAATATGTTATGCATGTAATATTTATTTTAACCTTTGGGCTATTAAATTTTATTTTATTTTAAATTAAGTCTTTCGTCTTTTTGGCTTTGCAAGCAAGCATGTTAGGCGCTATCTGGCATTCTTGTAAAATATTGGTGGTGGATGCATGTTCTTTTTCTGGTGATGATTCTCCTTTAAATTTTTAATATTAAACCTTTTTATTATTTTTTTAATCTTTGGTTGTGGCATTATTTCACCGACGGCAGTTCCGTTGGTTTTTGGGGGATGTTTGTACGATAGCCTGTGTGTGTTGTCCCCTTCTCCATCTTCCTTCCACTCCTTTGGAGCTCTTCTGTTGGGACATGTCATCTGGAGGTGATGTTGCTGCGGAAGTGACCCGGACCCCTGAATACAGGTAAGTTGGCCCATCCACGTTTCCCGTACACGCCTCATTCTGGTAAGCAAAGCGTTGGTTATCGAGAAACCGACGTGCTGCTGGCCAGTGCCGTCCAATGCTGCTAAGGGGGTAGCATTTTGGTAGCAGATCCCGCTCATGTTCACTTCCGTAACTATCCCCTCCCCAGTACCCACAGGCTGTTTTATGGACCCCTCTAATGCTGATGGGTCAGTTGTTGATGGGATTTTGTCAGGAAAATGTACTTAATGTTATGTTTTGCTAATCCTTATCGTTTATTGTGTTTCATGTTGCCTCTGGATATCCATGTGGTATGCTGGATGTAAGGTGTCCTGTTTTTAAACGAGGCGTTTACCCCTGTATTTTACCCTGTTTGTGTGCAACATCCCCACTGAAGATGAAGCCCGGTGAGTGACCGACATGTGTTCTTGGCATGGGAAATGGGATTTCTTAATGTTCTAATAGCCTATATGCTGCGTGTGAAGGCATCCTGGAGCCCCGTCGGAAGCTGGTAGCCTGATTGTTTTGTGCCTATTTTTGTGATTTAGCTCCCTGTTCTCGAGCCAAGCAGGTGGTGACGTGTGCAGTTCTGGACAGCATGGTGCATGATTTGGTGTAGTAGGGTGGCTGTGTTTGAATGTCAGCCTAATCTTTGGTGGTGGTAATTGCTGGTTGTGGTACTGTTGTGAAACTGTAAACTGTCCTTGTAATTCCTGAAATTTTGTTTCTTTCTATATTGGTTGTCTGCATTCTGTGTTTTCCAAAATGGCCGACAACAATAGTGTTTTCAATTTAATTGACCTAAGCGATAACCTTGTGAATTTAGAGAGTTCTTCTGGGGTTGAACGTGAATCACCTCTGTTTACTAGGTCTGAGGTTTTGGGATCGATTACCAGTAGTAGTTTGCCTGCCCCTCTGTTGCCTGGCGCTGGCTCGTCCATACCACTTAATCCTGCATACGGTCATTCTTCTCATGTTAGGTCACGTAGTGATTTCCTGGGTCCTGCCGACCCATTGCATCCCAGTTCTTTCACTAGTAATATTAATGTTTTGTCGCCTGTAGAGGGTGTGCGAGCGGGCTACCCTGGTAACAATGTCTCTATTCCTAATGCTACGTTCTCACCTACCGTTAATTATGGGTCGATTCCTCATCCTATTTCTGGTTTCTTAACTAAGTTAAAGCATTTCAACCTTGATGACGTTACCCAAGTGGTACAATTTTTAAAACAAGTGGTCGAGTTGGGCAACCATGCCTCGATTTTTGGGATGTCGGAAGTTCAGATTTTCCAACTTTTGTATCCAGTTGCATCCGGTATGCTGCGCGATAAGCTTGTTGAAGCTATCCACCTCCGCATGTCCTTAGCCATGTTTATTAGGGAAGTGTTGTGGTTTTTTGTCCCTGCGAGCGCCCTAAGTGCTCTCGAGCATAAGTTCCTTTATCGTGTCCAAAGGCTGGACGAGTCCCTTAGCGACTATGTCAGTGACATTAAGGTGTATGCCCAGGTTTTTGCATCCCCTTTAACCGAGCGACAATTGGTGTCATCAATTGTGAATGGGTTTTCGCCTCAATATAGGTCATACATGACTATGTGTACCAGGCCTTTGTCATTCGTCGAGCTGAAACAGGTCGTTATAGAGGCTATGGCTGTGAAGCATGCAGATTCCCTTCGTGTAGCTAATGTTCCTCCTCCCTTGATGTCTTGTCCCCCTCCTTCCTTGATGTCTCGTCCCCCACCTAAGGTTATGTTTCATCCTCGACCTAATATTAAGTGCCACTCGTGCGGTGGAGTGGGACATGTCAAGAAGGTGTGTCCGAGTAACCAGGCTGTGTATCGCCAATGACGGAACGTTGAGGAGACCAATTCGGGTGTTACTTCCAAGGATATTTCTGTGTGTAAGAATTTGGGAAAACCCTGTGAAGTTTCTGGTCGCCCTACCAATGATAGTCTTGATAACTCTATGAAAGCTAATTCATCATGTGCTAATTCTGCTTTTGTCGCTGGCCTACCTAACCTGTCGGTGAGCAATGTCGTGGCAAGTCAGCCTAATTCTAAACGTTGTGTGAAACCTGTGGTGCGGGTGTCCTCGTCACCTGCTTGTAATCGTGTTAGAGTGTGTAATGATTTTGGAATTTCTCCTGTGGCTAAAGGAATATCCCCGTTTATTGAAATTTGTGTTAATGACGAGCCCGTTTCTGCATTGCTTGATTCTGGTAGTGTCGCATCCTTTATAAGCGAGGACTGGTTTTTATCTATGAAGAGTGTTTGCAAATTTCCTGAGTTAGAGCCTAACAATGAATCTTTTATTTCGGCAAATTGTTCAAACTTAAATATTTTGGGTAGTATGACAGTCAAAATTCATATTCTAAATTTTTCTTGGAAATTTAAATTTTTGGTTGCCAGAAATCTTTCTTGTGCTGTGGTCATTGGAGCTAATTTCATGTCACACGTTGGTATGCTTCTTGATTTTGGTGCTCGCAACTTATGGTTTAAGTTTAATCCACAGAGTAAATTATCTTTTAACCCGGTTTTATCTTCTCCTGCTGTCAATTCTGTTACTGAGCCTATGACTATTGAGGATCTCGATCTGGAAAATTTAACGAGTCTTCAAAGGGAGGCCATTAAGAGGTTATGTCAGGAGTATGGCGATGTATTTACTGACAAGCTGGGTGTAACCCATTTGATGGAGTACAAGATTGAGCTAACCGATTCTGTGCCGGTGCGTTCCAGCCCGTATCGCCTTGCCCCGCCCAAGATGGCTGAACTTCGTAAGATTATCGATAAGATGTTAGAAGAAGGTGTAATCCAACCCTCTATCTCTGCCTACTCATCCCCTGTATTTCTTGTGCCAAAACCTAACGGTGGTTTTCGGCCGGTGGTCGACTATAGGGCTCTTAATCAAAAAGTTGTTTTGCAGTCCATTCCTTTGCCGGACCTTCACACATGTTTTAGTTGGTTTCGCAACGCGAAGGTGTTCACGATCCTCGATTTAAATTCTTCCTACTTCCAAATTCCCCTCTCTCCTGAATCCAGGCATGTTACTGCTTTTTCCACTGACTGGAACCTGTTTGAATATGCCCGTGTCCCGTTTGGCCTATCCACCGGAGCCGCTGTGTTGAGCAGACTTCTGGACAAGGTATTTTCAGAAATTAAATTCAAGTTTGTGTACCACTACCTTGACGATGTGGTGATCTATTCCGAGTCCTTCGAGGAACATGTTGATCATCTGAAAATTGTACTTGATCGGTTGCGTGACGCTGGACTTACCGTCAAATTGTCCAAGGTTTCCTTTGCCAAGCCCAAAATTTCCTTTTTGGGACATATTGTTTCTGAATCCGGTATCTCAGTGGACCAATCTCGTACGCAGGCCATCAGAGATTTTAAACCACCCAAGAACGCCAAGGGTGTTGCTCGCTACATTGGAATGGTCAACTTCTTCCGTAAGTTTATCAGTAACTTTGCCGACCGTGCTGCTCCTCTAAACCAATTACGCAAAAAGGCTGTGAAGTTCGAGTGGGGTCCCTCTCAGCAAGCAGCCTTCGAAGATCTTAAGCTTGCGCTCTCTAACGCCCCTGTGTTAGCCATTCCGGATTTTGGGAAGCAGTTCATTGTGCAGACTGATGCGTCTGGACGTGGTGTTGGTTGTGTCCTTCTGCAGGAATCTGATCTGGGTCGGCAACCCATTGCATACGCTTCACGTACCTTAACGGACGCAGAGAGGAAGTATTCTATTTACGAACTTGAGGGCTTAGCTGAGTTGTTCGCTCTAGAAAAATTCCGTATGTATCTTGAGCACACCAAGTTTCTCCTTGAGACCGATAACCAAGCCTTGAGCTGGGTCTTGGGGAAACCCCGCAAAACTGGTAGAATTGCTAGGTGGGCAACTAGGATTCTGTCGTTTCAGTTCACTGTCCAACACATTCGTGGGTCCGAAAATGCGGTGGCTGATTCTTTAAGCCGCATGTACGAGGAAACAGCTGAAGAGGATGTTCAGGAATGTGAACCTGTAAACCTTGTATCTGCTGTAAATTGTGTCAATGCCGTTCTTAGCAATTCCCCTGTGCTCTTTGAGGATGTGAGACGATTCCAGAAAGAAGACCCCTCCTTATCTAGCCTTATTGACCGAATCAATTCTGGTGAAGTGATCAAGCCCTACTCTCTGAAGGACGGTGTGTTGTGTTGTTCGTCTCGTCATGACCGTCTACCTAAAATTGTGCTCCCGTCAATCCTCATTCTGGAAATCTTTCGTTACTATCATGAATCTCCTATTGGTGGCCACCTAGGAGTATTCAAGACCCGAGCTAAAATCAGACAGTTTTTCATTTGGCAAGGTATGGATGGCGACATTAGGAGGCTCATTAGGAATTGTGCTGCATGTAGTATTAGCAAACCTCCGGTTTCTACTAAGGTTGGCCTGTTGTCATCTGAACCGGCATCTAGACCCATGGAGAGGCTTTTTATCGACCATGTTGGACCGTTCCCTCGCTCTGGTCGGGGAAACCAATTTGCGCTTGTTTGCACTGACGGTTTCTCCCGGTTTAGTTGGATTTTCCCCACCAGACAGGCTACGTCCAGTTCCGTCATAAAGTGTCTTAATTCCATCTTCTCGTCTTTTGGGCCGTGTCAGTATCTGGTGTCAGATAATGCCAAGTGCTTTGTATCTCATCAGTTCCGTCAATTCTTGTTTGATTATGCTATTTCGCATGTAACCACCACTCCCTATTTTCCTAACCCGTCTCTTGCTGAGCGAGTCAATCGTAATCTCCGTTCTGCTCTGATTGCTTTCCACCACGACGACCATTCCAAGTGGTATTCTAATTTGCATTGGCTCAATTTTGCTTTCAACACCGCCGTGCATGAGAGCACGCAAGCTACCCCTTTTTCGCTAATGTTTTCCTTTATGGCCAATTCTCCGTTGTCTAATCTGTGGAACCTGCACGATCTCCTTCCTGACAGTTTCACGCCCGAGGATATGAGGGCGAAATTCGACAAGGCTAGAGAGAATATTAAGGTATCCCATGACCAACTTGCCAGGCGACACAATGCCTGTCGCAAGCCAGCTGATTTGGAAATTGGTGATGTTGTGTACGTCCGCAATTTCGAGCCCAAGGGCGTCAGTAATCTTGTCTCAAGCAAGTTAACCCCTCGTTTTAAAGGCCCATGTTATGTAGAGGCATTCTTGACTCCTGTTACTCTTCTTGTTCGAAACCCTAAGGCCAACAAAATTTCTAGAGTGCATCTTTCACACATTAAACGAGGTGGTGACGTTTCTAATGAGGAAATGCTACCATAAATTTTGTAAAACAAATTTGTATAATGTAGAGTATCCCTAACCTTCATTGAAGCCTTCAAGCTTCTGTTCCTTGTGGAATTTTGAATTTAATTGGATTTGAACACTCTGGTGGGATACAAAATGTAAATGTTGGGAAGTTCCCATTGTAATGGTAAATTGTAAAAGTGTACCTAATTTTGATGTTTCATAGGAGATGCTAACATGTAAGTTGGGCTCGGTGGGAGACCTAACTCATGGTAACCTTGTATTCCTGTTCCCTTTGGGAATTGTAGTGGTCATTCCTCTACCGTAGTCCCTTCGAAATGTATAGTCATCTAACTCTTGTAATCTTGTAATGTACTGCGAATCTGTAAAAGGGTAAACTTGTTAATGAAATTCTGTAAGCACGGATCTAGGGCTTGGTCAAAAATTTTCTTCATTTAAAGTCAAACTTGTTTCTCTTTGTAAAATGTAGTAAGAAATTGTAAATTCTGTAAACTTTTTTGAAATTAGATTAACTTTTATTTTTGTAAATGGCTGCCCACGCGTCGAATCATATCTTGCACATTGCTTCATCCTACTTCGTCTAAAACGACCTACATTGGACTTGTTGAAAATTTTTCCTAACGTGTCTCGGACTCTGAAAGCACTGCTGGTGCTGGTGTACTGCGTTTCTGAAGGCTTTTGGACACAGTGAAGCTGTTAACTAAGTGGTTTGCGAGGTGATCAATTATCCCTTCACTGATAATCTGACCCTGCATTCTTCCTAACCGAAACGATGCGGTTTCATCCATCAATTGGAGTTAACCGGTGAACATTATCTTCGGGAAGCATCTCTGGTGAATCGACAAGTTAAGGAGTACTGTCTATGCCTTGGCATATTCGTGAACTGTGTTCACGCTTAAGGGAGGGAGACTGATACGTGCAAGGGCACGTCTCTACCATTTCAAACGTGTATTTAATCAGGGACGCTGTTCTTGAAGTTTGAAACGACCGCCTGGTGACTTGCTTCCCATTTTGAACACGAGATGGTAGCGCCTGTCGGTCTTGGAGAGATTGCAAGTAGTTCCTGTTTCTCCCCAATAGGTGGTGTGGGCTTCGCCTTATATTAATCTATATACGCATGACATAAATGAAAAGACAATCACATTCTTCGTCGTAAAACAAAAGCCGGCGTATTCATGATACCGCCAAATTATGAACCTATTTTATGACATTGTTGTTTTGATGTGTCTTTCTCTGATTGGACAATATTATTTTCATGAAGACAGTTCGATAAATGACGAGCGATTCTCCGCCATTTTTGTGGAGGCCATTGGCTGTCCCGATGTGAGTCAAGAAGGACTTGGTCGTAAAAGGTGTCACCGCTGATGGGGGGGGCGGTTGCCTCCCCCATCCTCTACGAAATATGAATATATTTAAAAAAGGAATTGCCTGTTTTCTTCAGGCTGTAAATTTTCATCGTTCCGCCGTGAAGAGGAAATGTGCAAGGATAATCGCAGCTGGATGCGATCGGGTGCTGTCATCGGAGCGGCTCATGGGCGTGTTAGCCATTTTTTGTGAAGCACTGGTAGTTATGTAAAATTAGGTGTTAATTACTCTGTTATTATTGTGTCTCCACTGAGAAGGATGTAAGGTACGTTTTTTTAATTTGATTTATCTAATTATTTTATGTTATAGAGCTCCGATATCTTCTTATAGTAATATTTTATTTCTGTTCCTCTTTTGTTTTATTGGTCCAATTTTATTGTTGTTTTTATTACGTTTCCTGGTTTATTTTAATTCTGTGCTCTTTTCTTCGTACTGTCCCCGTTTACCTGGATAGTAGGCTGTCAGATATCCGCCCCCTCAATCGGATTGCCAATTATCAATCGCACCGGCACAGTTACATCAATGAAAATGGCACTGACAGATACTATCGAGATAAGAGCACAGAAATTCACAGGAAATCATTGTGGAACACACCAAAATAGACGGGGGTACATACTTACCGTTACTTACCTCTTAATTATCTCGGGGTTTGAGTTGACAACAGGATCACTAAAAGTCTGTTCACACAATAATCTCCGCCATGACATTTAAAAATGAACCAGAACGAAGACGAGAACTTTGAACTGTACAAAAGCTTTATTTCTAATAAAGGGTCTGATTTTACTAACACAACAAAATCAACGTGGCTATCAGTAGCCCAAGTCAATCTGACTACGTCCTCCAGTAGGACTTGCAAAATTATTATACAATATGATGTAAAACATTTTAGCTCCCAAGAGCTCCAAATAACGTAATATTCATAACACTATTGGATTGGAAAAGGACGTCAGGGTGTGACATATATAGAGCATTTTGTTTCCTTTTAATAAACAAGAGAATGGTATTTATAGTCGCAAGGCCAGAGTGTACGACCTCACTCCCTGAAAACCATATGTTGACACAGCTGCGGGCTACCTTCCAGCCTGTTGCATACTGGTCAAATGCACTCCCTTCTCACACGCTATGTTACGTAAGAATATAGCCTGCACTCTCAAGCTTTTAAATGTCTTACAAGACAACTCACATTATATTTACGCAAATCTTTCAAGTACTTTGCACACATCCTATTGGATTATTATATTAATTTCTTAAACTTGTTAACTTCAATCCAAATGTTTAATTAGCTCTTAAATGTTTATAACAAAATCACATAAATTATTTATAACAATTAGAAATTGTTTATAATATTTGTCAAAGACAATAAAAATATTATAAGCACGCCTTTAACATCACTCTCGTTCCATATTATTTTCAAAAATATTTACAACAATTATTTACAATATTAACATTTAAATTGTTTAAATTATTAATTTAATAAATACATTAGCCACATGTTCATTCGGTTGGTAATTTTATAATCCTGTTTAATATAATCGACCAATGAAGGTTAGTTATACATGTTAATGTCACAATCTGGTTTAATAAAGGTTTTAATAATGATTTGTGACGGCAACCTTCATTCAAAATCTTGTCTCAAATTCTTTCAAAACTCGTGTTAATTATAACAGTAAATCACTTGATTAATTTTCAACGAACTATAACAATCTTACTCCAGCGGAAAATCCTTCGCTAACAAGTTAATGCACAATCTGCATTAAAAATATGCCCAAAATCATCATATATTAATCTATATGGCATTTAAAACTTTCACATCACTTACAAAACTTCCACAAATAATTCTTTAACATTAAATCTTGTGCGAACTTCCTTCATATTCAAGGGCATTATACCTCAGCGACTTTCAACACGCGCTGCACTAGCGATTATACATTCATAGTTCCACTTAAAAATCTTTATAATCATTAATAGTTTCAAAACTGTTTTTCTATTTAACCTTCGTGGATTTCATTCATGAACTGAAATGAAGTCAAAACTTGCCAATCACAAACAAATTTAATAGTGAATACGCTTATATACGCCTATCTGGTCTATCAAAATTTAAGATTAACATCTTAAAAGAAATTGTAGTATGAAAATACTATCTTCAAATAAAGTGCGACTAAAATGCAAAGTAGTCGAATAGAATCCATTTAGACTGAGGAATGCAAACATCGTTATATAAATCTCTAATTGAGAAAAACTCCTAACAAAAGTACTTGACTTTAATGCATTCAATAATTCATTATTAACATTACTCTTTCACAAAAGTGTCTATGATGCAATGTTCATTCATAACTGACGATAAATGTCTGTGTTGCAATCAATACAAATAACGACTAGTATTTCCAAGATCGTCGATAACGTAAGAGATTTTAACGCTCTAAAATCATTTAAATGTTCTTCCTTCTTGATGATGACAGAAAATTGGTCAAAGTAATTAAACTGGGGTTGAATTACTTTAATAAAGTGACTCGCTGTCTGAATTTAAATCTGCCATTAAAATCATTAACTTACAGTCAAATCGTGACTACAAAAAATATTAATTACTGAAAAATCTAAATATCAGTCTCAACTGATTCAAAATCGTTAACTATGCCCATGACATAACAATGTCTTAATAAATCGTCGAAAAATGCAAAATTCATCAAGGTGTACTGAGAATAAGAATCTCAACAAGAAAATAGGGCAAAAATACATGAGGATTAAAAATATGGGAAAAATGGTTGCTCAAACATTATTAGGATACTCAAATACAATAAACGTTCACGACTACCTTATCTGCCGATTGACGTTCCAGAGGAAAATTCCCCAAAGAAGACTGCTGATGGATCCATTTCACCACGTTAAAGCTGAGCTCCATCCTCGAAATAGGAAATAGCCCCCTCGGAGAATCGAACTGCTTCCTTCTCCGTGAATCGCTCTGCTCCTCGAAGACGAATAGACATCCTTCCGGCAATAATCTTCTTTGTGAGTCGGGACATCCCTGACCTCTCTTGAAAAATTCCCTGAGGTTCCAGTAGACAGTCGTCATGAAGTTTTGTAGAAATTTCCGAAGAAATTATTCATATTCAGAGTATGAAATTGTTTCTATGGCTGTTCGATGATATTCAGCCTTTAATTACGAAACATGGGTGTAGATGGTATTCACCGCATGTTCGCTTGTGTGGAATAGCAATTAGCGAAGTTCCATGTCGCTATCTTACTCCAATGAAGTATGTCCCAATTGCAATAAGCCCTCTTAGCCTTCCATTTGCTCTTCGATTGTAGTGTCAGAAGAACAAACTGCCGTATTCAATTGCTCCATTATACTGTATCGTTCTGTAACCAAGCAATCTGAAGTCTTTCTACTCCACTCGCAGCGTCAGCCTTGCGTTGATTCTGGCTAAACAAAAAGTGCTTCTCTAGTGGTGAGATAATCACTTTTGTCAGTCGTATAAAACTGCTAATATCTTGTAAACTAATCGGTCGAAATTGTTCAGCCTTTCTCTATAACTGCATGTAGCACTGCACAATACAATTATCTTATCGGTGACCGCTAACTGTTCGAAGCTAAACTTGTAGAAGCTTTCTAAGGTCCGTTTCAACTTCACCTAGTTTGACCTGGATCTCGTTAATATAGTGGCCTCGCCACGCGTTATAAAAACGATTCTTTTCACTTGCTGTTCACTTCGACGTCTCACTATAATGAATGTATAAGAAAAGAACTTTCACAATATATTTCGATGATCTGAGCATTAGATCTCAGAATGATCAGAGAACGAAAGAGGCTCCTCTCTTCTGCGCAAGCCCTTTTATTAACTTCTCGAGGGGCGTTACCATCCCTTCCAAAGCGTGATACTACGTCATCGCTAGAACTTCCAACTTCGTTAATACATGACGGATTTTCAAAATTCAAAAACTGAAAATAAATTTCACCAAAATTCCAAATCAATGCTTTTTACTGCAAATGGATTTCCACAATTCTGCATTCCAAAAGTCATAAAAATACCATAGTTTCAGCAATCTCCATCTTCCTTTAAACTATCGTTGATTGGTTCATGCCTCTCCTCCAATAGCATAGTTTCTTCCTCAGCAGAATTCCTCGTTTCCTGCGACTGCGTCGTAAATCTTGGAACATTCTGGACTAAAATGCTGACGTCACTGAGAATCTCAGCTCAAGTAGCTTGCTGGCATAACATATACGTCATCCGTGCTTACGTCATGACTACCCACGTCATAACTATGACAGCCATAACTCTAATTATAATTTCAAATATAGCCACCGTGGTCTCTACATAATTCAATTACGGGGGCATTCTCCTCTCACCACGTTTTAAAAACAGTTGCAAATTGTTTTTAAACTCAATGTTACAAGTATCTCAACTCTCTTGAACACGAAATTGAATTATTACTGGCTTACTCTAGGATAGTATCTTTTTAAATTTCCGGCATTGAACTTGCCGTAAACGACATTATTCTCATCATCGTAGAGTTCATAACAGTTGTTCCCATAAGCGTTCGTAATCCTAAACGGCCCCAGGAACACTAATCCAAATTTGGGGTAGATTTTCTTGGTCATATCAGCCTTGACAGGTCTGCGTAATAATACAAGATTTCCAACTTGAAAGGGTGTACCAAAACGTTTTCCAGCTACTCTTTTCAATCGTTTCTCTGCTGCTTTCTGGAGTTGTTCCTTTGCCTTGTCAATCCTCTGCTGTCTTCCTATGTCGGGATCTCTCGGTATGTGGTTGAAAAGATTATCCCACGGCCTTTCTGGGTTTCTTCCTAGATGAAGTCGCATTGGCACTTCTCCTGTGCTCTCCTGCACTGTAGAGTTCAGACATTCCTCAATAAGGGGTACAAATCTCACCCAACCAGAATGATCATTTGGACAGAAAATTCGACAGAATTTCGAAAATTCAGCCATATATCTTTCTGAGGAATTCGATTCAGGGTAACGCACGCTTGAAAATAAGTGCTTAATGCCAAGCCTTTCCATATCCGCTGCAAATTCCACGGACGTAAACTGCGTTCCATGATCCGACAGTAGATATTCCGGTATACCAGCTTTAGGAAATACAGCATTTTCCAGTCTGCTTACTACGTTGCTCGTGTTAGCTTTCTGCATGGGACTCATTGTAACAAATTTTGAGAAAACATCCACGGTCACCAACAAGTACTGGTTACCCTGGTATCCCTTCGGACAGGGGCCAAATATATCCGTCGCCATGAGTTCGTTTGGCTTAGAAGGAATCATCGCCTTCGGTTTTCCCTTTAATAAAGCAGAAGCATACTTTGCTCTTTGACATTTGTCACAGGATCTAATGACCTTGGCAATACTGGAACGCATGTTAGTCCAGATAAATCTCTCTTTAAGTGTATTAAGAGTTTTATCTAAACCGGCATGTCCAGTTGCATGATGAGCTACCCACACTAAATTGACAACAAGTTTAGGTGGCACGACTATTCGAAGTTTTGTATGCGTAGAGTCAGCATACTTGCATACAATGTCTCCACTCAAGACAAAGTGTCGTGAATTTCTCCGTGTAGTCTCATAGTCAACATCCGTATTGCCCATGTAACCCTTGAGGAACCTGTACATTTTCCTTATTGGAGCGTGTCTCTTCTGTGACACACCGATTCGGGCTAACCTCCTAACGGTTTCTTCATCTTCTTGCTCCAATTGTACATGGTGTATCTGCACATTTTTAATAGGGTTACGTGATAGAGCATCAGCCAGTAAGTTATCTTTCCCAGGCTGGTGGACGATAGTAGCGTTAAACTGTTGGGTGAACAAAGCCCAACGTGTCAATCTATCACTTGACATGTCAGTTTGCAACATAAACTGTAGTGCTTTATGGTCAGTAATAATGATGACCTTATGTCCCAGCAGGATTTTCTCCCAGGCTTGTAAAGCTGTCACAAAAGCTAACGCTTCAAGCTCTGTCGTGAAGTAGTTTTCCTCGTGCTTTTTCAACTTCCGACTAGTGAACGCAATGTAGTGCTTGTTGCCTGCCTCGTCTTTCTGGTATAAGACTGCACTAATGCCTATTCTTGATGCATCAGACTCAATATAGAACACCTTCTCAAAGTCTGGGTACTCCAGTTTCACATTATTTTTGAGCATCTCTTTTGCTTTCTCAAAAGCCTCGTCTGCAGCGGTACTCCATTTCCATCTGTTGTTCTTCTTGAGTAAGTCATACAGAGGAGCCATAATTTCCGAGTATCTTGGACAGTGGCTGCTAATAAATTGGCATGCACCTACAAATTCTCTGACTTGTTTTACCTTAGTTGGCTTTGGAAATCTCGTGATCGCATCTACTTTTTTCATGTTTGGATGATATCCATCTTTATCAATAGTATGCCCCAAGTAATTTATCTCCTTCTTCAAAAATTGACATTTTCCAAAGTTCACCTTTATGTTGGCCTCCCTTAAATTCTCGAACAACTTTCTCAAGTGCACTAAATGTTCTGCGGCGCTGGGTGAAGATACGATTAAATCGTCAATGTAGCAGATTACATTTTCTTTCACTTCGTCAGTGAGCTTACTATCAAGTGCTCGAATAAGTGCTGGTCCACTGTTAACCATTCCAAAAGGCATTCTGGCAAAGACCCATGACGTCTGGTCAAATAGGAATCCAGTGTACTGCATACTATCCTCTTCTAATTGAACTTGATAAAATGAAGACGTCAAGTCAAGAACGCTGAAACAAGCTCTCCCTTTGAATTTCCGAAGCAGATCTCTAATCTTGGGTGGTCTGTCATTTTCTGGAAGAATCTTCAAGTTGATGGTCCTGGCATCGAGACAAAGACGTATCTGACCATTACTTTTCTTCACTACTGTGATGGGGTTTATATAAGACGACGCCTGTTTTCTAATAATCCCGTCTACCTCCATTTTTCTGATTAACCCTCGTACTTCTTGATAGTATTTCTCAGGAATGGGGTATATTCTCTTCTGGTAAGGGGTTTCATCTGTCAGTCTTATCTTGTACTTATAATCCTTAATCAATCCAGGCTTTTCATCGAAAATATCTTGGAATTCCTTTATCAGATCCTCAAATTCCCCCTGAATTTCTTCAAATCCTTCAGTTTTTCTACTGGGTATTTCTTCTAAGTTTTCCACTTCATTAATTATTGTATTCAAAATTTCTTCCCTAAGGTCTATTTCCAGACTGTTTTTCACGTCCTGTTCTTCTATCTCTTCTGTGATTATGTACCCATCATTAAAGCTAATACTTCTGTTCTTCATGTCAATAATAGCTCCGACCTTCGATATAAAATCGATTCCAAGCACCATATCAAAATTGATCTTGCTCACCACAATGAAGATCTGTTCATAATTCCTTCCATTTATCTCAAAGTTCAATAACACTTGAATCTTGCATTTCACTGCCTTATCTTGGAATATCCCTCTCACTTTGACGGTAGAAACAGGTAGAACTGTCATGTTCTCTCCTCTTAGCAGACTTTGATAACATTCCTCTGAAATGATGGAAATAATAGCACCAGTATCCATCAGGGCTTTGTACTGCTGTCCATCTATCCGTACAGCAATAATAGGTAATGCACATGGTCTTTCCTCTTTAACAATACCCCTCTCTTCTAGTAAATCTTCATCGGTAACTTCGTATATCTCATTAATCGTAATCAGGTGTGGTGTGGCAATGTATTTACAGGTTCTCACTGACGTTGAGAAATCGGCGTTTTTTTTTTTTTTGTGTTACCGACCTCAAAATTCTGTTGGCTCGTAGAAGGCCCAGGATCGATTACAACATCCTGCCTTTTCTTTTGATTGTCAGCTTCTTTATCCCTTAATTCTTTTAAGTATTGCTGGCTTTCCTTCTCTCTTTGCTGATATTGATCAGGTGTCATAACCTGACTTTGAGTATTCTGGTTTCTATTTTGGTTTTGGTTATTCCTATTATAGTTACGGTTATACCCATTATTGTTATAATATCTGCCTCTTCCATTGTAGTTTCCTCGGTTGTAGTTCCAACCTCTTCTCTGTTGATACGGTCGGTAACCTTGTGATCTGTAATTTCTAAACTGATTATTCCTGTGAGGACCTACATTGTCAGTTTTCTCCTCCTCTGGCTTGTCAGTTTGTTGGACTTGGTCCATGTATACCGTATTGATTTCCTTATACTCTTGCCTTTGACCTTTCTGGACTACGTTAGGCATTGGACTTGTGTAGTCTAACCTTCTCAGTAATTCATCCATGCTGGATAAATCCCTGATGTTGGACGAAATTATAAGTCTCCTCACCTCAACTGGCAGCATACGAGAAATCGCATCTATTAGTTGCTCCGTGGACAATGGGGGTTGCAAAAATCTCAAGCGGGACAACTGACTCGTAAAGAAATCAGCGTATCTCGTTGGAAGAGTACCTGAGTATTTTCTTGAATACACCTCCGCTCTTAACGAATTCTGCGCTTCTATGGACCAAAATCGTTTGATTAATGCCTCTGCAAACTCGTCAAAGTTGCTGAATGTGTATCTAAATGCGCGAAACCATTCAAGGGGTCCTCCAATCAGATATCTCTCTACTAACTTCATCTCTCTCTCTCTGGGAATGTGAGCTTCGATGAAATAATCTTTGAGATTCCTTACATACTCTATAGGTGTCAAACTATCAGTGTTACTGAATTTTTGTGGTTTGTCTTCGAAATTCCTAATGACCGTCACGTTCCTCGGATATGAATCCGGATAGTTTTTCCCACTATCTCGATAATTCCACTCAGGTTCCATATTCCTCTCGTCATCCTCCTCTCTGAATCTGGATACACGTTCTTCAGGAGTCACGTCTCTTTCTTCTGGATCTAGGTGACATCTTCTGGTATACTTCCTATTCAATTCGCAAGCTAAGCCTTCTGTATCCTTGTCGGTGATTTCTGTTAAGACTTTCTTGACTATCTCTTCCTTGTAGTTCTCCATTAAACTAGCCTCTCCTAACTTCAAATTTTTCAGTTTACTCGTCGTTTCGTTTACATCCGAGACAACTTTATGCATCTGTTCCTCTAATGTAGATTTTAAAGTTTGCATATCCTGATCTAGTTGTGTTCTATCGTCAACTTGTTTTTCGGATAGCGAATTTATCCTGACGCTTAAATCTTCTCTAATCTGTACTACTTCATTGTTAATTTCTATCTGCGTACTGGCAAGTTTTCTTTCAATCCTTTCCTGAATTTGGGTTACATGTTCCCCACTTGACTTATTCCACTCGTCTTTCCATACCGCTACGTTTGCTGTTAACATTTCGGCTATGTCTACTTCGATATCCTCTTTTAATACTCTATTGTGGTCTAATACCTGTGTTCTCATGACCTCTACATCATACTTCAACTCTGCTAAAGACGTTGTTGTTCTAACTGATTCATCAACTAACCTAGTTGTTAATGCAGTTATATTACGCGTACAAAGAGTTTTTGAGTTTTCGATTTCTTCCCTGACTTTATTTACATCAGTTTGGACTTTAGTGATATCTACGAAAACTGTGTTGACCTCTACCTGAATCTTAGTTATGTCACTTTGCACCTCAGTTATATCCGCATGAATGTTATTAATGTCTACCTGAACATTGGATACATCAGTTCTAGCTTTTTGAATTTCTTTTTGGACTTCCTCGACCTTGTCTTGGACAGTCGCTACATCGTTTTTGACAACAACTACTTCGGCTCTAGCACAAGAAATATCCCCTCGGACATTAGCTACATCTAGATTTAACATTGTAAGGTCTTTCTGTACCTTAGACACATCAAATTTAACATCATCAACATTTTTATGCACATTAGATACATCTGTGCGGATGTCAGTTACAGTATTTTCAATTCCTAGGGTATTAATCTGTAAACGCGACATATTATCCTCCAAATTAGCAGCACTAGTTTGGATACCCTTCAAACTTTCATCCATGCTAGCTTTCAAATTACTAGCATTATCCTCCATTCTTGCATTCAAATTAGCAGACAAATTACTAACATTCTCCTCCATTCGACTATTATTCTCCTTCATGCTTTCATTCAGCATCTGCTTCATACTACTAGTCATGCTTGCTTTCAAATTAGCAGACATATTACTAGCATTCTCCTCCATCATCTGCTTCATGTTAGCAGACATCTCCTCTAACATTTTCTTCAAACTTTCATCTGCCATTACAATATTATTCAAAATGGATTGCTGTAGGTACATACATCAAAAGAGCAAAATAACAACATTTGAGCAACACTTTTCACCATATATAAATTTGATCAATTTTCTGTCTTAAATCTAACTTATAACTACCTTATAATTAATATTCGAAGATACTTCATGTTGAAACAAACTCAAGCACATGTTCAAATTTCTCCGGCTCATTTTAAAATATCCTAACACAAATAATTTACATTTACAATCCAAATAATTTAATTTATCTTTAATATGACTAAAATGTCATAAGCCGGTCAAATAAAATAAGATTCCAGATTATAGGCGATTTTTCTAAGTTTCCTGCCCATTTAACCTTTCTCAAGTTGTATAAGATCTGATCTTTTCTGAGTGTAATTTTCCTAACACAATACAACATTTAATTCCTATATAATCACACTCTTAACTACTACAATTGGCCTAGACATCTAACAAAGAATCAACCTCTTTATTTGAGTCTAATCGAACCTCACGTTTTAGGTTTGTCAATCTTTCTATTGTTCAACCTGGTGATCCAGTTTTGTCGAATTCGCCCCAACGTTTTAGGGTCAATCTTTCTGTTGACTCATCCCCACGCTCTTGGGTCGCCAATCTTTCTGTCCCCGTTTACCTGGATAGTAGGCTGTCAGATATCCGCCCCCTCAATCGGATTGCCAATTATCAATCGCACCGGCACAGTTACATCAATGAAAATGGCACTGACAGATACTATCGAGATAAGAGCACAGAAATTCACAGGAAATCATTGTGGAACACACCAAAATAGACGGGGGTACATACTTACCGTTACTTACCTCTTAATTATCTCGGGGTTTGAGTTGACAACAGGATCACTAAAAGTCTGTTCACACAATAATCTCCGCCATGACATTTAAAAATGAACCAGAACGAAGACGAGAACTTTGAACTGTACAAAAGCTTTATTTCTAATAAAGGGTCTGATTTTACTAACACAACAAAATCAACGTGGCTATCAGTAGCCCAAGTCAATCTGACTACGTCCTCCAGTAGGACTTGCAAAATTATTATACAATATGATGTAAAACATTTTAGCTCCCAAGAGCTCCAAATAACGTAATATTCATAACACTATTGGATTGGAAAAGGACGTCAGGGTGTGACATATATAGAGCATTTTGTTTCCTTTTAATAAACAAGAGAATGGTATTTATAGTCGCAAGGCCAGAGTGTACGACCTCACTCCCTGAAAACCATATGTTGACACAGCTGCGGGCTACCTTCCAGCCTGTTGCATACTGGTCAAATGCACTCCCTTCTCACACGCTATGTTACGTAAGAATATAGCCTGCACTCTCAAGCTTTTAAATGTCTTACAAGACAACTCACATTATATTTACGCAAATCTTTCAAGTACTTTGCACACATCCTATTGGATTATTATATTAATTTCTTAAACTTGTTAACTTCAAACCAAATGTTTAATTAGCTCTTAAATGTTTATAACAAAATCACATAAATTATTTATAACAATTAGAAATTGTTTATAATATTTGTCAAAGACAATAAAAATATTATAAGCACGCCTTTAACATCACTCTCGTTCCATATTATTTTCAAAAATATTTACAACAATTATTTACAATATTAACATTTAAATTGTTTAAATTATTAATTTAATAAATACATTAGCCACATGTTCATTCGGTTGGTAATTTTATAATCCTGTTTAATATAATCGACCAATGAAGGTTAGTTATACATGTTAATGTCACAATCTGGTTTAATAAAGGTTTTAATAATGATTTGTGACGGCAACCTTCATTCAAAATCTTGTCTCAAATTCTTTCAAAACTCGTGTTAATTATAACAGTAAATCACTTGATTAATTTTCAACGAACTATAACAATCTTACTCCAGCGGAAAATCCTTCGCTAACAAGTTAATGCACAATCTGCATTAAAAATATGCCCAAAATCATCATATATTAATCTATATGGCATTTAAAACTTTCACATCACTTACAAAACTTCCACAAATAATTCTTTAACATTAAATCTTGTGGGAACTTCCTTCATATTCAAGGGCATTATACCTCAGCGACTTTCAACACGCGCTGCACTAGCGATTATACATTCATAGTTCCACTTAAAAATCTTTATAATCATTAATAGTTTCAAAACTGTTTTTCTATTTAACCTTCGTGGATTTCATTCATGAACTGAAATGAAGTCAAAACTTGCCAATCACAAACAAATTTAATAGTGAATACGCTTATATACGCCTATCTGGTCTATCAAAATTTAAGATTAACATCTTAAAAGAAATTGTAGTATGAAAATACTATCTTCAAATAAAGTGCCACTAAAATGCAAAGTAGTCGAATAGAATCCATTTAGACTGAGGAATGCAAACATCGTTATATAAATCTCTAATTGAGAAAAACTCCTAACAAAAGTACTTGACTTTAATGCATTCAATAATTCATTATTAACATTACTCTTTCACAAAAGTGTCTATGATGCAATGTTCATTCATAACTGACGATAAATGTCTGTGTTGCAATCAATACAAATAACGACTAGTATTTCCAAGATCGTCGATAACGTAAGAGATTTTAACGCTCTAAAATCATTTAAATGTTCTTCCTTCTTGATGATGACAGAAAATTGGTCAAAGTAATTAAACTGGGGTTGAATTACTTTAATAAAGTGACACGCTGTCTGAATTTAAATCTGCCATTAAAATCATTAACTTACAGTCAAATCGTGACTACAAAAAATATTAATTACTGAAAAATCTAAATATCAGTCTCAACTGATTCAAAATCGTTAACTATGCCCATGACATAACAATGTCTTAATAAATCGTCGAAAAATGCAAAATTCATCAAGGTGTACTGAGAATAAGAATCTCAACAAGAAAATAGGGCAAAAATACATGAGGATTAAAAATATGGGAAAAATGGCTGCTCAAACATTATTAGGATACTCAAATACAATAAACGTTCACGACTACCTTATCTGCCGATTGACGTTCCAGAGGAAAATTCCCCAAAGAAGACTGCTGATGGATCCATTTCACCACGTTAAAGCTGAGCTCCATCCTCGAAATAGGAAATAGCACCCTCGGAGAATCGAACTGCTTCCTTCTCCGTGAATCGCTCTGCTCCTCGAAGACGAATAGACATCCTTCCGGCAATAATCTTCTTTGTGAGTCGGGACATCCCTGACCTCCCTTGAAAAATTCCCTGAAGTTCCAGTAGACAGTCGTCATGAAGTTTTGTAGAAATTTCCGAAGAAATTATTCATATTCAGAGTATGAAATTGTTTCTATGGCTGTTCGATGATATTCAGCCTTTAATTACGAAACATGGGTGTAGATGGTATTCACCGCATGTTCGCTTGTGTGGAATAGCAATTAGCGAAGTTCCATGTCGCTATCTTACTCCAATGAAGTATGTCCCAATTGCAATAAGCCCTCTTAGCCTTCCATTTGCTCTTCGATTGTAGTGTCAGAAGAACAAACTGCCGTATTCAATTGCTCCATTATACTGTATCGTTCTGTAACCAAGCAATCTGAAGTCTTTCTACTCCACTCGCAGCGTCAGCCTTGCGTTGATTCTGGCTAAACAAAAAGTGCTTCTCTAGTGGTGAGATAATCACTTTTGTCAGTCGTATAAAACTGCTAATATCTTGTAACCTAATCGGTCGAAATTGTTCAGCCTTTCTCTATAACTGCATGTAGCACTGCACAATACAATTATCTTATCTGTGACCGCTAACTGTTCGAAGCTAAACTTGTAGAAGCTTTCTAAGGTCCGTTTCAACTTCTCCTAGTTTGACCTGGATCTCGTTAATATAGTGGCCTCGCCACGCGTTATAAAAACGATTCTTTTCACTTGCTGTTCACTTCGACGTCTCACTATAATGAATGTATAAGAAAAGAACTTTCACAATATATTTCGATGATCTGAGCATTAGATCTCAGAATGATCAGAGAACGAAAGAGGCTCCTCTCTTCTGCGCAAGCCCTTTTATTAACTTCTCGAGGGGCGTTACCATCCCTTCCAAAGCGTGATACTACGTCATCGCTAGAACTTCCAACTTCGTTAATACATGACGGATTTTCAAAATTCAAAAACTGAAAATAAATTTCACCAAAATTCCAAATCAATGCTTTTTACTGCAAATGGATTTCCACAATTCTGCATTCCAAAAGTCATAAAAATACCATAGTTTCAGCAATCTCCGTCTTCCTTTAAACTATCGTTGATTGGTTCATGCCTCTCCTCCAATAGCATAGTTTCTTCCTCAGCAGAATTCCTCGTTTCCTGCGACTGCGTCGTAAATCTTGGAACATTCTGGACTAAAATGCTGACGTCACTGAGAATCTCAGCTCAAGTAGCTTGCTGGCATAACATATACGTCATCCGTGCTTACGTCATGACTACCCACGTCATAACTATGACAGCCATAACTCTAATTATAATTTCAAATATAGCCACCGTGGTCTCTACATAATTCAATTACGGGGGCAGTACCTTGTGGAGACACATTTCCAATTTATTTCACGTTTAAATTATTATTTATTTTCCTTTGGCAAGCTTGGGTTTGTCTTTTTTTTATCCATGTAAGATCCGTCCAGTTTTAAAACGACTTGCATTAATAGTTTTTAGATGTAATTGTTTTTTTTTCCACCGTTCATTTCCTTCTACTAATGTTTAAATTTAATCTTATTAATTGTTTGCCGTAATTTCGACCTGACATGTTTTTGGTGTGGCCGTATCTTTTGTTTACCGTGATGCATTGTGGTCTCGTTGTCAGTCCTTTTGGCGCGGGTGTCAAAACCAGACGTGTTCTGTAATTTGTTGTCAATCCTTTCTTTTTTGGCGTGGCCTGAACTCCTGCATGTCGGATCGTGATTACATTTCCGTGCAAATCATCAAGCCCGTTCTAAATATGTTATGCATGTAATATTTATTTTAACCTTGGGGCTATTAAATTTTATTTTATTTTAAATTAAGTCCTCCGTCTTTTTGGCTTTGCAAGCAAGCATGTTAGGCGCTATCTGGCATTCTTGTAAAATATTGGTGGTGGATGCATGTTCTTTTTCTGGTGATGATTCTCCTTTAAATTTTTAATATTAAACCTTTTTATTATTTTTTTAATCTTTGGTTGTGGCATTATTTCACCGACGGCAGTTCCGTTGGTTTTTAGGGGATGTTTGTACGATAGCCTGTGTGTGTTGTCCCCTTCTCCATCTTCCTTCCACTCCTTTGGAGCTCTTCTGTTGGGACATGTCATCTGGAGGTGATGTTGCTGCGGAAGTGACCCGGACCCCTGAATACAGGTAAGTTGGCCCATCCACGTTTCCCGTACACGCCTCATTCTGGTAAGCAAAGCGTTGGTTATCGAGAAACCGACGTGCTGCTGGCCAGTGCCGTCCAATGCTGCTAAGGGGGTAGCATTTTGGTAGCAGATCCCGCTCATGTTCACTTCCGTAACTATCCCCTCCCCAGTACCCACAGGCTGTTTTATGGACCCCTCTAATGCTGATGGGTCAGTTGTTGATGGGATTTTGTCAGGAAAATGTACTTAATGTTATGTTTTGCTAATCCTTATCGTTTATTGTGTTTCATGTTGCCTCTGGATATCCATGTGGTATGCTGGATGTAAGGTGTCCTGTTTTTAAACGAGGCGTTTACCCCTGTATTTTACCCTGTTTGTGTGCAACATCCCCACTGAAGATGAAGCCCGGTGAGTGACCGACATGTGTTCTTGGCATGGGAAATGGGATTTCTTAATGTTCTAATAGCCTATATGCTGCGTGTGAAGGCATCCTGGAGCCCCGTCGGAAGCTGGTAGCCTGATTGTTTTGTGCCTATTTTTGTGATTTAGCTCCCTGTTCTCGAGCCAAGCAGGTGGTGACGTGTGCAGTTCTGGACAGCATGGTGCATGATTTGGTGTAGTAGGGTGGCTGTGTTTGAATGTCAGCCTAATCTTTGGTGGTGGTAATTGCTGGTTGTGGTACTGTTGTGAAACTGTAAACTGTCCTAGTAATTCCTGAAATTTTGTTTCTTTCTATATTGGTTGTCTGCATTCTGTGTTTTCCAAAATGGCCGACAACAATAGTGTTTTCAATTTAATTGACCTAAGCGATAACCTTGTGAATTTAGAGAGTTCTTCTGGGGTTGAACGTGAATCACCTCTGTTTACTAGGTCTGAGGTTTTGGGATCGATTACCAGTAGTAGTTTGCCTGCCCCTCTCTTGCCTGGCGCTGGCTCGTCCATACCACTTAATCCTGCATACGGTCATTCTTCTCATGTTAGGTCACGTAGTGATTTCCTGGGTCCTGCCGACCCATTGCATCCCAGTTCTTTCACTAGTAATATTAATGTTTTGTCGCCTGTAGAGGGTGTGCGAGCGAGCTACCCTGGTAACAATGTCTCTATTCCTAATGCTACGTTCTCACCTACCGTTAATTATGGGTCGATTCCTCATCCTATTTCTGGTTTCTTAACTAAGTTAAAGCATTTCAACCTTGATGACGTTACCCAAGTGGTACAATTTTTAAAACAAGTGGTCGAGTTGGGCAACCATGCCTCGATTTTTGGGATGTCGGAAGTTCAGATTTTCCAACTTTTGTATCCAGTTGCATCCGGTATGCTGCGCGATAAGCTTGTTGAAGCTATCCACCTCCGCATGTCCTTAGCCATGTTTATTAGGGAAGTGTTGTGGTTTTTTGTCCCTGCGAGCGCCCTAAGTGCTCTCGAGCATAAGTTCCTTTATCGTGTCCAAAGGCTGGACGAGTCCCTTAGCGACTATGTCAGTGACATTAAGGTGTATGCCCAGGTTTTTGCATCCCCTTTAACCGAGCGACAATTGGTGTCATCAATTGTGAATGGGTTTTCGCCTCAATATAGGTCATACATGACTATGTGTACCAGGCCTTTGTCATTCGTCGAGCTGAAACAGGTCGTTATAGAGGCTATGGCTGTGAAGCATGCAGATTCCCTTCGTGTAGCTAATGTTCCTCCTCCCTTGATGTCTTGTCCCCCTCCTTCCTTGATGTCTCGTCCCCCACCTAAGGTTATGTTTCATCCTCGACCTAATATTAAGTGCCACTCGTGCGGTGGAGTGGGACATGTCAAGAAGGTGTGTCCGAGTAACCAGGCTGTGTATCGCCAATGACGGAACGTTGAGGAGACCAATTCGGGTGTTACTTCCAAGGATATTCTGTGTGTAAGAATTTGGGAAAACCCTGTGAAGTTTCTGGTCGCCCTACCAATGATAGTCTTGATAACTCTATGAAAGCTAATTCATCATGTGCTAATTCTGCTTTTGTCGCTGGCCTACCTAACCTGTCGGTGAGCAATGTCGTGGCAAGTCAGCCTAATTCTAAACGTTGTGTGAAACCTGTGGTGCGGGTGTCCTCGTCACCTGCTTGTAATCGTGTTAGAGTGTGTAATGATTTTGGAATTTCTCCTGTGGCTAAAGGAATATCCCCGTTTATTGAAATTTGTGTTAATGACGAGCCCGTTTCTGCATTGCTTGATTCTGGTAGTGTCGCATCCTTTATAAGCGAGGACTGGTTTTTATCTATGAAGAGTGTTTGCAAATTTCCTGAGTTAGAGCCTAACAATGAATCTTTTATTTCGGCAAATTGTTCAAACTTAAATATTTTGGGTAGTATGAGTCAAAATTCATATTCTAAATTTTTCTTGGAAATTTAAATTTTTGGTTGCCAGAAATCTTTCTTGTGCTGTGGTCATTGGAGCTAATTTCATGTCACACGTTGGTATGCTTCTTGATTTTGGTGCTCGCAACTTATGGTTTAAGTTTAATCCACAGAGTAAATTATCTTTTAACCCGGTTTTATCTTCTCCTGCTGTCAATTCTGTTACTGAGCCTATGACTATTGAGGATCTCGATCTGGAAAATTTAACGAGTCTTCAAAGGGAGGCCATTAAGAGGTTATGTCAGGAGTATGGCGATGTATTTACTGACAAGCTGGGTGTAACCCATTTGATGGAGTACAAGATTGAGCTAACCGATTCTGTGCCGGTGCGTTCCAGCCCGTATCGCCTTGCCACGCCCAAGATGGCTGAACTTCGTAAGATTATCGATAAGATGTTAGAAGAAGGTGTAATCCAACCCTCTATCTCTGCCTACTCATCCCCTGTATTTCTAGTGCCAAAACCTAACGGTGGTTTTCGGCCGGTGGTCGACTATAGGGCTCTTAATCAAAAAGTTGTTTTGCAGTCCATTCCTTTGCCGGACCTTCACACATGTTTTAGTTGGTTTCGCAACGCGAAGGTGTTCACGATCCTCGATTTAAATTCTTCCTACTTCCAAATTCCCCTCTCTCCTGAATCCAGGCATGTTACTGCTTTTTCCACTGACTGGAACCTGTTTGAATATGCCCGTGTCCCGTTTGGCCTATCCACCGGAGCCGCTGTGTTGAGCAGACTTCTGGACAAGGTATTTTCAGAAATTAAATTCAAGTTTGTGTACCACTACCTTGACGATGTGGTGATCTATTCCGAGTCCTTCGAGGAACATGTTGATCATCTGAAAATTGTACTTGATCGGTTGCGTGACGCTGGACTTACCGTCAAATTGTCCAAGGTTTCCTTTGCCAAGCCCAAAATTTCCTTTTTGGGACATATTGTTTCTGAATCCGGTATCTCAGTGGACCAATCTCGTACGCAGGCCATCAGAGATTTTAAACCACCCAAGAACGCCAAGGGTGTTGCTCGCTACATTGGAATGGTCAACTTCTTCCGTAAGTTTATCAGTAACTTTGCCGACCGTGCTGCTCCTCTAAACCAATTACGCAAAAAGGCTGTGAAGTTCGAGTGGGGTCCCTCTCAGCAAGCAGCCTTCGAAGATCTTAAGCTTGCGCTCTCTAACGCCCCTGTGTTAGCCATTCCGGATTTTAGGAAGCAGTTCATTGTGCAGACTGATGCGTCTGGACGTGGTGTTGGTTGTGTCCTTCTGCAGGAATCTGATCTGGGTCGGCAACCCATTGCATACGCTTCACGTACCTTAACGGACGCAGAGAGGAAGTATTCTATTTACGAACTTGAGGGCTTAGCTGTGTTGTTCGCTCTAGAAAAATTCCGTATGTATCTTGAGCACACCAAGTTTCTCCTTGAGACCGATAACCAAGCCTTGAGCTGGGTCTTGGGGAAACCCCGCAAAACTGGTAGAATTGCTAGGTGGGCAACTAGGATTCTGTCGTTTCAGTTCACTGTCCAACACATTCGTGGGTCCGAAAATGCGGTGGCTGATTCTTTAAGCCGCATGTACGAGGAAACAGCTGAAGAGGATGTTCAGGAATGTGAACCTGTAAACCTTGTATCTGCTGTAAATTGTGTCAATGCCGTTCTTAGCAATTCCCCTGTGCTCTTTGAGGATGTGAGACGATTCCAGAAAGAAGACCCCTCCTTATCTAGCCTTATTGACCGAATCAATTCTGGTGAAGTGATCAAGCCCTACTCTCTGAAGGACGGTGTGTTGTGTTGTTCGTCTCGTCATGACCGCCTACCTAAAATTGTGCTCCCGTCAATCCTCATTCCGGAAATCTTTCGTTACTATCATGAATCTCCTATTGGTGGCCACCTAGGAGTATTCAAGACCCGAGCTAAAATCAGACAGTTTTTCATTTGGCAAGGTATGGATGGCGACATTAGGAGGCTCATTAGGAATTGTGCTGCATGTAGTATTAGCAAACCTCCGGTTTCTACTAAGGTTGGCCTGTTGTCATCTGAACCGGCATCTAGACCCATGGAGAGGCTTTTTATCGACCATGTTGGACCGTTCCCTCGCTCTGGTCGGGGAAACCAATTTGCGCTTGTTTGCACTGACGATTTCTCCCGGTTTAGTTGGATTTTCCCCACCAGACAGGCTACGTCCAGTTCCGTCATAAAGTGTCTTAATTCCATCTTCTCGTCTTTTGGGCCGTGTCAGTATCTGGTGTCAGATAATGCCAAGTGCTTTGTATCTCATCAGTTCCGTCAATTCTTGTTTGATTATGCTATTTCGCATGTAACCACCACTCCCTATTTTCCTAACCCGTCTCTTGCTGAGCGAGTCAATCGTAATCTCCGTTCTGCTCTGATTGCTTTCCACCACGACGACCATTCCAAGTGGGATTCTAATTTGCATTGGCTCAATTTTGCTTTCAACACCGCCGTGCATGAGAGCACGCAAGCTACCCCTTTTTCGCTAATGTTTTCCTTTATGGCCAATTCTCCGTTGTCTAATCTGTGGAACCTGCACGATCTCCTTCCTGACAGTTTCACGCCCGAGGATATGAGGGCGAAATTCGACAAGGCTAGAGAGAATATTAAGGTATCCCATGACCAACTTGCCAGGCGACACAATGCCTGTCGCAAGCCAGCTGATTTGGAAATTGGTGATGTTGTGTACGTCCGCAATTTCGAGCCCAAGGGCGTCAGTAATCTTGTCTCAAGCAAGTTAACCCCTCGTTTTAAAGGCCCATGTTATGTAGAGGCATTCTTGACTCCTGTTACTCTTCTTGTTCGAAACCCTAAGGCCAACAAAATTTCTAGAGTGCATCTATCACACATTAAACGAGGTGGTGACGTTTCTAATGAGGAAATGCTACCATAAATTTTGTAAAACAAATTTGTATAATGTAGAGTATCCCTAACCTTCATTGAAGCCTTCAAGCTTCTGTTCCTTGTGGAATTTTGAATTTAATTGGATTTGAACACTCTGGTGGGATACAAAATGTAAATGTTGGGAAGTTCCCATTGTAATGGTAAATTGTAAAAGTGTACCTAATTTTGATGTTTCATAGGAGATGCTAACATGTAAGTTGGGCTCGGTGGGAGACCTAACTCATGGTAACCTTGTATTCCTGTTCCCTTTGGGAATTGTAGTGGTCATTCCTCTACCGTAGTCCCTTCGAAATGTATAGTCATCTAACTCTTGTAATCTTGTAATGTACTGCGAATCTGTAAAAGGGTAAACTTGTTAATGAAATTCTGTAAGCACGGATCTAGGGCTTGGTCAAAAATTTTCTTCATTTAAAGTCAAACTTGTTTCTCTTTGTAAAATGTAGTAAGAAATTGTAAATTCTGTAAACTTTTTTGAAATTAGATTAACTTTTATTTTTGTAAATGGCTGCCCACGCGTCGAATCATATCTTGCACATTGCTTCATCCTACTTCGTCTAAAACGACCTACATTGGACTTGTTGAAAATTTTTCCTAACGTGTCTCGGACTCTGAAAGCACTGCTGGTGCTGGTGTACTGCGTTTCTGAAGGTTTTTGGACACAGTGAAGCTGTTAACTAAGTGGTTTGCGAGGTGATCAATTATCCCTTCACTGATAATCTGACCCTGCATTCTTCCTAACCTAAACGATGCGGTTTCATCCATCAATTGGAGTTAACTGGTGAACATTATCTTCGGGAAGCATCTCTGGTGAATCGACAAGTTAAGGAGTACTGTCTATGCCTTGGCATATTCGTGAACTGTGTTCACGCTTAAGGGAGGGAGACTGATACGTGCAAGGGCACGTCTCTACCATTTCAAACGTGTATTTAATCAGGGACGCTGTTCTTGAAGTTTGAAACGACCGCCTGGTGACTTGCTTCCCATTTTGAACACGAGATGGTAGCGCCTGTCGGTCTTGGAGAGATTGCAAGTAGTTCCTGTTTCTCCCCAATAGGTGGTGTGGGCTTCGCCTTATATTAATCTATATACGCATGACATAAATGAAAAGACAATCACATTCTTCGTCGTAAAACAAAAGCCGGCGTATTCATGATACCGCCAAATTATGAACCTATTTTATGACATTGTTGTTTTGATGTGTCTTTCTCTGATTGGACAATATTATTTTCATGAAGACAGTTCGATAAATGACGAGCGATTCTCCGCCATTTTTGTGGAGGCCATTGGCTGTCCCGAAGTGAGTCAAGAAGGACTTGGTCGTAAAAGGTGTCACCGCTGATGGGGGGCGGTTGCCTCCCCCATCCTCTACGAAATATGAATATATTTAAAAAAAGGAATTGCCTGTTTTCTTCAGGCTGTAAATTTTCATCGTTCCGCCGTGAAGAGGAAATGTGCAAGGATAATCGCAGCTGGATGCGATCAGGTGCTGTCATCGGAGCGGCTCATGGGCGTGTTAGCCCTTTTTTTGTGAAGCACTGGTAGTTATGTAAAATTAGGTGTTAATTACTCTGTTATTATTGTGTCTCCACTGAGAAGGATGTAAGGTACGTTTTTTTAATTTAATTTATCTAATTATTTTATGTTATGGAGCTCCGATATCTTCTTATAGTAATATTTTATTTCTGTTCCTCTTTTGTTTTATTGGTCTAATTTTATTGTTGTTTTTATTACGTTTCCTGGTTTATTTTAATTCTGTGCTCTTTTCTTCGTACTGTCCCCGTTTACCTGGATAGTAGGCTGTCAGATATCCGCCCCCTCAATCGGATTGCCAATTATCAATCGCACCGGCACAGTTACATCAATGAAAATGGCACTGACAGATACTATCGAGATAAGAGCACAGAAATTCACAGGAAATCATTGTGGAACACACCAAAATAGACGGGGGTTCATACTTACCGTTGCTTACCTCTTAATTATCTCGGGGTTTGAGTTGACAACAGGATCACTAAAAGTCTGTTCACACAATAATCTCCGCCACGACATTTAAAAATGAACCAGAACGAAGACGAGAACTTTGAACTGTACAAAAGCTTTATTTCTAATAAAGGGTATGATTTTACTAACACAACAAAAACAACGTGGCTACCAGTAGCCCAAGTCAATCTGACTACGTCCTCCAGTAGGACTTGCAAAATTATCATACAACATGATATAAAACATTTTTAGCTCCCAAGAGCTCCAAATAACGTAATATTCATAACACTATTGGATTGGAAAAGGACGTCAGGGTGTGACATATATAGAGCATTTTGTTTCCTTTTAATAAACAAGAGAATGGTATTTATAGTCGCAAGGCCAGAGTGTACGACCTCACTCTCTGAAAACCATATGTTGACACAGCTGCGGGCTACCTTCCAGCCTGTCGCATACTGGTCAAATGCACTCCCTTCTCACACGCTATGTTACGTAAGAATCCAGCCTGCACTCTCAAGCTTTAAATGTCTTACAAGACAACTCACATTATATTTACGCAAATCTTTCAAGTACTTTGCACACATCCTATTGGATCATTGTATTAATTTCTTAAACTTGTTAACTTCAATCCAAATGTTTAATTAGCTCTTAAATGTTTATAACAAAATCACATAAATTATTTATAACAATTAGAAATTGTTTATAATATTTGTCAAAGACAATAAAAATATTATAAGCACGCCTTTAACATCACTCTCGTTCCACATTATTTTCAAAAATATTTACAGCAATTATTTACAATATTAACATTTAAATTGTTTAAATTATTAATTTAATAAATACATTAGCCACATGTTCATTCGGTTGATACTTTTATAATCCTGTTTAATATAATCGACCAATGAAGGTTAGTTATACATGTTAATGTCACAATCTGGTTTAATAAAGGTTTTAATAATGATTTGTGACGGCAACCTTCATTCAAAATCTTGTCTCAAATTCTTTCAAAACTCGTGTTAATTATAACAGTAACTCACTTGATTAATTTTCAACGAACTATGACAATCTTACTCCAGCGGAAAATCCTTCGCTAACAAGTTAATGCACAATCTGCATTAAAAATATGCCCAAAATCATCATATATTAATCTATATGGCATTTAAAACTTTCACATCACTTACAAAACTTCCACAAATAATTCTTTAACATTAATTCCTGTGGGAACCTCCTTCATATTCAAGGGCATTATATCTCAGCGACTTTCAACACGCGCTGCACTAGCGATTATACATTCATAGTTCCACTTAAAAAAATTTATAATCATTTATTGTTTCAAAACTGTTTTTCTATTTAACCTTCGTAGATTTCATTCATGAACTGAAATGAAGTCAAAACTTGCCAATCACAAACAAATTTAATAGTGAATACGCTTATATACGCCTGTCTGGTCTATCAAAATTTAAGATTAACATCTTAAAAAAAAATTGTAGTATAAAAATACTATCTTCAAATAAAGTGCGACTAAAATGCAAAGTAGTCGAATAGACTCCAATTAGACTGGGGAATGCAAACATCGTTATATAAATCTCTAATTGAGAAAAACTCCTAACAAAAGTACTTGACTTTAATGCAATCAATAATTCATTATTAACATTACTCTTTCACAAAAGTGTCTATGATGCAATGTTCATTCATAACTGACGATAAATGTCTGTGTTGCAATCAATACAAATAACGACTAGTATTTCCAAGATCGTCGATAACGTAAGAGATTTTAACGCTCTAAAATCATTTAAATGTTCTTCCTTCTTGATGATGACAGAAAATTGTTCAAAGTAATTAAACTGGGGTAGAATTACTTTAATAAAGTGACACGCTGTCTGAATTTAAATCTGCCATAAAAATCATTAACTTACAGTCAAATCGTGACTACAAAAAAAATATTAATTACTGAAAAATCTAAATATCAGTCTCAACTGATTCAAAATCGTTAACTATGCCCATGACATAACAATGTCTTAATAAATCGTCGAAAAATGCAAAATTCATCAAGGTGTACTGAGAATAAGAATCTCAACAAGAAAATAGGGCAAAATACATGAGGATTAAAAATATGGGAAAAATGGTTGCTCAAACATTATTAGGATACTCAAATACAATAAACGTTCACGACTACCTTATCTGCCGATTGACGTTCCAGAGGAAAATTCCCCAAAGAAGACTGCTGATGGATCCATTTCACCACGTTAAAGCTGAGCTCCATCCTCGAAATAGGAAATAGCACCCTCGGAGAATCGAACTGCTTCCTTCTCCGTGAATCGCTCTGCTCCTCGAAGACGAATAGACATCCTTCCGGCAATAATCTTCTTTGTGAGTCGGGATATCCCTGACCTCTCTTGAAAAATTCCCTGAAGTTCCAGTAGACAGTCGTCATGAAGTTTTGTAGAAATTTCCGAAGAAATTATTCATATTCAGAGTATGAAATTGTTTCTATGGCTGTTCGATGGTATTCAACCTTTAATTACGAAACATGGGTGTAGATGGTATTCACCGCATGTTCGCTTGTGTGGAATAGCAATTAGCGAAGTTCCATGTCGCTATCTTACTCCAATGAAGTATGTCCCAATTGCAATAAGCCCTCTTAGCCTTCCATTTGCTCTTCGGTTGTAGTGTCAGAAGAACAAACTGCCGTATTCAATTGCTCCATTATACAGGTATCGTTCTGTAACCAAGCAATCTGAAGTCTTTCTACTCCACTCGCAGCGTCAGCCTTGCGTTGATTCTGGCTAAACAAAAAGTGCTTCTCTAGTGGTGAGATAATCACTTTTGTCAGTCGTATAAAACTGCTAATATCTTGTAAACTAATCGGTCGAAATTGTTCAGCCTTTCTCTATAACTGCATGTAGCACTGCACAATACAATTATCTTATCGGTGACCACTAACTGTTCGAAGCTAAACTTGTATAAGCTTTCTAAGGTCCGTTTCAACTTCACCTAGTTTGACCTGGATCTCGTTAACATAGTGGCCTCGCCACGCGTTATAAAAACGATTCTTTTCACTTGCTGTTCACTTCGACGTCTCACTATAATGAATGTATAAGAAAAGAACTTTCACAAATATATTTCGATGATCTGAGCATGAGATCTCAGAATGATCAGAGAACGAAAGAGGCTCCTCTCTTCTGCGCAAGCCCTTTTATTAACTTCTCGAGGGGCGTTACCATCCCTTCCAGAGCGTGATACTACGTCATCGCTAGAAGTTCCAACTTCGTTAATACATGACGGATTTTCAAAATTCAAAAACTGAAAATAAATTTCACCAAAATTCCAAATCAATGCTTTTACTGCAAATGGATTTCCACAATTCTGCATTCCAAAAGTAATAAAAATACCATAGTTTCAGCAATCTCCGTCTTCCTTTAAACTATCGTTCATTGGTTCAAGCCTCTCCTCCAATAGCATAGTTTCTTCCTCAGCAGAATTCCTCGTTTCCTGCGACTGCGTCGTACATCTTGGAACATTCTGGACTAAAATGCTGACGTCACTGAGAATCTCGGCTCAAGTAGCTTGCTAGCATAGCATATACGTCATCCGTGCTTACGTCATGACTACCCACGTCATAACTATGACAGCCATAACTCTAATCATAATTTCAAATATAGCCACCGTGGTCTCTACATAATTCAATTACGGGGGCAGTACCTTGTGGAGACACATTTCCAATTTATTTCACGTTTAAATTATTATTTATTTTCCTTTGGCAAGCTTGGGTTTGTCTTTTTTTTATCCATGTAAGATCCGTCCAGTTTTAAAACGACTTGCATTAATAGTTTTTAGATGTAATTGTTTTTTTTTCCACCGTTCATTTCCTTCTACTAATGTTTAAATTTAATCTTATTAATTGTTTGCCGTAATTTCGACCTGACATGTTTTTGGTGTGGCCATATCTTTTGTTTACCGTGATGCATTGTGGTCTCGTTGTCAGTCCTTTTGGCGCGGGTGTCAAAACCAGACGTGTTCTGTAATTTGTTGTCAATCCTTTCTTTTTTGGCGTGGCCTGAACTCCTGCATGTCGGATCGTGATTACATTTCCGTGCAAATCATCAAGCCCGTTCTAAATATGTTATGCATGTAATATTTATTTTAACCTTTGGGCTATTAAATTTTATTTTATTTTAAATTAAGTCTTTCGTCTTTTTGGCTTTGCAAGCAAGCATGTTAGGCGCTATCTGGCATTCTTGTAAAATATTGGTGGTGGATGCATGTTCTTTTTCTGGTGATGATTCTCCTTTAAATTTTTAATATTAAACCTTTTTATTATTTTTTTAATCTTTGGTTGTGGCATTATTTCACCGACGGCAGTTCCGTTGGTTTTTGGGGGATGTTTGAACGATAGCCTGTGTGTGTTGTCCCCTTCTCCATCTTCCTTCCACTCCTTTGGAGCTCTTCTGTTGGGACATGTCATCTGGAGGTGATGTTGCTGCGGAAGTGACCCGGACCCCTGAATACAGGTAAGTTGGTCCATCCACGTTTCCCGTACACGCCTCATTCTGGTAAGCAAAGCGTTGGTTATCGAGAAACCGACGTGCTGCTGGCCAGTGCCGTCCAATGCTGCTAAGGGGGTAGCAATTAATATTAATTCACTTCACACAGACTACTTAGTAAGGCATTCTCCACACGAACACTGAATCGTGCTCTGCAGGCAAGGCGGATGCGTGCGTCCACAGATTACCGACATCCGAAACGGTAGTATGCCGCGACTCACGTGTTATACACAGCGCTTCCGGCGCTTACACATAATCTCTCCAACAGCTTTTACCCTCATAGGGGATCTTTAGATATCTCTTTTTGCTAGATCAAAAAGGAATTGACCACCAAATACCGTCATATAAGACAGACATAATGAACAGTTTTCATACAAAGCGAAATATTCTCATTTAGTCGACGGAGCAGGGAAATCATTTGCATTACAATTATAAATAATGATCATCACATTATATTAGCCTACGACCGACCGGACGGCTAGGTAAACCTAGACGATTGGGGTATTCCTCTAACGGTCAACGTATGAACTCATCTATCATCCAAACGCTAAGTACAAACTGTTCGTAATTGTCTACTTAATGACGAAATGATAGTCATAATTTTACAAATTAATTCAACATTTTCATAAAAGCCACAAGGCTCATAAAGGACCACAAATCCTTGCAGAGATCCCCTCTAGTTTACATACACACAATAGATAAACTATTATCATTACGATCATCAGTTGGCCACAGTAAAAATACATAATTTCATTTTGAGGCAACGTGATACGACATGGCACATACATATATGTATGTCCATCAGTAGCACAATAACGCCATGGCCCATAAATGCCCTACAGTAGACCTAATGCGTCAGAAAGTCAAAAGCAGGTGTGTGCCTACCTTCCTGGGTCAAAACACTATAGGATAAATATCAGCCATGAGCGGAGAGATGTAAACATATTCGGCAATAAATACGTTACATGGTCAATAGCTATTCTGCGTTCTCCTAAGGCGTAAAAAGTCAAGAGCAGATGTTTGCCTACCCTCCTGGGATTACGATAAGGAATGAGTATCGACCGTGAACAGAATCATGCCGAATTTTATAGATAATGATTAGTAAAGTCCCGATGATGCTATTTAATATAAAACGAATAAATATACACTTGAGTTCACAAACAGAATATACAAAATAGGAGTACAGCATCTTTACACAAACACATCTGGTCAGGAGAATACACGGTACAATTCTCACTGCCATATAGCAGAATGCCCGATGAAGGTCGCCCATTATGATTCTTCACGGACAATTCAACATGCAGAATGCAATATTCACTGTGAATACACATATTGTTACACCCCGCCTTATTTTTTCATTTTCCCGGAGTAGACAGGGGTAAACCACGGAAACACTTTTCCTACAGGGTAATACCCAATATTGCTACACTCACAGGGAATCATTACACGCATAAACACATTCCCGGTACAAACTAGTACAAATTGGGAATCAAATACAGGGCAAATAAATATATTTTATAAACGCCATTTTCAACTTCCCCACAGGAAGGGGACACGAAACACGAAAACACTTATATATAGATGGGCACCCAGCATATTAATGCGCCCGGCATTATTTTTCATTTTCCTGGAGTAGAGAGTGCAAACCACTGAAACACTTCTCTACAGAGTATTACCTAGAATTTTTACAGACACAGGAAGGCAACATATGTTTCCGGACATGTAAAACATGCTCCTACATACTACATATATACTATACAAGAAACACATTGGTTATATACATATCGCTTGCCACACTTGGGTACGATATAATGACAGCGTAATCCCACTAGGATTCCTCAATAAATAGACATGCGTAGCTTCCCCATAAACAGACGGACAGTTAATGCCCTTTAACCCAGAATACATAAGACACCACCTTTATACATTAAAACAATGATAAACGTTACATTTCATCCATAACACGTGAGTTTGACAGCTCATTTACTGCATAATAACAAAGCCCATGTGCTTGTAATCCACTAATGCAGCTCAGGTCCAATCAGAGGAGAGCTACGATAAACAAGACCTATTACAGCCTGCCAGCCAATTAGAGATACAGGTCACGCCCCACACTGGCGATAGTTGATATCACACACACACACATTATCCCCAGACACGCCTCCCTCGTGACGGGGAACTAGAGAGCGGCCACAATGAATTCAAGCCGCATAGCGCGCGCCAGGTTCAAACGGCACTAGTAGGGAGACATATAATTGTCAGATTGCACTACACAAACTAGGATAAACAAATACTTTTATTTTGGTCCACCCCCCTCATCCCTCAACACTTAATACCGGAATAACATATTTTGCGGTCAAAAGCCAGTATTCGCGGTAATATTTACACAGCGCCGTATCGCACAAAATACACCATATTTTATCGCAAAGCGACCTTTACTGCACTTTTGCCCTCAGATACACCCTTATTTAGACACGCCATTTAATATAGGGCAACAAAGGCATGTCTCCGTGACCACATAGATATATAAATCCACGTCCCCATTAGGAGGTTTTAATTTTTTAAGATACAGCGATATCATATAAAATATTATCTTTCAGAGTTAGACGAGCAGAGTTGTTTCAGGTGACAGCGCGTTAATACAACCCCCGTGCATCATACCCCTTTTGAAATCCATAATTAAAATTCCACACTTAGGAGCATTTATGGCCTTGTTTAACATATAGCTGGCATTTATATATACCAGCCGCCCAGATAGTAAAATGGCAACACACAATTATGACTCCCCCTCACTCCCATAGGGTGGATAGTATATTATTTTTTTTGCAGCGATCAGCCCCATTATAGGAGGGACTAACGCCACACATATAGTGCGCTGCAATATAGCCTGGTTTAGAATACCTATAAGTAATATCGCTAAACAATATCTATAAACAATATAAATAGACAGTATCTATAGGCAGTATCTATAAACAATAGCTCTAGACAGTAGATCTAGACGAAATTTATAGACAATATCTCTAGACAATATCTCTAAACAATATCTCTAGACAGTATCTCTAGGCAGTATCTCTAGACAATACCTCTAGTTAAGGGATTATACTATATCATAATAATAGATGACCAGTTTTTCGAGCTAGACTATATAGCCCATAAGTCTAGCACATATATTACGAGCATGAACAGCAGTCGCATATTATTATTATGGCGATAGGTGCCATATATTACGACTAGTATGTCCAAGCCGCAAAGCACATTTCCCTCCCAAGATACACATTAAACACTATACAGATAACACTTCTACACTTCTCCCCTACCAATGCGAGGCACTTTGGTAATCATGCAATTACCAGGGTGTACACCATGCCTTATCGCTCGTGGTTGTATGTTATTCAACATTCGGAACCTTAAAGCTAACAGCTAGCGTTCCAGGCTTAACCCGCTAACACAAGTGCATGCAATGATACATTTTTATCACCAATGTTTTCACCCTGCATGTTAATTAAAAGCATAAATGCTAACCTACATCCTTCAGCACGGTACCTAACAACCAACGCTGAAACCCCAAATCCTACACAATAAAATCCTCACCTACACCGGTCGAGAACTCCTACCCATTAACGTCTCCATACATCCCCATAGGACCACGATTCCTTGAACCTCTCTTACCATCCCATTACCAATAACTAAAAAAATTTAACATACCTACAAATGCCCAATAACACTGGAATACCATTCCAAATCCCTCACTTACCTACTAACATGTGAGAAGGAATAATACGCAGCTGATATTAGCTGGAAATCCGACAGACCAGGCGCAAAGATAGTGCACCGTGCCGCCACAATTGTCCCCCCCCCCCGTATAACCACAACACCATAAAACAACATAATACCGCTTGACACTTATTCTTCATGGTTTGCGCACGGAGATGCACTTAAAACAATGTGAGAATATTTTCCAGGTGAAAATAGATGTTGATGATTTGATAAATTGTACCCAGGACATGACATGACGAGACTTCGACGTTGACGACCGACGAGAGGTCATAGTGGTGACGCGTTAGGGTAGGCAAGCGCCTGTGTGGCGGGGAAGTACCTAGCCTGTCTCCCCTAAATACAGGGTCCGTTATACCATTTTTATGCCCTAACTTCGTCTAAGCTATACCTACGGACAGAGGGCTAATACTTCCTCCTTCCCAAGACGACCCCTAGGACTTAACGTTAGTCAGTAAGTATAATTAAGTAGATGATCTAGAATAGGAGCAAAGGCCTGCAGCGGCAGGTAAATAGGAAGAATATGAGTGATTATGAAGGGGAATAATGAATTAAGGGTATAAGGAAATAAGGAAATAAGGAGATAGTGACAGAATATGATAATAAAAGGATCCAAGGAAATAAGAGTATGGTAACAGAATATAAGAAATGAAATGATACAATAATGAAATGAAATACTGAAATAATGAAATAATGAACAATTCCCTCCCTGGCCGAGGTTACAGTTAAGTTACTACTGTGCCCCAGGAAGAGGGACATACTGATATAAATGAAACAATGAAATAATGAACGATTCTCTCCCTGGCCGAGGTTACAGTTAAGTTACTACTGTGCCCCACGGAGAGAAACATACTGATATATATGAAACAATGAAATAATGAAACTACGATTCTTTTTCCTGGCCGAGGTAACAGACATTATTGTGCCCCAGGAAGAAGAATATTGATATTGCATAATAGGCAATATAAGAGGCGTCGAGACCGGACATAGCGCAGATAGGGGTGCAATTTGCACAGGTAGCATAGACCAAGAATGGCAATGCGCGTGGGAGGTCACTCGATACGGAGGTAACTCCTAGTGCAGGCTAAGTAAGAGTAAACCAAACCACCGTGCCTATACGCTTTTTTTGACGTATTTAGGTGGTTCACTGGTATAAGAAGTCCTTCTAGGCTCTCTTAGTTCCGATACCACCCTGCGTATTAGACAGCCCTTGGTTATGAGCGCTGAGTCCGATCTTGCACACGCCAGATAGGAACACATTACACTGAAGTTATAGGACACAATGAGTAAGAAAGAATAAAGAAACACAAAGGTACACACAATAATAAACGAAGGAAGAGGTAGAGCAATGATATAGAACAGAAATAAACAGGAGTAAAGTACAGTGAAGTTATAGGAAATAATGAGTAAGAGAGAATAAGGTAAAACAAAGGTGAATATAGTAATAAACGAAGGAAAAGATAGAGCAATGATATAGAACAGAAATAAATAGGAGTAAAATGCAGTGAAGTTGTAAGAAATGATGAGTAAGAAAGAAGAAAGAAATACAGATATATACCCAGTAAGGAATAAAGGTTAAAGTAATACAAGGTTATAGGAGAAAGAGGAAGGAGTATAAGGAAATACAAAGGTACAAAGAAAGTAAATAACAAATGGCCAATAGTAATTAGAAATCTGTAATTTGTAATCATAAATATGTATTTACTTTTCAGCGCAGGTTAAGAACCTGAGGCGCTGATACCAGACACAGCGCACATGGAGGTGCACACCTTGAAGGCATGCATCGGGAGTAGCTCCATTTTGGAGCGCTCGCCGAAACTAATGATAACAATGGTAAAATGTGATTTAATGAATAAATGTACTGTTTCTCTATATGGGCCGGCCCCGTGGTGTAGGGGTAGCGCGCCTGCCTCTCACCCGGAGGCCCCGGGTTCGATCCCCGGCTCCGTCAGGGATTTTAAAACTGACGTGAGGGTTGGAACGGGGTGCACTCAGCCTCGTGAGGACAATTGAGTAGCTGTCTGACAGTGAGACAGTGCCCCGATCACGAAAAACAAGAATAACGGCCGAGGGGACCCGACGCGCTGATCACGCGTCACCCCAATATCTGCAGGCCGAATGGCTGGGCAGCGGTCGCTTGGTCGGCCTTAGCCCGTCATGGGCTGGATAGTGCCAGGGGGGGGGGGGTTTCTCTATATGCATCCACAGGTTAACCCCATAGAGAACGAGGATAAATACCGTCTAAAATAATAAATTTACATATGTATTTTGGATTCCAACAGATTGCTACTAATTATATGGACTAATAATATGTTTTTTATTGGTATTACACAAAATTCCCGCCCCCCACATTTTACACCCTCACGGCCAACACACAACCCCCCCCCCCCCCCACATAATACCCATTTTCAGGCGAACATCCGAACCACAGTGGAGATATACCTGTGGGATATCCTCCACTGAAGGTCGGATCAACAAATACAATTGACACCTAAAATGAGAGGTGCATTACGGCCACACAACTCGCGCCTATCTCTGTAAAGGACGAGTTGTGCAGCCAAGATGACTTCGCTCGCCCACAGGGAGCAAGCCATAAAATAGAACATATTTTATACGAATAGAATATGACCTGCAGGTAATAGGTAATAGGTAATAGGTTACGATTAAATATTAAGTTAGAGTGCACTCACCATAATAATGAAAGGTATAGAATAAGATATTAATAATAGTATAGTTGCGCAACAACGACAATAACAGATTATATAATTGAAAGAAGTTGGTTTGGTTATTATAGAATGTCGACATAATTAAGGAAATTTGGTTTTGTTATTATAGATGGTTTATATGATTAAGAGAAGTTGGTTTTGTTTTTATGGAAAATTGATATAAATAACAGAGTTTTGTTTTATTTTTTAATGATTCTAATGCTTATAAATAATATAATGACATGAAAATTTTTTTTTGAAAATATTTAAAAAATCTTGTTACTATGTAGACAAATATTCCAAAGAAATGACAACATATGGATGATTTTATGCTACACGTTGTTTTTCCCTTTCTATTCTTCTAAATTCCACATTGTAAAAATGTCGCATTTCTCCCCAAACAATAAAACACTTTTCAATTTAAACCTTTAATTACACCTTGCGGCATTTATTTTATTCTATCTCTATACTCTATCCCTTTTACACACATGCAGGGCACGCAAGGGCAGTTTTTCATCCACACCGGAGGTACGTTAATTATATATGTATCAATCACCTCCCCCCCCCCCCAACCCTCGGATGTTTTTTTCCTCTCGTGTGTTCCTGCACCACTTAAATTACATTGTTACAATTGAAATATTTATATCATGTATTGTTTTAGTTAACAAATTATTATGTTTTTGTACTACACATACCATAGGAACCAATGCTATATCCCGAAAAGTAAAACATATCATATGAGAAAAAGTAAGCTTCACACCCCATTGTTGGATTTTCAAAAAGAGATGTAAAGAAATATTGTTCCCCACAACACAAACAATTACACGTGATCGCTAAGCACACCCGAACACCCAATCATAAGAAGTCACACATATTCAGCCTTCAAATTTCGACATTTAACAATTTATCACTAAATTCATATCTACCCCCTGACTTACCCCTATCTTCCGCGAGGCTACCAACGCACCCCCTACGACACCAACCATACAAATACGACCTAAATCAAAAGAAGAAAAGAAGAGTAGAACAGAAGACAGAAGAATATCAAGAAAGAAGAAGATGTCATATTTTTTCAAAAACCACCCCCACGTCTTCGTCCAGTTATCGAGGACGATAACTAACCCTACAAAGGGGGTTGTTGTACCCCTAGGGTACGCTACCTCCATCCCTTAATCAAAATCTACAAATCACCCAAATTACGAACTTTATTCTAAGAAAACCTATAAATTACAAATTATAAATTACATGACTGTTAAGCAGAACACACATGAACTCAAGTAGCCTCGTAGCCCAGGCAATGACCCGGGAAAGGTGCACGACTCGGTAGGAATGTCAGGATTCCGCCGAGCGAGCACACAAAAAGTATAAGAACCCCAGTGTACGGGGACTCTGGATCAATCAGTCACCATTCAATCACTTGATTAGTGCACCGACGTGACGAGCCTTTTGCTGCCAGCTGGACGGGTAAGTGATAAGCGGTCACCACACTTAAAACACTACACTACACACTCCCCTCCCCCTGTGCTTGGATTGTGATTATTTCTATTAATTATTAACTGAACTGCTAGCTCTCTTTAGTGTGCCTCCAGATCGAGGTGCACATTAAATTCAGAATCAATAGAAGCCACTGGTCTTATTTATTTATTTATTTAGTTAGTAAGATCCTACCCTTTTAGAATCCTCTTTAGGTAGGACTTAGAATCAGCCTTACTGTGTACTTGTTTAATTGTTTCTTGTAGTCAGCTGAGCACGGTTACTCTAAGCTGACACCAACATTCTCCGTTTACTCGCTTGCGTACGACTCGCAGTAGACCGCGTGGCGCAGCAGTTGCTCTCTGCGTGTTAACTTAATAGCTCTTGTAAACTACCCCTTAACCTAGAACTACCCCGTCAAACAGTACATTGGGGAGTTATCCTTGAGGATCGCACTATCGGTCTTCATTCATAAAACATTCCCATCCTCTTACAGCCTTAGCCAAGCTAGCCCCCTATTTTAAACTAGTTTCACCCCCTAGATTAGTTATTTGTACAGGCTCCCTAACAGGAACTCTACAGTATGCAGTCCTTGTACTTGAATTCAAAGCAGACTAGCGGACCCATGCGAGAAATCTCGCATGTTCAAAAACCACACTTTCCCCAATAGGTTTATAATGAGAGACTTAAGGAGAAAGGTTGTTATGTTTTTATTTCAACCAAATGATTATAGAACACTATTTACATTTCAGTTAGAATTGTAAGTTCTACGTTCCTTCACTTAAGAAGGCAATCACTGAAAATTGGATCATCATAACACTCACCAGTTATTCAATATTTATGAATTTATACGATTTGAGTACACATTCCTTTGATTTACCGTTTCTGAAATCCATGCAAAATGATGAAGGAAAGACCTCAGAATGTTAAAATGACATGAAACAGGCGTCACAGCGGCCAACATGTGTAGTGGACAGCAAATATGGACCGTATTTTTCTACAGCAACAGTATCTGCAAATCGTTAACTTTTTTAAAAGTCATATTTTAAAGAAATTATAGATATTTATGAAATTAGAGTGCAATTCGTCACTGCTAATGTCTATTCACTTTCATTTGAATGCTCATTTGTCACGATCGTTCGCTTGTGAGAGTCGCAGGAGGGATCTATACTACTGAAATAATATGATGATAACACACACTAGTACAGCCATCATAATTAACACCGGCTATCAGATAGAATCTACTCACACCCAAAGTACACGGGGCTACACAGGCGCGGATTCAAGGGAGGGGGGTCACGGGGGTCATGACCCCAAACGGGAGACCAAATTTTTTTTGCAAACTCAAAACACGAAAACAAAAGAACCAGACAAATAAAACAACGAATTTTAACTGAAAACCAGTTTTTAGGTAGATTTCATTAGAAAGCTAACTATTGCAATGGGTCCCATGTTTCGACTTCCGGAAAATTTCGATATATCTTAGCGTTTCACATCCCCCAGACCCCAAAACCACCGTCAGTTCAAAAGTTTATATATAATTTATATATATCAGTTTCTTGTGGACACGATAACTGCCGTAATTTTGCCCCAATCACTTTGAATTTTTTACATAATAAGTATCCCATTAAAATCTCGGTCGAGTTCGTTAATGGGCAAAATCGGTCAAAGGGGGTGAAAATGGGGGGCTTTTTTCGAAAAATTGAAATTTCGCTATAACTCTCTCAATACGTGAAATGTCGAATCCATTCAAAGTTCGTAATATGTGTCGGATAAGTGCCAACAATTTATGTCAAATAAGTTTTTTGATAGCACCAACCATTGACCAAAGGGGTGGAAAAAAGTGGGTTTTTCGGGAATCATTAATCATATCTCTCTTAATAGGCACAATATCAAAACCGTACAAAATGGACAATATTCCCCTAATAATTACCTAAAACTTTTGTCTGAAAGAATTTTTGATATGACCCACCATTACGCCAAGGGATGAGGAAAATGATTTCAGAATTACAAGAAAATGCCAAGAGCTATCAGAGGTTGCCATGGCAACACTACTAAATTGATGAGGGATGAGCCGTTGCCATGACAACGCACTTGCACGAGATCAGATTCAGTATTTCCATCTGACTAAGCCGGCCCCGTGGTGTTGGGGTAGCGCGCCTGCCTCTCACCTGGAGGCCCCGGGTTCGATCCCCGGCTCCGTCAGGGATTTTAAAACTGACGTGAGGGTTGGAACGGGGTGAACTCAGCCTCGTGAGGACAATTGAGTAGCTGTCTGACAGTGAGACAGCACCCCGATCACGAATACCAATATTAACGGCGAGGGGACCCGACGCGCTGATCACGCGTCACCCCAATATCTGCAGGCCAAATGGCTGGGCAGCGGTCTCTTGGTCGGCCTTAGCCCGTCATGGGCTGGATGGTGCCAGGGGTTGACTTTGACATCTGACTAAGTGGGAAGCGGCTTCGGTGACGTAACTGGTAGCATGCAGAATGTCTATGCCCAAGGTCGCGGTTTCAAAGCCGGCCGAAGTCGTCGGATTTTCTAAGAGCGCTAAAATCCCTCAGTATGCTTTCCTTTGGAGGGGAAGTTCCAACGTTCGTTACGAGTTGCTGGTTGGGGTGGCATCTAGTAGCCAAGTTCACAGCTAGGTGTCATTGACGGTAGTACCTGGTAGCAACATTAGGAACTACTGCTTGAAATTGACCGTCAGCAGTCCTTACCTGAATTACAGACTAATACATCCATTACAATTCACACCGTTTATCAGACAGATTCTACTCTCACCCTAAGTACACGGGGTTAGATGACCGCGTTGTTGCAGCCCCTAAACTGAGGAACCAACCAGAGGTAGATTTCATTAGAAAGCTAACTATTGCAATGGGTAGGCTACCATGTTTCGACTTCCGGAAAATTTCGACATATCTTCGCGTTTCACATCCCCCAGACCCCAAAACCACCGTCAGTTCAAAAGTGTATATATATATATATCAGTTTCTTGTGGACACGATAACTGCCGTAATTTTTCACCAATCACTTTTTACCGAATATGTATACCTATAAACTCGGTCGAGTTCGTTACTGGGCTAAATCGGTAGAAGGGGGTGAAAATGGGGGGGCTTTTTTCGAGAAAGTGAAATATTGCTATAACTCTCTTAATATGTGAAATATCGAATCCGTTCAACGTTCATACTATGTGTCGGATAAAGTCCAAAAATTTATGTTTGAAGAGTTTTTTTTATAGCACCAACCATTGACCAAAGGGGTGGGAAAAAGTGGGTTTTTCGGGAAACATTAATCATATCTCTCTTAATAGGCACAATATCAAAACCGTACGAAATGGACAATATTCCCCTAATAATTACCTAAAATTTTTGTCTGAAAGAATTTTTGATATGACCCACCATTATGCCAAGGGATGAGAAAAATGATTTCGGAATTATAAGAAAATGCCAAGAGCTATCAGAGGTTGCCATGGCAACACTACTAAATTGATGAGGGATGAGCCATCAGACGTTGCCATGACACCGCACTTGCACGAGATCAGATTCAGTATTTTCATCTAAGTGGGATGCGGCTTCGGTGACGTAACTGGTAGCATGCAGAATGTCTATGCCCAAGGTCGCAAGTTCAAAGCCGGCCGAAGTCGTCGGATTTTCTAAGAGAGCTAAAATCCCTCAGTATGCTTTCCTTTGGAGGGGAAGTTCCAACGTTCGTTGCGAGTTGCTGGTTGGGGTGGCATCTAGTAGCCAAGTTCACAGCTAGGTGTCGTCGACGGTAGTACCTGTTAGCAACATTAGGATCTACTGCTTGAAATTGACCGTCTGCAGTCCTTACCTGAATTAAGACTACTACAGCCATTACAATTCACACCGTTTATCAGACAGATTCTACACTCACCCAAAGTACACGGGGTTAGATGACCGCGTTGTCGCAGCCCCTAAACTGAGGAACCAACCAGAGGTAGATTTCATTGGAAAGCTAACTATTGCAATGGGTACCATGTTTTGACTTCTGGAAAATTTCGACATATCTTCGCGTTTCACATCCCCCAGACCCCAAAACCACCGTCAGTTCAAAAGTTTATATATAATTTATGTATGTATATGTGTAGACTATATATATATATGCATATCAGTTTCTTGTGGACACGATAACTGCCGTAATTTTGCACCAATCACTTTGAATATTTTACCGAATATGTATACCTATAAAATCTCGGTCGAGTTCGTTACTGGGCTAAATCGGTCGAAGGGGGTGAAAATGGGGGGCTTTTTTCGAAAAAGTGAAATATTGCTATAACTCTCTTAATATGTGAAATATCGAATCCGTTCAACGTTCATACTATGTGTCGGATAAAGTCCAAAAATTTATGTTTGAAGAGTTTTTTTTATAGCACCAATCATTGACCAAAGGGGTGGGAAAAAGTGGGTTTTTCGGGAAACATTAATCATATCTCTCTTAATAGGCACAATATCAAAACCGTACAAAATGGACAATATTCCCCTAATAACTACCTTAAATTTTGTCTGAAACAATTTTTGATATGACCCACCATTATGCCAAGGGATGAGAAAAATGATTTCGGAATTATAAGAAAATGCCAAGAGCTATCAGTGGTTACCATGGCAACACTACTAAATTGATGAGGGATGAGCCATCAGACGTTGCCAAGATAACGCACTTGCACGAGATCATGTTCAGAATTCCATCTGACTAAGTGTGAAGCGGCTTCGGCGACGTAACTGGTAGCAAGCATGCTGAATGTCTATGCCCAAGGTCGCAAGTTCAAAGCCGGCCGAAGTCGTCTAATTTTCTAAGAGCGCTAAAAATCCCTCAGTATGCTTTCCTTTGGAGGGGAAGTTCCAACGTTCGTTGCGAGTTGCTGGCTGCGGTGGCATCTAGTAGCCAAGTTCACAGGTAGGTGTCGTTGACATTAGTACCTGGTAGCAACATTAGGAACTACTGCTTGAAATTGACCGTCTGCAGTCCTTACCTGAATTGCAGACTAATACAGCCATCCCTAAGTACACGGGGTTACATGACCGCGTTGTCGCAGCCCCTAAACTGAGGAACCAACCAAAATCTCTGCGGGAGATATAATTTTGCGTGAAGAAGTAACAGACCGTTACATAGTTACACATCAGTGTCGAAACCTTGCATAAGGACAGTGTGACCACAAGTATAAAAATGGACCCCAAATGACAAGAAGGTTACCGTTCCCATAAGACAATAAAATGTTTAAAATAAGCATAAAATGACGAAAAACAAAGTTAATTAAGCTCCAATTATAAAATACCTTCTCGCAAGAAATGAGGTCTGATCCTTCTACGAAAACCTGCATATTCTGCCTATTTTCGCCTATCCCCAAGTTTGTCCGGTGAAATCTACCTCCGCCTTCGCGCGTGCCGAGAGGACTTTTTTTTTATTCAATACTGAAAATATCTTTATTGCAATTATTATGTTCTGTTACAAGTGTACATATTTACAACTTCATAACTGTTATATAAAAACGATTATTTATATAACAAAATCAACTCGTCTATTTTGTTTAGCAAACCTTGTGATTACCGAATCTATGTTTATAGTGATGTCACGATGAATGTGCAGCAATGCACGGGTAGGAATTTGGGGCTCTTTTCGCACCAAAAAATTTTGCCGACGTCCAAACTGCAAGCCTGGTTGGCAATTTAAGCTGTGACTTTCCCACTTTGTCGGTACCAACTTGACTTGCCGAAACTGTAACGTACATCGAGAAAAGTATCAAAGCTTGATGTATAAGTCGCAAAACACGCCGTTGCAATTTGTACGAATATTTTTGGTGCGCTAAACGCATCAAATTTCTATCCATGTAGCTTGCAAAAAATTGGTCTGGTTTTGTACATTTGGTTATTTTGTGATTGCGTTTCTAGTGATACCATTTTTCTTAACAATTTCGATTCCTCGCCCCACCCCAAAGCCAAACTGTAGATTCACGCCTGGGGCTATATGACCACGTTGTCACAGCCCCTAAACTGAGAAACCAACCAACCAACCAACTGTTTTGTAATGCTCTGCATGGAGATCACGGTCTGCTGATCGTCCTCACTTTCCACTGTTTGGCTGCTCTGCGAACTGTCTCTGAACGGTCGGGCGCCCGCCAGCCTTGTGAAAGCGAAACGATCTGAGCATTGACACCGTGTTATATCCAAGTAATTTCAAATTACAGGTCGGACGTTTGTTTTAGACGATTGCCCTTGACCTTGAAGCCTGCGGGTGAGCCTGTACACAGTCACTCTCTCACCCTATCGCTTCACATTTGTCACCACCGATCTGATGTAATGGAATTCCAGACTTGAGCACGTGGCGACACCGACTTGCAGACAGTACAGTCAACATCGAAGTATTGTGTGACGCGGAAGTACACGGTACGTATTTACGAACAGAACATCATTATATTTGCTAATGACTGTATTTCAGTAGGAGTGTGAGACAGCTTTGTCAATCATCGGACCACTTGGGGCAGCTGATAACAACATAGGTACTGCAGTAACTCGCTTCCAGGCTTCCATTAAGATTTTTCACCCATCTAAAACAAACGTCCGGCTTGTACGTAGAATTTCGCCCGTGAACGAGAATAGTACATTATGCAACTCGCCTATAATGTTGCATACGACTGTTTATGTTCTACGAAAATTATAACTATTTTATGTCGAACATAAATATTCATAAATATCTGTCGAGATTCCTCCCAGTTATATGAAGTGAACAGAGCGCATGGGACGGCGAGAATTAAACAAAATAGGAGGCCGAGGAAGTCAGCGCAGGTGCGATGCTACCCTTACATAATTGTTCACATAACTGTTTCTTGAGCTCTGATTTACATTTCGACATCGTCGAACATAAACATGTTTAACCCCTATCGGATAGTGGTCTCTATATTAACCACCTGTCATAAGGACAGTTTATGCTTTCTAAGAGGCTGATAGTTGAATCTTTCAGCCAAATTTCGGAGCATTTTCAAGCCGAAGTGCAAGTATCAAATATTATATACGCATCTACTTGACGTAATGTGCTGGATAAAATTTAAAAATAAATAAACTAAACACATTAACAATTGAAGTGTATAAATAAAATATAAATATAGAAAAAAAAATACAATAATAAAATAAATATAAAAATTAAAATAATAAACATTGTAAAAACAAATTGAAAATAATTGTAAAAATCAAATTAGTTAATTAATTAATACAATAAAATTATCAGAATAAAATCCATGAATTGAAAATTAAAAATAAATATATAAACATTAAAATTGTTGTTGTTTGAGTCTTCAGTCTTTTGATTGGTTGGATGCAGCGCTCCATACCTCCCTGTCCTGAGCTAATCGTTTCATCTCTACATAGCATAGGCAATATGTTTAACATATTCTAATCTTGGTCTACCCCTACAGTTCTTGTCCTCGACCCTTCCTTCCATAACTAAGCTTGATATTCCTGGTTGTCTTAGTATGTGTCCTACCAACCTAACTCTTCTCTTCATTAGCAGTCGCCAGAAACATCCCTCCTCTCCCACTAGTCTTAACCCTTTGGCTTTCAAGGTAACGATCTATCGGTAACGACGGGTCCTGCGAAAACTGACACGGTAACGATCCGTCGTTACCAGTCTTTTTTATTATAAGTTCATTATTTACGCGCCATATAGCAGCAATTTTGCACGGAATAAGAAGAGTATAGTTGTATCTCACGTTATACTCCGCGGGAACTTCCGGCTATCCGTATTTATCGATATTCGTAGAGCCTGAAACATGTGCTCACTGGAGTTCCGTATCTTGTTTACATCGTGTTCGGCGGCAAACTTGCGTTCATTTCTCTGTGTTTTCGTACGTGATTATAGAGTAAAATTAAGTTATATCGTACGCAATATATTTAGATAACTTGTTAGTTCATTATGTAAATAGTTTTCTTAGATAATTAGTTGCATTGTGATGGTGAAGTGTTAGATATAGTTCAGTTATATTAGGCCTAGTTATTGGCCGTGTGTGACATGGCGGAACGACTTCATTTGGCTGATGATGATATCACTGAATATCTTGATATTTATTCAAGAGATGATGATGTTTCTCTGTCCGAATCGGAAAGTGTAGGGGATAATGATGATCCATTAATATCTTCATTGGTGAATGCTACATATTCGTTAGAAATCTGTGTTTTATGCAAAAATGGCCGACATATTTTAGTGTTACATCATTCTAAACATTTTAATTTATCCTTGGATCTAATGCACATAAAATCTTGATATTTACTATGCTAGTAAGCAATATTATAGCCTTCCTACTGACTTGAATAACAAACTTGGGCTGTAAATACCATTTTACTGAATTACTTCCAAAATTTCAAAATCTGAAATTTGTAATTTTGATTTCACATTTCTTATATTTTAACATTTAACCCTTTTGGTTTAGATACATTACTTACTTACAGTAATAATAAGTGATATATACTCTATATGTTTACCAAATTTCATGTTGATATCTTCATTAGTGTGCCTTCCATGTAATTTTAAAAGAAGTGAGTGCATAGTGTGGTAAATATGGCTGTCAGTTTTGACACATCCATCAGCTGAAAGCTTGAAAGCAAAAGGGTTAATACCTCTTCGTTTGTAACCCTATCTACCCATCTGATCTTCATCATTCTCCTGTAACACCACATTTCAAACGCTTCAATTCTCCCCTTTTCTGCTGCACCAATAGACCAAGTTTCACTTCCGTAGAGCGCCACGCTCCAGACGAAGGCTTTCAAAAATGACTTCCTAACACCTAAATCTTAAGGCTATTCGATGTCAACAGATTCCTTTTCTGTAGAAATGCTTTCCTTGCCTGAGCTAACCTACTTTATGTATCCTCTTTGCTCGTCCATCACATTACAATTATAGAAACAAAATATAACAATATGTATAATTATAATAATTAAAATAAATTAAAATGTGGAAACACATAAAAGTAAAGACTAGGGTTAACCTACAGCATCTCCTCCCCTCAAACAATTAATGTTTCCTGTCAGCGTGTTTGGAATGTGCTTATCATAAGGTTCGTTTGTCTGGGCACATTCCGTTCAACCCTCAGACCAGAAAGATATCCAGAGCTGGGACCTTTTTATCCCCTTTTTCCTCTGATTTTTGGACGGGCCCTCTCCTCTTTCCCTTTCCTATCTGCCTCTCATTGCTCTCCTTCCTTCCAAGTCCCTCAATCCTCATTCTTCAAGGGTTGAGGGCATTTCTTTCTTCCTGTCCTTTCTTTGCCGTATCCTTTGTTTCCTGACCACTTCTTTTAAGGACAGTTTATGCTTTAAAAGATGCTGATAGTGTCTCATCTGCATCTGCGACAAGTAGAGAAGAGCTGAGGCTCACGGTGTTGGAAGAAAAAAGCGTAATTGTTTAGTGTCCATTGTGTTGACCATGTCCTGATAACGTTCTCCACCTCTTAGCACTTGAGACAATAGAGGTCTGGACCCTGCATCACTCCAGGTTACTGGAGGTTAACGCAATCTGTATCGTTGTTTCATTCATGGGCATCACTTCTATGTACTATTGCGTGCATAAATAACGGGCTGCCTTGCCGAGCGGGAGTTGAGATTTCAAGCCATCAGGTTGCCACCACTTGGGGGTGTTCTCGGGAGGGGAATGCTGAGAGCCGTGATTGGGCTGTCCTTGTAGGCAAGAGGGGAGAGGAGGGGGACAGATCGAGGAGCGCAGCGCCAACTTTGATTTCCTTTAGTTTCGCGCTTGGAAGATTGTTACAGATAACGAGACGGTTTTAATAAATCTAAATTGGAATGCCAAGTAACCCATTAATTGTTAAGTTAAATCTCGTTAGAAATGCACTGTTGAGTTTTACTGTGTGTGAATTCTTTTGAGGATCGAGTTTTCACAGTTAGGGACTAAACGCAGTTTAATAAGAAGAAAAAGAAGGAAATCGCAAACGTCCTAAACTAATTATATTTCTGTTATTCCGACGTCAACTTCACAGAGCCCGACCATCTGCCCCCTCCTCACCAAACGGTCGTTCATATTAAAGGTCACGGACCTCAAAATCCAAGTTCGCTGTCGTGTTACTGAGCCACTGTCAGCCTCTTGTGATTAACAGGTGATACCACACTCCCACCTCCTCTCCCCCCTTGCCTACAAGGACAGCAGCCCAATCACGGCTCTCAGCATTCCCCTCCAGAGAACACACCAAGTGATGGCAACCTGATGGCTCGAAATCTCAACTCCCGCACGGCAAGGCGGCCCGTTATTACTGGAGTGCATCTGCTAACCTATGTCGCGTGGCTTCGGTGGCGTGGTTGCTAGCATGCTGAGCTTCTATGCCCAAGATCGCGGGTTCAAACCCGGCCGAAGTTGTCGAATTTTTTAAGACCGTTAAAAATTCCTCAGTCTGTCTTCCATCGGAGGCAAGTACAGCCGGCGCGGTGGTCCCATGCCAAGCTCTCTGCTGACTCAGTAGACGCGAGGGTTCGAGCCCCACCGTCGGCCGTCCTTGAAATGGTTTTCCGTGGTTTCAACATTTTCAACACCAGGCAAATGCTGGGACGGTACCTTCTGATAGGCCACGGCCGCTGCCTTCCACAGCATTGCCCAGTTTTATTCCTCTTCACCCATTCCATCTCTCAACCCGACGCGCAGGTCGCCCGTCCACTTATTACACTTGTGGAAGCTAAATTTTTTAGGTTGGTTTGATAACGCTCTATTAGTTCCAACGTTCGCCGTCAGGTGCTGACTGCGATGGCTTTTAGAAGCCACGTCCGCAGCTAGGTGTCATGGATGGTAGCATTTGGTAGCAAAAGTAGGAACTACTTGAAAAAATTAATCGTCTGCAGTCCTTCTCCTTGAATCACAGATAACACTCACTAATACAGCCTTCACAATTAACACCGGTTATCAGACAGATTCTTCACACACACAAAGTACACGGGGCTACGTGACCGCGTTATCGCAGCCCCTAAACTACGGAACCAACCAATCTAACATATGTCATTGTCGTGTCTGAATTCGTAATTGGAACTGGGATTGGCAGAACTCGGAATCGAACGTGGGCATCCAGGCTGAAGGGTCATGCTTGGGAGCACACCACCGGTCTAGCTACTGCCATGGTTTGTACGTTCTCCGACACTTATCGAAGCCGCTTCGTTTACGGGAATCGAAATAAGTGAAAGGTCTCTACGGTTGGTAACAGTGCGCTGGAAAGTACAGTAAGGTGGGTGGATTCAGAGGAAGACGGAACTCAGCCCTACCGTTATACTCATTAGCGCAGGATCTGCATCTCATGTTAGCCTACTGATCTCATTAATCTTGCCCCCCAGGGGCTCATATCCAGTGGGACGTGGGTTAGCGACCACGGGACCCCAGCTGAGTCCGGCATTGCTTCCACTTGTGCCGGGCTCCTCTGTCTTCTTTCCTGTCGACCTCTCTTGGTCAACTATTGTTCTCTTCTGAACCTGACGGTATTTGAGTATCCAAGGCCTAGGGAATCTCTTCCTTTCTCGCCGTAATTGGCCCTTGTCTCATCTTTCCTGATACCCTCCTTCTGCGAGGGCTTAGCCTTCTTTTTCTTTTCATGTTATCTCCTGCCTTCTGCTCAAGGCTCTCAAGGAGGCAGGGTGTGTGTAGCCCCACCACTTCTGGTGCACCCTGGATAGTGCAACACCCTCAAGGGCTCACAGCTGGTGAGTTTGCGATTTGGTGACCGTGAGGGATTCCAGAGCTGGATCCGGTTTGTCCCCTTTTTCCTCTGACCTCAGGGTGGGCCCTCTCCTCTTTCCCCTTTCCTATCTTAATTTCATTGTTCTCCTTCCCTCCGAGTCCCTCAATCCTCATTTCTCAAGGATTGAGGGCATTTCTTTTCTTCCTGTCCTTTATTTGCCTTGTCCTTTATTTGTTTACAATTTCTTCTTCTAGTATGAAAGTCTGTAGTTAGTATTAGTTACAGTTTTCAGTCTCATCTCATCTTTCACTATCACCCAAACCATTAGGGGCGATAACCTAGATGTTAGGCCCCTTAAAACAAAAAGAAGAAGACGACGTCATTAATCATGAACAGAAATGTAGCATCTCTAAAACAAAGATGATGTCGCCTGTCGGTAAGGATTCTAGGGAAGGAACACAAGAATATAGACTGTCAGATAGGAACAGGTGAACCGTTTTAAGTACTTGGGCTCTGTGTTCTCTCAGGAGGGTCACAGCATAGGGAAGGGAATAGAGTCGAGGTGAGGAAGGCTGTGTATACCCTCAGGATGGTCACAGCATGGGGAAGGGGATAGAGTCGAGGTGCAGAGGGCTGTGTATTCTCTGAGGAAGGTCACAGTATGGGGAAGGGAAGAGAGTCGAGGTGTAGAAGGCTGTGTATTCTCTGTGGATGGTCACAGTTTGGGGAAGGGAATAAAGACGAGGTGTAGAAGGCTGGGTATTCCCCAGGATGGTCACAGTATGGGGAAGGAACTAGAGTCGAGGTTTAGAAGGCTGTGTATTCCCTCAGGATGGTCACAGTATGGGGAAGGAAATAGAGTCGAGGTGTAGAAGGCTGTGTATTCTCTCAGGATGGTCACAGTATGGGGAAGGAAATAGAGTCGAGGTGTAGAAGGCTTTGTATACTCTCAGGATGGTCACAGTATGGGGCAGGGAATAGAGTCAAGGTGTAGAAGGCTGTGTATACTCTCAGGATGGTCACAGCATGGGGAAGGGAATAGAGTCGAGTTGTCGAAGGCTGTGTATTATCTCAGGATGGTCACAGTATGGGGAAGGGAATAGAGTCGAGGAACAGAAGGCTGTGCATTCTCTCAGGATGGTCACAGTATGGGGAAGGGAATAGAGTCGAGGTGTAGAAGGCTGTGTATACTCTCAGGATGGTCACAGTATGGGGAAGGGAATAGAGTCGAGGTGTAGAAGGCTGTGTATACTCTCAGGATGGTCACAGTATGGGGAAGGGAATAGAGTCGAGGTGCAGAAGGCTGTGCATTCTCTCAGGATGGTCCAGTATGGGGAAGGTAATAGAGTCAAGGTGCACAAGGCTGTGTATACTCTCAGGATGGTCACAGTATTGGGAAGGGAATAGACTCGAGGTGCAGAAGGCTGTGCATTTTCTCAGTATGGCCACAGTATGGGGAAGGTAATAGAGTCGAGATGCACAAGGCTGTGTATACTCTCAGGATGGTCACAGTATGGGGAAGGAAAAAGAGTCGAGGTGCAGAAGGCTGTGTAATCTCTCAGGATGGTCACAGTATTGGGAAGGGAATAGACTCGAGGTGTAGAAGGCTGTGTATACTCTCAGGATGGTCACAGTATGGGGAAGGGAATAGAGTCGAGGTGCAGAAGGCTGTGCATTCTCTCAGGATGGTGACAGTGTGGGGAAGGTAATAGAGTCGAGGTGCACAAGGCTGTGTATACTCTCAGGATGGCCACAGTATGGGGTAGGTAATAGAGTCGAGGTGCACAGGCTGTGTATACTCTCAGGATGGTCACAGTATGGGGAAGGGAATATAGTCGAGGAGTAGAAGGCTGTGTATACTCTCAGGATGGTCACAGCATGGGGAGGGAATAGAGTCGAGTTGTCGAAGGCTGTGTATTATCTCAGGATGGTCACAGTATGGGGAAGGGAATAGAGTCGAGGTACAGAAGGCTGTGCATTCTCTCAGGATGGTCACAGTATGGGGAAGGAAATAGAGTGAAGGTGCAGATGGCTGTGTATACTCTCAGGATGGTCACAGTATGGGGAAGGGAATAGAGTCGAGGTGCAGAAAGCTGTGCATTCTCTCAGGATGGTCACAGTATGGGGAAGGGAATAGAGCCGAGGTGCAGAGGGCTGTATATTCCCTCAGGATGGTCACAGTATGGGGAAGGGAATAGAGTCGAGGTGCAGAAGGCGGTGTATTCCCTCAGGATGGTCACAGTATGGGGAAGGGAATTGAGTCGAGGTGCAGAAGGCTGTGAATTTTCCCATGATGGTCAAAATATGGGGAAGGGAATAGAGTCGAGGTGTAGAAGGCTGTGTATTTTCCCTGGATGGTCACAGTATGGGAAAGGAAATAGAGTCGAGGTGTAGAAGGCTGAGTATTCTCTCAGGATGGTCACAGTATGGGGAAGGGAATAGAGTCGAGGTGCAGAAGGCTGTGTATTCTCTCAGAATGGTCAGAGTATGGGGAAAGGAATAGAGTCAAGCTGTAGAAGGCTGTGTATTCCCTCAGGATGGTCACAGTATGGGGAAGGGAATAGAGTCGAGGTGTGGAAGGCTGTGTATTCTCTCAGGATGGTAACAGTATGGGGAAGGAAATAGAGTCGAGGTGTAGAAGGCTGTGTATTCCCTCAGGATGGTCACAGTATGGGGAAGGGAATAGAGTCGAGGTGTAGAAGGCTGTATATTCCCACAGGATGGCCACAGTATGGGGAAGGGAATAGAGTCGAGGTTAACAAGGCTCTGTATTCTCTCAGGATGGTCACGGTATGGGGAAGGAAATAGAGTCGAGGTTTAGAAGGCTGTGCATTCTCTCAGGATGGTCACAGTATGGGGAAGGGAATAGAGTCGAGGTGCAGAAGGCTGTGTATTCCCTCAGGATGGTCACAGTATGGGGAAGGGAATAGAGTCGAGGTGTGGAAGGCTGTGTATTCTCTCAGGATGGTAACAGTATGGGGAAGGAAATAGAGTCGAGGTGTAGAAGGCTGTGTATTCCCTCAGGATGGTCACAGTATGGGGAAGGGAATAGAGTCGAGGTGTAGAAGGCTGTGTATTCTCTCAGGATGGTCACAGTATGGGGAAGGGAATAGAGTCGAGGTGTAGAAGGCTGTGTATTCCCTCAGGATGGTCACAGTATGGGGAAGGTAATAGAGTCGAGGTGTAGAAGGCTGTGTATACTCTCAGGATGTTCACAGTATGGGGAAGGGAATAGAGTTGAGGTGTAGAAGGCTGTGTATTACCTCAGGATGGTCACAGTTTGGGGAAGGGAATAGAGTCGAGGTGTAGAAGGCTGAGTACTCTCTCAGGATGATAACAGTATGGGGAAGGGAATAGAGTCGATGTGTAGAAGGCTGTGTATTGTATCGGGATGGTCACAGTATGGGGAATGGAATAGAGCCGAGGTGTAGAAGGCTGTGTATTCTCTCAGGATGATCACAGTATGGGGAAGGGAAAAGAGTCGAGGTGTAGAAGGCTGTGCATTTTCTCAGGATGATCATAGCATGGGGAAGGGAATAGAGTCGAGGTGCACAAGGCTGTGTATACTCTCAGGATGGTCACAGTATGTGGAAGGGAATAGAGTCGAGGTGTAGAAGGTTGTGTATTCTCCCAGGATGGCCACAGCATGGGGCAGGAAATAGAGTCGAGGATTAGAAGGTTGTGTATTCCCTCAGGATGGTCACAGTATGGGGAAGGGAATAGAGTCGAGGTGTAGAAGGCTGTGTATTCTCTCAGGATGATCACAGTATGTGGAAGGGAATCGAGTCGAGGTGTGGAAGGCTGTGTATTCTCTTAGGATGGTAACAGTATGGGGAAGGAAATAGAGTCGAGGTGTAGAAGGCTGTGTATTCCCTCAGGATGGTCACAGTATGGGGAAGGGAATAGAGTCGAGGTGTAGAAGGCTGTGTATTCTCTCAGGATGGTCACAGTATGGGGAAGGGAATAGAGTCGAGGTGTAGAAGGCTGTGTATTCCCTCAGGATGGTCACAGTATGGGGAAGGTAATAGAGTCGAGGTGTAGAAGGCTTTGTATAATCTCAGGATGTTCACAGTAGGGGGAAGGGAATAGAGTCGAGGTGTAGAAGGCTGTGTATTCCCTCAGGATGGTCACAGTATGGGGAAGGGAATAGAGTCGAGGTGTAGAAGGCTGATTATTCTCTCAGGATGATCACAGTATGGGGAAGGGAATAGAGTCGATGTGTAGAAGGCTGTGTATTGTCTCGGGATGGTCACAGTATGGGGAATGGAATAGAGCCGAGGTGTAGAAGGCTGTGTATTCTCTCAGGATGATCACAGTATGGGGAAGGGAATAGAGTCGAGGTGTAGAAGGCTGTGTATTTTCTCAGGATGATCATAGCATGGGGAAGGGAATAGAGTCGAGGTGTAGAAGGCTGTGTATACTCTCAGGATGGTCACAGTATGTGGAGGGGAATAGAGTCGAGGTGTAGAAGGTTGTGTATTCTCCCAGGATGGCCACAGCATGGGGCAGGAAATAGAGTCGAGGTTTAGAAGGTTGTGTATTCCCTCAGGATGGTCACAGTATGGGGAAGGGAATAGAGTCGAGGTGTAGAAGGCTGTGTATTCTCTCAGGATGATCACAGTATGTGGAAGGGAATAGAGTCGAGGTGTGGAAGGCTGTGTATTCTCTCGGGATGGTCAAAGTATGGGGAAGGGAATAGAGTCGAGGTGTAGAAGGTTGTGTATTCTCCCAGGATGGTCAACGCATGGGGAAGGGAATAGAGTCGAGGTGTAGAGGGCTGTGTATTCTCCCAGGATGGTCACAGTATGGGGAAGGAAATAGAGTCGAGGTGCAGAAGGCTGTGTATTCCCTCAGGATGGTCACAGTATGGGGAAGGGAATAGAGTCGAGGTGCAGAAAGCTGTGTATTCCCTCAGGATGGTCACAGTATGGGGAAGGGAATAGAGTCGACGTGCAGAAGGCTGTGTATTCCCTCAGGATGGTCACAGTATGGGGAAGGGAATAGAGTCGAGGTGCAGAAAGCTGTGTATTCCTCAGGATGGTCACAGTATGGGGAAGGAAATAGAGTCGAGGTGCAGAAAGCTGTGTATTCCTCACGATGGTCACAGTATGGGGAAGGGAATAGAGTCGAGGTGCAGAAAGCTGTGTATTCCTCAGGATGGTCACAGTATGGGGAAGGGAATAGAGTCGAGGTGCAGAAAGCTGTGTATTCCTCAGGATGGTTACAGTATGGGGAAGGGAATAGAGTCGAGGTGCAGAAAGCTGTGTATTCCTCAGGATGGTCACAGTATGGGGAAGGGAATAGAGTCGAGGTGCAGAAAGCTGTGTATTCCTCAGGATGGTTACAGTATGGGGAAGGGAATAGAGTCGAGGTGCAGAAAGCTGTGTATTCCTCAGGATGATCACAGTATGTGGAAGGGAATCGAGTCGAGGTGTGGAAGGCTGTGTATTCTCTTAGGATGGTAACAGTATGGGGAAGGAAATAGAGTCGAGGTGTAGAAGGCTGTGTATTCCCTCAGGATGGTCACAGTATGGGGAAGGGAATAGAGTCGAGGTGTAGAAGGCTGTGTATACTCTCAGGATGGTCACAGTATGGGGAAGGGAATAGAGTCGAGGTGTAGAAGGCTGTGTATACTCTCAGGATGGTCACAGTATGGGGAAGGGAATAGAGTCGAGGTGCAGAAGGCTGTGCATTCTCTCAGGATGGTCCAGTATGGGGAAGGTAATAGAGTCAAGGTGCACAAGGCTGTGTATACTCTCAGGATGGTCACAGTATTGGGAAGGGAATAGACTCGAGGTGCAGAAGGCTGTGCATTTTCTCAGTATGGCCACAGTATGGGGAAGGTAATAGAGTCGAGATGCACAAGGCTGTGTATACTCTCAGGATGGTCACAGTATGGGGAAGGAAAAAGAGTCGAGGTGCAGAAGGCTGTGTAATCTCTCAGGATGGTCACAGTATTGGGAAGGGAATAGACTCGAGGTGTAGAAGGCTGTGTATACTCTCAGGATGGTCACAGTATGGGGAAGGGAATAGAGTCGAGGTGCAGAAGGCTGTGCATTCTCTCAGGATGGTGACAGTGTGGGGAAGGTAATAGAGTCGAGGTGCACAAGGCTGTGTATACTCTCAGGATGGCCACAGTATGGGGTAGGTAATAGAGTCGAGGTGCACAGGCTGTGTATACTCTCAGGATGGTCACAGTATGGGGAAGGGAATATAGTCGAGGAGTAGAAGGCTGTGTATACTCTCAGGATGGTCACAGCATGGGGAGGGAATAGAGTCGAGTTGTCGAAGGCTGTGTATTATCTCAGGATGGTCACAGTATGGGGAAGGGAATAGAGTCGAGGTACAGAAGGCTGTGCATTCTCTCAGGATGGTCACAGTATGGGGAAGGAAATAGAGTGAAGGTGCAGATGGCTGTGTATACTCTCAGGATGGTCACAGTATGGGGAAGGGAATAGAGTCGAGGTGCAGAAAGCTGTGCATTCTCTCAGGATGGTCACAGTATGGGGAAGGGAATAGAGCCGAGGTGCAGAGGGCTGTATATTCCCTCAGGATGGTCACAGTATGGGGAAGGGAATAGAGTCGAGGTGCAGAAGGCGGTGTATTCCCTCAGGATGGTCACAGTATGGGGAAGGGAATTGAGTCGAGGTGCAGAAGGCTGTGAATTTTCCCATGATGGTCAAAATATGGGGAAGGGAATAGAGTCGAGGTGTAGAAGGCTGTGTATTTTCCCTGGATGGTCACAGTATGGGAAAGGAAATAGAGTCGAGGTGTAGAAGGCTGAGTATTCTCTCAGGATGGTCACAGTATGGGGAAGGGAATAGAGTCGAGGTGCAGAAGGCTGTGTATTCTCTCAGAATGGTCAGAGTATGGGGAAAGGAATAGAGTCAAGCTGTAGAAGGCTGTGTATTCCCTCAGGATGGTCACAGTATGGGGAAGGGAATAGAGTCGAGGTGTGGAAGGCTGTGTATTCTCTCAGGATGGTAACAGTATGGGGAAGGAAATAGAGTCGAGGTGTAGAAGGCTGTGTATTCCCTCAGGATGGTCACAGTATGGGGAAGGGAATAGAGTCGAGGTGTAGAAGGCTGTATATTCCCACAGGATGGCCACAGTATGGGGAAGGGAATAGAGTCGAGGTTAACAAGGCTCTGTATTCTCTCAGGATGGTCACGGTATGGGGAAGGAAATAGAGTCGAGGTTTAGAAGGCTGTGCATTCTCTCAGGATGGTCACAGTATGGGGAAGGGAATAGAGTCGAGGTGCAGAAGGCTGTGTATTCCCTCAGGATGGTCACAGTATGGGGAAGGGAATAGAGTCGAGGTGTGGAAGGCTGTGTATTCTCTCAGGATGGTAACAGTATGGGGAAGGAAATAGAGTCGAGGTGTAGAAGGCTGTGTATTCCCTCAGGATGGTCACAGTATGGGGAAGGGAATAGAGTCGAGGTGTAGAAGGCTGTGTATTCTCTCAGGATGGTCACAGTATGGGGAAGGGAATAGAGTCGAGGTGTAGAAGGCTGTGTATTCCCTCAGGATGGTCACAGTATGGGGAAGGTAATAGAGTCGAGGTGTAGAAGGCTGTGTATACTCTCAGGATGTTCACAGTATGGGGAAGGGAATAGAGTTGAGGTGTAGAAGGCTGTGTATTACCTCAGGATGGTCACAGTTTGGGGAAGGGAATAGAGTCGAGGTGTAGAAGGCTGAGTACTCTCTCAGGATGATAACAGTATGGGGAAGGGAATAGAGTCGATGTGTAGAAGGCTGTGTATTGTATCGGGATGGTCACAGTATGGGGAATGGAATAGAGCCGAGGTGTAGAAGGCTGTGTATTCTCTCAGGATGATCACAGTATGGGGAAGGGAAAAGAGTCGAGGTGTAGAAGGCTGTGCATTTTCTCAGGATGATCATAGCATGGGGAAGGGAATAGAGTCGAGGTGCACAAGGCTGTGTATACTCTCAGGATGGTCACAGTATGTGGAAGGGAATAGAGTCGAGGTGTAGAAGGTTGTGTATTCTCCCAGGATGGCCACAGCATGGGGCAGGAAATAGAGTCGAGGATTAGAAGGTTGTGTATTCCCTCAGGATGGTCACAGTATGGGGAAGGGAATAGAGTCGAGGTGTAGAAGGCTGTGTATTCTCTCAGGATGATCACAGTATGTGGAAGGGAATCGAGTCGAGGTGTGGAAGGCTGTGTATTCTCTTAGGATGGTAACAGTATGGGGAAGGAAATAGAGTCGAGGTGTAGAAGGCTGTGTATTCCCTCAGGATGGTCACAGTATGGGGAAGGGAATAGAGTCGAGGTGTAGAAGGCTGTGTATTCTCTCAGGATGGTCACAGTATGGGGAAGGGAATAGAGTCGAGGTGTAGAAGGCTGTGTATTCCCTCAGGATGGTCACAGTATGGGGAAGGTAATAGAGTCGAGGTGTAGAAGGCTTTGTATAATCTCAGGATGTTCACAGTAGGGGGAAGGGAATAGAGTCGAGGTGTAGAAGGCTGTGTATTCCCTCAGGATGGTCACAGTATGGGGAAGGGAATAGAGTCGAGGTGTAGAAGGCTGATTATTCTCTCAGGATGATCACAGTATGGGGAAGGGAATAGAGTCGATGTGTAGAAGGCTGTGTATTGTCTCGGGATGGTCACAGTATGGGGAATGGAATAGAGCCGAGGTGTAGAAGGCTGTGTATTCTCTCAGGATGATCACAGTATGGGGAAGGGAATAGAGTCGAGGTGTAGAAGGCTGTGTATTTTCTCAGGATGATCATAGCATGGGGAAGGGAATAGAGTCGAGGTGTAGAAGGCTGTGTATACTCTCAGGATGGTCACAGTATGTGGAGGGGAATAGAGTCGAGGTGTAGAAGGTTGTGTATTCTCCCAGGATGGCCACAGCATGGGGCAGGAAATAGAGTCGAGGTTTAGAAGGTTGTGTATTCCCTCAGGATGGTCACAGTATGGGGAAGGGAATAGAGTCGAGGTGTAGAAGGCTGTGTATTCTCTCAGGATGATCACAGTATGTGGAAGGGAATAGAGTCGAGGTGTGGAAGGCTGTGTATTCTCTCGGGATGGTCAAAGTATGGGGAAGGGAATAGAGTCGAGGTGTAGAAGGTTGTGTATTCTCCCAGGATGGTCACAGCATGGGGAAGGGAATAGAGTCGAGGTGTAGAGGGCTGTGTATTCTCCCAGGATGGTCACAGTATGGGGAAGGAAATAGAGTCGAGGTGCAGAAGGCTGTGTATTCCCTCAGGATGGTCACAGTATGGGGAAGGGAATAGAGTCGAGGTGCAGAAAGCTGTGTATTCCCTCAGGATGGTCACAGTATGGGGAAGGGAATAGAGTCGACGTGCAGAAGGCTGTGTATTCCCTCAGGATGGTCACAGTATGGGGAAGGGAATAGAGTCGAGGTGCAGAAAGCTGTGTATTCCTCAGGATGGTCACAGTATGGGGAAGGAAATAGAGTCGAGGTGCAGAAAGCTGTGTATTCCTCACGATGGTCACAGTATGGGGAAGGGAATAGAGTCGAGGTGCAGAAAGCTGTGTATTCCTCAGGATGGTCACAGTATGGGGAAGGGAATAGAGTCGAGGTGCAGAAAGCTGTGTATTCCTCAGGATGGTTACAGTATGGGGAAGGGAATAGAGTCGAGGTGCAGAAAGCTGTGTATTCCTCAGGATGGTCACAGTATGGGGAAGGGAATAGAGTCGAGGTGCAGAAAGCTGTGTATTCCTCAGGATGGTTACAGTATGGGGAAGGGAATAGAGTCGAGGTGCAGAAAGCTGTGTATTCCTCAGGATGGTTACAGTATGGGGAAGGGAATAGAGTCGAGGTGCAGAAGGCTGTGTATTCCCTCAGGATGGTCACAGTATGGGGAAGGGAATAGAGTCGAGGTGCAGAAAGCTGTGTATTCCTCAGGATGGTCACAGTATGGGGAAGGGAATAGAGTCGAGGTGCAGAAGGCTGTGTATTCCCTCAGGATGGTCACAGTATGGGGAAGGGAATAGAGTCGAGGTGCAGAAGGCTGTGTATTCCCTCAGTTTGGTCACAGTATGGGGAAGGAAATAGAGTCGAGGTGCAGAAGGCTGTGTATTCCCTCAGGATGATCACAGTATGGGGAAGGGAATAGAGTCGAGGTGCAGAAGGCTGTGTAATCCCTCAGGATGGTCACAGTATGGGGAAGGGAATAGAGTCGAGGTGCAGAAAGCTGTGTATTCCTCAGGATGGTCACAGTATGGGGAAGGAAATAGAGTCGAGGTGCAGAAAGCTGTGTATTCCTCACGATGGTCACAGTATGGGGAAGGGAATAGAGTCGAGGTGCAGAAAGCTGTGTATTCCTCAGGATGGTCACAGTATGGGGAAGGGAATAGAGTCGAGGTGCAGAAAGCTGTGTATTCCTCAGGATGGTTACAGTATGGGGAAGGGAATAGAGTCGAGGTGCAGAAAGCTGTGTATTCCTCAGGATGGTCACAGTATGGGGAAGGGAATAGAGTCGAGGTGCAGAAAGCTGTGTATTCCTCAGGATGGTTACAGTATGGGGAAGGGAATAGAGTCGAGGTGCAGAAAGCTGTGTATTCCTCAGGATGGTTACAGTATGGGGAAGGGAATAGAGTCGAGGTGCAGAAGGCTGTGTATTCCCTCAGGATGGTCACAGTATGGGGAAGGGAATAGAGTCGAGGTGCAGAAAGCTGTGTATTCCTCAGGATGGTCACAGTATGGGGAAGGGAATAGAGTCGAGGTGCAGAAGGCTGTGTATTCCCTCAGGATGGTCACAGTATGGGGAAGGAAATAGAGTCGAGGTGTAGAAGGCTGTGCATTCTCTCAGGATGGTCACAGTATGGGGAAGGGAATAGAGTCGAGGGGCAGAAGGCTGTGTATTCCCTCAGGATGGTCACAGTATGGGGAAGGGAATAGAGTCGAGGTGTGGAAGGCTGTGTATTCTCTCAGGATGGTAACAGTATGGGGAAGGAAATAGAGTCGAGGTGTAGAAGGCTGTGTATTCCCTCAGGATGGTCACAGTATGGGGAAGGGAATAGAGTCGATGTGTAGAAAAGCCAATGCAGTGAGTTCTGAGTTGTGATCTACAGTATTCTTCAGGAAATAAGTTAGTGTAGCGACAAAACTCTCCGTACATCGCTCAGCATTTAGACCAACCTTGCTGTATGGAAGCGAGAGCTGATACATAAGCTACAGGTAACTGTATGAGGGTAGCTGCAACAAATAGAAGGGAGCAATGGTAGGGAGGTACCCTCAATGAAGATATAAAAGCTATGCTAGAAATTATCATTATTTATTTAGCGTATGGCTTTTGTGCCAGGAGTGTCCAAGGACATGTTCGGCTCGCCAGAGGCTGTAGCTGCTTCAAGCGGACACCCATAGGGTGAGTTACATGTTCCGTTCAATTTCAAGTACACTAGTTTCAACTTTCGCTACCTGATGTCACTGACACCAAGTGGTGAACGTTTGATAGAGCGTTACAAAGAAATCTAACCTATAACTTAGCTTCACACAAGTAAAATTAGTGGAAGGATCTTTTACATGCCATGCATCTATGACATGGGACCGCTGGCTTTACTTCCCCTCCAAAGGAAGGCCTACTGAAGGATTTTAACGCTCTTAAAAATCCGACGACTTTGGCCGGGTTTGAACCCGCGATCTTGGGAACAGCAGTTCAGCATGCTACCAACTACGCCACCGAAGCCGCTAGAAATGAAGACGCTGTTCGTATGAGCCGACTCAGATGGTGGGGTCATGTGAAGAGAATGGGAGAGGGGAGATTACCTAAGAGGTTAATGAGTTCTGCAGTAGAGGGTAAGAGATGGAGAGGTAGACCTAGGAGGTGATCATTAGATTCAGTGTTTAACGATTTCAATGTGAGAGGTGTAGAAGCAGAGGAGGCCGCGGTGCTAACTGCTAATAGGTGGCTTGTTCACAAACAGGGGCGTGCAAACTAAACTCGACAATGTAAAAATGAATTATTATTATTATTATTATTATTATTATTATTATTTTCCCTATACTTTTCTGCTAAGGTCCCACTCCGGTATTGCACCGATAACAAAGTCCTGTTAACACCAACCTACACATATGGGGTACCTACAGGTTCCGCTTAAACCCATGTGTGCCCGAAACGCACTCACTTCCTCTTTAAATGCCTCACAATTAAATAAATACCTTAAAAATGTACATTTATAATGAGAGCACCGTAACCTGGCGAGCCTGCCGCTAGAGCGCAGGGCAGCTCGGCGGCGGCAGCCATCTGGTGGGAGCCCGGCGTACTGCTAGCTGAGGAGTCTAACAGTAGATGGCTTCGGTGTTGTCTAGCAAAGACTTTCTTTAGGGTTCAATCCTTTGCAAATGTAAAAAATTGCTGTAGAAGAAACTCCCGAGCAAACAATAACCGATGAATTCGTTGTAACATCGAATATTGTCTACAAAGAGGTGCTGTGACAAGTACAAAAATTCCTCTCGGCACGCCGGAAGGCGGAGGTAGATTTCACCGGACAAACTTGGGGATAGGCGAAAATAGGCAGAATATGCAGGTTTTCGTAGAAGGATCAGACCTCATTTATTGCGAGAAAGTATTTTATAATTGGAGATTAATTAACTTTGTTTTTCGTCATTTTATGCATATTTTAAACATTTTATTGTCTTATGTTGACGGTAACCTTCTTGTCATTTGGAGTCCATTTTTAGCCTATTTTCAATTTTGAAAAAATAGGCTTATGAGATCACCTTTTGTCCGTGTGTGTGTGTGTGTGTGTGTGTGTGTGATTCGTGTGTGTGTCCCCCCCTAATAAAATCGAAACGGCTGGAGCGATTTCAATGAAACTCGGAATGTTCATAGCACTATTCCCGGCGACCTCGACCGTGCCCTTCAAATTTTGTTACGTCTCTCCAATCCAACATGGCGGCTGTGCGAAATATTTCACTAGCATTCAATATCTCCTAAACTATTACCGATATTGCCCTGAAATTGTGTACGGTGATAAAGGGCACTACTAGAAGTTCACCTATGAGACTTTCAAAAACCTGGTGACTACAAAACCAACATGGCGGCCAAGCGAAGTTGAGACATTTAAATAGACTTTTCTCGCGATTTAACTATCTAAATGTAAAGAAACTTGGTACAGCAAATGTTTATACACATTGTAATGCACTGGAGTCTAATTTAGTTCAATTGTTTACATAACCTCAAAATGGCGGCTGTGCGAAATATTTCACTGACATTCTATATCTTCGAAACTATTACAGATATCAGCCTGCAATTTTGTACGGTGATAAAGGGTACTGATACAGGTATACCTACGTATATTTCATAAACCTGTAAAGTACGAAACGAACATGGCGACCAAGCAAATTTAAAATATTTTAATAGACTTTTCTCGTGATTTAACTCTCTGAGCGCAGTGAAATGTGGTACAGTAAATGATTTTGCAGATTGTAATGCACTGCCATCTAATTTAATTCAATTGCTTACATAACCTCAAGATGGCGGCTGTGCGAAATTTTAAAATTAAGTTCTAATTTCTTGTGTCGTAATCATGCGATCGAAGTGAAAGTTTGAATAATGAACCTAGGCAATAATTGTCCTTGAATGGTACTTAACTCTATGGCCTATACACATAACACTCCTAAATGGTGAGCTCCCGAAATATTTAGACGGTTCTCAATATCTATGAATCTTTTACAGCCACCAAACTGATTTTTTTAATGTTCATAAAGACTATGAACATATGTTCACCTATAGGACTTTCAGGAACCTGGTGAGCACAAATCCAACATGGCGGCGACGCGAAGTATAAATATTTAAATGGACGTTTCTCGCGAATTAACTATCCGAGTGCCGTGAAACGTTGCACGTTAAATGCTTATACAAATGTTGATCCACTGGCATCTAATTTATTTCAATGGTTTGCATTATCACAAGATGGCTGCTGTGCGTAATTTTAAAATCTCGTTTTTACTTCTTGTTGTCTAATCATGGGATTGAAGTTTGAATACCACACGTACACAATAATCTTAATGTAATAGTACAAAAATAAAAATCCAACCTGGCGAACATCTGAAATATTTAGACGGTTCTCAATATCTACGAATCTGTTACAGCAATTAAACTGAAATTTTGTATGTTGATTGTGGCAGTTAACATAAGTAGGATATATGAAAATAGGCTGTATAGTTCTTCACGGAACTACTTGTTATACTTGTGGTCACACTGTCCTTATGCAAGGTTTCGACACTGATGTGTAACTATGTAACGGTCTGTTACTTCTTCACGCAAAATTATATCTCCCGCAGAATTTTGGTAGGTTCCTCAGTTTAGGGGCTGCGACAACGCGGTCATGTAACCCCGTGTACTTTGGGTGAGTGTAGAATCTGCCTGATAAACGGTGTGAATTGTGATGGCTGTATTAGTCTGTAATTCAGGTAAGGACTGCAGACGGTCAATTTCAAGCAGTAGTTCCTAATGTTGGTACCAGTTACTACCGTCAACGACACCTAGCTCTGAACATGGCTACTAGATGCCACCGCAACCAGCAACTCGCAACGAACGTTGGAACTTCCCCTGCAAAAGGAAAGCATACTGGGGGATTTTTTGCGCTCTTAGAAAATCCGACGACCTTGGCCGGCTTTGAACCCACGACCTTGGGCATAGTAGTTCAGCATGCCACCAGTTACGTCACCGAAGCCGCTTCACACTTAGTCAGACGGAAATCTGAATCTGATCTCGTGCAAGTGCGTTGTCATGGCTACGTCTGATGGCTCATCCCTCATCAATTTAGTAGTGTTGCCATGGCAACCACTGATAGCTCTTGGCATTTTCTTATAATTCCGAAATCATTTTTCTCATCCCTTGGCGTAATGGTGGGTCATATCAAAAATTCATTCAGACAAAAGTTTTAGGTAATTATTAGGGAAATATTGTCCATTTTGTACGGTTTTGATATTGTGCCTATTAAGAGAGATATGATTAATGTTTCCCGAAAAACCCACTTTTTCCCACCCCTTTGGTCAATGGTTGGTGCTATAAAAAAAGCTCTTCAAACATAAATGTTTGGGCTTTATCCGACACATAGTATGAACTTTGAAGGGATTCGATATTTCACATATTAAGAGAGTTATAGCAATATTTCACTTTTTCGAAAAAAAGCCCCCCATTTTCACCCCCTTCGACCGATTTAGCCCAGTAACGAACTCGACCGAGATTTTATAGGTATACATATTAGGTAAAAAATTCAAAGTGATTGGTGCAAAATTACGGCGGTTATCGTGTCCACAAGAAACTGATATATATATATATATATATATACATACATAAATTATATATAAACGTTTGAACTGACGGTGGTTTTGGGGTCTGAGGGATGTGAAACGCGAAGATATGTCGAAATTTTCCGGAAGTCGAAACATGGTACCCATTGCAATAGTTAGCTTACTAATGAAATCTACCTAAAACACTGTTCTACATAATTCTTTGTGTTCTTCTCATGTACGTATTCCGTTAAACAACAATAAATACGTTTCTTCAATATTTAAAACTTCGTTCTCCCGCATTCTTCCCTACTATCCCATACACCTACATTCACGTTACGAAAGCTCGCACGGGCCCACTAGTATTTATTATTATTATTATTATTAATAGAGAATGCGATTTGTTATTGTTTTTAAAACGCTGATTGTACCAACCAGGTTAGTTGAGCGCGATGGCGTAGGCGATGAAAACCAGAAGGCATAGGCCTACAATTTCAGTGGGTCGGTTAAAAAATAATATCGTATGGCCTAGGATGCCGGGTGCGAGCTTTGCTATTTGACGCCCAGAGGGCAACTTGTATGTCGGATTTTTTTGGTCCTTGGTTCACTATGAAAGTCAAGGGGAATAGATATCTAATCTCCTTGACACTATAGCGCTTTCTAGTAGAGAAATGAGGAACTTTTGGCAGAAAATTCCGAGACTAATTTTGCCATTATGAACACGGCCTACTGAATTCAAATGGGTTCTTTAACATGCCAACAACGTATGACATGCGTGCTGTGATTTTTGTCGACTTTCAAAAATCACTTACCTTGGCCAGGAGCGAACCTGCAAACTTGGGGTTGGTAGTCCGAGACGATAACGACGCAAGCAGTGGGGTGGTGATGCTGTTGCATATAACGTTACCGTAACCAGATTCCTCTAGTGGAGACCCCTGGCGGCTTTTGTTGCGAACACAAAGAGGTTCGCAGTAGGCGTGCTGACGTCACACGTCTGTGTTTCTGCGAACCAGGCGTAATGTAACCTGCAGAGCGCTATGGAGTAGAACTGGTAAAACCGATTATCGAATAACTTGAAATAAATCGAAAATGACTAATCGACTAACCGAATATTAGATTAATCGACTAACCAAAGAATCGATTGATTGATTAGTCGACACGTGATAAGAAAATAAGATGAGTTACGCTTAGTACAGAAATCCTTCCTGGTTTATGTTAACAGTCAGTTAAGAGTCAGTGACAGTGTCGTAGTTGCTAGCATGCTGAGCTTCTATGCCCAAGATCACGGGTTCAAACCCGGCCGAAGTCGACGGAGTTTTAGGAGCGTTAAAAATCCCTCAGTATGCCTTCCTTCGGAGGGGAAGTAAAGCCGGCGGTCCCATGTAAAAGAACCTTCCACTAAGTACACTTGTGCATTTAGTAGCGACGTCTGCAGCTAGGTGTCGTGGATGGTAGCATTTGGTGGCAAATAGGAAATACACTCACCGGCAATAAAAGCGAAACACTACGAATTTCAGACTAAACACAATTATGACCGTTCCAAACCTTGTATCAACCAAATACTATGGCATCACAACAATATGGCAATGTATCATAAGTGAATTACCTTAATTAGTACAATATTTGAAAAACATTTTTGATGAAGACAATCACGACAGTGCAAAAACGTGAATTTGGAAATGTCGAAACCTGGAATGTATCGTACTGTAACACTGTATGATTACGAATATTGTAGACAAGCCGTAATGTCCCCAAAAATACGCGACACGAGAATTCATAGCAATAAACCTTTAGACAGCCGTTTGTGGTTATTCTTGTCCAAAGGCGGGAAACTGTAACATTAGTGTTGTGATTGTCACGATCAACAATGTTTATCAATATTATTGCGCTGAAAATTCTCAAATGAGCTAATTAACTCATGTTTAATTCACGACACATTGCCATGTCGCTGCAAAGTTACAACATTCAATTTATGCCAGGTATGAAACGGACAAACATAGCGTTTTGTCTGAGATTCGTAGTGTTTCGCTTTTTATGTCGGTGTACTTGAAAAAGTTAATCGTCTGCAGTCCTTACCTGAATCACAGATAACACACACTAATACAGCCATCACGATTAACACCGGTTATCAGACATATTCTACACACACTCAAAGTATACGGGGCTATATGACCCTAAACTACGGAACCAACCAACCAACAGTGGAAGAACAAACATCAATAAAATTGGGAATAAAGAAAACGGAGGGTTTTCAGCAAATATTTAGAATTCTTGTTCAATGTTTACAATTTAGGCCAGGAACATTTTTATTTTACTCTGCAGCCACAAGGAAGGTACATTAATTATATGGTACAATATATGTTAATGCTTGCCACGGTGGGTGAGTGGTTATCGTATCGGATTACCCCCCCCCAGGCTTGCAGGTTCGCTCCTGGCCGTGTTAAGTGATTTATGAAAGGCGACAAAAATCACGATACGCATGTCATACGATGTTGGCATGTTAAAGAACCCATTTGTATTCAGTAGGCCGTGTCAATAATGGCGAAATGAATCCCGGGATTTTCGCCAACACAAAGTTCCTCATTTCTCTACTAGAAAGCGCTATAGTGTGAAGGAGCTTAGGTATCTAATCTCCTTGACTTTCATAGAGCTTCAAGGAGCGATAAAATTCGACATGCAAGCTGCCCTCTGGGCGTCAATTAACAAGGCTTGAACCCGGCACCCGACGATACGATATTATTATTATTATTATTATTATTATTATTATTATTATTATATTTTAATTAATTGTCTGTTTTGCCTCTGAGGGGGCGTGATGGCGCAATGGTCAAGATGTTGACCTCTCACCAAGGTGGACCGGCTTCGATTCCCATAGCTGTCCGTTGCAGATAATTCTACGATTCTAGTTCAGAACATTATATGCGTCAAATAGAAGAACTCATGCATGTGAGATTTTCGAAGTGTAATGCCATGACCTGTGGTTCGGATTCCACGTAAAAAGGAGGTCCCGTCGCATGATTAACGGTCACGTAAATCTAAAAGCTTCCTTCCTTCTTTTGTTTTGCTTCCGTGAGAGAGCAGTTAAAGAAGCGATTAATCGACAAAACAATTAATCAATATTATAGGACCAACCACCCCCCAGGGCCTCACATCTAGTGGGACGTGGGTTGGCGACCGCGGGTCCCCAGTTGAGTCCGGCATTGCTTCCACTTATTTGTGCCTGGCTCCTCTCCGGCTTCTTTCCTGTCGACCTCACTTGGTCAACTCTTGTTCTCTTCCGAACCCGCCTTAATTGGCCCTTGTCTCATCTTCTCTGATACCGTCATTCTGCGAGGGGTCAGCCTTCTTTTTCTTTGCATGTTATCTCCTGCCTTCTGCTCAAGGCCCTCAAGGAGGTAGGGTGTATGAAGCCCCACCACTTCTGGTGCTCCCTGGATATTGCTACATCCTCAGGGGCTCACGGCTGGTGAGTTCGAGAGTTGGCGACCCCGAGAGATTCCTGAGCTGGGTCCGGTTTCTCCCTTTTGTCCCTTACCTGAGGGGTGGACCTTCTCCTCTTTCACTTTCCTATCTGCCTTTCATGGCTCTCCTTCCTTCCAAGTCCCTCAATCCGCATTCTTCGAGGGTTGAGGGCATTTCTGTTCCTCCTGTCCTCTATTTGCCTTATTCTCCTTTTATTTACCATTTCTTCTTCTAGTATATAAGTCAGTAGTTAGTTTTAGTTATAGTTTATATTTCATTATCATCTTCACGATCACCCAAACCATTAGGGGCCGATAACCTAGATGTTAGGCCCCTTAAAAAAACCATTATCATCATCAACATGGACCAACCAATTAAACGCACAATCGATTGTTTTGTAGCAATTTATCGAATGTTCTGCATCGATTACTCGATTATTCGAAAACTGAAAAGAATCGATTAACAAGCCATACTTTAGAGTGGTGTGTTTGGCGTTAAATGAACGGTTGGTTGGTTGGTTCCTCAGTTTAGGGGCTGCGACAACGCGGTCATGTAGCCCCGTGTACTTTGGGTGTGTGTACAATCTGTCTGATAACCGGTGTTAATTGTGATGACTGTATTAGTGGGTGTTATCTGTTTTTAATTCAAGTAAGGACTGCAGACGAAAATTTCAAGTAGTTCATACTTTCGCTACCAAATGCTGCTGTCCACGAAACCTAGCCGTGAACTTGGCTACTACTATATGAGTCGTCCAGTTGCAAAACACGTGAATAAGGATCATGTCGTAAAATTATTTATTTAATTATTTTATTTTATTTTATTTTATTTTACTTTATTTTATTTTGATTTTCTTTTTTAATTTAATTTTGTTTTATTTCAAATTGTTTTGTATTAATTTTAGTATTGTTTTTTATTTTGTTTTGTTTTATTTTGCTTTGATTTTGATTTTTTTGGTTTATTTTATATTTTATTTTGTTTTATTTTGATTTTCCAGAAAACAAACACAAAACAAACAAAAAAACGAAGCAAAAAGCAAAATTCAAAAACAAAAGCAAATGCAGAAAACAAACACAAAACCAAAAAAAAAACAAAAACACAAAGCAAAAAGTAGAAAACAACAAACACAAAAGATACGTGAGGCAAAGCCCAGAGAAACGTTTCTCATGAAAATGATTCTTAATCACAAGTGGATTAAACGAGTTTTGCAACTCGACGACTCATTTGCCATCGTAACCAGCGCCAGGTGACGAACGTAGGAACTTAAGAGCATTAATCAAACCTAACGTACAAATTTTGCTTCACACAAGTTTAGTTAGTGGAAGGTTCTTTTACATGCCATAAATCTGTGGAATGGGACCGCCGGCATTATTTCCCCTACGAAGGAAGGCATACTTTGGGATTTTAATGCTCTTAAAAAATCTGACGGGTTTGAACCCGGGACCTTGGGCATAGGAGTATGGTATGGTAGAAACTACGCCACCGAAGCCCACAATAAATGAGACGATCATAAACAAAGGAGAGGGATGGCTGTTGTTGGGTTTCGTAACTTGGTCGTGGAATAACAACCCACCTCAGAGCGCAGCCATCTTGTATTGGCGTGCGCTATTTACAAAGAGAAAACAAAACACGAAGAAGAAAGAAATACATGGAGAAAAGAATGAATGATGCTCAGCTTCTACTGGGCACCCTGGTCTGAGACCAGCAGAACAGGCCGAATGAGCTTGGTCCCGTTAGTCATCTGCCACAAATGTCTAGGTTGCAGACAGGCGCGGATTCAAGGCGGTGGGGGGGGGGGGGGGGGGGGGGCGGTCACGGTGGTAATGACCCCCCCCCCCACCATACGGAGACCATTTTTTTTGCAAACTCAAAAACACAATAACCAGACAAATAAAACTTAACGAATTTTAATTGAAAAACAGTTTTTTTTTTTCATTTTATTCATTACTGAAAATATCTTTATTGCAATTATTATTTCTATTACAACTATACATATTTACAAATTCATACCTGTCATATAAAACGATTATTTATGTAACACAATCAACTCGTCTATTTTGTTTAGCAAACCTTGTGATTACCGAATCTATGTTTATAGTGATGTCACGATGAATGTGCAGCAATGCATGGATAGGAATTTGGGGCTTTTTTCGCACCCAAATTTTTGGCCAACGTCCAAACTGCAAGCTTGGTTGGCAATTTAAGCTGTGACTTTCTCCCTTTGTCGGTACCAACCCGACTTGCCGAAACTGTAACGTACCTTGATACTTTTCTGGGAGCTCGATGTAAAAGTCGCAAAACACGCCTTTCAATGTGTACGAATATTTTTGGTGCGCTAAACGCATCAAATTTCTTTCCATGTAGCTTGCAAAAAAAAGTCTGGTTTTGTACGTTTGGTTATTTTGTGATTGCGTTTTTAGTGATACGATTTTTCTTGACAATTTCGATTCTCTGAAACCCCCCACCCCAAAGCCAAACTCTAGATCCGCGCCTGGTCGCAGATCACCCTGCGGTAGTACGATGTCTCCTACTCGGTACTTCTTCGTCTGTCCATTTGGACGGCGTACTTCAGGTTAACACCGGTTATCAGACAAATTCTACTCACCCAAAGTACACGGGGCTACATGACCGCGTTGTAGCCGCCCCTAAACTAAGGAACCAACAAACCAAGAAAAAGTCGCGAACCGCTCTTACCTCATCTCAGGGGCGTATATAAGGGGGGGGGGTGCCGAGAGGACTCCAGCCCCCCCCCCCGAAATAAGCCAATAAAAATTAAGAAAGTGGTGCTTTGGTAAGAGCATAAAATAATTGTAAATTGAGTTGTACCCTAATCTTAAATTATTGGCTAAGTTATAAACAATATTAATATTGAAATTAGACTACCTCGTGGTGTAGTGGCTAGCATTCGTAACTGCCGCCCTGGAGGTCCAAATTCGATTGCCGGCTCTGCCAAGAAGTTATAATTCAAGTCTGAGGGCTGGAACGAGGTACCCTCAGCCTAGTGAGGCAAAACTAACAATTCCACTATACGGTACTTTTGAGAAATAAATTATCAACTTAAAAAAAAACTGTTTACCGTTCTGCTTAGTAAATTTACAAAACATTTAGATATTTGCCATTCATACTCCATAGAAAATTCATTAACTATAACATTTTATTTGTGTGTTGTGTGGTATTTTGCAACTTTTTTGTATTGCCAGTAATTGTAGGCTTTGAATCTTATCTAAAATAATTACACAAAGTTATATGCTCTAAGATATTGGTTGATATTTCTGAGTATTTTGCGGTGACAGTCCCCTGAGAATACTCCCAATTTTCTTTCCACGAAAAGAAATTGTATATACGCCCCTGCAGGCTCATCTCATTCTCATGAATCTTTATGAAACAGTGGGTAGCATAAGGAGATGAAGATGCTGAGCATTTTCCTGTGTTCCTCGAAGGAAAACTCGACGTCAGGCTATCCTGACCTGGTCCAATACACACGTCACCGAGCAGACTGGCTTGTTGCGTCATTGAGTCATGGGACTATCAGAGTGAGACCGTGACTCATGTTGACAGCGCTGCGCTGGCAGTCTACTGGAATTAACGTGGACACAACTACAGTTACCATGGCAACAAGGGCAAGCAGTACGCAGGGCCGTATTTCTAAATAGGCTAAGTAGGCAGCCTAGAGCGGCAAATTTTCAGGGGCGGCAGTTTGGCAATTCATTCAAAAGCTAAACTGAAATATTTCACACGTTAATAATATTTTCCGTACGAATTTAAGAATACAAGAGCCCGCCGATGAGCCTAGCTTGGTGTCCTAGGCGAAACCCCACACAAGACACGGCACAAACCTAGAAGATTTGCTGAGTTTTGATTCACCGGCCGTGAAAGCCAATATACCATCTTTTTGGAAGCCTTCATAGGGAGGTTAAGGCTGCTTGAGCTTTTAGTTCTCGTAGTCAAGTGGTGCAGTTGCACCTTATATAAAGGGAAGTGGCGCGCAGTTCGTCACTCCTGTGGGGGTCCGGGCGGGGACACCAAGAGCCCGCCGATGAGCCTAGCTTGGTGTCCTAGGCGAAACCCCACACAAGACACGGCACAAACCTAGAAGATTTGCTGAGTTTTAATTCACCGGCCGTGAAAGCCAATATACCATCTTTTGGAAGCCTTCATAGGGAGGTTAAGGCTGCTTGAGCTTTTAGTTCTCGTAGTCAAGTGGTGCAGTTGCACCTTATATAAAGGGAAGTGGCGCGCAGTTCGTCACTCCTGTGGGGGTCCGGGCGGGGACACCAAGAGCCCGCCGATGAGCCTAGCTTGGTGTCCTAGGCGAAACCCCACACAAGACACAAGATTTGCTGAGTTTTAATTCACCGGCCGTGAAAGCCAATATATCACTTTCATTACTTTATATTGAGGCAAATACAAGAAAAACACTTTCATATGAGGAAATTATTAACGAGTTTGCCATTAAGAAATTTCGTGGGAAAGCTATGTAAATTTGAACACGAAGATTACGTGGGGTGAGTTGTTTTAGAGAAGTTCGTATGTTTTCCAACAAATAAATCAGTAATTAACTACATTTTGTGCAATTTCATTTCACCATGTAGGACAAGTTACTTCAAATTGAACACAGTTCTTCAATTACCGGTACGCAAAAGAGTCATTAGCATTACAATATAAAAATATGTGTGAAATAGTGAACACTGATCTCCAAGAACAAATTAATTAAGTTCGAAACCCATTTCATTTTTTAACGAATCTTACAACAAGTAAAAACAACAAGTAGATAACTAATTACATTATAACATTTATTATGTAAGCCATTACATTTGTAGTTTTATCTAAACTAAATGAACTTTATGTTTATGAAAGGTGAAAACGCCAATCTCTATCCTTTTGCTGTATAAAACAAATGTATTAAGCAAATATGAACAATTGAGGAGGCGGTAAATGGACTTTAGCCTATTGGCGGCATACTCTTAAATCCGGCCCTGGCAGTGCGTCTCGCGATCACAAGCTCCTGTGCATTTTTCGGGCACAGTCGGAATGTTTCGACATCACTCGGCATTTCTAGAGAAGCAATGTCATAATTGTCATATCGCGAGGTACCTTCTGATTTCAAGAAGAATGTTCTCATCCCTATACCAGAGAGAGTAGGAGCTGACAGATGTGAAGATTACTGTACAATCAGCTTGAATAGGTGGCTTCGGTGGCGTAGTTGGTAGCATGCTGAGCTTCCATGCCCAAGATCACGGGTTCAAACCCGGCCGAAATCGTCGGATTTTTTAAGAGCGTTAAAATCCCTCATTATGCCTTCCTTCTGAGGGGAAGAAAAGCCGGCGGTCCCATGTCATAGATTTATGGCATGTTAAAGAACCTTCCACTAATTACACCTATGTGAAGCTAAATTATAGGTTAAATCTAAACAACACTCTTAAGTTCCAACGTTCGTCGACAGGAGCCGACTGCGGTGGCGTCTAGTAGCCATGTTCTGAACTAGTAGTCGTTGACGGTGACGTTTGACGGCAAAAGTAGGAACTACTTGAAAAATTCAATGTCTGCAGTCCTTACTTGAATTAAAACAGATAACACAGACTAATACAGTCATCACAATTAGCATCGGTTATCAGACAGATTCTACACACACCCAAAGTACACGGAGCTACATGACTGCGTTGTAGCAGCCCCTAAACTGAGGAACCATCAGCTTGATTACTCATGCTTCAAAGGTCCTGTCTAGAATAATTTACAAGAGGATGGAAAGCCAGATAGAAACGGAGTTGGGTGAAGACCAGTTTGGTTTCAGGAGAAATGTAGGAACAATGGAAGCTGTACTAAGTCTTAGGCTGATTTTGGAAGGTAGAATAAGGAAAGATAAGAGCACATTCATGGCATTTGTAGACATAGAAAAGACTTTTGATGACGTTGATTGGGCTAAATTGTTTGACATTTTGGAAACGATTGGAATAAAGTACAGGGATAGGAGGGTGAACTACAATCTATAAGGAAACCAGACAGCAGTCATTCGAGCCGAAGGACATGAGAGAGAAGCTGGTATTCAGAAAGGTGTAAGGCAAGGCTGCAACTTATCACCCATACTTTTCAATCTTTACATTGAACAAGCAATGAAGGAAATTGGAGAAAAATTTAAAGGGGGAGTGGAGATTCAAGGAGAAACAATTTCAACTCTGAGATTTACCGATGACATAGTCATCTTGGCTGACACGCCTGAGGATTTGAATGAGTTTTTGAATGGTATGGACTCCGTCTTGAGGAAAGAAATCATGATGAAAATTAATAAATGTAAAACAAAAATATTGGAATGCAGCAGAAAGAAATCAGAAAGCTCTATGGACATCAAATTGGCAGGTGAAAAGCTGAAGGAAGTAGGATACTTGTGTTACTTACGAAGCAAAATAACCAGTGATGGACGAAGCAAAGAGGATATAAAAAGTAAGCAAAGAAAGCATTTCTACAGAAAAAGAATCTGTTGACATGGAATATAGATTTAGGTATTAGGAAGTCATTTTTGAAAGCTTTTGTCTGGAGCGTGGCGCTCTATGGAAGTGAAACTTGGACTGTTGGTGCAGAAGAAAAGATGAGAATTGAAGCATTTGAAATTTGGTGTTACAGGAGAATGATGAAGATCAGATGGGTAGATAGGGTTACATACGAAGAGGTATTAATGCGAGTGGGAGAGAAGAGATGTTCTGGCGACTGCTAATGAAGAGAAGAGATAGGTTGGTAGGACACACGCTAAGACACCCAGGAATAGCAAGCTTAGTTATGGAAGGAAGGGTCGAGGACAAGAACTGTAGGGGTAGACCAAGGTTAGAATATTGTTACGTGCCACCCCCTAGTGGCACTTTTGTTAACTGGATTACGGTGGGGGGTACAAAGCACAACACCGGTTACTGCTCAAAGAAATAATTAACTTTATTGTGGCCCGAAAATTACACTAGTCAGCAAATACAAGCAATTAAGAGCCTTATTCCAGTTTCCACAAGTCTCTTCCTTGAGTGCTCTTGGCCCTTCCACTTGTCAACAGACCACAGAAGTTAATCCGTCCTAATGAGTACGGTGGCCTTGACAGAAACTACCTGCCCCTCTCTCTTATGTTCACCGACCACAATTACTTACGATCACTTGCTGCAGGCTATTTCGCAGTCCACAAGCTGGAGAAACAATGTCACAGGATTTCGTAACTCGCACAGCACTTCGTCACCACACTTTGTCGCACTCGCTCAAAAACACACACCCACAGAAAACTCGGTCCCCTCACTGTTGAAGCCGCTTATATAGCAGGCTGGTGACTCAATAAATTCTAGAATCGTCCAGGACACACGGCTTCTCGATATTTCCTTCGCTGGTGGTGTCACGAAGATTCTGGACCATCCCTTTCACTTCGCAGTCCGTTGCGTAACGCGCATGCAATACACTGAGGGAGAGCAGTCCAGCCCTGGGGCAGTTTTGACTCATGCGGCGAGCGATGAAACGAACTCACAGCCGTAACACCACCCCCTTCCTAAAAGGCTGATCGTCCCGATCAATCATTGGTCCGTCTGTGTCCCTCCGTAGGCTGCCAGGCGATCTCGATGCACGATCTTCATCTTCGCCCTCGGGCTCCGCTGGATCCTGTAGACGACATCGTTGATCCGTTTCACGACTCGGTATGGGCCCTCCCAGGACTTCTGCAGTTTGGGTGACAGGCCTTTCTTCCGTAATGGGTTGAAGAGCCAGACCAGGTCGTCCTCGTGGAATCCGCCGGCATCCGTCTGCTGGTCGTATCGGGTCTTCATTCTGTCGGTCTCGATCCGCAGTTTCCTCCTCGCGAACGCGTGCACGTCCTCCAGTTGGTCGACCAGTTCTTGACAATACTGGCTTACCGGGATCGGATCATTCCCAGGTCGGCCAAAGGCAAGATCGACAGGTAGACGGAGCTCCCTCCCAAACATGGCCCGGGCTGGTGTGCACCCGGTGGCTTCATGCACGGCGGCGCGGTAGGCCAGGAGAAATAGTGGAAGATGTTTGTCCCAATCCCTCTGGTGCTCGCTGACGACTATTCGAAGATGGTTCTCGATGGTGCGATTGAATCGCTCTACCATCCCGTCGGACTGAGGGTGTAGTGGCGTTGTCCTTGTCTTCAGGATTCCCAGCAGCTGGCATAGGTTCTGGAACACCTGCGACTCGAAGTTCCTCCCTTGGTCGGAGTGCAGCTCCAGGGGTACTCCGTACCGGCTGACGAATTCCTTCACCAGGGTCTCTGCAATCGTCGCGGCTTCTTGGTTAGGGAGCGCATACGCCTCCGGCCATTTGGTAAAGTAGTCGCTGACGACTAATATGTAGCGGTTCCCTGCCTCGCTTAACGGGAATGGCCCAGCAACATCGATGGCCACTCTCTCCATGGGGCCGCCCACGTTGTAGGTCTTCAGTGGACCCCGTCATCTTCGTCCTGGGCCCTTGCTGGCTGCGCAATCGTGGCACCTCGCGCAGTGGTTCTCCACGTCTGTTCGGCATCCGATCCAGTAGAACCGCTCTCTCAGCTTCTCCAGGGTCTTATCCCTAGGTGTCCACCAGATGATCCTCCATGAACTTCCTTCAGGACTTCCTCCGTCATAGCCTTTGGAACGACGACTTGTTCCCGAGATGTCTTCCCGTCGGTGCTCTCCCAGGAACGGCAGATGAGGCCATCCCTTACAATCAGCGAGTCCCACTGCGCCCAGTAGGACTTAAACTTTGGGCTGCAGTCACTCACAATGTTCCACCCGGGTCTGGGGACACAGGCCCTCTTCCATTCGGCTATCAGTCCCAGGTCATCATCTTCTGCTTGCGCCCGCGTGAAAGATTCGCGGCTCCAGCTCCCTTGTAGTTCCACGGTAGTCCTTCGGCACTGTATCCCGGTGTTCTCCTCCCTTCGGGCACAGAAGGTGCAGTCTTCGGGGCACGGTCTTCGTGACAGGGCGTCGGCGTTAGAATGCAGTTGGCCTTTCCTGTGCTGAATCTCAAAGTTGTACTGTTGAAGCCTCTCTAACCACCGCGCGAGTTGACCCTCGGGCTGCTTGAAGTTCAGGAGCCACCGCAGGGATGCATGGTCGGTCCTGATGAGAAATTCTTGCCCGTACAGGTACTTGTGGAAGTGTTCAATGGTCTTCACGATGGCGAGCAGCTCCTTCCTGGTGACGCAGTAGTTCCTTTCTGGCTTTGACAAGGCCTTGCTGAAGTAGGCCACTACTCTCTCCTCGCCGTCCACTACTTGCGACAGGATTCCCCCTATGCCAAAGTCACTGGCATCGGTATCGACGATGAACCTTGTTCCCGGTCTGGGGTAGGCCAGAATAGGCGCGGTGCACAGAGCTTGCTTGAGTTGTTCGAAGGCACTGTGGCATTCTGCTGTCCACGTGAAGAGTTGGTCCTTCTCAGTCAGTCGATGTAAAGGTTTGGCGATGTCTGCGAATCCTCTCACGAAGCGACGGTAATAAGTGCAGAGTCCCAGGAAGCTTCGTAGTTGGGACTTGTCCTTCGGGACTGGCCACTCCCTCACAGCTGCGGTCTTCTCTGGGTCGGTGCGCACCCCTTCCTCGGAGACGATATGCCCAAGGTATTGGACCCGCTTCTGGAAGAGCTGACACTTCTTGGGGCTCAACTTCAGCTGGGCAGCCCGTAGCTTCAACAAGATCTCCTTCAGGTTGCTGTAGTGCTCCTCGAAGCTCCTCCCCAGAACGATGACGTCGTCTAGGTAGACCAGGCAGGTCTTCCAGTGTAGTCCCCTCAGAATGGACTCCATTAGCCTTTCGAAGGTCGCGGGGGCGTTGCACAGACCGAATGGCATGACGGTGAACTGCCAGAGCCCGCTGCCTACAGAGAACGCCGTTTTCTCGCGGTCCCTAGGGTGGACCTCCACCTGCCAGTAGCCACTCTTCAAATACAAGGTGGAGAACCATCTTGACCCTGATATTGTGTCCAGCGTGTCGTCGATCCGGGGTAGAGGGTAGCTGTCCTTCTTCGTGACGTCGTTCACCCGCCTGTAGTCCACGCAGAACCTGGTGGAACCGTCCTTCTTCTTCACAAGCACGACCGGAGAACTCCAAGGACTATGTGATGGCTCGATCACCCCTTGCTCCTTCATCTCTTCTACCATCCGGTCGACTTCGGCTTGCTTGGCGAGCGGGACACGTCGGAATGGGGCCCTAATCGGTGCGCTGTCCCCAACGTCGATTCTGTGCTGGACCAAGCTTGTCCTGCCGAAGTCTTTGCTCCCCACGGAGAAGACATCCTGGAATTCGCGTAGCAGGTCCTGAAGTTGGCGTGATTGTTCCTCGTCTAAATGGTCCTGGGATCCTTGGTACAGCTTATGTAGTTCTTCTGGCAGTGTGCGTCTTCTTCGGTTGTCCGTCTGCAGGTTTCCGTCCGTCGTGTCGGTGATGCGGGCAATCCAGGTAACGGGCTCGCAGACTCCTAGGTTGGTGTCCCGGTGAACCGTAATGTCGTAGTCGTTCAGATTGGACAGGCGGACGTACGGCCGAGACGTCGTGTTGATGAGGGTCTTGGCAACTAGCAAGCCTTTTGTCTGGATGTTCTCATATTTTGGCTCGATGACAGCCGCCACTCCCTCAGCAGTTCCGTCGACAATTACGGCGGCGCTGACTTCCGTCCTGGCGGGAACGATGACGTCCTCTCTCAGCCTTACTCGTCGTGCGGCGACGGCCTCGTGTGCTGGTTGCAAAGCAAGTTCCTCACTTCCGAAGTGCAGAGTGTTGGTACTCAGATCCAAGATGATGTTGTTCTGGTCCAGGAAGTCCAGTCCGATGATCACTTCATTTGATACGTCAGCCACAAGTACTGGATGCTTTATCGCCCGTCGACCAATGACGAACTCCAGTGATGCTTCGCCATGTACCGGTGCGGTCTCTCCGGTCGCGGTTATTAGCTGGAGGTTCCTTTGTGTGGGTTGCACTCTCCACTTCGGGATCACGGTGGGGCTGACGATGGTCCTCGATGCTCCCGTGTCGATTAGCATGGGCCAGCTCACTCCGTTGATAACTCCGTCGACCATCAGGCTGCTATTGTCCCTCCGTAACTTCGTCACACGGACTTGGACTGCCGGGGCTTGACGACTGTCACAAGCCAACCTTTGCCCCCCAAGGCTGGCTAATACTCGTTTCCCTGGGCCGCGCGGTTTTTCCGACGACTGACTTCCCGTCGGATACCCTCGGCGGCGGCGATCACCGCAGTCCTTGCTCAGGTGGCCTTTCTCACCGCAGGTCCAGCAGGTCGGTAGTCCTCTTCCGGGCCGCCTCTCCGGTTGTCTTCCGGCTGTGTCGTTGCTGGTAGTGCCGCGACTATCGAAGAAACGGCTTAGCGCCTCCATCAATTCGTCGGCCAGGGGCTTGGTCTCGTTGGTTTTTGCTGGTTCGTCGACGTTCACTTGACGCACCCGCGCGTACATTCTAGATGCCTGTTTCGCCGTCTCAAACTCAAGTGCGTGGCTCAGCGCATCTGTCAGGGTCTTATTGCGCGCGAGTCGCAGCGCCTGTTGAGTGTCTGAGTCCCGTAGTCCGTCGGTGAAGGTTTGCGTCGCAATCTGCTCCAGAAAGTCGGCCGGCGCTGTTGGGTAGGCTAGCCTTACGAGGCGTGCGATGTCCATCTCGAACTCCTGCAGGGTTTCCGCGTTCTTCTGTACCCGGGTCCGGAGCTGCATCTGATAGGCCTGCTGAAGATGGCTATCTCCATATCGGGACTCCATATGGGCGATCAGGGAAGCGTAGTCCTGGGATCCAGTCGGGATGGCCTGAAGGACGTTAAGGGCGTCACCTCTCAGCGCTACAATTAGAGCTGTAGCCTTTTCTGTGTTGTTCCAGTTATTTATGGAACAGGCCGCCTCGAACTGACGTAAGTAGGTGCTCCACGGGACCTTTCCGTCGAAGGTTGGGGGGCGTCACTCTGCTATGTCCCGTTCCTGATATTCCCGGTGTAACGGTGGGCGGGCGTTGGCGCAGCTCGGCAACTTCCTCTCGTAGAGCGTTGAATTCCTCTTTCACCCCCGTCAGTGGGCGTTGGCGCAGCTCGGCAACTTCCTTTTGTAAGGCGTTGAATTTCTCCTCCACCCCCATCAGCGGGCGTTGGCACAGCTCGGCAACTTCCACTTGTAAGGCGTTGAATTTCTCCTCCACCCCCATCAGCGGGCGTTGGCGCAGCTCGGCAACTTCCACTTGTAAGGCGTCGAACTTCTTTTCCACTGCCGTGACTTCCTCACGCAGACCCAGTTCTAATTTCTTCAGGTCCTCCGCTAGCTTATTTTGACCGTCTTCCATCTTCTTCTGGCCGTCTTCTAGTTTGGCAGTTAGGTCCTCGGCTAACTTCTTCTGGCCGTCTTCTAGTTTGGCAGTTAGGTCCTCGGCTAACTTCTTCTGGCCGTCCTCCATCTTCTTCTGGCCGTCCTCTAGATTCTTCTGGCCGTCTTCTAATTTGGCAGTTAGCTCCTTGGTTAAATTCTTCTGGCCGTCCTCCATCTTGGTTTCCATGCCATTTAACTTTTCTAGCAATGCTGCCAATTTCTCCTCCATTTTAGTTGTTTGTCTTGTAAAGGGCATGCACTCACAGGAAAATTAGAGAAAATGACCTGCTCGGGGTTTGAAACCAGGACCGTCAGGTGTTGTGCTTGAGTTCGTAATCCCACTTCTGACACCAGTTGTTACGTGCCACCCCCTAGTGGCACTTTTGTTAACTGGATTACGGTGGGGGGTACAAAGCACAACACCGGTTACTGCTCAAAGAAATAATTAACTTTATTGTGGCCCGAAAATTACACTAGTCAGAAAATACAAGCAATTAAGAGCCTTATTCCAGTTTCCACAAGTCTCTTCCTTGAGTGCTCTTGGCCCTTCCACTTGTCAACAGACCACAGAAGTTAATCCGTCCTAATGAGTACGGTGGCCTTGACAGAAACTACCTGCCCCTCTCTCTTATGTTCACCGACCACAATTACTTACGATCACTTGCTGCAGGCTATTTCGCAGTCCACAAGCTGGAGAAACAATGTCACAGGATTTCGTAACTCGCACAGCACTTCGTCACCACACTTTGTCGCACTCGCTCAAAAACACACACCCACAGAAAACTCGGTCCCCTCACTGTTGAAGCCGCTTATATAGCAGGCTGGTGACTCAATAAATTCTAGAATCGTCCAGGACACACGGCTTCTCGATATTTCCTTCGCTGGTGGTGTCACGAAGATTCTGGACCATCCCTTTCACTTCGCAGTCCGTTGCGTAACGCGCATGCAATACACTGAGGGAGAGCAGTCCAGCCCTGGGGCAGTTTTGACTCATGCGGCGAGCGATGAAACGAACTCACAGCCGTAACAATATGTTAAACAGATAGCCTTGGATGTAGGGTGTGGTAGTTATGTAGAGATGAAACGATTAGCTCACGACAGGTAGGCATGGAGGGCTGCATCAAACCAGTCAAAAGGTTGAAGACTCAAGCAACAACAACATTGCCTTACAGGGTTTGTTGGATTATTATTAACATAGTCATGCCCTTCTGTGATGGAACGTATTTAGCTAATGATTTATTTTTCTTCTCCCAAATCTCTTCATCTGTGCATAGAAAATCTTCCTCCTTTCTTCACACCATGATTTCTTGGTCCTGGTTATTGGATCCTCAGTTTAGGGGCTGCGACCACGCGGCCATGTAGCCCCGTGTACTTTGGGTGTGTGTAGAAACTGTCTGATAACCGGTGTTAATTATTAGTGTGTGTTATCTGTTTTTAATTCAAGTAAGGACTGCAGACAACAATTTCAAAAGTTCCTACTTTCACTACGGCGGCTTCGGTGTCGTAGTAGGTAACATGCTGTACTTCTATGCCCAAGGTCGCGGGTTCAAACCTGGCAGAACTTGTCGGATTTTTTAAGTGCGTTAAAATCCTTCAGTAAGCCTTCCTTCAGAGGGGAAGTAAAGCCGGCGGTCCCATGTCATAGATTTATGGCATGTAAAGGATCTTTCCACTAACTAAACTTGTGTGAAGCTAAATTTCTAGGTTAGATATCGTTGTAACGCTCTATCAAAGTTCCAACGTTCACCACTAGGTGTCAGTAATATCTGGTAGCGAAAGTCGGAACTACTGTACTTGAAATTGAACGGAACTTGTATCTCACCCTATGGGTGTCCGCATGATGTAGCTACAGCCTCTGGCGAGCCGAATATGTCCTCGGACACTCCAGGCAGTAAAAGCCATTCGCTAAATTATGAACTGTCTGTAATACAAGTACACAGAGCTGATGTCCAACATGTCCATTCATTGCGGGATCACCTCGTGGTATGGTGGCTAGGACCGGTTCGATTCCCACCTCAGCCATTCTGGAAGTGGTTTTCCGTGGTTTCCCCACTTCTACTCCAGGCAAATGCCGGGATGGTTCCTTAATAAAGGCACGGCACTAGTACAGCCATCACAATGGCACAGGGTATCAGACCACGATGTCGCAAATAATATTAATAATAATAATAATAATAATAATAATTTCATATGGCCTCGGGTGCCGGGTGAAAGTTTTTTTGACGCCCAGACGGCAGCTTGCATGTCGAATTTTGTAGTTACTTGGAGTGCTATGAAAGTCAAGGAGGATAGATATCCAAGTTCCTTCACACTATAGCGCTTTCTAGTAGAGAAAGGAGGTACCGGTACTTTTGTGTTGGCAGAAAATCCTGAGATTAATTTTGCCATTATGAACACGGCCTACTGAATTCAAATGAGTTCTTTAACATGCCAACATCGTATGACATGCGTACCGTGATTTTTGTCATCTTTCAAAAATCACTTACCACGGCCAGGAGCGAACCTGCAAGTTTGGGGTTGGCAGTCCGATACGATAACCACTCGCCCACCGTGGCAAGGGAAATAACTTGATGTTGACTCCAATTTATACAAGTCAATGCAAAAAGCAGTCAGCATTGCGACAACTAGATTAGTTACAAAATTCACGAACTAGTGGAAATAGTTTTTTAAAGGTGGTGATTATGCTTGTAATCTGTAGAGTTGCCAGATGATGTTCCGAGAATGAAGTAACGTAATAATAATAACATTCCTGTGGAACATGAAGTCAACAACAACAACAACAACCTGGGTACAAGAAGTCAAAAAGGATTTGGAAAGAAATAATATCAGAGAAGAAGATACACCATAGAGAGTTATTTTTAGGCAAAAAGTGCTAACCATGGAAGGATTCCAAGCGAGGAAGGGAAAGAAACCCGGCTCGAAATGGTCCGAGGAAAGGAAGGGGAAACATAGTGAGATGATAAAGGAATAACTTTACTGGAGGAAGAAGAGGGAACAGCAAAGGACAGAGCATTGAAATTGGCTCGTGGTGCCCAGACGACCGAAACGAAATAATAATAATAATAATAAAAGTTTAAAGCGCTTTCAAAACTGATCAGGAAGCAATGGCACATGGCACAAGTCAAGACAGGTCCTATAATCATCTCCAGCACTGGCGTCATTCCGAAAAACTTAAAGGAATCTCGAACAGAGTTCAAATTAGACCCAGGCCTTTTTAAGATTATGCAGAAGACAGTCATAATTTCGACGTGTCGCATTGTACGGCTGTTTTTGGCTGATCAAGTCTGAATGAGTGAAGGAAAAGTGTAAAGCTACTACGGAATGTAGTCACCAAGATTTGCTCCTTATGATGTATATCTGGGATTGTAAATTGTTTCTTTCCAGTAAATATGCTGAGAAGGTGTAAGCGCGTGTGCAAAGTAAATAATATTAATGTGCGTAAACACAGTGAGACCGAGGGCGGATGAGCAACCACAACAATGTTGATAACGCTACAGGACTAGTTATACTGTAAGCACAAGCCAAAAGATGTTTCAGATAATGCAACCTTATATTGGGATAGAGAAATCCACACCCGTAAAACCAAACAGGTATTCGTTCTCCTGCTTGATCGGCAGAAGAAGGGAGCTGTTGAAAATCCACAGCCTGCTTCCAGTCGACCGACTGGGTCAGGGAATGGAATGAATGAAGCCCCCATCTAGCGGCGAGGATATGAACTGTGCCTGCTGCTGAAGCATGTCACACTCCCTTAGGGCAATGATTAAATGAACGACATATGGAATGAAATTATAGTGGAGAGTGTTGCTGGAATGAAATTGTGACAGGGAAAACCGGAGTACCTGGAGAAAAACCTGTCCTCCTCCGCTTTGTCCAGCACAAATCTCACATGGAGTGACCGGGATTTGAACCACGGACCCAGTGGTGAGAGGGCGGCGAGGTGCCGCCTAAGCCACGGAAGGAAGCTGTTATAATCGATATATCCGTGCCACTCAATGTCCAAAAGGTCAACAAATAAATAGAAATGGCCACTGATGCCTAAATGTAATGTGGAAGCTAAACCTGGACCTCTTATTCTATCTGCAACTGGAACTGTGTATTCAAGACGACTGGAGGCACATAGACTGTGAGAGATTGGACACTCTTGTCATCTAGTGCGGCGATTGTTAAATAATGAATGGGCTCTGAAAATCCTTGACATTAGTCCCTGTTATCAGCCATTGTACCAATGAGGAATTAAATAATGAGAATACTTATGCGCTAATACGTCGCCTCCGTGGTGTAGTGGTCGGCGTTCTTAGCTGCCACCCCGGAGGTCTGCGGTTCGATTCCCGGCTCTGCCACGAAATTTGAAAAGTGGCATGAGGACTGGAACGGGGTCTACTCAGCCTCGGGTGGCCCAAATGAGTAGAGGGGGTTCGATTCCCACCTCAGCCATCCTCGAAGTGGTAAACCACTTCGGGCAAATGCCAGGATGGTACCTACCGTTAGGCCACGGCGGCCTCCTTCCCTCTTCCTTGTCTACCCCTCCCATTCTTCCCATCTCTCGTGAGGCCCCTTGTTCACTTTGCAGGTGAGGTCGCTAGTCCCGCCTCCCCAGTTGTATCCCCAGACTAGATGTCAAGCTCCAGGACACTGCCCGTAGAGGCGGTAAAGGTGGATCCCTCGCTGAGTCCGTGGGAAAAGCCTATCCGGAGGGTAAACTGACTATGAAACAAGCAGTTCCGTGAAGAACTAAATAGCCTATTTTCGTATATCCTACTAATATCAATTGCCTCTATCAACGTACAAATTGTCAGATTGATTGCTGTAATAGATTCGTAGATATTGAGAACCGTCTAAATATTTCGGATGGTCGCCATGTTGGATTTTAATATATGTAGGCTATAGAGTTATGTACTATTAGATGATGATTATTGTGTACGTTCATTATGCAAATGTTGATTTCGATCGCATGATTAGAACACAAGAAAACTTAATTTTCGTAATTCGCACAGCCACCATCTTGAGGCTATATAAACAATTGAACTAAATTAGATACCAGTGCATTGAAATGTGTTTACACATTTGCTGTACCAAGATTCATTGCATTTAAAACTTTCAACTTTGCTTGGCCGCCATGTTCGTTTTGTAGTTAACCGGTTTTTGAAAGTCTCATAGATGAACTTCCAGTAGTGCGCTTTATCTCCGTACAAAATTTCATGGTGATACCGGGAATAGTTTCAGAGATATAGAAGGCGGGTGAAATATTTCGCACAGGCGCCATCTTGAGGTTATGTAAACTATTGAACGATGTTGGATGTTGGTGCATTACAATGTGTATATAAATATACTGTACCAAGTTTCACTGCGTTTGGTTGGTTAAATCGCGAGAAACGTCTATTTAAATGCGCAACTTCCCTTGGCCGCCATGTTGGTTTTGTAGTTACCAGGTTTTCAAAAGTCACATAGGTGAACTTCTAGTAGTTCCCTTTATCACCGTACGAAATTCCAGAGTGATATATGTAATAGTTTCGGAGATATTGAATGCTGGTGAAATATTTCGCACAGCCGCCATGTTGGATTGGTGAGACGTAACAAAATTTGAAGGGCAAGGTCGGGGTCGCCCGGTATAGTGCTATGAAATTACAGAGTTTCATTGAAATCGCTCCAGCCGTTTAGATGTTATTAGGGGGGGGGGGGCACACAAAAATCCATCACACACACACCCTCACACACAGACAGACAAAAGGTGATCTCGTAAGCCTATTTTTTTCATAAATGAAAATAGGCTAAAAAGAAGCGCTACTATGGGATTGTCAGGAGCCCCAAGGATCGACTCACTCGCGTAGAAGTACACGAGGCCAAGTGAACATTGGTACGACCACCAGGCATAGTTTAAAATCTAACAAACAGTCAAATTTGCAGTCGCTGAACATGCCCGGGAAGGTCACAGAAATAATTTCTGACTCCAGATTATATTGTACAGAAACAACCAATTTAGCTAATAGGCCTATAATGTTAAATGATAGTGCCATTGAACAAGTAACGCAATTTTGCTATTTGGGAAGTGTGATTATGATTAATTATGACAACAGATACATCTCAGAAATTAAGAAAAGAATAGTGTTGGCGAAGAAAGCCTTTCAAAATAAGAAGAATTTGGTGCTCAACCTGAAGATCAGGAAGTCAAGACCTTTGTTTGGAGTGTGTTGACCTATGGTTGTAAAACATGGACATTTGGGAAAAGGGAGGGAACAAAACTTGAGGCAGCTGAAATGTGGTTGTTTTGAACCAAACTCAGGAGAATCGATGCCTGTTGAACACCATGAAGAAACGGAAAGCAAAATCCATGGGACACATACTCAGACATGACACTCTCCTCCAGGTAATTTTTGAAGGAAACATTTTGGGGAGAAGACCAAGGGGTCGACGAAGACAATCATATCTCAAGAATTTGTCAAGGAAATGGAATGTGACTCGTATATCAATATGAAGAGAACTGCTGAAGACCGTAAGAAAAGGCTGCAACGACAAGGCTTTTAGCCTTTAGAAGCTGATGATGATGCATTCCATTATTGGTATTTTACATTTATTAATTTTCATCATGAATTCTTTCCTCAAGACAGAATCCATACCATTTAAAAACTCATTCAAATCGTCTGGTTTGTCGGCGAAGATGACGATGTCATCAGCAAATCTCAGAGTTGAAATTATTTCTCCTGGAAATTTAACTCCTTTTTTTACCGACAGTAGTGGCTACGCAGGCTAAAGCGCAGCGTTAAGCTATGGGGCCAAGCCCTCTGCTGACTCTGTAGACGCGTGGGTTCGAGCCCCACCGTCGGCCGTCCTTGCAATGGTTTTCCGTGGTTTCCAATTTTCAACACCAGGCAAATGCTGGGACGGTACCTTCTGACCGGCCACGGTCGCTTCCTTCCACATCCTTGCCCCGTTTCATTCATTCATCTTCATCCATTCCATAAAAAACTCCTATATTAATTTTTTCTATAATTTCCTTTATTGCTTGTTCAATGTTGGTTGGTTCCTTAGTTTAGTGGCAGTGACAACGCGGTCATGTAGCCCCGTGTAGTTTGGTTATGTAGAATTTGTTTGACAACCGGTGTTAATTGTGATGGCTGTATTAGTGTGTGTTATCTGTGATTCAAGTATAAGGACTGTAGACGATTAATTTTTTCAAAGAGTTCCTACTTTTGCTACCAAATGCTACCGTCCATGACACCTAGCTGCGTACGTGGCTACTAAATGCCATCGCAGTCAGCACCTGGCGGCGAACGTTGGAACTAATAGAGCGTTATCAAACTAACTTACACATTTTAGCTTCCACAAGTGTAGTTAGTGGAACGTTCTTTTTCTTGCCATAAATCTATAACATGGGACCGGTGGCTTTACTTCCCCTCCAAAAGAAGGCAAACTCAGGGATTTTCGACCGGATTTGAACCCACGATCTTGGGTATAGAAGTTCAGCATGCTACCAGCTACGCCACCGAAGCCACCCTTGTTCAATGTATAGATTGAAAAGTATGGGTGATACGTTGCAGCCTTGCCTTACACCTTTTTCTCTCATGTCCTTCTGCTCGAAGAACTGCCGACTTGTTGCAGTATAGATTGTAGATGACCCTCTCATCCCTGTATTCCAATCCCTTTCAAAATGTCAACCAACGTACTCCAATGAACGTTATCAAGTAGTATGGTGATGGTTTCAGCCAGATGGAACATACGAGTAGTGCAGTTGCGAAACTCGTCTAATCCACTTGAGAATAAGGCTCATGTCGTAATAGTGTAACGATTCGATCCCATACCTGTTAGATATAAAGGGTTATTCATGCATTTATTATCATATTTATTATTCTTATTAATTAGTACATCGATGAGATGATTTTTATATCAGATAATTGTAAGCGGTTTTTATTATTATATTCAGTTAGATTTCTATTAACATTTATTTGTAAAGAGACGAAGTATTATATATTGCAACAAGATTGGCAATAAGGAACAACCCTATGCGTCACAAACAGAACGTCGTAGTAGTTATTTCACCACGGCTAAGAGTCACTGTCATGAGTAACCATCACGTGCGCACCATCTAGTTCCTTCGAGAAGGAATGGAACAAATATTTCACGCATGGTGCAACAACACCCCATTTTCTACTGTACGTACGCGTCAAGATATTACAAGTTGTGATGCAATTAGCCCTCGTGAGAGTATGAACACTAGAGAGAGGGAAGCTTACTGGGGTGGGAGACAGTCGAAGACCACGTGACAAGGAAGTTATTAGTACCTGCACCCTCGACAAGACATTCATTCATCAATAGCTTTCAATGAAGGGAGGAAGCAATAACCTGGCTTCCTGGTATAGCATCGAACTGAGTATACTGATTCGACACTGAACTATGTCTTGCCAATATCCATATCAGCCGATAGTGGATTATATCACTACTCAAAGGTCTTAACACAGATGGCAACGTAATTGAGTATGGTATACCATATCTACTGACATACTACAGCATTTTTTTAGAAATATGAAACGCAACATCGAGATCATCTTGCACACTTTTTTATGATGATACTTCAAAAGGGTGAGCAAACAATTAAATATCCGACGTCTCTGTAATATGTAACTTCAAGATAGATTCAATTCATTAATGTTTATTTTCTTTTAAATTAATTGCCGCATTGAGTAATATATAAATTCAATTGTGTGACTATCACTATTCTGTTTTATTAATATTTTGTTATTGCATTTAATAAATTCATTTTCTTTAACATAATGCCTATTTCTTTCATTGTAGTTAGTACTTTAAGGCAATCATACTCCTTGATTAAATACTGGATTGGTTAGATGACTTTGTCTCACCACGACCAGGGATAATTAGGTCTCACTCTACTGCTGATAGCCGAGGTTAATTCATAAATTTCGATTCACTGTCTTAAATAGGAATCTGGCGCTCAACAACTTATTATATTATACTATCACAGGTAAGGTCACACCACAGTGTATTTATATATTCTTATCATGTTTGTCAAATAGAACCTTTACAGTTGTCACCACGTTAAAGGACTTATTAAAAATGTTACAATAGTACATTATGCAACGAGCCTATAATGGCTATAATTAAGCCACGAGTATTTTTTAGAAAACGAGCGTATGCGAGTTTTATAATTTCCTTACGAGTGTCTTAATTACCATTATAGGCGAGTTGCATACGACTGTTTATGTTCGACGATAATTATATCTTTATTATATGTTTTCACATGAATATTCATAAATATCTGTTCAGTCAATAGAATGTTGTGATCGGGTGCTGCGGTGGGTAGTATATCTCTGTTTTCCAAGCTCTCTGGACAACCGACGCATGCGCTCTGTGTGCTTCAATACCATATGTGTAGATTGTGCACCAGTATTCAGTAAAACTGTCACCGAAGTCGTTTCAAAACCACGTTCTGTGTAGAAATTGGTTCTGGGGATATTAAGGTATAGTGCTATTTCTTGTCTCATATTCACCAGTTTATTTACGCGAACTTTCGGTAATTTATACAGACATGTTGGATTTTGAGCGCATGCGCGAAGGTATCCTTATCTAATTGGTCACACAACTGTTTCTTGAGCTCTGATTGGTGGGAGAAACTGTTTCATAATGAAAAATAGTGTTATAATGAGCCTCATAATGATACCGTTTTCTGACACATAATAGTTAGGGTCGAACATAAAATTATTTATTTAATTAGTTTATTTTATTTTACTTTATTTTACTTTGTTTAATTTAATTTAATTTTGTTTTATTTTATTTTGTTTTAAATTGTTTTATTTAATTTTTAGTTTTTTGTTTTGTTTTGTTTTATTTTGATTTTGGTTTGTTTATTTTGTTTTATTTTATTTTGATTTTCCAGAAAACGAACGTAAAACAAAAAAAAACAAAAAAAACACGAAGCAAAAAGAAAAAATCCAAAACAAAAGAAAAAGCAGAAAACAAAAAACAAGAAACGCAAAGCAAAAAACAAAATTCAAAAAAGCAAAAGCAGAAAACAAACACCAAACCAAAGCCAAGAAAGAAAACCAAAAAGTAATATTCAAAAGCAAAAGCACAAAGCAAACACAAAGCAAAAATATAAAACAACAAACAAAAGACACGCGAGGCAAAGTCCAGAGAAACGTTTCTCATGAAAATGATTCTTATTCACAAGTGGAATGCAACTGGACGACCCAATTATGATCAAACGACTGGGTTACGTCGTTGCTAATTGATTGAGTTATGATTTATACCGAGTTGATGAGCGTGAAGACCATTGCTAATCATGTCGTAAAGTCAGCTCTTTTCCCCATTTCCTGTGAACAAGTACTGTGCCTGGTACGGCCTGGCTCTGGTATTACCCAACAGGTCCTGACATTGCAAGACAGAGGGGTAATCGAAATTAATGCTTTTCAATTTGTCAACACGATTGTAATGGGTGTTTGGCCGGTGAGCCCCGATTGCGCAGCCGTTCAGAGGACAGGTTATTTATTTATTTCGAGTCATAAGCATTGCAAAAAGAAACATAGGAAACAAACCAAAGGTTGATAGAATATAATACAATGTAACACAAATCTTAAATGACAAACTAAACAATATCAGCCCAAAATTGTGCAACAGTAACAGCGTTGTCTGAAGCATCAACAAGCTCTTGTGTGGAACAAGATGTAGGACATCTAGGACAGTTAATTAAGTGTTTAGTTGTCTGTTCCTTCCCGCAGTCACACAAGGTGGAAGATTCCTTCAAAAAGCCCCATTTGAACAGGTTGTCCTTAGTTCGTCCGATGCCACTCCTGAGCCGATTTAAGGACTTCCACACTCTCCAGACTTGATTTCCACCAGGAGGAAGGTTCTCAGAAGGAGCCATCCAATCATTACAATCAGATCTTGCTGTCCACTGAGATAATCTGGCTGCTCCAGGCTGACCGGTGAGGGGAGTAGTAGTTCTCATGAAGCTCTTCCTAGATTTGAGCCTACTAAGTGGTGGCTGGTAACCATGTAACAGATGATCAGTGTTATGTTCTGCTTTATGTCTCTCAAGTTTGGCTGCAACTTCACGCCTTACATCTGGAGGAGCAATCCCCGCTAGCCTGTGGAGTTTATCAATAGGTTTAGCTTTGAGACATCCCGTTACTATCCTGCAGGTTTCATTTGGAGCCACATCAACTTGCTTTGCATGAGATGATTTCCTCCACACAGGGCATGCATATTCAGCTGCAGAATAACACAAAGCCAAGGCTGATGTTCTTAGTAAATTGGGATCCGCACCCCAAATACTGCCAGTAAGCTTCCGTAAGATGTTGTTACGAGCAGCAACTTTCTGTTTGGTGTTAGTACAGTGTTTACTGTAGGCAGTAGCGTAGCCAGGATCGACCAATGGGAGGGGTTATACAGTAGGTACTCAAGCCATATTCTACATGCATTTCGTCCCGCGGCCCGCGGCATAGCCGCGCTCTTCAAACGTGCACCATGGTCGCGAGGGCAGCTGTGGTAAGTACGGATATCGTAGGTTCGAATCCCGGTGCTCACAGCGGATATCCTGAGTGTTTTTCCCCGGGTTTTGCCACTCCCTACAGGAAATTGCCGGTATAATGCCTTGCTCAAGTCCCGGAGCGTCTACTCCATCCGTGTCCCAGATACATTTACACACACAACTACAATCATCACAGCAATACAGGTTGCCAGACAGCTTCAACACAACAAATGAATTAACAACAACTCTACAATTATTTCCAGTTCTCTATGAGATATTATTCATAAGAAAAGTTTCATGTATTTTGATCCCCAATTTTTCGAGTAATACAATATGCTCAAAAGACAAAACTAAATCAGTTCTTTAAAAAATTAAGTTAATATTTGACTAAAATGCCTCACCTCAATGGTAAATCTAGAACATTCCTGTTCCCCTGACAGGAACAAAATAAACTCAAATATATCTGTGCTACCAACATGACGACTGCGTATCTCTCAACAAGAGAAATTATTTACAGAGGTCTCAGCAAAAGTGGGCATGTCCTCTCACGATGTAGGCTATCATGTTGATTTATGAGTGATTCAATACCGGTACTCATTTTTATGTTTATTCAGTTTATCCAACAAGATCCTGTGCTTTATATTGCAATTAGCCCTGGATGCCTAAAGTATCATTTTCGAAGATTTTTGTCACCTACCAAGGTCCTTCTTACCTTACAAATGCTACATGCAGCCGGATAAAGGTTTAATTGTTTACACTACTCAGGCGACAAATTCCACTCATTCGTAATTGGGAGATAACCGTAATTCGGGGAATTGCTGGACATATATTTACATAATATGAATCAACTCGGCTGACGGTTATCTCATGCTCAAGATGTTAATGATCCCAAATTTAGTGTTAATGTGCCCATATAATTGTCTAAGTCTTTATTAAAGCACGTTACTTTTAATAAAAACTAGATTAATTTACTAATAACTTCTCTCCCGCCAAGAATAGAAAAAAAAGATAATATTGTCCCGCTGTGTGGGATTCAAAATTATTTGGCGCTAGCCTCAGTTTGAAATAAGGTATAATTTACTTCGCGAGGGAAAAGTTACGATTGGCAACCTGGGAGGACGGAGTTGTATTACCACAGTCGCGAAGCTCGCGGCACTACTAAATTGCATCTTCTTTGTAGGTGAAGCGACACTAGTGCTCACGGCGGCCAGCAAGCTGGCAACTGCCTTGAGCACGTTATTCGCGGAACAGATGATTTCACTTTTCCAAGGGATTTTTGAATTTTAACTCACCTGAGTGATTATTTCCATTGTAAACATAAGTCACATTCATTCACCGACTACTACAGAAAAAAGCCACAATGTTGATATACTGTACACTTTTAATTCATAGAAACATAAAAAGAATGCTCTGTTTTTATTAGTTCAGTCCTCTATAAGTATCCCTAGGTAAAGTTGTATGACGTATTTAATGAGCCTTACGTGTAATTCATAGTCAATACTAGTTATAAATTCATGTATTTGTTGTAATGATAGTCGCGAATATCTCTACATAAAACCAAGTCCACGATTCTTGGATGTAACGGGTAATCTCTAAATCCACTGAATGGATTTTGATGCGGTTTTCACCATTCAGTAAAGAATTTCTCGAGGAAGGTTTCTGTAGGAAAACATTCATTTATGACCAAGGAAGCCGAGCAGCAACGATTTCAGTGAATCGTGTCGAAGGAAAACCTGCCGTCCGTGCGCTTTTTAAGCTTACGCTGGGTAAACCATTAAAAATATCCATATACTATGAGTGTAAGAATTGGTTAGCATGAAAAGTTCGACAAAGAAGTCCGCGACAGCATATCTTTATCTTTAATACATCGCCAACTACGGTATAAGTGATTTTACATTTTAATTTTTTCCAACAATCTCCATTCAGTGGAAATTTAAATGACTAGCTTCGGAGCGAGTTTACGAGCTAGCGAGCTAGCCCATCACCCCAGCCTCGGCCAGCATTAACTCTCGAGTCGTATCGAGTTAAGACTTCAGAGAAGAGTAGATTATAAGTGTTGGAGTTTCGCTGTTCACCTCGGCTTTTCTGAATTGCGTCTGAGACCTACCCGTCCGTGCGCCTTTTAAGCTTACGCTGAGTGACTCCTTTAAGATACCAGACGAAGCCGGGGCGGGTTGATAGTATGGGTATAATATAATATCAAATGCTTAACCATATCAAAAGCTAGTTATTCCGTTAACATTATAGTCAATTATTAAAAATACCAGTGTGATTTGTGAAACGAAAAGTATAAAAAAGATCTGAAGTTCTTAAATTGCTCTATTGTAGGTACTTCGTATTTTTTTTAGCCTACTATCGATTTTTGCAAAAAATGAAAGTAGACTTATGAGATCAACACAGGGCGAAGAAAAGTGTGTCTGTCTGTGTGTGTGTGTGTGTGTGTGTGTGGGTGTGTGTATGTGTGTGCGTGAGTCTGTGTTTGTGTGTGTGTGAGTGTGTGTACTCCGAATGTCTGCCCCCCCTATCAATTCCAACACGGTGAACGCGAATTGAACGAAATTTGGTACAAAGGTAGCACTAGCAAAGGACACCTCAGTGTCATGTTTTATATCGCCGCTATCTTGACGGAAACGTAATGGCGGCCACACAATTGTTCAAAGCGTAAATCAAATTACGACTAACATAATCCTCCGATCTCTACCAAATTTTGCAACAACATACCTTTATGGAGGGAGCATCCTTTGACCAAACTAATAGGTCATGAGCCTAATATTTTGCGGATGGTGGCCATCTTTGTGTGAAAATCGATTCCCCCTATCAATTCGAACACGGTGAAACCGAATGGAACGATATTTGGTACAGAGGTAGCACTAGCAAAGGGCACTTCAGTGTCATGTTTTACATCACCGCCATCTTGACAGGAACGTAATGGCGGCCACACAATTGTTCAAAGCTTAAAGCAAATTACGACTAACTTAATCATCCGATCTCTACCAAATTTTGCAACAACATACCTTTATGGAGGGAGCATCCTTTGACCAATCTAATAGGTCATTAGCCTAATAGTTTGCGGATGGCGGCTATCTTTGTGTCAAAATCTATTCCCCCTATTAATTCGAACACGGTGAAACCGAATGGAACGAAATTTGGTACAGAGGTAGCACTAGCAAAGGGCACCTCAGTGTCATGTTTTATATCACCGCCGTCTTGACGGAAACGTAATGGCGGCCACACAAATGTTTAAAGCATAAATCAAATTACGCCTAACCTAATCATCCGATCTCTACCAAATTTTGCAACAACATACCTTTATGGAGGAAGCATCCTTTGACCAAACTAATAGGTCATGAGCCTAATATTTTGCGGATGGCGGCCATCTTTGTGTGAAAATCGATTCCCCCTATCAATTCGAACACGGTGAAACCGAATGGAACGATATTTGGTACAGAGGTAGCACTAGCAAAGGGCACCTCAGTGTCATGTTTTACATCACCGCCATCTTGACAGAAACGTAATGGCGGCCACACAATTGTTCAAAGCTTAAATCAAATTACGACTAACTTAATCATCCGATCTCTACCAAATTTTGCAACAACATACCTTTGTGGAGGGAGCATCCTTTGACCAATCTAATAGGTCATTAGCCTAATAGTTTGCGGATGTCGGCCATCTTCGTGTGAAAATCGATTCCCCCTATTAATTCGAACACGGTGAAACCGAATGGAACGAAATTTGGTACAGAGGTAGCACTAGCAAAGGGCACCTCAGTGTCATGTTTTATATCACCGCCATCTTGACGGAAACCTAATGGCGGCCACACAAATTTACAAAGCTTAAATCAAATTACGATTAACCTAATCATCCGATCTCTACCAAATTTTGCAACAACATACCTTTATGGAGGGAACATCCTTTGACCAAACTAATAGGTCATTAGCCTAATATTTTGTGGATGGCGGCCATCTTTGTGTGAAAATCAATTCCCCCTATCAATTCGAACACGGTGAAACCGAATGGAACGAAATTTGGTACAGAGGTAGCACTAGCAAAGGGCACCTCAATGTCATGTTTTATATGACCGCCATCTTGACGGAAACGTAATCGCGGCCACCCAAATGATAAAAAGCTAAAATGTTATCACGACCAACCTAATAATCTAGTCTGTACCAAATTTTGCAACAACATATCTTTATGTGGGAAGCATATTCTGACCAAACTGCAAGATCATCAGCCCAATAGTTTGCAGATGGTGGCCAAGTATGTGTGCAAATCGATTCCCCCTATCAATTCAAACACGGTGAAACCGAATTGAACGACATTTGGTACAGAGGTAGCACTAGCAAAGGGCACCTCAGTGTCATGTTTTATATCGCCACCATCTTGACGGAAACGGAATGATGGCCACCCAAATGTTAAAAGCTTAAATCAAATTACGACCATCCTAATAATTTGATCTCTACCAGATTTTGCAACAACATGCCTTTTTGTGGAAAGCATCTTAAGACTGACTATAAGGTCATCAGCACAATAGTTTGCAAATAGCGGCCATGTATGTGTGCAAATCCATTCCCCATATCAATTCAAACACGGTGAAACCGAATTGAATGAATTTTTTTACAGAGGTAGCACTAGCAAAGGGCACCTCATATTCATGTTTAATATCCCTATAGCACGTTGTATTTCAACCAGCTACTACAACCAACATTCAATTATACTCCTTAAAAAGGACAAAGAGTTATAACAATACCCATGCATTTCGGAGAAAGTAGGCTATATGTTCTTTACTGAACATCTTCTTTTTTCTGTGGGTTTGAAACCTTTCATTCCTGAATTTGACAAACTAATACAATGCCAATTTTTTACAAAATATCGGCAATAAAAATTGTGTACCGTACCTTCACAGCAGCCATGTGGGAGACCAGGTATTTCATAAGATATTTTACAAACAGTTTGTGAGCATTACCCTGACGACATAAATTGGCTTGCTTTCAAAGGATTCGAGAATAAGTTTATATTATTGTACAAAATCTTTATTCATTAAATCAGCTGTCTGACTATTAAAGAACTATTTTCTACATCTGAAAATTAAAATGTCGGCACGCGTTTGAGATGACATCTTTTACGTTATTTAGCCTACCGTATGTCTTAATTTTCAAAATGCATCGATATTTAAATTTGATTTGCAGCCAATGGCAATAGCAGGGCATTTCACATGAACGCCCGTAGGTTCCCCAATTTCAATGTCAAGTAGTTCCAACTTAAGCTACCAGGCGCCACTGTCACTGAAATCCAACGGCGTACGTTTGAACTTGATAGAGCGTGTCTAATCCAATAGCCTACAAATGTTGGCTACACACTACCAATTGTAGTTGTAAGTTCTTTTACGAGCCATAAATCTATGACATGGGTCCGACGACTTCGACTGGGTTTGAACCCGCAAACTTGGGCATAGCAGTTCAGCATGCTACCGACTACGCCACCAAAGCCATGCATAGATATCCTACCGAGACATGCTTCTGATTTATAACCGACTAGCTCCGTGGCTCATCGGTAACGTTCTCGCCTGCTGTGCCCAAGGTTGCAGGATCTGATCCTGGCGCAGTCAGCTGGCATTTAAGGGTGCATAAATGCGAGGGAACCGTGTCTGCAAATTTACTGGCACGTTATAGATCCCCGTCAGGGCAAAATTCCGGCACCCCGGTGTCTCTAAAAGCCACAGTAGTTAAAAGGGACCTAAAACCGATAGCATTATTATTGATTTATAACCAGTTAAAGACCTAGTTCCGTTGTTTGATTGAAAAGATTTATAATACTTTCTACTGCGCATCCCAATTAATTGGGGTCGCCGGAGACAATCAGGATCATTTTGGTTTTGGCCGGGGATTTAAGGCCGGAGGTCCTTCCTGACGCCACGTAATTTTTCAGGTGAAAATTCCACCCCAATGTCACCGGGATTGAAATTTCGGCCGGCCGGGTGATTGACGGGCAGCTAGGCTACAGCACCATCACGTTCCCCTTGAAAAGTTTGATAATACTAGCCTAAAATCCATAGATCAAATCTTACCTATAAGGTGGCCATATACACTAGGAATAATTTTTAAAAGAATAATCTCTAGCAATGTTAAATTTTTCTGCTGTTTTATCATGATCAAACTAAGAGATTTTGAAGTTCATTTTACACAAATTTTATGTTAATTGTTTATGAAAAAATTATTTGTTGCTATTTACACAGGGGTACTTAAAGTCCTCTATCTCTCACAAATTTTATCCAAAATCCATGAACCTTGAACAAAAACAATCTAACTTACATGGGGAATGTTCCCTACCACTCTTGTCTGAATTAGTCACAAGTAAGGGTTTTAAAATTATATTACAATTTAAGTTTCTTGAAATTTTGTTTAATAAAATTGTTTAAAAAGTTGTTAAAATTACATTTTTATGAATATTATTTTCTTAGTGGTAGGGAACATAGATACATATATTAGCTTTAATTTGAAATAAAAATCAAGCAGATACCATTTCTGTGACAAACGTTAAAGCACTTTGAATGACTTCAAATGTCAGGAAACGAATTAATGAGTAAATCGCATTTAAAGTTTACTTAGTATGTCTTCACTCACATTCTGTTTTGATCACATCAGAAACCTCCTGGAACATACACAGATCCTTCCTTGAAAGCTGTATGGTCCTCCTTCATCTTGTTATTTGACGCCCAGAGGGCAGCTTGCATATCGAATCTTGTCGTTCCTTGGAACGCTATGAAAGTCAAGGAAGTTAGATATCTAAGCTTCTTGACACTATAGCGCTTTCTAGTTGAGAAAGGAGGAACTTTGTGTTGGCGGAAAATCCCGAGATTGATTTTACCACTATGAACACGGCCTACTGAATTCATTGGGTTCATTAACATGACAACAACGAATGACATGCGTGCCGTGATTTTTTTCGCCTATCAAAATCACTTACCACGGCCAGGAGTGAAACCAGTGGGATAGAGAAAGAGAAAGTCAATTTTTCCACTGTGAACACGGCCTACTGAAATCAAATGGGTTCATTAACATGCCAACAACGAATCACATGCGTGCCGTGATTTTTGTCGCCTATCAAAAATCGCTTACCACGGCCAGGAGTGAAACCAGTGGGATAGAGAAAGAGAAAGTCAATTTTGCCACTATGTACACGGCCTACTGAATTCAAATGTGTTCATTAACATGCCAACAACAAATCACATGCGTGCCGTGATTTTTGTCGCCTATCAAAATCACTTACCATGGCCAGGAGCGAAACAAGTGGGATAGAGAAAGAGAAAGTCAATTTAGGCTCGAAAGGAATTTTATAGATCTGCTGATTCGCCAGACATGACAGCTGTCAGTCAGAATGGTTGCGCCCTCTTACAGTAAATAATTTATTTTGACATGAAAGATTAATGGTATATTTATGAACCATACATTTTCTAAAACTAGAAGAAATTTCCTACAAAATGGATATTTAAAAAAAAGTGAAATTTCAGAAAAATAGTGTATATGGCCACCTTAAGGGTCCTTTGGAAACTCAGGTGTCGTCTTGCCATTTGAAAAGTCTGACTTCCCAGTCGGTCAACACGAATACAACCAATTAGATTGGGCGAGGATTAACTATTAATTTCCCTGTGTAATTCATAATGTAATAACTATTTAAACATTTAATAAAACGCTTCTCATACAACCCGCCCCCCTTTTATGTGAGAAGTGTTTTATTAAGTGTATAAACGATTCATGTATTTTTATTTCAGGCATTAGGAGATAAATTGTCACTGCCCACCAAATCTAATTGGGTACCGTGCACTCGTGTTGACCGACTGAAAAGCGATCATATAGGTTACTTAGCAACACTGAAATATTGCTTCTAATATTAGATCTGTTTATTGAATTGCACATCTCCTCTTGCAAAGCACATTTTAAATTAAAGATAACCTTTACACAATGCTCACATAGAGTAAATCCAGCAACAATAACATACACCAACATAGCGCAGTTGGCACATTCTTTCTGGCTGCATGAGAGCATTATTGTCTGGCGGTAGAAAAATATAAGCCAAGCTTCGCGATCTGTAGGTAGACTGTGGTTATACGTTGTCTTGAAGACGTGTGTAGCCAAAAAATGGGGACCCGGGCCGAAAGGCGACAACAGTACATCACCACAGACACAAATCACAACCTGCCGACTTTCCAATGGGGGGGGGTTCTAACCCCCCCCCCCTTGGCTACGCCACTGAATGTAGGTTAACGTTCGATCTAAGGTAACACCCAGATATTTGGGGTAGAAACAATGTTCAAGCTCTTTACCTTCCCATAACACTGTAAGCTTTCTATAGGATTCTCGATTGCGTAGGTGGAAAGCACAAATTTGAGTTTTATCAGGGTTCGGTCTCAAATTATTGACTCTATAGTACTCAGAGAGGTCCTTCAGAGCAACAGTCAACTGGTTTTCTAATGCCTCAAAATCTCTGGCCTGTGTGACTAAAGCAAGATCATCTGCATAGAGGACAGGCGAGGCTAACTGACATTTTAATTTGCGAACAAGTTGCCTCCATGATCCCCTATTAGCAGTTAGCACTGTGGCCTCCTCTGCATCTACACCTCTCACTTTGAAATTGTTCAACACTGGATCCAACCATCGCCTCCTAAGTCTACCTCTGCTCTTCTTACCCTCTACAGCCAAACTCATTAACCTCTCCTCCCCCATTCTCCTCACATGACCCCACCATCTGAGTCGACTCATACGAACAGCCTCATCTAGCGTCTTCATTTCTAACCTAGCTTTTATCTCCTCAAATTCTCATGGATGACCAGTTTCGATCGTCAAGTTAAGATCTTTTACCTCGATAATTCCTTTACAGAATGGCAGGGGCGTATATACAATTTTTTTTTCGGGGGAGGGGGTCTGACTATCCTGGAAAATTGTGAGTATTCTCATGGGATTGTCAGCGCAAAATACCCAGAAATATCAACCGATATCTTAGAGCATATAACCTTGTGTAATTATTTTAGATAAGATGCAAAGTGTGCATAGCCTACAATTATTATTACTGGCAATAAAAACAAAGTTGTAAAATAAAGCAACACACAAATAACATTTTTACTTAATGAGTTTTCTATTATGATCTATGGAGTCTGAATGACAATGGAATTCACAGTTATTGCTCACAAGGCTGAGTCTACCCCGTTCCAGCCCGCAGACTAGAATTAACATTTCTTGGCAGACCCGGGAACCGAATTCGGGCCTCCGGGGCGGCAGCCAAGAATGCTATAAACTACACCACGAGCTAGGCCTAGTATAATTTCAATCTTAATATTGTTTTTAACTTGGCCAATAAGTTAAGATTAGGGTACAACCAAATTTACAATTATGTATGCTCTTACCAAAGCAACACTTTCTTAATTTTTATTGTATTTTTTCGGGGGGGGGGGCTGGAGCCCCCTCAGCACCCCCCATATATACGCCCCTGCAGAATGGTGAAATCCGCATCAAAATCCATCCAGTGGTTCTCGAGATTACCCTGAATATCCAAGAATCGGGAACTTGGTTATATACTATATAGAGATATAAATACAGGGCATTTCTAAATTCCCATTACAGACTTTGAGGCCTTGTAGTGGGCACCAAGATTGTGTCCGGAAACGTACCTTCTTGCCAATACCCTCAAGAAACCACTACAGCACACGTTCAAATCTCCCGCATTTTGGGCGCCATTAATTTTTTACGTAAAGCCATCTCAATATCAGGAGCTTGTTTTCAAAACTGAATATCTCCACAATCATAAATTTTACAGCGGAGAGGAAGAACATATATCTTCAGACAGGATTACCAAAATGGGGTAATACATAGTTTAAATCAGACTGTTCCAACCGAGCTGCACGCTTGGGAGCATATGAGTACTCACCGCCTTTCGTGAGTAAACCTGCAACATGCCATACAGCTCTGCTGTGGGGGCTGCCGTCACTGCGCGGTGGATACATCAACAATGGCAAGAAGCCCATGGACTTGTGTTATGACCTTCGCCCAGTGACGTATAGGCTCTCACCCCCACTCCCGCTCCAACCGTGCTCCGAGCATTACTGCTGAGTACTCGCGTGTACGCATACTCTAACTCGTGGATTTGGAACAGCCTGGTTTAAATGATAGCCAGAAAGAGCAACATACCATCTCCAAGAGTGCACCAAAACATATATAGTACCGGTACATAAACAGTTATTGATAAAAGATTGATAAAAATGAATGGATATAACATGTAGTTAAAAAAGTATAATAAAAAAGATTGTTGTATTTAGCTATGGGAAGCAGGATATTTCACATAATCTCAAATATTTATCCTAATTCGTGATTTTTATTTAGAACATAATATTAATAGGTACAATTCGAAATTAAATGCCTCAATAAAAAACATTTAGTTCAATATATTATAAGTTATTTAATTATTTATCGTATGGCTTTTAGTCCCGGGAGTGTCAGAGGACATGTTCGGCTCGCCTGAGTCTGTAGCTGCTTCCAGCGGGCACCCTTAGGGTGAGCTACAAGTTCCGTTCAATTTCAAGTAGTTCCAACTTTCGCTACCAGATATCAATGATACCTAGAGGAGAATGTTGGAACTTTGATCGAGCGTTCCGACGAAATCTGACCGAACAATTTGGCTTCACACAGGTTTAGTCTGTGGAGGGATCTTTTACTTGCCATAAATCTATGACATGGGACCGTTGGCATTATTTCCCCCTCCGAAGGAAGGCATACTGAAGGATTTTTAACGCTCGTAAAATATCCGACGACTTCTGCCGAGTTTGGACCCGCTATCTTGGGCACAGCAGTTCAGCATGCTACCAACTACGCCACCGAAGCCGCTATATTATAAGTGATGGATATATTCAGTTTTGAACGAAAAACATGTTTTCTCACAGCCTTATTAATGGGAAATATTAGCATTTCATCAAAAAATATTTTACCATCCAATGCAGCTGAGGCAAATTTTACCGAATCAACCAAATTTTTGGAGATATTCAGTTCTGAAAACACGCTCCTAATATAGAAACACAACAAAGTGAGCGCAGCATAAAACAAACACCACACTTGCCGTATGCGTGAGGTTGGCAATATAAATCACGCCCACAATGGCCGACACAACTGAAATGTCACTATATAAGTCGTGTTATAAAAAGGTTTGGCGGGTGGGTTATAGAAATAATCTATTACATCATTTCGAGAATTATTACAAAACGTATTTTGGCTAATTTGTAAGGTCATCAAGTCAAGTCATGATTCGCGCGTAGAGTAGCGTCGAGTTCTGTGGTGTTGAATGATTTTAAATAAATATTCTTCATTGCAGCCAAGTGGCCATATTACTACAAGTATATTTACAAAATATAATCTAATTTGTTTCTTTGCTGTACTAATTGATGGATTTAATCCTGTTTGGGCAAGTAGAAATGTGATAAATTCCACATATGCCCTTGCAGAGTTCACATACACAACTGTCATCCGGGTCATGGGACATTTTCCGGGAGCAGACCTTGTGGTACGGCTAGCCTGGTTACCGCATGTCTCATCTCATATAGTGCTATAGCCCACGTTCTGTCTTGCATTGCCTGTGTCGTGTAGAAGTCCATCCTTATCTCTTGTCTTTTATTCTCTCGCACTTGGAGCAATTTCCTGTATCCTTCAATACACGGCAATAAACGCATTCTCAGCTCTTCTATTAGGAAAATTTCTTTCGCTATTAGCCGTCGATACTCCTAACGCTCTCTTGAGAAATCTGGCTTTTACTTTTTCTATTTCTTCTAGTTGTTTGTAGCTGATAAATTCCCATGTCATCTTATCCATAGGTCAGTACTTTCGTTGTGAAAAGTTCCATCGCTGTTTCAAGCGATATTAAATTAATGTATCTTATGTCATTGATGGCTTTCACTGCTGCAGCTGTTTTTGATCTTATGAGTATCCTGAAGCTCCTTCCTGTAACCTGAATCGTAATTTGAAATAATTCACTATATTCAATTCTTAATCATTGATTAATGATTTTAATGTTGTATTCTTGCTGTGCAGATGATGCAGAATGGCTGTCGACGGAGGAACCAGTACTAGAAGAGGCCAGTAACTCCATGGTAGTGTTGGCAGCAGTGATTGTAGGCGTGTTAGCAGCCATGTCACTACTCTTCTCCTTGGCTCTGCTAATAGACTGTAGAAATAGGTAGGTTTGTGTTCCATTTGTCACATTGGCAGTACTGAATGTGCTTGGATCCTTGGATGCAGGTAGAAATCCAAGCCAGCATTACAATGAGGCGTACTAGGCTACTTGTGGAGTGAGGTAGTTTGCCATTGCAGTGCGACTTCGGTGGCGTAGTTGGTAGCTTGCTGAACTGCTGTGCCCAAGATAGCGGGTTCAAACCCATCCGAAGTCGTCGTTTTTTTAAAGAGCCTTCCTTCAGAGGGGAAGCAAAGCCGGCGGTCCCATGTCATAGATTTATGGCATGTTGCTATATTCAAGAAAGTAACTACAAACATGGACAGTATAATAATGGATTTAAATGATTTCTGTATAGAACAGCTCTTTGAAGTAGCTGGGGTAAAGTTTACAAGAGCTAAATTTATTAATATTTCCATATATTGTACACCTGATTCGGATGTCCAGGCCTTCATACACATATGGGAAAGGTTTGCTTGTTACTTAGCAAAATTCCAAAAGTATAAAATATATTGTTTAGGGGATATTAACATAAATGTATTAATTGAATCACTGGCAAAGAAACAATTCTGTAACATTTTAAAATCTTTTGATTTTTATCTGATCAATAACCAACCAACTAGAAAGAAGTGTTGTTTAGATAACATTATTACTAATGTGCCAACAAATGGTTATAATTTTGGTGTTACAAAACCTCTCTTGTCTGACCATAGTGGCCTCTGGCTAACATTTCAAATTGATACAGGACACTTCCCAGAAAATAGGCAAGTCAAGTATATTAGGATGTTGAGCGACAATAACTTTCTCAGATTAAGGCACGAGTTGACCAGCAGGAATTTGGAAAACATAATTGTGAGCTATAACAATGTTTCTGAAGCAGCTGATAAGTTTATGAATATAATACATACTTCCTTAAATAAATGCTGCCCAATTAAGAAAAAATAATTAACACTCCAGATCAAAAACAAAGTAAAAATAATACCAAATGGTATACACCTTACCTTGACGTTATTAGGAAGCTAAATATCATGTATTACACTAAAGCAAAGAAAGGAGACCCACAGGATATAGAAAACTATAATCACATAAAAAAATATATCGGGGGAAAATTAAAGCAGCAAAAAAGAGAGCGAATGATAAGTTCATTGATAATGCAAAGAATAAATGTAAAGCTGCTTGGTTAATCACAAACAAGGAATTGGGTAAAAATAAAAGTAAGGACTCTACACAAATAACGCCAAATGTTTTAAATGAATATTTTATAAATTCTGTTGAAAATATGGTCAAAAGTTTGGAATATGAAAATCATCATACAAAGTTTATGGAGAAATTGGAAAACCATAAGGTAGATGAAAATCCCATACCATCCTTCAGATGGAGACAAATAACATATGAGAAGGTTCTAAAAATAGTTCCAGAACTAAACAATTCAAAATGTGAGGATTATTATGGAATGTCGAATTTTATTCTAAAACAAATAATAGACATCATAGTATTATTACCTTTAACTTATCTAATAAACTGGATATTTACTACTGGGGTTTTTCCAGAGTGTCTGAAAATCACCATCACAATTCCAGTCCATAAAAAAGGAGATATGATGGACCCCAGTAACTATAGGCCAATCTCAATTGTCCCAATTATTTCCAAAATAATAGAACAGTGTATGAAAGAACAATTATCAGCATTCTTTGAGGAGCACAAGTTGTATAATAGTACCCAATTTGGTTTCAGAACTGGTAAGTCAACGGTTCAAGCTGTTGAAGCTGTTGTTGATGAAGTGATTGCTGGATTTGAATCTCAACTTATTACATCTGTCACACTCTTAGACCTAAGTAAAGCTTTCGATTCTGAGGATCATAATATATTAATACAAAAACTTCACTATTATGGAGTCAAAGATTGTGAATTATCATTAATTACCTCCTATCTCCACAAGAGAAGGCAAATAGTTGTAATAGATAACCAAAAATCTGCTTCGCTCATTGTAAATACAGGTGTAGCCCAAGGTTCAATCATTGGAGCCTTTTTCTTCCTGGTCTATATAAACGACATTATTAGTAATATAAATGCCAAGTCAATACTGTATGCTGATGACATCACTGTAATAACAAGTGATAGAGACCTAACTTGCCTTGAAGAAAAAATAAACAAATTATTAGGTGAATCAACTTCTTAGCTAAAGGTAAACAAACTATTTCTTAACAGTAACAAAACAGAAGAAATCTATTTTCACTTAGTCAAATTGGCTTCAAGTAGTCATGAATGCAGCTCTGTTAAGTTGTCGGGAATCCATTTAGACTCTAAATTAAACTGGGACATTCACACACAAAAATTATGTACAAAATTAGCACGAGTCTTATTTTTATTGCGAAGACTCAAACAATCAGTTAGTGCTAATCAGATGATTCTCGCATACTATGCATTTTTCCATTCACATTTAACTTATGGTATAATATTGTGGGGAAACTCAACAGGGGCACAAGATGTTTTCAGATGGCAGAAGAAGGCAATAAGATGTCTACAAGGCAAGCCTAGTACAGAATCCTGCAGAAATCAATTCCAAGAACTTGGAATTATGACTCTTACATCAATATACATATTCCATAGCTTAGTGTATATTAAAGAAAATCTCAGTGTATATAAAAATCGAAGGTATGTGCATTCACACACCACAAGAATAAGAAACCAGTTAGATACACCTCTTGTCAGGTTAAAGAAAACACAATGAAGCGATGCTATGAATCGTAACTGTATGCGGAAATTCCCACTGACGGTGTATGAGTCCCCTCCACCGCCATCTATGCTATGCTCTAACACCTCTCCACTTCACTCCAAACAGCGAACATGCAGGAGTACTAAAATACTCCACCACTTACCTCGCAGCGCTAGTAGGTTGATACTCCAGAGATTTCGTGGGCACAATATTACATTGGTATTTAAATTAAATAACCATACTGTACCTGTCTGGACATGAAAAAATCATGGAGTCGTAGTGAAAATGCTGTAACTACTATAAGTAATACAAAATATCAGCACTAAAACTTACACTGGTGTCCAAAATTGAAGCAATAAACGGAAATGTTGCTGGGTGCGTTTATTTTGCCACAGAACAGTATAAGCGGAATTGCGCGCTTGGATACGGACAGGCTCACAATTGGTTCAAGCTAGCAGCGCTACTTTCGGGAAGATCGTCAAGTGTTGCATAAGTTATCACACAACTCGCGCTGAACGGGAAGGTGTTAGAGCACAGCAGACGGCGATGACTGCGACCATGGAGATTGTAATAAAATATTGAATACCACATCTATGTGGTTGTCACTAAGCAGTTTTAAGAGGAATTCGATTTTTGATCGGCTTATACCCTCAAAATTCAGTTGTAGGACCTTCAGAGTGGGCCCTAAGTCTATTGTTTGGCTCTGAAGAGAATCGTTTTGATTGGAATAATGTTCCGTCATTATAGCCGAAGTTCAATGTATCCATTAATTGCTGGGATATCCTTTAAGCAGAGCTTAAAGCAGCCAATTCCGTTGCTTACTTAGCACCACCCGGGAGACACGTCTAGGGTAATTTATGGTTATACCTACGGACGTGAAGCAACGCCTGTAAATCGTATGTATTTATCATGTATCCTTGTTTTGCCATACGATATAAATAAATAAAATAAATTGAATACGACGTTGTGTATCCAAATAAATAGTCAATCTATGGGAGACACACCTCCTATCGTCATATTAGTTCGGCCAAATTATGTTTTATTACTAGATCCTTGATCGCAATTCAATATGGAGGCAATCATTTCTCAGGAGAATTTTCATTCTGAAACGTCTTTCCTCTAAGGGCTATCAAGTGGACGGCAAGTCTACATAAATGAATTGCTGTGGCAATCAACAACAGGATGACACCTGCAAAATAATGTCAAATCGTCTTGGCATTTGAATATTACGTGAAAACATATAATATAAATAAAAATAACCCCTAGCACTACAGCCCATGAAGGGCCTAGGCCTACCAAGCGACCGCTGCCCAGCCATTCGGCCTGCAGATATTGGGGTGACGCGTGATCAGCGCATCGGGTCCTCTCGGCCTTTAATCTTGTTTTTCGTGATCGATGCGCTGCCTCACTGTCAGACAGCTACTCAATTGTCCTCACGAGGCTGAGTGCACCCCGTTCCAGCCCTCACGTCAGTTTCTAAAATCTCTGACGGAGCCGGGAATCGAACCCGGGGCCTCCAGGTGAGAGACAGGTGCGCCACCCCAACACCACGTGAAAACATACATTTACAAAACGTTGCTCCATTGTTTTCTGAGAGTAACAATGGAACTTTAACGTGTATTTATTTTAGTGGATATTACAATTTTAATGTGGACGATCGTGGAGGTGTTTGAGGATGGATGCCTTTATATTCTTTTGCTTGTGTTATTCCCAGGCAGTCCTTGGATCCATCTAGGCTTGTAAATAGCCTCTAGCTGGAGGACCAAATATCAGTATGGGCCAAATCGGATGTGTTGCAATCTTAGGTCTTAACATTGTTAAAGATTTAGGACTATGCATATTTCGTAATTTTAAAAAAGTAGGCTATTTCAATTTCGTTGGCCAGAGAGGACACGTGGTGTATTAAAAATTATATTTTCGAGGAGTTTAAATCTAAGTGGTTATTTGTAGATCTTGCCATTATTATTATTATTGTAATTATTATCATTATTAACAATAATTAACAATAATAATCGCAGACCTTGAAGAAACGTTGTTTTATATTTCACGTAGGAAATGTACAACCCCAGGGGGACCAAACTCTAAATCCAGGACATGCTCTTTTTTAAGATAATCTAGGCAGATTTTCTTTACGGAGAATAAATGTCCGTTTTTTTTTCAAATCTTAAACACAATTTTAAGACACCGAAAATAACCGTAGCAAGGCATAAAATAGTCGATAGAATGTGACACTAGTTGAATCGATAATCAAACACTGTCGAATATCAATTCCTATGAGGTGGATTCAGTGCTAAATTAGTATGTGCTGTAAATGTTCTCCGCACATTGAAATGGTGCGAGCCACCGTATTCTCCTGATTCCACTCCATCTCTCTGGTGAAACACAAAATTGTGTTTGATGCCATTCCATTTTTATGAAGCCTAGTTTTAATCCTAAACAGTGTTGTGCAGTTAATGATGATGATTGTTGTATTAAGGGGTGGAACAGCTAGGTAATCTGCCTCTAAACGCTGTTGCTAGTAAGCTACTTGTTACAATAACGAAAATTAAGTTCCTTTTCATAGCGCCCGAGTAACAATGTTATTTAGTTTTAATTATACCGTACTACAACATTTAGCGCGACTCTGCCTTCGCAGTTATCTTTTGGAGATCTTATGATGGAAGAGGTCCTTTTCTATAGAACGGAGCCTCGCAGGCGCCATGTGTCGACCAAGGCACTGGCGCTAAGAGCAGCGTAGCGCCCAACAAGTGTAACACATTTACACATTTTAATGGGATAGTCGTAGAAAATGAAACTTTTCCCCTAATATATCAATTGGTCTCAAATATCAAACATATCTTTTGTGAGTAGTATTAAATACAATTACAAACTTACAACTCAATTGATCGAACAGTTTTTGAGAAAAAAAATTTCATTTTATTTTTAAGGGTTTTTCGAAAATCAACCTATTTTTATAGTAAATTTATTTTAATGTGTTTGAAAAATTGGAGACTGTATCTCATAATATAGTCAAACAATTTCACGGGAGGGTTTTTGGGTATCTTGTGTGGTGACCTTTAAATTTTGCCGTGCGGTAATTAACAACCGGGGCAATTGCGGCCCCATTGCTTTTAAGAGGAAATTTACGAAGGAACTCTTCAGAGAACTTTTTGCCTTGTGATTGCCCATCGCTCATATAACCAGTACAGATTTAGCGAGATGTTCCCTTGCTACAGAAGGCAACCTTCAGTAGGCGCTGGTCGCAATTTGCCGGTAGATATTCACTGCCTTGACCATTGGGTGCTTTACTACGGTACGTGAGTTTTGTTCAACCCTGGGCAACGGTCGTGCTGCATAACATACAAAGCATGAACTGTAGACGCCCATGAGTCGGCGGCCATGTTCAGGTGGTTTAAGAACCACTGTCTACGTTTGTCCATCACATTAGAGTGCCAAACGTGGGCCAGATGCTCTTAAGATCCAGTGCTCATTGCTAGTCAATATCTATCAACACAAACAAGAAATTATCCTACACCTATTAAAGATCACGTGATATGATGTGGATATGGACCCAGTGCCTTCCCTGCTCAGCGCGAGACTGAATGTTCCTATGTCAGATGTTTGTATTTTAAGACTTGTAGGAATGTGTATACAAATAAACTGAAATGCTAGTCACTTAGTTGTTTATTCCTTTAGCCTTTTCCCACAGATCCTGTTTCACAGTTAAATAAATTGTTAAAGTAGTGATTCACAGTAATGTGGTCAACTAGATCATGTTAAATACGTTAAGGTTAATAATTAGACTAGGAGTAGGATAGAAGTGTTTGGTCCAGTATTAACAATTACCCATTTAATTTTGAGATAGGTTAAATTACTCTAATTACCAACATTTTGGTGAGTTGTTGTTGCTTGCTTGCAAACAGCTGTAAGGATACTAGTGTCATTAAAAGGGCTGGAATAATTCTCCAAGATTATGCGAGGTAGAACGGGGTTTCTAAAAAACGCGCCAAACCAGGCCGTCAAAAAGCGAATGAAAGTGATCATCCATATTGTTAAGAAAGTGATCTAAATAAGCCTACATAAAATATTGTCACCAAATAACCCTACATAAAAATAAGTCTCTGAATAAGCTGTTATAAAAATCCTCCAAATAACCCAACATAAGATATACCTCTAAATATGCCGATATAAATATAATCCTCTAAATAAGCCAACATAAAAATAAGCTACTAAATAAGCTGACATAAAAAATAAGCCGCTAAATAAGCCAACATAAAATAAGCTGCCAAATAAGTCATCAAAAATATAAGCCGCTAAATAAGCCGACATAAAAATAAGCCACTAAATATGCCGACATAAATATAAGCTGACATAAAAATAAGTCGCTAAATAAGTCATCATAAAAATAAGCCGCTAAATAAGCCGACATAAAAATAAGCCGCTAAATAAGCCGACATAAACATAAGCCGCTAAATAAGACGACAAAAATAAGCTGTTAAATAAACCGCTAAATAAGCCGACATAAAAATAAGCTGTTCGATAAGCCGACATTAATATACGCTGTTAAATAAGCCACTAAATAAGCCGACATAAAAATAATCTGTTAAATAAGCCGACATAAAAATAAAGCGCTAAATAAGCAGACATAAGCTGTTAAATAAGCTGTTCAATAAGCCGACATAAAATAATCTTCCAAATAAGCCAACGTAAACATAAGCCACTAAATAAGCCTTCATAAAAATAAGCTGTTAAATAAGCCAACATAAAAATAAGCCGCTAAATAAGCCAACATAAAAATAAGCTGCCAACTAAGCAGACATAAAAATAATCCGCTAAATAAGCCGACATAATATAAGCTGCCAAATAAGCCAACATACAAATAAGCCGCTAAATAAGCCGACATACAAATAAGCCGCTAAATAAGCAGACATAAATATAAACTGTTAAATAAGCTGACACAAAATAGGCCGATAAATAAGCCGACATAAAAGTAAGCCGCTAAATAAGCCGACTTAAAAATAATCCTCCATATATGCCAACATAAAAATAGGCCACTAAATAAGCCGACATAAACATAAGCCGCTAAATAAGCCAACAGAATAAGCTGTTAAATAAGCCGCTAAATAAGCCAACAAAAATAAGCTGTTATATAAGCTGCTAAATAAGCCGACATAAAAATAAGCTGTTAAATAAAGCATTAAATAAGTCGACATAAAATAAGCCGCTAAATAGGCCGACATAAAAAATGCCGCTAAATAAGCCGACATAAAAATAAGCTGTTAAATAAAGCATTAAATAAGTCGACATAAAATAAGCCGCTAAATAGGCCGACATAAAAATGCCGCTAAATAAGCCGACATAAAAGTAAGCCGCTAAATAATCTGACTTAAAAATAATCCTCCATATAAGCCAACATAAAAATAGGCCACTAAATAAGCCGACATAAACATAAGCCGTTAAATAAGCCAACAGAGTAAGCTGTTAAATAAGCCAATAAATAAGCCGACATAAAATAAGCCGACATAAAACGCCACTAATTAAGCCGACATAAAAGTAAGCCGCTAAATAAGCCACTAGAGATGTCAACATAAAAATAAGCTGACATAAAAATAAGCCGCTAAATAATCCAACATAAAAATAAGCTACTAAATAAGCTGCCAAATAAGTCATCATAATAATAAGCCACTAAATAAGCCGACATAAAAATAAGCCACTAAATATGCCGACATAAATATAAGCTGACATGAAAATAAGTCGTTAATAAGCCGACATAAAAATAAGCTGACAAATAAGTCATCATAAAAATAAGCCGCTAAATAAGCCGACATAAACATATGCCAGAAAATAAGACGACGAAAATAAGCTGTTAAATAAGCCGCTAAATAAGCCGACATAAAATAAGCTGTTCAATAAGCCGACATCAATATAAGCTGTTAATTAAGCCACTAAATAAGCCGACATAAAAATAAGCCACTAAATAAGCCTACATAAAAATAAGCCGCTAAATAAGTCAACATAAAAATAAGCTGCCAACTAAGCAGACAGAAAAATAATCCGCTAAAAGAGCCGACATAATATAAGCTGCCAAATAAGCCGACATACAAATAAGCCGCTAAATAAGCCGACCTACAAATAAGCCGCTAAATAAGCTGACATAAATATAAACTGTTAAATAAGCCGACAAAAAATAGGCCGATAAATAAGCCCACATAAGAATAAGCCGCTAAATAAGCAAACAAAAATAAGCAGTTATATAAGCCGCCAAATAAGCCGACATAAAAATAAGCTGTTAAGTAAGGCGCTAAATAAGTCGACATAAAATAAGCCGCTAAATAGGCCGACTTAAAAATGCCGCTAAATAAGCCGACATAAAAGTAAGCCGCTAAATAATCTGATTTAAAAATAATCCTCCATATAAGCCAACATAAAAATAGGCCACTAAATAAGCCGACATATACATAAGCCGCTAAATAAGCCAACATAATAAGCTGTTAAATAAGCCGCTAAATAAGCCGATATAAAATAAGCCACTAAATAAGCCGACATAAAACCCCGCTAATTATGCCGACATAAAACTAAACCGACATACAAATAAGCCACTAAAGATGTCGACATAAAAATAAGCTGACATAAAAATAAGCCAACATAAAAATAAGCCGCTTAATAAGCCGAAATAAAAATAATCTGATAAATAAGCCGAAATAAAACTAAAGCGCCAAATAAGCCGACATATAAATAAGTTGTTAAATAAGCCGCTAAATAAGCCGACATAAATATAAACTGTTAAATAAGCCGACATAAAATAGGCCGCTAAATAAGCCTACATAAAAAAGCCGCTTAATAATCCGACAAAAATAGGCTGTTGAATAAGCCAACTTCAAAATAAGCCGCTGAATAAGCCGACATAAATATAAGCTGTTAAATGAGGCGCTAAATAATCCGACATAAAAATATGCCGCTAAATAAGCCGACATAGAAATAAGCCTCTAAATAAGCCGACATAAAAATAAGCCGACATAAAAATAAGCCACGGAATAAATCGACATAAAAATAAGCCACTAAATAAGCCGACATAAAATTAATCTGTTAAATATGCCGCTAAAAAGCCGACTTAAATCCGGTGTATAAGCCAACATAAAAATAGGCCACTAAATAAGTTGACATAAAATAAGCTGTTAAATAAGCCCAAAAAGCCGCTAAATAAACCAACATAAAAATAATCCGTCAAATAAGCCAACATAAAAATAAGCTGCCAGATAAGCCGACATAAAGTAAGCCGGTAAATTACCCGACATAAAAATAAGCTGCCAAATAAGCCGACATAGAATTAAGCCGCAAAATAAGACTACATAAAATAATCCTTTAAATATGCTGATATAAATATAATTAGGTAAATTAGCTGACATCAAAAAGTGAGTATAGCCACAAGTGACTAAAAGAGCCGACGCTAAATCACTCCCTCAACAGAACTATTGTAACCTTTGTCGTATTTAAATCAGACTGACAAGTCAGTTTCTACTATGGAACTCACCTTAACTAACAAAGGTAAACAACTGCACTCTATAAAGGCTAATCTTATAACTATAAGCGACAAAATGTGGATGGAATAATATTTTGGCGATGCTCAAAAGAGAGGTGAAAAACATGTCAAGGCAATCTAAAATTTAAGAATGGTGAGGTCTTAAGTGTGTGTAATCGTCAATGTGGTGCTCAGGATGATACAGGGTTGCCGTTAAAAATAACCCATCATAATACTAATAAGCGAGCCCGAGAAAAGGATATTGCTGCTCGAGACAATATTTCTCTCGAGTTAAATATATTGAAACGCCCACGTGCACATAGGGCTTTGTTTGCTAAAAAGCATATTATCACCTCCTCGAAAAGTCACATTAAGGCAGTCGTCAACGTCCGCAAAGCCCTCAAGACTATCAAAGGATATACAGACCAGCAATGAGATAACAGTGGACAAAGGTAAAAATTATAATGATAATTATAATAATGATAATAATAATAATGATGATAACACATCTATGTTTAAACAATCTTCCCCATATGAAAAACCCTCAACACTATCAAAGGCAACACAGACTATTCTGGAGCTGGTATTGCAAGAAGATCAAAAATGACTAGATAGTGATAATGATGATAATGAAAAAGAGGAGGATGAGGATCGTACGCCTACAAAACAATTACGGCGTCCCCAGTTTTTGAGAACATCAGTAATTGGAGGTAGTTATAAAAAGATCTACCTCAAGAGTTGTGTTAAAAATCTATAGCAAGCAATCGTAAAGAGAGAGTTGTATTCCGTGTGCACATATTGTAAAAATTAAATTAATACAAATATTCATGTGTATCGTCTGTTTTTCTTAATTGCTATCGCTTTCCCTCTGCTCTTTTGGACTGGTATCCAATGAGTATCTATAGTGTTCGGTAGAGTTAAGAAACCCAAAAACCGTTTCGGTAACTTTTAAACCCAGACAAGGCTTTAGGGTGTTCCGACCTTAGTCGCGAGGAAAATGGGTTAAAACAGATATTTATTAAATTTATAGGACTTTTATAGAAATGTGGTGTTCCAAGCTCTTCTGGAAAAATGTATAGATAACGTTCACTGGTTCATCTGTTAGCCCTAGTCACTATCCTGGTTGGGTTATAGGGTTTGTAGTAAGAAATAAAAATGTGTATTATCCCGGGGCTGAGCTCAAGCCTCTCTTTAAAGAGTGTGTTTACTGTTCACTCTGAACTGTTGACTAGCAATTCACTATAGTAATGTACTCTGTCTGCGGATTTGTGTAGTGTTATGTGCCCGTTTGTGGAGATCATCTGGTTACCACCAACCGTGTATGGCCTCCCAGATGACCTCTCGCTCCGAACACATACCGACGAAGAGGATAGGAGTGCAAACCAAAAGGGCTCGCCAGCTGTGAGACTCCCCTGTGCCAAGGATCAGGTTCCTATCATGATTTGCAATGCCACAAAAAAACTACGAAAGAAAGTAGTCCAGTCTTAAGTAAAGATCGTTGGCAATGTTTATTTATAAAATCCAACCCCTAACCTAGGATCCGAGGGCATTAAATCGGCTAATCCGCTATCTAATCAAACACAATAAAGAAAGAAAACTAACCCCTAAACTATGAAATTACACCCTCGTGATCAGTTCTAATTACAATCAAAGGAATCTAGCAAAACCGGGGAAAATGGTACAAATCCCTAATTAAATTTACAATGGAAAAGGTAACGATGTTCTAGGAAGAATCATCGTGCCATCAATAAATAGTCAAACATGACTGCAAAAATCTAAATGACGCTAAAAACCATCCCGCATTTACATTTAATATTTATCTGTCTAAGCTAAACCTTGAATTACAGAAACATCGGATCCAAACGTCCGTGTATAAATTAAACAAAACTAGTATAACAGTCATTTAATTACAATCATACACATAACAAAGAATTATACAATAATGCTACAAAAATAAACAACAGTAGGATTCACATAGGGAAAATGCACTGAAATAAATTCAGAAAAAACAACAATTCTTGTTATTACCCTACCTACTTCGAAATGGAGACTGTTTGTTCCATCCATCATCTAAAGTGTATGTGAATTCAGACAAGGCATGCTCTTAAAGCATGTCAAAACAAACATGTGGTATACGACCCACTAGTTGACTACCTTCAGTCATCAGACTGATTCCTGTCAAGTCTAACCATGTATTTCTCTAAAGTTCCCTTCCAAGGATATCCTGTCTCAAGCACGTTGCATTGGTCCACGTTGAAACAATCGTGATCAAAGTTAAACAGTTGATTAAGATTTAATTGAAGTTTTAACCCACGTCGGTTTAATAATAATTATCTTTCATGATTTAGGTTTCTGATTATTACTATCTTTGTTTAAGAGTGTCTTAATTATTGAATGACTATATGCACGTGGTATCTGTTTGTCAACAATAACACAAGTTATAAATCATAGTCGTAAGTCTTCTACAGTTCTTTACGAGATGCATGATCCGAATAATCATAGCGACCTTGAGCACTAAGTGGCTCCAATATCATAGAAATATGATCTAGTCCACAATAACACATTTCCAGATGGGCAAGCAATGCTCCATCTAATTACCATTCTAAAAATATCTAAACGTGCCCTCCACGAGATCACGAAGAGAATTCATCTCGACAGTCATCCCTATGAATCTGCTGGCATAATAAACGAACGGGAAACCACCCCATAGATCAACGTGTCAAAACACGGAAAACAATCAATTACCTTAAGTGAGAAAATAAGCCTTCAAAAATAAGCAAAAGTGTGGCTCCATTCTATAAGAGTTACTCTGATAGTATAAAAGATAAGGTAAAGATCCTTCATCTATTCGCTTACAACATTTGCGAATTCAATTATACATTGAGAATGTAACTTCTTAATCACCCTATACTCAAACAATGATACAATTGTACATTCCAACTGAGCTCCAAGAACGGCTCGATAAAAATAATCTGGCTAGCAGAAACAAAGTATGCTATCGTGCGGCAACTGTCTCACTTGAGAATCCAGTCTGCTGCTCTGCAGGTTACAGTAAATTACCTTGAGTGTCGTGGGCTGTCATCCTCACGAAACTCAAGTGTTATTCATCACGCTTCACTGCGTATCAAAGTCTCTCAATGCATGTATGCAAATTGTGTAATGCATTCGAAAAATGTCTATGGTTTGCATCTCTTACACCTTAATGTCATTTTTATCTGGACAACAAGGCCTCGTAACTCGCCTTGAAAAATGAAGTTTAAACATAGGCTGGATCACAGCTTGGTAAAGCATAGCAAAAGAAATATGTGGCACTTTGCAAAGACATTAAAAAAGGTATGTCACTGTGTCACAAAAGAAAAGAATTCTTCAAAAATAACGTGCGCAGTGCACTCAAAGTAACTAAATGTTCTTAATAACACCATTCTCCTGGCTTATTATTGTCAATGATACGGTTAAATGTTGAATGGTTGGTTTACGAGTGCTTTGGCCACAGACACTCCCATTCTTTGACATGATTCTCCTTGAATCCAGGTTCTAAGACTTTCAAAATGTATTTACATGAAAATGGTAGATGCGTAACCCTTACAGCATCGAACTGATACGACCGACTAACAGTGGCGTATTCATATAAATAAACAATGGGGCCTCCAAGTTATCAAAAAGGAATAAAATACTTTAAGCTGGTTAAATCAAATAAATCATTGCTCCTTCTAAGTTGGCGTCCATTCTAGGGACTATACAACAATTATGGCATATAAATGCACCTCTCTGAGGTGGCTAACTCTGGGCATAAGCTTTCTACCAAAAATGTGGAAGCCTATGAAAGTGAAAAGTATGCCTTCAGCGGCATCTACAAGAGAATACAAACGTTACCTAAATGACTGTTATATCTAAACGGTTGACTACAACTAATCCACCCTCGAAACCATAACCAAATACAAGTAGATATTAACGAAAACTCACGGCACCATGTTTCACACAGGGAAACATTCCAGGCTTCAATTTAATGGATAAATCCTCATGTTCCCAGTCTGTAGTAGTACTTTCCTTGGCCAAGGTTTGCGTAATTCTCGTATCGGCTTCCATATTGCTGGTGTTAGATGATCAATGGCTCCTCCATTAGGATATTTACGTCATCATCTCGTTCCTCGTGGTACAGGTGTGAATTAGCATATCGTCCCAGTCACACATTTTTGGCATTCTTCTTTCAGTGGTGAATAAGTTACAAAAACACTGCTTTTATCACTGATGATAATTTATATAGCAACACTGGCTTTAAACTGTGCAGGCTTTAAAGAATAAATGGCCATGTGCCTGCTTCACTGAAGCTATCATTCACAGATTCGTCGGCACATGTGATAACACAATCACTGGAATATTTGGGTGAGATACGGCTTTGCACGGCGTATTTCTCTGACATTAATACAGCTTTTACAGCACTCAATAATGTTGAGTAATGCTATTATTTTTCACTTTGATGACATTTTACGACCCACATTCCAACATGTGGTGTCGCGTTGCACATGTACTGGACGTACAGGAACAAAATCACTAAATCACTTATTTTATAAGCACTTCGGTGCTGATAAACTTTAGGATGCTTTGTCAATCCTTAGATAAGACTTACTTAGTCTTCTCACAACCAAAATGTTCCTCGGTCACTCGACCGGTCTTATTCGAATAGACTTTCGTGCGACTCAAGCGCACATGGGATTGTCCTTCTTCCCTGCATGGCGTGTTCCGGCTTCGAATACCACCGAAGTCTTTCAGCGCCTACTTCCTTCTTCCTCGCGTCTCTGCGATGCAAATACCTTTAATTATCAAAAATATTGCCATGTTGACGTGGCTAAAAATGCAGAATTACTGATAATGATATTCCTCAAAGATGCACATCGTAGATAAACATCTGCGTTCATGATTAATCCTTCACAAGCTTTCAAACGAAGTCAAAAAATCTCCCGAAGATGACACAAGCTTTCGGAGTGCGTTCAGTGATTTCATGGTTGGAGTATTCTCTGTTACAACTAAAAATCATCACCAGCATGAGATCAAGCGGTCTCAGTATATCATAATGATACAGTGATGACAACCAATGTTGAGGTAATAGTTATGCCGGACAAGGGATTCGAATCCTTGCTTCCTATATAGAAAATATGAACTTAAGTCAAACAACTTAGACCACTCGGCCAACCCGACAATTAATAATTTAGACTATAAAATGAAAAACAAGATGTTCAGGAAAGAACATATAGCCTACTTTCTCCAAAATGTATGGGTATAGTTATAACTCTTTGTCCTTATCACCTCCTATTTTAGTTAGTTAGTTTTTGAGGGGCTACGAACACTCGAAACATGGATCTGTTCAACAATATATTCAGAAGTTCTCGGTCTATCTGGTGATTTTGCTTTTAAAACACTACCGGTTTCCCTGAGTGACTTTAGCCAATGACGGATAGTTTTTGCTGTATGTGGTTCGCCACCATAATGACGTCTAAAATTACGTTGCGCTGTTATAACTGACTCAGTTATCACAAGCCAAATAACACAGTGCACTTTCTGTTTCGGAGTACACATTGCTACCAAGTAGCTTTGCACTGCACTGCATGCACGCACGCACGCCTCGACTGAACAGAGGGAACAGAGGAAACAAACAGCACTGGGGCCGTCTCACGATCAAGCAGACCTGCCGACTGCAGGGAAGCCAAACTTGGCGAGTTGATGAATAACACACCACAAACTAGAATCGTGTATGTCTCGTTGTACAGATAGTAGGGCACATTAAAAATAGGGAGTTCTTTTTCAAACACCCTTTACGTAAGGGCAGATTTAATTATTGGTTTCTCATGAAATAATCATATTAATTTATCTTCAAAGATTCTTTGGTCTACTGAATCAATGTTTGCAATGAATAAAATTCCATGTGTGTCTTCTTTTATTTCAACCATTAACATTTTTAATCCCGCACTTAGTCATTTATCTTGTGAATTAAATTGTTAATTTCCCTACCAATAAATGTGACTATTTTCTTTTTCAGCAGTAAAGAAAACATATTTCGTTATTCCTTTATCTTAGAACATCATCGAGTCTAACGTTTGTTAATCGTATTACTCTAAACATTAGATCGACGTTTACCTCAGGCTCTAGTGGTGGGATTTCAGTAGCAGGAAACGCCGTTCCATACCTATCATGTTATGATCCACAGAGTAGGTCATTGGTCGACAGGTAGGTGGCATCAGGTGGTAGTTGTTCTCACTTGGCATAACATACAGGGGGGTAAAACCTTCATTCGTTGTTAACAAATAAATTAAAAATCATTTAACATAAAGTTCAAAGCACACGAAGAACATGTGTGCGGCTTGTAGCCACGATGGAACATCCTGTGTGTCATTAATTTTTCTTTCGTACTTATGTTCTCCCCACATGTGTTTATCAAACATCAAAAAACGTTTTGCATATTGCCATGGAGTTAAAGTAAGGACGGACTTATTTATTATGCAGTGTACACGCCTGCTCTACACAATTGATATCGGGAGCATAGGCTGGCCATTCCATTCCGTGAATACTATTCCGCCGAAGAACGGCATTGCAAATGCCATCTCCGAGTGGGCGAGCGTTATCGTCCATGAAAGTGTAATTTAGGCCAAAATAATCGGCATTTCCTCTTACTACAGGTGCCGGGATGGTTCCCTGTAACGTGAACCTGTCATATACAGCCTGGAATGTACAAAAGTGAGGTTCGAAGTCCCCCCAAAAATGCACCAACTCCTCCTGTTGGCATTAGTCTCAGATGTACTGGTTGTACACAGGTTCACCGGGTCGTATCCGCAATCACACAGATCTATCCTCATTGACACAGGCCAATATTCTTAACCGATATGCACGCACACAAGAACGACTGATGGGTTCTTGCCCACTACGACTCTTGGCCAGTAATTTGCAAAACCTTCTTTGATGTATGTAGATTCCGCATGCATTACATGAGTGTGGGTTCAGGGCTTTAGGCTATTATGACTTCTTATCAGAGAAGCAGTCACAGAGAAATTTGCTGCTCATGTACTACATTATAAGGCCCGAAGGCCACTATGGATTAACATATGTTTTTTCAAACTTCCTTTCTGTGCAAACTTTGCTCCGCATGTACCGCAGGAATGGGGATTCTGACCACTATGAATCAACATGTGAGTCTTCAAATTACATTTTAGTGTAAAGTTTGCGCCGCATGTATTACATAAATATGGCTTTAGTCCACTATGGATATACATGTGTTTTTTCAAATCTCCTTTTAGTGCAAAGTTCGATCCGCAGGTACCACAGGAGTGCGGTCTAAGCCCACTATGAATGAAAACGTGTGCCTTCAATTGACCCTTCATACGAAAGTTTGCTCCGCATTTATCACATGAATACGGCTTTTTACCACTATGAATGATCTTATGTTGCTTCAAATTAGAAATATGTGTAAAGCCGGCTCCGCACGTATTACATATATGTGGCGTTAGTCCACTATGGATCAACATGTGTTTTTTCAACGTCGCTTCTACGGTGAACTTGGCTCCGCAAGTACTACAGGAATACGGTTTACCATTATGATTTAAAATGTGTGTGCGTAAGTGACCTTTGCGAATGAAGTTCACTCCGCATGTATTACATGAGTATGGCCTTAGTCCACTATGTAATAACTTGTGTTTGTTCAAACCGGCTTTCTCAGTGAACTTTGCTCCGCAGGTACTACAGGAATGCTTAAGCCCACTATGTTTCATCATATGTTTATGCAAACTGCTTTTATCATTAAATGTCGCTTCGCATGTACCACAGGAATGGGGCCTTATACCACTGTGGATAAGCATGTGTCTTTGGAAACTGTATTTATGAGTAAAGTTCGCTCCGCATGTACTACATGAATATGGCCTTAGATAGCTATGGGTCAACATGTGTCTTGTCAAATGACCTTTCTGCGTAAAGTATGCTCCGCATGTCCTACATAAATGTTGCTTTCGACCACCATGGATGCACATGTGTTCCTTCAAATCACCTTTTCGTTTAAAGTTAGCTCCGCATGTTTGGCAAATATATGGCATCATACCGCATTGAGTTAACATTTCAATCTTCATGTTACAATATTGATTGAGTGAACCTCCGACTGAATCTCTTGTGAGTGTGTTCTTCGATCTATGGAAGATGGGTTGTTTCAGTGGAAAATTCTCTAATGATAGCACTAGGTAAATAGCCACTATCATCGTAATATCACAAATCACTATCAATTCCATATAAGTATAGAATAATCTTCTGAATCAAAAATATTTTATAATTGTATAATTTCATTACACACTTATTAGTAGACGTAAATTTAAAAGCCTTAATGTAACGCATCAATGATCAAGACTAGATTTTTTTAACCTCCTGTAATTTGCTTCAGGCATAGGGAATATCACACTATACAATCAGGGAACAATCGCGTTGACTGACAGAAAAGTAATTAATTTTACTATGTTAGATGATCAAGAGAAACGGAATAATACCTTTGCGATCAAGCGATCTAACTAGTCCAAAGTTAATTAGTGGAATTTCCGTACTCGCATTACTATGCAAAATTTCCTCAAATAAGAGGAACTGTGTTCGTTTCTGCTGCTCTATCATGTGGTTTTCATGCAGTCAATATATTTACTTATTTTATTTAATCGAATAGCACTATTACAGAGCACGTTAAATCAATACCTCAAATTTTGCCACATGTCTTTTTTCTCTCTGCCCACATTCGCTTTATCCTCTTTGATTTCTGCTTCCGGAACAGTTCAGTGTTACGTGGCTGCTTTAGCTGTCTTTCCTGTTCCTTTCTGAAGATCACTCTTTGAATTTTGTCCCAAGATAAATTACTATTATATGTATCTGTATTGTCAATATATACTATACAGACAATACAGTTTTATACACTAGAGATTTCAGTTTTTCAGTTCTTCCGGATGATCGTGTTAATCTTTCCACAGCACGAAAAAAGTGTTTGTGCTTTCTACATTGTCTCTCATCGTCTCTATTAAGTGGATAAATATAAATAGGTGATGCTTTATATCTTAAGTACCGGCATTCAACTTTCATTTGTCTCACTAAATTCAGTGGATTGTTGTCATTCACATGTTTTCCTATAACAATTTGGAATGACCGATTACGTTTGAAAAGAAAGGACTGTTCGAGGAAATCACAGCTAATTCATTGAAACGGGAAACTGAACACCAAGTAACTAGCGATAGGTTTGTTCGTTCAAGTGCCACAACATAATTCGCATTTCGTTCGCTATATAAAAGCCGTATTGCCCAGTTGGAATATACAACCCACATCATTTTGTTAACATATCATACTTAACTAATTAAAACCTCGCGGATGAATGGATAGCACTATTTGGGGGCTACACCGATTGTGTAGAGACGATTCATTTACCTGGACTTTATAGAAAATATCACATAGTGCATAAAGTGTGGTCTGTTATAATATACAGAAGCTGGTGAACCTTTAAGAACCACACTACACAAAGCGCACACTTATCGAACTCTCGGCATACCACTGTATGCCTACACTCCAGTGATTCACATTATAACTGGCAAGATTTATTCTGAACTTACACTTTTCTCACCACGATGGTTTAATCCTCCTCCACCGAAGTAGTATTTAAAAATTCTGGACATGTATTTGCAATTTAATTAGTTCCCATTATGTACACAGCATTTCCAAAATAATTCATGGTGCCAAAAATACGGAAATACCAGTTTAGGACCTATATTGACAATTGGTGTATAAATACAATGTGTGTGCGTCACGATACGTCATTAATTCTTTTATTATGAAATGACGTAGTATCTACATTTAAACTTTGTCAGACTTGCTTTTTAACCTGGTGCAAGAGAGTGGAATGATGGCTAGTTGTAATTTTGTTCCTAAGAGGATGCCAGTGGTTGTGGGGACGTGATCGAATGAAGTTGTTCACATCCCAAAGCTTGGGTTTTAACGTAATCTAATCTTCATTTACAGGGTTATGTTTTGTAAATTTATTCCCCGCGTTGGTGATGGAATTTTACGTTAACTAACCACTTACTGAATGAGCAAAATGGTAAACAGTTCAGTAAGTCACAGAAGAGTTAGCGCGACTTCCGCAGCATATTCCACCCTCATCTCGTGGTGTATGAAGACTAGGGTAGAGCGTCATTCAGGTCTTCCAGACTTCCACCCGCCTGTGGGTTACCATATTGCTTGGCAGACGCGTGTAAGCTCGGCTCCTCAGTGAAAGTGAATTAGAAGGTGTTATTGTGTAGGCACATTGAAAATAAGTGGTACACGTGTGAGTACAATAATAAGTGTAAACTGTGTTTAGTTATTTTGTGTGATAACTCCGTAGTTATATAGTAAATATATAACTTAATCAAGATGACCAGAGGCAAGGGCAAGCACGCCTCCTGTGACTCCAACGGTAGTGCCAACGTAGTTGAGGAGGCCGTAAATAAGGTGCTCAACGAGACTCTCAGTTCGGGTAAGTTCCTCGATACAATTATCTCTGGCATATCTGAGAGAGTGACTGAACTTGTCGTCAAACAACTGGAGAAGTCACTCCAGGTCAATATGGACTTGGTGTCAGATCTCACCAAAAAGCTTGAGAGTCGCGAGAGTGAAATACGAGCCCTTAGAAACGAGCTCGAAGAAAAGTATGACTCCCTATAACAATATGGCAGGAGATAGAACATCAGGATTGTTGGCGTGCACGAAAGTGCCAAAGAAAATACTTATGAACTAGCTCTAAACATCTTTAGTGATGTCGGCGCAAGTGTTAACCTGCATGATATTGACAGGAGCCATCGAGTTGGACCTTAATCCCCGGGAAGAACGCGGCCTATTATTGTGAAATTTGTTTCTTTCCGTACCAGGCACGAGGTGTTTCTCAAAAAAAGAATGCTAAAAAGGTGACATTTCGCGAAGATCTCACCTCCACCAGGCTGGCCATTGTGAGGACTGCAATTTCTCGTTTCTCTGTTAGAAATTGTTGGAGTTCGCAGGGCGATATCCTTATCAAGCAACCCGATGGTAGCAAGATTAGGATTAATTGCATGTGTGACCTACTAAACTAGTTAGAAACTGTAGTCAAAGAACATTCACCTAGCTGACAGCGGCCACTGTATGTTACTTTAGTTTTAATTAATATTAGTTCACCTGTATAATGTAATCTTAGTCTTAGTTCAGCATAGTACAATTTGGTTAGTTTAGTTCTAATTTCCCAAGTTGGCAAACCTAGTATGTGGGTCTACGACCTCTGACAGCAACTCGGTACAGCTTACCCCCTGCAGTGAAAGGAATTCCACCCGTCCCACCCCTCTCTCACCGTGGCCTCGTGAAGGTGACAGAGTGTCAGAAGTAGCTCCAGGGAACAATGACTCCATTGCAGCCCGTGATTACCTGTTCGAAAATCTGTTACTTCATCCGACAGGTCTTCACATAGCGCACGTAAATGTACAGTCCTTATCGGCACATTTTCATGAACTAGAACTTATTATACCTGATGTATTCCACATTTGCTTGATGAGTGAGACATGGCTATCGCCACTCCATCTTTCAAAATCATTTAACTTGTCCGGCTACACACTATTACGCAACGACCGAGTAGGAAAGAAAGGAGGTGGGGTTGGAGCTTTTGTTAAGACGAACTTAAATCCTAAAATCCTAGCATGCTCAGATAGCCAGTACAATAGAAGACCCGAATTTATGTTATTCGAAATAGAGACCGCCCATCAAAAGTGTGCTGTCTGCGTTGTTGCAGACATCTGTACCTGGAATTTCTGCCCACGACTTAATCTACTTGTCCTACTCTTTAAAATATAAGAAGACCAAACCAAGGACCATCACGTACAGAGACCTCTCTAAAATTGACACGTTATCCTTGATAGAAGACGCTCTCAATGTACCATGGCATGACATACTGAATATTCACAATATAGATGATAAAGTACACAAAATGAACGACTACTTGATAGGATTATATGATAAACATGCTCCAGTGAAAACTGTTCGAACGACGCGACCTCCAGCACCCTGGCTCAGCACGGAACTGAAAGAACTAATGGCTAAGCGAGATTCTGCGCACAGAAAGTTTAAGAAATTACCCACGTAACAGAATTATGATGACTTTAAAAAGCTCCGAAACAGAACATCCCAAGCAGTACGTAACGCTCGAACCAGGCATGCTCACAACTTGCTCGGGCGTAATATCAAACCCTCTGCGACGTGGAATGAACTAAGAAACATGGGAATAGGCAAAGAAAAAATTACAATCCCATTAATCTACCTCTTGACACATACAATGACTATTTTACTAGTACAGGACATTCTGTCAACCCAGACATAAAACACAGAACTCTCACCAACAACTACCACACCCCCAACCCCCAACAGAGAAAAATTCTACTTCTCGCATGTTACCCCGTCACAAGTCAGACGTGCCATTCTTAGAATCGAATCAAAATTGAAAGGGACCGACAATATAGAAATAGAAATATTCAAACGAATCATTGGCATTATACTTCCCACAATTACACACATATTCAACTACTCGTTAATGACCGGTACGTACCCATCGCTATGGAAAGCGGCTATTGTCATTCCAATCCCTAAAAACACACAAGCCAAAAACGTGAGTGACTATCGCCCAGTGAGCATATTATCTGCCATCTCCAAATCTATCGAATTTATCGTGTACGAACAACTCTCCTGCTACTTGCAAGCGCACATCCATCATGAGCACCAATCTGGCTTCCGGAAAAATCACACCACTACTACGGCACTACTTAAGGTCACGGATGGCATAAGAAAGGCTATGGACAGTGGGCAAGCATTAATCTTAGCACTGCTTGATTTCAGCAAAGCATTTGATTCTGTTGATCATGACATATTACTCTCTAGCCTATTCAAAATTCATCTCTCTATGAACAGTATGCTGTATCCGTAGGATACCACCCTCACCCCCTATTACTCACACCCCATACAGATACATCCAAATACATGCCTTCAAACCAACTTCTACGATCTACGGCTACATCTAAAAAACATACCACTTCAATAAACTCAGGTAGCCTCTTGCCTGAACTCAAACGACCCCGGTAGGGCTTCGACACTAAAAGAATGTGCAATTCTGCACGCACTGCACTTCTGAATCCGTAAAACCTCAGAGAGTTCATGACTCGGGGTCATTCTTGAACAAACCTTGTGTTGTAGTGCCGTACCGCTGCAGGGCGTCGTCACGACTGTTGCCACCTTGGTAAGTGTATAGCGAGTATCCTTTTACACCCACACACCTACACTTTCATCCCCTATTGCTTGTACTGTAATTGCATCTGGATCATTAGCACTATAGCTGCTCTCCAAACTCTAATAATACTTCTTAGAAGTATACTCATTAAAACTAGACGTCTTTAGCTAACTGGTCATTCCATTTATTTAATTAGCTAGTAAGTTCCTACCCTCTAGATTCCCTCCAGGTAGGATCTTATAGCTTTATTGTTTAGTTGCTTCGTGGCGTCAGCGGACAGCCACTTGCTACTCCGTCAGAGTGTTTGTATCAGCGGAATCGCTCTAAGTCTTCGCTAGCCAGCTTACGCTAGCATTAAGCCGAGTAGCGGCAGCACCGTTTAAATCCTTATTTGCCAAACCTCCCTCAGCACCACTTTCACACCCCCGAGCTCTCCCAGCAATCTGAACAATCGGGAATCTCGTCCACAGAGCTACGTCTATGCCCCTAGACAGCTCAATCACACTACCCACTCCACTCGCATCATAACTTCCCCCAAAACACCACACTGTAGGGCACCCACAAAAAGAACCCCTACAAGTATCCAATCGGTGGACTCATATCTACACTGGCGCCAACAGCGCGATAAAAGTAACTCAAATAAAATGTCTTCTTCGCGCTCAGTGGTGACAGAAGTCCCTCAGGGATCTGTTCTAGGACCCCTTCTCTTCTCGATCTACATAAATGATATCACTTCATCGATAACTAAATGCAAATATCACTTATACGCTGACGATGTACAACTCTATCTGCATGCTGTACCAGAAAGACTATCGCAAGCAATCAAAGCTTTCAATGAGGTCTTAACTGAAATTTGTAATTGGTCCAATTCACATGGACTACGACTCAATGAGACAAAAACTCAAGCTATCATAATCTCCCACCCCAAAATTCTTCGTAAAATAAAAAATAATCCCACCCTACCAAACTTACGCTTGCGCGACTCTCCAATCGAATTCCGAGAATCAGTCCAAGATCTGGGCATGATTATTGACGAACATCTCTCTTGGACGCAGAAAGTCCACAACGTCTCTAGAAAAGTATTTTCCGCACTGAATTTATTGAGACGATTTGGGAATATATTCTCTCGCGTGTTAAAAGAACGACTTGTGTGCAAAATCAATATTAGGCTATAGTAATAACTCATCCATGATGCTTATCATCATCATCATCAACATCATCACATCATCATGAGGTTCTGTTTTATTACTGTTTGTGTTTCCCTATTATTTCCTAACTTTAGCTATACTTAACTAATTACAATAATTTTTCCTACGCCATGCTTACCTGCCATTATATGTATTGTGATCAAATCTGAAATGTATTCCTGTTAGATTTAAGTACCATTATTAAGTTCTGCAAATAATGTAATAGTGTATTAATTGTAAAATCTGGTTAGATGGAAGAGAGGACCCAATGGCCCTAATCTTGCCAGAAAAAATAAATCTATCTATCTATCTCCTTTATAAAATACACCACTAGACAGTTGCCATTTCGCTAGTATTTGCGTATGAGTGAAAGTAATATAAACTGAGTCAGTGATCCTAGTTTTCTATCACACACCGTGGCGTGGTATGTGCCGCATTGATTGTTGAACAATAGACATACACATTCCTGGCAGGGATGATTGATGGTGGAAGTCATGGATCGCAAATCAGGTGACTAGATTCCTCAGCTCATACTCTGGTCACATACATTCTTTATTTATAATTGCATCTGTGATGTAGAATCTTTCTTCGATACCTTTCTTTCTTTCTTTCTTCCTTCGAAGTTCTCTTTGCCGGTCTGCGCATGCCTGTGTGGATGGTAAGTGCATTTACGGTTTCTCTTGCTAATGCATATACCCATATCGTGAGAAGCAAAAGCTTGTAGTTTTACGCGACTGTTAATCTTGCAATCATGAGCCACGGGGCCTCCGTTTTACGTGGAATCCGAACCACAGGACGTGGCATTTGACTTCGAAAATCTCACATGATTCAAACTTAGTCCACCTTGGTAAGAGGTCAACAGCTTGACCGCTGCGCCACCACGCCGTTCAATACATCGTGAGGGGGATAATTTTGACACCTCCAATACCCTCTTCAGATACATTGATTTGGGACTTTAAATTTCGTTTAATTGTCCGGTTGATCGGTAATTCCATATGACCTCTGTTCCATATGTGATTGAAGGTAGCACTTTAACTCTGAGGAGTTCCATGGCTGATTTTACTGATATTCTTTGTAGATGCCTGAGGTCCCTCCAATGTTTCCATCGTGACGGCTGCTGGGAAGCGTGGTTGTCCTGGCCTGAGTGCTTTACACGGATCTTTCTGTATGTCATTTATGACTATTATGTCCTCCCTCTCTCTAAACTCTCGCTTCTTTGACTTTATGAGGTCTTTGTATATTCTCCTTGCGGTCTGGTAGCGTTCCAGATCATCATTATCCCTAGTTCTTTGTGCGATATGTAGCTTCTTTAAGTTTTTTTTGTCTTTCCTTAAGGCACTCTCTGCCAAATATTTCTGCACTTTATATTTGAGTTCTATTAATGTGATTCCTCCTTCTACGAATTCCATTATTCCCGACATAGCCACATCTGAATTACCTTCTTTGATGGCTTGCAAGCTACATGGTATTTTTTCTGTTCTTCCTTGTTGTAGGCTTCGTTATTGCGTCTTCGCTTGATGCTTTAAGAGGTGTGTAACAGTCAATATCGTAATTACTTGGATATGCTTCCTAATTACAGCTGCATCACACTTTGTCAGACGTCCATATTCATGAATGGCGAGACCTCTTACAAACATGAGGTCTATGGTGATACCTCCATTACGACATCACACTTTGTCAGACGTCCATATTCATGAATGGCGAGACCTCTTACAAACATGAGGTCTATGGTGATACCTCCATTACGACATATATACGGATGTACCTTCTTATCATTCACGAGTCGTCCTTCCTCATCTAGGTAACAGAGGACCAGTTCCAATTCCCTATTGAGTTTATCCACTGGACAGTTTAAATCAACCCCAAGTATAATTCTATCATTAGCTTGAGTAACATCAATTGCTCGTTGAATATTGTCATTTATTGCACTGTAGACCGGTCTATAGTTATTTCTTTCTTTCTTTATTTCTTTATTGAAATTCCAAGCCCATAGAAGAAATCTATTTTGCCTAGCATATTAGGGTTATAGTTCGTCAATTACAAAATATTTACAACAGTTATTGCATAACAATTATAATGACTTATGGAAGATATGATGGATGGATGTAAGACAATTAGAATAACAACATGATTTTTAAAATATAGGATGCAGAATTTTAGACAGTTTATTATTGCAGTAACTCAGGTGACATTTTATAAAAGGTTTTTCTCTTTCAAAAGCAGGGCAGTCAAAGAGCAGGTGATTTACAGTTTGAGAGGATCCACAAAAGCATGTATAGTCATTTTGAATAGTGATGTGAAATCACCCAAAGTATGACGTGAATTTCCCGTCCACATAAAAATTGAGTAAGCACAAAGCGCTTTGAAGGCGAATGAATCTCAGGAACAAATATTTCTTTCGTAACAGATCCTTTCGAAGTTGAGGTCCAAATGTTATTCCACTGGTGAGTAATGTAGTCTTTTATATTTCTTTTCAGGTGATGCATTGGAGTTCTGTCATATGAAACTTCCATTGTTGATTGTGCAGCCTCTTAATATAGTTCATCTGCGCGTTCATTTCCAATTGTCCCGTGTGTCCACAAACCCAGGAGAGAGAGACATGGGAACCATGCTGAGTTATTGACATTATGTCAGCAACTATTGGGTTCAAGTTGTATTTGTTGGTTATTGAGTTGAGTGCTGCCTGTGAATCACTGTATTATTATGTATTTTTGTTGTTGTCTCTACACCACTGTAGTGCTGTCTTTAAGGCACAGAGTACTGCTTGAAAAATTGTACAGGTGACTGGAACTTGTACTGAGCTGAGCATATTTCTATGTCGGTCTCATACACAACGAAGGCACATCTAACGTGATCGTTTCCGTCGTTATCAGGTAGGCGAGAACCATCTTGTAATGGCCCCATTTTGACCACACGTTAGATATTAATTATTCATGTCTTATTAATTCATGGGATCTGATCAAACTATTTTATAATTTATTAATTTTTCCGTTGTGACAATTTATGACGCGAATCAAATCTGAATCCAGCATACATTATATATCTTTCTTATCTAACGTTAATTTGTGAACCTATGGAATATGAAAGTAGTTGAATTTCTTAAGTTTGGGACAGAGAGAGACTTGCTTCATCGATGTTATTCTTCGTCTAGCGCCCAACCAACATCCTTATTATTATTATTAATCTGGTAAGTGGTAATTTATTCGCGAATTCATTCACCGTCATCGCCATGTTAGATTTGTGCTCACCAGGTTATTAATAGTCCCATAGGTGAACTTATGTTCATAGCCTCTATCAATATACAAAATTTCAGTTTGATTGCTATCATAGATTAATAGATATTGAGAACCTTCTAAATTTTTCGGATGGTCGCCATGTTAGGTTTTTATATATGTAGGCCATAGAGTTATGTACTGTCAGATGACGATTTTTGCGTATACTCAATGAACCGAAGAATTGGTACAACAAATGAGTGACGACGCGCGAAGCGTTTCAACAAAGTCCCATATGCGTTCATATACCATTCGTCCGATAGCGATGAAACTTGCATGAGATGTATGTTCACTCCAGGGGAGGTTTAAGGCTTAGTAAATCCATTTTACAACAGGTAGCGCACGAGTAGATTCAACAAATGATTGACGACGCGCGAAGCGTTTCAACAACGTCCCATATGCGTTCATATACCATGCGTCCGATAGCGATGAAAGTTGGGTCAGATGTTGTGTACACTCCAGGGAAGGTTTCTGGCTTAGTAGGCTACATGCATTTTAAAGTAGGAAGCGCATTAGTAGATTCATCTTATGAGTGACGGCACGCAAATCGTTTCATCAAATCCCGTATGCGTTCATATGCCATTCATCAGATTGCGATGAAACTTTGATGAGTTATTATGTACACGCTAGGGAAAGTTTTGGACTTAGAAACTCTATTTTTTAATATTTTGCTCACAAGTAGATGCAACAAATGAGTGACGACGCTTGAAGCGATTCAACAAAATCCTGTATGCGTTCATATACCATTCATCGATTGCGATGAAACTTTGAGGAGTTCTTGTGCACACTCCCGGGATATTTACAGGCGTAGATAATCCAATTTACAATAGATAGCGCGTGAGTAGTTTAAACAAATGGGTGATGGCGGTGCGTTCACACACAATTCACCCGATGGGGATCAAATTTGAATGTGAGTTGTTGTGTACACTCCCGGTAACGTTATAGGCATAGTAAACCGAATTTACAATAGATTGCACGCGAGTAGCTTCAAAAAATTGCGTGTGATTCGTTTCAAAAAATTCCCACATGCGTTCATATACCATTCATCCGATTGCGATGAAACTTTCATGAATCGTTGAGTACACATAAGTGAAGGTTTCAGGCTTAGTAAATCTGTTTTACAATAGGTAGCGCATGAGTAGATTCAACAAATGGCGGCACGCGAATCGTTTAAAAAATCCCATCTGCGTTTATATGCCATTCATCCGATTGCGATGACATTTTGATGAGTTGTTGTGTGCACTTACGTGTAGGTTTCCAACATAGTAAATCCATTTCACAGTAGGTAGCGAATGAGTTGATTCAACAAATGAGTGACAGCACACGAATCGTATAAATGAAATTCCGAATGCATTCGTATGCCATTCATCCCATTGCAATGAAACTTCGGTGAGTTGTTGTGGACGTTCCCACGAATGTTTCTAAATTAGTTAATCCATTTTACGATTGTTTGAAGGCAGTTAGCGGAAATTGAAATAAGGAATTGTGTATCCAAAAGCACTTCAAGAAACAAAATTACAACGCCAACACTTTCTTTGATTGGCGTTGCAACGCATGCCAGGTTCAGCTAGTATTTTATATATCCTTTAAAACGTACTCGCCATGCCTTTGGATGCGGCTATACTGTAATACTCTACTTGAAGCACAAATATGAGTGATGTTTGCTTTAGGCTATACTGTAATTGCCAGCCCCGTTGTGTTGGGATAGCGCGCCTGCCTCTCACCCAGAGGTCCCGGGTTCGATTCCCGGCTCCATCAGGGATATTAAAACCTGACGTGAGGGCTGGAATGGGGTGCACACAGCCTCGTGAGGACAATTGAATATCAGTCTGACAGCGGCCCGGTCACGAAAACCAAGATTACAGCCCAGGAGACCCGAAGCGCTGACCATGCGTCACCCCAATATCTGCAGGCTAAATGGCTGCGAAGCAGTCGCTAGGTATGCCTGGGTTGTAGTGCCAGGGGGATTTTGTTATTAAATAACTTGTACTCAAGTAGATGAATTAGGCTATATTGTAATACCGTAATTAAAGCACATGTATTAAGTTATGGTGGTATTGGGCTATACAGGACGTCGATACCTTTGTGTACCCCTCTAAGAGACATATCTACCGAATATGTCCTTCTCTACCTGAAAAAATACTTAGCATTATCATGCGGTATTATGTTTATACCTCGCAAATATCCAAAATCCTCCTATGGTTTATGATTAGTTGTATTCGATCTTTTATTGGATTTTCATTGAGTACCGTCAGCTGGGGTTACTTTACACACTTTTCATATGTTTTTTTAAATTTTATTTGTCGTGATAGATTGTGTAATTGATTGCGAGATGTTTATGTATTCCTTAAGGGTACTTACAAAAGAAAATAACGTCACCGTGAGTGCAAACTATCTCTCAGACACTTTTAAAAATAATTGAACACGTGTGTAAAGTTACCCCACCCTTGGGGTTACTTTACACAGACATGCACTTATCATGGCGTTTGGCTATACAGCCTCACAAGGGGTTACTTGCCACATGCCTGGAACTTTTCATTGGAAAGATAACATTCATTTGAAGTAAAGAGGATACTCTCATAGCTTAATTGAATTGTCTGACTACATTATAAAATAAATTAAGTGTGTCAAACGTTTAATTTTAGGTTTGTAGAAAATAAAAATAAAAACAACACTTCTGAAGTGTTAGTAGAAAGGTACCAAACTTTGTTTTTACAGGAGCCTAAGGCATCATTAACAGAAATGTCACGTTAATAGACTCTATATATTTATATCAGTGACTGAAGGTAGCTGGTTTTGGAAATTTTGAGTAAAATGCCTGTTAATACAAGACGCTGCGAGCTGTACGAGTAAAAGCCCGTATTTGTGTTTTTTCTATTTCACTCCTTTGGATATTAACTGCAGCTATAAATGCACTGTACATTGTTAAGTTGTATAGAAAGTTTCATTTCAATAACATGGTCATATTTTACTAGATGTTCTAATTTGTGACAAATAAATTTCCCTAAAGACTAGAGAGGCGGGAGGTGGATGTGGAACATGTTTCCTTGTTGAGTCACATTACTAGGCTCTTAGTAATCCACAGCACTCAAATACTCGGGGATTCAAATAAGAAACAGTAAACACTGGCTTTTGTGTCAAATAGCCTGTGTAAAGTTACCCCCTCCAAGGGCGAGTCGTGCACCTTCGGTTATTTTCGGCTTCCTAGTAATGTGACTCAACAAGTAAACACGTTCCACATCTAATTTCCGCCTCTCAAGTCTTTAAGGAAATTGATTTGTCACAAATTAGAACATCTATAAAACATATGAGTGTCATAGAAATGAAAGTTTCTATACAATTTACCATATGTACAGATACTCAAGTGCACTAAGTTGCAATTATTACCCAAAGGAGTGAAGTACAAATAACACAAACACGGTTTTCTTACTAGTACAGCCCACAGCGTCTTGTATAAACAGGCATTTTACTCAAAACTTCCAAAACCAACCACGTACAGACTCAAGAGGTTTTAGCGAAAAGTGTGTAAAGTTACCCGGTCTGTGTAAAGTAACCCCAGTTGACGGTAATTTCAAGTAAAGGGAAAGCTGTCTTTTTTGGTTACAGGAGAAATATATTGTTCGAAGACACAGTGGGGAAGTGTGAAGTAATGGATGCTACTTAGAAAACACATTGACATTCCTATCTCTCCATCATGTGATTTCTTCCATGCATATTTCCACAAGACAAAAATAGCAGCCGTCAGCAGACTGCTAGAGGATTCCAAAATATTTCCAGACAGTGAGAACACTGAACAAGAATGGATAATTTGTGTGCTGCTTAGAAGATAGTTAATAACAATATATAATTCAAGGATGAGACACAGACAATGAGACACATATCTCACTTTGCAAACCAATCTTATTCCAATCCAAAACTTACACCTATGCACACTTCAAGCGAAAGACCACGTATATTGTACGTTGAACACTTACTCATTTAAGTCATTTCCTCTTCGAACACTTTCTGGTCCCTGAAGATCTTCTTCCTGATCCTGGGGAAAAGATGGAATAATTTATTTCTGTGCTTATACATTTACAACAAGAAGTTCCGTGACGAACTAAAAAGCCTACCTTTCTTAAAATTTAAGATTCATGCCAATGATTAATCTATAGGGATCTATCTAGAATAATTACTTTATGATATATTGATATTAGGGTTACAAAAATAGAGGCAGCATTTATTAACAGTTGGCAGCTTTGGTTGCTCTTAAGAATACGCATGGTTATATCTGTTATGGTACACATAGCACATACGAAATTTGGTTGAAATCCAAAAGACAGTAAATAAGTTACATGTATTTAAAATTGGACCTCTCAGCAGGCTTAGAATCATGTTGGTAGCACTGACATATATAAGTTACTCCAAATTAATATAGAACGTCAGGTACTATACGTGTGCATACCGTAGTTAAAAGCTGTTGGCTTGCATACTTTCTGATATATTGGTATTTGGATAAAATAAATTGACAGCATTTATTAACAGTTGGCAGCCCTGGTAGATCTTAAAAATACGCTCAGTCATATCTGTTTATGTACACATAGCACATACAAAATTTGGTTGAATTCCAATTACTAGTGTAGAAGTTATATGCATTTAAAAATTGGACCTAACAGCAGGCTTATAGTCATTTTGGCTACACTGCCATATATGGCCTCCTGGAAATTTAACTGAAATATTATTGTCTATACGTGTGCCAATTTTGAAATAGCTCCCATTCATACCTTCCCAGATATCCAACATGGAGCTCAAATTTCAATTGCGATTTTCCAGCAGTTGGTAGCACTGATATCATTTTCAAATACGGCATTGAGATATTCAGGTATAGATCTTTACTCGTACCAAATTTTGTTTCGATTGCTGCAACTGTTTAGGAGTTGATAGGGACACACACACACACACACACACAGCCAGACAGACAGGCACACATTTGACCGGATCGATCTCATAAGTCATTCCTAATTTTTGCAAAATGTGAAAAGTAGGCTAAAAATAACAAACCATGCAATTGTTCAGCACGGGTCAGCTGAAGTGAAGATAATATTTCCTGAATGATGTTTGTACTGTCCATCCCATCCTAGTTCCAGAGAGGAACAATATACAGATAAGTGGATATAATCTACAATTCTGTAACTTACCTAGGTATAATAAACTATCTCCTCTTATGTGAAACTTCAAACAAAGGAAAATGCTCAGACGGTTACTCCCAAGAGGCAATAATATTGTCTACTAACTCTTTACTATATCAGGGCTCATTAACACCTATGGGCCAGACAAAAGGGTATATGGCTGCAAGAAGTTTTTTCAGTATGTAATTACAAATAAAAGTATTGCAACCACCTTGCGATCTTCAGCCTTGGGTTTGGTGTATCCAAGTGCTGAGTATTGTGCACCTGTTTGGTTGAAAAGTCATCACACAAGGCTTGTTGACACCCAACTTAATACCACAATGCGGACCATATCTGGCGCAATCATATCTACTCCAGGTCATTGGCTTCCACTGCTAACCGGTATAATGCCACCTGATCTACGCTGATCTAATGCCCTTTTGAAGGAGTTCCACAAGATATACAGGAATCCTAGTCTACCCGAGCATAATGACCTGCCACTTTTGAATCTTAAAAGACTAAAATCATGTCATCGAAATCTACGTGATGCTGCTGACATGAATGCTAAGGATTGTAAATCTCTTGATGAATGGAAAGGTCGTTGGGAAGCAGCAACAGATATGCTCCTGCATACCTTCTTCTCAGGTCCTAGGTTTCCAAGTGGATTCCACCTACGATACCACGCAAGACCTGGACTGTCCTGAACAGAATCAGAACAGGACATGGTCGGTGCAGAGACGCTCTTCACAAGTGGAAAGAACTACCTAATCCAGACTGTGACTGCGGAGCTCCACACCAGACCACTCATCACATTGTCAGAGAATGATGCAAGATTCGAGCCTATCACGGTGATGAAGTGGACTTCATGTTGGTAACTCCAGATGCTGTATGCTGGATTGAAAATCTGGACATTCAGTTGTAAAGCACAAATTAAGTAACTTTGTTTCTCATCTGTAAAAATGTATATATATATATTGCTCATAATGTCTGTATAAGCCATACACTAAATAAAATAAAGCAATGCCATTCTCCATAAGGTTTTGGAACATTCTTTTACTTTTAACTCTCATCTTAAATTACCTTCATGCTAATGGTCAGCTACTTGTTCTTGCAATACTCCACTGTCATAAGATAGAAACATCCCAGCAATTGCTGGGAGGTAAAGTGAAAACCCACAGATGCCACTCATGAGGGTAGTCAAATCCAGCTCCTATTTGTAGCATTCATGGGAGGATTTCTGACCAAAATAAATATATCCTAATTCACCTAGACGTTAAGTCCACAGTGGGCAACTAAAACAATGTGACTGTGCCAAACATTTGTTAGCTGCACATAATATACCTTTTGCAAATGGCATTATACTGCATCCCCAAAAGCTCAGTGATCAGAAAGACATCGCACAAAGCCGACGCGACGGTCGTGAGTGGGAGTATTGCATGGGACAGATATTTTATTTATCCATCCTTCCATCAATCATGATTGTGCTTGCTGTACAAAACACAACCTAAAAGCAAAACGCTTCGGTTTGTCATCAACACAATTGTGAAAAAAAACTTCCTAATTTCGAAATGCTATGAAGGAGATGTCTTGTAAAGTGGAATGAAGATACTTACCTCTCTCAGATCTGAACATGGTGTTTCTGTTTTTTTGCATGGAACGATCTCCGGAATAGAAGATTCCTCGATTTTAATATCCGTGTGATGATCTGAATCGTCCTGCAAAGAAATGACTTAGTTCACAAATATGTGTAAACTTGCAGAGTGGTGTGGAATTGTCCTACAATAGGAACCAGGATGCCAGCAGAGTGAACCTGCATTACCAACAAGGTACTGTTAACACAGCATGTAGTGTGGACTTGTCCTACAATAGGATCCAGGATGCCAGCAGAGTTAACCTGCATTATCAATAAATTAGTAACTGTTGACACAGCGTGTGGTGTGGAATTGACCTACAATAGGGTCCAAGATGCCAAAAGAGTAAACCTGCATTGCCAATGAATTATCTACTGTTAGCACAGCGCGTAGTGAGGACTTCACCTACAATTGCGTCCAGGGTACCAATATATTACACGTGCATTGCTATTAAATTATCTTCTGTTAGCACAGCGTGTGGTGTGTACTTCACTTATAATTGCGCCCAGGGTGCCAGCAGAGTAAACCTGCATTGCCAATAAATTAGCTACTGTGAGCACAGCATATGGTGTGGACTACAACTACAATAGGGACCAGGGTGCCAAAAGAGTAAACTAGCATTGCCTATAAATTATCTGGTATAAACACAGCTTGTGGTGTGGACTTCACATACAATACGGTCCAGGGTGCCAACAGAGAAGGTTAGTACTAAGGTTATTACTAAGGTTCGGATGTTAAGGAAAAGTCATATTTTTTCCTGAACTCATTTTACCCGAAATCTGAAAAATAAATTTGAATGACGGGTTCCTGACCACGTTTAAAGCAGTTTGATATTGCCTATAAATGCATATTTTGGCCTTGTTTTATTGTTTTGGTCATATTTTAGTGACATAAGGTCATATTTGGTTATAATTTCAGCAATTTTGTTTAAAGTGAGGCGTCGTTAACAACGTACGTGTTATCTGCATCGACTTTCAAACACAGGATTTCGGAATAGTGTAGTGTGATACTGAATGAATGTTGAAAATTTTAATGTACTGTAGCTCTGTCAGTTTGTACGATTAAATGTGTCTGGTGTATTATCGCTGATCACGTTTCGGCACTTAAGGCTTTGACTGGATGATAGTGATACTCTACCTATCCCAAAAAATCATGTAAAGTTTCATAGTTTTTACGTCATATTTAGCTAGTTTTTAGGGCATATTTTGAACTTCTTTAGGTCTTAAACTTCCGAACCCTAGTTATTACTGAATATTAACACTACCTGAGGGAAGATGATGCGGAAGAAATGAAGTAAGTTTAGGAGTAGGAACCATTTTTTGGTAAAGAGGAAGAGAATCCAATAGAACATCACTAGAGTAATGATTTGACAACAAGTTACGCTGAGCAGAGCCCATTGGTAGCTAAAATAAGAGGGGGCTCGGAGACCGTTGGCAGAAAGAGCAGCCAGGGCTACGGTTACCTGCGAGGTATAACAATGTGCTCTTTCCCTCCCAAGCTGAGATTTGGGTACTATGGGGAAGGGTGATACTCTGGAAAGACAAAGTAAGCCAAAAGGGAAGGATTTACTAACTTTCCCTTCAAAAGGGTTAGATTTTATTACGCATTCAAAAATGCTGGAAAGATTTGAATTTGCCGTAATATTTTTATTTCTGGGCATTGTTGGATCTCTGGCAAAACAACCGAATGCTCCCAGAGTGGGAAGAGATGAAGCAACTTTTGTGTTTTTAGCAATATCTTTACTTTTTTTTGTGAAAATCCTATAAGAATTCCAATTGTTGCACTTAAGGTAGGCTAACCTTTTACCCAGCAGGATGCCGACTAAAGGCTTAGAACAGAGGAAGATCTCAGACTTAACCTAGACAAAACCGAAATTTTGAAAGCAAAACATAAGTCAGAGAGAAAATCTCTACAAATAGGAAGTTAGCGGAGCAAGCTGTATCTGCCTTAATGATTTGCTAGAATTATCTGTGACAGCTAAGAGAAACTTTGAAAATGTTATTTTGAATTTTGCTTTAAACACAACAAGTGGTAAAGGTTTTATTGATGCAGAAATTACCTTTTTTGTACATAGATCTTAAGCTTAGGGGAAGAATCAGGGAAGAGAAAGTCCTGCCTAGCCGTGATTCTAACGAGAAAGATAAAAGAAATATGATAACAAATTGATTTAACAATCTATAGAATTGGGAGAATTTAACAAATATTAAATTTAAAATCTAATCTTAAGTTAAGAGCAATCTTGTTTGCTTTAACAAACTTTTGAAGTCTCAGACTTCTAGATGTGTAAAGTTTACCCTTAACAATTAACAGTTTCGAGGTTTGGAACCTGTTACGAGCACCAAAATCTCACAAGGATTTTAAAAGTGTGCTTCAAATTAAGAAAGTTTAGGTGTGTAATGCCAATTGTAAAGTAAATAAAACTCTGATGACTTAGTTAAGTAGGATACAAGCACTATTTGAATGCACTTCTGGCAAGCCAACAGGCTATAAATAAATAGATTAAATTCCTGATCGTTGCAAGAGGAAAAAGGAGAATTGCAAGCGGAAGTTACCGCTATTTTAAACAGAAGTTAACAAATGTTATATTACAAAAAAGGTCAGGTCGCCTTAGCTAGGCCTGGATCAAAATAAACTAAATACAAAAGTTTAACAATTAGAACGTCAAAGATTCCTGAACAAGGAGGATAAGAAAAGAAGATTAATAAGTAGTTTCTATAACTACTGATATTGAAACAGAGTGATGATAAGTGATACATGGAGAAAAATGGGAGGTCACCAAAAATTTGGGCGACGCCTCATATAGTAACTAGCTTGTAGATTAGCTTAGGTTTGTTAGTAAAAGGTATTTTAGGAAATGGAGATAGGAACATTAGGATAAAGTCCTGGCCAGAATTTATTGCTCTCAATCAAACGCGCGGTAGATAGTTGAACGGACACTGTTTTGCACCAACGTTTGTGGATAGACAGTAATATTTCACTATTGTAGCACTGAAAGTTCAAAGTTATTGTAGTTTACGGGGAACACTAAGTTGAATTTGACTTGAATAAGTTGATTGCATTGAAAAGTTTGTGGATTGCAGTTAATAGTTCTGGATAATTTGAGATTTCAGCAATTTGACGATATTGAGTATAATTTTTTGCGATTTGAGGTATATTTTAAGTGGAAAGTTCCAAAACAGTGGACAGTTAAATGGAGTCGTAAGAATCCCACGGTGGAAAAAAGTTAAGTTTATAGACAGCTATGGGTATTAGCAGAAATCCCACGATGTAGGGAAGGTTTCCCTTTTATTTTGTACAAGAAGTACTAAATTGCATGTTTTAGAGCAAGCTTGGTTCGCTAAAGCATGACAACGATAATCCCACGAAGACGGTTATTGCACAATATTGCGTAATTCCCCTCACTGTCTATAAAATTTAGTTAAAAGCATTGATTAAAAACGTTAAAAGGTGTTTAAAATCATTGAAGCTTTGTACTTAACTTTTTCATGTTGAGAAGGCGATGGTTCCTTGTAGCCGTTAGTTTTAGAACACAGATATGGCGTCTATTTTAAAAATGTCTCATGAAGATAGGAAACTGGCCCATTGTGGGAGCGCCTAACTGTAAACTTGCCGACTGGACTAGAAGTGAGGACGAGCAATTCCGCACACGACAGAGGTAGGTAGGCAAGGAGAAAGGGTTTATGACAGAATGTGCAAAATGAGAAAAATGAAATTCTTATACAAAAAGTATTATTCTTCATGGAGCGGTGTCATCAAGGAGATGTTAGCTGGTGACAAGGATGACACCAGGTGGATTGGTGAGGAAGTCCTCTTGAGCTCAGAGAGATTGAAGAACTTCGGCGGTTTGCTGCGAGATGCCGCTAGAGTAAATTCCATAGAAGATGCACATCTAGAACAGACTTAAAGACACAATAAATACCTGCTGAAAGAAAAAAAAAAAATACAAAGGGATCACTGTTGGTGTCTGCGAAGAAAGAAATTAAATAAAATAGATTAATGAGGAAAAAAAAGCAAAGAGCAGCGAGAGCTAACTCTGACTGAACGTGTATTCAAAGGAATACACCACAGAGTAAACTTGCATTACCAATAAATTAGCAACTGTTAGCACAGAATGTTGTGTAGACTTCTCCTACAATAGGGTCAAATGTGCATTACCTACAAAGTAGCTACTTTTAACATGGCAAGTGGTGTGGACTTGACCTACAATAGGAATAATAATAATAATGTTATTGGTTTTATGTCCCTTTTAACTACTCTGGCTTTTAGAGACGCCGAGGTGCCGGAATTTTGCCCCGAATGGGACGTGCCAGTAAATCTACTGACATGGCTCCCTCGCATTTGTGCACCCTCAAATGCCAGCTAACTGCGCCAGGATACGAACCTGCAACCTAGGACCCAGCAAGCGAGAACGTTACCGCTCCTACAATAGGGTCCAGGGTTCTAACAGAGTGAAGCTGCATTACCAATAAATTTGATTCTGTTAGCACAGCGTGTAGTGTGGACTTCCCCTGTACTAAGTTACCTACGTGTTACAATAAGATATTATTTAAACATCCTGGTTAGCCTACTATTTGGTAGCAGGCATTAAGTCCCTAAACCTTGCTTGTCATGCACATCAATAAGATTGCTTGTTATACGATATACGTTATAAATACAACTTACACTATTCGGGAAATCATCTGTACCGGTATCAGACTGCCATTCTGGCTCTCTCTTAATGAGTGGTTGTTGCTCCATATTGTTCAGCAAACTGGAGCACACACAGCGCGCATCAGAATTATATGAGGCCGTACTAATACCATTACGCCAAATAATTATCATATATAACACATCAAATAAGGTAATTTCAGAACCTAGATTGCAAGTTAGGCTACTGGTAAAAAGAATATAACACCCCAAGTGCACAGTGAGAAGAAGAGTTTAACAGTAAAACTTATTCGACCATGGCGCTAACTTTATAAGATATAAGTTAGGGCATAATATAAAGTTAGATATTAACGTCTATCTTTGCAATAGAATGAGGAATTACTGATGCCAAGTCCTTTATTGGTTTCCTTGTTCCTAAGCAGCATAGTCACAAACCTGAGCACAATATGATGGGACGGGTAGAATATATTACGCTAAAATACTTCACAAACTTATCAACAAGAAAGTAAACTCAAGTTACACCACAAGTACTAAGAAATTGGCAGTAACTGGATACAAAGAGTTTCAGAAAATACAAGACAATACTTCCACCTCGTGTTACAAGACACCCACTTCAAACCAAACACTAGAGATCTCCCTCATAGATCCAGCATTGAACGGAAGGGACTGGAAGATAGGGTTGCCAGATTTCAAGAAAGGAAAAACGGAGCACACGTTACAAAAAATTGCTTCTTTTTATCAAGGTTGTTAAATGTTCTAATAAATAATACACAAATTTATTAAATAAAATACATCAAATACATCATCATCATCTTGAGCAGTTTCCGACCGCTGGTAGGGTCTGCTTGGAACATAAGCCCCTCCATCGTTTCCTGTCCATCCACCATCTCTCGTCATTCACTGTGTCCCAGCACACTCCTCTTTCCTCCACACTCTTCTTAACTCCTTTTGTCCATCTGTCCCTTGGTCTTCCCCTTCATTTCCATTCCAAACATCTTCTTCGGTATCCTCTCTTCTTGCATCCTCCTCACATGTCCATACCACTGAAGCCTAGATAGCTCTATTCTATTTTGCAATGGTTCCTCTCTTACCATCTCTCTCACTCTCTCATTCCTTACTCTGTCCATTCTTGTCACTCCTACCCTACTCCTCTGGAACTTAGTCTCCACTGCTCGTATTTTTTCTTGTCCCTTTCCTTCATCACCCATGTTTCTGAACCATATGTCAAAATTGGCACAAAGTAGGTCTTGCAGATGATTCCTTTACATTTTTGTGGTACATCTTTATTCCATATCATCCCCCTAACACTCTTGAAAAATCCATCTGCGCACCTTCCCCTTTCATTTATTTCCATCCTATTGCCTCCCTTTTCTTCAATTATGCTTCCCAAGTACTTGAAGCATTCTACTTCTGCAACTGCTGTCCTCCAAGTCAAAGAATATAGGGGAGAAAGGTTACTCAGGCTTAAAATTTGATTCCGATTACAACCGTCAGGGTTACGTCATCCACCAGCCTAGCCTGCTACCTGGCGGTGAGGCAGCGTACTAAATTTTAAGCGCGGGCGATTTGAATTTTACTTAATCGCGTACTGGTAACCCGCCCCCTCCCCTCCTGTACCGCTCCCTTTGTATTTACACGTAGTAATATGATTTATGTCGGCGTATTTTATTTATTCCTGTTCCTTTTGTTCTATTTTATTTAAGAGCAGATATCAAAACAAAGGCTCATAATAATGGATTATTACTATTAATATAGTAGAAAATACCAGTTTTGATATCGGATCTTACGTAAAACAGAACATAGGAACAGTGAATAAATACATTTTATTGACATAAATAATAATATTACTACATGTAGTTACAAAGAGAGGGATACAGGGTCAAGGGGAAGAATAGGAAGCAGGATATCCTTTATTATTATTATTATTATTATTATTTGAAACCTGTACCACGGCAGTTGCGTAGTACTCCCCCAACTTTTCTCCCCATGTTCCCTCTCTTAATTTTTCTAGTATTATATGTTTTATTCATGATAGTTTTTCTATCATTAACATTTCTTTTATAGTTTATAATTTTTTAATGGCAGTGCTTAAAGGTTACTTTTGCAGAGGATGTCATGCGAGATGAACTGGTGTCTTTGGGATTTCCTTCCACAAGTTTCAGCTGAGTTCGGCCTTTGAACCCATGGCCTTGTAACACTAGAAAGTCATTCACTTACTACACAGTACTATAAGTTATAATATCAGACAGGTAGAAGAGAGGTTTAGTTGCCACCAGTGTTGTGGGAGCACAGCAAACTAAGAAGAATGTAATAAACCAATACAAACCATGCATACCTTATAAAATAAGAACTTATTAACCGCTGTTGAATGAGATACGATACTGGAAGGATACAGAATTCTGAAGGAAAAAATGAGGACAAAAATAAGTATGTTTATATGTTCATATTATATTCTTCTTTCTTAGTTTTTACAGATATAAAATCCACAGAACATTTTCATGAAAAGAGTAATATTTAATTTCATCAGGCCATTGTCCCAGTAGATAATTGTCATCACGCTTATTGCGAATCTGTAAGAGAAAAATACAATTAAAATCCTAATAATGTTGTAGTGGCTTTGCGACATCGTGGTCATGTGGCTTTATGGTACTTGGAAAGTGTATATGGGATATGTCTGATTACCCATGACATTGTGATGGCTGTAGGTGTGTGTGTATTTGTAATGGAGACTAGAATTTGGAAGGAGACAGCTGTGACCTTAATTTAGGAAATATCCTAACATTTGCCTGAGGTATAAGAGGGAAACCACAGAAAACCATTTCTAGGATGGTTGAGATGAGACTTTGAACACATCTCTCCTCAGCTCTGCCTCACGAGGCTGAGTGTATCCCGTTTTAACCCTCAGACTAAAATTAAACGTCTTGGCAGAGCCAGGACCTCGGGATATGAAGTTTCAATATGATCAGGTGTAGCCAATTGACTGTGCAGCGCTGCTACTCTATGGCTCGCACGGCACATCTATACCCCGAGACCACAGAAGGTGAATTCCTTACAACAAATTACATTATGTACCTAAATAGTCGTTACACATACATCTCATAATAAAGATGTTGAAGCAACAACTTGTGACAAGGACAGTAAACAGCTACTCTCCGGGTTACAATGTTAAGCATGCACATATATAACTTTTGCTGCTCATAGAAGGAGGGGACAAGTGCACTGTGGATAAACTAAGTTACCCAATCACTTTAATTCCATTGTTATTACCAATGCTAATAATACAACATTATTACTTTCCTAATTGGCCTGGATGTGTGTAACAGGCTTCACCCCCCGGGTGAATGCCACTGTAGCCTTGATATTAGGATAATGCTGCTTTAATGAATGCACAAAAGTGCATTTAGAAGAAATATATAAACTGGAACTAATATTAGTTGTTATTTGAAGTGAAGAATGCCACTAGCCAGTAACTTACATCAGAACAAATCCACCATCTCGGAAGTTCACAATTTACCCCAAGCACAGTAGGCCTAAGCAGTAAGATCTCTGTGTATACCCCCCTCTTACTGTGATATTATATAACACATCCAAAAACATCCATAGAAGAAAGAAAAAACAAGAAAAATCTCAAATGAACAATATTAATTTGTGGATTAATTCATTTGTTACGCAAATAGCCTACCAATCAGTAAACCGATTGAAGCATTTCTTGATGCAACATGCATTGAATTCAATTTTGTGATTGACTTAAGGGGAACCGATAGGCCTAGTCATTATATTCACTGCAATGTTATATAGGCTATATACTGTCTGTAGCCTTTTATAGTCCAGTCTGCAAGCCTCTGTTTGCAAACAAGTCACCTCTATGATCCCCTGCTTCTACCCCTCTCACTTTAATAAATTGTTAAACACTGAAACTAACTAACCATAGCCTCCTACGTCTATCTCTGCTTCTCGTATCCTCTACCTCCGAGCTCATTAACCTCTTAGGTAATCTATCCTCCCCCATTCTCTTTGCATGACCCATCCGAGTCTGCTCTTACGAACAGCTTCATATAGCATTTCATTTCCAACCTAGTCTTTATCTCATCATAATTACACATATTATCAGGCAGATTACACACAATCAAGTAGTATACGAGGCTGATGTTCACTATGTCTAAAAGCCCAAAATGAAGCAAAGACTGCAACTATTCCTAATAACGTCACCTGTATATTTTGATTATCTCCCTGCAATAGTGTCATGATTCCAGTTAGGTTTACTGTGTGCCATTCACAGATAAGGACACGTGGCAGGCACTATCAAAAGAAGTAGGGCACATTCCAGTTCCTCAAGTGACTTTTTCACACATCTAACAGTATGCCAGGGTGCAATAGGCTATATCAATTTATCAGAGGGGGGGCATAGCTTGCCACGGTGGGTGAGTGGATAGCGTGTCGGTCTACTGACCCCAAGATTGCAGGTTCGCCCCTGGCCGTGGTAAGTGATTTTTGAAAGGCGGCAAAAATACGATACGCATGTCATACGATGTTGGCATGTCAAAGAACCCATTTGAATTCAGTAGGCCGAGTTCATAATGGCAAAATTAATCTCGGGAGTTTCCGCCAACACAAAGTTCCTCATTTCTCTACTAGAAAGCGCTATAGTGTTCAAGGAGGTTAGATACCTAACCTCTAACCTCCTTGACTTTCATAGTGATTCAAGGAACGACGAAATTCGACATGCAAGCTACCCACTGGGTGTCAAATTACAAAGCTTGCACCCGGCACCCGAGGCCATACGATATTATTATTATTATTAGAGGGGGGCATGAGCTAAGTGTATTGCTAATCAAAACCTACATAGCACCTGGGCCTACCCTATACCGGTACTGGTGTAAAATTAATAGATCAAAGTTTCATCAATATGGTAACTTACCTTTGCTGAAATAGGATTAGTATACAACTGTTCGGACAACAGAATCAGGCAACTCCTGTCTATAGGCCATTGGACAATTGTAGTATATAATCTGCTTTCCTTGAAGTGCCTCATTACCTCAGAAGAGAAAAGAAACACAATAAGGCAACCAGTTCACAACCATTCTGCACATACTGTAGGCCTAGCTCTGTTTCAATAAAGTAGGGTTAGGCTATGTAAAGCCATTCATATAGTTCACAATACTTCACAAAATCATTCTAATATGCCATCTAGCTAAAATCATTTTGAATTGAGAATACTACACTGAACGAAGTAATCACAATAAAGCCCACAATTTGTAAACCGAAACACTATCATAATGGGTACCGGTAGATATTAAAATCATATCCTGGCAGCAAAACTGCAAAGTAACTATTGAAATAAATAAATACCTACCGTATTAATGCAATATCCTACGAAGGAATGTCATGTTGGAAGCCTCAAAAGCACAAACACACACGTTCATGAGTAGGATAGCCAGTTGCCAGCGACATGTTTAAATGTAACCGGCGTATCCACCCCTCATGCGCTTCAACCAATAGCAATCGAGTTGGACAGCAGCGCTACGGCAGCGCAGCGAGTGCTCAGGCAGTGAACCTGTCAGTTGGCCGAGAGGCTTTGGAAGCGAAGGATCTATAGTAGTTTCATCGCCCTGCTCCAAGTGTTATGCCCATATCCAGTCTGTTCTTCCTCCTAGTTGTGATGACCACTTCACACTTTTGTGCTGAGAACTTCATCCCATATGATAACACTACCTTCTCCCACTCATCTAATTGCTCTTGTACTTCTTCCACATCCTCTCTCCATACCAGAAGGTCATCAGCAAACAACATTGCCTTCATTTTCCTTTCCCCAATGCTATTTACCACTTTTCGTATGATTTCATCCATCACCACTATAAATAACAGGGGTGAGAGGGCACTTCCCTGTTTCAGACCACTCTCCAGTTGAAACCATTCCGTTCTCTCTCTTCCCACCTTTACACAGCTTTTGCTTCCCTCGTACATTGCTTTCACTCTTGCCACTGTCTCCTTGTTCACTGCTTTTGCTCTCATTGCTTCCCATACCTTATTTCTATTAATACTATCATATGCTTTCTCAATATCCAAGAAGGTCATCACCAGATCTTTCCCATATTCATAATGGTGTCCTTGTAGCTGTCTTACAGCAGAGATGAGGTCAACTGTTGACCTTCCTGGCCTGAATCCATACTGTTCTTCCCTCAGCCCATCTTCAACTTCTGTCCGAATTCTTCTCTCAAGTACCTTCTCAAATATTTAGGCGCAGTGGCACATGAGTGTAATTCCCCTGTAGTTCTTGCATTCCTTCCTACTTCCCTTTTTAATTATGGGTATTATTATCCCTCTTTTCCAGTCCTCTGGTATTTCCTTCTCCCTCCATATCACTTTCATTACTCGAAAGAGCCAATGTGTTCCTATCACCCCTGCTGCTCTCACCATCTCCACACTCACTTCGTCTATTCCCGGTGCCTTTCCCCCTTTCATCTTCTTTAATGCTTCCTCCACTTCTTTCCATGTCAATTCCTTCTCTGAAATGTCTTGGTCACTGTCTGTTTCTTCCTCCACAATGTCCACTACGCTGGTTTTAGTTGGATTTAGGAGATCCTTGAAGTATTCTCTCCAGATAACCTTTACTTCTTCCATATTTTCAACCTCCTTTCCATTCCTGTCCACCTTTCTGACATTTTCCCCTGTATCTCTTCTCTTCGCCTTTATCATTCCATACAACACTTTCTTACTGCCATCACAGTCCTCCTCCATCATTTCTGTCCATTTCTCCAGCCATTTCTTTTTCTCTTCCTTCACTGCCTCTCCTGCTTCTTTCTTCCGCTTTTGGTATTCTTCTCTTGCTCTGTCTGTCCTCTGTTGGAACCATTTCCTGAATGCTTCATTTTTCTTTTTCACTGCTTCCTTAGTTCTGGGGTTCCACCATGGTGTTTCCTTCCACCTTTTCTTTCCACTAGTTCTGCCACACACGACTTCCGCTGCTACCAACACGTCCTTGAACCTATTCCAATCTTCTTCACCTGTTCTCGGATCATCCTTCGGTAATTTGTTCCTCACTAATATCTGGAACTTCTCCTTATTTCCATCCTCCTTCAGCTTCCATGTCCTTATTCTTCTTTATTGGTTCTCAGTTCTCCTCTTTTCCTTCAGTCCTCTCACCTTGGCGACCAGCAGACGGTGGTCACTGTCCAGGGCTTCTGAAGGTATTACCCTTATATCCGCGATACTCTTCTTTGTCTCCTTCCCGCATAGAATGTAGTCCACCACTGATTTCCTACTAAAATCCCTGCTGTACCAAGTAATTTTATGGCTCTCTCTCTTCTTGTACCATGTGTTTCCAACCATTAGCCCATTTATCGTGCACAGTTCCAACAATCTCTCTCCTTCCTTATTCCTCTTCCCCCATCCTTCACCAGCAATCACTTCCTCAAAACCTCTTCTATCAGTTCCGACATGGGCATTTAGGTCATCCATGATTATCAGGTTTCTCCCTACTAACTGCTTCTGTAACTCTTCTTCAAATTCGTCCTTCTCGCCTTCTGAGCATCCCACCTGTGGTGCATAGACTTGCAGAATGTCCAGGTTTCTACCTTTCACAGTGATTCTGGATCTAATTATTCTATCAGTTACCCTCTTTACTTCCTCCCTCAGCCCTTCTCTCACCACCATTCCCACTCCATTTCTCTTCCCCTCCTCATTTCCTATCCAGTATAGCTGCAAGCCATTTCTTAGTTATTTTCTTCCTTCCCCTCTCCATCTGGTCTCTGCTAGTCCGAGTACATCCAGTTTTCTCCTCTCCATCATATCCACACTTACCTCCACTCTTCCCGTCAATGTAGTTATATTCAGAGTTCCAATTCGTAGTCCATTTCCATAGCCAGGTCTGTTTCCATTAGATCTGTCCTTTCCGATGCCTGTTCCCGTTTTAAAAGCAGTTCCATATCCACTACTGGCTTGCTAGGCCTAACGTAGCTTCACCATAACCCTGGCAAGGGGCCTGTTTTTCGTCCGCGAGTGGTATTTTATTTCCCTCAAACCCTCCGGACAATTCCGGCGAGCCCCCCTATCCGCCACCTGTGACGCGCCCGATAGAGGAACAGGAAAACCCCCACGGGATATAATCAAATAAAAAATAAAAAAATATTTCTTTTTTATATAATCAAATACAAAAAATTAAAAACTAGATATTGCTGACATATCATATAGGCCTATGACACCAGCAACTTATAAATGCTTTTCATTTGAACGACCCTTTGCAGGGATATTTTTTATTTGTAAGTACCTTCTGATAAAATTCACTACATTGTTCGTCATGATTGTAATATGTGAACAATTCTTGTTTTATCAAATTAATCGAGCTTCTGTTTCTATCATCTCTCGATTTGATATTCATGACAGAAAATACTCTCTCCGTAAAAGCATTAGAGGGGAAAATGCTGAGTATTAACTTCACAAGGACTAAGATAGCCTAATCCTTAATTTTGTTGCCCCTAATAAATCTATAACATGTACCCATCTATCTGACACAGACATAGAAATCATTTTCTATTTCAAACATGCACCTGTACCATCAGAAAACAAGTTAAGTATTACAATCAATTCTGAAGCTTGAAAATTGGTGAGAAATTTAATATATTATCAAATTAACCAAAAAAAAAACCGGAATATTTGGCGTTCCGTTAAAGATTAAAACGGAACGCGGAACGAAACAAGAAAATTGATCTGGGAATGATGTAGTTCACTCCTCGGCTGTGTATAACCCGCCCCCCTTCCCAAATTCTAACACGACTCTTATAATAAAAATTCCAGCTATGTCGGACATTTTCGGTATTGCCAACCCCACGCGTACGGTCATGATATAGGCGGTTTTGTAAAATAAAAGAAGCCAAACCCAACACGTTCAATCCAATGGTTTTGGGGTCAGCAGTGCCTCACTAGCCGCCCCGATCATTCTAAGCTTTGTTTTGTCCAATCCAATGTTTTTTTTTGTTACAATGGTTACAGCCTAACGCGCCCAGATCAATGGTTACAGACTAACGCGTCCAGATGAATGGTTTATTGGCAACCGTGCCCCGCTAGCTTCCCGCGGCCAAAGACCGCACCTACACCTGACCATTCCAAACTTCGTTTTGTCCAATCCAATGGTTTTCGACAATGATTACAGCCTAACGCGCCCAGATCAATGGTACAACCTAACTCGTCCAAATCTATGGTTACAGCCTGACGCGTCCAGATCAATGATTTCTTTTGTCAATCGTGCCCCGCTAGCTTCCCGCTGCCAAAGGCCGCACGTACACCCGTCCATTCCTACCTTCCTTTTATCCAATCCAATGGTTTTTGACAATCGTTACAGCCTAACGCTTCCATATCAATAGTTTTGACAATTGTTACAGCCTAACGCCTCCGTATTCTCCTAGTGGCGGTGTATTTTATATCATACATGTTGGGCACACTGTCCTGACATCAATTTCTCGTCATATCTCGACATGTCTCGCCCTGCTGGAGTGAGCCAACATGGCCGCCGTAGTTCAAATTCAACAAGAAAGAAACACACATAATTACGTAATTTAGCACATATTTCCAGTAGGTTATATTGGTCATAATGGACCGGAATTTCAATAGATATTGTCCCCTGGAACCCCTGAAAAGGTATGAAAATCAAATATCATTTACCATCTCAGTGAAACTGTAAAAGTCAGTTTCCGGTCTCAGCCACTGGTAATGAATTATCTTCATTATTAAATTCATCCTAAGCCTCCGTGGCTTAGGCGGCAGCACGCCGGCCTCTCACCGCTGGGTCCGTGGTTCAAATCCCGGTCACTCCATGTGAGATCTGTGCTGGACAAAACGGAGGCAGACAGGTTTTTCTCCGGGTACTCCGGTTTTCCCTGTCACAATTTCATTCCAGCAACACTCTCCACTATCATTTCATTTCATCTGTCATTCATTTAATCATTGCCCCAGAGGAGTGCGTCAGGCCTCGGCAGCCGGCACAGTTCATATCCTCGCCGCTAGATGGGGGGCTTCATTCATTCCATTCCTGACCCGGTCGGAGACTGGAAACAGGCTGTGGATTTTCATTTTCATTAAATTCATCCACGTCTGTAAATGGCACTGTGCCGTACTTCATATATACTCCTACATTGCACTCAAAATTTTCCGATTTTAATATTTTACGCGAAGTAGCCTACATAAAATACACTAACTCGGTGACGATATTGCTAGCAGTTTCGTCCTGCTGATGATAAATAGCCTAGACACAGGGGCGGCCTTAGGGCGGCGTAAACGGTGCGACAGCACTGGGCGCTTTCGTATGGAGGGGGGGAAGGGGAGGAAAGGCAACGATAGATTGTCTGCGCAGAAATTAAAACCCAACCACATTATTATTATTATTATTATTTAACTCTACCCGCAAAAAAAAATTACATAATGTTTATATATACGGTATAACAGTGAGCCGGGGTATACGTATTTCAAAGGTATAGACATAGCGTGAAATTGGCACTTACCGTTCTAGAAATAATAACGAGTTGAAGCCGCAGGGTCTCTGTGAGAGCCTTCCCTATAGAACGAGCAGGCGCCGTGTGGCGGCGGGACATAGTGTAGTGGCGTGTCGAGCAAGGCCCTGGCACTAGAAGCCGAGTAGCGCCCAACTAGTTTAACATATTCACCCTTTTCAACGTATTTCATAAACATATTGACTTAAATTAATTTCAGAGAAGTTGATGGAAATGCGGTCCTTCAATTTCTAAAAAAACTGGGACCATCGTAGGAAGTTTTGGAACTCTCGCTGCAGTTCATCCTCACTGATATTTCGTAATCTATAAGTGCAGTTATTTCGTTATCGAGAGCCTTCAGAGTACCTCTCGTTTGAGGTTCCCCACAAGTAAAAATCGCACGATGGTTTTTATTCTTCGTGTGACTTCCTGAGAGGCCGAGTGCAGGTGTTTCTAGTTGACGCCAGTGGGCGACCAGCGCGTCATAATGAGGATGAAGTGATGATGATGACGTCACATAAACCTAGTTCCCGGGCCACGGGAATTAACCCCAGGAGATTAAAATCCCTAATGGCCCGGCCGGGAATCGAACCCTTGCGCCAAAGCCTAGCTCACTAACCAATCAGCCATTGAGGCAGTCATCGCACGACGCTGAAACGTACACATTTACTGCAAGACTGCTTCTTGAGAAGATTAGATTCCACTAGGAAAACTCGACGTTTTGTTCAAAACCTAACCATGTTCACGGGATACGAGATAGTCTACAGTACTTCACCCTAAGTCTTAGTTCTCTGAACTAGGGCATCTTGTCAGTTGGGAATGTAATCAATGCGGTGATTCCCAACCTGCTGTTGTGCTGTTTTTCGCCATGCGGGTATACTTTGTATGGCTGTGCGTATAGCGGATAATGTATGGAGTAAATTTGTGGATGGTTTTTAGAATATAATCCGAGCTTCTTAAATATCATTACTAGAACTCGGATGTTTATGACATGTCAATTTTTTATAATTTTAAATGGTAATGTCGACTCCGCTGGGGTCTGGTGTTACGTTACGGTGACGGGACGAAATGTACCGAGAATGCACTGAGGTGTGTGACGTCATAGTACTGCTTGAGCTTCCTCCTTTCCCCGCGCGCTCCGGTGAACGTGACGTCATCTAGCCAACTACCTCCTTTGACCTTGGTTTGCACTTGCTTTTTTTTTCTATTTTTTACATTTAAATATATATATATATATATATTTATTTTTTTGCTAACGGCCTTTGAGTTCACGCAGCATCTGTAGCATTTAAAATGATATAACTCTACTCTTTCAAACTGACTATCAGTGTTTTTTCCGTTACATTTTAGCCATGACAAACTTAAGATGATGATTCAAATTATAGCATTGAGCACAATTAACAATCCGAACTGAAAAGATTGCATCTTTCGCTGTATAACATTCATTTTAAACACAGCACATGACATACATAGCTTAAGGGACACTAGGGGTTAATTTTTCAACCTCCACATTTGTTAACAGAATGAGTTGAAATTTAAACTGCATATTAAGATTAGTAACACTAAGTCACATACCAAATTTGAAAACAATCGGATGAAATTTAATTGATTTTTTACTAATTGTATTATTATAATATACCGTGCGATCAAAATGCTCCAGGCGCAGTAGAAATTGTGTAAAACACTTGATTTTTTCATTACACATACATAAAACTAAAAGTATTATAACTTTGAGACATTTCAGGAAAGTGATACATGTGTGCTGTCAGATTAATTTCATTTTATTTGCCACCATGTTTTATAAATTCTGATATTTTGTGCCGTCTGGCCTTTCGCAAGATGTAGTTCGCAGTGGAAGTGTGTACCGATTAGCCTGGCGCTGGGCCCATTAAACCGGACTAAGGTTATGAAGGTATCAGAGGCGATGGATTGAACGTACATTCACTGCCATGTGAATGCAAGTTCTATTCGAATGCGCTATACATTATGGGCCTAGCTAAGCTTAGCCTAAAGACTAAATAAGGTACACATACTCAACACATAGGCAAAGAGGTAATTTATTGACCAAAGAGATAACATCAAGGAATGGCGAAGAAGCATTACATGCTATGAATGAGGTTAAGTGGACGACAGACATGTGATACTAGGTAAAATAACGGTCGAAAGGACCGAAACATAAATATCAAGATCGATAGGGAGAAACGATAAAGGGGGGGGGGGGGGTGGACACATCTGGGAAAGTATACTCGTAAAGAGTAAAATTACATTGTTAAAAATAAAGATTAAAAGGGCTAGACAAAGGGTCGGGGAAAGTGAGTCTACCGTCAAAGGAGCGAACGATAGCTCAAATAGCCCTGAAGGAGATGAGGGAGAGTGAGGAGGACGGAGTATTAATAAAAGCGCGCGTAGATATGACGTAAAAGAATAAACACAAAAAGGGGCAAGTAACCGATATTAAAAATAATTACAAGAAAGGTATTGCAACACAAAATAAAAGATACCCATCAAAATAAGTTACGTCAGAAAGGGATTAAGCCAAACTTATGGACTTGCATATTAAAATGCAATCCTAAGATAAGAGGCAAACAAAAAGATAAGAGATATGGCATAGGTCTTACTGTTGAACACACGTTACTCAGTAAACCAGACCAAATACCTACACAAAAAGATACGACGAAATGGGGACAAAGAATAACGGGAACGAAACAGATACTCCATGGACATACTAGAATAGGCGAAACGCCCTAGTATTCCATACAATGAGCAAAGACAAAAATACGTAACCTACCTTGATGGTATCAACATTAATCCGGCATCACGGAATTACATTAAATGAACTAGATTCGCACCTCCACGCGCACCTTTATAAAAACACAAACGAACGGGAAAAACGGATAGAAAAGAAAGGCATCTCGAAAATGAGAGCGGGTGCATAAACAAAAAGATCCTACCAGGATAGCAAAAAAACAGAAGACTGCCTAGAGAGTAACAAGGGGTTGTCACAGGTGACGAAAAAGAAGATAAAAAGGTAAGAGGTGTCACTAATCACGATTCGGCATAGCAGGAAATCACTATAACGAACCTTGATCAGCAATTATAGAAATGTCCACTGATCTGCTCGGCTATTCTGGCCAGTAATAACCAAGAAGAAAAGAGAACAATTCCGATAATTGACACGCCGAAGAAAATAGAAAAAGAAAGGGAAGACTACAGGTGAAAAAAAAACGGTTCAGATTCCCACGCACAGCCCCAAAATTTTTGTTGCGTCCACCAAAATAGACGAACAAAAATTTTGATTAAACATAAGGAAGGGAGAAGGGATTAAAAAAAAGGGGACATCACGAAAATGTGATGGGAGGGAGCCTAGAAGTAGGGGAAGACGGGGAGGACTCAGAAGAATGTACTTCGATGGAGATAAATATAAAAATCAAGGTACGAAAATTTCATAATAAGAACGTAACTTAAACCAGATAAATAAATTAGTAAAATAAAAATAAAAAACCTAGCTTCCTCGCCAAATATTATACAAAAGTTACCAAGATACAGAGTTACAATATGTAATAAATATAAGCATATCAAAAGCTGTCTTCCATAATCTCTCAAAGTAGGATGTCAGAGGGCAGATATCGATAATTAGCTAAAACAAGAAAGAACGATTAATTGAGAGCGAAATTAATTTATTCTAATAATGGGATTTAAAGTTGAGTGGCGACTACCACGATACTCCGACAAAGATTAATTAGGGACGAGGAAAATGACTAGACGTCATCTATTTAAATATTATTCGGAGGAATAACCTGAAAAGAAGTAGATAATTAAAATTGATAGCAATGCCATCTTGCGCCATCGCACGTAAACTTGAAGAAATAAGCTGAAAAACATGTCACAAGAGAAATGCACATTCAAGAGAAGAAGAAGGTACTTGCTGCAGGCAGTCATTACTTACAAGTTCCACGGTACGCCCCTGCATTGCTCACAGAGTGGAGCTTCACCAAGACCTAGTCAATTACCTGAAAAGTAATGGCATACCTTCTTGCATTGAACCTATCTTACTGATGGAAGGGAAATCAGTTGTCACCGAAGCGTAGTCTGCAGAAACAAATCTTCTTAGCCTCACGATAGGATTCGTCATCACAAAGCTCCACTAGTTTTCCAAGGGATTAGTAGCATTGCATCGAGGGCAGATTGGTTTGGTTACTCCTTGTAAACCACACCCAAAACAAAACTTCCTTTTTAGCGGAACTAAACAATCACGGTAGGTATGTGACCCTTTTAAGCAGTTCCAGCATCGAACCGGGGACGTGGAAGCATTCACATGAGGAGGGGCATTTACATCAAGGTTATGGGAACGAGGGATACTACGTTGGACATGATTCACAGCATTAACGCGAACATTAGTTCTATGTGAATTAACAGAGGCGAAGGTATTGCCTCTATTGTTGCAGTGTCGTGTCGACCAACGAGCTGGAGTAGTATTATTGCCACGTTGCCCACATGCAGGCATATCGATCTTATTACTACATTCATTCATTTTGAACGCTAATTCGGGAAACATACATTCAGAAGGCTCTGGAGGGGGGATATATCGATTACACAGTCGGGCAGTTGCTTCAAATTCACGCCCTTGAATAAGAATATCTTCAGTATCTAATACTGAAGACCGGCGAATAAACTGTTTATAGGAGGGATGTAAATTACAATAAACAGTATTAATAGTTTCACTAGAAGGCAGTGGAACTGGAAGACGAGATATTAGGATACGTATCGCTGTGACATAATCATCAATATTCACCCCGAGAGCTTGGGTACGGGAGAAAATCTCATGCTTTAAGGCATGCTCAAAGTCAGATGGCGTGAATCTCCTTTCCAAAGCATTCACGAAACTAACCCATGAACTGAAGGGATCCTGGACTAGACGGTACCATTTTAAAACGTTCCCACATAATAGCATAGGGAGGCATTGAACAATACTGTCAGGAACCAAACCATAGCATGCACACAATTCTTCAATACGTGTAGTAAATTCAAATACCGAGGAAGTGCCTTCCTCCCCCGAATATCGGACATGTCATTTGTTCACGATGTTACCAACATTTCCACTATGGAAGTTTGAGTTATGTGCTGCCGGAATAGGCAAGGTAGAAACTGGGGGGTCGAATTCCAACCAATCAAGTTTCGTCGAAGCATTGGTGTTGGCAAAATACAACGCATCACTATTAGTAGGCGACTCGATTTCACACTTGATGTCGTTATTAATATTTGTCATTACACTCGCAGAAAAGGCACGAAAATATAATTGATACAGGACTTACCTTTAACAACGAAGCCCAAATGAGTTTGCTACGGCAAGAAATTATCACCAGGATGATAATTTTTACAAAACTCCTTACCAAATCCACAACAGTTTGTTTTTCTTTTATTCACAACCAACTCCAGCCATCTTTTTGTCTCGACACATGAAAAACAAAGTACTGTCCCCGTTTACCTGGATAGTAGGCTGTCAGATATCCGCCCCCTCAATCGGAATGCCAATTATCAATCGCACCGGCACAGTTACATCAATGAAAATGGCACTGACAGATACTATCGAGATAAGAGCACAGAAGTTCACAGGAAATCATTGTGGAACACACCAAAATAGACGGGGGTTCATACTTACCGTTACTTACCTCTTAATTATCTCGGGGTTTGAGTTGACAACAGGATCACTAAAAGTCTGTTCACACAATAACCTCCACCATGACATTTAAAAATGAACCAGAAACGAAGACGAGAACTTTGAACTGTACAAAAGCTTTATTTCTAATAAAGGGTCTGATTTTACTAACACAACAAAAACAACGTGGCTATCAGTAGCCCAAGTCAATCTGACTACGTCCTCCAGTAGGACTTGCAAAAATTATTATACAACATGATATTAAACATTTTAGCTCCCAAGAGCTCCAAATAACGTAATATTCATAACACTATTGGATTGGAAAAGGACGTCAGGGTGTGACATATATAGAGCATTTGGTTTCCTTTTAATAAACATTAGAATGGTATTTATAGTCGCAAGGCCAGAGTGTGTACGACCTCACTCTCTGAGAACCATATGTTGGCACAGCTGCGGGCTACCTTCAGCCTGTTGCATACTGGTCAAATGCACTCCCTTCTCACATGCTATGTTACGTAAGAATACAGCCTGCACTCTCAAGCTTTTAAATGTCTTACAAGACAACTCACATTATATTTACGCAAATCTTTCAAGTACTTTGCACACATCCTATTGGATCATTATATTAATTTCTTAAACTTGTTAACTTCAATCCAAATGTTTAATTAGCTCCTAAATGTTTATAACAAAATCACATAAATTATTTATAACAATAAGAAATTGTTTATAATATTCGTCAAAGACAATAAAATATTATAAGCACGCCTTTAACATCACTCTCGTTCCATATTATTTTCAAAAATATTTACAGCAATTATTTACAATATTAACATTTAAATTGTTTAAATTATTAATTTAATAAATACATTAGCCACATGTTCATTCGGTTGGTAATTTTATAATCCTGTTTAATATAATCGACCAATGAAGGTTAGTTATACATATTAATGTCACAATCTGGTTTAATAAAGGTTTTAATAATGATTTGTGACGGCAACCTTCATTCAAAATCTTATCTCAAATTCTTTCAAAACTCGTGTTAATTATAACAGTAATTCACTTGATTAATTTTCAACGAACTATAACAATCTTACTCCAGCGGAAAATCCTTCGCTAACAAGTTAATGCACAATCTGCATTAAAAATATGCCCAAAATCATCATATATTAATCTATATGGCATTTAAAAACTTCCACATCACTTACAAAACTTCCACAAATAATTCTTTAACATTTATTCCTGTGGGAACTTCCTTCATATTCAAGGGCATTATACCTCAGCGACTTTCAACACGCGCTGCACTAGCGATTATACATTCATAGTTCCACTTAAAAATTTTTATAATCATTAATTGTTTCAAAACTGTTTTTCTATTTAACCTTCGTGGATTTCATTCATGAACCGAAATGAAGTCAAAACTTGCCAATCACAAACAAAATTTAATAGTGAATACGCTCATATACGCCTGTCTGGTCTATCAAAATTTAAGATTAACATCTTAAAAGAAATTGTAGTATGAAAATACTACCTTCAAATAAAGTGCGACTAAAATGCAAAGTAGTCGAATAGAATCCAATTAGACTGGGGAATGCAAACATCGTTATATAATTCTCTAATTGAGAAAAACTCCTAACAAAAGTACTTGACTTTAATGCATTCAATAATTCATTATTAAAGTTACTCTTTCACAAAAGTGTCTATGATGCAATGTTCATTCATAACTGACGATAAATGTCTGTGTTGCAATCAATACAAATAACGACTAGTATTTCCAAGATCGTCGACAACGTAAGAGATTTTAACGCTCTAAAATCATTTAAATGATCTTCCTTCTTGATGATGACAGAAAATTGTTCAAAGTAATTAAACTGGGGTAGAATTACTTTAATAAAGTGACACGCTGTCTGAATTTAAATCTGCCATAAAAATCATTAACTTACAGTCAAATCGTGACTACAAAAATATTAATTACTGAAAAATCCAAATATCAGTCTCAACTGATTCAAAATCGTTAACTATGCCCATGACATAACAATGTCTTAATAAATCGTCGAAAAATGCAAAACTCATCAAGGTGTACTGAGAATAAGAATCTCAACAAGAAAATAGGGCAAAATACATGAGGATAAAAATATGGGAAAAATAGTTGCTCAAACATTATTAGTAAACTCAAATACAATAAACGTTCACGACTACCTTATCTGCCGATTGACGTTCCAGAGGAAAATTCCCCAAAGAAGACTGCTGATGGATCCATTTCACCACGTTAAAGTTGAGCTCCATCCTCGAAATAGGAAATAGCACCCTCGGAGAATCGAACTGCTTCCTTCTCCGTGAATCGCTCTGCTCCTCGAAGACGAATAGACATCCTTCCGGCAATAAACTTCTTTGTGAGTCGGGACATCCCTGACCTCTCTTGAAAAATTCCCTGAAGTTCCAGTAGACAATCGTCATGAAGTTTTGTAGAAATTTCCGAAGAAATTATTCATATTCAGAGTATGAAATTGTTTCTATGGCTGTTCGATGGTATTCAGCCTTTAATTACGAAACATGGGTGTAGATGGTATTCACCGCATGTTCGCTTGTGTGGAATAGCAATTAGCGAAGTTCCATGTCGCTATCTTACTCCATTGAAGTATGTCCCAATTGCAATAAGCCCTTTTAGCCTTCCATTTGCTCTTCGGTTGTAGTGTCAGAAGAACAAACTGCCGTATTCAATAGCTCGTTCTGTAACCAAGCAATCTGAAGTCTTTCTACTCCACTCGCAGCGTCAGCCTTGCGTTGATTCTGGCTATACAAAAAGTGCTTCTCTTGTGGCGAGATAATCACTTTTGTCAGTCGTATAAAACTGCTAATATCTTTTAAACGAATCGGTCGAAATTGTTCAGCTTTTCTCTATAACTGCATGTAGCAATGCACAATACAATTATCTTATCGGAGACCGCTAACTGTTCGAAGCTAAACTTATAGAAGCTTTCTAAGGTCCGTTTCAACTTCACCTAGTTTGACCTGAATCTCGTTAATATAGTGGCCTCGCCACGCGTTATAAAAACGATTCTTTTCACTGCTGTTCACTTCGACGTCTCACTATAATGAATGTATAAGAAAAGAACTTTCACAAATATACTTTGATGATCTGACAATGAGATCTCAGAATAATCGGAGAACGAAAGAGGCTCCTCTCTTCTGCGCAAGCCCTTTTATTAACTTCCCGAGGGGCGTTTCCATCCCTTCCAAAGCGTGATACTGCGTCATCGCTGAAACTTCCAACTTCGTTAATACATGACGGATTTTCAAAATTCAAAAACTGAAAATAAATTTCACCAAAATTCCAAATCAATGCTTCTACTGCAAATGGATTTCCACAATTCTGCATTCCAAAAGTAATAAAAATACCATAGTTTCAGCAATCTCCGTCTTCCTTTAAACTATCGTTCATTGGTTCATGCCTCTCCTCCAATAGCATAGTTTCTTCCTCAGCAGAATTCCTCGTTTCCTGCGACTGCGTCGTACATCTTGGAACATTCTGGACTAAAAGCTGACGTCACTGAGAATCTCGGCTCAAGTAGCTTGCTGGCATAACATTTACGTCATCCGTGCTTACGTCATGACTACCCACGTCATAACTATGACAGCCATAACTCTAATTATAATTTCAAATATAGCCACCGTGGTCTCTATATAATTCAATTACGGGGGCATTCTCCTCTCACCACGTTTTAAAAACAGTTGCAAATTGTTTTTAAACTCAATGTTACAAGTATCTCAACTCTCTTGAACACGAAATTGAATTATTACTGGCTTACTCTAGGATAGTATCTTTTTAAATTTCCAGCATTGAACTTGCCGTAAACGACATTATTCTCATCGTCGTAGAGTTCATAACAGTTGTTTCTTAATCATAAATTTCTTCTACTCTGGGTTGTGTGTGGTTAATGTATTCTTTCCTCTCTACTTTCTCTTCTGACCAGTATTTCTATTTTCAAAGTTCTGCTGGCTCGTAGAAGGACCAGGATCGATTACAACATCCTGCCTTTTCTTTTGATTGTCAGCTTCTTTATCCCTTAATTCTTTTAAGTATTGCTGGCTTTCCTTTTCTCTTTGCTGATACTGATCAGGTGTCATAACCTGACCTTGGGTATTCTGGTTTCTATTTTGGTTTTGGTTATTCCTATTATAGTTACGGTTATACCCATTATTGTTGTAATATCTGCCTCTTCCATTGTAGTTTCCTCGGTTGTAGTTCCAACCTCTTCTCTGTTGATACGGTCGGTAACCTTGTGATCTGTAATTTCTAAACTGATTATTCCTGTGAGGACCTACATTGTCAGTTTTCTCCTCCTCTGGCTTGTCAGTTTGTTGGACTTGGTCCATATATACCGTATTGATTTCTTTAAATTCCTGCCTTTGACCTTTCTGGACTACGTTAGGCATTAGACTTGTGTAGTCTAACCTTCTTAGTAATTCATCCATGCTGGATAAATCCCTGATGTTGGACGAAATTATAAGTCTCCTCACCTCAACTGGCAGCATACGAGAAATCGCATCTATTAGTTGCTCCGTGGACAATGGGGGTTGCAAAAATCTCAAGCGGGACAACTGACTCGTAAAGAAATCAGCGTACCTCGTTGGAAGAGTACCTGAGTATTTTCTTGAATACACCTCCGCTCTTAACGAATTCTGCGCTTCTATGGACCAAAATCGTTTGATTAATGCCTCTGCAAACTCGTCAAAGTAACTGAATGTGTATCTAAATGCGCGAAACCATTCAAGGGGTCCTCCAATCAGATATCTCTCTACTATCTTCATCTCTCTCTCTCTGGGAATGTGAGCTTCGATGAAATAATCTTTGAGATTCCTTACATACTCTATAGGTGTCAAACTATCAGTGTTACTGAATTTTTGTGGTTTGTCCTCGAAATTCCTGATGACCGTCACGTTCCTCGGATATGAATCCGGATAGTTTTTCCCACTATCTCGATAATTCCACTCAGGTTCCATATTCCTCTCGTCATCCTCCTCTCTGAATCTGGATACACGTTCTTCAGGAGTCACGTCTCTTTCTTCTGGCTCTAGGTGACATCTTCTGGTATACTTCCTATTCAATTCGCAAGCTAAGCCTTCTGTATCCTTGTCGGTGATTTCTGTTAAGACTTTCTTGACTATCTCTTCTTTGTAGTTCTCCATTAAACTAGCCTCTCCTAACTTCAAATTTTTCAGTTTACTCGTCGTTTCATTTACATCCGAGACAACTTTATGCATCTGTTCCTCTAATGTAGATTTTAAAGTTTGCATATCCTGATCTAGTTGTGTTCTATCGTCAACTTGTTTTTCGGATAGCGAATTTATCCTGACACTTAAATCTTTCCTAATCTGTACTACCTCATTGTTAATTTCTATCTGCGTACTGGCAAGTTTTCTTTCAATCCTTTCCTGAATTTGGGTTACATGTTCCCCACTTGACTTATTCCACTCGTCTTTCCATACCGCTACGTTTGCTGTTAACATTTCGGCTATGTCTACTTCGATATCCTCTTTTAATACTCTATTGTGGTCTAATACCTGTGTTCTCATGACCTCTACATCATACTTCAACTCTGCTAAAGACGTTGTTGTTCTAACTGATTCATCGACTAATCTAGTCGCTAATGCAGTTATATTACGCGTACAAAGAGTTTTTGAGTTTTCGATTTCTTCCCTGACTTTATTTACATCAGTTTGGACTTTAGTGATATCTACGAAAACTGTGTTGACCTCTACCTGAATCTTAGTTATGTCACTTTGCACCTCAGTTATATCCGCACGAACATTATTAATGTCTACCTGAACATTGGATACATCAGTTCTAGCTTTTTGAATTTCTTTTTGGACTTCCTCGACCTTGTCTTGGACAGTCGCTACATCGTTTTTAACAACAACTACTTCGGCTCTAGCACAAGAAATATCCCCTCGGACATTAGCTACATCTAAATTTAACATTGTAAGGTCTCTCTGTACCTTAGACACATCATTTTTAACATCAGACACATTTGTGCGGATGTCACTTACAGTATTTTCAATTCCTAGGGTATTAATCTGTAAACGCGACATATTATCCTCCAAATTAGCAGCACTAGTATGAAGAACCTTCATATTCTCCTCCATTCGACTAGTATTCCTAGCTTCCATCTCCTTCATACTACTATTCAAATTAGCAGACATATTACTAGCATTCTCCTCCATCCTTGCATTCAAATTAGCAGAAAAATTACTAACATTCTCCTTCATGCTTTCATTCAACATCTGCTTCATACTACTAGTCATGCTTGCTTTCAAATTAGCAGACATCTCCCTTGCACTTTCATTCATGCTAGCTTTCAATTCTTCTAACATCAACCTCATACTTTCACCTGCCATTACAATATTATTCAAAAATGGATTGCTGTAGGGACATACATCAAAAGAGCAAAATAACAACATTTGAGCAACACTTTTCACCATATATAATTTTGATCAATTTTCTGTCTTAAATCTAACTTATAACTACCTTATAATTAACCTTCGAAGATACTTCATGTTGAAACAAACTCAAGCACATGTTCAAATTTCTCTGGCACATTTTAAAATATCCTAACACAAATAATTTACATTTACAATCCAAATAATTTAATTTTATCTTTAATATGACTAAAATGTCATAAGCCGGTCAAATAAAATAAGATTCCAGATTATAGGCGATTTTTCTAAGTTTCCTGCCCATTTAACCTTTCTCAAGTTGTATAAGATCTGATCTTTTCTGAGTGTAATTTTCCTAACACAATACAACATTTAATTCCTATATAATCACACTCTTAAATACTACAATTGGCCTAGACATCTAACAAAGAATCAACCTCCTTATTTGAGTCTAATCGAACCCTACGTTTTAGGTGCGAATCTTTCTATTGTTCAACCTGGTGATCCAGTTTTGTCGAATTCGAGCCACGTATTAGGGTCAATCTTTCTGTTGACTCAGCCCCACGCTCTTGGGTCGCCAATCTTTCTGTCCCCGTTTACCTGGATAGTAGGCTGTCAGATATCCGCCCCCTCAATCGGATTGCCAATTATCAATCGCACCGGCACAGTTACATCAATGAAAATGGCACTGACAGATACTATCGAGATAAGAGCACAGAAGTTCACAGGAAATCATTGTGGAACACACCAAAATAGACGGGGGTTCATACTTACCGTTACTTACCTCTTAATTATCTCGGGGTTTGAGTTGACAACAGGATCACTAAAAGTCTGTTCACACAATAACCTCCACCATGACATTTAAAAATGAACCCGAAACGAAGACGAGAACTTTGAACTGTACAAAAGCTTTATTTCTAATAAAGGGTCTGATTTTACTAACACAACAAAAACAACGTGGCTATCAGTAGCCCAAGTCAATCTGACTACGTCCTCCAGTAGGACTTGCAAAAATTATTATACAACATGATATTAAACATTTTAGCTCCCAAGAGCTCCAAATAACGTAATATTCATAACACTATTGGATTGGAAAAGGACGTCAGGGTGTGACATATATAGAGCATTTGGTTTCCTTTTAATAAACATTAGAATGGTATTTATAGTCGCAAGGCCAGAGTGTGTACGACCTCACTCTCTGAGAACCATATGTTGGCACAGCTGCGGGCTACCTTCAGCCTGTTGCATACTGGTCAAATGCACTCCCTTCTCACATGCTATGTTACGTAAGAATACAGCCTGCACTCTCAAGCTTTTAAATGTCTTACAAGACAACTCACATTATATTTACGCAAATCTTTCAAGTACTTTGCACACATCCTATTGGATCATTATATTAATTTCTTAAACTTGTTAACTTCAATCCAAATGTTTAATTAGCTCCTAAATGTTTATAACAAAATCACATAAATTATTTATAACAATAAGAAATTGTTTATAATATTTGTCAAAGACAATAAAAATATTATAAGCACGCCTTTAACATCACTCTCGTTCCATATTATTTTCAAAAATATTTACAGCAATTATTTACAATATTAACATTTAAATTGTTTAAATTATTAATTTAATAAATACATTAGCCACATGTTCATTCGGTTGGTAATTTTATAATCCTGTTTAATATAATCGACCAATGAAGGTTAGTTATACATATTAATGTCACAATCTGGTTTAATAAAGGTTTTAATAATGATTTGTGACGGCAACCTTCATTCAAAATCTTATCTCAAATTCTTTCAAAACTCGTGTTAATTATAACAGTAATTCACTTGATTAATTTTCAACGAACTATAACAATCTTACTCCAGCGGAAAATCCTTCGCTAACAAGTTAATGCACAATCTGCATTAAAAATATGCCCAAAATCATCATATATTAATCTATATGGCATTTAAAAACTTCCACATCACTTACAAAACTTCCACAAATAATTCTTTAACATTTATTCCTGTGGGAACTTCCTTCATATTCAAGGGCATTATACCTCAGCGACTTTCAACACGCGCTGCACTAGCGATTATACATTCATAGTTCCACTTAAAAATTTTTATAATCATTAATTGTTTCAAAACTGTTTTTCTATTTAACCTTCGTGGATTTCATTCATGAACCGAAATGAAGTCAAAACTTGCCAATCACAAACAAAATTTAATAGTGAATACGCTCATATACGCCTGTCTGGTCTATCAAAATTTAAGATTAACATCTTAAAAGAAATTGTAGTATGAAAATACTATCTTCAAATAAAGTGCGACTAAAATGCAAAGTAGTCGAATAGAATCCAATTAGACTGGGGAATGCAAACATCGTTATATAATTCTCTAATTGAGAAAAACTCCTAACAAAAGTACTTGACTTTAATGCATTCAATAATTCATTATTAAAGTTACTCTTTCACAAAAGTGTCTATGATGCAATGTTCATTCATAACTGACGATAAATGTCTGTGTTGCAATCAATACAAATAACGACTAGTATTTCCAAGATCGTCGACAACGTAAGAGATTTTAACGCTCTAAAATCATTTAAATGATCTTCCTTCTTGATGATGACAGAAAATTGTTCAAAGTAATTAAACTGGGGTAGAATTACTTTAATAAAGTGACACGCTGTCTGAATTTAAATCTGCCATAAAATCATTAACTTACAGTCAAATCGTGACTACAAAAATATTAATTACTGAAAAATCCAAATATCAGTCTCAACTGATTCAAAATCGTTAACTATGCCCATGACATAACAATGTCTTAATAAATCGTCGAAAAATGCAAAACTCATCAAGGTGTACTGAGAATAAGAATCTCAACAAGAAAATGGGGCAAAATACATGAGGATAAAAATATGGGAAAAATAGTTGCTCAAACATTATTAGTAAACTCAAATACAATAAACGTTCACGACTACCTTATCTGCCGATTGACGTTCCAGAGGAAAATTCCCCAAAGAAGACTGCTGATGGATCCATTTCACCACGTTAAAGTTGAGCTCCATCCTCGAAATAGGAAATAGCACCCTCGGAGAATCGAACTGCTTCCTTCTCCGTGAATCGCTCTGCTCCTCGAAGACGAATAGACATCCTTCCGGCAATAATCTTCTTTGTGAGTCGGGACATCCCTGACCTCTCTTGAAAAATTCCCTGAAGTTCCAGTAGACAATCGTCATGAAGTTTTGTAGAAATTTCCGAAGAAATTATTCTTATTCAGAGTATGAAATTGTTTCTATGGCTGTTCGATGGTATTCAGCCTTTAATTACGAAACATGGGTGTAGATGGTATTCACCGCATGTTCGCTTGTGTGGAATAGCAATTAGCGAAGTTCCATGTCGCTATCTTACTCCATTGAAGTATGTCCCAATTGCAATAAGCCCTTTTAGCCTTCCATTTGCTCTTCGGTTGTAGTGTCAGAAGAACAAACTGCCGTATTCAATAGCTCGTTCTGTAACCAAGCAATCTGAAGTCTTTCTACTCCACTCGCAGCGTCAGCCTTGCGTTGATTCTGGCTATACAAAAAGTGCTTCTCTTGTGGCGAGATAATCACTTTTGTCAGTCGTATAAAACTGCTAATATCTTTTAAACGAATCGGTCGAAATTGTTCAGCTTTTCTCTATAACTGCATGTAGCAATGCACAATACAATTATCTTATCGGAGACCGCTAACTGTTCGAAGCTAAACTTATAGAAGCTTTCTAAGGTCCGTTTCAACTTCACCTAGTTTGACCTGAATCTCGTTAATATAGTGGCCTCGCCACGCGTTATAAAAACGATTCTTTTCACTGCTGTTCACTTCGACGTCTCACTATAATGAATGTATAAGAAAAGAACTTTCACAAATATACTTTGATGATCTGACAATGAGATCTCAGAATAATCGGAGAACGAAAGAGGCTCCTCTCTTCTGCGCAAGCCCTTTTATTAACTTCCCGAGGGGCGTTTCCATCCCTTCCAAAGCGTGATACTGCGTCATCGCTGAAACTTCCAACTTCGTTAATACATGACGGATTTTCAAAATTCAAAAACTGAAAATAAATTTCACCAAAATTCCAAATCAATGCTTCTACTGCAAATGGATTTCCACAATTCTGCATTCCAAAAGTAATAAAAATACCATAGTTTCAGCAATCTCCGTCTTCCTTTAAACTATCGTTCATTGGTTCATGCCTCTCCTCCAATAGCATAGTTTCTTCCTCAGCAGAATTCCTCGTTTCCTGCGACTGCGTCGTACATCTTGGAACATTCTGGACTAAAACCTGACGTCACTGAGAATCTCGGCTCAAGTAGCTTGCTGGCATAACATTTACGTCATCCGTGCTTACGTCATGACTACCCACGTCATAACTATGACAGCCATAACTCTAATTATAATTTCAAATATAGCCACCGTGGTCTCTATATAATTCAATTACGGGGGCAGTACCATATTGCCAACTTACACATACAGTTGGACGTATTTGTGGGCTAAGCGGTCCTCTTATGTCATTTTGGGGAATGAAACTAGGTGTAGAGCGATACATTCGAATAGCGATCAAGCTCTGCCTACCATTTGTGCCGTCTGGCCTTTCGCAAGATGTAGTTCGCAGTGGAAGTGTGTACCGATTAGCCTGGCGCTGGGCCCATTAAGCCGGACTAAGGTTATTAAGCTATCACAGGCGATGGATTGAATGTACATTCACTGCCATGTGAATGCAAGTTCTATTCGAATGCGCTATATATTATGGGCCTAGCTTAGCTTAGCCTAAAGACTAAATAAGGTACACATACTCAACACATAGGCAAAGAAGAGGTAATGTATTGACCAAAGAGATAACATCAAGGAATGACGAGGAAGCATTACATGCTATGAATGAGGTTAAGTGGACGACAAACATGTGATACTAGGTAAAACAACAGTCGAAAAGACCGAAACGTAAATGTCAAGATCGATAGGGAGGAACGATAAAGGGGGGGGGGGGGGGGGACACAACTGGGAAAGTATACTCGTAAAGAGTAAAATTACATTGTGAAAAATAAAGATTAAAAGGGCTAGACAAAGAGTCGGGGAAAGTGAGTCTAACGTCAAAGGAGCGAACGGTAGCTCAAGTAGCCCTGAAGGAGATGAGGGAGAGCGAGGAGGACGGAGTATTAATAAAATCGCTCGTAGATATGACGTAAAAGAATAAACAAAAAAAGGGGCAAGTAACCGATATTAAAAATAATTACGAGAAAGGTATTGCAACACAAAATAAAAGATACCCATCAAAATAAGTTACGTCAGAAAGGGATTAAGCCAAACTTATGGACTTGCATATGAAAACGCAATCCTAAGATAAGAGGCAAACAAAAAGATAAGAGATATGGCATAGGTCTTACTGTTGAACACACGTTACTCAGTAAACCAGACCAAATACCTACACAAAAAGATACGATGAAATGGGCACAAAGAATAACGGGAACGAAACAGATACTCCATGGACATACTAGAATAGGCGAAACGCCCTAGTATTCCATACAATGAGCAAAGACAAAAATACGTAACCTACCTTGATGGTATCAGTATTAATCCGGCATCACGGAATTACATTAAATGAACTAGATTCGCACCTCTACGCACACCTTTATAAAAAGCGCAAACGAACGGCAAAAACGGATAGAAAAGAAAGGCATCTCGAAAATGAGAGCGGGTGCATAAACAAAAAGATCCTACCAGAATAGAAAAAAAACAGAAGACTGCCTAGAGAGTAACAAGGGGTTGTCACAGGTGACGAAAAAGAAGATAAAAAGGTAAGAGGTGTCACTAATCACGATTCGGCATAGCAAGAAATCACTATAACGTACCTTGATCAGCAATTATAGAAATGTCCACTGATCTGCTCGGCTATTCTGGCCAGTAATAACCAAGAAGAAAAGAGAACAATTCCGATAATTGACACGCCGAAGAAAAGAGAAAAAAGGGAAGACTACAGGTGGAAAAGAAAAACGATTCAATTTTTTCATAGTTTTTTTGGTCTGTAATTTACAAAGTGACTGGAGATATAGCCATGTAATTTTACAACACATGTATTTCTGAATATCCAGTGATATTTTGAGTAAAATTGGCGAATATCTCACGAACATGGAGCATTTTCATTACCTAAAGATGTCGTTATGGGGGTTGAAGCCATTTTTCAGTGTTGCCTTAGTAAACAAAAGTTAGGTGCTTTTCAGTCGGTCAATACGAATGTACCCAAATGAGTTGGGTTATACCCTAATCCTGAAAAAATACATGAGATTAGTGAATACACTAGGATGACAAGTTTCGATCGTCAAGCGATCATTATAGATCCATTACACTTAGGCTATAAAATCTGTCTGAAAATACGGGTGAAAGTATTTACAATATGTACAATAATTTAGCTGCAGTATTGGTAATGCAACTCGTCAGTATTTGTTATACGATGTTTTGGTGAGATGCTAGAAGTGGTGATAGAACTCCGGAATTTGTCTGTTTGGAGTGACTATGTGGTTGTTGTGATTGGTCAATTCTGATAGTACTGTATTGTACAGGCTACTTATCTGGTTAGGGGTCTTGTGCAGTCCAGCAGCAAGCAGTTCACTTGGACACTGGTAACACGCGACTGACTTGTATTCTATCTCGTTGGGCTGCTTCCCCCTCCCTCAGCCCGTATTTCTACGTGCTGTGTGTACCAAGTGCAGGTGTACCTGTAGTGGGTTGGCAAGTTTACACATGATAGTGTATGTAATTGTATTCAGGACGGTCTTCAACTATAAAAGACCTTGGAATCAATTCTCGCCACGCATAAACTAGTAGCCATATACGCGCTTCCGGTCTCTGAGAATGTCCCGACACCTTAAATACTGCCATGAATACCGGCCTAGGTTTATCGAAGGAAAGGTACATCATACATCCTGATCCAAATAACATTTTCCTATTAAAATCCACTTTTTTCCCCCTTTTTAAAATCTAGCATGGCTGTATCGTTATGTTGTGTTTTGTTTCCGACAGGGTGTGTTTTTAATAGAGTGAAGAGGGGTGTGTACCAAAGAATGCATTTTTCAGTGCATTAATGAAGATGTCGGCGATTAGCCAGTTTAGTGGTGACCCCATCGCTAGGCCCTCCGTTTGTGTGTACATTGTATTGTCTAATTGAAGCACGTTTGGGCTGAGTACGACGCCCAGTAATCTCATATCCTCTTCAGTTTCTTTTGCCGAGTTGTTGGATTTTAAATTATTTTCGATAGTGTTGATTGCTTTATTAATTGGAATATTGGTGTACATGTTAGTTATATCGAAGGATACTAGCCGCAAGATAGGTTTCATTTGTATCATGTTCAATGCAGTTACTAATTCCATTGTGCTCTTTACAGAATTGTTTCTGTCTCCAGGAAAGTGTGTTAATTTAAATTATTGGGGTTGTTTCTTTTGGCTTGGTGTATCTCGATTGCTTCCTTTATGTCAAGAGCTCTGCCTCTCGGTTCGTGATGAATTATTTTTAAGTCGGTGTAAATGTTAATGAACTGTGTCCCGCGTCGCACATGTGTTCGCATACGGCTGAGTGTGTCCCGTATTTTATCGCATTTCTATGTTCATGGAAACGTGTATCCACTCCTCTTCTGCTCTGCCCGATGTAATTATCTTGACAACCTGTGACTTGGCACGTAATAGAATATACCCCTGACATTGAATACGGGTCTTGTTTATTTAGATTACAATTTCGCAGATGCTTACCGGTTGTGTTATTCGTTGTGAATGCTATTTTTATGCCTTGTTTTTGAACAGAATAGTGATTTTATATGTGTTCGCATTCGCATAATTGAAATGCGCGAATTTTTTCTCTTTATTGTCCGGCTTTGGAATAGTTTTATCTTTATTTTTATGTCTGGCTACAATTTGACCTATTTTGTTGGGCGGGAAATTGCTTTCCTTTGCTATTTGCTTGAATACTCTTATTTGCTTATTATAATTGTCTTATGACATGGGAATGTTTAAAGCCCTGTGCACCATTGAATTGAACCCCGCTAATTTATGCGTACTGGGGAGATTGGACTGATTGTGGATTGCATGCGACGTTTGTGTGGCTTTTCGGAATATGGAATATGAAAGCTCATTGTCTTTACGTTCGATGGTTATGTCGAGAAAACTTATTAGCCTATTTTCATCTTATGAAAAAAAAAATAGGCGTATGATATCACCTTTTGTCCGTGTGTCTGTCTGTGTGTGCGCGTGTGTGTGATTTGTGTGTGTGTGTCCCTAATAACTTCTAAACGGCTGGAGCGATTTCAATGAACCTCGGTAAGATCATAGCGCCATTCCAGCGGACCGCAACCGTGCCCTTTAAATTTTATTCTGTTGCACCAATCCAATATCGCGGCTGTGCGAAATATTTCACGAGCATTCAGTGTATCCGAAACCATTACAGATATCACCCTGAAATTTTGTGCGGAGATAAAGGGCACTACTAGAAGTTTACCTACCATGGATCACCATGTGTTCCAGCAAATTATTCTTCCGTGAAAAGTTTGCTCCGCAAGTAATACATGAATGTGGTCTTAAACCACTATGCAACATCATGTGTATTTTCAATTCACATTTGCGATTAAAGTTTGACCGGCATATAGTACATGAATAAGGCTTTATAATACTACGGATAGTCACGTGTCTATTCAAATGGCCGATTTGGGTGAAGTTAGCTCCACACCTACCACAGGAATATGGCTTAAGACCACTATGAATAAACATGTGTTTCTCGAAATTAACTTTCCGATCAAAGTCTGCTCCGCAAGTGTGGCATATGTATGGTATTTTTCCGCGATGAGTTGACTTTTCTATCTTCATGTTACCATATTGATTGAGTGACGCTCCGAATGTATCTCTTGTTAGTGTGTTCACCGATCTGTTGAAGATAGAATGTTCCTGGGTAGAGTTCGTAATGCTCGAACTACTGTCTGTCGGTTAATAGCCACTATCATTATAATATCAAGTCTCATAGCTCTAACAATTCAGGACAAGTACACATTAATTGTATGCAACTAAAACATTCTGTAAAGATACAATTTCATTACACACATTATCGTAGACGTAGATTTAAAGGTATAAATGAAATGCATCTTATGATGATCGAAACTAGTTATCCACGAGATTATTTTAACCTCATGTAATTTGTTTTAGGCTTTGGGAATATCACCCTATACAATATGCAAACATTCGTGTTCACCAACTGAAAAGCATTTAATTTCGCTTTGTTAGATGACAAGAGAAACGGATTAATACATTTGCGATCACGAGATCTAACTAGTCAAACATTAACTGGTGGACTTTCAGCACTTTCATTTCTATGCAATTTTCCTCATATAAGAGGAACTGAGCTCGCTTCTACTCTTCAATGATGTGGTGTTCACGCAGTGAACATATATTATACAGACAATTCTGTTTTCAATGTTGGAGATATTGGATTAACAGATTTTCCGGATGAAAGTGTTAATCCTTTTACAGCACGAAAGAAGCGATTGTGCATATGTGACACAGTGGATGCATGCGCCATCGCCATATTATAAGTGGAATTCCTGGGTTTGAAACCCTGTTTCATTACAAGCATGTGGCTAAGCCTGGTAAGAGAGTTTCCTTACAGTATCAATTTACTGCAAGCGAAACAGGGCTCCTTCACAGCTCGCCTTACAGGAAGCACATTAGTTTTGATACTGCCATTAGATATTTTATTTCACACAGTCAGCTTCCAAATCTAATTAGTTGTATCATGTAACTAAATCTTAGCGTGTCAACCCTTAAGCCCTCTGTATTACCACAATAGTTCTTATGAACTCCGTTACGTATCAATATGCTTACGAAGGTATATCTGGTACACGCGAGTCTCGCAGACTCAGCGACCCCCCCCCCCCCCGTTTTCGAGTACTGTAATTGCAATTTTAACCAATCGAAACGGGAGATTATTATGACCAGTGGAGAAAACTTGAAGTGGTGGGGATGCAAGTAATGTGTTATAATGGAATGTATTGGGCCGCTCATGGCCTGTTTTACTGTGAACATCTAACCGGGAGGCCTGTGACGGTCCATCACCGAAGAAAGGCTGGTATCAGGACCAACGCTCATGCGTTGCTCAACTTAAAAGTTTATGGTAAGAATCTTACGTAACACCCAGTAATCGTTTAACCAGAACGATTAGGCATCACTGCTAGGATTGCTGATAAATTACACTCTGGCTTATTATAACGCTTATTAACAAAAATATATTGATGTTCTAACCAGTGTAGGTTTAGATAAGAAAGTGGATATTTAGCTTCCACGCATATCTTAATTCTAACCCCATTTGCCTTGAGTGGAATAATATAAGGCCCTGAACAATAATCACCATCCACCCCATCTCCCTGAATATAAATTACAAGTAACGACTGTCTCAGCTCTGGGAGATCCTTATTTTTCACAATATCTGGTCGTGGAAACAGGTGAAATTCGGCTCTTGGTTTTAGTGTTTCGCCGGGTACTCAATTGACTTATAATTCATGTGTAGTAAACAGCTACGTACCTGGCCAGACACGGTTGAGAGCCGGCGTTCACTTGCATGGCATAAAGCCTCGTCCGCCTTATCGTTACAGATTGGTGGCAGCGATGGGTGGGATACTTGTAAGTTGATTTTATCGCTTCAGTCATCCCCTTACCCACATCTCAGAGAGTCTCAGAGCAGTCATTGTTGTTGTCTTGTGATTTTATAGATATTAAAAAAAACGTAATATAGCCTAATGGCGTACTAATATATCTCTTTAGTACTGTCTAACATTCATTTTGATACGTTTTCTTGCATGTAATGTCCAAGATTTGTCTCCGTTTGTTGCAAATAACGGTGTCTACAATCGTGTGAATTTAATAGATGATATCGTAGGAAATGTGTTCAGTGTCCAATTACGTCGTGTGTTAGGATTGTATAGGTTCATTGTAAACATTCGTTTGAGTGATTGTTTTGATTTAATATATTTCATTTGATTTGATTTTGCTTGATTTAATTTAATTTAAATTGATTTAATTGTACCATGGCTACCAACGTAAGCATAGATGGACAGGAAGTCACCTTACAGGAAGCTATTGACATGTTGATGGACCGTGTTAATGTTAATAACGAAAGTAGATCCGAATTTAATGTTACGATCCCCGTAGAATTACCTTCAGATCGTCCAAACTGAACAGGAACGATCCCGGTATTTGATCCTAGCTTACGTCAGAGCCGAGTAACAGACTTACTAGACGCCATACAGGAGGTAGGAGATTTGAATGGTTGGCGTGATCACGACAAAATTTGTCTCGCTAAGCAAAAACCCGCAGGTTCGGCCCTCACATACGTAAAATTGTCCCTTAAGCACGTAGTATTTAATTCTTATCAAGAATTTCACAAAAAATTGCATGAGAGATTTACAAAGGGAACATATACCAGATCTTACTTTGAAAAGTTAACCAGTGCAAAGCAGAAGGCAGAAGAACCCATACAAGATTACTCAGAACGACTTCCGGCAATAGACCAGGGTATTATCTGGCATGAATTATGATTCGCCCCGAGCAGCTGACTTAGTAGATTCTCAAGTGCTGACAGCATTTCTTAAAGAACTGTCCGGTCAGGTAGGATTCTACACGCTTCTTCATTTACCCCCTCCCACATGTCTGAGCGACGCAGTCTTAATTGCCCTTTCTCGCACACGACACCTAGGTTCGACACCTGTACCTCCTAAAAATGAACACAGAGTGTTGGTTACCAATGAAGATCGCTCACGATGCGGTAAGCATGGTCATATCGCACGACATTGCATGCCTAAGGAACCTGCTCGGCACAGGATGCGAACCAGCAACATTTCACGAGAGATGTTGAATGTTTTTCTAGTCATAAGAAGGGTCATACGAGTCATGAATGTAGAAACAGAAACCCTAACAATGTAGAGACACGTACTCAGAATTACCCAAATGGTCAAGAGGTCTCGATGAAGACCGCGGTTCAATAACCTCGCAGGTAAATCGCGATGAAATTAAACTGACACGGAATGCGATAACAGCGCAAACCCAGTCGTAGCGGTTGGATCCCAAATTGATAACAGTAAAATAGATGAGTATGCGAATGAATTGGTGTGCTTTGGAACTATAGAAGATGTGACAGGAACTATTGTTATTTGCACTGGAGAACAGGTTTCATTATTACAGAGAGGAGTTTCCAAAATGCCTATATTAAAGAATAGCTTAAAAATCAAAGGAATTTCAGAAGCATTACTAGAAGTGTACGGCGAGCAACGCGTATTACTGGACTTAGGTCCAAAATTTAGCGTCTTAATGGCAACATTTTTAGTAGTCGACTTCCCGGCAGGTTACCTAGCGGTTATAGCCGTTGATATGCTTAGCAACTGGGATACTCTCATTGATGTAGCCCTTCGCGAAGTATATCTTAAAGGACGAAGTTCGATCGAGATAACGCGTAGGTTGACTTCTGTTGTCATACCTTGTATAGTAAAATTGGAAAGCGCCCTATCTCGGGAAGCAAAAACCATGAGTGAACCGCTTACTTCTTGAACGTGTGAAGAAGACTTTCGTCACCCTTATTCAGTTAACCACCAAGGCGTGATCGGTAGTACATCGAGGTCATCAATTCATCAATACCAACCCCCAGTACGAAAAGGAGAGCCACAACTTCGATAACGAAGAGAACGGGTAACATAAAGGAAACCTATTACTGTAAGGCAATGTTTTAAATTTCAAAACTGTACAATAACTAACTATATATATTGTACGAATAAGCCCCTTGTCATGTTCATGAACTCATTAACATTTATCCCATGAGGAAATCCCTTGAAAATAGATAAATGAAAATAATATGTACTAGATTCACTGGATAGAAATGTATCACTTGACAGTGTAAATTATTGCATTCTTAAGTAAATAGAAAAACATTTTTGTTGCTGTCATTTTTGCATATAGAAAGACCCTAGATTCATGTATTCTTGGAACCTCTCCCATCTTTCTTGATACTGCTAGTGCTTATAATGTATTTTTTTTATGTTGATACAGGACGAGAACAAGGTGAGGTCGAGTCACGCTTGCAGAGATAGATGAAGAAATCAACAGCCATATTGCTGAATAGAAGACCCATGTTCAGTCAAGAAGAAGATGATTGAGAGAGGTCCAGTTACGCACCGCGACTTGTCGGACAACAAGAGAGACGCAACAATTCATTTAAAGCGAGTGATATATGTGTTTAGTTGTAAGCTCACAAAATGAAAAGACACTAATAGAAAGAACACATACAATTACATTCTATAATGTTATATGTGACAGATATTGTAATCCTGTAAAAATATGTCCCATTGGAGGACACATGTTAACCAAAATCTGATGGCAAATTTAATATGCAACTAAGTCTTATAATGCGTAAAGCAGTGAAGTCTAAACGAACTATGGGTTCAATTGTAAGCATTGCTATATAGAAATTCAGATATTTAACTCAAAAGTCGTATGAGATCCTCTCGTTATAGTAATATTCTATTCTTTTTAAATATAGTTAGTTCTTCAAAATGTTATCAAAATTTTCCTCCTAAGTAAATTGATACGAAATCTTTATATTCTGCGTATCAGTTTATGCTAAAACTACTTAGGGTACTTGATGATGAGCCCGCTGAGCTCATGCTCAGTGATATTTTTCATTGCAACGTATTTTGTTAATGGGATGCATCATCCTTGAACGCATCCGAAGAGAAGCCATGCCGCTGACATGCCTGGAGATGATTATGGTTGCACATTTGACTTTGAAGAAATCTACTTTATTTTTATCTGAGTCCTTATTAACATGTCTCAACTTTCTACAAGGCTCAGATCATCTTATTTCGTAATTCTGCATATTTTAAACATTCAGGTGAATGTGTTTTTATTTTACGTTAAGGTATTATCTTTGCAGACACGCGAACCGGAAGGAATTAGTCGCTGAATGACTCAAGTATTCACTAGATCCAGCAACGGCGAACGCCACACCTTGCATTCGAGTATGGTTTACCGTCCATATAGGACGTGTTGTATAGTCCGTCTTGCTAAGACGAGGAAACAGTCCACCAGTAGGCGAAGAATATAATCAACGCTCATCGTTGTGTCTTTATGAATTTATTAGTGTGCAATCGAGTGGAATTTAAAGCCTGTATGTGGTTAAACGATAATATCAGTGAATTTGTGAAAAACAGTGAAAATCCTTACGCCGTGGAACACCATATTTTAACCACGTGCTCTATGAAATACTATGTCCACGAGGGACACGAAATATATTAGAATCTGTGAACAAATAATCGATCAAGTGTTTTGTTTGAACGCCACAAATAGTGAAAATCATTACAGCCACTAATGCGAGCAATTTCAACCGTGGATTACGTAGAAGCCACGAGATTCAGTGATAGTAAAATATGTCAAGTGAAAAGCAGATAGTGCATGGGCATTTTTGATAACATCTGCGCTGTGTAGAATCTGTGAATTTATTCTTATCAAAAATATTAGCTTCAGTGAAAGCAGTGTCACAATTGCATATTTTCAAGTGAAAATAATCATCTACAATGCATCATTCTAACGACCACATGTACAGAGTGATTAACTACTTATCTTCGATGGGGATGATGAGATAAGGGCCCCCATGATGTAAAGGAGCCGTTCTGAGGAACTACTATATGACGGAAGATCTAGGGTTAGCGCATGCGAAGGAGATCAAAGTGCCGGAACAAGAAGAATGACCACTACCACAGTGGGAGAGAAGCAGACGACATCATTACTGACGCGGTTCTATCGGCCTCATCAGAAAGTACGCCTGTGATTATGTCTAGTGTTGCATGTTAGTTCCTAACTGAGACGCTAGAGGTCAGGAGCGACTGGATTCCCCGTTTGGTCGCCGATATCTGCTCTCTCTGGTGAAGATTTGCGAACTTGTTGCTTTTTGGTCTGACATTTGTAGCTAGTTAACCTTTACTGCGGTAATTGTAAAAGACACAGTAGAACAACGTTGATTATTATCGATGTAAAAATGGAGTGTTAGATTTTCACGAGGACAAGAGAGACGTAAAATGTAGCATTTAATCGTCGAGATCATAAACCAATAGCCTTTGGCTAATTGGTGGTTACTCATTACTCTAAACTTGAAGAATTATGGCCTACTAATGTTTAGACACCGTGGAATAGTTTGCATTTTAATATTTCTATTGTGAAAGGCAAAGCAGTTTTATCTTGTCATCGTGTGTACCAACTGAGGGACGACTAGAGATCGGAGATTTATGTGGCGGGCTGATTTGAAGTGAATTGTGCTGTTTTGAAATTCCTACTTAATAATACTAATTATTTATTGGCTAATGCAAGTTTATGGAATCTTCGAAAGGCCATCGTTTTATGTTGGTCATGCCTTATATTTTGCAACTGAGGTACTTGTAAGTATCGATCCGGTTCTAAGAGAAAGGTAAAATGTAAGCCATCTTTATTTTGGTACATGTGTTGTCTTGGAATCTTTAGGTTATTTTCTGTCCCCAGCCCATTATTTCTCATGTGATGTTGGCAACTCATTTAGGTTCAGTGAACAGGGTTTTTTAACTTGTTTTATTTGTAACATACTTTTCCCCCTTTCACTAGTAGTATACCAGCATTGTCTGCAATATTACATAAGTAAAGTAATGTGAACTAGTCAATTGCTAGGAACGCTAGGCACTTGTCATCGAAATGGAATTTTGTTGCTGTTGCTTGGTCTCCAACAGTCAGCTGTTGTGTAAAGAGAAGAAGATCACGGTAGCCATGATGGGACGAAAGTTGATTTTTATGCTGGTCGAGAAGTGAATTCTGATTTGAAACCAAATGTTCTGGAAACGGTGAATTCTTCGTCTAATACGACATTATCTGACATTAGTGGGATATTAAATGACATCGTGGAAGAATATTTGATATAATAATTGAATCTACGGACCAGATCGACTGTTCTGCATGCTAAGGAGCTGGCTTAGTCTACGTATCTTGAAGTTGGTAGCTACTATGAAGAAAGTAACAGATAATAATGTTATGGACTACATATTTGACGCAATACCGTATTGTAATGAGACTGAAATCCTTTCCTAAAGGTCATATGATTGAAGGTACACATTTGAAAGTAAGTGACTGTACCTTGTGAAAACTACACCTTTTATATTATTTATATGCATGTTTGGTATTTTATATTTATGTTATAAAATGTACGTGAATGTTTTAATAGATGTTGTCATGAAAAGGTATACTGTGTTTTCCATTCTATGCTTTAGGCTCTAAATTAGTCCCAATGACAGTATCCTCTGGGGTATTTATTTATGGGTCAGTCCTTCCAATTTAGTTACCGTCTTTTCTTTTGGAGGGCGTGTGACAAGTGTCCGCGCAGTAGCGTGGTTAGGTCTTTCTCTTGCTTATTTTGGAGCTGATTTAGGGCCTGGGTTTGGAGGGGAGTACACTAGTGGCAACCGTAATTATTGAATGTTATTATTTTGGTGAATGTAATTAATATTGTATTCTTGTGTTTCATGTATCGTATTATGGCCCGAAATGGAAAGACAAGATCTGTCTAATTATTACTATTTTAAATGTGGTGAGATAGGATATGAAGTACTAATTCGAGGTGGCATTCCTCGTGCCCAGTATGAATTGGATCTGAATTTACTAAGAGAGTTAAAGCATGGTAATACTTCTGTCCCGGATATTAAACATGGACATTGGAAAGTGGGTAAGTCTTGTGTCATACCATCTGTTCAGAGCTTGTTTGATGATATGACTTTGTTGGAAACGGAAAGTGAACCATCGATGTCCCAAATTAATAGGGTAAAGCATCGGGCTTTACATTGGCTATTGAGGTTGTCTGATCTTATAAACGTATGGTCTAATGAAGATGATTTATTTTCTAAAGAATTGTCTATCTTGCGTACTAAGTTGTCAGGATTGTATGATCGTGTGTTGTCTCGAAATAATTGTGCTGATAAGTGTGATTCTGTCGTGTTATCGAATAGTGTCAGTTCTACAAATAACGATTGGCGTTAAGCCAGTTTGGATGCTAATTCTGTTAGAAATTCTGCATCTCATTTGTTATTAAATGCTGAACAGACTGTCAATAATGTGGAGAAAAGCAATGTTTCGACTGTTGTGAAAGAAAATGAGACGAATTTCCTGTTACCTTCTCGTATGTCATGCGGTGATAGATCTATTTCTGACAATCTAAATAATAATAATAATTGTTCCAGATTCTTTACTCCTGTTCGTTATGTAAGCACTCCTAATAAGGAAGATAACCTCACTACTTCTGATGTACCCAATAGTTCTAAGTCAGTACAAACAAGTGCATCCTTATTTAATAACCTTAAAGTAATGCCACAGACTTTCTCTGGCCCCAGTTTAAAGGTGAATAACTGTTCTCGTGTGTTTGAGGGTAGTAATGCACTTCCTAGATCGTATAGGGATATTTTTGATTTAATTCTTATGGCAGAAATGTTCAGAAGAACTGACTCCACGCGCATTGGGAATTTTCCTATGGTATGCCCTTTTGGTCATGGGTTCTTGGCTCCAAATGTTTCTACTCCAGCGTTTCAGGGTTCGAGTGCTGGTCGTCTTGGAGATATGAGAGGAGATGGCAGACATAATAATCATTGTTTTCAGAGTAATGTGTGTCGAGATGTCGTACCTGTAGTTAGAAGCGGTAATTCTCTTCAGGGGATTGTCACTAGTGGACCAAGGCAGGGGAGTTCTTTCGGAGGTAAGAGATGTGACTTATGTGGTTCTTATAATCACATTAGGCGCTGGTGTGATACTAATTTGAATTAAGGCACTGTATTGGGCAAGTTTGTACTTTTCTAAATTGTATGTTTCTGGAACAATAATACGTAATTTTTCCTCACTCTGTATGCATGATCCTCCCCCTGTATGTATGTTTTATTGTATGTATTTATGTTGGTGGTGTACAATTTTCTAAATTGTATGTTCCAGTGATAAGAATACACAATATTTCCCTCCCCTTGTATGCATGTTTTGAGTGTATGTATGTATTGTATGTATTTATTGTTGTTGAGTGTACAATTTTCTAAATTGAATGTGCCGGTAACAAGAGTGCACAAATATTCCTTCACCTGTATATATGTACTGCAAGTTTCTTTTTGTATTTTATGGGTGGGTAAATTTTTTCTGTTTGGCATGCATAAAGTTAAGGGATTGTTTTGTTTTATTTTAAGGGGATTAAAATTCATGTTTCACTTAAGGTCCGAGTATTTGAATTAGTATTCGTTGAGGTGTCTTTAAGGTGAGGTCTACTAAATGATTTTATGGGAATTATTCGGTAAGATTCGGGTAAGATGAAAGAATGTAACTTTAATTAAGGTAGGCATTTATTAAAATTTCTCCGAAGAGTCTACAGTCGATTGAAGGAATTCAATCTTATTGGCTGGTAGGCCCGAGAAATAAAATACTTGCAAGGTAAGTCGATGAAGGGAAATGTTGAATTTATGTATGGTAAGTGTTTTATATATGTAAGGACTCATATAGATCTCATAAAATACGTGCATTGTCTCGTTTTTATAGTTTCTGTTTGGTCTGAGTATGCATAAAAAGGGTATTTATTAATGTAATTGTGTTTGTATAAAAGACGTTTAAAGGGATACTAATTTATATTCTGGAATATTTGCGAATTTCAATGGGTGGTAACTTAAGGTATTCTTTGGTTGTGATCTTTCTGTATATGCGTTGGTGAATAATTGTTATTTTTGTGTATTTCTTGTTCTGGGATGTACGTGTGGTCAGCTGTTTTCTCTTTATTTACTTTTCTTGGTTGATTCCATGTTCTTTGGGAATTTTCTTTGCTTTCTTGGGTGTTCGAGTCTTGTTTTTCTATTGATAAATTTGTTAAATGGGATATGCGTGGATGGATGACATGAGATTTTAGCTAACTTTCATTTTAGTTTTTTTTTCTTTGGCTTAAAGAACTCTTTTCATTTTGGGTGGATATGGGTTCACCAATTTTAATGATTTTGTTGATACATACTTGTGTTATTTCCATTAATTGTTATGAACTTCATGTTTTAATGTTAATTCCCTACTGACTATGTCTATTAAAACTAGCACTGTAAAAATATGTAGATTTTTGCTGGTCTTGGTTCGGTGTTTTTATCCTGCTTGCCTTATTTTATTTAAATATTATGATTATTGCTGTCACAAATTGTTAATTTAGAATGTTTAATCTTTAATTGTAAGTTATTCCATTACGTGTTTCTGGCCTAGTACAATAGTGTTCGCAGTTATGCATTCTGGACTTGTCTGCAAGTTTCTTATTATGAGTGGAAGTGTCCAAGGGCCCGGATTACGGAAACCTACATCAAGAAACTGGAAAACGGCTTTGTACTGGACTTGAGAAGATGCCATGACTGTATTTCGCTATTGTAAACTGATTGTGCATATTATCTGAAAGTCTATTCCCATGTAAGATGCATGTGTGTATATTTGCATGTATGGTATATTGGGAAGTCTCCGTTACTACATCTTATTGACCTAGCTAACTGAAAATGTATTTGGTGTGGATTTAGAATGGACTTGGCTACGAAGATATGTAAATTTCCACCTTGAATTTCAGCATGTTATATGATAAAAAAAATTCCTATCTTCGAGATCTAGATGCTAGCCATGTACTTTCAGGGTTAACAGCTTTACGTTGGCTTGGTTCTTAACCACCGCCAAGTTTCATGGGGGGGAGTCGGACGCGTTTCTATCGGCCTCATCAGTAAGTACGCTTGTGATTATGTCTAGTGAAAAGAACTTCTGGCTTGATAGTACTTGCATGTTAGTTCCTAACTGAGACGCTAGAGGTCAGGAGCGACTGGATTCACCGTTTGGTCGCCGATATCTGCTCTCTCTGGCGAAGACTTGCGAACTTGTTGCTTTTTGGTCTGACATTTGTAGCTAGTTAACCTTGACTGCGGTAATTTTAAAAGACACAGTAGAACAACGTTGATTATTATCGATGTAAATAGGGAGTGTTAGATTTTCAGGAGGACAAGAGAGACGCAAAATGTAGCAGCTAATCGTCGAGATCATAAACCAATAGCCCCTGGCTAATTGATGGTTACTCATTACTCTAAACTTGAAGAATTATGGCCTACTAATGTTTAGACACCGTGGAATAGTTTGCATTTTAATATTTCTATTGTGAAAGGCAAAGCAGTTTTATCTTGTCATCGTGTGTACCAACTGAGGGATGACTAGTGATCGGAGATTTATGTTGCGTGCTGATTTGAACTGAATTGTGCTGTTTTGAATTTCCTACTTGAAATGAAAATCCACAGCCTGCTTCCAGTCTCCGACCGGGTCAGGAATGGAATGAATTAAGCCCCCATCTAGCGGCGAGGATATGAACTGTGCCGGCTGCCGAGGCCTGACACACTCCTCTGGGGCAATGATTAAATGAATGACAGATGAAATGAAATGATTGTGGAGAGTGTTGCTGGAATTAAATTTTGACAGGGAAAACCGGAGTACCCGGAGAAAAACCTGTCTGCCTCCGTTTTGTCCAGCACAGATCTCACATGGAGTGACCGGGATTTGAACCACGGACCCAGCGGTGAGAGGCCGGCGTGCTGCCGCCTAAGCCACGGAGGCTTCGAATTTCCTACTTAATAATATTAATTATTTATTGGCTAATGCCAGTTTATGGAATCTTCGAAAGGCCATCGTTTTATGTTGGTCAAGCTTTACAATTTGGAACTGAGGTACTTGTAAATATCGATCCGGTTCTAAGAGAAAGGTAATGTGTAAGCCATCTTTATTTTGGTACATGTGTTGTCTTGGAATCTGTTAGGTTATTTTCTGTGCCCAGCCCATGATTTCTCATGTGATGTTGACAACTCATTTAGGTTCAGTGAACAGGGGTTTGTAAACTTGCTTTTTATTTGTAACTTCCTTTTATCCCTTTCACTAGTAGTATACCTGCATTGTCTGCAATATTACATAAGTAAAGTAATGTGAAGTAGTCAATTGCTAGGCGCGCTAGGCACTTGTCATCGAAATGGAATTTTGTTGTTGTTGCTTGGTCTCCAACAGTCAGCTGTTGTGTAAAGAGAAGAAGATCACGGTAGCCATGATGGGAAGAAAGTTGATTTTTATGCTGGTCGAGAAGTGAATTCTGATTTGAAACCAAATGTTCTGGAAATGGTGAATTCTTTGTCCAATACGACATTATCCGACATTAGTGGGATATTAAATGATATCGTGGAAGAATATTTGATATAATAATTGAATCTACGGACCAGATCGACTGTTCTGCATGTTAAGGAGCTGGCTTAGTCTACGTATCTTGAAGTTGCTAGCTACTATGAAGCAAGTGGTGTATATCTCGCAATACACGGTAAGGCAGAGTTAACTTTGGCTGCTCTTTATTATTTCACATTATTTCATTTATTTAGATTTCCTTTCCGCAAACACCAACATCGAACTATTACATCCTATTTGCCCCGTATATTTGTTCATTTGCGGTGTAAGTCTGTTACAGAAGCGCATATTCTTCGGAACCAGCTTGGCAGCGTCTTGCAGCTGCCCTCTAAACCTCAATCGCCTCAAGTCATGAAGACATCGTCATCAATCCGCCAGGCGTCGTGTTCTTCTCCAACCAACAACTACGTGAAGACACCGCTCCAAGAATAATTTTGCCTTCATAATGTTTGCTATGTTTGTGTAAACTCTGATGTTTCCTCCCCTTACCCGCTCGCTTCCCCTTCTCTCGCCCGCCTACCTCAGACGTGTGCGTTGTTGCTCTCCTCCATCGGCGCGTCACTTCGCTCGTCCACTCGACTTCTTGTTGCCATGCGTGAGCAACTGCTCTCATTCACATTTCTGTGTCAGTCGTCATCATTTACAGTTGGAGCCTACATCAGGCTTGTCTCCTGTCTACTCGAGACATTTTTTAAATATCTACGCCATGTGGTGGATTTAAGCTAACGGTCGCCATGGATCATCTACTCTACAAAGAATAAGCTAAGTACCAAACTCTAATGGTTTCCTCCGCATTTTAATTGGTTTTAAAGAAGCTAAACGCATTTTAATTCTTGTTTTATAGACAGTTTGAAATTCCTAAATGTAACGCAATAACTACATTCGAGGGATTTTTCTAGTCATGCTCTAACTATCTAAGCTGACTTTCCATTTAAAAATTTAGTGCTTCTTGCACAAATTAACTGAGAATGAGTTCTCACACCGCGGGATACATATTAAACGAAATACTGTCTATAAAACTTAACTTTTTCTCCGCGGGACCTGTTGCCCAATTCAACTGCTATCATAACTCCATAACTTTCGACATCGAACTATCTTTCTACAAGTAAAATAACCTAGCATTTCTTCAAATATGGGAACACACTTTCCTCACTGAGAAATGTATGTTGCATAAACCTCTAATCAACATAATTTGTCTTCCTTCGTGGGAATTTTCCACTGCATTCAACTGCGACCTATGGATTTCTAACGAAATAAACTCTCTCAAGCTAAAATTCAATCAGTGATTTACATAATTGCAATAACTTTTCTCCTAGTGAACATTTTGTGCTGCAATAGTGAACCTTTCAAATAAAACAATATACTATAGTGAAAACAGTGTCCGTTAGACCACCAGCCGCGTCGCGTTTGTGAGAGCAATAAATTACGGCCGAGAACTTTCTCCTAAAGTTCCCATTTTTCTCCTTCCCAAACACCTTTACTAACAAATTAGGTTAAATTTATAAATTTAGGTCTTGTTCAATGAGGTGTCACTTCATAGCAAGTGCCCTTCCTTTATTGTCACGTTTTCCATAACTTAATTCTGTATAATTCGTGTCTCACACACGTCTCAAACTATGTTAGTTTTCCCTTCTAACTAGCGAATTCAATTATTTCTACTCACAAGTGAGTTTTCTAACTTTTTTATTCAGGTTTCACAAATTTACAATTTGAATTTAGCATGGCTGTAATTACTGTGTAAATATAAGAAGTTATAGAAACTTCTTTTTAATTTTCTCTTTTCTTGTTATAATTTCAAATTTATTGTCGATTCATCCTGTTAAGATTTCCACATAGGAATTCTTAAAGAGCCCACGTTATACCTTATTTATGGTTGATGCCTTAATTGCTTTATTATTATTGTTAAATTTTGAATTTGTCTATCTTAAGCACAACTTTTAAAAATCTTATGTAGATTTTAGTGCTTAAAAGAGGTTTTAAACCTTAATATTGTTAATTGCTAAGTGCAAACTTGACCATTCTATAGGTCTGAGACCTTATACTTTTTTTTAATATTTGTGAAAACCAATTATAACTCCACGCATTGTTAAATAAATCAGATTATATTTTTTCGTTCTTGTCCTAGAATAACGATTAGGCAGGACCCTATTTTTCCCTGACTCTTCCCATCGGTTTATGCCCTCTTTAATAAGATCCACTACCCAACTATGCGAAGTTTTGCTTCTTGTTGCATTTGAACGAAAACTTCTAGTATCATCTTTTTCAAAGCATCTTTTAGCTGCTAGAGCTAATTCTAATGAACCAGTAAGGCAAGTAAAGCTAGCTCCGTGGAGAAAAAGTTCTGCCCTAAAACTTCCCCATACGGGAGAACGAAACGCATCAGGCGAAAGCCTGGACAAAATAACTACTGTGGTCAAGAAAATTAGACTGAAGCGGTGCGGGGTAGTGGGCATGAAATACGTGACTAGAAAACCAATGTAGGTAGCAATACATTAACAATTTTTATTTCTAATAATAAATTTATAACCAATAAACAAATTGCACTTAAGTGCTTATCACAGAAATGAACAATTATCAATGTAGCAAAGTGTGAGGGCCTGATGACAGAAACCCAGATTAAAGAAAGGTCAATGAAACAAGCTTGCTTGATTGGAGAGAAGTTGAGCTTAACATAAAAAAGGGATGCACTTTATAAAAAGAGAGAACCATAAAAATGATTAAGAGTGTAAAATAACTGGTATGATATAAACTCTTCATAAAATTTGAACTTATCTTTGAAGAGCCAGCTCCTTAAAAGTTCCAGCTAGCAAACGTTGATTTAAAAGTCCTCACGGTTTCTTCAGAAGGAGGCGTACATGGCCTAGAGATATGTGCACCGTTGATAAAATGTCAACTCTCTCTTCTTTTCTTGCGAAGGGATGACATTTATAGCTTCCAAGTGATGATCCAGCAGTATTTCGAAAGACGATTCAAAGTATCCCATCTAAGGTGAAGGTGAAGAGTACAACAGCTGGCAATTAGTCTTGCCATCTTGAGTAATACGTCATGGAGCAGATCTCGTGACGTAACTGCTAGGTAGCGTAGAGACTAGCGATGGTGTCATGAGATGCAGTAGCGGTGACCAGCAGGTTGAAGTAATCAGAAGTGATGATTGATCAGAAGTGGTGAAGAACGCCAGCAAGTGGCGTCTTAAATAGGGATCATGGAACCATCTCGAAGCTGGAGATCGCCCGACTGGACAAAGACCTGCCATTGGTCGAACGAAAGTCAGGGTGACGTCAGTCGACACTACTCAGCGGACAGTGGATCAACCAGTAGATGCCCTGTATGTCGGGAGTGAGGACGCTTGAGGTAGCGAGCGACTGGAACACTCAAGGTGAGAACTATAATATCTATGAATAAGTGATTGATAACAAGATTATGCATATGGTTTAAGCAATTAATACATTTGTAAAGAAATAATTACCATTCGGGGATCTCGGTAACAAGAAATAAAATTTGACCGACAAATGGGCCAAGCTAAACATTGAAAGTATCACGAAAGTGATCACTCCGCAAGCTTCCTGCTTCTTGAGATTTTCTATAAAACTTGTGGTTCATTTTCAAAATTTAAGTTTTTCTTCCGGTCTAAACTTTTAGTCGGCACTTTGCTGGGTAAAAGCTTAGCTATTCTTAAATGTAACTATTGTTTTCATACCTAAATTTGCCAAGAAAACAACAAAGTTATCCCCAAAACATAACTGCTTCATCGTTACCCTTTCTGGGAATACTCAGCCATTCTCGGGAAATCCTACAGTTCCAAAAACTAAAATCATCACGGCAAATTCTAATTATTTGCGCCTTTCAAAACATTCGTTCAAACTTAACTCCTTTGAAAGGATATACAGTAAATCTATCATTCTTTGTCTTGCCAGACTACCACCCTTCCCCATATTATCCAATTTTAGGCTGGGAAGGGAAAGTACGAACGCCGCTTGCTTACAAATAGCCCGAGCTCCAGCCGCATTTCCCGTTAGCTGTGTCCAAGTCCATACCCACTTTAGGTATCCTGCAGGCTTGCGCAGTGAAAATGGTGATTAAATGTTTACTTTAGTGTAAGTATATGAATTATATTGGACTCTCGTCCTATCTATCCATACTTTTTCTCCATTCCGAAACCCATTTCTTCCCTTTCCTTTTTTTTCATCATCTTCCCTTAGGGAGGGTTATTCCTCGGCTAATAACCTACCCAGCAAGTAACAGATAATAAGGTTATGGGCTACATATTTGACGGAATACCGTATTGTAATGAGACTGACATTCTTTCCTAAAGGTCATATGATTGAAGCTACATATTTGAAAGTAAGTGACTGTACCTTGTGAAAACTACACCTTTTATATTATTTATATGCATGTTTGGTATTTTATATTTATGTTATAAAATGTACGTGAATGTTTTAATAGATGTTGTCATGAAAAGGTATACTGTGTTTTCCTTTCTAGGCTTTAGGCTCTAAATTAGTCCCAATGGTAGTATCCTCTGGGGGTTATATTTATGGGTCAGTCCTTCCAATTTAGTTACCGTCTATTCTTTTGGAGGGCGTGTGACAAGTGTCCGTGCAGTAGCGTGGTTAGGTCTTTCTCTTGCTTAATTTGGAGCTGATTTAGGGCCTAGGTTTGGAGGGGAGTACACTAGTGGCAACCGTAATTATTGAATGTTATTATTTTGGTAAATGTAATTGATATGGTATTCTTGTGTTTCATGTACCGTATTGTGGCCCAAAATGGAAAGACGAGTTCTGCCTAATTATTACTATTTGAAACGTGATGAGATAGGATATGAAGTCCTAATTCGAGGTGGCATTCCTCGTGGCCAGTGTGAATTGGATCTGAATTTACTAAGAGAGTTAAAGCATGGTAATATTTCTGTCCCGGATATTAAACATGGACATTGGAAAGTGGGTAAGTCTTGTGTCATACCATCTGTTCATAGCTTGTTTGACGATATTACTGTGTTGGAAAGGGAAAGTGAACCATCGATGTCCCAAATTAATAGGTTAAAGCATCGGGCTTTACATTGGCTATTGAGGTAGTCTGATCTTATAAACGTATGGTCTAATGAAGGTGATTTATTTTCTAAAGAATTGTCTATCTTGCGTACTAAGTTGTCAGGATTGTATGATCGTGTGTTGTCTCGAAATAATAGTGCTGATAAGTGTGATTCTGTCGTGTTATCGAATAGTGTCAGTTCTACAAATAACGATTGGCGTTAAGCCAGATTGGATGCTAATTCTGTTAGAAATTCTGCATCTCATTTGTTATTAAATGCTGAAGAGACTGTCAATAATGTGGAGAAAAGCAATGTTTCGACTGTTGTGAAAGAAAATGAGACGAATTTCCTGTTACCTTCTCGTATGTCATGTGGTGATAGATCTATTTCTGACAATCTAAATAATAATAATAATTGTTCCAGATTCGTTACTCCTGTTCGTTATGTAAGCACTCCTAATAAGGAAGATAACCTCACTTCAGATGTATCCAATAGTTCTAAGTCAGTACAAACAAGTGCATCTTTATTTAATAACCTTAAAGTAATGCCACAGACTTTCTCTGGCCCCAGTTTAAAGGTGAATAACTGTTCTCGTGTGTTTGAGGGTAGTAATGCACTTCCTTGATCGTATAGGGAATTTTTTGATTTAATTCTTATGGCAGAAAAGTTCAGATAGAGCTGACTCCACGCGCATTGGGAATTTTCCTATGGTATGCCCTTTTGGTCATGGGTTCTTGGCTCCAAATATTTCTACTCCTGCGTTTCAGGGTTCGAGTGCTGGTCGTCCTGGAGATATGAGAGGAGATGGCAGACATAATAATTATTGTTTTCAGAGTAATGTGTGTCGAGATGTCGTACCTGTAGTTGGAAGCGGTAATTCTTTTCAGGGGATTGTCACTACTGGACCAAGGCAGGGGAGTTCTTTCGGAGGTTAGAGATGTGACTTATGTGGTTCTTATAATCATATTAGGCGCTGGTGTGGTGCTAATTTGAATTAAGGCACTGTATTAGGCAAGTTTGTCCTTTTCTAAATTGTATGTTTCTGGAACAAGAATTCGTAATTTTACCTCTTTCTGTATGTATGATCCTGCCCCTTTATGTATGTTTTTATTGTATGTATTTATGTTGGTGGTGTACAATTTTCTAAATTGTATGTTCCAGTGATAAGAATACACAATATTTCCCTCCCCTTGTATGCATGTTTTGAGTGTATGTGTGTATTGTATGTACTTATTGTTGCTGAGTGTACAATTTTCTAAATTGAATGTGCCGGTAACAAGCGTACACAAATATTCCTTTCCCTGTCTGTATAAACTGCTTGTTTCTTTTTGTATTTTATGGGTGGGTAAATTTTTTCTGTTTGGCATGCATAAAGCTAAGGGATTCTTTTGTTTTATTTTAAGGGGATTAAAATTCATGTTTCACTTAAGATCCGAGTATATGAATTAGTATTCGTTGAGGTGTCTTTAAGGTGAGGTCTACTAAATGATTTTATGAGAAATATTTGGTAAGATTCGGGTAAGATGAAAGAATGTAACTTTAATTAAGGTAGGTATTTATTAAAATTTATCTGAAGAGTCTACAGTCGATTGAAGGGGTTCAATCTTATTGGCTGGTAGGGCCGAGAAATAAAATACTTGCAAGGTAAGTCGATGAAGGGATATGTTGAATTTATGTATGGTAAGTGTTTTATATATGCAAGGACTCATATAGATCTCATGAAATACGTGCATTGTCTCGTTTTTATTGTTTCTGTTTGGTCTGAGTCTGCATAAGAAGGGTATTTATTAATGTAATTGGTTTGTATAAAATACGTTTTAAGGGCTGCTAATTTATATTCTGGAATATTTGCGAATTTCAATGGGTGGTAACTTAAGGTATTCTTTGGGTGTGGACTTTCTGTATATGCGTTGGTGAATAATTGTTATTTTTGTGTATTTCTTGTTCTGGGATGTACGTGTGGTCAGCTGTTTTCTCTTTATTTAGTTTTCTTGGGTGATTTCTTGTTCTTTGGAAATTTTCTTTGCTTTCTTGGGTGTTCGAGTCTTGTTTTTCTGTTGGTAAATTTGTTAAATGGGATATGCGTGGATGGATGACATGAGATTTTAGCTAACATTCATTTTAGGTTTTTTTTCTTTGGCTTAAAGAACTCTTTTCATTTTGGGTGGATATTGGTTCACCAATTTTAATGATTTTGTTGATAAATACTCGTTTTATTTCCATTAAGTGTTATGAACTTCATGTTTTAATGTTATTTCAATACTGACTATGTCTATTAAAACTTGCATTGTAAGAGGTGTAGATTTTTGCTGGTTTTGGTTCGGTGTTATGATCCTGCCTTCCTTATGTTACTTAAATATTATGATTACTGCTGTCACATATTGTTATAATAGAATGTTTAATCTTTAATTGTAAGTTATTCCATTACGTGTTTCTGGCCTAGTACAATTGTGTTCGCAGTTACGCATTCTGGACTTGTCTGCATTGATGATTCTTATTAGAAGTGGAAGTGTCCAAGGGCCCGGATTACGGAAACCTACATCAAGAAACTGGGAAACGGCTTTGTACTGGTCTTGAGAATAAGCCACGACTGTATTTCGCTATTGTAAACTGATTGTGCATATTATCTGAAAGTCTATTCCCATGTAAGATGCATGTGTGTATATTTGCATGTATGGTATATTGGGAAGTCTCCGTTACTACATCTTATTAACCTAGCTAACTGAAAATGTATTTGGTGTGGATTTAGAATGGACTTGGCTACGAAGATGTAAATTTCCACCTTGAATTTCTGCATGTTATATGATAAAAAAGAATTCCTATCTTCGAGATCTAGATGCTAGCCATGTACTTTCAGAATTTACAGCTTTACGTTGGTTTGGTTCTTAACCACCGCCAAGTTTCACGGGGGGGAGTCTGGACGCGTTTCTATCGGCCTCATCAGTAAGTACGCTTGTGATTATGTCTACTGAAAAGAACTTCTGGCTTGATAGTACTTGCATGTTAGTTCCTAACTGAGACGCTGGAGGTCTGGAGCGACTGGACTCTCCGTTTGGTCGCCGATATCTGCTCTCTCTGGCGAAGACTTGCGAACTTGTTGCTTTTTGGTCTGACATTTGTAGCTAGTTAACCTTGACTGCGGTAATTGTAAAAGACACAGTAGAACAACGTTGATTATTATCGATGTAAAAAGGGAGTGTTAGATTTTCACGCGGACAAGAGAGACGCAAAATGTAGCAGCTAATCGTCGAGATCATAAACCAATAGACTTTGGCTAATTGGTGGTTACTCATCACTCTAAACTTGTAGAATTATGGCCTACTAATGTTTAGACACCGTGGAATAGTTTGCATTTTTATATTTCTATTGTGAAAGACAAAGCAGTTTTATCTTGTCATCGTGTGTACCAACTGAGGGATGACTAGTGATCGGAGATTTATTGGGCGGGCTGATTTGAAGTTCCTACTTAATAATATTAATTATTTATTGGCTAATGCCAGTTTATGGAATCTTCGAAAGGCCATCGTTTTATGTTAGTCATGCTTCATATTTTGCAACTGAGGTACTTGTAAGTATCGATCCGGTTCTAAGAGAAAGGTAATGTGTATGTCATCTTTATTTCGGTACATGTGTTGTCTTGGAATCTGTCAGGTTATTTTCTGTGTCCAGCCCACGATTTCTCATGTGATGTTGGCAACTCATTTAGGGTCAGGGAAGAAGAAGATCACGGTAGCTATGATGGGAAGAACGTTGATTTTTATGCTGGTCGAGAAGTGAATTCCGATTTGGAACCAAATGTTCTGGAAATGGTGAATTCTTTGTCTAATACGACATTATCCGACATTAGTGGGATATTAAATGACATCGTGGAAGAATATTTGATATAATAATTGAATCTACGGACCAGATCGACTGTTCTGCAAGTTAAGGAGCTGGCTTAGTCTACGTATCTTGAAGTTGGTAGCTTCTATGAAGAATGTAACAGATAATAAGGTTAGGGACTACATATTTGACGGTATACCATATTGTAATGAGACTGACATCCATTCCTAAAGGTCATATGATTGAAGCCACAAATTTGAAAGTAAGTGACTGTACCTTGTGAAAACTACACCTTTTATATTATTTATATGCATGTTTGGTATTTTATATTTATGTTATAAAATGTACGTGAATGTTTTAATACAGGTTGTCATGAAAAGGTATACTGTGTTTTCCTTTCTAGGCTTTAGGCTCTAAATTAGTCCCAATGGTAGTATCCTCTGGGGTGTTATTTATGGGTCAGTCCTTCCAATTTAGTTACCGTCTTTTCTTTTGGAGGGCGTGTGTCAATTACGTCAACGACGAGGACGCATCAAGACGCTGGTCATGGTTAAGTCCTATGATGGAGGCCTAGTTAGGACAACCCTTGTCCGGAAACCAGAGGATAATTTTACCCCTCAGTTCGTTGGAAGGAACGAGGTGAAGATGCCTTAATTCAGTGAGTCTGTTCCTTCTCTTTGTACGATTCCTTTTGTGGTAGAGTTGATTAGTAAAACCAACCGAACTTATCGTGACAGCCATTACGGAGGATTTAGTATTTTATTACTCATTTTTGTTTTTCACTTACTGTGATTGTCAGACACCCTTGTGATTGAACTTGGTTCAATCAGGTGCATTCTATTGGACGTCGAGAGATGTCAAGTCTCTTCGCTAGCTAAACGTGACTGTAGTCTTTGAACTTGTTTAACCCTGATATGGGGGATTTTGTGTATTTTTCTTTGGCATGACGCTTGGCCGTCATTGTCAGTGTTATTTTCCGTGACACCCATTTTCTTGATATTATGTCACGCCACTGATCTCTTTAGATTAGACCGTATTAGTAGATGGTCGACTGAAACCTTCGGTTTTGTAACTATGCTATAATCTTTCATTTTGATGAGCCTTGATGCCATCTAGTTCTTAGTGAAGAACATAGTCAGGAAATTACCTTGTATTGAGTAGAGCATCGAACCATGTACTCAACGTATCATTAGCAAACTCAGCAGATGTGAGAATTTGCGTATTTTTCTGTATTTATTTATGTCACGTGATCCGACACATGTTTTTGTTGGTTATGATATGATAAACATTCCTGAAGTGACATATCGCTCAATGTCAAAGACATTCAGATCGAGTAACATTACTACCATTTACTATTCTTTGTTTGAAAAGACATGGCACGTCTTATAGTGTATATTTTTAAGACGTGCTTTTACGTAGTACAGTTATGTGATTAAAATGTTATACTGGGATGAATTACAAGGCCAGTTACTCATAGGACTTTCTTTGAAGAGAGCTGCTGCTTACAGTTGAATCTAGTGTGTTGTTATAGCCATCCCATGTGACGCAGGTTACGAGCCAAAGCTCATTGTCATGAACAGGTGTAGATATTTCCCAGCATACACCGAGCACACTCAGACGTGAGACAGACTTATTCAGACCCTAGACGGATGCTCACAGCATTCCTTTCTGTTAGTTTTGGTATTTCATTTATATGGTTCAAGGTCTAAGCGGCCATTTAGTGTTAATCAGATATTTGATCTTATGATGAATGATTGGCAAACGCCACACGCTTGATCGCTAGTGCAGCAACTACATTTTGACACTATTTAAGAGTGTACATTTCTATTTTGTCAAGTTTAATTCTTTATTGTGAGGCTAGTGTTAGACTCCCTTGTTAGAGCCTATTCATGTATTTAGAGCTGTTAATGCACGTATGTCCAGACTTTGTTCTGTGTACCTGTTGTTTACGGGAGGTGACTGAAGTGTTTCCCAGGCCTGCCCGAGGTTAATCAGATGAGCCGAGCGCCACTGATAACTTGTGTTCTGTTTGCGCGAGCGATGGGAGCTCGATGAAGGTATTTCCGACTTTTATGTCGATGTGACAGCAGATAATTGATCTCGCACGAGACGCTACTGCTGATCCCAGGTGTCTAGGATCGTCAGCACTATCGCCATAAACCGACGATGAATTTAAACCTACGAAAATAATAATCAAGCGCATAATTACTCTAAACAAGCTGTTAACTATTTACTTATTTCTGTTAAACTTGAGATACATGCATTTTGGACCTGTTGACCGACACCTTGTTGATGTTATACATTTCCTGGCGGAAATGACTTAGGACAGATGACACTATTTTGAATCGACGGAGTGTTGCTTAACCGTTAGTTTGTAGCTGGTGGAGCACGACGCTCATGTGATATAAGTCGTAGTTATAACTACGCCATTGCCAACCTAAATAACACTCACTTAGATGACATTGGATACAAAGAGTATTCCAACGTGCAGGCAGGACTATAATATGAATTTTGTCTTGTGTTTTATTTATTACTACAATGTGTGTAAATCCCAATGTTTACCTTATTTGTGTTGATGAACACATAGATTATAAAAGGGTATTTAACATTTTTTATTGCTTGTCATGTAGCTTTTGATGTATTTGTTTTAGCTTTACGGACGTAATCGCCGTAGATTTTGTATTAATTGTCAGGACTTAACTAAATTGATTAACGTTAAATGTAAATAAGGAAATGGTATCATCGTAACTTAGATTTGCTTTTGCTACCCTGTTAAATGTTGATTCTGTTAATAATTTGAACCTTGTAATTTGAATTAGGGTTTCTTTTCGTACCATTTTCCTTGCGTTGCTGTTGTTGTTTATCTTTGTAATTAGATCTTTCGCGAGGGTTTACCTTAGTTTACATGTAGGGCCCTGTTCTTTATTTTTCTTTGTTTATTTGTTTGCGGATTAGCCGATATAAACCCTCCGAACTAGGATAGGTGCTTGCAAATTTTAAAATAAATGTGTTCACAAGTTTTACTTAAGTCTGGATGTTTCCTTTCTCAGTCTAGTTGTTTAAGGTGTATTTTCTTAGGCCATCTATGACGTTAGCCACCATGTTACACCAGATCCCTTGGATCATAGTTTCTCGTGCTGCTCTGGCCTATAAGAAATGCATCTGATCCTCTCGGCACATGGGTCCGGCAGGTGAGGTGTCTGGGAAGTCATTTCGGTTGTTGGCAACCCTGACAGCTCCTCTCACGAGCACAATATTTAAAGAGACGCAGTAGGTATTTGAGCATCTCCGTCTGCAATGTTCGCACTCTGCAGAACGAACCCCTGCAGGGATAGAAATGAGTAGATGTTTTCTTCTGTGTTTAAGCGCTTTGCTGAAGAGTCTCTTAATAAGTCGAGGAAGAGCCTGAGAGAATGTGCGAATTGATTATGAGGTCGTAGTCCCTGGCATGGCGATAATTCGACTGCAAACTACAGTACACCTCAAGCCGATTGGTTAGGCCGGATGATAGATACTGAGCACCAGCATGTGTGGGGCTGCACCGTTCTCAATGAAATTGTTACCTCGCTATAATACAGACCTTGCAGAGTACTACATGGAACTTTTAACAAATTAAAAATGTTGGCACACTTTTGAAAAGTAACGGGTATTGTGACACATCGGATGCGTGCGTCGTGCTATAAGTGGGAATTCCTGGGTTTGAAACTATGTTTCAAACCAGGCATGGTATCATTTTTTCTTTCTTTCTGTCCCCTATTGAAGGAGGCTTGCTTAGCTAGCCTGGTGGAGAGTTTATTTCAGTATCAAATTACTGCAAGCGAAGGACGGCCCATGTAGCAGGGAGCACATTAGTTAAATGCTCTCATTAGATATTTTACTTCACGCCGTCAGCTTCCAAATCTAATTAGTTGTATCGTGTAACTAATCTTGGCATGCCAACCCTTAAGCCCTCGATATTGCCACATTAATTTGTATTATTCTAGTAACGTATCAATCTGCGAACGTATGTATATTTGGTACACGCGAGTCTTGCAGACTCAGCGAACCCCCCCCCCCCCCCCTTTCGAGTACTGTAATTGCAGTTCTAACCAATCGAAACGGGAGATTATTATGACCAGTGGGGAGAACTTGAAGTGGTGGGGATGCAAGTAATGTGTTATAATGGCATGTATTGGGCTTATCATGGTATGTTTTACTTACTGTGAACATCTACCCGGCCCCCGTGTGTGACGGTCCATCTCCGAAGGAGGACTGGTGTCGTCTTCGGCTTTTAGTAAACAGGACCAACGCAGTGCGTTGCTCAACTTAGCAGTTTCACGTAAGAAGCTTACGTAACACCCATTAATGGTTCAACCGGAAAATTTAGGCCTAACTGCTAAGATTGCTGACAAAAGAGCATTCTAACAAATAATTACAATTATAAACAAGAAGTTCGGTGACGACCTAAAGAGCCTACTTTTCCTAAAATTTAATATCCATGCCAATGATTAATCTATGCGACCCTATCTAGAATAATGACGAAACTAAGTTGGTAATATTGAAATTTCTAATTAGTTCGAAATATACTAGGTATAATGTAGCCTAATAGAGCAGTACAGTTGGCAGCTCTGGTGACTGAATATATTCTTAGTTCCATCTCTTGAGGTACAGAATACAAAATTTGGTTTAAGTCCAATGGATAGCATTATGTTACATGCAGTTAGACATTGGATCTATCAGAGCGCGTAAAATCTTGTTGACAACAATGTCATGCATGTGTTGGTCAGATATAATCTGAAATATTATGATCTATGGTTTTGCCAATTTTGGATTAAATCCATTTTTTAGTATGGAAGTTACATGTATTTTTATTTGGAACTATCAGCAGGCTTAGAATCACGTTGGCAGCACTGACGTATATTAGCTACTCCAAATTAATCTGTGCATAGTTTAGAGCTGGTGGCTTTCATACTTTCTGATATATATCGATATTGGGGTAATAAAATCGAGACAGCATTTATTAACAGTTGGCAGCCCTGATTGCTCTTAAAATACGCATAGTCATATATGTTAAAGTACACATAGCACATACGAAATTTGGTTGAAATCCAGTTGATAGTATAGAAGTTACATGTATTTAAAAATTGGTCCTATCAGAAGGCTTAGAATCATGTTGGTAGCACTGACGTATATTAGTTACTCCAAATTAATCTAGAATGTTAAGTACGTGTGCATAGTTTAAAGCTGTGAGCTTTCATACTTTCTGATATATTGGTATTTGGATTTAAAAAAGAGAGATAGTATTTATTAATAGTTGGCAGCCCTGGTGGCTCTTAAGAATACGCTCGTTCATATCTGTTTATGAACATATAGTACATACGAAATTTGGTTGAAATCCAATTGATAGTTTAGAAGTTGTATGCATTTAAAAATTGGACTCATCAGAAGGCTTAGAATCATTTTGGCAAAACTGCCATGTATGGCTTCCTGAGTATTAAATTGAAATATTATTATCTATATGTCTGCCAATTTGGAATAGCTCCCATGCATACCTACCATGATATCCGACATGGAACTCAAATTCCATTCCGATTTTTCAGCAGTTGGTAGAACTGATATCATTTTAAAATGTGGCCTTGAGATATTCAGGTATAGATGTTTTCTCATAGCAAATTTGGATTCGATTGCAGCAGCCGTTTAGGAGTGGATAGAGGGGACACACAAACAGACGGACATACAGACGGGCAGACAGACAACACACAATTTCCCGGATCGATCTCATAAGTCTAATTTTTCCACATTTATTGCAAAATATATTATTAATGCACTAACCAGTATAGTTTTAGAATATGTAGCATCCACGCTACTTTTATGTACTGTAATTGTCAGTGAAAAAAATCAAGGACTGATAAGGCAACGCCCTGTCAGCGCTATAGCATGCGGAGAGTTGAAGCACTGATCACGCCCCGATACTAGTCCGGCTCCAGCTCCAGCGGAGCCTACGGTAACGTAGATTTATTTATTAGTGGGATTTAAGTATAATTATCAGTAAAATATTCGTGTGCAGATATAGTACGAAGTTGTAAGGTATATGACGATGGAAATCAAGGAATATTTGTTGATCTTTGCTGGCTAGCGTGAAGTGTGCGGCAGTCACAATACTTTTCGTCGCACTCGAAAATAATGTAAAATGGCGTAAAAATATTAATTTTACAACATAAACTAAAACAATACACCGATCAAAAATATAGTATTTGGGAAATGAATGTATTATATTGTTTTTATTGCACGATGTTTTTAACAAATAGGCCAGTACAGTTCTGGTAACAAAATAAACAACGTCTAGGATGAGGTTTGACATTAACACTCTAAAATATGCAAATAATGGCACATCAATCCTCTGACACACACGAGCAATAAATCTAGAGCTCAAGCCACGTTAAAAATAGATTGGGGTAATTAGATTACAGTAATACCGTACCGTTCATTAATAAATTGACAAGCAGAAACTATTTCCAGTAAGAAATGAAGGAAAAAATCCGTAATTAATTCCTAGGAACCGAAAGAGTTATATTGGTGGACACATTTGTCACTATTTGAACATTTAACGAATGATACTAGAACAGTACCGTAACGTGGCTACTCTAAGGATGAAAACTCAACACAATAAATGGCAAATGAAGTGCATTTGCTTGTGAAATGACATTACTTTGGCAGGTGGGAGTTCTGCTTGCGTAATAATATGCCTCACATGTCGACATTTCGACACACACGCGAAATATCACAACTTTTTAGAACGCATGTCACGCCATCCCTTGCTATTCTTATGAGCCTAACACAATGTTTTGAGCATATGATGAGCATATGTCTTGTGGCTTTACTTCCTGGCCGTTAGGCCTCTCCTTATTACTCCTTGGAAATAATAGGCAGCCTTGTTTACGAAAAAGCGGTCTAATGCATGTCATTGCCTGAACAATAATCACCATCCTCCCCATCTCCCAGCATGTAAATTACAAGTGACAGCTGTCTCAGCTCTGAGAAATCCTTACTTTCCACGATTATTTGGTCGTGGAAACAGGTGAAATTTGGCTCTTGGTTTTAGTGTTTCGCCGGGTACTTAATTGACTTATAATTCAGATTAGTGAACAGCGATGTACCTGGCCAAGCACCGGTTGAGAGCCGGTGTCCACTTGCATGGCATGAGCTTCGTCGTCGGACTTATCGTTACACTTGCGCTTTTCAGGCCTGAAAAAAATCTAGATTTTGATGAATGCATGGTGGAATATTACGGTAGGCACTGCTGCAAGAAATACATCCGATGAATGTCCATCCACTGTGGCTATAAGGTCTGGTGTTTGAACACTCCGTCAGGCTATCTCATACATTTTCATATTTACCAAGGAAAGAATCCCCATGGTAATACGCAGTATGAGCAACAAATTTGGGAAGTGTGTTGCTCCAATGGTACTGATGCTCGACCAGTTGCCTGTTGCTATGACACACTTGCCTTTTCGATCATATTTCGATAATCTTTTTGCCGGAATAGCATTATTGGGTCATCTAAATCTTCGCGGATATGGAGCCACAGGGACAATTCGCGAGAATTGAATTCCTAAAGACTGCCCGATGAAGCCTTCTAATGAAATGAAGGAACAGGTTCGAGGCACATACGTCATGGCAAAGAACTCGGACGGTATAAATATTATTCGTTGGGTTGATAACTCGGTGGTTACCATAGCATCTACGTGCCATGGCGTTAAACCCGTTTCAATGGTGGCACGATTCTCCCAGGCAGAGAAAAGGAAAATACCTGCTGCGTTTCGGAGGTTACAATGATGGAATGGGTGGAACAGACAGGATGGACCAGAATGTGTCATACTACAGAATAGGTATACGTGGAAAGAAATGGTGGTGGTCGCTAATCACATGGCTCCTGGACGTTTCCATTCAAAATTCATGGTTCTTTCTAAAGAGGTCAGGATGTGATTTGACTCATCTAAAATTTCGGCACCATATTGCGCAGACATATGTCCGGAAATGTAAAACAGCGCTAGTTGAAAGAGGCCACCCTATCACCTCAAGATATAGTGTTAGTGACGATATACGCCCTGACGGGTTCGGTCACCTAGTAGCACCTTGCAACCGACGACGCTGTGCTGGAAAGCAATGTTCGCACCGAGTGCATAAAATGCAATGTTGGTCTTAGCGTTTCATGTTTTGTTCCATTCCATACTGTATTGAGACCGAAAGGCTCATGTCCCCATGACCATTTTCGGCTCATTAATAATTAGTCACAAAGAAGAAATCCCAGGGAAACCCAATCGCATGAGGAACCAAGGAACTCCAATCAAAACACCTATATTCACAGTCTGACAGTGAGGATGTGTAGTTCGGAAATCTCATAAGTATCGGGGGAATCGTAAGCCCGAAAGTGAAATTGGTGAATAGTTCAAGTGAACGTGGATAGGTAAATGGCATTTGGGATAATATTTCCTGTTTAAACATGACGTGTGCGTAATTTACAGAACTGGAAAAATTTTGCACGTGGTACTCCGGAACTGGAGCCGATAACTAAACTTTCCAGCATATTCAAAGTGATTTAAACATTTATATACGACCAGTCGAACTGTGTATAATAAACGTGTAAAATGCGATTATCAAATCTACAATTTGTGAAGTGTGAAAGTAGTAAATTCTGTAAGATATGATGCAGAAGTGTCATTAACGCCAGTGGCGGAGATGAAAAGGGCAATCTTGATTTCTTTCGCACCGTGTACAATCAGTACATATTTTACGACTGTCATCAATCTAAACTCAGTGATTCAGGCTACTAACTACTACCATGGGAAATTATGACCCCATGCAGACTACCATTATTCTTATGGCAGTAGGAATGGAGAAGTAAAACCATTTTCATGGGCAAAGCCGATGCCAAATCACCATGAAGAGGAAAAGGAAGCGATGGTTACAACGGTTAGCGAATCAAGGAATGGGTTCTAACCAAAATAAAGCCATCCATATTATAACAACGAACCATGGAACGAGTGAGTTAAAATAATCCATTTATTGTACGGTAGAATTGTTGGTGGAAAAACTAGTATGCTACATTGACCGCACTTATTCACACAATTGAGAACATGCAAATTTTGTAGTTAGTTATGTGAATAATCTTTATTTTCAGACGGTCTATTTTCTCACGGCAACTTGTAAATATTCCTCTGTAAGCCAGCATTGGGAGTACGATGCAGGGAATGAAACGTTACGTTAGACAAAGTGTGTCATCTTCAGACACGATGGCTTTGGGTAAAGCATGACAGGCAATGGATACAATGGAACGACAATATTACATTTATTTTTGAACATTTATGAGACCTCCTACGTATCGTTTAAACATTTTTTTTTCGAGTCGCGGTAGGCGAGTGATATATCTGCCTTTTAAGTTATTTGGAACGGATAAACATTTCCTTTAAAAAGCCAGTGTGGCTCCATTATAAAATGTAAATCTCAGCATGAACTGGAAATTATAAGTTAAGCACGTGACGAGAGCGTCAGAGCTCCGCTGTTCTCTTGACAGTGAAGAGAGGAATCAGGCAGGCTGCAGGCAGAACTTGGGAGCATTATTCAGCACACAGTTAGCATAGCAAGCGGTTGACAAGTCATTCACTACACATTGCACATCAGTTGAAATTACAGCACAGGATGTAGGATGCTACACGCAAACCCAATGATACATTTAGCGTGACGCTGCATAGCAGTATTTCTTAATAAATTTATATTCTCACATTGTTAAATAAAATTGAAAGAATGAAATGTTACTTGTAAGTTACACAATCTAAGCCATTACTTGAGAGCTCAAACCAGCTGTTTTGGGGAAGCCATTAAATTTGTATTGTACATACCAGGTCTACGTGATAAATTGTACTAGATGGTATTTGTTCTATAGAGAAGAAGATGCATATCGCTCAATGTAAGGTTATTTAAGGTGACAGATGATGTTTTATTCCACTGTTGACCATTGTTTAAGGTGTGTGCTAGGGGAACGCGCATGTTGGTATTGATAAACACGTGCTCAGTGGTGACTGACATGTATGGAACGTGATTGGTGATACTCAAATGGTGAATTATGAGAATATTTAGAATCGAGATGACAGATGATTCTCGATGTAGTTTTAATTATAGGTCTGATCTTTTATCTTCGTGTCTGATGACATTCATAAATACACTTTAAGGGCTAAATAATGCAGGTAAACAAAATAATAATACCGTAATGAAAGTGTAAAATTTTGGAATAAACATATAATTAAATAATGTGATTTTTTTTAAATGTACTTTCACGATTTTTCTAGATCTGCCATGATGCGATTTTCGACTTTTCACCTTCTACAAATACAATAAGGGAAGACTGACACATTTTTGTACATCGAATGCAACTTCCAGGCGAAGCCATGGAAGCCTAGATTTTGCAAAAGTAACGTAAGACGTAATTGTAATTACGCTGTTGCCAACCTAACAACATGCAATCAGATGGCAATCGTTTACAAACAGTCGACGATTTTTGTAGGGAGAATGCGAGTGCGCATAAACATAGGAGTGTATTCAATCTTGTGTTTGTTGTTTACTGACATGTGTTTCCGTTTGTCAGTGATGTAATTATTTTTGTAGGTTAGTGAACCAATTGTGTGATAGCTTTGACATTTTCTTTGGATAGGCGCGTCACGTATATGATTAACTTTCAAATAGGATTAAATTGGAATATAACCGTAACGTTAAATGTCAGGGATAATACCATCATAGCTCAGTTTAATACCCATTATTTTGCTTCAATTAATGTTTCATTGTAATTGCTTAGGGCTGACATTACATATTATTCCCTTAGCTTGATTTCATTTTTTTTAACAGTAGGACTTCATAAGAGGGTAACCTAACGTCATTTTAGGGACAACTCGTCATGTATTTAGCTTAGAGGCTTATCCGATTCTTACCCTCAAAAGTAGGTTAGGGTGCTATTTTTGAATAAACAAAGAAGGTAACTTAAGACTGGACTTCTCTTTTCTTAGCTTCGTTGTTTTTGATGTGCTTTCTTGGGTCAGTTCATAACATTTCCACATCTCACAAACACTGATCGACCCCGAGGTAACTAGTCCAGTGCAGGCTGATCTGAGAATGCACATCTGATCCTTTAAAGATTGTGGGTTCGATGGCTTGGGGGGGGGGGGGGGGGGGGTCGAAGGGCCGTTGCGGTCAAGCGATCTTCCGGCATCCTTGTCTAGCGTGCACAGTATAGACAACGCTGTTTTTGAATACTTGGACATCTGTGAATAAGATCACGAAACAAAAGTTTGGTGCTTTTCAGACGGTCAACTCGAATGTACCCAAATAGAGCTGGGTTATGCCCTAATCCTGAAATAAATTACATAAGATTAATAAATACACTAGGACGACCAGTTTCGATCGTCAAACGATCATCATCAGATCCATTACACTTCGGCTATAACATCTATGTTTGAGACTACAGGTGAAAAATAGCCCATATACAATATGTACAATTATTTAGTTGCAGTGTTGGTAATGCAACAGTCGGTGTATGCTAAATGTGGTATATCTAATGTTAGGTGAACTTCTAAAATAGTGATAAAATCAGGAATTTGCCTGTTAGGGGTGATTATATGGTTATACAAGATCAACCATGGTTATACTGTAATAATGTAGGCTTAAACTTATCAGGTTGTCTCCTTAACTGGAACTTGAAGCAGTTGCGTGTTTCCTCAGGCACCAGTTATGGTCGACTACCCCGGGTGTTAACTGGGCGGAACTGGTTTTTCCCTTTTCTCCCCCTTTAGTTGCTATGTTCTTTCTGAGGTCAGTGCCATGTTTATTTGTGTGACGTTGCCAAATTTAGATAAGAATGTATGCTATTGAATACAGGAGTCTGCAACTATTAAAGACCGTGGAACTATCTTCGCCACGCGTGGACTAAAAAAGACATTTAAACTAAGCGGTACACGGTCTATTGAAGACGTCCCGGTACCTTTAATACTGCCACGCATATCGGCCTAGGTTTATTGCAGATGAAAGTACATAGTACCCTGATCAAAATAACATTTACCTATAACCACCGCTATTTTCCCCCCTTTTTGTCTAGCTTGGCTGCATCGCTAAGTTGTGTCTTGTTTTCGACAGGGTGTGTTTTTAGTAGAGCGAAAAGGGGTAAACTCTCCATAAAAGTGTGTTCATTTAGATTGTTGGGATTGTTTTGTTTGGCTAGGTGAATCTCGATTGCTTCCTTTATGTCAAGAGCTCTGCCTTTCGATTCGTGATGAATTATTTTTAGGTCAGTCTCGATTTTAGTAAAGCTGTGCCCCGTGTCACACGTATGTTCGCATACGGCTGAATGTGTTCCGTATCTTATCGCATTCCTATGTTCATTATAACGTGTATCTACTCGTCTTCCGCTCTGTCGAATGTAATTAGCTTGACAACCAGTGTCTTGGCATGTAATAGAATATACCCCTGACTTTGAATACGGGTCTTGTTTATTTAGATTACTATTTTGCAGGTACCTCCCGGTCGAATTATTCGTTGTGAATGCCTCACAAACCTCACAAAATAAGATCACATATGTACTGTAACTAATATTGCGTTTCTTAGTGCTTTGGTTATGTTGAGTAATTAGTATTGTTAATGTATATTTCGTTTATTTTAATTTATTTTCTTCATAATTTATAAGTACCAATAATAAAGATCTACAAATATTAATGACATGTTATACAGACTAAATCCGCCTAGCGTGATCATATAAACACGCCACCTCCTGACGATACCGTGAAAAGTACACACTTAGTTTTATGTAGTTATGCTCTACTATGGACTGGAAATGATTTAGGTGAATTTCAAAGAAAACTGAGGAAGAAAATAATTTCGGCCAAAAAGGGTTAATTTAACAGTGCAGGAAACGAATCAGGCAGTGAACAACAATATATTCTAAATGACGAAGTCACAGTTGAAATTGCAGCTTAAGCGTCGTGCCATTTTTACAACAGTCAGCCAAGCGAGTGAAATGGTGGACATTGGGGCACCAGAACATTCGACAATACTAGTACAGTGGCAATTCCAACATGTGTGCGGAATATTGCGACTCTCCGAAGTTTAGCTACGCTAGATTTTTTTGTATTTCCGTGAAAGCTGAAATTAACATGAATCTACAGTAAATACTGAAAATGGGTTAGGCGAGAATGAAGACAGAAAAAAGATGCAGATGTCCTTTCCAGGCATCCATGATGGGGCGATCTAATGGGGAGCTGTCCGAGGCCGTTGCCGATTCCATCCGGGGATTGAAGCAGTCATACGTGCTATGGGGTGCATGGACCAACAAATGGAGAAACCGGACTACACCAACCGTAGCCGAGCTGAAGGCGTGAATTACGTTTTCCAGAATATAAAATAATTTTGTCTAGCGTAGTCATGCGTACCCAAGTTTAGTTCTATTATTTTAGATGAGCTTATTCCAAGTATTTTTCAAGTATTTACTCAAGCCTAGTCAAAGCATCAAATATTATTCAGATATTCCTAGTCTTATTTATTTTAGTGAGGTCTTTGCGACAAAAATTGCATGCTTTATTTTGCATTCAAACACGCCTCGTGATTCATTATAATTTCGTGTCAGTATATTTTTAAGATGATCTATTCCTGATATATTTTTGAGTAGTAGAATTCGAACTGGAGCCTTGATGTTATTTCTTGTTTTCAATCGATGCATCTACATCAGAATATTTTCGAACAGGGTTAAGTTAAGTAATAATGTTTGTCAATTCTCATGGCCTACAGCAAATTGTTATAAAATATAATGAGATATAATAATAATCATAGCTTGAAATTCAATCATTAACGAAAATCATTCCTGAAATTTGTGACTAATAAGCTGACCGACGGAAGATCCTACATATTCGGGAATAGTTAAATTTTCATTCTGTGTAAAGCAAAACTCAAAAATCCAGATTTCAAGTTTATTTTGATAACTTCTCTTTTGGATGAGTTGTGGCACGAGATATCAAGTTGAATTTTTACGTTCATGGGAGGCGGATAGAGCCTCATGTGAAAGGGGAATGTCGAGGACATGGCATCGTTATGTGTAAATGTATTAGGATATCTTGTAATGTTTAATGTTTAACTCCCATACGGGACCTGTCCACCCTTGTGTACCTCTCTACTAGACATGTCTACCCAATAAGTACTTCATTAGAAAACAAGGCTATCCAAAAGTAATTCTCCACAATACCTATTTACCTGTCTACTTAATTTGTACTTCTATACAAGTCCTGTCTACCCAATGTGTACTTCTCTACAAGACCTGTCTGCTCAATATGTCATTCTCTTCCTGAACAAAAACCTAGCATCATTATGTGGTTTTAGGTCTATAACTCGCAAATATCTAAAATCCTCCTATGATTTGATTTATTAGATCTTTTATTGGATATTTCTTGAATAGTTTCGAGTTAAGGGAGAGCTGTTTACGCTTTTGTTTTTGGTTACAGAAGTAATACTTGGTTTGAGGACAGAGTGGGGAAATGTGAATAAATGGATGTTCCTTACAAAAATCATTCACATTCTTATCTCTGCATCATGAGGATTTCTTCCAGGCATATTTCCACAAGACAAAAAATTGCTCCCATCAACAGACTGATAGAGGTTTATTAAATATTTCCAGACAGTGAGAACACTGAACAAGATGGATAATTTGTGTGCTACTAAAAATAAAGTTAATATCAATATCTACTTCAACAATGAGAGACATATCTCACTTTGCAAACAATACTTAATCAACTATTCAAATAATACGCCAAATCAATACTCAATTTATATATAATTCTATATAAATAGGACATGTTTCGGCCTTCAATGGGGCCATCTTCAGCTAAACAAGAATCAAGAATTAAGCTAAACTATTATAAAAGTACTTAAAGCTAATAAGAAAAGAAATATTAGACTAATGTTAAAATTGAATAAAATGAATCACTATTAAAGTGGATATCCTTACAAATCAAATTAAATAAAATAAAAATAAAATACTTGTCATTTTTCTTCAAAATGTAGTTAAAAACGAGAAAATACTATTGGCGAATGTAAACAAATATTAAACTATATAATAATTCTTATCAAAATAATACACTAATTTAAAAATAAAGTTCTGTAACCAATAATTAATATAGATCAGTGAAATTGAATAAGCACATAGATAAATGCTTAAATGAATAAGTAAATCATCTATCTATCTTCAACATGAAGTTAAAATTCTGAATAGGTGCCAAATACTAAGTGTGCCGACATGAACGTAGTTTAGAGCTTGAATTAGGTAAATGGGTCAGTGCTTGAGACGAATAAGGGGATCTTCACTCAAGATGGAGTTAAAATTTTAAATACGTGCCAATAAGTAATCGTGTTGACATAAATTGCCCTGCTAAGAAAATAAATATGTCAGAGAAAAATTTTATGTAATTAAAATAATAAATTAATAGATATATGATTGTGGTAAAGACCTACATTATACTTAATTGTAACATACCTTGATGTAAGAGAACGAAGAAATTGGTGCGACAATGTTAGACAAAAGCTTCTTGTGTGCAAATGTTTGTGAAGAAATAGTGGGTAATTTGAAGCATATGTTTAGATAATGGAAGAAATGTTAACTGCATTTATATATTATTATGTATTCTTATCTTCTATAGCTTTACGTGGTATGTAAATAACATATGTAACCTATAATATGTTCCCCGTTTTGATCAATGAGGCTAAGTATGTCATTATTATTGTCGCTGTGAAAATAAAATAAAAGTCAGCGAGATTTAATGTTTGATACTTAGCACTCCATAGGTAACCGAAGACAAATGACAAGTATTTTATTTTCATTTTATTTAATTTGATTTGTAAGGATATCCATTTTAATAGTGATTCATTTTATTTAATTTTAACATTAGTTTAATATTTCTTTTCTTATTAGATTTCAGTACTTTTATAATAGTTTAGCTTAATTCTTTATTGATTCTTGTTTAGCTGAAGATGGCCTCATTGATGGCCGAAACTTGTCCTATTTATATAGAATTATATATAAATTGAGTATTGATTTGGCGTAATATTTGAATAGTTGATTAACTTCTATCAATACGGATTTTAATGGCGAATGTCATCGCATTTTAAACAAATCTTATTCAAGCCAAAACTTACAGCTATGCACACGTCAAGCAAAAGATCACGTTTTTCGTATGTTGAACACTTACCCATTTAAGTGGCTTCCACTTTCAACACTTTCTCGTTCCTGGATTTTTTCTTCCACATCCTGGGGATAAGATGGAATAATTTATTTCTGTGCTTATACTTTTACACAAATAAAAAAACTGTAATTGTACTGAACTAATCAGGTGAGTGAACAGATATTCGCTGAATGACATTCGTAGTGTCCATCACATCCCGGTGGGAATTACTCAGATAAGGGGGTATAATCTACAATTCTGAAACTTATAATAAACTATCTCCTTTTAAGTGAATCTTCAAGCAGGTAAATGCTAAGACGGTGCCTCCCAAGAAGCAATAATTGTCTACTAACTTTTTACTATATTTAAGGGCTCATTAACACCTCCTATGTACTGGACAAACGGGTATACGGCTGCAATAAATTCCTTCATAACGGTATGTACTTACAATTAAAAGTATAAGCAATTACTTTCTCAGTAAGGTTCTAGAATATTCTTTTACTTTTAACTTACATCTTCAATTATCTTCATGCTTAAGGTCAACCAAATGTTCTTGCAATGCTCCACTGTCATAAGTTAGAAACATCCCAGCAATTGCTGGGAGTTCAAGTGAAAAAGCATAGAAGAACACTCTTGAGGGTAGTCAAATCCAGCTCCTGTCTGTAGCATTCATTGGAGGATCTCTGACCAGAATACAGATATCTTAATTCAATTTGAGTAACTAGACTTTAAGTCCACAGTAGGCTTTCACCCAACGTGTCTCGGGATCAATTCCCGGCCTAGCCATCAAGGAGTTTATTCACCTGGGGTTAATTCCCATGACTCGGGGAATGGGTGCATGTGACGTCTTCATCATCACTTCATCCGTATTACGGTGCGCAGATGGCCCACGGGCGTCAACTAGAAAAACCTGCACTCGACTTCTCACGAATCCATACAATCATTATCACTCATTGGATTGAATAAGACAAACTCTTCATGGAGAACGTCATTCCGCGGTGGATAAACCGTAATTCTATGGATTAAATTTCGCTTTATATTTACATATCATGAAATTCTATGGATTTCTTTTATTCACGTCGGAATAGAATGAAATGCTCGTTGGAATGAATATTTTGTGCCAATCATATGTTAGTTTCACATAATACAACTTTTACCAATGGCATTATACTGCATCCTCAGGAGCTCAGTGCTCAGATCATCGCACAAAGCCGGCAATACGGGGTGGAAGTATCAATTGGGACATATAATTTATTTCGTCATCCTTCCATGAATATGGATTGTGCTTGCTGTATAAAACACAACCTAACAGCCAAACGCTTCAGTTTGTCATCAACACAATTGTGAAAACACAACTCTTAATCCCAAAATGCTATTAAGGATATGTGAAGATAAATGAAGAGACTTACCTCCTTCAGATCATGAGATGGTGTTTCTGTTCTTTTGCATGGGACGATCTCTTGAATAGAAGATTCCTCTATTTTGATATCCGTATGATGGTTTGTATCGTCCTGCAAAGAAATAACTTAGGTCTAAAAAAATGACTTTGCGTATGTGGAGTTATGTCTTAAAAATGAATAAAATAACACACTGAGGTAATTCAACCTCACATGCATAGTTTTCATACGTCAGCGGTGACATGGCAAAAAAAAACGTACAGTTTATGTGCAGTTTATAACTGAAGGCATTTCAGTTAGTATACACTCGCAAAACGTATGCCTAGCATAATGTCACTAGCAATGAGGGTGAGTGTTGCGACTTTCCGTCGTAGAGTCAGTTAATTAGATTTACAATTTTATAATGTTAATAAAGACAAGCAATACTGATTAATTATGCGTTCAGAAATCTCGTACCGAGCGTTGTTTGTTTTGCCCTCTTGAGACCAGATTAAAGTAATAATGATCTCAGGGATACTTAAATTGAGAAAGAATTTAACAGGAACGATAGCAGAATTTCTAAGTACAATGGCACAGCTACTTGAAATTTCATTTCATACCAATTCACTTGTAATTCATACTTCATGACCCATAGACGTTGTCAAGATTACGCAATGCATTAACAAATAAAGAACTGAAAATTAATATTTTTATAAATAATATCTTAGGAGCTTTCTGAGCGAAATTGCCGACCGCCGTCTAATAATGACTACCTCTAGGGTATTTTCGCATGGTGAATTCATGCCAGTCCGATCCACATTTCTTTACCTCCTCCGGTCATCGCTCCAAGAAGGTCCGAGAAACACTCACCATCAAATTAACAATATGTGTGTACCACTGGAGGCTGTCATGAAGGGTGGACCAACAATGTATTTACAGTCTCAGCTAACAGTAGATCAAGGTGTAGGGAGGAAGACACCATTCAATTACTTCCTGTTCTGAGCTACATTCCTCCATCCCATCTCCGAAGGTGTAATATCCTAGTCAAAGCTTACCACAAGATACTTAAAAATCAGGATCTCCCTATAAATGCTGATATACTTGCTGCTCGTCTACCCAGAATTCCCTCAAGGCAGCCCCCTGTGAAGGCAGCTACGAGATACCAATGAGAACTTTCATATAGTCCAGTAGAGGTCTCATTATTGGAAGATTTTTGCTCCACAGGAGTGCCGAGACATGCCATCTGTCACATCTAAAGTACACGGCTTTGATCTTCCTTGTCGGAAATGGTCAAAATAAAAACCGGATCAGGAACAATTATGGTGTTTGTGTTGAATCTTTGTTCATGTGGAAGAGTAATTTACCCTCTCGAAAGTGTGACTGTGGAGCCGATAGACAAACGGTGAAGCACATCATTCACATCATGAGAGCCTATAGTGGTGACATAATTAATTTTACCTCATTGACTCCTGCATCAGTGGACTATATTTCGAAGTTAAATGTTAAATTATGAGACCATCAGTTTTTTTTTCATTATGTCATTACGATGTAATATGATGTAAGTGTGTACCATACAATAGGATTATTAATAATCAAAGCAAAGGGTAGTGTCAGTACCATATTGCCGGCCATGTGCAACAGTGGACGTCGCCCCAAGCTTCATGGGAGTGTTGGGATATTTCTGATCTCATAATACATGGTGTCCAGAGAATTTTCAATGTCAATTTTCCTGACTTTTCCTGACCATTTTTCAACAAAATTCCTGACTCGCGAAGTCATAGCAACATCGGAAAAAAAGTTTATTGAGCAAATATGTACCTATATATTTTTCTTCATCTGCAGAATTTGCCCAATGCTCGCCTCTTTATTCATTTAAAATAGAAAATAAAGTAAATTATAATGCAATAATACATAAATAAAGTAGCCTACTTAATGAGGGGCAGATGACCTCGTAGTTCCGTCCCTTAAAACAACAATAACTAACGTATAACTAAAATACTTATTAACCTAAACTATAATGATGGGGTCGCCACATCCCTAGGCCAACGCCAAAAAAAAGCATACAAAAAATAGGCAAAAGAGGTTTTTACTATGATATACTGCAAAAATAGAAACGTACCATAATGTCCAGTGAGATATTGCTTTTTATCTTCAGAGATTAGTTGAACTAGTAACATGAAAATATGGCTGTAAAACACAAAATACTGTATGGTTAATATACAATTCCTGACTTTCTAATACTTTTCGCCATTTTTTCCTGACTCACGCCATTTTTTCACACTTTTTCAAGACTTTTCCTGACCAAAAACAAAATTCCTGACTTTTCCTGCCTGAGGACACCATGTAATATAGATTTCGAAATGAAACTCGAAGTAGTCCAGTACACATGTGTCTAGCGGGCTAGCCTAGTTTTTGAAAGGGGCTATCATTCTCTTACCAAAGGAACTCCTGGACGCCCTACCACAACATTCAGAAATGTACGTCTCGCCGTAAAATCTTCGGACAATTTTCAAGGTATTCTCAATAATCGAATCTTCCAACTTTCTCTGCTTTAGGTCCTATAAAAATACAACTTAGATTTCAAAACAATTAAGATTAGCGTTTCTTTAATTGCTTGACATTTAGACTGTTGGGTTTGAGCTGTAAAATAAAGGCGTGTTTCAACCTCCGAAAATTTGGTCAGCAATAAATTAACTACTGCCGGCACATCACATGGTGTGGACTTCACCTAAAATAGGGTCAAGGGTGCCAGAACAGTGAACCTGCATTACCAATAAATTGGGTACTGTTAGCACAACATGTGGTGCGGACTTCACCTTACAATAGAGCCCAGGGTGCCAGTGGAGTCAAACTTCATCATACTAATATATAAAAATGAGATGGTGTGTGCCCGTCTGTCATCCTGTCTGTTACTCAATCACGCAGAACCACTGGTACGATTGAAATGAAATTTTGCATGGAAGTAGCTGATTTACCAGGTTTACTAATAGGCTACTTTTGATTTCGATATTTTGCACTATTTAAAAATGTCGACCATTTAAGTGACGTCACTACACCCTTTGGTTCAAAATTTCATATTTCCATTTCAATTATAAAGAAAACGCTAAGAAATAGGAAACTTTTGATGGCACATACGAGCTTTAAAATTTAATTTTCTATCCGATAGGTCCTTATCACTTTTCGTGTATCTCTAACGGTTAGCGCTATAAAACACAGTCAACGCCGAGCGGTGCAGTATATCTCTCTCTATAATAAGAAATCAAATTGATTTCATTCTAATTAAAAACAGATTTAGAAATAGCGTGATTTTTGCAAAAACCTATCCAGGAGCAGATGTTCCTTCTGACCACAATACTCTCATTAGCCAAATCTGTGTTCGGCTAAACAAGATTCCGATAAAAACAACACAAAAGAAATATGATACTGATTCCCTTCGGGAAATAAATACAAGGTCACAGGTGGCTGCTACTCTTGCCACTGATCTCAAGATGTTGAATTCAATTGACATGCAGCCCATGGAACTTTGGGACAATTTTAAAGCCCCATTGAAGTGGGTTGGAGATCATTTTCATAGGAATATGACAACATAAAAAAGGGAAGGCATGGATGACGGATGAAATATTGAATCTAATGAATAAACGAAGAGAAGTCAAAGGAAGAGATAATGAAGAATATTGGATGATTCATAGATTGATAAAGAATTAGATCAGACAAGCCAAGGAAGCTTGGATGTCAGATAGGTGCAAAGAAATTGAAGAACTCAATAGTAAATATGATATTTTCCAGGTCCATAAGAAAATCAAAGAAGTTTCAGGTAGACATAGGAAAAGAAACACAGTCAACTTAGTTGATAGTCAAGGTAACACGGTATTATAAGTTGAAGAAAAATTACAGGTTTGGGAGAACTATATACAAGAACTCTTTAATGATGATCATCGTCCTTCCCGACCCGAAATTCCTCCAGTTGTTGGACCCATGATCACCATGGATGAAGGGAAATATGCGATTAGGATAGCGAAAAATGGTAAGGCTCCTGGTCAAGATGATATTCCAGTGGAATTATTGAAGATCTTGGATGATGATAGCATTGTGACGCTCACTACATTATATAACAAGATATACAACACGGGTACATTACCAAAAGACTGGCTCTTGTCTACATTTATTGCTCTTCCGAAGAAACCGATGGCTTAGTCATGTAGTGACTTTAGGACAATCAGTCTTACGAGTCATGTGCTCAAGATATTTCTCAAAGTTATCCATAATCACATATACAGGAAATGCGATATGAATATAAGTGACACACAGTTTGGGTTCCGCAACGGTCTAGGAAATCGTGAGGCATTATTTGCGCTTCAATTCCTTTTCCAGAGATGCCGTGAGGTAAATCAGGATGTATATGCATGTTTTCTGGACTATGCAAAAGCCTTTGACCGTTGTCAGCATGAAAAGGTTTTATAATGCACTCAAGAACTCAGGAATAGATGAGAAAGACATTCGGATCATCATTAATGTATACTGGGGTCAAAAGGCTAGTATCAGAATTGATGGACATATATCGAACTCAGTGGAAATAATGCGTGGTGTGAGACAAGGATGCATTATTTTACCACTTCTTTTTAATATCTATGCAGAACAGATTTTCTCTGAGGCACTTGATGGCATTCAACAAGGTATTAAGGTCAATGGTAATTATATTAATATACGGTACGCAGATGATACTGTATTGATTGCAAATACTTTCAAAGGACTTAAAGAGATTGTTACTATGATGTATGAAAAGAGTAAACAATATGGCCTTGACCTCAACATTACGAAAACAAAATATATGATAATATTGCGAAAACCAGCATTGTCACAAGTCCTTTTAGTCGATGGACATCAGATTGAGCGAGTGAAGAGTTTGGTTTATTTAGGACAAAATATTAATGAGAATTGGGATCCTTCGGTTGAAATAAGGTGCCGTATAGAGAAGGCTAGATCCATCTTCATGACAATGAAACAACTACTATGCTGTCGAGATCTCAGAATGACCCCTAAGAAAATAATTGTGAAGTGTTATGTTGTCTCCATCCTTCTTTATGGTGTTGAAGCTTGGACCTTGTCCGTAGCTACAGAAAAGAAGATTCGAGCTTTTGAAATGTGGATATACCGGCGGATTCTTACAATCTCGTGGACAGAACATGTGAGTAATGCCGAGGTTCTTCAGCGTGTGAGCAGCCAACCTGAGCTGTTAAACACAATTAAGAAGAGGAACTTGAATACTTGGGACACATGATGAGGAATCCAAAATACCATCTGCTCCAAGTTATACTTCAGGGTAAAATTGAAGGTCAGCGCGGACCGGGAAGAAGACGAATAACTTGGATGGATAATTTAAGAACGTGGCTTGGGCTGTCTTCCACGGAAATCTTCAGAATTGCACAAGATAAGAAGATGTTAGCCATGGTGGTAGCCAACGTCCGTATCGGATAAGAGAGAAGAAAGAAGAAGAAGATATATAAAAATTAAAGTTTGTCTGTTTCTTCTGAATTTCTGCGAAAATTTGAGTTATTTACGCGTTTCAGACTGTTTTATGATGAATGCGCGTGAAAATATTTTTTGTCTATCTGTTTGTTAGTTTGTTTGTTTGTTTGTCTGTGGACAACTTTGTTCCCTTAGGACGGCTGGGTGTATCAACGTAAAATTTGGTACACATATCCATCATAGGCACGACACTAATCATTGATGTAACTCATCCCCGTACTCTCATATAAGAGGGCCTACTTCCTTAAAATACATGCTGAAATAGGCGTAGAAGGACGCGACAGAGCTCATTTTCCGCCCCTCAATGTAAGGGACAATACTTGGGGGCCCTAAAGGTCCTAAAACCAACCGCTTTTGAGATATTTCCAGAAAATTAATTTCATTTCATAAACTAATGAAAGAATGCAAGCCGGTAATCATGGTAACAGAATCTCAGAGGCCCTTCTATTGCTGTAAGAAACAATGCAATTCCATTAATTACATTAGTGTGAAAGTTTGCAAACGGCTAGAAGGTTATCAAGGAACCAAATTAAGCTGTAAAATTGATCAATACGTATAATACGCTTAAGGGGGTCAAGGGGTACTCTAGAAATTTTTCACGCATTTTCACCTGCGGATGTGGTACGGCAGGTCTATTATATTCCTATCCCTATATTAAATTATTATTATAATTATTATTATGGCGTACAACGACGAGAAACAGAACTTGGGGGCCCTAAAGGGTCCTCGAAAACTACATTATAAGGCTCTAAAACCAACGGTTTCTGAGATATTCCCATAAAACTAATTTAATTTAATTGAACAAACTGATGAAGGAATGCACATCGGTAACCATGACAACATTATCTCAAGGGGTGACATCCAACTTTCCTTCTATTTCTGTAAGAAGCAATGTCACTCCATTTATTAAATTTCTGTGAATGTTTGCAAATGGCTATAAGGTTATCACAGAACCAACTTATACTGTATAATTTATCCATGCAATTAAGGGCGTCAAGGGGTAACCTAGAATGTTTTCACGCAATTTTCACGTGCGACATATATATAATATATATATATTTATTATATCTCCAAACAGCAAGCTTATTTTCAAAAAATCCTGAATTGAATCAGCATTTTTTAGCGGCTTATAGGAATTTGGGTCATTTGATGCTAAAGAACCTGAATTTTCATTCACCACAAGCCTTTATAATTTATGAAAGGGGTCTTCCTGTGTATGGGGACCTAACACAACGTAGAGGGTCAATTTTTATGTGACGTGTATTGCGTTTCGTCTACAAGGCTTTCAATTCTATTTCACGTTAGGAAGTACACGTTAGGTGAATTTAGTTTGAGAGCACATTTAAACCTTTTTTTTCTTTGTCGACATACGGGTTCATCGTAAGGATGATTTTGTTTGATACTGTGTGGTAGATATACCCATATTTGGATATCTGGGTGATATGTTGTAGACAATAGAATTGAGTGTATGTCTTTCTGTGTATCTTTATGTACTCCTATAACTCGTGTTCGGATGCATGGTGCATCATAAAATTAGGTATGGTATCCATGAGAGTCAATAGACCAATCATTTATAAAACTCTTCACCGTACTTTTCATACAGTAGAAAGGTGGATATAGGGAAAACTTCTCAAAATACATGCTAAAATAGGCGTCATATAAAAATTATCCTATAGACTGACCAGGTAGAAAGGAATGTTCCAATGCGCAAGCGCACCAAGATAGGGGAGAGTGTTTCCAGCTCCAGTGTCTCTCCACTGCTAGTCTTCCTTCTGCGCATGTGCGTCATGTAGGGGAAGTGTCTCTCTCTCTCTTTCTCGCTCCTACTGGTTTCTTTGTCGTTGGACTTTGTGCTTCTGCAAGGTGGAGTCGTAGTGCCAAGTGGGGGAAGCTCTACAGCAGCAACTTATTGAGAGTCCCGCCCCCAACATTCTTTTCTATCTGGTCATCCTATAGAAGGACGACCATAGCATATGTTGCGCGTCTCAATGTGAGACACAAAATTCGGGAGGGAATCCGAAAACCACATTTTAGGGCCCTTAAATTAACAGTGTGTGTGATATTCCCAGAAAACTAACTTCGTTCTGATAAACTTATGAAGGAATGACAAGCCGCTAACCATTGCAACAGTAGCTCAATTGATAATGCCTGGTGTTAACACCGAACACCGTTCGAAGAACGGGTACTTCTGCTAGTTACCAATAAATTAGCTAAAGTTAGCCCAAAATGTGTGTGGAATTCACGTACAATAGGGCCCAGGGTACCAGGAGACACCTGCATTACCAATAAATTAGCTACTGTTTGCACAGCATGTGGTGTGGACTTCACCTAAAATAGGGCCCAGGGTGCCAGCAGAACAAACCTGCATTGCCAACAAATTAGTTACTGTTAGCACAGCATGTGGTGTGGACTTCACCTACAATAGGGCCCAGGGTGCCAGCGGAACAAACGTGCATTGCCAATAAATTAGCTACTGTTAGCACAGCATGTGGTGTGGATTTCACCTACAATAGAGCCCAGGGTGCCAGCGGAACAAACCTGCATTGCCAACAAATTAGTTACTGTTATCACTACATGTGGTGTGGACTTCACCTAAAATAGGGCCCAGGGTGCAAGCAGGGTAAACCTGCATTACCAATAAATTAGCTACTGTTACCACTACATGTGGTGCGGACTTCAAATACAAAATGGCCCAGGGTCCCAGCAGAGTGAACCTGCATCACGAATAAATTAGCTACTGTTACCACTACATGTGGTGTGGACTTCAAATACAAAATGGCCCAGGGTGCCAGCAGAGTGAACCTGCATCAAGAATAAATTAGCTACTGTTAGCACATGTGGTGTGGACATCACCTACAATTGGGCCCAGGGTGCCAGCACAGTGAACATATGCATATATGTCACTAGAGTTATTCAGCAGATTATAAGTGGGTAGCGGGTCAATTGATTCCTAGAAATGATTATACAAGTAAGAACCATCATAAAACATACTGACAGAATAACTGTACAAAGGTACGTAAAAAATAAAATATTAAACATCTTGGTTAGCCTTCTGTTTGGTAGTGTGTAACACGATATTCATAATAAATACAACTTACATTATTAGGGAATTCATCAGTTTCAGACAGCCATTCTTGCTCAGTCTTAATGAATGGTTGTTGCTCCATAATGTTCAGCAATCTAGAACACACAAAGTGCACCTAACGATTATATGAGGCCGTACTTACACCAGTACGCCAAATCATTATGATATATAACACATGATTGGATTTCAGAATCCAAGTAAGGCTACTGGTAATGATAACACAACCCTTCCAGTGCACTGTGAGAAGAAGAGGTTAGCGGTAAAACCTATTCGACCATGGCGCTCGACTTCATAAGATATTAGTTCGGGTATAATGCCGAGTAAAATATTAACGTCCATCATTGCAATAGAATGATGAATAATTACTGGTGCCAGCCACTGAAATGGAGTGTCCTTTATGGGTTTTATGATGGGGCAGGCGGAATTAATTCCGCTAAATCCATTACAAACCTATACATTCGAAAGTAAACTCAAGTCACACTATGAGTAGGTGAGTACTAAGAAAATGGCAGTAACTGGATACAGTGAGTTTCAGAAAATCCAAGACAATACTTCAGCCTCGTGTTACAAGAAACCCACTTTAAACCAAACACAGCATATCTTCCTCATAGAACCTAAATTGAACGGAAGGGACTGAAAGATGTATTTATCCTTACCAACTTATATTACTATCACTGGGTTACTTGTTTAATTATCGTTGTAATGAAGTTTTTAGTTGCACATTTAAATCTGTGTATCCTCGGCAGTCAAATACAGTATTATAAATTAATCTGCACAGGGCACGAACATGTCCAAGTTGAACTCTGGATGTAAGAATCATCTTCATTACCGGTAAGCAATTTACTCACGTCTGTAAATAGTACTTCACATATCCATACATGGAGTTCAAAATTCCCTTTTGCCGCGAGGTACATGAAAGATACTTGCTCGGTGACGATATTGCTAGCAACCTCGCGCTGTTAAATAGCCTAAGCTCGGTGTTAGAAAGACTGTAAGATTAGGGAAGTAATTCTATCACAAATCAGATACTAGTATTATGATATATTCTTAAGCTCTGGTGAAAAATTACAAAATGTAATGAAATAAATTCATATTCCATCAGTAACCCAAAGTAAGCCTACATTTATCACAATCACACACTTCCCTCCTTGCCAGCGTGTTTTCATCTAATTTGGGTGATATGGCAGAATTCTTCTTCTTTCTTCTTTATCGTTTAGGCCTACTTAGGACCACGGGGCTCGTATCTACTCTTCGGTAAAGTTGTTGCTTTCTTCTTCTTGATATGGCAGAATAATAATTCCTTCGCTACCGTATACAGTTTAATTTCATTGTGATGCCGAACGTCCACCATCGCATGTATCTTATAACACGTGGCAAGTGATTCTGCAGCTAAGTCGGATAAGTGCGTATTGAGCCATTTATTTTTTATTACCGGTATATAAATAGGTAGGCCTATGCATATCATGTGTGCTGTTGATTATTTTGCAACTTTCTTCCCCCTTAACTTGGTGCGGCCTAAATGCCACTTTAAAACTGTATCCCTTAATTTTCCGGAAACTGCCACTGTAAACACTTATGCCCCGCTTACCTAGACTTTTTTTTTATTTCCCCTTAATAGATTGCGTCCGCACCATAGAGGTGAACTATTATTGTCACACAGACTGTTTCGAATTGCCGTATATTTCTCTTGCGACAAAATACTTTCATATACCGTACAGTAAGAGACATAATATATGTAATATTAAATTAATAAAGTAAATTTATATTTTTTAAGTGTCATTTTGATCAAATATGTAAAATAAGAACACAGAATATGTAATCTTACTTTAGAAATGAAAATAAGTAAAACAAATGTTATTATTAAGGCCCGGAAGTTCATTCAAAATCATATTTTGGTTATTTTGACACAATGCACATATTTTTTCTTTGCCTTTTTAAGTACATATCTCTGCTTGAGAAGGGCGTATATTCTAATTTCCTATTGTTTTGAAGCGCGTTTGTTACTTCATGTCGTATATTTTTATCCGGACTCCGAGAGTCTATCACAGAATAACACGGCCATTATTCTAATACCGTACCTGGTAAGTTTCAGTTCTTTTGGGAAGTTAATAGCAATTATTTTTATTCAGCCTTCACTATGTAAACAATGTAAAATTAGTTTCAATTTTAAAAATCCAATGTCCATTAAAATTGTGTATCACTTATAGATACTTAAAAATTAACAAAATACGGTATAATAGGCTACCTATTGATGGTCAACACCGCTTGAAGTACCATAAAATAACATTTCCTACTATTTAGAACTGTTTCGTAGTTGATATATTTTAAAAAAGGTGTAGTTATATGTCCGTCTGTTCATATTTTCTTTATATTCAGTATGGAAACGCTAAAGGATACGGAGTGATCGTAATTGCATTAGTTTTTATTTCTTCTCGCTATCGTTTTACCCTCCAGGGTTGGCTTTTCCCACGGCTTAAGCGAGGGATCCCACCTCTACCGCCACTGAGGGCAGTGTCCTGGAGCTTGAGACTCTGAGTCAGGAATACAACTGGGGTGTGTGACCATCACTACGCCCAGGCAGCCTCACCTGCAAAGTGAACAGGGGGCCTGATGAAGGGATGGGAAGAGTGGGACGGTTAGGCAAGGGAGTGGGAAGGAGGCGGCCGTGGCCTGAGAGTAGGAACCATCCCGGCTTTTGGCCGAAGACGAAGTGGGAAACCACGGAAAACCACTTCGAGGATGGCTGAGGTGGGAATCGAACCCCCTGTACTCATTTGGACCACCCGAGGCTGAGTAGACCCCGTTCCAGTCCTCATACCACTTTTCAAATTTCGTGACAGAGCCGGGAATCGAACCCAGGACCTCCGGGGCGGCAGCTAACCATGCTGACCGCTACGCTACGGAGGCGACGCATTAGTTATTTCATAGTGCATATTTTTTCAAATTTGATGCAAATTTGACCAAAATTTCTGCAATTTTGCATGCATATTTATTCATTTAATAGTGCATGAACTTCCTGGCCTTAGTCATTATGATCAGATATGTAACAATAAAATGTAATTATATGATAGCTAAGGTACCGGTACTAACTCAAGGACATTTATCATTTTTAGTTATGTATAAGCAAAGGGAAAGAATATGTATGTACATAAAAATCCTTGCCCTGATGATCGGTTTAGGTTGTGAAGTTTCGGGTACGTTCTAATTGACCCGCTGCGCTGGTGTGTCTCAACGAGGAACAGCTGACTGCGTTGGTCTGTCTCGAGGGGGATGGATGATCGGTTGCGGTCGTGGGTATTCGGGTCGCTTCGTTAGCCCCGCTGGTCTGTCTCTAAGCGCCAGTTTGGCTTAGCTTGGCTCCCTGGGTAGCCACTAGGCGTGTATCCTAGCGAAAGGACTGGGCTGTTATCCCGCGCTACTATCCTGGTAGACAAGTGATATTGTTTTTGTACTTTAGCTTCTTACGTACTTTTGTTCCTCTTGACTAGACCATTGATGAGTTACTTGTGTCAGCAGTGTTTAGTGTGGAACTCGTCACACGAACTACACAAAAATGACATTGATCTCAAAAAGCTTTGGGAAGAGATGGTTCAGGAAGTCAGCATAGATGATAAGTACAAATAAGTGGTGTATCTATTTTATTTATTTATATATTTATTTTATTCATTTGTGATACCGGTACAAGTTGTGATATTTATGAATGTTTTCTTAAACACTCGTTAGATTGAAATCAAGTGTGTCCATTGTGGCGTTGGATAATATTTTCAGGTAAAGCATAACTGTCTGCCGTGGTACAGCTTCATTTCCTTTGAAATAATCCGTCAAAATGTTTCTAGTTTATCTCGCATTGTCTGTAAATCTGTACTGTGCTCTTCCTCTTTCTCTGCGGGGATGAGGCTCAACTTAAATCATTCCACGCTGAAAATTGTTCTGTCGCCCTTGAGGGACCAGCGGTCCTGCATGTATCAACACCAGGGCCCGGATTTTGATGATTGCCAAAATTCCATAAAATGGCCAAAAAACTTAAAAAATTGCCTAAAATTTGAATAAAACTGACTTAATTTGATCACACAACAATAGTTCCGTGAAGAACTAAAGCCTATTTTCATATATCCTACTTATGTTAATTGCTTGCCTGTATCAACATACAAAATTTCAGTTCGATTGCTGTGATAGATTCGTAGATATTGAAAACCGACTAAATATTTCAGATGGTCACCACGTTGGATTTTCATATAATTATGTAGGCCTTAGAGTTATGTACTGTTACATGAAGATTGTGTACGTGCAGTATTCAAACTTCAATCGCATGATTAGTACACAAGAAGTAAAAACGAGATTTGAAAATTTCGCACAGCTGCCATCGTGTGGTTATGGAAACATTTGAGGTAAATTAGATGCTAGTGGATTAACATTTGTGTAAGGATTTACTGAACCAAGTTTCACTGCACTCGGATGGTTAAATTGCGAGAAACGTCCATGTGAATATTTATATTTCGCGTAGCCACCACGTTGGATTTGTGATCACCAGGTTATTGAAAGTCTTATAGGTGAACTTATGTTTATAGCCCCTATGAACATAATCACATTCAGTTTGATTGCTGTAATTGATTCGTAGATATTGAGAACCGTCTAAGTATTTTGGATGGTCGTCATGTTGGATTGTTATATGTATAGGCCATATAGTCATGTATAGTGATGTGGGCCGGGCAAATGCCCAGTGGGCAGGACATCTATAAATGGACATTTGCCTGGGCATTTGCCCAAAGCAGTTTTAAGCGCCCAAAATCTGGGCATTTAAGAAAACTTCTTGGTTTTACTTTTTACTAGTTGTGATTGTTACTAGACCATCTAAAACATAATAAAGACCATTAATGAAAGGTACATTTCATGGATAAACTAGTAATTCAATGCCCGAATATTGCTAATAATAATTTAATTATCCTGTGTCAATGTTGTCAATAACATCTAAATGGGAATTATGTATATCTGGTTTGAATAAAACATTGTATTACTGAGTTAGGCCTCCAGGCCTACTCATTTATATTTAGGAAAATTAGGTAGGAGTAAGATTATGGTGTGAATAGTGGCTTTGGGAGGGGATGGATGGGCTAGGCCCTGGGCTGCCTTTGTGCTATGATCTTGGAATGGGGGTAGGGTGGTTGTGGCCTTCAGATTAGCGAGGCATTCTACCACCAGCAGCCCAGCCCAGTTAGTTGTGAAGTAGAGCTGTCTGTTGAGTGGTTGAGTCAGAGATAACCTCACTTCTTTCTTAGGCTGTTTATATTTTTAAATGTTAGATTAAATTATTACAAAATGCTTAGAAAATTTTTAATTTGAAAGGGAAAGGGTACCTTGTAAATACTTAATAAGGACTATTAACAGTCACATTGTAACAAAATGGAAAAGCACATAAAAAGTGTTTTAATTGCCCTCAGGATCTTAAAAAAAGTGTTTCAGTTAGGTACAGTTACAGTGGTTGAAAAACCTTTTCGAAAGAAAACCCTTTATGAACCTTTGAAGTGGATGATTTCAACAACAAATCTGCAGTACCAAGCACAAGCTCAGCCTCAGAACCAAAATCAAGTTCTCTCAGTGAATTCATACAACTTCTGCAGCCTATTTTGGCCTCAACTCCTGTCTTTATGTATAAATATATAGAATACATATATGTAGAAACATATATGGCTAAAACAATATTTATATAAGCATTGCATTATGAATATGTTTTAAAATAGGTAAACGCCCAAAATGCCTGGGCAGTTATGGGTTTTGGGCATTTGCCCGGGCATTTATCCTGGGCATTTGCCCCGACTTATAAATGCCTAGACATTTTACATCACTAGCCATGTACCATTAAAGGAAAATTATTGCGTAGGTTCATTATTCAAACTTTCACTTCGATTGCATGATCACGACACAAGAAATAAAAACTTAATTTTAAAATTCGCACAGCCGCCATCTTGAGGTTATATAAACAATTGAACAAAATTAGATGGCAGTGCATTACCATGTGTATAAAAATTTGTTGTACCAAGTTTCATTGCGTTTGGATCATTAAATCGCGAGAAAAGTCTAGTTAAAACTTTCAACTTCGCTTTCGTTTTGTAGTTAACCGGTATTTGAATGTCTCATAGATGAACTTCCTGTAGTGTCCTTTATCTCCGTACAAAATATCAGGGTGATACCGGTAATAGTTTCAGAGATATAGAATGCCGGTGAAATATTTTGAACATCCGCCATATTGAGGGTATGTAAACAATTGAACGAAGTTAGATGTCGGTGCATTACAATGTGTATAAACATATAATGTATCAAGTTTCATTGCGTTAGGTTGTTTAAATCGCGAGAAACGTCTATTTCAAATTCGCAACTTCGCTTGGCCGCCATGTTGGTTTTGTAGTTACCAGGATTTCAAAAGTCACATAGGTGAACGTCTAGAAGTTCCCTTTATCACCGTGCAAAATTCCAGGGTGAAATCGGTAATAGTTTCGGAGATATTGAATACTGGTGAAATATTTCGCACAGCCGCCATGTTGGATTGGTGAGACGTAACAAAATTTGAAGGGCACGGTCGGGGTCGTCTGGAATAGTGCTATAAACTTAACGATTTTCATTGAAATCGCTCCAGCCATTTAGATTTTATCAGGGGACACACACACACGAATCACACACATACGCACACACACACACACACAGTCAGACACACGGACAAAAGGTGATCCCATAAGCCTATTTTTTCATAAATGAAAATAGGCTAAAATGCAAACAGACTACATCATTGTATGTTGAAATGATTTCAATGGGTACCTAATATAATTTAAGTATTATTTGGCAAATACGAATTATTTGCACACAAATACTGGTTATTATTTCTGTCTATTGTTTGGCACTCGAAATTTTGGTTCTTTCTTTTCAAGGAAAATAACACTTCATGATATGTGGAACATTAACGCAGCAACATCTGAAGAAGAACAAACAGAGAATTTCGCCGTTAGATACGCGAATTCATTACGGGTTATAGGTAATAAGAAAATTGTGTACTTAAAATACATGACAGGCTATACAGGTGCTCCGGGGTTCTGGGCCCATGGGGTATCTGGGCCGGTTAATTCATATCTACATTTGTGGAAATTATAATGTTATTAGGGTGGCACACCTTCCTTGTTTCTCTCTAGAGCTTGTTGTTATTCGTCTGGTAGAGGTGGCCCAGTTACCCCAAAAAATGTTTCAAAGAAGAGGTAACTGGGCCATTAGTAATAATAAAAATAATAATAATATGATTGGTTTTGCAGCAGACCTGAGTGATATAACTATCATCTACTAAGTTTTCCTTAATGTATAATAATATAATTATAAGGTTTTATGAAAAGAGGATGACGTCTACATGGTTCATTTTTACAAACGGCATTTTTAAACGATGAAATGCAAAGAAACCGATGAAGAATCCTACATTAGAGCGTTTGACATCGTACGGAAACCTCCACTACCGGTAACAAGTATTTCCGCTCGATTTAATAATATGATTGGTTTTGCAGCAGACCTGAGTGATCTAACTAACATCTACTAAGTTTTCCTTAATGTATAACGACTTATTAGTGTTTGAACTCAAATATTTAATTTGATTTTCTTTTCCTTTCTTTTGGTCATATTTTTGAATTTTATGGTAAGAAATTATGGTAATTTCTTTGAATTTATTGTAATTTCTTTGAAAGAAACAGGTTTAATTAAATAGATATATAAATATTATACTTGTTCTTATTATATGCCTTTTTTCTTTGCTTTTCTTTTATTAGGGTCCCGATACAACATAAGGGATGGGAACTTATATCAAACATTTAATCATACTAATATTTCTTCTAAATCAATTGAATATATAACAATAGATCCACTTACCCCAGGCATTTGCTGCAGTGGTTTTATAGAATACTAGCTGAACCCGGCATGCGTTGCAATGCCAATTTAAAAAAGTGTTGGCGTTGTGACTTTGTTTGTTGAAGTGCTTTTGGATTCCCAATATTTTTTCTTATTCCGTTAAACACCACTAAACTGTTGTAAAATTGATTTACTATCTCAGAAACATTCATGGGAGCGTGCTAAAACACTCAACAAAGTTTAATCGCAATGAAATGAATGGTATATAAACGCATACGGGACTTTGTTGATACGATTCGAGCGCCGTCACCCATTTGTTGAATATACTCGTACGCTACCTATTGTAAAATGGATTTACTAAGTCGAAAACCTTCCCTGGCGTGTACACAACAACTCATCAAATTATCATCGCAATCGAATGAATGGTATATGAACGCATACGGGAATTTTTTAAACCATTCGAGCGCCGTCATTCATTTGTTGAATCTACTTGTGCGTCACCAATTGAAAAACGGATTTACTAATTCTTAAACCTTCGCAGGACTGTACTCAACTCACCAAAGTTTTATCACAATCGGATGAATGGTATATGAACGCATACGGGACTTTGTTGAATTCACGCGCTGTCGCTCATTAGTTGAATCTACTCGTGCACTACCAATTGTAAAATGGATTTACTAAATCAGAAACCCTCGCAAGAGTGGAAGCAACATTTCACCAAATTTCATTGCAATCGCATGAATGGTATATAAACGCATACAGAATTCTGTTTAAAAGATACGTGCGCCGTTACTCATTTGTGGAATCTACTCGTGCGCTACCTGTTGCAAAATGGATTACTATTCAGAAACCTTTCCTGGTGTGCACACAACAATTCACCAAAGTTTCATCGCTATCGGATGAATGGTATAATTGTTGAAACGATTCACGTGCCGTCACTCATTTGTTGAATCTACTCGTGCGCTACCTATTGTAAAGTGGATTTACTAAGCCAGAAACCATTCTGGAAGTGTACACAACATCTCTCCCAAGTTTCATCACTATCGGACGAATGGTATATGAACGCATACGGGACTGTGTTGAAACGCTTCGTGCGTCTTCGCTCATTTGTAGAATCTACTCGTGCACTACCTATTGTAAAATGAATTTACTAAGCCTTAAATCTTCCCTGGAGTGTACACAACAACTCACCAAGTTTCATCGTTATCGGACGAAATGTATATGAACGCATACGGGACTTTGTTAACACACTTCGCGGGTTGTCGTTCATTTGTTTAATCTACTTGTGCGATACCTATTGTAAAGTGTATTTACTAAGTCAGAAACCTTCCCTGAAGTGTACACAACATCTCACCCAAGTTTCATCGCTATCGGGCGAATCTTGTATGAACTTATAAGGGACTTTGTTGAAATGCTTCGCGCGACGTCACTCATTTGTTGAATCTACTCATGCGCTACCTATTGTAACGAGTATTTGCTAAGCCAGAAAACTTGCCTGGGGTGTATACAACCTCTCACCCAATTTTCATCGCAATCGGACGAATTGTATATGAACGCATACGGGACTTTGTTGAAACGCTTCGCGCTTCGTCGAACATTTGTTGAATCTACTCCTGCGCTACCTATTGTTAAGTGGATTTACTAATCCAGAAACCTTCGCTGAATTGTATGCAACATCTCACCCAAGTTTCATCGCAATGGGATGAATGGTATATGAATACATGTGGGAATTTGTGGAAACAAACGCACGCAATTTTGTTGAAGCTACTCGCGAGCTTTCTATTGTAAATTGGATTTACTACGCCTATAACTTTCCCGGGAGTGTGCCCAACAACTCACCAACATGTGATCGCAATCGGATGAATTGTATATAAACGCATCGCCAACACTCATTTGTTTAAACTACTCGCGCGCTATCCATTGTAAATTGGATTAACTATGCCTATGACCATCCCAGAAGTGTTTACAACAACTCACCAAAATTTGATCGCAATCGGGTGAATGGTTTATGATCGCATAAAAGACGAACAAACGAACATTCATTTTTATATACCTAGGTATATATAAGATTCTTAGACATATAGAGATAAGATATAAGATAAGATAGCCTGGGGTGGTCCAGTTACCCCAACTTCACGGGGCAACTGGTCCACTAGAATAACAAAAACTATATATAGAGAGAAAAAATATAAAATGTTAAAACCATGCCTTAATTGGTATGTAATATGTTAATTTGTTTATTGCTAAATAATCACACAATATTTTGCAGTAAACAATTGCGTGTTACTTGTTCCAAATTACAGTTTTATGAAGGTAATTGGAGGTCGTGTTGTAAAATCATGGCTCAGTTGCCCCAGAGCACCCCACATTCCTCGTTACATTAGATGACTGTGACCATTCGTAGATTCTCACAGGAAAATAAACGACCATTGTCGACCATTTTAAATACACTCGAAATAACAATCCTGAACGATAACACAAATCCACTTAGCGCACGTATGGTTGCACTGAGGAACTTAACCATTCTGGCCTTAATGGGCCTACTGCTGTCTGTCTTCATATCCCCTCGAATTCAAAATCACTTCCGGATTAATTGCAAGCGCAGTGGGTCTCCTGGAATGTGGACATGCCAAGAAGAAAAGTTTTGACAAAGTTGTGAAGATTCTCATGTCTTCGTGTTCATCCTCACTTTCAGTTCCACTAATATCCAGTACCTTACGCAAACAAGTAGTTCCGTGAAGAACTAACGAGCCTACTTTTCTTCAAATTATGCACACCATATATCAACAGTTGGCAGACGGGAATCTAAATATATTCTTAGTTCCATCTTCTAAGGTCCGCAATGCACATGATTGAGATCGGATAGAGAGTATGCACGTTACATGTATTTAAATATTGAATTTAACAGCATGCGTCAAATCAGGTTGGCGACACTGCCATAAATTGGATGTCAAATTTAAATTGAAATATTATGATCTATTTATGTGCCAATTTTGAAAGAACATCATTTATTAGTATGGAAGTTACATGTAATTCAACATTAAACCAATCAGCACACGTAGAATCATGTTGGCTGCTCTGTCGTACATCGGTTACTGAAAATTGACCTATATTTGCAGATACTATATATATGCAAGGTTTAGAAATGTTGGCCTGGATACTTTCTGATATAGTGATATCAGAATAAAAATCTATAGACGACATTTTTCAGCAGTTGGCAACCCTGTTGACACTACAAAAATGCATATTCATATCTGCTCCGATGCGCAAACCACATACCAAATTTGGTTGAAATCCAATAGATAGTATGGAAGTTACATGCATTTAAATATTGGATCCACCAGCAGGCATAGAATCATGTTGGCAACACTCTCATGTATGGACTCCTGGAAATTAGTCTGATGTAATCTCTCTCTCTATATAAAAATGAAAGTTTGTCTGTTTTCTCTGAATTTCTACGGAAATTTGCGTTATGTACGCGTTTCAGACTGTTTTATGACGGATGCACGCGAAAATATTTTTTGTCTCTGTCTCTGTCTGTCTGTCTGTTTCTTTGTCTGTCTGTGGACAACTAAGTTCCCTTATAACTCGAGAACGGCTGGGTGGATCAACGTAAAATTTGGTACAGATATCCTTCAGAGGCACGACACTAATCATTGATGTAACTCTTCTCTGTAGCTGTCATAAATGTGGGCCTTCCCCCTTAAAACACTTGCTGAAATAGGATAATAATGTTATTGGTTTTACGTCCCTTTTAACTACACTGGCTTTTAGAGACGCCGGGGTGCCGGAATTTTGCCCCGAAGGAGCTGAAATAGGCGTAGAAGGGCGAGACAAAGCTCATTTTCAGCCCCTCAACATGAGAAACGGAACCTGGAAACCACCTTTTTAGGCCCTAAAACCAACCGTTTTTGAGATATTCCCAGAAAACTAATTTCATTAAAACTATAATAGAAAGAATTCAATCCAGTAACCATGGCTACAGAACCTCACAGGTCCATCTATTGCTGTAAGACGCAATACGATTCCATTTATTACATTACTGAGTTAGTTTGCAAACGTCTATAAGGTTAGAACGGAACCAAATCAATCTGTACAATTCATCAATAAGGGGGTCAAGGGGTACTCTAGATTTTTTCACGCGATTTACACGTGCGGGTGTGGTACGGGAGGTCTAACTCGTCCCTATCACTATATTGTTATATATATTTTTTTACATTCGAATTGAGCCACTATGGACTACGGAGTAACAATCAAAATCAATGTTTCGTTCTAGATCGTCTGCCAGCTTTGATGTCCTGCCAGCATCTCTTGAGCCCATCACTCAGCGCCTTCTTCCGATCTTCTGAAAGAGGTCCCCTCCTTCTTTTGGGTTCTGCCCCTACCTTAAATCCCTGGTAATTTTTGATTAGGTGTCTGAATTCACACCTGTTCATAATTTTGCAGTCCGGAATACCAATTTCTAGAAAGTCTTTGCTATATTCTTCAAACCATGCCAATTTTTTCCTCTTTGGTTTCACGAAATTCCAAATTTTCTTTGTTAGACGATCGTTGGACATTCTGATAATGTGTCCATAGAACAACAACCTTTTCCTTTTTATTGTTGACGTGACTGGTTCTATCTTTCTATATAACTCCTCGTTTGACTTCAAACGTATGTGCCCGTCAACCCATCTGTGGCCTAAAATTTTTCTCAATACCCTGCGTTCTCTTTTGATTAACTGGTCGACAAGTCCCCGCCTGTTCATAGTCAAAGTCTCCGAAGCATATAATGCTTCAGGTTTGACAACCGTGCTGTAGTGTCTTAATTTGGCTCCCAATGCTCAGCGACTTCTTATTATAGAGATTTTTCGTCAGGTGATAGGCTCGGTCTAATTTCCAGATTCTAAGATTAATTGCTTCCTGTTCTAGGCCATTTTGTTGGATTACCTCACCCAGGTATTTAAATTTCTTTACACGTTTAATCTTTCCTTGGTTTGTTTTCATCCATTCTGGTCCATCACTGATGTTTGTCATGTACTTTGTCTTCTCAAAGGAAATCTGTAAACCTACTTTCTCAGCCATCTCTGACAACCGATTAATCTTTACAATGGCTGATTTAATATTGTTGGCAAAAATGGCTTGGTCATCTGCAAAAGCCAAACAATCAAGGTTTTATAATATTTATTATTATTGTACTATGGCCTACAACGGCGAGGCAAAGCTTATTTTCTGCCCCTTGGTGTCAGAAACAAAATTCGGGGACCCTAAAATGCCGCAAAGGGTCCCCGAAAACTACATTGTAAGGTTCTAAAAACAACAGATTCTGATTTTCCCAGAAAACTAATTTCATTTAATAAACTAATGAAGGAATGCGCACCAGTAGCCATGACAAAAGCATCTCACAAGGTGACATTCAACTTTCCATCTATTTCTGCAAGAAGTAATGCCACTCCATTTATTAAATTTCTGTGAACGTTTGCAAATGGCTATAAGGTTATCACGGAACCAACTAAAACTGTAAAATTCATCAATGCGCTTAAGGGGGTCAAAGGTTACTATAGATTTTTTTCACATGGCTTAAACGTGCGATATATCGTACAGAAGGTCCATTATATCTCCAAACAGCAACATTATTTTCAAAAATTTCTGAATTGATTTTTTTTCTTGCTTTTCAGAATTTGGGCCATTGGAGGCTAAAAACCGGAATTTTCACGCACCACAAGCCATTATAATTTATTAAAGGGGTCTTCCTCTGGATGGAGACTTGACACAACAGTGAGGATCAGTTTTTATGTGACGTGTATTGCGTTTCGTCTACGATTTTTGCAATTTTATTTTCACGTCAGGAAGTACACGTTAGGTAAATTTAGTTTCAGAGCATATTTTAACTAATCATACTTCTTTGTCGACAAACAGGTTCCAAACCTCTAACCATTGCAACAGTAGCTCAAATGATTACGTCTGGCTATTAATACCAAAGACCGTTCGAAGAATGGGTACTTCTGCTAGTAGTATCTATATGTGTGTCAATTTTGGAACAATTTCCATGCATATTTTCTGAGATATCCAACATAGACCTCAATTTTCAATTGTGATTTTTCAGCAGTTGGTAGACGTAATTTTCAAATATGGCCTTGCGATATTCTTTACTCATACTAAATTTGGATTCAATAGCTGCAGTCGTTTAGGAGTTGATAGGGGGGCCACACAGACAGACGGACAGACAGACAGACAGACACACATTTGCCCGTATCGATCTCATAAGTCTACTTTTACAAAATGTGAAAAGTAGGATAAAATGCTTCAGAAACCATAAATAATGTGAGAAAATTACTCAAAACTTATAAAATACCGGTATTCTAATACATTTCATGAAATCACATAATAATGACGTGAAAAGCGACAAGATGACCTAAAAATAATATAATTAGTAAAAAGACGAAATAATGGCCATAAATATGATGAACAGAATTTGTATATAAGATAGCAATGTCTGCGGTGAACCATTTAAAAGATGACATGTCATCAGAATCCAGGCCCTAGTCATCACGAAGTTGTGGAGAAGGCAGTTTGATTTTACAATTTCAGTAGCAGTATTCTTATTCGTTTCGATAGGTTTGTGCAAAATTCTCCATTTCGTTGCGATTATACCCAAGCAACACTCAACACTTTTGTGAGCTCTGGAGATGCGATATTTGTAGATACATTTTCTTTCATCAATATCCTTCTGTCCAAACTGTTGCATCAAATAATGTAGGAATGGATAACCAGCATCACCGACCAGTACAAATGGGATTTTAATATTTGTGTTAGGAATTTCTCTCTCCGGTGGGACATGGAGTCCACCGTTCTCTAACATTTGAAACAACGAACTACTTCTAAAGTGTCCGGAAACACTCTGGCACCCTTCAATGTAATCCAATGCATTCGTATTCATCCTCACTTTCAGTTCCACTAAATTCCACTGCAGTCCGCATCAACTACTACTGGCAGGAGAATTGAAAAGAATTGCTTGTAATAGTAATATGCACTCCCACTTTTAGACAGGCAAAATATTCTACAGTGTTTTTGTCTATCGCTCCAATGCAGTTCGGGAAGTTCCTCTTTGTGAAGAATGAGTCAGTAGTGCGTTACCATGTATCAGGAGTTGGAAATGGAAGATATTTATCTAACACATAAAGTGATATTTATCTGTTGAAAAACTCCAAATTACTGGGCAAGATTTTCGACAATCTCAGAAACTGTCCTCCGGCCCAGACGAAAATGTAGAGCAAGAGATGTAAATGATTCCCCAGTAGCCAAAAACCTGAAAATAAAGGTTTGTACAGTATAGTGTATGGATTTAAAAATATAAATAGAATTATAATTTTTTAAACCTGGATTTCAAAATTTTAACTGACATTGTAAGAAGTACATTTGGGATAGATCCTAGGTTATTTTTGAACACTTCTATGGTGCTTAATATTTCTGCTATTTATTGTTGTTTTGTTTCAGTCAAGTATCTAAACAGGAGGTGGAAGAATGTGCAAGGTTATTTTTTAAAGAGCACCGAAAAATACCAGTCAAGGCGCATCAATCCATGTTCGGAGCACATGGCACCTATACGATCCGTTGATATTTTTTAAAAACACCATCCCTACCTCCGACACTGGCTCGAGTTTGACACTTGACGACGACAACGCCGACGAGAACGTTTCGATTTCAAGTGAGCTGAGCGTAACACAACAATTTCAATCACGACCACTAACCTCGGACTCGAATTCAGGTGTCAAACAACCAGCGAGGAAGGAACATCGAACCGCGAAATATAACAACGCCGAGAGGGGTGAACAGATGATGGGAATTGAAAGGACAAAGATTGGAGATACTTGAAGGAGAAAGTGCGAAGGACGATAATGATGACCAGCTGTATTTTTTGAAGTACTGTACTGTATATTGACGTATATGGCTACAATTCGTCCACTTCTTAAACTCAGACTTCGACACCAGATTCACGAAATACTTCTCGAACAACTTGAATCCCAGGAATGTAACAGTTCTCAGCCTCTTCGACCGATGGTATCTCCACACAACTCAGCCGAGCATGGATTTCTGAACCGCGACTCACATTTACAACATTTACAAGGCTTGAACCTCCGTATGTGAAGGATCATGAAAAGGACCAAAACCAGTACTTATGTACAAAACTTCCAGTAACTTGATTATCGATTTATGTGCCTTTATTCTTTAAATTAAATTTACAGTCTGTAATGTGAAGTTTGTAATAGAAACAACAGAATACCTTGATTTTTACTTACCTCAAAGTAACGATGAGTCGTTCCTCGGGTGACATGCATTTTCTTTAGTTGGTGTCCTGCTTCTGCAGTGTATCTTGAATTTTAGTCAGCAGGATATCGAACGTTTCTGTAGTTATTCGTAAATATTCATAAAATTTTTCCGGATGATTCCGTAACTGTTTGTAGAGAACATTAAACGCCCATTTCACAGACCTACACTCATTTATTTCGTGTACCCAACGAAAAGAACGCACGTGCAATAGTTCGTACTTCAAACTAGAATTCCCAAAAAGAAGTAATTTTCTTCCTAACTATAATAGGGACATTTTTAAGTCGTCCCCTTGACTTATAATAAGAGCAACTAATGCAGGTCCCGCCGGTGCAACGACCATATCTACGCACATATCCAAGCACTTACCAATGCAAGCCACCGAGCCAAATTAGGGACAGCGATTTGGAACATGGGATACAAGATGCCCAGCCATACAGTTACCCGTAATACGCATACCGTAAATTGATCATAAAGGTAGAATGCTACTAGCATACTAGCGGTTGCGTAGTGGCTAGCTTTTTGGCTGTCAAGGCGAAGGCCCGAGATCGATTCCCGGGTCTGCCACAATACATTTATTTCTGGTCTGAGGAATAGTGAGGCAGAACTCAGCCATCCTGGAAAAGGTTGTCCACTCCTACTCGGTGCCAATGCTGGGATAGTACCTAACCGAAGGCAACGGCCGCTTCCTGCCCTAATGCTACCTCAATTTCAAATTCACACGCTAGTTCAAGCTTAACAGAGTTGGGAAAAATACTCCCAAAATATGTGGGGATTTCACGGCCACCGGCCAAAAACAAACGTCAGACCTATACTCACAAAAATGTATCTTAGGTACAAAATACCGGTATACTTTAAAATTTCCGGAGAATACAAAATAGTATTTTAAAATACAATTCAAAATACATTCTTCCATTCAGACTGTTGAAAATAACGATAATGTTTTTCTTCTAGGGGACTTGTGCGAGAAATCTCGCATGTTCAGTGACCTCCCTCCCGGCATTACTGTTATGCGGGCTTCTATAAATCTGTTTATTTGTTTAAACGTACTTTTTAAACAAATTAACGAAATCAGAGTGCAATTCGTCACTGTTGCGGGTAATAATTATTTGCTTAAACACACTTTTTAAACAAATACATTTCCGTTGACCTTTCAAGAAATGCAAGATTATTCCCGTACTATTGAGACGATTAAGAAGATCTTGGCACAAAAAGCACCATCTAACTCCTTCTGGTTCAGGTGGTAGAGTTTTTTGTCGGATGAACTTTGCGTATTATATAATAGATTAGAAATAATACTGTCTTTATTGACCTGAACGGATACGTACGTTAACGTGCAAAGGTTCAAATTCCACCATTAGCCCCCTTGAAATTTTTCGCCTCACCTTGTCTCCGATGCCGTTAAATGGGGAATACTATGTAGAGATTATTGTTTTATTCCTTTCATCCTCTTTGTGGAACGTTGAATCAACCATTACTCTGTGTGTTGTTCTGTCCTTTGTGCCCAGTATCACTTAATGTTTTATGATCTTCATTTCCTCTCTTCTTCCGAGATGGTGGGTTTGGATTTTAGTGTAGACTTGTTTTGGAACTTTATATTTTCGACTTAAGTAATTTTATTAGCTTTTTGATAGAGGAGTGAATTTTCTGTAATTTTTAATTCTACTGGGTCTTTTTCAGTTTTTTTAAACCATGTGGGTTACGGTAGAAAATCAAAGATTTGTTTGGTTGTACGAGTGCCACTGGGAATCAAATATTTGTTTCGTTTTACGATCGCCGACGGGAATCAAACTACCACTACCACTGAACCACCGAGTTATAGCAGTATGTACGGACCCATTTTGCTACCACCAATATTCTCTTCTATCGCTGAATACTGTTCCCCAGTTTGATAAATAGATTGTTGTTAATGATTCAATTAGGGACTTGGCAACATGTTCCGTATTTTCTTTCAATTAATTTTATATAAACTCATGATAAACAATTTCTTAGGCTTTATTTATAATCTTTGTAATGATAGTGCATTTTCTCGCATTTAAGCTGACGATGACCCCGAAGACGGATCGAAAACACATACAATACAATACGACTTTCTTCTAAAGGACTCGGAGAGCGCCATTGCGCTTGGCGTCCTCTCTAACTGTGCCAATCGGCACAAACCTCCAGGCCTAAATCCCCTAGTCTGGCATCGAACCCTAGCCTGTGGGAGAGATGTGAGCCTACCCCAGCATCGAACCCTGTGGTCCCTGAACTTAAAGACTCTGGGATATAATCATTTGGGTCGGCGAGTGAACTATGTAATTGCCTAACTAATTCACGCTCGCTAAATGCGAGCCCACCATAGAAGACCACGCTGTCAGTTTCTACTCCCACGTCCGGTTAGTCGGCCCCCTTGAAGATGTTTACTTTTGAAGACATTTACATTTACCCAATTTATCCACCCAACATCCAATTAAAATTCCGATCGGCGGGTGGCCAGAACTGGAGTATTTCCAGATGTGACTTAAAGCATCTCGCTTGGGTTACCGCCCATTTCCGTGCACTGACATTTCTCCTTTTCCGAAATAAGCCAATCGGCTCGCATATCGGTGCTTGGCGTCATTTTCAACAAAGACAACCCTTGTTCAAACAGCGCAGGAGCCTTCCACGTTTTAAATTAAACTCTGCCTAGCAACTGCGGGCTCAGTAGGTACTGTCCCCGTTTACCTGGATAGTAGGCTGTCAGATATCCGCCCCCTCAATCGGATTGCCAATTATCAATCGCACCGGCACAGTTACATCAATGAAAATGGCACTGACAGATACTATCGAGATAAGAGCACAGAAATTCACAGGAAATCATTGTGGAACACACCAAAATAGACGGGGGTGCATACTTACCGTTGCTTACCTCTTAATTATCTCGGGGTTTGAGTTGACAACAGGATCACTAAAAGTCTGTTCACACAATAATCTCCGCCATGACATTTAAAAATGAACCAGAAACGAAGACGAGAACTTTGAACTGTACAAAAGCTTTATTTCTAATAAAGGGTCTGATTTTCCTAACACAACAAAATATACGTGGCTATCAGTAGCCCAAGTCAATCTGACTACGTCCTCCAGTAGGACTTGCAAAATTATTATACAACATGATATATAAAACATTTTAGCTCCCAAGAGCTCCAAATACCGTAATATTCATAACACTATTGGATTGGAAAAGGACGTCAGGGTGTGACATATATAGAGCATTTGTTTCCTTTTAATAAACAAGAGAATGATATTTATAGTCGCAAGGCCGGAGTGTACGACCTCACTCTCTGAAAAACATATGTTGACACAGCTGCGGGCTACCTTCCAGCCTGACGCATACTGGTCAAATGCACTCCCTTCTCACACGCTATGTTACGTAAGAATCCAGCCTGCACTCTCAAGCTTTTAAATGTCTTACAAGACAACTCACATTATATTTACGCACATCTTTCAAGTACTTTGATCACATCCTAATGGATTATTATATAAATTTCTTAAACTTGTTAACTTCAATCCTAATGTTTAATTAGCTCTTAAATGTTTATAACAAAATCACATAAATTATTTATAACAATTAGAAATTGTTTATAATATTTGTCAAAGACAATAAAAATATTATAAGCACGCCTTTAACATCACTCTCGTTTCATATTATTTTCAAAAATATTTACAACAATTATTTACACTATTAACATTTAAATTGTTTAAATTATTAATTTAATAAATACATTAGCCACATGTTCATTCGGTTGGTAATTTTATAATCCTGTTTAATATAATCGACCAATGAAGGTTAGTTATACATGTTAATGTCACAATTTGTTTTAATAAAGTTTTTAATAATGATTTGTGACGGCAACCTTCATTCATAATCTTGTCTCAAATTCTTTCAAAACTCGTGTTAATTATAACAGTAAATCACTTGATTAATTTTCAACGAACTATAACAATCTTACTCCAGCGAAAATCCTTCGCTAACAAGTTAATGCACAATCTGCATTAAAAATATGCCCAAAATCATCATAAATTAATCTATATGGCATTTACAACTTTCACATCACTTACAAAACCTCCACAAATAATTCTTTAACATTTATTCCTGTGGGAACTTCCTTCATATTCAAGGGCATTATATTTCAGCGACTTTCAACACGCGCTGCACTAGCGATTATACATTCATAGTTCCACTTAAAAATTTTATAATCATAAATTGTTTCAAAACTGTTTTTCTATTTAACCTTCGTAGATTTCATTCATGAACTGAAATGAAGTCAAAACTTGCCAATCACAAACAAATTTAATAGTGAATACGCTTATATACGCCTATCTGGTCTATCAAAATTTAAGATTAACATCTTAAAAGAAAATTGTAGTATGAAAATACTATCTTCAAATAAAGTGCGACTAAAATGAAAAGTAGTCGAATAGAATCCAATTAGACTGGGGAATGCAAACATCGTCATATAATTCTCTAATTGAGAAAAACTCCTAACAAAAGTACTTGACTTTAATGCATTCAATAATTCATTATTAACATTACTCTTTCACAAAATTGTCTATGATGCAATGTTCATTCATAACTGACGATAAATGTCTGTGTTGCAATCAATACAAATAACGACTAGTATTTCCAAGATCGTCGATAACGTAAGAGATTTTAACGCTCTAAAATCATTTAAATGTTCTTCCTTCTTGATGATGACAGAAAATTGTTCAAAGTAATTAAACTGGGGTAGAATTACTTTAATAAAGTGACACGCTGTCTGAATTTAAATCTGCCATAAAAATCATTAACCTACAGTCAAATCGTGACTACAAAAAAATTAATTACTGAAAAATCCAAATATCAGTCTCAACTGATTCAAAATCGTTAACTATGCCCATGACATAACAATGTCTTAATAAAACGTCGAAAAATGCAAAACTCATCAAGGTGTACTGAGAATAAGAATCTCAACAAGAAAATAAGGCAAAATACATGAGGATAAAAATATGGGAAAAATGGTTGCTCAAACATTACTAGGTTACTCAAATACAATAAACGTTCACGACTACCTTATCTGCCGATTGACGTTCCAGAGGAAAATTCCCCAAAGAAGACTGCTGATGGATCCATTTCACCACGTTAAAGCTGAGCTCCATCCTCGAAATAGGAAATAGCACCCTCGGAGAGTCGAACTGCTTCCTTCTCCGTGAATCGCTCTGCTCCTCGAAAACGAATAGACATCCTTCCGGCAATAATCTTCATTGTGAGTCGGGACTACCCTGACCTCTCTTGAAAAATTCCCTGAAGTTCCAGTAGACAATCATCATAACGTTTTGTAGAAATTTCCGAAGAAATTATTCATATACTGAGTATGAAATTGTTTCTATGGCTGTTCGATGATATTCAGCCTTTACTTACGAAACATGGGTGTAGATGGTATTCACCGCATGTTCGCTTGTGTGGAATAGCAATTAGCGAAGTTCCATGTCGCTATATTACTCCATTGAAGTATGTCCCAATTGCAATAAGCCTTCTTAGCCTTCCATTTGCACTTCAGTTGTAGTGTCAGAAGAACAAACTGCCGTATTCAATTGCTCCATTATACTGTATCGTTCTGTAAGCAAGCAATCTGAAGTCTTTCTACTCCACTCGCAGCGTTAGCCTTGCGTTTATTCTGGCTTAAACAAAAGTGTTTCTCTAGTGGCGAGATAATCACTTTTGCCAGTCGTATAAAATAGCTAATATCTTTTGAAGTACTCGGTTGAAATTGTTCAGCTTTTCTCTATAATTGCATGTAGTACTGCACAATACAATTATGTTATCGTAGACCGCTAACTGTTTGAAGTTCAACTTATAGAAGCTTTCTAAGGTCCGTTTCAACTTCACCTAGTTTGACCTGTATCTCGTTAACATAGTGGCCTCGCCACGCGTTATAAAAACGATTCTTTTCACTTGCTGTTCACTTTGATGTCTCACTATATTGAATGTATAATAAACTGACTTTCACAAATACTTCGATGATCTGAGCATTAGATCTCAGAATGATCAGCGAACGAAAGAGAAGAGAAGAGGTTCCTCTCTTCTGCGCAAGCCCTTTTATTACCTTCACGAGGGGCGTTACCATCCCTTCCAAAGCGTGATACTGCGTCATCGCTAGAACTTCCAACTTCGTTAATACATGACGGATTTTCAAAATTCAAAAACTGAAAATAAATTTCATCAAAATTCCAAATCAATGCTTTTACTGCAAATGGATTTCCACAATTCTGCATTCAAAAAGTCATAAAAATGCCATAGTTTCAGCAATCTCCGTCTTCCTTTAAACTATCGTTCATTGGTTCATGCCTCTCCTCCAATAGCATAGTTTCTTCCTCAGCAGAATTCCTCGTTTCCTGCGACTGCGTCGTACATCTTGGAACATTCTGGACTAAAATGCTGACGTCACTGAGAATCTCAGCTCAAGTAGCTTGCTGGCATAACATTTACGTCATCCGTGCTTACGTCATGACTACCCACGTCATAACTATGACAGCCATAACTCTAATCATAATTTCAAATATAGCCACCGTGGTCTCTACATAATTCAATTACGGGGGCATTCTCCTCCCACCACGTTTTAAAAACAGTTGCAAATTGTTTTTAAACTCAATGTTACAAGTATCTCAACTCTCTTGAACACGAAATTGAATTATTACTGGCTTACTCTAGTATGATATTTCCTCTATGTTCCTTAATCATTATCTCTTCTATTCTGGGTTGCATGTGGTTAATGTATTCTTTCCTCTCTACTTCCTCTTCTGACCAGTGTTTCTATTCTCTAAGTTCTGCTGGCTCGTAGAAGGACCAGGATCGATTACAACATCCTGCCTTTTCCTTTGATTGTCAGCTTCTTTATCCCTTAATTCTTTTAAGTATTGCTGGCTTTCCTTTTCTCTTTGCTGATATTGCTCAGGTGTCATAACCTGACTTTGAGTATTCTGGTTTCTACTTTGGTTTTGGTTATTCCTATTATAGTTACGATTATACCCATTATTGTTATAATATCTGCCTCTTCCATTATAGTTTCCTCGGTTGTAGTTCCAACCTCTTCTCTGTTGATATGGTCGGTAACCTTGTGATCTGTAATTTCTAAACTGATTATTCCTGTGAGGACCTACATTGTCAGTTTTCTCCTCCTCTGGCTTGTCAGTTTGTTGGACTTGGTCCATGTATACCGTATTGATTTCCTTATACTCTTGCCTTTGACCTTTCTGAACTACGTTAGGCATTGGACTTGTGTAGTCTAACCTTCTTAGTAATTCATCCATGCTGGATAAATCCCTGATGTTGGACGAAATTATAAGTCTCCTCACCTCAACTGGCAGCATACGAGAAATCGCATCTATTAGTTGCTCCGTGGACAATGGGGGTTGCAAAAATCTCAAGCGGGACAACTGACTCGTAAAGAAATCAGCGTACCTCGTTGGAAGAGTACCTGAGTATTTTCTTGAATATACCTCCGCTCTTAACGAATTCTGCGCTTCTATGGACCAAAATCGTTTGATTAATGCCTCTGCAAACTCGTCAAAGTTGCTGAATGTATATCTAAAAGCTCTAAACCATTCAAGGGGTCCTCCAATCAGATATCTCTCTACAATTTTCATCTCTCTCTCTCTGGGAATGTGAGCTTCGATGAAATAATCTTTGAGATTCCTTACATACTCTATAGGTGTCAAACTATCAGTGTTACTGAATTTTTGTGGTTTGTCCTCGAAATTCCTAATGACCGTCACGTTCCTTGGATATGAATCCGGATAGTTTTTCCCACTATCTCGATAATTCCACTCAGATTCCATATTCCTCTCGTCATCCTCCTCTCTGAATCTGGATACACGTTCTTCAGGAGTCACGTCTCTTTCTTCTGGATCTAGGTGACATCTTCTGGTATGCTTCCTGTTCAATTCGCAAGCAAAGCCTTCTGTATCCTTATCGGTGATTTCTGTTAAGACTTTCTTGACTATCTCTTCTTTGTAGTTCTCCATTAAACTAGCCTCTCCTAACTTCAAATTTTTCAGTTTACTCGTCGTTTCATTTACGTCAGAGACAACTTTATGAATTTGATCCTCTAATGTAGATTTTAAAGTTTGCATATCCTGATCTAGTTGTGTTCTATCGTCAACTTGTTTTTCGGATAGCGAATTTATCCTGACGCTTAAATCTTTTCTAATCTGTACTACCTCATTATTAATTTCTATCTGCGTACTGGCAAGTTTTCTTTCAATCCTTTCCTGAATTTGGGTTACATGTTCCCCACTTGACTTATTCCACTCGTCTTTCCATACCGCTACGTTTGCTGTTAACATCTCGGCTATGTCTACTTCAATATCCTCTTTTAATACTCTATTGTGGTCTAATACCTGTGTTCTCATGACCTCTACGTCATACTTCAACTCTGCTAAAGACGTTGTTGTTCTAACTGATTCGTCGACTAACCTAGTCGTTAATGCAGTTATATTACGCGTACAAAGAGTTTTTGAGTTTTCGATTTCTTCCCTGACTTTATTGACATCAGTTTGGACTTTAGTGATATCTACGAAAACTGTGTTGACCTCTACCTGAATCTTAGTTACATCACTTTGCACCTCAGTTATATCCGCATGAATATTGTTAATGTCTACCTGAACATTGGATACATCTGTTCTAGCTTTTTGAATTTCTTTCTGGACTTCCTCGACCTTGTCTTGGACAGTCGCTACATCGTTTTTGACAACAACAACTTCGGCTCTAGCACAAGCAATATCCCCTCGGACATTAGCTACATCTAGATTTAACATTGTAAGGTCTCTCTGTACCTTAGACACATCATTTTTAACATCATCAACATTTTTATGGACATTAGATACATCTGTGCGGATGTCAGTTACAGTATTTTCAATTCCTAGGGTATTAATCTGTAAACGCGACATATTATCCTCCAAATTAGCAGCACTAGTTTGGATACCCTTCAAACTTTCACCCATGCTAGCTTTCAAATTACTAGCATTCTCCTCCATTCGACTAGTATTCCTAGCTTCCATCTCCTTCATACTACTATTCAAATTATCAGACATATTACTAGCATTCTCCTCCATCCTTGCATTCAAATTAGCAGACAAATTACTATTATTCTCCTTCATGCTTTCATTCAGCATCTGCTTCATACTGCGATTCATGTTAGCAGACATCTCCTCTAACATTTTCTTCAAACTTTCATCTGCCATTACAATATTATTATTCAAAATGGATTGCTGTAGGGACATACATCAAAAGAGCAAAATAACAACATTTGAGCAACACTTTTCACCATATATAAATTTGATCAATTTTCTGTCTTAAATCTAACTTATAACTACCTTATAATTAATATTCGAAGATACTTCATGTTGAAACAAACTCAAGCACATGTTCAAATTTCTCTGGCTCATTTTAAAATATCCTAACACAAATAGTTTACATTTACAATCCAAATAATTAATTTTATCTTTAATATGACTAAAGTGTCATAAGCCGGTCAAATAAAATAAGATTCCAGATTATAGGCGATTTTTCTAAGTTTCCTGCCCATTTAACCTTTCTCAAGTTGTATAAGATCTGATCTTTTCTGAGTGTAATTTTCCTAATACAATACAACATTTAATTCCTATATAATCACACTCTTAAATACTACAATTGGCCTAGACATCTAACAAAGAATCAACCTCTTTATTTGAGTCTAATCGAACCTCACGTTTTAGGTTTGTCAATCTTTCTGGTGTTCAACCTGGTAATCCAGTTTTGTCGAATTCGTCCCACATATTAGGGTCAATCTTTCTGTTGACTCAGCCCCACGCTCTTGGATCGCCAATCTTTCTGTCCCCGTTTACCTGGATAGTAGGCTGTCAGATATCCGCCCCCTCAATCGGATTGCCAATTATCAATCGCACCGGCACAGTTACATCAATGAAAATGGCACTGACAGATACTATCGAGATAAGAGCACAGAAATTCACAGGAAATCATTGTGGAACATACCAAAATAGACGGGGGTGCATACTTACCGTTGCTTACCTCTTAATTATCTCGGGGTTTGAGTTGACAACAGGATCACTAAAAGTCTGTTCACACAATAATCTCCGCCATGACATTTAAAAATGAACCAGAAACGAAGACGAGAACTTTGAACTGTACAAAAGCTTTATTTCTAATAAAGGGTCTGATTTTCCTAACACAACAAAATATACGTGGCTATCAGTAGCCCAAGTCAATCTGACTACGTCCTCCAGTAGGACTTGCAAAATTATTATACAACATGATATATAAAACATTTTAGCTCCCAAGAGCTCCAAATACCGTAATATTCATAACACTATTGGATTGGAAAAGGACGTCAGGGTGTGACATATATAGAGCATTTGTTTCCTTTTAATAAACAAGAGAATGATATTTATAGTCGCAAGGCCGGAGTGTACGACCTCACTCTCTGAAAAACATATGTTGACACAGCTGCGGGCTACCTTCCAGCCTGACGCATACTGGTCAAATGCACTCCCTTCTCACACGCTATGTTACGTAAGAATCCAGCCTGCACTCTCAAGCTTTTAAATGTCTTACAAGACAACTCACATTATATTTACGCACATCTTTCAAGTACTTTGATCACATCCTAATGGATTATTATATAAATTTCTTAAACTTGTTAACTTCAATCCTAATGTTTAATTAGCTCTTAAATGTTTATAACAAAATCACATAAATTATTTATAACAATTAGAAATTGTTTATAATATTTGTCAAAGACAATAAAAATATTATAAGCACGCCTTTAACATCACTCTCGTTTCATATTATTTTCAAAAATATTTACAGCAATTATTTACACTATTAACATTTAAATTGTTTAAATTATTAATTTAATAAATACATTAGCCACATGTTCATTCGGTTGGTAATTTTATAATCCTGTTTAATATAATCGACCAATGAAGGTTAGTTATACATGTTAATGTCACAATTTGTTTTAATAAAGTTTTTAATAATGATTTGTGACGGCAACCTTCATTCATAATCTTGTCTCAAATTCTTTCAAAACTCGTGTTAATTATAACAGTAAATCACTTGATTAATTTTCAACGAACTATAACAATCTTACTCCAGCGAAAATCCTTCGCTAACAAGTTAATGCACAATCTGCATTAAAAATATGCCCAAAATCATCATAAATTAATCTATATGGCATTTACAACTTTCACATCACTTACAAAACCTCCACAAATAATTCTTTAACATTTATTCCTGTGGGAACTTCCTTCATATTCAAGGGCATTATATTTCAGCGACTTTCAACACGCGCTGCACTAGCGATTATACATTCATAGTTCCACTTAAAAATTTTATAATCATAAATTGTTTCAAAACTGTTTTTCTATTTAACCTTCGTAGATTTCATTCATGAACTGAAATGAAGTCAAAACTTGCCAATCACAAACAAATTTAATAGTGAATACGCTTATATACGCCTATCTGGTCTATCAAAATTTAAGATTAACATCTTAAAAGAAAATTGTAGTATGAAAATACTATCTTCAAATAAAGTGCGACTAAAATGAAAAGTAGTCGAATAGAATCCAATTAGACTGGGGAATGCAAACATCGTCATATAATTCTCTAATTGAGAAAAACTCCTAACAAAAGTACTTGACTTTAATGCATTCAATAATTCATTATTAACATTACTCTTTCACAAAATTGTCTATGATGCAATGTTCATTCATAACTGACGATAAATGTCTGTGTTGCAATCAATACAAATAACGACTAGTATTTCCAAGATCGTCGATAACGTAAGAGATTTTAACGCTCTAAAATCATTTAAATGTTCTTCCTTCTTGATGATGACAGAAAATTGTTCAAAGTAATTAAACTGGGGTAGAATTACTTTAATAAAGTGACACGCTGTCTGAATTTAAATCTGCCATAAAAATCATTAACTTACAGTCAAATCGTGACTACAAAAAAATTAATTACTGAAAAATCCAAATATCAGTCTCAACTGATTCAAAATCGTTAACTATGCCCATGACATAACAATGTCTTAATAAAACGTCGAAAAATGCAAAACTCATCAAGGTGTACTGAGAATAAGAATCTCAACAAGAAAATAAGGCAAAATACATGAGGATAAAAATATGGGAAAAATGGTTGCTCAAACATTACTAGGTTACTCAAATACAATAAACGTTCACGACTACCTTATCTGCCGATTGACGTTCCAGAGGAAAATTCCCCAAAGAAGACTGCTGATGGATCCATTTCACCACGTTAAAGCTGAGCTCCATCCTCGAAATAGGAAATAGCACCCTCGGAGAGTCGAACTGCTTCCTTCTCCGTGAATCGCTCTGCTCCTCGAAAACGAATAGACATCCTTCCGGCAATAATCTTCATTGTGAGTCGGGACTACCCTGACCTCTCTTGAAAAATTCCCTGAAGTTCCAGTAGACAATCATCATAACGTTTTGTAGAAATTTCCGAAGAAATTATTCATATACTGAGTATGAAATTGTTTCTATGGCTGTTCGATGATATTCAGCCTTAACTTACGAAACATGGGTGTAGATGGTATTCACCGCATGTTCGCTTGTGTGGAATAGCAATTAGCGAAGTTCCATGTCGCTATATTACTCCATTGAAGTATGTCCCAATTGCAATAAGCCTTCTTAGCCTTCCATTTGCACTTCAGTTGTAGTGTCAGATGAACAAACTGCCGTATTCAATTGCTCCATTATACTGTATCGTTCTGTAAGCAAGCAATCTGAAGTCTTTCTACTCCACTCGCAGCGTTAGCCTTGCGTTTATTCTGGCTTAAACAAAAGTGTTTCTCTAGTGGCGAGATAATCACTTTTGCCAGTCGTATAAAATAGCTAATATCTTTTGAAGTACTCGGTTGAAATTGTTCAGCTTTTCTCTATAATTGCATGTAGTACTGCACAATACAATTATGTTATCGTAGACCGCTAACTGTTTGAAGTTCAACTTATAGAAGCTTTCTAAGGTCCGTTTCAACTTCACCTAGTTTGACCTGTATCTCGTTAACATAGTGGCCTCGCCACGCGTTATAAAAACGATTCTTTTCACTTGCTGTTCACTTTGATGTCTCACTATATTGAATGTATAATAAACTGACTTTCACAAATACTTCGATGATCTGAGCATTAGATCTCAGAATGATCAGCGAACGAAAGAGAAGAGAAGAGAAGAGGTTCCTCTCTTCTGCGCAAGCCCTTTTATTACCTTAACGAGGGGCGTTACCATCCCTTCCAAAGCGTGATACTGCGTCATCGCTAGAACTTCCAACTTCGTTAATACATGACGGATTTTCAAAATTCAAAAACTGAAAATAAATTTCATCAAAATTCCAAATCAATGCTTTTACTGCAAATGGATTTCCACAATTCTGCATTCAAAAAGTCATAAAAATGCCATAGTTTCAGCAATCTCCGTCTTCCTTTAAACTATCGTTCATTGGTTCATGCCTCTCCTCCTATAGCATAGTTTCTTCCTCAGCAGAATTCCTCGTTTCCTGCGACTGCGTCGTACATCTTGGAACATTCTGGACTAAAATGCTGACGTCACTGAGAATCTCAGCTCAAGTAGCTTGCTGGCATAACATTTACGTCATCCGTGCTTACGTCATGACTACCCACGTCATAACTATGACAGCCATAACTCTAATCATAATTTCAAATATAGCCACCGTGGTCTCTACATAATTCAATTACGGGGGCAGTACCAACATCGCGGCAAGAAGAGTGACGAAAAGGACACGCAAATTTAAGATCTACAGCTGTGTTTCGTGTCGCGAGCCTGGAGCAATTTTCCAGTGTAGGTGAAAGGCATGATGTCTTGGCGTGTGACGCTTCGCATTCTGATTACCGACTATCAGGCTTGCAGACGTGTGTAACAAGTACGTCGGCGGTCGGGTGCGAAGATGTCAACTCTTCCAGCCGGCCTGTTACAAACCAACCTACAAATGTTTGAAATAACCGGGTGCGATAAGGAGAACTATTGAGAAGTAAAATGTAGAATTATTATTTTGGGGGGTTAAGGTATACATCTGTTGGCTCCGTGCGTGATATTTTTCTGGCGTATAAGGGCTTCTATTTCAGGTTGGTGCATGTTTCGTGGCGTGTGCAATCACGCAAGTGTACGGTCCTGCCGCTTTGCGCAGGTCCGGTGTCGAATTTATTCGTGTAATTATCAGGGGGACCTGTCTTATAAGATTTGTGTTTCGCAAGGCATTTTGTGTGGATTAGGGAAGCATTTTTGGCTTTTATTCGTGTTTAATCCGGACAGCTTGACTGTTTTTAATGTAGTGTAATTTTGAGGGCAGTTTGGCCTAATTCGATTTGCTTTGCGTTATTCTTTCGTTTGTGGTAACTCATTTGTCTATGGACCGAGTGTCTTTTGTTTTATGACAACATGGCGCCCTTGTGTTTACACATAAGATGGTATCACGTGCGCGAACGCTGGAGCCACCTTAGTTGTGATACGTTATGGTTATTTATGTTTTATTATTGTTTCATGTTCGGGTTCTCCTCTCACAAAATTTCAAATGGTTCTTACACGAAAGTAATTGGAGTGGGGGTTATTGCCTCGCGGGGGCGTCCTGTCCCGGAGTAATCAGTCAGTACTAGCGCTCAGTCGTATTAAGAAGCAATTTGTCATTCGTCTGGTTCAATGCTTAGGCCTAGCGGTTGTTTCTTTAGTTGTTCATTTCATTATTTTGTATCATTGTGGGGTTATGTTTCAGACTTAGTGATATTCCGCTTCTTGGTTTTTGGTTCAATTTCGTGTTACCATTATTTTACCCTCGTTTGGCGATGTCACCCCTTTGTTCGGAAGGGAGCGTTAATATGATATTCCATTAAAGGATTCATCCACCTCTGATTCTACTATTCGAATTTCTGTATTAGTTTGGGAGGTCACCTAACCTCATTCGGTTGGATATTTGTTTTACGCGGCGTTCTAGTAAATGGGCCGTCCCTACTTGGATTTTTTAAATTATTATTCATGTAACTCTGTATTTTCTCCTGTGACCATTTCACTCGAGGTGAATCGTGTAACTATTGTGTGTAGCCTGTAAGTTTGTGCTTATGTACCATGTTAGTATAATGATTTAGGGTCTGTTTTATTGATGGGCGCCTTGCTTAATCTATGTAATGAGGCGTAATTGTTTTTGATTTACCTTGTCTGTATTGCTTGAAATTATATAGATATTCCTTTAAATTCAACTTCTTCCTCTTAGCACACGAAACTTTAGGTAACCTATTCCTAATTGCGGCCTCTGCGTACGAGGTCACCGTCCATCCCCGAGCTTGTCTCGACTAAGGCCATGAGTAGTGGTGTCGGCCACTGTACAGTAACACGTCATCAACACTTAAAATCACTCGGAAACTCGGATATATTGTTTAGAATAAAATGTCGACAGTTTTGTCTGATGGGATTAGTGTAATTGGTTGTTTTACCATATCCTCAACTACAGAATATACACAATACTTACCGATGGTGAACAAAAACACAGTGCTCTTAGGTTCCCATACAAACTGTAAGCAGATGGTTCCTCTTAGATGCACTGACACATTCAGAGCGTCACTAAGCAAATATCATTCAGTTTAGACCTACTAGGTACTCACCCAGACTGAGAGTAGATGGTTCTTAAGGATACTGACACACCTGCAGTGTCGTCAAGCTAATATCATTCAGTTAAGGCCCCAACATACCCATCCAGACTGTGGGCTTATGGTTACTCATAGAGGTATTGACCCACTGGGAGGGGCAGATGACCTCGTAGTTACTCCCCTTAAAACAACGAAAACCAACTGACACACTGGAATGTCTTTAAGCTAACATAACTCTGAATATAACTCCTACGTACCCATCCAGACGGTCAGTAACTGTTCACCTTAGCGGTGTTGACACGCCTTCTGCTTCATATAATGTAGTTAGTATCTCTCATTGTGGACGTAGGTACCAACCCAGGCTGTGAGCGGATGGTGCCTCTAATTGTTTAGAGGTATTGACACACCTGGAGTGTTTTAAGCTAACATCCTTCAGTTTAGAGCTCCTAGGAATCCAAACAAACTGTAAGCAGATGGTTCATTTTCACACTGCAGGATTGCTAAATTATATCAGTCAGTCTAGAGCACCTAGGTACCCACCCAGACTAAGAGAAGACGGTTCCTCTTAGAGGTATTGACTCAATTGGAGCATCATCAAGCTACTATTGGTCAGCCTAGAACTCCTAGGTACCCACCCAAACTGTGAGCATATGGTTCATCTTTGAGCGTCATTAAGCTAACATCAGTCAGTCTAGAGCACCTAGGTACCCACCCAGACTAAGAGAAGACGGTTCCTCTTAGAAGTATTGACTCAATTGGAGCATCATCAAGTTACTATTGGTCAGCCTAGAACTCCTAGGTATCCACCCAAACTGTGAGCATATGGTTCATCTTTGAGCGTCATTAAGCTAACATCAGTCAGTTATGAGCTCAAAGGTACCCACGCAGACGGTGAGCAGATGGTTCCTCTTAAACATTTTGACACACTGGAGTGTCTTAAAGCTAACATCACTGAGGTAAGTACTCCTACCGACCCAGACGTTTAGGAGATTGTCCTTCTTAGATGTATTCACACACTAGTGTCTTTACGCTAATATCATTTCGTTTAGAGCTCCAATGTACCCACTCAGACCGTAAGAGGATGGTTCCCCTTTGGCTTGTAGATGGACTACAGACATAGCAAGAACACAGTTGATAGATTACAACCGTAGACATCGAAAGAAAGATGCATTATTTGCACTCTGCTACATGCTATGCACGAATACGTCAGAGAAACGGGCGTAGCAGCAGGCACAGAGTTAAATATTTATGTCTATTTAATCCACATACAGGGTTCCTATCAAGATGAAATTTATATACAATGTAAAGTACACCCCATAGGTTACGAAAACCTAAAAAAAAAGGAAAAAATTGGATTTAGGCATGAAAGTTCATTACATCCCCCTTAGCGTTGATCAAATGTTTAGGATAGCTCGATAAACAAGAGTTAGACTCTTTTAAGTTCTATGAATATGATAGAGGAATAACGACATTTCTCTTCTTAACGACTAAAAATAAAATAATTAGATTTATTGGTAGAAAAAGTAACCATTGAATTTACAAAATAAATGACACACGACAAAGTTGCAGATACAAAATGATAACGGATGAAATTAAAGAAGAGACATATGAAAATGCAATAAAGGGACATGGCTTCATTCATTGCAAACATTGTACACTTCAGTAGAAGAAAGTATCTTTGGAATTAAATTAATATGGTGATTTACTGAAAAACAAATCTATAAATCAGCACTAATATATATTAATATCTCTCCAACTTAATGTTTGAACTCTGGCCTTAATTATTTAATAGAGAAGATATATGAAATGTGAGAGAGTTACAGACTGAGTGATGATAGCCTGATGACATTGCAGGAGTGGCATTAGCTTTAACCTCAGGCACAGGCTCTAGCGCTGGTATTTATATCGCCGCAAACGCCGTTGCATGCCGTATTGATGTCCCTCTGCCACACCTATCAAGATGAAATTTATATACAATGTAAAGTACACCCCATAGGTTACAAAAACCTAAAAAAAAGGAAGAGTCGGTGATTGGCCGATGGGTTTGTGGCATAAGTGGTACTTCATCTCCTTCTGCATGACATGCAGGTGGTAAAACCGTAATTCTTCGTTGTTTACAAAGGAATTTGTCTTGTCCCCTCCCGAACTTTAGCTTTCATTTCTTATCCACCCTGAATAACATTTAATAAATCAAAAATCCTCAAGAATGTATAAAGCCAGCGCGAATTACTGCCACCAAGACCAATATTTGTAGTAAAGATAGGTCTCAGTTTGTCTAAGAGTATTGTAATTGCAGCAAATTGCATAACACTGCTCACTGATGTGTTTTTTAAACAAGTAAATTGTAGTGTAATTAGGGGGATAGTTACTCATCATTATAGGGCTAGGATTTTCATGACACAGCATAATTATATTTTTGGTAAGACTGATATGTTCCTTAAATATATATAAATGCTTGTTATGAAAAACGTAATCGAATCATACTACTTTGTTAGATCACATTTATGCATAAATGGTCATTTCTACGTAATGGAGCATATTTTAGATATTAAACGGTCATATTCGTCATATGTTCACTCTTTTAGATAGTAAAGGTCCTTTGTAATTCTGTTTCTTTCTTCTGTGTTCAATTGAGTTGTTGTATTTCTCAGAATTACACATCGCATTTTGTTTCCTTGCAAATGGAAAGAACCTACCTTCCTCCCCTATTTCTGTAGAATTCACAATATGGACTTTACCCTTACCTTCCTCCCCTATTTATGTGGAATTCTCAATATGGACTTTACCCTTACGCATCAGTGAGCAGGTAGCTACTTAAGCCTGACCTGTGTCTCAGAGGTTATTGAATCTTGTTAAAGTCGGAAGTGTGTGCTCTGTGTAGTTTGGTTCAGAAAAAATGCCTAAAGTGAAGCAAAGTATTCGAGTAAAAGTACAACAGTTCGTGTCTCAATATGGTGAGAAAGTGTTCTCGTGTGATGGTAAAATACTCTATTTTAAAATGAGTGATGTAAGAGTAACTACGGAGAAATCATTTCACGTTCAGCAGCATGTGACAAAAGAAAAACCCAAACGTGGAGTAAAACGAATCGAAAATGGAAAGACACTACAGCAAATGCTCCTATAAGGCATCCAACGTTTAGAATGAAGCATTGGTCTTATGGCGCGTTACGACAGGGTTGCCACTCCATGGGAGGAGGCAGTACAAAGCGCTTCGCGTACACTTTCCGCACATTCAGCGATTGTGCAGTGACGAAGACTTGAAGTACTGTATAATAATACTAATAGTAGGCTAACATACCACATACAACGAAATCAAATTAAGTTAACTATAACGTCATTATAAAGTCATTATATTTAACATTCCTGCTATTCTTGCGAAGTGTATTACTTAGCCTATTTTTGCGTGGCGATAGTACTGGACCCTGCCCACTCTCACTACGTATTTTAAAAACGCTAGTATTTGATATTCCTGTGGCCAGGGCAGTTTCATTGACTAAATTATTTATAATTTCGTTAGGTTTAAGATTCTTAAAATAACCGAACACATTAATTACGACCTGTTTTTCCCTCCTTGTGAGCACTTGACCACGCTTTCTTTTCACAAAACTATCCATTGTTGTTCGTGAAATACGTAAAATACAACACGTTAAATCTAACAGAACTGCTGCACACACACTCAAGATAGAAACTGCTTAACAACTGAAATACAAGCTCGAAGGGCACAGAAATAAAGCTGTGACTAGTGAGCTGCACCCCGCTGTCCTTCGAAACTTCATCCATATAATCCGCGGTCAATGAACAGCCCGGCCTGTGTAAACAATTAAACCTACACTCGGGGTATGCAGGTAGAAAACTTCTTCCAACATTCCTCTACAACTCTCAAACTGACATGACATGGTTATCTTAAAAAAAAAAATGTTTAAATATGGATATCTAATTTTTCTAGCATTTCTATCAAGTTTACGTGGTTCTAATATAGGACAAAAAAGATCGGCAAAACATAGTTCTACCCGAATATGCTGTTTTTACTACAAAGAAAAATTTTCGACTGATATGGCAACAGTGGATTGCTAGAAAATGACAGCGTCATACATGTCTCACGAGCAACAGAAAGAGAGAAGAATATCCCTATCTAACCAGTGCTTCATTCTAAACGTTGGATGCCTTATAGGAGAATCTCGCCAATCTTATTCACCATTCTGTGAAGAACTTTGCACAGCCTTTCTTTTTGCCAACATTCCCTTATATAAGCTGAATCATCCAAAATTTCGTGAATTTATAGAAAAATACACCGGAAAATCTCTCCCCGATCCTTCTACTTTAAGAAATTAGTACAGTACATCAGCCGAAGCTACGAGAAACTATGCAGGGAATCAGACAACGGGTTACAAATAAGAAAGAGTGGGTATATTGATGAATCCACAGACTCTATGGGAAGCTATATTGCGAATGTCATTGTAGGGACTTTGGAAGAAGATGGTCCAGGTGAAACGTTTCTAATAAACTATGAACATGTAGAAAATGTCAATTTTTCTACCATTAGTAAACTGTTTGACAGATCTATGCATGCCAAGGACCGAAGGCGTTCAGCATGACAATGTACTGCTCTTCGTAACGGATGCTGAAACGGATGATGAAAGCTACCAAATCACTAAACGCATAATAGATAGAGCCCTGCGCGGATAAACAAAACGTTATCCGCATCCGCCCCGCATCCGCACGACTGTTATCCGCATCCGCCCCGCATCCGCACAACTGTTATCCGCATCCGCAAGACTTGTATAAAAATCCGCTGATATTTCAATTCTGGTTTCCTGACCTCCGCTTTAGACAAAAACTGGCTATACTTCTTTGGCTACTTTCGCACTTGAGCCGCAGTAGGTTTGATGTGCCTGATTTGTGTCCTGAGTATGAATACATTTTTTTACAGGTAAAACATCCTACTATATCGTTCACCTCTTTGGTTCCATTGAAAAAGTAACCAAATATCTGCCTTATCCTTGACTTGAGCTTTGTTTCACGCACTATTGAATATACACCCTATTTTGTTTTAATAGATATTTTATCAATGTTTGTTAAATGATGTTCATACTCCGGATCGCGGTAACATTTACTAAGTGAACTTCTCTTTAAGCTTGGAAAAGGGGATTGACATTTGGCCGGAACTTCCAAGTCAGTCATCATATTTCTGCCTCTTGACCCATCAATGTTCGCATAGTTGATGTCATAACTGTCTCCGCTGCAATATCACAGCCCACGCGTTTCAGTGCCAAGATGGAAATAAATCTACAAATAAACCTGGAACCAGATCTTCCAGGATAGCTTAGATAGCGATATAGCTGACTTGAGAAATGTTGATGATGTCACCACGATGAACTAACAAACTTATTGACAGCATTATATCTCGTGAATAATGGCAGTGAGAAATTGATGATGATGATGAGATGTCAAGACATTCTACTACAAACATACGGTACAGTACTTAATAAAATGTAGTTGAAACCATATGAGTAAAATAATCTTCTCGTGTATAACTGCAAAACGTACCCGAATATTTCGTACGCAATAGGCTATAGGAGTATTCCTCTTCTAAGGATGAAGCTGTAGATTGGCTTATCATATATGTAATATTATCGAAAGTTCCACATCGTATTCTAATAACTATCCGCAAATTTACTCCAAACATTATCCGCAGCGTATCCGCTATCCGCACAGCCATGCAAACTATATCCACGTGGCGAAAAATGCTGCGGATATCCGCGGGCTTTAATTATAGAGTAAAACGGTGCATGTGACTCGTTTAGCTCACGCCTTACACAGAGTTGCAGAAGAGATTCGTAGTCAATTCAGTGAGGTTGATAAATTGATTGGGTGTGCCAAGAAGGTCTTCTTTAAAGCTCCTTCACGTGTTGCATCATTTAAGTTGGTAGCTCCAAACATTACCTTACCGCCTTCTCCCATTTTGACAATATGGGGATCCTGGATAGAAGCCTGCAATTATTACTGCCAGAACTTCAACATTGTGAAAAATATCATTGATTCATTTAATGGCAGTGAAGTCACTTCAATTGGACTAGCCCAGGAATTAATGTCTAATTCTGACATTTCAGGTCAACTTTCATCCTGCTACTATAACTGCTTTGGAGCAATCATAAATGCCACTAGTGAAAACGACTTGTGAATAAATTTAATATTGTTTGTGGCAAAGAGGGCAAGAAGTATCTAAGAAAATGGAAAAGGTGTTAGGAAACAACAAAGGGTATCACACATTGTGGTCCATTTCAATGACTTTGTTGGATGAAAAGTTGTCTCTCAATCATTTAGAATTAGATCCAAATGATATTAACCATTTCAAATATGCTCCTCTTGTGTCAGCTGAAGTAGAAAGAAGTTTTTCAAAATACAAGGCTTTGTTGGCTCATAATAGGAAATCCTTTTTATTTGAAAATTTGAATAAGGTATTTATTGTATACTAGCTGACCAGGCAGACGTTGTCCTGCCAATCAAAGAAAGTGTTGGGGTTTCGACTTTGTTAGCTGCAGTGTTTTGGATTCCCAATATTTTCTTCTTTTTCCGTTAACCACCTCTAAACTATTATAAAAAAAATAATTTACTATCTCAGAAACATTCACGGGAGCGTGATCAACAACTCACGAAAGTTACATCGCAATGAAATGAATGGTATATGAACGCATACGGGACTGCTGAAACGATTAGAGTGCCGTCACCCCTTTGTTGAATATACTCGTACGCTACCTATTGTAAAATGGTTTTACTAACTCGAAAACCTTTCCTGGCATGTACACAACAACTCATCAAAGTTTCATCGCAATCGGATGAATGGCATATGAACGCATACGGGATTTTGTTTAAACGATTCGTGCCGTCACTCATTTGTTGAATCTTCTTGTGCGCCACCCATTGAAAAACGGACTTACTAATTCATGAACCTTCGCAGGACTGTACTCAGCTCTCCAGAGTTTTATCACACTCGGATGAATGGTATATGATCGCATACGGGATTTTATTGATACGATTCACGCGCTGTCGCTTATTAGTTAAATCTACCCGTTTGCTACCAATTGTAAAATGGATTTACTAAATCAGAAACCTTCCCTGGAGTGTACATAACTACTCACCAATGTTTCATCTCTATCGAACGATTGTATATGAACGCATACGGGTCTTTGTCGAAACACTTCGCGCGTCGTCGCTCATTTGTTGAATCCATTCGTGCGCTACCTATTGAACATGGATTTACTCAGCTAGAAATCTTCCCTGAACTGTACACAACATCTCACCCACGTTTCATCGCTATCGGACAAATGGTATATGAACGCATACGGGACTTTCTTGAAACGCTTCGCGCGACTTCGCTCATTTGTTGAATCTACTTGTGCGCTACCTATTGAAAAATGGATTTACTAAGCCTTAAACTTTCCCTGGAGTGTACACAACAACTCACCCAAGTTGAGTCGCTATCGGACGAATGGTATATGAACGCATACGAGACTATGTTGAAACACTTCCCGCGTCGTCGCTCATTTATTTTATCTACTTGTGCGATACCAATTGTTAATTGGATTTACTAACCCAGAAACTTTCCCTGAAGTGTACACAACATCTCAGCCAAGTTTAGTCGTTATCGGACGAATGGTATATAAACGCATACGGTACTTTGTTGAAACGCTTCGCGCGTCGTCGCTCATTTGTTGAATCTACTCGTGCGATACCTATTATAACATGGATTTACTAAGTCAGAAACCTTGCCGGTAGTGTACACAACCTCTTACCCAAGTTTCATCGCTATCGGACGAATGGTATGTGAACGCATACTGATCTTTGTTGAAACGCTTCGCCCGTCGTTGCTCATTTGTTGAATCTACTTGTGCGATACCTATTGTTAAGTGGATTTACTCACCTTTCCTGTAGTGTACACAACATCTCACCCAAGTTTCATCGCTATCAGACGAATGGTATATGTACGAATACGGGACTTTGTTGAAACGCTTCGCGCGTCGTCGCTCATTTGTTGAATCTACTCGGGCGCTACCCATTATAACGTGGATTTACTAAGCCAGAAACCTTGCCTGTAGTGTACACAACCTCTCACCCAAGTTTCATCGAATGGTATGTGAACGCATACAGAACTGTGTTGAAACGCTTCGCCCGTCGTCGCTCATTTGTTGAATCTACTCGTGCGCTACCTATTGTTAAGTGGATATACTAAGCCATAAACCTTACCTGAAGTGTACAGAACATCTCACCCTAGTTTCATCGCAATGGGATGAATGGTATATGAACTCATGTGGGACTTTCTTGAAACAAACGCACGCCATTTTGTTGAAGCTACTCGCGCGCCATCTATTGTAAATTGGATTTACTACGCCTATTACCTTTCCGGGACTGTGCCAACAACTCATCAAAATTTGATCGTAATCGGACGAATTGTATATGAACGCATCGCCATTACGCATTTGTTTAAACTACTCATGCGCTATCTATTGCGAAATGGATTAACTATGCCTGTGATAATCCCGGAAGTGTTTACAACAACTCACCAAAATTTGATCGCAATCGGATGAATGGTTTATGAACGCATAAAAGACGAACACACAGACATTCCTTTATATATATATATATATAAGATTATATTGCAACTCAGGGATCATAAACTAGAAGATACAATTTCAATAAAATAAGCTCACTACAATAACAAATTGCATAGTTTAACTTGTGCATTTTATAAATACATAAATGGTTCGTTGTCATAAACTGACTTATGAATTGATTTTACAACTGAAATTTCATCTCTAATATAATACTATTAGGTCATATTTTAATTATATTGAGCATATTTTGGTAAATTTTAGGTTATAAGATTTTTTCTGTGCATATTTCGGTGATTTTTAGGTCATAAAAATCCTAGCCCTACGTCATCAATTTTAGAATAAGCCATATCCTTCATGTTGGACAAATTTCTAAGATTGATGTGTCTTATTGTATATTGTACCCGAGGGTATGGATGCTGACTGGCATTAAACCTGGTACTCTGAGAAGGAGAAATCATGCTCATGATTTTACAGAGGACCGAACCCGAGGTCTCTGAGGGGGAATAACCATGAGGAACCCGAGACATATGTAAATAATGATTAATGAGGTAATCACAGCTTAATTCCATATTCCTCAAAGGAATTATAAGCAATTTTATGCAGAAAGATTTTAACGTTAGTGGTCTAACATACAGAATCTTAGCCAAGAAGCAAGAACTGGAGGCAGTTTGACAGTTGACTTATGAGGTCGAACTAGAGGGCGGTCCAGACTGACGCCAACTCAATCACCGCGTACTATTTTCAAGCATCCTGTGGGATTGGGAGCTCCAGAAAGAAGTCGAGAAACCACCGGCTAACAAAGAGGAAACTGTGGAAAGGGAAGGAAGCCGAGATAAATTAATTGATTACTCGGAAACCATGCAATGCAGAGACATGAGAGACAGGCATTGTGATTATTATACAAATTAACAGACGCAAAATAGTAACGCTAGATAATCTGGAGGAAGAGAACTATTATACTCAACAGGGATACACTCTTAATTGAAGTAGGATAACTACCGGGAGCCGATGGAAGAGGAGTGAGACAGGAGATGTCAATTGAAGTCTGGAAAGCAAAGATGTCGGATGAAGACAGTCAAAGTGGTTGAAAAACCATTAGAGGAAGTGGAACGGGGAAGCCCAGGAACCAAGCGTGGGGACGCTACCAGAGAAACCAATTAATTTTGAATAATTAGACGAGCGGATTGCTTGCACGGAGCCAGATTCGGAACCTCCATGAAAATATGATCCAGAAACATGCATTACCAGGCCGGTAAGTGCAAATGGGAAGAAATAGCAGCTCTTGCCGAGCAATGGAACTATGTTTTTGCCCAAATCCTTTAAAAGAGCAGGGAAGCTGAGAAGCGTCAGTCCTATACAGAACGTTACGCGGGGAGCATGCTACTCTCCGACAGTGGAAGTCGTGCCACAAAGCACGCAGGTCTTATAAAATCAAGTAATGCTAAAGACAATGGAAGACAAAGTGAAGCTAAGTAAAGCTTATGTCAATTTAAAGCCGCACAATAGTGACGCGCATGATTATTAAACAGTTAATTTGCACAAGTATAACGTGTAAATCAAATAGGAAAGTTGCGAAGTCTCGTGATAGACAATGAACTTATCCAAGCAACGAAGTAATGATCTAGATATTATCGTGAGAGTACCGTATAAGAAGTACACGATAGGTCATGGGATGGAGGACAATATCACAGGCATTGTGATTATTATACAAATTAACAGACGCAAAATAGTAACGCTAGATAATCTGGAGGAAGAGAACTATTATACTCAACAGGGATACACTCTTAATTGAAGTAGGATAACTACTGGGAGCCGATAGAAGAGGAGTGAGACAGGAGATGTACGCGCAGATTAGATACTGTCACTGGAAATCAGGATACGTCAGGGAAACGCGACGCCTGCAACCCTGAAATCGTGCATATTCGAAGCCCAGGGAGGCACAAGTGTATAAAGCCAGTATATATTAATTAATGTGTTCAAGTGTTGTGAATATAAAGTGTGCAAAGTGTTGTAAAAATGTGTAAAAGCGTTATATTTAAAATGTGTGAATTAAAAATGGAATCAAGTGTATTCAAGACACAAGAAGTATTTATTGTGATCACCATGGAGCTTTGTTAAATGCAACATGGTGGGCATAATGCTGTATTACTGGGTGAGACCACCACGAGAAAGATGTAGGTACCTTTCAATGTTATAATTTGACGGTATAGCTCACCATATGTCCATGTTATTTTAGAAAAGTACCATAGGGAACTTGAAGTAAAGATTTATATGTGTTTGCATTCCTCATATTTGAAGTAATTAGTTTGCAACTTAAGAATGATTTACTTACGACAGGATATGCGTAAGATAATGTTCAATTTAATAATAACGTTAATAAATAACGTATTAAACAGGTCGAAGTCGAAAGATGCACGAATCTTCGGCATGCTTATGCCATGAAATGTTAAATTGTGTCATTTCCGGAAAAAATTTGTAAGGTAAAATATAAGTAAAATTGTGAATTATATTTGTGTTTTTATACATGTTTCAATGTAATAATTGTTATAAGTCACGCGATAAGCGTTGTAAGAAATTGCAAGTAAGAAATGCAAGTAATTAAAGCCAGTAATTAATGCCAGTAATGAATGCCAGTATGATGAGAGACGATATAAAGTCGCGAACAAGCCAAGGACGGAAGGTAACCGAAGTGTCATATGATCCGAATTTTCTAACAGCTATAATTGTTGAGCCGCTAGGAGCGAGCCATGTAATGTAGAAGCAAGGACTTTTACTTAAATAAATGCAAGGAACCTTCTGTAGCACACACGTCAGGACGATATGAGCCATTTCTTCGAAGGCAATTATGTACAGCCGTAGAGCGTACAGGTATATTGTTGACGGCGGTTGGAGACAGGTGTAGGTATCTGTACTGCCAAGCCAAATTCATTGTAGCGATTAAGGATTAACAGTGTCACCTTAAATCAGCTAAAGTATGGATTGATCCACCCGTGGAGGTGCGACACCATCATTTATGGAGGGATCAAGGGATGTCCTAACCAGTTCTTCGTTATCGTGGAGGTGGAAGACAGGGACACCACTCTCGCACGCAATTAGAGCAATATGCGATCCCCAAGACGGTGTAGTAACAAGAAATGCATTACTTTGCTATGAATACTTTTGAGAGCCTTATTGAGCCAAGTAACATACACTAAGAATAGGATGTAAATGTTTAGAGATTTCGATCATAATGATTGCACAGATCATACACCTTCTCCGTGAAAGTGAGAGTATTTGTATAACAGTTAAGGCTTTGTTTATATTGTATGAGTGAGAAAAGTGTACCACAGCTGGAAGAGAGGGAGAAGGGCTGGGAGGTAATGACCGACCCAGGCATCCATTTTCTTTCGAGGCGGGGCAAGCCAAACCTTTGTTCACACGACGGGTGGGCTTAGCAGCTACCGACCCTTGAAATGACCGTACTGGGCAATTGCAATGTATAAACTGGTATTCTGATATATTAAGAAATTGATTGTTTTTGTTGCATAAATCAATTGTAGGCATGTAGAGGATATGAATACTTCTTTGAATCGTTGAAATCACACAAGATTTAGCCAAGTTAGTGTTTCATAACATCGCAACTTCGCTAAAATCTGCTGGCACACTTTGAGGCATGAAAACCCAGTTATATGCTAATTTATACGACCGGGTAGCCCGAAATACGGAATGACACAATGTTAACAATAAATACGACTTGCTAACGACCAACATTATGTCATATGGTGGATGCTAATACTAATCAACATTGTTTTGGAGTGGGGAGAAGGTACTATTATCCGCGTTTGGAGCGGAAAAGGAGGATGATTGTTATACAAGTAACCAAACGTAATGAAGAAGTAACCAAACGTGAGGTTAAATGCATTGTTGGATCTTAACGTAAAGATAAATGTACCGTAAGCACACGGAGAGTAAACTTGATTCAAGTACAATTGTAATTAATGATAGTAAGTGCTATAAGTGTATATGCTTATGTAGTGTTTTTCTTTAATTTGATTTTTATTGATTGCTATGATGTATACGCAGTGTGCAACGAACATTTCGTCAATGTCATGAGTGCATTATTGAGTGGAATTTTAGTTAGTGAAGTATAGATTTGGGTGTATTGAGACACCAACACAGACTCACAAGTGAAGAGAGAGTGTTGTAGCATGCCTGATGAGATCATATTCTGATCTAAGCTGCGGAGCACAGATGATTCATGTTAGGATTTGTGACCTTTGTTTAGAACTATCATATGTGTGCTCCAAATTTTGATTTGCATTGTTGGGTAATGTAAATGTAATTGTGTTGTGTTTTGTTGTTTTGCCATGATTTAAAATTAAATTCAGTACTTTAGGAATATGTTTGATTTTCCTGTAGAGTAGTCTCCTGGTAGACATCAAATCCTTAATATGTGTTCGTACTGTGGGGGAACGTCACATACCCCGAAAGACCGTGAGTTGTCGGGATGCGAACACATGTTCTCCATATACAGGGTCCGGCAAAAAAAAAAAACCTGATTTCAATAGGCATTTGCAAAAAGAATAAGAAACATACAGAACAATTACTTATATTTGTGAATAGCCTATATGATGCCATTTGACATCACTTAGTACACTTTATTTGGTTTTGAAAATTATGTCCGATAAATGATGTCCCCCATTGTTAAGACATTCACGAAGTCTTTCCCTGAAGTTGTCCATAGTTCTTCGTGTAACTTCCCTTGGAATGACTGCCACTTCCTGCCTAATGGCATCTTTTAGTTCTTGCAGAGTTCTGGGGCGATGTTTGTACACTTCAGCCTTTAGGTAGCCCCACAGAAAGAAATCACAAGGTGATAAGTCGGGTGACCTTGGGGGCCAGGAAATGTCTCCTCTTGAAGAAACAAGACGTCCAGGGAACAACTCTCTTAACATTCCCATGGACCGCCGAGCAGTGTGAGCTGTGGCTCCGTCCTGTTGGAACCAAACTTCTTCTTCTTCATGGTCTAAAACAAACTGGTTGATCTTGGGTCGGAGAAATGTCTCTATCATGTGACAATAGCGATCGGCATTGACCGTTACTGTTTGTCCATCTTCTTCAAAAAAGTACGGTCCCCACACACCAAATTCCGCAACGGCGCACCAAACTGTGACTTTTGGGCTTTGTAGTGGTTGTCGGTGGAGTTCCGTAGGATTTTCTGCAGCCCAGTAGAGGAAATTCTGTTTGTTAACAGTTCCACACAAGTGGAAGTGGGCTTCATCAGAAGAAATGAAGACAGCATCTGGGGGAATGTTCTGCAAAATGTCATCACATGCAGCCCTGCAAGTTTCATAATCTGCTTCAAACAACTTTTGGGCAACCATTATTTTGTAGGGACGCAGATGAAGTTCTTTATGCAGTATTCTCCTTACACTCCTTTCTGACAATCCCAGGGCAGCTGCATGTTTAACCGCTGAACGCTTTGGAGACTGTTGGATGGATGTTCTCACTCGCGCCACATTCTCCGGTGTTATTGCAGTATGAGGACGGCCAGTTGGCTTTCTTTTTAGTGCTGACCCTGTTTGCCTAAAGTTTGACACCCACAGTCTAATCGTTTTCGCGTCTGGAACACTATCACGTCGGCCAAGTTCGAATCGAATCCGAAACGCTCGTTGAGTAGAAATCACAGAACCGCCATTTTTAATAAACTCCTCCACAACAAACGCCCGATGCTCACCGAGCCAAGCCATGGCGAACACTGAAAATGGCACGTACGCTGCTACGGAACAATACCCCCTCCACATCTCTACCCCCACTACAACTCACGCGGTGGCTTGCTCAAACCGGGGAGGTTTTTTTGCCGGACAATATGAAGGTACAGTCAGTCAATATATATACTGTACTCTTCACAAAACATGCTATCATACGCACTTATTTACTTCAGGCAAAAACAAATATATTCGTATGTAGTCCCCGTTAACCAGCAGTGAATTGGACGGCCCGGCAAAAACATCGCAATTCACGCCGATAACCCAATACATAAAAAATAAAGATTGAGAACAGGGTTAATATGAAAGACAAATATGCCGGAGGGTACGAGATCTCAAGTGGTCTCAGGGGTGGTAAAGGGATAGAGGGCGCAACAGATCAAAACCAATACCATAGAACAACAAAATCAGAAGAAAATAACAATTAACAAGAAACAAGTATTCATTTATGGGCCGCTCAGAAAACAACATAAAATAAGTATACATTCAAGAACCTACCCTGCTTCGGAGATTCAATTAGGAAACATTGGTAGGATTGGTATATTGAGTGGAGATATGGCAGGATAAAATGCAACTGTGTAATGGAAACTAAGAAGAACTTCTATTTCTCAACTTTGACTTTATTTTTTGTAGAATCCAACACAGTCCACCACTGGGTAAAATGACTTGTTGTTGATGTTTAATGACAGCAAAATCTTGAAACACTGTGATTTAAGTGGTTGGTATCAAGTTAAGTTGTATGGGGAAAAATGAAAATGCGAAGTCTCGCTCAAGGTGAAGAAGCGTTGTCAGTCAGCTGAAAGTCTCTTGGATGCAAATCAAGTCTCAATAGTTAGACTTTAGTACGACCTTTGACATGAATACTATAATACATTTAGGATCGACATAGCCTGCAGTCTTCAGGTTAATAAGGTACTATATTACTATAAACATAGTAGGCTATCTATACTCTATCTCAAGCAAATCCAAGAAGTTACTGGTCAGAGGAATTATAAGGTGCGTTCAAAAAGGAACAAGCCGGAGGCTGGAATGCGCAAACCGGTAACGATATCGACTAATCGTGGCGTGTGTAAAGAGGTGTGGTTCCGACCAGAGCGTGGAAGGTCACAGCCCGTCGCTAGAGGGCACGCGTGCACGTCACGTAACGATACAACGCGAGCAGCAGCATGCATGAATCGTCCAACGCTGCCTGTCACATTGAAAACAGTGACATTGAGGCGTCAAACGAAGAGCAAAGAGGTGTTGTTCGGTTTCTGACAGCGGATGGAGTAGGGGAAATGGACATTCATCGCCGAATTTCACAAGTGTACGGCGAACACTGCATGGCCCTTGCAAGGGTCACGACATGGCACAAGCGCTTCAGGGAAGGACGGGTGTCGTTAGCAGATGATGCCCGGTCTGGGGCACCCCCTGCATTACCGATGACAAAGTCCAGCTGCTTGATGCACTCATTACCCAGGACCGCCGAGTGACAGTGAACGCCATTGCCGCCGTGGCCGGATTGAGCGTCGGAAGTGTGCACACCATCATGAAGGAACGACTGCACTTGCGCAAAGTGTGTGCCCAATGGGTGCCCCACAGTCTTCAACCAAACCAGGAAGCATGTCGAATGGCCCACTGTCTTGGTCATCTGCAGCGCTATGCCAGGGAAGGTAATGGGGTTCCTGGCACGAGTGGTGGCTGGAGATGAGTCATGGTGTCATCACTTCGAACCAGAATCCAAACGACAAAGACTCCAGTGGAAGCATCCAGGGTCACCACCACCCAAAAAAGGCAAGGCCATCCTCACGACTGCAGGAAAGGTAATGCTGACGTTCTTCTTTGACCAAGATGGCCCCCTTCTGATACACTTCATGCCGCACGGGACAACAGTGAATGCCACGCGTTACTCGCAAACCTTGACAACCCTTCACCAAGGGATCAAAACAAAACGACCAGGCAATCTCACCCGTGGGGTCATTCTGGTCCACGACAATGCACGACCTCATTCGGTCAACACAGTCGCGGCACTCCTGCAGAAATTCAAATGGGTGGTTCTCGGCCACCCTCTACAGTCCAGACCTCTCTCCCTGTGATTACGCCATGTTTGGTCCCCAGAGAAGGGCTCTGCGGGGCCAACGATTCACCTCGGACGCCGACATCCATCTGTACGTGCGGAACTGGTAAGCATCGCAGCCCAGGGAATTTTATGAGACAGCCATTCAACGCCTCGTGTCACAGAGGGAAAAGTGCCTCAACAGCCAGGGCCAATACTTCTAACATACAGGTACTGGTTTCTGCAATTATTCCTCCGGCTCGTTATTTTTTAACGCACCTCATACATATCAATATTAAGGAAAAGCGCAGCAACCAACCTTATAAGTCGACTACTGCTTGGTATCATTTTGCGACAACAGACCGCTTTTTGGACTCAATACTCGATTAATCTAGGAAATATATGTAGGTCCATACTTCATTAGTTGAACCGTAATGTATGCACATAAATAAAGTAATAAGGACTTGACATTACAACCGGTCACTTAAATGGTATGCCTTAAGCCTAACCTACAAATTACATGTCATGAAATTGAAAATACAGCATATTCAGACAGAAACATCAATACGCAAAAGTCAATAATGTAGTTTTATAGTGCACATAAGGTCATTGTACTAAATCTATTTCGAACTGATAAATAAAACAAGTAGTTCCGTGAAGAACTATACAGCCTATTTTCATATATCCTTCTTATGTTAATTGCTTGCCTCTATCAACATACAATATTTCAGTTCGATTGCTGTAATAGATTCGTAGATATTGAGAACCGACTAAATATTGCAGATGGTCGCCATGTTGGTTTTTTATATATGTAGGTCTTAGAGTTATGTACGGTTACATGAAGATTATTGTGTACGTGTAGCATTCAAACTTCAATCGCATGATTAGGACACAAGAAGTAAAAACGAGATTTTAAATTTCGTACAGCTGCCATCTTGTGGTTATGGAAACAATTGAAAAAAGTTAGATGCTAGTGGATTATTATTTGTATAAGGATTTACTGTACCAAGTGTCACTGCACTCGGATGGTTAAATTGCGAGAAACGACCATGTGAATATTTATACTTCGCGTCGCTGCCATGTGGGATTTGTGCCCACCAGGTTACTGAAAGTCCTATAGGTGAACTTATGTTCATAGCCTCTATGAACATTAAAAAATCTGTTTAATTGCTGTAAAAGATTCGTAGATATTGAGAACCGCCTAAATATTTCGGATGCTCGCCATTTTGGATTGTTATATGTATAGGCCAAGGAGTTATGTACCATTAAAGGAAAATTATTGTGTAGGTTCACTATTCAAACTTTCACTTCGATCGCATGATTACAACACAAGAAATAAAAACTTAATTTAAAAATTTTGCACAGCCGCCATCTTGAAGTTATGTAAACAATTGAACTAAATTAGATAACAGTGCATTACAATGTGTATAAACATTTGCTGTAGCAAGTTTCATTTCGTTTGGATCATTAAATCGCGAAAAAGCTCTATTTAAAATTTTCAAATTCGCTTGGCCGCCATATTCGTTTTGTAGTTAACCGGTTTTTGTAAGTCTTGTAGATGAACTTCCAGTAGTGCCCTTTTTCTTCGTACAAAATTTCAGGGTGATACCGATAGTACTTTCAGATATATAGAATGCCGGTGAAATATTTCCCACAGCTGCCATCTTGAGGTTATGTAAACAATTGAACGAAGTTAGATGTCGGTGCATTACAATGTGTATAAACATATACTGTACCAAGTTTTATTGCGTTTGGTTGGTTAAATCGAGAGGAACGTCTATTTAAAAATCTTAACTTCGCTTGATCGCCATGTTGGTTTTGTAGTTACCAGGTTTTCAAAAGTCACATAGGTTTACTTCTAGTAGTTCTTTTTATTACCGTAAAATATTCCAGGGTGATATAGGTAATAGTTTCGGAGATATTGAATGCTGGTGAAATATTTCGCACAGCCGCCATGTTGGATTGGTGAGATTTAACAAAATTTGAAGGGCACGGTCGGGGTCGTCCGGAATAGTGCTATGCACTTACTGAGTTTCATTGAAATCGCTCCAGCCGTTGAAAAGTTTTTAGTGGGGTACACACACCATCCCACACGCATACACGGACAGACACACGGACAAAAGGTGATCTCATAAGCCTTTTTTTTTTCATAAATGAAAATAGGCTAACTAGTGGAAACGACAGCCTTTTGATTTGCATCCAAAGTAGTAGAAACTGTCAGTTGATAGCAAGAGTGTTGATTTGTACTTTTTATTTTCACATAGTTTTGATGAACTGTGTCGCGTTGCAATTTAAATATAAACGCACATACAATTCCTCTTCAATAAATGAATTGAACTTCATACTGTCGTCACCTAGTATAGATTTCTACATAAATTAAATTGCTAGCAAGATCATCCTCCTCTCGTCGCCATGTTGGTAATAATTATAAACAAGGCAGTGGTTACCAGCGGATGATACTTCGCGTCGCACTTTCACTAGAGTATTCACTTGAGATTACGAATCAGCTGTTCATTAACGCCACGGGGAGCCATTTTTAAAATTTTGGTAGATAGAAACACACCCTAAGTGGCACTAAGGAAGTTGTATGTTGCAATAAAAATCAACAGGGCACGGCATTTTCATAATGTTCTGTGAGAATAAATGGCTTGGAACGCGCTGAGTCTGAGTAGTTTTATTCCACTTGGCTCCAGAATTACTTGCCAAGCGGGTAAAAAAACAGGCGCTGATAGACGAAGCGGCTTCTCTATGAAATGGAACGGTATAAGTAAGGAATTATTTTTCTGCCATTTCACCTTTATTATACGAAAGTCACTGGCGAGGAGGGACACAGTTAATCTGAGTGCAACAGCTTGTCAGGGACCATCCAGTATATATGTTACAGGGAAAGTCGATTCTCCAGTAAGAGTTGACTCTCCCTAGGTAAAGTCGACTCTTACTGATCTTTTCAGTAAAAGTTGATTAAAAGCGGTAAGTGTTCAATTTCGATCAACATTTACTAGTCAGAGTTGACTATACATAGGAAAAGTATAATCTCACTGTCTTGAGATAGTAACAGTTGACTATTTGCAAGGAAACGGTACTAGCTAATAAAAAACAAATAGGGAGGCAAAACCAATACATTAAGAGAGAGAAATGTTTAAGAGAAACTAATAATAATGAAAAACCTTTTAAAATTCATAAAGAGATAGAAATATTTATCATTTATTACAGTAAGGTAAACATTTGTGACACTTTGAGTTGCAAAGTACACTTTTCTTCTTGCACATGCACTTCATAGATTCGCATTTAGTGTTGAAAGAACAGTTGAAAAAACCTTGTCAACTTCCAAGTTATTGTGAAGTTGCAACAGCCCTCACAGCTATTGTTTTATCCATGGGCACTTCATTTTCTTGGATAATGTTCGTAGGACATTTACCGAATTGAGACCTGAAAAAATGTAATCATTGAAATCTGAACAACTTAATACTATGGGCAGTGAGAGAGAGAGAGAGGAGAGAGAGAGAGATATTTTTATTTTTGCTTTGAAAACTTACGTTGAGAAAAGCTGCTTTAGAATCCCATTTCACGTTCCAATTCGATAAAATCCATCATCGACAACCTACAGTACCACACCAAGGATAGATCGAGCATCTCCTCTACCACGGTCAACATCAGGGACTGGAACTCGAACTGATGCTCCTTTTTCTACTGGCGGATGAATGTGATCGGAGGGTTTTTCATGCGTTTAGCTTGTTCTAGAGAGTAGAAAGCTTCATTTCTCTGTCTCTTGATGCCCTCAGTAGACTTGTCCATGTCAGTGAGGAGATAATCACTATCATCTACGAGTTTTTCACCACTTGATACATATTGGTTTGTTTCATTTTCATCAGGATTGACATTCCCGTTACTTCCAATTTCGTTTTCTTGTTGTTGCTGAATTTGATCAATTGCGTATTGAAGATCCTCTTTTGTTTCTAAATTTGCCAGTACCTCAGTTGGTAGTTTTGAACTAGATAAGCCGTCTCTTGGGGGGCAACCGAACATTGCTTTATACGGGGATCGTTTTATCACACTATGCAAGGCACTGTTTTTCATGAGTTGAATAAACTTTAAGCCTTCACTCCATTTTGATGTTTTGTGGTCTTGCATCCAGGTGGTTATCATATTCTCTATGTCCTGGTTGGCTCTTTCGACGCTACCTTGACTTTGACTATGTCGTGGTTTGCCATGCACCAATTTGAAGTTCGGCCATGTATTAACCAGACTGTCAATAATTTTACTAACAAATTCTCTCCCATTGTCTGATTGTAAAATACAAGGAGCGCCTAACAAAGTAAAAATATCAACGATATTATTACACACTTCGTCTGCAGTCTTTGATTTCAGTGGTCTTAGCACAACAAACTTTGTTAAATGGTCCTGGTACACCATTATAAATTTGAAGTCTTCATCAGGTTGCGACTGAAAGTCAATCAAGACCACTTGACAGCGAGAATTCATTTCCTTGAATAACAAAGGCTTTACAACCAGTCCTTTCCTTTTATGTTTAAATTTTTGATCTAAAGGTTCGCACATGCTTAAAAATAGTAAAATGTCCTTTGTAATAACATTTTGAAATTTCCCTTTCCCGTCCTCCATGTCCAGTGGATAGGCTATGTGCGCATCATTAAGAACTCCAAACAACTCTTCATCAAAAACATAATACCTTATGCTGTCTTGGTCTGTGACAGGGTGTATTAGTTTTGTAATACCATTTACTTCAATAATGTAATATCGTCTTAAAAACCTGATATCGTTACTTTCTTTTTTAATTGCAGTTTTTAGATTTTCCACTTTTTAATGCAGCTATCATACAGTATTTCAATTTGGTCAATGTCAGTGAATTTGCCTTGGAAGACGAACGTTCCTGCTGCAGTTTTTCACGAGAAAAGTTCTGCCGTGGTGTCTGACATAATTATTACACACTTAAACTAATTATTTAAACGTAAATGAATATTTTGTCACTATTGCACAACAATAAAAAGCCGAGTAATGACGAATGACAACTGCCTGTTGTGTCGTGGGGTAATAAAACAAAGAAATGTTCAGATCGATGACGGTCGGTCCAATAATGGAAGTACGAGTCCAAACAATGGCAATATTTTAATAATCATAACAAAGGTTGGGCGCGCGTGGTTACATTTTCAGAGCAGCATCTGTGAATCAACTTTTACTGAACCACAGCAGGCATAGTTAACTCTCCCTAGGAAAAGTTGATCTGATAGTTTTCAATCAACTATTACTGATACTTTTAGTAAGAGTTGACTCTGCCTAGGGTGAGTCAACTCTTACTAAGAATCGACTTTCCCTGTAACATATATACAGTACGAAAGTTGAACACATTCCGTCATACAGTGGCAGGGACGGAAGTGTGTGTTGGATAATTTATGATAGTGATAGGTACGCTCTTTTCTGTTGGATATGTATCCATAATCTCACAATTGTTTTTACGCTGTGCCTATTTGTCATCGGTGAGTCGTGGTCTGTATTGATAAACGGGTGCATTGCTAGGAATATCGCACTGAGTTCGTATTTTTGATGTACCGTACCTCCTACGAAGTATTAAAATCTGAAAATTTTGATTTCCATATTGGGATATTTGTAATACAATCTATCGACGTGACTAAATTCAATAATGAAGATGAGTCTTGCGACGAGAGTTCTGCTCGGACATTGTCGTGCCATTTGTAGATTAATATACACTATTTACTGGTCAAGGATACACAGGTATAAACGTGTAACTAGGAACTTAATTATGACGGCAATTATACAGGCAACCATCTGATAGTGTTAATAAGTTTGTGAGGATAAATACGTCCCCAGTCCCTTCCGTTCAATGCTGGTCCAATGAGCGGTGTTTGGTTTGAAGTGGGTTTCTTGAAACACGAAGTATTGTCTTGGGTTTATTGAAACTGGAAAATTCTTGGTACTCGTGCAGTAACTTGTTTTAAGGGACATCTGCAGTAACTTGAGTTTCCTTCCACGTTGATAGGTTTGTGATATAATTTAGCGTCTGACAATCCCGCTTGCCCCAACATATTGTGCTCAGGTTTGTGTATAGCCTTAGTAGGAATAGAGAAACCAATTATAGGATGCTTCATTTCACTGCTCCACAAGCTGGCGCAGTAATTCCTCTTCCTAGATTAATACTTGACTCGATATTAACCATAACTTTTATTATATAAACTCGAGCGCCATGGTCGAATATGTTTACCGTTAACATCTTCTCACTGTGCACATGGGTTACCAGTAACCTAACATGAAATCTGAGTTCTCATTCGATGTGTTATATTATATATAGCAGGTACCCGCGGCTTCGCTCGCGATCAAGACAATGGGGACGATGCATTATTGCTGATAATTGGTTTATTCTATTACAGCAATCGCCGCTACAGGTGGGTAGATTCAAATTCTGAAAATTCTGATACATACAGTATATAGATATGAGCAGCAAAGTGGGAATTTTATAGAGTTGTGAACACATTTGAAAACTTTAGTTGTGGTTTTGCCATCTTCTGCTGAGACATAACGATTTTGTTGTCCGGATACTCGCCAGCACGCCACATTCAATTGTCCATGTGAAAAAATGGTTTTGTCTAAACTTACACCTGGAATGGCAAATCTATCTGAATATGGGGAATTAAAAGTATTTTTCCTTAAGCTATTCTGGGTATAATTTTGCCACACTTATTGATGATTTGAACGTCAACATGTCGCTATTAATAGACCTATAGTAAAATATCTCTCACCTTGGTCGCTGATGTACATTATGCAGTCACTTCCAGTGTTACATCCCAGGGATTGAAATTCTCCAACAACCCTTTTGCCTCACATGACTCTCTAAGTAATTAAAATTCCCGATTGTTGTTGTTTGAGTCTTCAGTTTTTTGACTGGTTTGATGCCTCGCTCTCCTGAGCTAATCGTTTCATCACTACATAGCTACCACACCCTACATCCGAGGCAATCTGTATAACCCTGGTCTACCCCTACAGTTCTTGTCCTTGACCCTCCCATCCATAACTAAGCTTGCTATTCCTGGGTGTCTTAATAAGTGTCGTACCAACCTATCTCTTCTCTTCATTAGCAGTCGCCAGAAACATCTCTCCTCTCCCACTCGTCTTAATAGCTCTTCATTTGATACCCTATCTAACCATCTGATCTTCATCATTCTCCCGTAACACCACATTTCAAACGCTTCCATTCTCCTCTTTACTGCAGCACCATTAGTCCAAGTTTCACTTCCTTATAGTGACACAAAAGCTTTCAAAAATGACATCGTAATACCTAAATGTATATTCGATGTCAAGAGATTCCTTTTTGTGTAGAAATGCTTTCCTTGCCTGAGCCAACCTGCTTTTTATATCCTCTTTGCTTCGTCCATTACTGGTTATTTTGCTTCCTAAGTACCGGTAACAGAAGTCTCCTACTTCCCGTAGCGTTTCACCTGCCAATTTGATGTCCATAGAGGTTTCTGATTTATTTCGGCTGCATTCCAATAATTTTGTTTTACATCTATTGATTTTCATCATGAAGTCATTCGTCAAGACGGAGCCCATACCATTCAAAAACTCGTTCAAATCTTCTGGCGTATTGGCCAAGATGACGATGTCATCAGCAAATCTCAGAGATGAAATTATTTCTCCTTGAATCTTCACTCCGACTTTAAATTGTTCTCCAATTTCCTGATAATTGTGTTTTTAGAGATCTTTGAAATGCGTTGCTCTCGCACATGGTGTAGATGCATTGTCAAAGGAAAACATTCCATGTTACGAACATGGGCCGCATAACCTGTACCGAAAGCCTATTCTGGACAGCAGTTCCTTGAACTCAGATTTGCCAACATTTTATTGTATCTTTCCATGTGGTATGTCTCTGTACCTCAACATACAGAAGAGTGCTTTAAAAATCATGTCTTGTGTAAATTTTGGAAAATATAGTGAGTGTGGTTTTTGCCGGAGTGGATACTCGCTAGTAGAAATTCTTTTCAGTAAAATAGACTGGTTCACAATTTGGTAAGTGCACATTGAGGTATATGACGGCGGGATGCCAGTAGAAATTCTTTTCATTAAAATAGACTGGTTCACAATTTGGTAAGTGCACATTGAGGTATATGACGGCGGGATGCCTTAAGTGTTAATGAAACGGCAATAGCCGCCTCAGAGCTTCGTTGCTATTGAAATTATTTGTACTTAACTATACGGGATTTTTGAGCCCAGTGTTTATGAAATTGAACGTAGCTATATCGCTACCTTTATTTAATAGCCGCTACTGTAGTGTTTAAAAATTAAAGGTGGTATTAGTAGGCGCTTCCCCTAATTTTTTTTACCCCTGGCAACTACAGCCCATGAAGGGCCTAGGCCTACCATGCGACCGCTTCCCAGCCATTTGGCCTGCAGATATTGTGGTGACGCGTGGTAAGTGCATAGTGTCCCGTCAGCCGTTAATCTTGTTCTTCGTGACCGGCGCGCTGCCTCACAGCTACTCAATTGTCCTCACGAATCTGAGTTCAGCCCGTTGCAGCCCTCACGTCAGTGTCTAAAATCTCTGACGGAGCCGGGAATCGAACCCGGGGCCTCCGTATGAGAGGCAGGCGCGCTACCCTGTTCTTATTGTGTTTATATATATCTTGAAAATGATAATAAATGAATTGGCATTGCCTCCTAGAGGGATATATAGAAAATCGGATGTCATACCTTGAGGTAGTGTTGCCATGGAAACGGACTTGCGATTAGTTCATCAATCAGAGCGAAGATAGTTTTCTGCGAATATCTTTGAAACTGTTGGTTTTAGAGCCTTAAAATGTAGTTTTCGGTGTCCCGTAGGGACATACCGAGTATTGTTTCTTGCATCGAGGAGAGTAAAATGAGGTTTGTCCGGTCTTTATGCGACAACTTCGATATTTTGTCCTGGTTGAGTATTTTTGGTGACTTTTCAGTTATGTTGCCCATTCCACGGGAACAATGATTTATTTCCGGACGAAAGGCAGCCTATATGTTATCCCATGGTATAAGCTGTCACCATTTCAAATTTCATCCAAATCCGTCCAGCCGTTTTAGTGTCAAGAGGTAACAAACTAACACACACACTCACACACACACACACACACACACACGGACACACAGATTTTCACAATTATAATATATATAGGGATTAAGATGATTTGGCGATCTCTTAAGCTCACTTTGTGTGTTCTAGTTTGCTGAACATTATGGAGCAACAACAACCACTCATTAAGAGTGAGCCAGATGAAATTGTAAGTTTTATGGTGTTTGAAGCAATTATGCAGTGTAGCTACAGTAAACGAAATTTGATGTTTTTCAGTAGGTCGACACGATTCTACCCAATATTGATGGGTTGTTTCTTAACACAGAAAAAATGAACGAGAAGAGATTAATAAGTACTGTACACTTGGATATCCCTTTATTTATAAATTAGGAACAACCGTGTTGGCCGTCTGAAAAATCAAATTTCGATTATTGTTAGTAGTAGTTATGTATATCGTGTAACATAGCAATCTTAGTGATGTTCATAACAAACAAGAGACCAAATAGTAGGCAACCTGATTGATTTATATTCTGTATTTTTGTTACACGTAACTTAGTACAATTATTCTGTCTTTATGTTCTATGATAGTTCCTAGCTTACTTGTAAAGTGCTTCCTAGCCTAGATGGTTTTTTTTTTGCTGGAGCGAGGCCGATTGCGTGGAGGTAGAAACGGTAACAGAGTACATAAGTTAATAGTAAATTCACCAGCAATTAATGATTAAAGAACTTAAATTTTCACAGAAGTCTGCACGTGTTAACAGTAGCCCATTGGTATGTTAATGCATGTTCACTGCACTGGCATCCTGGGCTCTATTGGAAGCCTAAGTGAAGTCTACATCACATGCTGTGCTAGCAGAAGCTGGGATATTGGTGAAGCACGTTCACTCTGCTGCCATCCTGAGCTTTATTTTAGGTGATGACCACAGCTAATGCTGTGTGAACAGTAGCTAATTCATTGGTAAGTTAGGTGGTACTGGCACTCTGGGCCCCATTGTAGGGGAAGTCTATACCACATGCATGGTGAACAGAAGCTAATTCATTGGTAAGTTAGGCGGTACTGGCACTCCGGGCTAGTTAGTAAGTTAGTTATTGAGGCTTTAAGGTGCGGAACTTCGAGGTCATTGGTAATGCAGGACATCACCACATGCTGTGCTAATATTAGCTATCATATTGGTGATGCAGTTTCACTCTGATGGCATCCTGGGCTTTATTTTTGGAGAAGTCCATAGCAGATGCTATGCTAACAGAAACCAATTTACTTTTAATGCAGGTTCACTCTTCTGGCATCCTGGGCTTTATTTTAGGTGATGGCCACACCACACGCTCTGCTAACAGTAACAAATTTGTTGGTAATGCAGGTTCACTGATCTAGCAAAATTGTTGGAGGTTGAAACACAGCCTTAGTGATAACCTTTTAGAGCTAAAATCTAACTCTTTAAACTTCAAGCATTTAAAGAGACTTTAAACTTAATTGTTTCAAAATTGAAGGTGTATTCCAATGGAACCTCAACCAGTGAAAGTTAGAAGATTTGTTTTTTTTGTGAGTTACTTGTAAATTGTCTGAACAGTTTACGACCAAACATACATTTCTGAATGTGGAAGTAGAGGTCCAGGGGATCCTTTGGTATTGATCCCGAATTTCCTTTGTGGAAATATGATAACAATATTTCATGTCTATGCATTGTATAAATGAGATTTATTAATTGATACTGGAAGTTGCAAATTGCTTCAAAGAAAGAGTTGTCATGTGACTCCTGGGCATCAGAAATACTAGTCAAACATGTTAAGACTAGGGAGGAGGGGCCGACTCTGGTCGGTAAATAAATTGAAATAAAATTAAAAGGGACACACGCGAATACAAGAAAACAAAACAGAAGTGTAACCCGGCACGAGGCAAAAAATACCGCCCATGATATCACATGACCCGAATCTAATGTTAAAGAGTACCGAAGCCAAACGGAGGTAGTAATTACAATAAAGTAATTTAATTGTTATAGAAGTACCAGAAGATTACACTTAGAATAGAGGACAATTTAAGACGATAATTGCTATATGTTTCGAATTTAAATAAGGGAAATATTACGAATGATATAGAAATTTTCACGAAGCATGAGTGCCAAAAACCCTTTGGAGGGGAAACGCGCCATTTGGAGCGAGGCTGTTTATTCTGAACTTGACGAGTAAAGATGCACTGTCGAGTTTGAGGCCAGGCACGGTCCTGAGGAAATACATTTGATGGTGAATGCAGAGGCATCGACGGTTAGGCTACTATTGAAAGGCGGAATACAAAAAATTGCACAGTGCGGACTTGTGAAATTTTAACTCTAGAGATTGTTGACAAGTAGTTCGGTGATGGACTTAAACATTTTTCACTCGTGTGAATTTGATATCAAGAGTGCGTGATACTTGTTGAACTTGATAATTGAGTTTATACTCAATGATATTCGATATTTCATTTGGAAGTGTTCCGATCAGACATTTACGAAAATTCTCATAATTTCCTTGACGAGGGAATTTTGTCTAGTATCCCGACAAATATTCCAGCACCGAGAGTTCAATTATTTATGAACTTGAATCGTTTCGTCGATCTTGCATACTTTTTTGCAATACAGTTGCGAAACATCAGAAACATCTCAACGGAGACTACAAGGGGACATTCAACCAACATTTTTGAAATTCCATTGGAGATGAATTTCATTCCCACTTTGAGAGGAACGACATCTGATAGTATTATGGCAATGGAGATATCCGAGTAAATATGCAGAAGGGAACACTACGATAAGGATATGGAAAGATCTAAATTAACCAGTTAACATCAACTACAAACATGGAAAACTCTGGAGTGACTTTAAACACTCAAAATTCACTAACGCATCAACGAAAATTGTTATAACTACTCTCACGAAGAAATTATGAATACCAATTACTTCAAGAACATCTGATAGCAGTATGAAGAGCAAAGAAGAAGGTTCGATCAAGGGAGATCCCAGTTCACTATCCCAGTTCGTTTCCAGAACTAGGGCAACGCGAGGGCGAGGTGAGTGGGTTTTTCGGGAAACACTAATGGTATCTTTCTTAATATGCACCATATCAAAACCGTACAAAATGGACAATATTCCCTGGTAGGTTAATACTGAGTGTCAACACTACATGAGGGAAGATGATGAGAGAAAAAATGAAGTAGGTTTAGGAGGGGAAACAATTTAGGCAGAGAGGGAGAGAATCCAACACAAAGCCAAAAGGAACTAACGATGTAAAGATAGATTTTACTGCACAAAGCCCATGATGTACCGAAAATGAGCGGGGACTTGTGTAAGGCTAACGGAGAGCGCAGCGTGAGCTGAGGTCGCCGGCAAGCTATCACTAAGTGCTCTTTCCCTCCCGAGCGTGATTGCGGTTATATTGTAGAGAGGTAGTGTGCTAGCGGACCAAGTAGTGCCAAATAGCAATGAATTATATACTTTCCCTTCAAAAGGGTGAACTTTTAGAGAGCATTCTGAAATGCCAGAAAGATTTAAATTAGCTAGAATATTGTTATTATTAGATACTGTCGAATCACCGACAGAAAGGCCGAATGCCCCCAGAGTGGGCAGGGATAAAGCAACTCTAGTGCTTTTAGCAATATTTTTATCATTTTTAGTGGAAATCTTTAGAGAGTACCAATTGTTGCATCTAAAGCAGGCTAAACTCTTACCCAGCAGAGTGCCGACTAAAAGTTTAGAACAGAGGAAAAACCTCAAACCTAACTTGAACAAAACCAAAGGTTTAAGCAGTAAATTTTAAGCCTGAGAGAAAATATCTACAATTAGGAAACTGGCGGTGCGAGCTATACTTGCCTTAATAATTTACTAGAATTAGCTGAGATAGCTAAGAGAAACTTTGTAAATGTTGTTAATAGAAGTTTTGTTTTTAAACACAACAAGTGATGAGTTTTTGAATAAACTTGTCATTCAGTGATTATCTTTTTCTTTGAATAAGGAATAACGTTAGGAGAAAAATTAGGGAAGAGAAGGTCCTGCCTAACCGTTTTTATAGCGAGAGAGAGAGAAATGAAATATAGCTAACAATTTAAATTTAAAATTCAAATTTTGAGTTAAGAACAACTTTTTGGTATACAAAAATTCGAGGGCTTAGACCTAATAATAAGAGGTTTACAATTAACAAATAATGGTAAACAATGTTCAGGTTTAGAACCTGTTACAAGCACTAAAAACCATACAAGGGTTTTACAAAATGTGCATATAATTAAGAAGTTTAAAGCATATAAGGATAATAGTAAAGGAATTACAATCTTGTTTAATATTTCTTTATATTTGTCATTTAGGACACCAAACACTAAGGAATGGCCCCCCCTTTTTTTTTTAGCAAAAAGGCTATGAATTTCCGAGCAAGCAGGATAAGAAAAGGAGATTAATAAGAGGTTTTTATACCCCTGTTATTTAAACGGAGATGATTATGTGATACATTCAAATGGGCAGGTCACCTATTGTGAAACCTGGATTAAACAAATTAGATAAACATTTAACAATTGGAAACTTAGAACTTCCTGATTGCGACAGGACAAAATGCTTATTAAAACGTGGATTATAACCACGGTTATTTAAACAGAGTGAATAAGTTGTAAATGGAACAAAGATGGAAGGGCACCTAATTTTAGTCGAGGCCTCATATAATAGTAACTAGTTTGATTATGCTATTATGTTGGTAAAGGGATTAGGAGTGTAGGAAACATGGGATTTGAGTCCTGGCCAATTTTATTGATACGAGCGAATCGCGACGCGGTAGATTGTTGAACAGACACTGGGTTAGTAGCACTAAAGTTTGTTGATAGATTGTAAATTTTCGCTATTGCAGTGGATAAAAGTTCATTATGTTGCACTTTGATGGATTTTAGCGGGATATAGTCTTGAAATTGCAGTTTATGAATTCACTTTAACTTAAAGATTGCAGTAATTTTGACGGTATTGAGTATGGTTCTTCACTGTTTGGAGTTTGTTTTGAATGGAAAGTTCCAGAACTGTAGTGACAGTTAAATGAAGCGGTAGTACTCCCACAGAGGCAAATAAGTTAAGTTTTAGATAGCGGTTAATTTGACATGAATCGCCCGTTGCAGCTAAATATTACCTTATTTAGTGTAAGAAATGCTAGATTTCATGACTAGTAGAAAGCCTGGTTGGCCAAGAATGACGGTTCCCACGAAGGGCAGATATTGCACAATTTTGTGAAATCCCAACTCTGCCTATAACTTTCAGTAAAAGCATTCAATATGTTGATTAAAACCTTCTAAAATGATTTAAAAATCAATGTAGGTAGTTACTTAACTTGCATGATGATTTGAAGTTGAAGGTTCCTACAGCCGTTACATGAAGAAATCAGACATGGCGTCGATTTTAAAATTTCCTCATTTGAAGAGGAGGATAGCCTTAGAGAGAAGACTAAACTGTACACTTAAAAGTCCGGACGAGAAGTGGGAGTAGAATTTGAAAACACGGTGAGCAAGAAAACGAAGGAGAAGTGGGGGATGACAAAGGAACATAAAACAGAGTGGGCTACATTTGAGTGATAGAAACCCTTTACAAAATAAAATTTTCTTCGTGAAGTGGGGTGTTTAAGGATATGTTAGCTGACGACAGGGACGACATCTGCTTGACCGGATTGTAAGTCCTCTTGAGATTGATGAATCCAAAACTTCGGCAGGTTGCCACGTGGAGTGGCGTTGCTTTTCAAGAAATACATAACTGAAACAAATTTAGGTGGACTTTAATACACATCCAAAGAGAAAACGGAATACAAATAAGGGGTTCCCTGTTGGGGTCTGCGAAAGAAAATAAGAGAGAATAATGAAAAAGAAAAGGAAAGAGCAGCAAGAGCTAACTCGAACTAACCGTGTAATCCAAAGAATACACCATTCCCCTAATAATAATTACCTAAAACTTTTGTCTCAAATAATTTTTGATATGACCCACCATTATGCCAAGGGATGAGCAAATTGATTTCGGAATTAGAAGAAAATGCCAATAGCCATCAGAGGTTGCCACGACAACGCTACTAAATTGATGAGAGATGAGGATGAGCCATCAGAGGTTGTTATGACAACGCCATTGCACGATATCACATTCAGTTTTCCATCTGACTCAGTGGGAAGCGGATTCGGTGACGTAACTGGTAGCATGCTGAACTTCTATGCCCAAAGTCGCGGGTTCAAAGCCGGATGAAGTCGTCGGATTTACTAAGAGCGCTAAAATCCCTCAGTATGCTTTCCCTTGGAGGGGAAATTCCAACGTTCGTTGCGAGTGGCTTGTTGTGGTGGCATCTAGTAGCCAAGTTCACAGCTAGGTGCCGTTGACGGTAGTATTTGGTAGCAAAATTAGGAACTACTACTTGAAATTGACCATCTGCTGTCCTCTCTGAATTACAGACTAATACTGACCCACAATTAACACCGTTTACCAGACAGATTCTACACACACCCTAAGTACACGGGGCTGCATGACCGTGTTGTCGCAGCCAACCAACATCACTGCGGGAGATAAAATTTTGCGTGACGAAGTAACAGACCGTTAGATAGTTACACATCAGTGTCGAAACCTTGCATAAGGACAGTGTGACCACACATATAAAAATGGACCCCAAATGACGAGGAGATTACCGTCCCCATAAGACAATAATATGTTAAAAATATGCATAAAAAGACGAAAAAGGACGTTAATTAAGCTCCAATTGTAAAATACTTTCTCGCAATAAATGAGGTCTGATCCTTCTACGAAAACCTGCATATTCTGCCTATTTTCGCCTATCCCCTAGTTTGCCCGGTGAAATCTACCTCCTACTTCCGGCGTGCCGAGAGGATTTTTTTGAATTGGAGATATACGTAACTCGACCGAATTTTTGTAGGATTATAGGAAATAGATCGTTAGATTTTGAGAGACAGTGCGAGATATAAATGTTCTGTTTGTTCTTATATGAATGTGAGATTGTAACGTAAAATAGACATTGGAATTTATAGAGGACAACGATTGATTGCCAGTTGGAACTGATTCTTACACGATTTAGTGAGATATTTTACGCAAAGGTATTGTTATTGTAAAAGACAATGTAAAATACTTACTAGTTGTAAAACCACTTAAAACAAGTACTTATTTGGAAGATAAAGTTTATGTAAAAGGAAGGAATTTCGGATAATTAACAGAAATATTAGGACTGATTGCAAAGGTGTAAACTTCTGGTGATTTTGTTTTAAAGGTAACATTCATTGAGGTACTGCAGATACTTAAAGCATGTCTAGAAGAGCTGTGTCGTTAAGTTTTTTTGAAGCGCATTGTTAAGCTCGTTGTGTGTTGCAAGATTTGAAAGGAGTAAAAAGGGTAAATTCCAGACGTGCATGATGACGTTTAGAATGACTCTGTGGAATATATAAAAGTAATTTTAAAGGTTGCTATTTAAAGGAGTATACGTGCTACACAGAAAACTGCTTATATTGTTTTTAAACGCAAAGTGGTTCAGTTCTGAAAGAAGGATACATGAATATGTGAAGATTTATGCCACATTGTTTGGAAGGAAAGATGCATTTATTAAGCTAGTTATGCGTATTTTGGCAGTTATGGCAACTATTGAGTAGATTCACGAATGAGGAGATTGTCCTGTAACAACATTAATCGTCCTTGGCTAATTATTTTATTCTTGATTTAGACAATCTAAGCCTCCGTTGCTTAGGCGGCAGCACGCCGGTCTCTTACCGCTGGGTCCATGGTTCAAATCCCGGTCACTCCATGTGAGATCTGTGCTGGACACAACGGAGGCAGACAGGTTTTTCTCCGGGTACTCCGGTTTTTCCTGTCAACATTTCATTCCAGCAACCCTCTCCAATATCATTTCATTTCAACTGTCATTCATTTAATCATTTCCCCAGAGGAGTGCGTCAAGCCTCGGCAGCCGGCACAATCCATATCCTTGCCGCTAGATGGGGGCTTCATTCATTCCATTCCTGACCCAGTCGGAGACTGGAAGCAGGCTGTTGATTTTCATTTTCAATTAGACAATCTGCCTGAACTAGTCTTCATTGTACGGTCTCAGAGAACTTATTTAAGATTGAAATGAAAAGAGAGAGAGCGACAGAAGTCAGCAGTTTTATAAGCATTAACATTTGGTGGGAGTTATGGAAGTGAAAGCAGGAGCATTTCTGTAGAATTGGAATGGCTTCAAGTAACCATTTTGTTGTAGATAGATATACAGATAATGAAGGATTTAAGGGATTAGTGACGTTTAGCTATATCCCATTGCGTTTATGTGTAAATAATTTATGTAAAATGGAATGGAGATTAAGTGTATAGAGTAAAATAAATGATGTGTTTAGAATAGGTTATCTACATCGTCGGTTTTCAGGATTTAGATAATATAAGCCTTATTTTTGCTAACAAACGCCACTGAAAAATGAAAGTCTAGGTGACTGTTTACGGAATGCAAGGAGCAGCATTTAGAAGTCTTTTGTGACAGATAACGTCATTATAATTTTATGGGGGAATATTTTTTATTTATTTAAATTTTTGAGTTCTGTTTTAGGAAGGGTTTTCTTTGTATTGTTTAATTTAAAAAATGTGGGACACGAGGATTTTCGTTTGTCCACAGTTTCTATAGAAACCAAGCGTTATTGATTGATAATAATTAAGGTGAGATTATGCTATGGAATTAAAAATAGGTGCCCATTTAATTCTTTCCCCTTTGCCCCGAGAACCACATGTTTCTCATTCTACCATTGTTTAATTTAGTCTTTATCCGTAGTATAATGTCACTGAAGGAAAGGAATCTATGTATCCTGATTTATCCCATGTGTCAGGCATTTCTGTCAATGGTTTATCTAGCTGGGGCCACGAAGAAGCTGTGATGCGTCCATCAGGATACTGGCAGGTGAGTTTTAAAAGGGCCCAGTATGAAAACGGTAGCCCCTTCCTAAACTTTGGCTAGCCCGTGAGACGTGTGTGATCTGGAGCGCCTTAATTGGATATCTACATTAAACGATCAGAAATAAGCCAACACTCACATGAGGCTTGGGGTGACCATCACTGCTAGACATCGCCGACAATATGGTATTGACACTACCCTTTGCCTTGATGGAATTCTACGCTGCTAGCTGTCACTGTCAATGCGATGTAGGTCTGCCCTTCACCTTGGTGACAGTTTCTACTGCTAGCTTCGACTGTCAATATATTGTTGTCCACCCTTCATGAGAGCCTCCAATGGTGCACATGTATGGTTAATTTGATGGTAACAGTGCGTTAAAATCAGGAGGAAAAGGAATTTGGGTTATTTTGGACTGGCACGAAGCCACCGTGGGAAAACACCCTAGAGATGTACATTGCTGTGTGCCTCAGGCATTATTAAACTGCGGTCAGCAATGTCGTTCAGAAAAGCTCGTTAGCTCTTGCCTATATAAATAACCATGTTCAGTTCTATATTTCTTACCGCATTGCATAGTCTTGACAACGTCAATGGGTCATGAATTATGTATTACTAGTGAATGGGTATGAAAAAGAAATTCCAAGTTCACTGTACTTCGGAATTTATTTATCGTTTTCGTTAAATTCCTCCGTGCCTTAAGTATCCTTGAGATGAATATTGCATAATCTGGTTTCAGGAGGGTAAAACAAACATCGATAGGTACGAGATTTCTGAACACATAATTTATCAACGTTGATAGTCCTTATTAATGTTATATTGCAACTCTAGGAACTGCATCTACGCTGCAACACACACACTCAATGCTAGTGACAATATGCTACACCCACGTTTTGCGTGTGTATACTAACTGAAATGCTTTCAGATATAAACTGCACAAAAACTGTTAGGTTTTTGCGATTTTTGACATAAGAAAACTATGAATGGGTGGTTGAATTACCATCATTGTGTTATTTTATTCCTTGAATCTTTCGGTGCAAGTTGGCAAGTCATCTGAATGATATAATTCCACCTACGCAAAGGAACAAATTTTTAAACCAAGTCATTTCATTGCAGGACGATACAGACCATCACATGGATATTAAAATTGAGGAATCTTCTATTCCGGAGTTCGTTTCATGCTACAAAACAGAAACACCATCTTCAGATCCGCAAGAGGTAAGTCTTCATGACTCTTTCTTAGACATTTCCGTATCAATTAATAGCATTTCGGGATTAAGAGTTTTGTTTTGTGTTGATGTCAAACGGGAGCGTTTGGCTGTTAGGTTGTGTTTTGTACAGCAAGCACAATCCATATTGATGGAAGGATGGCGAATTAAATAATATCTCTCCCATACGATTCGATACCTCCCCTACGGACCGCCGGCTTTGTGCGATATTGTTTTTTCCACTGAGCTACTGGGGGATGCATTATTATGTCATTGGCAAAAGATATATTATGTGAAGCTAACATATGCTCGGCAAAATCACGTTGTATTAGTTGCCTACTGTGGATTTGAAGTCTAGCTATTAACATTGATTGAGGATGTGTGTATTCTGGCCTGAGATCTTCCCATGAATGATACGGAGTGGAGGTGGGTTTTGATCACCCTCAGGAGAAGTCTTCTGTGCTTTTCCACTTGAGCTCCCCCACCCCCAATTGCTGGGATGTTTGTAAGTTATGACAGTGGAGCATTGCAAGAACATACATTTGATCTTAAGCATGAAGATAATAAATAATTGAAGAGTGAGTTTAAAGTAAAGGAATGTTCTAGAACCATACAAAGAAAGTAATTGCTAATGCTCTTGTCTCTAAGCACATACTGAAAGAATCTTTCTCTCTTACCTTATTTCTTACTTCGTGAAGTTCTTAAGTTGTGTTTCTTATCCTTAAAGTGTTCCATTTCTAAAGGTGTCCGGGATTAGGTGAAATGAGTATGTAGCAGTGGTGTTTGTAGCCGTCTACTGCATTGTCCAGCCCAGGTGTTAATGATCCCTGAAATAAGAGGTAGTAGATGACGATTATTGCCATCTTAGCATTTTCCTGGATATAAAGATGGTGAACCATTTCAAGAATGGGGTCGATCATTACCACTCGTCTTCCATAACAGATCACAAGACCTGGCGCATTTAAGCTGTGTAGTGAGCTCAGTTCTTATTCTGTTCTATGCTAGAACTACCTAAGTAAAGGGTTGATTCAGCCCCGGTATGCAGCAAATAATCGACTTTTGAATTAGTACGTACATTAGTCACTTCATTGGCCTGTATCTCTATTACAGACTGTGAGTTCTCTAACAGTAACAGACATTCGATTATTGTTGTTACTCTACAATAGACTCTATATAGAGAGATTTCGTCAACTTACCCTAACATCTTTTTAAACATTAATGTAATAAATTGCAGTGATTTGTTAAAGATAGTCTTGTTTGATATTCTAAATGCAGATTTATTTATGCTGTGTCTCGAGTTATGCTCATGCAAATATTGGCAGCCTAGTTGCTTGTTACTCAATGATGCGTGCACGTGCTCGATCCTAGGACCTTATGGCTAAAAATTCAAAAATATAAATAAATGTGCACTTGTCCTCAATCCTTAGAACTCTCACTTCAGCATTTCCCTTCGCTTGAAGATTCACTTAAAAGGAGGTAGTTTATTATAAGTTATAGAATTTGAGGTTATCACCACTATGGTAATCTGTATAATGTTCATCTCTAGCAGTAGGATGTGATAGACAGTAGAATAGTCGTTTGAGAATATTTCTTCAATTCAGCTGACCAGTGCTGTACAATTACATGGTTTGTTATTTGTGTAAACGTATAAGTACAGAAATAAATTATTCCGTCTTGTCCCTAGGATGTGAAAGAAGAAATCCACGAACGAGATAGTGTTGGAAGTGGAAATCATTTAAATGAGTAAGTGTTCAATCTTTCGCTTTACGTGTGCATGGCTGTATTGAATATGATTTGTTTGCAACGTCAGATATGTCTCTCATTGTGTCTCATCATTGAAGTAGACATTGGTATTTACTTTCTATTTAGCAGCACACAATTTATCCAATCTCGGTCAGTGTTCTCACTGTCTGTAAATATTTCAGAAACGTCTGTCAGTCTGTTGATGGGAGCTATTATTGTCGTGTGCAGAATGTCTGGAAGAAATACTCATGACGCAAAGATAAGAATGTGAATAAGTTTTGTAAGGAACATACATTACTTCACACTTCCCCACTGTGTCCTCAGACTGTATATTTCTTCTGTAGCCAAAATTAAAATCGTAAATAGGTATCTCTTCACCCAAAATTACTTCAAGGAAATTCCAATTAAAAATCTAATAGAACTAATCATAAACCGCAGGAGGTTTTTGGATTTTTGCGAGGTATCAACAAAATACCACATAGTGATGCTAGGTTTTTGTAGGTTAATACTTAACGATTTCCCAGGGTTTAGACGCACATTGAATTTTTCCAGGAGGGAGTTTTGGGTTCAGGTTAAGACGTACATATTGGAGAGTGAGATCGTGTAGTTAGGTTCATATTGGTTAGCCAGGACTTTCAAATAAGTACACATTGGATGGACAGGTCTTCTAAAGACGTACTCATTAGGTAGGCAGGATTTGTAGAGAAGAACGCCTTGGGTAGAGAGGTCTTTTGGAGAAGGACCTTTGGATAGCCATGCTTTCTCGAGAAGTACAGTACATATTGGGGAGAAATGTCTTCTAGAAAGGTACACATAGGTTCTGTATAGGATTTCAACAATACAACATAGAATATTACCACCATAACTTGATACGTGTGGTTTTAATACAGGATTATAATATAGCCTATTACAGCCTCCGTGGCTTAGGCGGCAGCACGCCGGCCTCTCACCGCTGGGTCCGTGGTTCAAATCCCGGTCACTCCATGTGAGATCTGTGCTGGACAAAACTGAGGCAGACAGGTTTTTCTCCGGGTACTCCGGTTTTCCCTGTCAAAATTTCATTCCAGCAACACTCTCCACTATCATTTAATCTGTCATTCATTTAATCATTGCCCCAGAGGAGTGCGTCAGGCCTCGGCAGCCGGCACAGTCCATATCCTCGCCGCTAGATGGGGGCTTCATTCATTCCATTCCTGACCAGGTCGGAGACTGGAAGCAGGCTGAGGATTTTCATTTCAATATAGCCTATTACAGCTACACCTAATGCACTTGCTCTAAATACAGTATTTCAGTGTAGCCTAAAACCTCTACTTGGGTTCACGTGATTCATTTATTGTATAGGATAAAGCAACCATCACTCATATATGTGGTTTAAATGAGATATAATGGTACAACCGTATCCAAAAATCATGCTGAGTACGTTTTGGAAGGAAATATAAGAAATATATATATATAAAACTCAATATTATGTTTGAACAAAGTTAAGAATTATATATATTTTAACGGGTATTGATATGATTTTCTGTTAAACGTGGGGCCTATGTTGATTTATTGTTATGTGGTGTGGTGAATTCTATATTATACAAGCTGTACCCGGCATGCGTTGCATACCAATCAAATAAAGTGTTGGCGTTGTAATTTTGTTTCTTGAAGTGCTTTTGGATACACAATATTTGTTTCAATTTCCGTTGACTGCTTCTAAACTATCGTGAAATGGACTTACTAATCTAGAAACATTCGTGGGAGCGTGCACAACAACTCATCCAAGTTTCATCGCAATCGATGAATAGTATATGAACGCATACGGGATTTTGTTGAAACGCTTCGCACGTCGTCACTCATTTGTTGCATCTACTCGTGCGCTACCAATATTGTGAAATGGAATTACTAAGTTGAAGAACTTCCCTGGCGTGTACACGACAACTCATCAAAGTTTCATCGCAATTGGATGACTGGCATATGAACGCATACGGGATTTTTTAAACGATTCGCGTGCCGTCACACATTTGTTGAATCTACACATGTGCTACCTATTGTAAAATAGATTTTCTAAGCCTGAAACCTTCCCTAGAGTGTACTCAACGATTCATCAAATTTTCATCGCAATCGGATGAATGGCATATGAACACATACGGGACTTTGATGAAACGATTCGCGTGCCATCGCTCATTTATTGAATCTACACGTGCGCTACCTATTTTAAAATGGAGTTACAGAGCCAGAAACCTTTCCTGGAGTGTATACAACAATTCACCATAGTTTCGGCGCAATCGGATGAATGGTATATGAACGCATACGGTACTTTGTTGAAACGATTCGCGTGCCGTCGCTCATTTGTTGAATCTACTCGTGCGTTACCTATTGTTAAATTGATCTATTAAGCCCGAAACCTTCCTTAGGTTGTACGCAACATCTCATCCAAGTTTCATCGTAATCGGACGAATGGCATATGAACGCATACAGGATTTTGTTTAAACGATTCGTTCGCTGTCACTCATTTGTTGAATCTACTCGTTCTCTACCTCCTGTGAAATGGATTTACTAAGTTAGAAACCATCACGTAAGTGTACACAACTCATCTAAGTTTCATCGCAATCGATGAATGGTATATAAACTTATACGGGATTTTGTTGAAACGCTTTGCGCGTCGTCGCTCATTTGTTCAATCAACTCGTGCACTACCTATTGTAAAATAGATTTACTAAGCCAGAAGCCTTCTCTGGAGTGTACACAACATCTCACCCAAGTTTCACTACTATCGGACGAATGGTATATGAACGCATACGGGACTTTGTTAAAACACTTCGCGCGTCGTCGCTCATTTGTTGAATCTATTAATGCGCTACATATTGTAAAATGGATTTACTAAGCCAAACGCCTTCCCTGGAGTGTACACAACATCTCACCCAAGTTTCATCGCAATCGGATGAATGGTATATGAACACATACGGTACTTTGTTGAAACGCTTTAACGTGCAGAGACAAACAGAAGAATTCGACATCACCGCCACCTATGCTACAAAAAATAACTTTCCGCCATGGGAGGAGTGTAAGGTATGGTGGTATTTGAACAGATTGCAAACAGGTGGCTCTAACGTGCAGAGACAAACAGTCCAAAGACTTCAGATTTCACTAAGGCTAGCGGTTTCCATGACGACTGTTTTTGTGACTGTATATTGTTGTTCTAAAATTGTGTGTAAATTGTGGTGCTAAAATTGTATTCATTCCACCTACCGGGTCAAATTCTGAACCATACAGGGACCCACTCTAATACAGATAGAAACAATTCATCAAAATCGGTCCAGTCGTCGCTCATTTGCTGAATCTACTCGTGCGCTACCTATTGTAAAGTGGATTTACTAATCCAGAAGCCTTCGCTGGAGTGTACACAATATCTCAACCAAGTGTCATCGCTATCGGGCGAATGGTATTTGAACGCATACGGGACTTTGTTGAAACGCTTCCCGCGTCGTCGCTCATTTCTTGAAACTACTCGTGCGCTACCTATTCTAAAATGGATTTACTAAGGCAGAAACCTTTCCTGGAGTGCACTCAACATCTCACCCAAGTTTCATCGTAATCGGATGAATGGTATATGAACGCATACGGGACTTACTTGAAACGCTCTAACGTGCAGAGACAACAGAAGAATTCGAAATCACCGCCACCTATGGTACAAAACATAACTTTCCGCCACGGGCGAAGTATAAGGTATGGCTGTAGTTGGACAGGTTGTATCCAGGTGGCTCTAACGTGCAGAGACAAATAGTCCAATGACTTCAGCTTCCAATAAAGGTAGCGGTTTCCATGACGACTGTTTGTGACTGCCCTTTGTGGTTCTAAAATTATGTGTAAATTGAGGTTCTAAAATGGTATTCATTCCACCTACCGGGTCAAATTGTGAATCTAAAACATACAGAGACCCACTCTAATATACATTAAAAAATTCATCAAAATCGGTCCAGCCATTTAGGAGGAGTTCAATCACATACACACGTGTCGAAGAATCTCTCTATATATAAAAATGAAAGTTTGTCTGTTTTTTCTGAATTTCCACGGAAATTTGCGATATTTGCGCGTTTCAGACTATTTTATGACGGATGCGCGCAAAATTTTTTTTTTTTGTCTGTCTGTCTGTCTGTCTGTGGACAACTTCGTGTCCTTATAACTCGAGAACGGCTGGGTGGATCAACGTAAAATTTGATAGAGATATCCATCAGAGGCACGACACTAATCATTGATATTACTCTTCTCCATACCTCTCATAAAAGGGGGCCTGCCCTCTTAAAATACATGCTGAAATAGGCGTAGAGGGGCGAGACAAAGCTCAGTTTCAGCCCCTCAATGTGAGAAACGAAACTCGGGGGCCTTAAAGGGACCCCGAAAACCATATTTAAAGGCCCTAAAACCAATAGTTTTTGAGATATTCCCAGAAAACTAATTTCATTTATTAACCTACTGAAAGAATACAAGCCAGTAACCATGGCAACACAATCTCAGAGGTCCATACATTTTCTGTAAGACGCAATGCAATGGACGACTAGACCAGTACCACCCTCTGACGTGACTTTGTTTACAAAGCGATCTTGTGGGCAGCCATGAGTATCTTCTGTGAGTTGTAGTTACAAATTACGCTTAAACATTCTTTGTTTTATACATTACAAGCTGACCCGGCAGACGTCGTCCTGCCAATCAAAGAAAGTGTTGTAACTTTGTTTCTTGAAGTGCTTTTGGATACACAATATTTTTTTCAATTTCTGTTAACTGCCTCCAAACTATCGTGAATTGAATTAACTAATTTAGAAACATTCGTTGGAGCGTGCACAACAACTCTCCAAAGTTTCATCGCAAACGGATAAATGGCATTTAACGCATACGGGATTTGGTTTAAATGATTCGTGCGCTGTCACTCATTTGTTGAATCTACTCGTGCTCTACCAGCTGTGAAATGGATTTACTAAGTTAGAAAGTTTCACGTAAGTGTACACAACAACTCTTCAAAGTTTTATCGCAATCGATGAATAGTATATGAACGCATACAGGATTTTGTTGGAACGTTTCGCGCGTCGTCACTCATTTGTTACATCTACTCGTGCGCTACCAATATTGTAAAATGGATTTACCAAGTTGAGCACCTTCCCTGGCGTGTACACAACAACTCATCAAAGTTTTATCGGAATCGGATGAATGACATATGAACGCATAAGTGATTTTCTTTAAACGATTCGTGTGCCGTCACTCATTTGTTGAATCTACTCATGCGCTACCTATTGTAAAATAGAATTACTAAGCCTGAACTTCTCTGGAGTGTACTCAATGATTCACCAAGGTTTGATCGCAATCGGATGAATGATATATGACCGCATACGGGACATTGTGGAAACGATTCGCGCGCCGTCGCTCATTTGTTGAATCTACTCGTGCGCTACTTATTAAAAACTGTATTTACTAAGACAGAAACATTTCCTGGAGTGTACACAACAATTCACCAAAGTTTCATCGCAATCGGATAAATGGTTTATGGACGCATACGTTACTTTGTTGAAATGATTCGCGTGCCGTCACACATTTGTTGAATCTACTCGTGCGCTACCTATTGCCAAATGGATTTATTAAGCCAGAAACCTTCCGTAGGGTGTACACAACATCTCACCCAAGTTCCATCGTAATCGGACGAATGGTATTTGAACGCATACGGGACCTTATTGAAACGCTTCGTGCGTCGTCGCTCATTTGTTGAATCTACTCGTGCGAAACCTCCTGTGAAATGGATTTACTAAGTTAGAAACCCTCACGTAAGTGTACATAACATCTCACCCAAGTTTCATTGCAATCGGATGAATGCAGGGGCGTTTTCTCCATTACCACGGGGTAAGCACCGCTTACCTAGCATATTCTCATAAAAATGAAGTTTATATTATGACTTTTTAAAGCGCGACGAACAGCAAAATCACCGCTTTGAATGAAGTTCCTCGTTCTCTACCCCAGTTCTTCACGATCGCCCACCACTAATTTGTAGAGAAAGAGCGCGGCCAGTTGCTATGACAACGGCTGGCCCGGAACACCACTATGGCCGATGGAGTGGTACACTAAGAACGTCAGGTCGTTCTTGATTGGCTAAGACAGGGGGTGTGGCGTTCCTTAGCCACAGGGCTGTCGTCAAAACAAGTCAAACCTGGTAGCAAGGTCTGCTTCGATTCGGACAGCTTACCGAGCTTGCCCTCGTGAGCATGGAACATCAGCACTGCGCGCTTCCCTAGTCCCAACCCTCCATCGCTCGGAGAAGGTGGGCGCGTTCAGCGGGCTCAGCAATCTGCTAACCTGCTAGGTGCCTGCTGACTTGTTGCTAGGCTAGCAAGCGTGAGCCCGCCCGAACGCATTGCTGCGAGCTGACGCGGGAATTTCAGAACACACAATTCCTATGTCGTATCTCTTGTCTTCTCGGAAGGTTGTCCTCATTATTCATCTTTGGTGCATTCTTTGCTTTGGTGGTTGGGAAGTTATTTCCAAAAATTTTGCTGATCTGTGCCAAGACCGCTGAGTGATATTCCACTAATGGAAATGAACATCAATTTAGTTAGACTATGAAGATAGACAGAATTTCAACGAAATTCTCCCAGCTGTAGATTTTTTTCTTGAGAGCAGAAGAGCGTCGGGAACACGTGCCTACAAGGAACGAAGGTTATTATGAGGAAATTGTTCCACGATATTCTCCTGACGACTTTCGAAATCACTTTCATATGAGTCGAATTACCATGCAGGTAAGCTGCCGGTATTTGTTTACATTTTGTACAATGCAATTTATTTGTAGGCCTAAGAAAATATACCGTATCTAGATAATCCTAGTCCTATAACATATTTCTTTTTTCTGTGTATTCAATACCGGTACACTGTTTTTTTGTTTTTGTTTTTTTAGAATTAAATATGTGGTACAGTTACAAGATATGATTTGCAGTGCAGTAATTAGGCTACAGCCAAATTAACCACAGAATTACCATTCAAGCACAGCTCCTCAACCTGTCCTGCAAATACCATCCCAAATGAAATGCTAATTTTACAACTTACCACCAGAAGAAGAGATCGATTTTGATGGAGCTACAGATATCTGCATGCATCTGGAGTTTTCTTGTATATAATTAACGGAAAACTCTGGATCTAATAAGGAGGAGACGACAAAAAGCTTAGAAACAGGAAGACTGAGGGATTTCATAAATACCGTACCTGGATAGTAGCCTACCCACAATTTGGCCATGGGAAACCGGACAGTTGTTTTATATAGCCTACACAGTAAATTTTAAAACAAATTTCGGTACCATACTGTACTTGAGAAATGCTACATACGGTAACGCGTTCACACGCTGCCACGTGGCATTTAAGTTAAGTCCGAAAGCATGTAATGGGATTAAATCGTGCACCAAAATATAGAAAGAGAATAATTAACGAGCCGGATTTGCCTTGACCAAACTAATTCCTTAATACGAGAACATAAAATAACTATATTGATCATCATAAATATACTAAACCTATAATGAGATCAAAGTTGACGTTTAGAAGCGTAAAAAGTCCAATTAAAACAATTATTAGACTTAAAAACAGTTATTATATTACCTGCCGCCATTTTCGAAAGTTTTGTAATTTGTCGCCAACAAGATAAAACTGTTTGATTCCTTTGTATATGAGTCCTTGACTCGTTAAGGGATTAATAAAATGCATTATTATTACTATTATTATTATTAAGTGAGACACCGGAGGAAGTAGACGTGTGCCTGAGTGCTCCGCAAAAAGTTTAAGTATAGCAAGGAAATGGTTTGCGACCGCTGTCAAGAAGGACTCCCAAGTGATGGTGACTATGTATACTGCACAGGATGCAAAGGGAAATATCATTATGAATGTACATCAGTCACAATACGTACGTGGAAAGGTATGGCAAAACAAGCTAAGGAGTCATGGCGGTGTCCACAGTGCCGTAGCTTCAAAAAGACAACGTCAGCATCTGTTGTCGCAAGCGGTGGAACGATGACCCTACCAGCTGCTGCCAACACTGATTACACAGCGACTCCACCTTCAACACCGGACACGGAGATAATACACGCTTCGGATATCAAAGGTATGTTTTTAGAATTAAAGAAGCAGATTAGTGAACTGAAAAACCAAGTGAGTGAAAGTGTTAAAAGTGCCGACTTTATTGCGCAGAAATATGATGAGTTGATTAAGGAAACTAAGTCAAATGCAACTCTTCTGAAATCACTTACAGCAGAAATAAAAATCCTAAAAGACGAAAAGAATCTACAAGACAAAATAATATCAGATCTAAACGAGAAAGTGCACACAATGGAACAGAACGGTAGGCAACAATACATTGAAATATGTGAAGTGCCACGCGCGAAAGACGAATGCCTGGATGAAATCGTCCACAAAATTGCTGAGACTCTAGAAGTAGATCTAAACATGTTTGATGTAGAGGAAGTTTACAGGCCCCCACTGCAAAGAAAGAACAAAATCCCCCCAATAGTGGTAAAATTTAACTCCATATCCAAAAAGAATGAATTTTTACAGAAAAGAAAAGGACAAAATTTCCTCACTCATGGGAACACTAAATCTAGGTTTTTCATTAACGAAAGTCTAACGTCATTTTACAGGGAGCTACTATGGAAAACTAAAAATCAGGCCAGAGAAAATAACTGGAAATTCATTTGGGTTAAAAACGGCAAAATACTTGCGCGAAAAAACGACGAATCTGGTATATTGAGAATCTCCCGTGAGGAAGACATTAACAAAATTAGGTAACCCCCCCCCCCCCCCCCGCCAAAAAGAAAGAATTATTATTGAATTATTATATTAATTGATATTATGAACAGTTGGGATAGCAATATAAATGTTTCTGGAATACAAAATGAACTCACATTTCTCAATATACCCGATTTCGTCGAAAATGGTAATAAGACTAGAAATAATGCTGAAATCAATATCCTCTCTCTAAATATTCAATCTATATCAAAAAACTGGGATTATTTAACCATAACCTTAGGCAAGAAAATTAATGATCTGGATATTATTTGCTTAACAGAAATTAACATACTTGAATCTAATAATTACCTATTTACTTTGGATAATTTTAATGTTGTATTTTGTAATAGAACAAATCGTAAAGGAGGAGGCATAGCCATATATGTAAAGAACAACATGGCTATTAGAACACACAATTCATACATTTCCAATACTCATGAATCAATGGTAATAGAAATACTTCACATGAACAAAAAGATTGGATTAACATGCATTTACAGACCACCTAGCACTAACATAAACGACTTTCTTGATGAACTGGAGACACATATAACACAACACACTAGTAAGTACAGCGAATACGCCATTTTAGGAGATATCAACATTGATACTTTATCTAATGACATCAGTCTATCAGCTATCAAATATACAAATATTATGGCAACTCATGGTTTCCTACCACTTATCACTCAATGTACTCGTTATGATACCATCACTACTTAATGAACTACCATCTGGACTGACAAACATTAACAGCAAACAACTAGCTATAAGTCGCATTAAAAAATATTACTTAACCAAACATTAACTCATAACATAAATGTATTAATATAACTACCATAGTGTAATTTTTTGTATCTTTAATTATTTACATTAATATTTTATCATTAACATTACAAAAAAAAATGCATGCACTCTTGTACTGAAATATAATCTATATATATGTTGTAAATAATAATTAATATGTCTCACAGATAATCTGTACTGTCATCAGATTCGTGAGACATATCACAATAATGTAACATAAATAGTATTTAATAAATAAATTAAATTAAATTAAATTAAATTATTCATCTCCAAAAACTTCGTAGGTCATATCGTCCAAAGAGTACAACATACTAATTTGGTTGGCCGCCATTTCTCGTGGAGTTAGCAGGTCAGCAGGAAAAAAAGTTTGCTGGCTCTGCTGAGCCCTTGCTACCTACGTCACATCCGCTAGCAAGCCCGCTAGCAAGCCCGCTGAACGGCAAACTCAGAATCTGCTGACCGTTTGCTAGCCCGCTGAACGCGCCCAGTTTCTGATCCCCCCACCTATGGGGGTGCGTTAGTTGCAATTCTGCATTGTCCGGTATATGTATAATGTCCGGTATATGTTTTTGAGTGCAATTAGCAAAATTTAGTATACGGTACCGTAACTAGATATTATTGTGTTTTAGTGTATAGTTGAACAAATTACCGTACGTCATAAGTTATCATGTTTAGCGAGTAGTAGCCTACGTTAATATCCTTTTAGTTTGTACTCTTTGGTGCATGGATATTTCAAAATTGACACTGCACAACAGGGATGGCAAATACATATCCACTTCACTTCTAATATTTCTATTTCTCGTCGGAGAAATCGCTTGCTTCTAAGAAATGATCTCGATAATTTAGTGAATGCTTTCCTTTGAAATGCATATTTTTCAAATTATTATATATTTGAATCGTGTTTTGCGTAATATATTTTTTTGCATCAATGGCAACTTCTTTTCTAATGCAATAAGCAAAAACTATTTTTTAAATAATGTGATATATCTTTCAAATATTATTCAAATTATACGGATGTACATTTAAAATGATCTATCCTTTACCCCTACTCTTTGAAAATAGGCCTAATTTTAATGATATTCAGAGCAACTTTTCGGGTTGTTGGGCTACTCTGAAGATACCTACGCTGGCCGTGAAAGCCTACGTTAGTATAATTTGAGGAATATCTGCAAAGAAATATTAACCGAACATGCAATACCATGTCATAGGGTTAACTATTACTAGTAGCATGTTTATTATTTTAATGTTCACTTAGGTCCCATAATAGAAAATAATAATGTTATTGTTTTTACGTCCCTGTTAACTACTGAGGCTTTTAGAGACGCTGGGGTGCCGGAATTTTGCCCCGAAGGGAATCTTTTAACGTGCCAGTAAATCTACTTACACGCCTCCTTCACATTTACGCACCCTCAAATGGCGACTGACTGCGCCGGGATTCCATCCCGCTATCTTGAGATCAGCAGGCGAGAGCGTTGCCGCTGAGCCACGCAGCCAGTCATAATAGAAAATTTACGGGTAATAACCTGAACGTTTAGCACCTTAGACCAAGAAATGCGAACAACAAAAGCACAAACTGCCACACTGTTCAATCGTCAAATGACACACGATCAGAAAAGCTCGCCAACCCTGATGAATAATTTACTCCGACCTTAATACAGCTAAATGGATTGGCATGCCTGAAATTAAAAAAGGACCTGTGCTGTATTACAATTTCTTCATTTTTTTATGCGTAGGTCTCATAATTATGTGTGTACGGTTGAGTAGTTGTTGCTACTTCAGACATCAACCTCTACATTGACAAGGGCGTCGCTAGAACCAAGTGTTGATGTTGCTCTATGGTGTAAGCCAATATTTTCAGTCTTCTTCACAGCTTACCCTCGAAAAAATTCCACGCCACGCCACTGGATGAATGGTATATGAACGCATACGGGACTTCGATTAAAAGTTCGCGCGTCGTTGCTCATTTGTTGAATCTACTCGTGAACTACCTATTGTAAAATGGATTTACTAAGTTAGAATCCCTCATGTAAGTGTACACAACATCTCACCAAAGTTTCATCGCTATCGGACGAATGGTATTTGAACGCATACGGGCCTTTTTTGAAACGCTTCGCACGTCGCCGCTCATTTGTTGAATCTACTCGTGCGCAACCTCCTGTGAAATGGATTACTAAGTTAGAAGCCTTCACTTAAGTGTACACAACAACTCGTCAAAGGTTCATCTCAATCTATGAACAGAATATAAACTTATACGGGATTTTGTTGAAACGCTTCGCGCGTCGTCACTCATTTCTTGAATCTAGTCGTGCGCTACCCAATGTGAAATTGATTTACTAAGCCAGAAGCCTTCCCTGGAGTGTACACAACATCTCACCCAAGTTTCATCGCTATCGGACGAATGGTATTTGAACGCATACGGGACCTTTTTGAAACGCTTCGCGCGTCGTCGCTCATTTTTTGAATCTATTCGTGCGCTATCAATTGTAAACTGGATTTACTAAGCCAAACACCTTCCCTGGAGCTCACTCAACATATCACCCAAGTTTCATGGCAATCGGATGAATGGCATATGAACGCATACGGGACTTTGAAACGCTCTAACGTGCAGAGACAAACAGTAGAATTCGACATCACTGCCACCTTTGGTATAAAACACAACTTTTCGCCTCGGGCGGAGTGTATATAATGGCGGTAGTTGCACAGGTTGCGACCAGGTGGCTCTAACGTGCAGAGACAAACCGTCCAAAGACATCAGCTTTCACGAAGGCCAAGGCTAGTGGTTTCCATGACGACTGTTTTTGACTGTATATTGTGGTTCTAAAATTGTGTGTAAATTGTGGTTCTAAAATTGTGTTCATTCCACCTACCGGGTGAGATTGTGAATCTAAACCATACATGGACCCACCCTAATATACATACCAAATTCCAGCAAAATCGGTTCAGTCGTTTAGGAGGAGTTCAGTCACATACACGCGTGTCGAAGAATTATGTATATAAAGATAGGATAATGGTTCAATATTGTGCTGTTCCCCAGTGCGTAAACAGATGTGGCAACTACAATGTAACGTTTACTTCCTTGGCATTGATCGTATTTTGAGGAAATAGTGGCTTTTCAAAATTCGTCGTGCTGTAAGGAAATCACACATATCAGCCCACATGAGAGTATGTTTAGACCATTTCTTACCTTTAGACTACAGGCCAGTATTGCCTGGAAGGAAATTTTTAAGTGATAATGCTGTGCCAAATGTATTTCCCGCTTTTTTCTCCAATAAAATTGAAGCCGCCACGCCATAAGCTGGCATATAAATTACGCCTAGATATAAGACGGTAATATTCTTACTGTCTTTGTTAAACGCTTGGTATGATATGTTCAAATATTAGGCTACTATAGAAATAAATTAACGAGATTAATTTCTAATTTTTAACCAATTATCTTTCTATTGATGAATACGGTGTCAGTGCAGTGCCTACAACAAGCCTTAATTCAGAGTAAAATAAGTGCAATTCACAGCTAAAGGCACAGCCCAAGATAATATTTCTAGTTATTCTAACATATTGAAAATTCTAAGGTAAAATACCGATATTTTAGATGAGGATTATGAGCTTAGTTACTTTTACATACCGGTAGGCCTACGGCAGTTCTGGAGGATTACCTTGGGCGTTATCTTTAGTTGACATTTTTGAAATTAACTGGCTTAAGGTAACCTTTCTTTCAAAATACGGTATCAGATTTCCGACACAAGTGGTTTTTATTTAAAAAAGATATACCGGTTGAGTTGCTTTAATATCAGTTTTTAAATTAGACATACCGGTACTGTACTGGTAGTAGCCTAAAAAGGTTTTATGAACTTGGCAATTAACAGGCTGAACATAATGAAAAGAGGAAGATTGGTGTATAGGCCTAGGAGCTATGTGGCCTTAAATCCAGATCGTCAGTCAAAAACCGAGGATGAAATATATCTATATGTAGATCTAGGCCTACTGTAAATACCAGTATGATTTATAAAGCAGCTTACAAAAGGATTCCGTACTGTTCTACACTCTTCTTTGCTTGAAAAAAAATATCACATGGAATTAGGCCTAGGTTGCTAATATCCTCTACTGCAGTAAATTGGGGCAGATAATCTTGCTGTTCCGCCCCTTAAAACAACAATAACTAACTAGCAGCAGTAACTTCCGACATAAATTAATATTTACATCTGTATTTTAAGAAGCCTACTTGTATGTCTGTGGAATTTGGAAAATTGACAGAATTTTAAAATTCCCCTCTTCCTGTTAGGTTTCATCACCGGTTCTGGATCTATTCACTTTCCCCATACCATTGCTGCTCAACAGATGTGCAGGATATTTTAGCAAGAATTTCAGTGGCTCCAGTGAGATATAGGAAGGAAAAGGCCGTTGCCTGCTAGTTAGGAACCATCCCGGTATTTGACTGGAGTATAAGTGGGAAACCACGGAAAGCCACTTCCAGGATGACTGAGGTGGAAATCAAACCCACCGCTTCTCAGTTTTGCCTCACGAGGCTTAGTGTAGCCTACTCCATTCCAGCCCTCAGACCAGAATTAAATGTCTTGACAGAGACGGGAATCGAACCCAGACCTCCGGGGTGACAGCTAACAAAGATAGCCGTCACACCACGATTATTCTTGGAGGAGATTTCCCTCAGTCTAGCAAAACAGACAGTCTTAAAAGTCATTAGATAACCTTGATAGGCACACCAAACATCTTCAATAATTCATGTATACACATATTATAGCCTTCTTTCATTAGTCATTGAGTACCATCATCACCTCCCGTACCGGTACGTATTTTGTAGCACAGTTCAAACTAAACGTCTTGAGGTTCTCTTTAGAAACTAGCTGCTTTAGAAATAAAGTTTCATTTCGCACAATGAAACTGTCATATCTACGAACACGGTGCCGTAACTATAAGAACATAAACCGGTTCTGGTAATTTCATGCACTACATTTTACAACCCTTATCATTACGCCTATATTGGAGGTATATTTAATACGAATTACGATAATATATACGTATTACCAATCGCAAATCGTTGACACTTCAACTCGGTAAATAATATTCTGGCACAAGATAACGTGCCTCCATTCGTCTCTCGCCCACAAGACCACCTGCGCACTCTGTGAGACACTTCAGGAACCTCAAAGCCACACCACAAGTAAAGTCGTCCATTCCATTTATTACATCACTGTGAAGTTTTGCAAACGGCTATAAGGTTATAACGGATCCAAATTAAGCTGTAAAATTCATCAATTCATATAATCTGATTAAGGGGGTCAAGGGGTGCTCTAGATTTTTTTTCGCGCGATTTACACGTGCGGGTATGGTACAGAAAGTCTATTATATCCCTATCCCTATATTGTTATATTATTAACTTATTATAATAATAATAATAATTATTATTATTATATTATGGCGTACAACGACGAGACAAATTTCATTTTCAATCCCTTGGTGTCAGAAACAAACCTCGGGGCCCCTAAAGAGCCGTAAAGGGTCCTCGAAAACTACATTTTAAGGCTCTAAAACCAACAGTGTCTTAGATATTCACAGAAAACTAATTTCATTTAATAAACTAATGAAGGAATGCAAGCCAGTATCCATGACAACAGTATCTCAAGAGGTGACATCCAACTTTCCATCTATTTCTGCAAGATGTAATGCCACTCCATTTATTACATTTCTGTGAAAGTTTGCAAATGGCTAGAAGGTTATCACAGAACCAACTAAAGCTGTAAAATTCATCAATGCGCTTAAGGGGTTCATGAATTATCCGAGATTTTTTCACACGACTTATACGTGCGATATGTCGTACAGAAGGTCTATTATATCTCCAAACAACAACGCTATTTTCAAAAACTCCTGATTTGAAATAGTATTTTTTGCTGCTTTTAGGAATTTGGGTCATTGGGGGCTAAAGAACTTGAATTTTCATGCACCACAAGCCTTTCTAATTTATAAAAGGGGTCTTCCTGTGGATGGGGACTTGACACAACGGTGAGGGTCAGTTTGTATGTGACGTGTATTGCGATTCGTCTACGAGGTTTTCAATTTTATTTTCACGTCAGGAAGAACACGTTAGGTAAATTTAGTTTGAGAGAACATTTTAAGTAATCATTTTTCTTTGTCTACAAACTGGTTCCAAGCCCCTAAACATTGCAACAGTAGCTCAATTGAATACGTCTGGTTATTAATACCGAAGACCGTTCGAAGAATGGGTTCTTCTGCTAGTTATATATATAAAGGTAACATTGATGTTGGCGTCTATCTATGTACTATCTTGTGTCAATGGATACAGAGAGACTAATCTAATAGTGTCTTATGCATCTTTTTCTGTTTTTGATTTGTCGCTCGCTGATGAGGTACGCTCTCGAATTTTATCAGACAGCACATTTGAGATATTTACATAAAACAAATCCTAATTTACACAACTATACACCGCACAACATGTACACAAAACTGAGATTCAAGATTTTTAGCCTATTTTCATTTTATGAAAAAATAGGCTTATGAGATCACCTTTTGTCCGTGTGTCTGTCTGTGTGTGCGTGTGTGTGAGTGATGGTGTGTGTGTGTCCCCCCTAATAAATTGTAAATGGCTGGGGCGATTTCAATCAAACCCGGTAAGATCATAGCACCAATCTGGTCGACCCCGATCGTGCCCTTCAAATTTTATTGTGCCTCACCAATCCAACATGGCGGCTGTGCGAAATATTTCACCAGCATTCAGTATCTCCGAAACTATTACCGATATCACCCTGAAATTGTGTACGGTGATAAAGGAAACTACTAGAAATTCACCTATGAGACTTTTGAAAACTTACAAAACCAACAAGGCGGCCAAGTGAAGTTGAGACATTCAAATAGACTTTTCTCGCGATTTAACCATCCAAACGTAATGAAACATGGTACAGCAAATGTTTATACACATTGCAATGCAATGGCGTCCAATTTAGATCAATTGTTTAAATAACCTCAAAATGGCGGCTGTGCGAAATATTTCACTGGCATTCAATATCTCCGAAACTATTTATGATATCACCGTGAAATTTTGTACGGTGATAAAGAGCACTGCTACAAGTTTATCTCTGTAACTTTTAAAAACCTGTCAAGTACAAAACGAATATGGCGGCCAAGTGAAGTGGAAACATTTTAATAGACTTTTCTCGTGATTTAACCATCTGAGTGCAGAGAAATGTGGTACAGTAAATTATTATACATATTGTAATGCACTGGCATCTAATTTAGTTCAATTGTTTACATAACCTGTAGATGGCGGCTGTGCGAAATTTTAAAATTAAGTTTTTATTTCTTGTGTCGTAATCATGCGATCGAAGTGAAAGTTTCAATAATGAAGCTACGCAATAATTTTCCTTTAATGGTACATAACTCCATGGCCTATACATATAACAATCCAAAATGGCGAGCATCCGAAATATTTTGACGGTTCTCAATATCTACGAATCTTTTACAGCAATCAAACTGAACACTTTTATGTTCATAGAAGCTATGAACATAAGTTCAGTAACCTGGTGAGCACAAATCCAACATGGCGGCAACGCGAAGTATACATATTTAAATGGACGTTTCTCGCGATTTAACCATCCGAGTGCAGTGAATCTTTGCACGTTAAATGCTTATACAAATGTTAATCCACTGGCATCTAATTTATTACAATTGTTTTCATAACGACAAAATGGCAGCTGCGCGAAATTGTAAAATCTCGTTTTTACTTCTTGTGTCTTAATCATGCGATTGAAGTCGTAAAACCGCACGTACACAATAATCTTAATGTGATAGTACGTAAATAATCCAACCTGGCGACCATCTGAAATATTTAGATGGTTCTCAATATCTACGAATCTGTCACAACAATCAAACTGAAATTTTGTATGTTGATAGAGGCAATTAGCATGAGTAGGATATATGAAAATAGGCTGTATAGTTCTTCACGGAACTACTTGTTTTCGACGTGAAAGTGCATTTCCATTGGACCTTTGATTATACAGAGAGAAATTACGGCCCCGACGCCATGTTTTAGATGTGGAGAAAGATTAAATTAAAACATACTATTTCGTTTCTGCTCCAACGTTCCATCTAATACGCGTTATTTTGATCATTTGAGGAACTCAAAGCAAGCAGTTTAAAATCCAGAGAATACAGGTTTATTCCATCGACAACCAATAAGAAAGCAGCAGCCTACGGCCAATCAAACAGTGGATCACCTCTGTACTGATATCGCGCCAGGAGTTGGCAGTCGGGTTTGAACTGCAGAGGTCTTCCCGCTCACTGCGTATCGTGCATTCCAAAAACATTCAGTTGGTCACTACTTGCTTCACTCACTCAGCACATTCCTTCTTTCACTGACTGAGTGTCGCCTGCTGCAATGACAACCATTGGCATGCTGGAAGCTGATATATTTAAGTTAGGAATAGGTGGACTGCGCATGCGTACTGCAAGACCCCTCGCACCCCGTCACAGCGTGCTCAACTGCCATCTCCTGCCGCGATGTCAGTACATAGCCGCTCCTAAGAATGGAGTGGAATTCCAGGCTGCTAAAAGGAAAAAACCTGAATACTTCGATTATTATTAATTTTATGGAATACATTTCATATGTGATGCAACGAGTCTCCCTGGCGATTTCTCTCGGTTGGTAATCTGTGAAAACCTACACCTTCTTCCCTCGATACTTTCAAATTGTTTTAGTGGTTGGAACCATACACAACACAGTAAACCTTTATTGCAAGTAGATATCGTTTGCAGTTGCTATAACGTGAAGGTTATAGCGGGAGCTTGTAAATACACTGGACTGCACACCATTTCGATAATATTATTCGTAACGTATTTAAATGTCAATCGTGGGAGAACGCCGTGTACATTCTAATAGAGAACTCTCAAACAATCCACTATGTAGCGCTATTATAGCCGTGTTTGTATATTGTCGAGTTGTATTGGATGACAGGTGGTATTGTTCGAATACTATGACGGGACACAATATAATTCAAACTACTTGTCTTCAATTATCGATTGCCGCAAGCGAACTGACACAAATAAATAAACAATCCTCAGTCACTTGGCGAGAGTTCGACACCTTCTATGCCTTCCCTGTCCCCATCATAATCATCATTTTATTCTTCATCGTAGCCATTGTCATCTGAATGAATAAACACACATGGCAACGTATTGTACTAGCTGTCAATCTCCAGCCCATAGGAGAGCGACGGCGGCCTCGTATTTCATGCCCACCGAATGCTTCAGATTCCTTCCTTGAAAAGACAGTAAGTAAGTTGGCAGAATTACCAGCTGCACTGCTACACCTAATAATTCCACGCCAGTGGCGGCTTAGCACTCGCTGCAGCGCTGTGCTCCGTTATCTCCTGAATTAAATTAAGTAATTCAATAGGTTTATCAGCACGTTATCAAAGATAACTGGGTCTTTGTGGCTCATTATGAAAACGCCGTACCTCCTTACAATACAACAAAGCGAGCAAATTTACGATCTCTTAACACGTAATATGTATAGAGTCTTCGTGGAATACTTTGAACAGCAAATTAGAATGCATGAATTGAGATGACTTAAACAACCGGTACACAAACTTGCCTAGAATCCACGGCAGGATTAAACAATATACTAAGAATATCAAAATCCCCTTCACTCACAAGCAACAAACTCACAATGCCAATATTTCCATCATAAGGAAGTGCACGAAGATCAGTAGCGGGAGGAACGCAAGGCTCGAACTGTTCCTTCGAAGAAACTGACTCAATGATGAATTGACAAAAGGTATTCCTATGAGGTTATCAAAGAAGAAATATATATACACTGCTCAAAAAAAATTAGAAACACAACCGGCATTATTTTGTCAGGAATGTGTGGAGTGAATGAACCATGCTATCTGGGAAATGAAACCTTTATTTAACGGAAATGTACATATCCTGTGCTCGTCGTAGCACACATGTTGGTGCTCTGGCCAGAAATGCAACACAATGTCGTCGACCAAAGTGGGAAGTGGGAAGTCCATGAATGCACAGACAGCACAAAAAGAAACAGTTCAATACCTGCTAGGCCCTTCATTTGCCCGCATAACTGCCTCACATCTTCGTGGCATACTCCTGACAAGTCTGCGAACAGTTTCTTGTCGAATTTGGTCCCTTTCCACCATAAGGGCCTCTGCAAGTTGTTCCAGAGTCTGAGGTGCTACAGGACGGGCCTGAAGTTGTCTGTCCAGCATATCCCATAAATGCTCAATGGGATTGAGGTCAGGACTCAACGCAGGCCAGTCGAATGTTTGAATCGCGAGGTCCTGTCCAGTTTCCATGGTGGCTGCTGCTGAATTAGCTCTCGCATTGTTGAGTTTCAGGATTAACTGGGGTCCCACTACAACTGTAATGGGCATAACAAGATCTAGTACAACCTCGTTGATGTACTTCTGAGCATTAAGTCGGTCTCAGATTACCTGAAGGTCCGATCGGCCATCAAAATGTGATGCCACCCCAGACCATGACTGAGCTGCGGCCAAAGCTGTCCCTTTCCAGGACTGCTGCTTCATAATAACGTTCACCACGACGACGATAGACACGTATACGCCCCTCGTACCGTGTTCGTCGAATGCGGGACTCGTCCGTAAAGAACACATTGTGCCAATGACGCAGCTGCCAGTTCCTAGAGTACTCAGCAAATCGAAGTCGCTCTCTCTTGAGCCAAGCAGTTAATCGTGGGACCTGATGAGGACGTGTTGGTCTTAAACATGCCTCTCTGAGTCCGTTGCGTATTATTTGGTCACCGACATTGCTACCAGTTGCTACTCTTAGATCATTTTGTAGGTCCGCGGCGGTCGCCGAACGCCGGCGGAGAGAACAATTCACCACATATGTGTCGTCTCTGGCCGATGTTTTTCGATTTCTCGCTTGCCCTGGCTTTCGTGTGTATGAAGCAGTTTTACAAAATCGTTTCCAAACCCTCTCGACAACAGATGAAGCCACATTAAGCTCTGTAGACACTGCACGAATAATCCAACCTTACTGCAGTAATGTCACTGCCCGAACACGTTCTGTCTCATTCAGATGCTTCATTTCGACTAATCCAGCGTACACCAAGCGGATAGTAACGAACTCTTCACTCACACGCACTCGAGGACTGAGTGCGACATTGACAGTCCATTTCACTTTGCGGCATAGCACGATACATGTGTCTACTGCCACTAATCCATAGCTTTCCAAAGACATGTAGAGGCGTCTTCGCATTCTTAGAATATGACGGAATAATACGAGCAACAGTTATCGTAATCACGTACCACGTACATGGTACACGTAATCAAATTCCTGTCCCTCTAATTTTTTGAGCAGTGTATATATGTATATATATATTGTGCCCGCTTATCCGAAGACAAACGCCCACATATGCGGGAGCCTCGAAGACAGTTGAACACAAGATTCAGAAAATCTCAGGGGTTAACGGCTAAGGGGTAGGTGGTGCTGAACTCTGTCCGAGACTCCCGCCTGAATATAGTAAGGACGAAAAACACACAAAATTTCCTAAAAACACACACCACTTTCCGACAACAATAGGGATATTAACTTTCATAAATTATAGTCGAAAAAACATCTTTAATTAACTCAGTCCTCAACTACTGTTAGCTGTTACTTGTAATATTATCCCCTATTCAACTTGGAATTATTATTGACCATCTGGTCTGAGCTATATAAAAAAAATTACAACTAATTTAATTGACAACTATTTCATGTTTCGAACTCTACATCTGAGCATATTCAATTATCATGATCATTCTTATGATTTTTCCTCATTTTATTATTATTATTAATTCCATTTGTAGTAATAATTCATTACTGATATTAATTTACCATTGTTTTATTATTACTATTATTATTTGCTTCCAACTATCCCTATACTCAATAATTCATGTCCTCAATTATTATTATTATTATCAATTGCCTAATATTTAATCACAATAAGAATCCTCATTCAAAATATCTACTCATGAATCACCAAAATTGCTCCTATCACTGTTACGAATCAGGAAGCGCAAAATAATGCGATAATATCCGCACAATTTTACTAAATTGAACTATGAATGAAACTGTTTCCTGACAATCACTGCTTATCTGAACTTGTGCGACTTGTTCAGAAATAGAAAAATAAATTCTAGAATACGCTGACCTATAAGTTTGGGAAAATACAACATTACTAGACTACAGCATGACTACAATAACATGTAGAGATCTTACTTCCAAATCATCCATGATGTAGATTTGTACCGTCTGCCAGGTGGTGAAAATTGCAGCAATTAGTTCCTCTATGTGGCGCAGGCATGTGTCCTCACAATCCATGACACGGCCTGGTCTTTACTTACAGTGACCTCGGATATCGCTCCATCTGCCTGCCCCATCACGATGTTCTGGAACCTTCCCTCACGGGCTGGTATCGGCGATGTCCTTTCTCCGGCTTCCCACATGGGCTGGTATCGGCGATGTCATTTCTTTATTTCCTTGTATCTAACCCATCCTCGGTTCTTAGTGCATGGTCATTGCATCAAAAAGTCCCAATATAAAACTCGTAAATTGTTCACGATGTTTCCAACATATGATTTTATAGTGTCCTTCACTGTCCTTAAACCATATGGTTATTCGTTCCATTAGATACTGGTATCTCACACTGAGCTAAGCACGCTCGGCTTAGAGTTGCACAAAGAATTTCAAAGTCCTGAGCACGCACGGCTAATGGTTGCTTAAACTGGTAATGCCTATCTAAAGTCCTCTTGTACATGACCAAAATTGATTAATGGGCAGTACGACTTGCATACACTCCATTAACAGGTGGTCAAATTTAAAGTCTTGTCGCCTGATATCCTCAATCTCTCAGTTCATATTCTACTATGCGGCAATACTTTGAAATATCTTGCTCAACTTAAAAGCTGCCCGCATATTTCATTGACTGTTTCCTCACACAAATGTAATGCTCTGTCCAAAAACAAAGTTACTGGTCCATATCTAACGACTAGCACTTCTAACATAACAGTTCACAATATTAATAAAGTTTAGTTTAACTCACTTCTGTTTGAGGAATTCTAAGTCCACCATTCCACAAGCAATACGGTCGTAGCTTACACTTAGAAAATTTCCAGGCCTTCCAGATTATTCCGGTCAGCGCATCTTGGCAACTCGTAACATTCACGGCGATGACGTTTACTCTCACTCACATTTTAGACCGCACTAACACAGACTAGATCAGAGAGACAAGCTAAACTTCGATACTGCATACTGTATACACGCTCTCTGCTCCTCGCATCATATATACCGCTCAGGTGCGTCACGTGAGTCTGCAGTGATGTCATACTCCAACCTTCCTTCATTCATATCTCGGGAGTGCGTAATGCTTTTTTCTTGATTCCTTCAATATAATCAGTGTAAATTCAGGGGCTACATCGTGTCATAACATTCTATTTCCAGCATAAAGAAATAGGTTGCTAAATAAGTTCCAGCACGTTCGGCGTATCCTCATTTGCCACGCTGGCGCGCGTGTTCCTCCGATTGGATCTCCGCCCATGAGCGCTGGTTCAAAACCCCGCTCGGCGTTCCTTTCAGAATAGGGTGACGACTTGACGTCCCTGGACCACGGGTACATACACCCCCTAATAATAATAATAATAATAAAAATTTGAGTACAAGGTGTTTTTTTTCTTTCCTCTTCATGTCGTTATTTTACTCTGAATCTTCCTTATGCTTTCCAGTGAATCGTGTGATAAAATAGAATTATTGTTGATTTGCCTGGTAGGGACGATTCGAACCTTGCGTTCTTCTTTCATTATTATTTTGCTCTAACCCTGATTGTTCTGGTTGAGCATTGTCATAATTTTAGACCTCTCTTCACCCAATAATTTTTGGCTTGCTTGATGGCGTTGCTCTAGCTCTTTGTGTGACATTTGAGTTCTATTATCCGTTCGTTGTTGGCGTGAGTTATCATATCTTCCTCTGCCCTGGTTTTGATTCCAATTATTTCTATTCCTATAATTGCTTTAATTCTGGTCTCCCCTTCGATCATAAGGTGAATTACGCCCATAGTTTCGGAAAATTCTCTTCGGGGTAAATACTCTCCTCGATTTGCCTCTGATTCCTATCTTCCCCTGTCGTCTGCACCTGACGATCGGCCATGATGATGTTGAAAGGATGTGCGTCTGACTTGACATTCCGTTGAAAATGTTGACCATTGGAATGGTCTAGTTATTGTGGAATCTCGTCAAACTCTCCCAAAGGAGTGATACCTGCAGCAATCAATGTGTGCTGTACGTCAGCTGGGAATTGTCGCGTCAAGGCTACAATCAGTTCATGCTCCGGCATTGGAGGTTCTAGGCATTTCAGTCTGGCAAGCTGATTTGTGAAATAATTCGCCTACTTCGTAGGCTGAGATGTTGCGTACAGTTTCGCGTATAATTCAGATTTGATGTTTCGTTGGATTTCCGGTGACCAGAATCATCTCACCAACGCCTGCGCAAAATTCGTCGTAATTGGACATATTGGATTTGAAAGCACAGAACCAAACGAGAGCTGTTCCGTCCAAAAGCTTTCCTATAACCCTGATATCTCTCTCCCGGGTTTATTTTGTATCCCTCAGGTAGTCTTTAACATCTCTGAGAACCTCGACTGGTGTGACAGTGCCAACCTCATTCAATTTGTTGGGCTTGTCTTCAGAAGCTCTTACAATTGTTACATGGGTAGAATCTGCTGATGGTGAGGCACTGAATCCTGTACTCGTGTTCCGTGGCGTTACTTGCTCTGTCCACTTAGATTTTATCTCAGCTAATTTTCCCTCAATTGTCGTACTGTTTCGGTCATCTGCTCAAGCTTTTCGGGAGTGAAAGATGATGTTTCCTCAGCAATGTTCGCCCTCAATTCCTGACTCGATATTGGTGTCAGTGAAATCCTATCGCACTTCTCCTGTGTTAGTTTCAATCCTGACTTGAGTTCTTCAATGTGTTTTCTAATATCTTCTTTGAGTGGTTCAGATATTCCTCCTTGCTTCGTCATATTATCTGCTAATTGCTCATTTAACTTCCGCACGTCCAATTGTAATACTTCCACATCTTTATGTTGGTTTTAACTGAACTACGCAAGTCTTTGATCTCCGTGAGTGCTTCCTCGTTAATGTCATAACTAACCTCCTTCCGGACTTCCTCTGCGACCTTGTCCTTTACCTCCCTTCTTAATTCCATGACTATGCTATTCTTAAGTTCTTTGGAGACTATTTCGTGAAAATCTCTGGCGATCTTCTCGGGACTTTCCTAAACATGTCATTCGAATCTTTCATTACCCGGATTTCCATTGCCGCCATGTTTTCCTGTACTGTAGTCATGTGTTTCTCTATCCTACCCTCTAACGTGAGCAAATCCTCCTTAATCCCTTCATGATTCCTTTTAGTGAGTTCAATTATACGGCCTTCTACGCTCAATAAATTTTCCTGTACCCTGTAAGTCTGATCATTTAACTTCTCTTCTAAAGCAACAACCTTGTCTCCTATTTTCGCTTCTAATGATTCTGATAATGTTTCTTCTAAATTCTCTATATTTTCTTTTAGTTCATTCAAGAAGCGAAATTTCAAATTTTCCTTCAATGACCTATTTTGTTCCAATGTTTTATATTCCAATGATTCACTTTGATCTGATATTTTAGATTCTAATGATTTATTTTGATCTGACATTTTAGATTCTAAAGATTTATTTTGATCTGACATTTTAGATTCCAATGATTTATTTTGTTGTGATATCTGAGACATTTTTACTCTAATTTAGACTCTAATTTAGACTCTGAACATCGATTTTGCTCCAGCATTTGAGCAGACAAACTCTGTAGCAATAAACGTATCTCTTCCATTTTGAGAAATATGATAGGTTAGACCAAGAAGATCGAAGTAAGACTTATAACTAACTTAAATACTATGTAGTAGTCATGTGTATTCACAAACAAATAAAAGTGGGTATACCTAACTAAACTGACACTATACAAAGGAAAATCTATCTATAAATTTTGTGTGATCCTGTCAAAATTTCGGATATCTACAATTAATCCAAAAAGATCAACAAGAAAAGAAAAGTAGGAGTGACAGATGGTCAAACCTCAAACCTAACCTGCTTGAACGTTGGTCGCTAATCCAAAATGCGAGACCAAAAACGTCAAGTGCCCTACACAAAAATGTGTGAACACGATTTTCACACATAAATGCGCACCAATCGAGCCCCACGTATGGTTAAGCCAACTACCCTTCTATATTCTATGTGCCCATTTATCCGAAGACAAACGCCCACATATGCGGGAGCCTCGAAGACAGTTGAACACAAGACTCAGAAAATCTCATGGGTTAACCAGTAAGGGGTAGGTGGTGCTGAACTCACGCCTGAATACAGTAAGGACGAAAAACACACAAAATTTCCTAAAAACACTCACCACTTTTATTAAATAAAAGCAGAAAATTTAGGTCACAAGTAGAAAACACTCTCCTACCTAAATCTGCAGAGTGTATTAATATCAGTCTCTCACACTGAGATTCCTGATATGAAAGAAAGAAAAATAATCTGAATGCACTTCCTACTGGGTAAATATCTTAATATTTAAGAATGTCCTACATGCCCACATTCATTTATAAATTTACGTTGATCATTATTTACACATTTGTTACCATTTTATTTTTACACGAGGCACTGTTGGAAATCTATTTCACTTCAATTTTACATTATTCAGAAAATACCTGAATATAGGCTTCATTATCCAGCACAATATCATAATTTATCCACTCATTAATATGCTAGCAATATCAAAAACTGTTCCAAAAATTATTTATACATAATTATCAGCATGTCATAAATTAAGGATTCGATCTTATACCAAGGAAATAATCCTCCCTCGTAATTTTCAGATCAGTAGCAAGACCTTAACTGCATCAGATGCAATTTGATTACACGTGAAAGAAATGATACCCTTTGTATTTCAGATCTATTGTGACCTCCTTAAACCACATACTTATGCATTCAGAAAAATGAATCTTCACTGTGTGTCCCACATACTCACTATCCACAACAACGATTACTCCAAAATTCATGGCGCATTCAAGCTCCACTGCTTGATGTCCAAATATCACATTACCTATCGGTGCAATGTCCACGACATGCCCATTTAGAAAACTGAAAGCCGAACTCCAATATTACACATTTGTCACGATCTGATTTGTCATTACATTCCGACAACAATAGGGATATTAACTTTCATAAATTATACTCGAAAAACCATCTTTAGTTAACTCAGTCCTCAACTACTGTTAGCTGTTACTTGTAATATTATCCCCTATTCAACTTGGAATTATTATTGATCATCTGGTCTGAGCTATTTATAAAAAAATAAATTTAAAACTAATTTAATTGACAACTATTTCATGTTTCGACTCCACATCTGAACATATTCAATTATCATGATCATTCTTATGATATTTACCCATTTTATTATTATTATTATTATTATTATTAATTCCATTTGTAGTAATAATTCATTACTGATATTAATTTACCATTGTTTTATTATTACTATTATTATTTGCTTCCAACTATCCCTATACTCAATAATTCATGTACTCAATTGTTATTATTATTATCAAATGCCTAATATTTATTCACACAAAAATTCCTAATTCAAAATATCTACTCATGAATCACCAAAATTGCTCCTATCACTGTTACGAATCAGGAAGCGCAAAATAATGCGATAATATCCGCACAATTTTACTAAATTGAACTATGAAAGAAACTGTTTCCTGACAATCACTGCTTATCTGAACTTGTGCGACTTGTTCAGAAATAGAAAAATAAATTCTAGAATACGCTGACCTATAAGTTTGGGAAAATACAACATTACTAGACTACAGCATGACTACAATAACATGTAGAGATCTTTCTTCCAAACCATCCATGATGTAGATTTGTACCGTATGCCAGGTGGTGAAAATTGCAGCAATTAGTTCCTCTATGTGGCGCACGCTTGTGTCCTCACAATCCATGACACGGCCTGGTCTGCACTTACAGTGACCTCTGATATCGCTCCATCTGCCTGCCCCATCACGATGTTCTGGAACCTTCCCTCACGGGGTGGTATCGGCGATGTCCTTTCTCCGGCTTCCCACATGGGCTGGTATCGGCGATGTCATTTCTTCATTTCCTTGTATCTAACCCATCCTCGGTTCTTAGTGCATGGTCATTGCATCAAAAAGTCCCAATATAAAACTCGTAAATTGTTCACGATGTTTCCAACATATGATTTTATAGTGTCCTTCACTGTCCTTAAACCATATGGTTATTCGTTCCATTAGATACTGGTATCTCACACTGCGCTAAGCACGCTCGGCTTAGAGTTGCACAAAGAATTTCAAAGTCCTGAGCACGCACGGCTAATGGTTGCATAAACTGGTAATGCCTATCTAAAGTTCTCTTGCACATGGCCAAAATTGATTAATGGGCATTACGACTCTCATACACTCGATTAACAGGTGGTCAAATATAAAGTGTTGACGCCTGATATCCTCAACCTCACAGTTCATATTCTACTATGCCACAATACTTGAAAAAAAGATACGAGCCTTACAGTAGTCGCATATGATGCGCAACATCTGACAGAAGAAACCTCACATGAAATTGTTGATACACCGGTATTGTATGTCTACCCCTTATTATTCCCGTTTTCCTACGGGGTCGGGGATGATATGCGATGGAAGTATTTGTGGTGGATGGATTTTACGGCCGGATGCCCTTCCTGACGCCAAACTCACGAGAGGAGTTAATGATAAATGAAATGAATGATGGTGAATGAAACTGGGTAAGGATGTGGAAGGAAGCGGCCGTGGCCTGTCAGAAGGTACCGTCCCAGCATTTGCCTGGAGTTGAAAATGGAAAACCACGGAAAACCATTTCAAGGACGGCAAATTGATGATTCACCGGTATTTTATAATATTTTTGGCACAAATATTAATCTATTGTAAAAGGGAGTGGTTTACAGATATTGTAGTTTATAATACGAACTCATTTTATTAGAGGTTTCGTACCTTCCACCAGTACTATCCTAAATAAAGAATACGATATGGATCAACTAGATTAATAGACGCGACACCGTTCATAACCTTAAATTCCCTATAAATAGGCCAACTTGCTAGTAAATGCAATGTGCACAGCAGTAGATCACGGAAGGCTTGCCCAGTTCCCGGACGTCTTGATTCACAGACCAACACGTAATTTAATAAGGATACTGTTAAAATGAGTCATATTGATATGATAAATATCGTTTAAAACGATAATCTGGTAGCAAAAATATCTAACCCATCCGGGATTCGAACCCGAGATCTCTAGATTCACAGTCAATGACGTTAACCCAACGCTATTTCGACCACACGAATATTAGGTACAAGATGGTGATTTATATATTCATGTACCAATAATACTGCTTCACCGAATTAAGTTTAATTTATATTTTGTTTGTTTCCATAATGTTCCTGCTTGAAATTCAGTTTAAAATGCCTTATGAATAGGCCCTCTTGTGAATAAAGAGACTGTGTTCAGCATTAGTTCATGAAGGCTTGCCTAGGTCCCGTATAAACACGATGATATATATTATATTGATGACTGCATTATCATTATGTGGGTTAATATTTGAATAGCCATTGTGCTAAAACATAATACCGGAATTGCCGACTACTTACAATGTGTCATATTAAAGCATATAATAATTGAATTACTTATACCAAGACTTTGACTATGTACCATGTGCTTTGTGTTCAATCAGTTGACACCAGGGTTCGCATGAGGTTTTACTGTCAAAATGAAAGTGTTCAGCAATGCGATCCAGCTGGCAGTGCGTGTTACACTTCCTTTCAATCCACCACTGCCAGCTGGATCATCCGATCCACTTCCGTCCCATTTTTCAAAATCACTCCCACAAATATCCAGCAACCGAGTGGAAAGATGTTACACATCAATATTTAGCTTCACATAAAAGCTGCCCGCATGTTCCATTCACTGTCTCCACACACAAATGTATTGCACTGTCCGAAAACAAAGTTACTGGCCCATATCTAACGACTAGCACTTCTAACATAACGTTTCACAATATTAATAAAGTTTTGTTTAACTCACTTCTGTTTGAGGAATTCTAAGTCCACCATTCCACAAGCAATACGGTCGTAGCTTACTGTTAGAAAATTTCCAGACCTTCCAGAATATTCCGGTCCGCGCATCTCGGCAGCTCGTAACATTCACGGCGATGACGTTTACTCTCACTCAAATTTTAGACCGCACTTACACAGACTAGATCAGAGAGACAAGCTAAGCTTCGATACTGCATACTGTATACACGCTGTCTGCTCCTCGCATCATATATACCGCTCAGGTGCGTCACGTGAGTCTGCAGTGATGTCATGCTCCAACCTTCCTTCATTCATATCTCGGGAATGCGTAATGCTTTTTTTTCTTGATTCCTTCAATATAATCAGTGTAAATTCAGGGGCTACATCGTGTCATAACATTCTTTTTCCAGCATAAAGAAATAGGTAGCTAAATAATTTCCAGCACATTCGGCGTATCCCCATTCGCCACGCTGGCGCGCGCGTTCCTCCGATTGAATCTCCGCCCATGAGCGCTAGTTCAAAACTCCGCTCGGCGCTCCTTTCGAAATAGGATGACGACATGACGTCCCTGGACCACGGGTACAATATATATTGTACCCGTTCGTCCTGGGGATGCGATGACCCATCTGCTATTACATCGCATTCCTGGATTTCCAGGACAGAGCGGAGTTAAATGAACATAAAGTCAAATAAGGAATGTGTCGTAAATTCAGTTGAAATATCTCAAAAGCAGAGGGTAACACGAGATAAAGTATCTCCAGGGTCGTTACGGGTTTAAATTTAATAAAAAAAATACAAATATAAATGGGCGCCATCAACTGAATCCCTAGCAAACCACATCCTCCCTGCTTAAGCCTTAATTAAGACAAGGAAAGAAATAGGAAAATCACATCATCATCAGATCACAACTAAGATAAAAACAAATTTATTCAACTTTGATAGTCAGACAGACATATTAAACACTCATCCTACCTGAGAGCATGGTCGAATGCCAACGTTAAATTGTCATTGTCCAGAAAATCGAACCATCTCTATTCTACTCAAAGTGTATTTAATCCACATAAAATAGGAAAAATTTCTAAAGTTCTCTTGGGTTCTCAGGATCACCGTAGCACTATGTCTTTGCGTCACTGACATTCGTGATACCTGAGACCTAACTTCTCTTTAAATTAACATCATGAATGTGGATGTAAAAAATATAGTTAATCTGTCTAAACACATATATTCTAATCACATATTTAAATATCACATAATTTATGGCTTGCATGGCATTATTCAAATACTGAATATGTTAGTAAAATGCTCCTAAACATCGAATAATAAATTTACACTATTTACACTGTCATTAATAATTGCTTGTTTGTGAATCACAGAAAATCCACTACTCATTGGTTATAATCATCATCATCATCAAAATTAAATATTTCTCACATTAGTTCAGGGGGCGTGGTGGCTCAGCGGTCTAGCTGTATGCCTCTCACCAAGGCGGTCCGGGTTCGATTCCCGGTCAATGCATGTGGGATTTTCGAAGTGAAATGCCATGTCCTGTGGTTCGGATTCCACGTAAAAAGGAGGTCCCGTGGCTTATAATCACAAGATTCACGGTCACGTAAAACTACAATCTTCCTTTCTCACATTAGTTCTCATTTTAAAATTCAATATATTCAAGTCAGAATAATTAATTCATTATCATCAAATCATTTAAATGAATATTATAATCATCAATTCTTTATGCTCTCTAATTATTCACACTCTCTCATTTCATCATCTCCTTCAGATTAAATCATCTTAAATCATCAATATAAATTGTTTAATTCATCAACTCAAGTTGCAATTCTTCAAATCATATCTCAATTAAATTTATTTAAATCCATTTAAATTTATTAATCATCAGCTTCTTTAATTAATTATCACCTTCTAATTCAGTTATTCATCATCTATTTAGTCATCTATTAATTTATTTAAATCAGCTTATTTATCCAATCTTTAATTCATCCATTTATTTAATTCATTGATTTATTCCAAAATTTAATTTATCAATTTATTTAAATTTTATTCATCTGGTTATTTAGATTTTTATTATTTCATCTAGTCATTCTGATTTTTATTTCATTAGGTCAGATCATTATTATGCTTAAACTTTAGATTATTATTTCATTAATAATTATTATCAGAAAATCTTGTATTATCAACATTATTTATTTGTTTAATTTCCTAACAAATTGTTTAATATGGGTTATAGAACGTTGTCTTGCAGTTTTATCACTTCCAAGTTATATCTCGTATTTAATTATCATGCCAAAATATTATTGCCTTCACAAATTCACGTTGGATCTCACTATCCACAACTTCATTATATATTCTCACTTTATCAAATATCACATTTGAATACCACAATTATTCCACAAAACTCCGTAAATATTCAGCGCACAGCATGAATCTCAAAAATTATGCTAGACTGGGTTTGACAACCTCATGTCTGCCTCAAAATACATTAGCAATATTGCAACTTCCACTTGGCAACTTCCACAAAATGCCTATCACAAACTTCACTTAATCACGTTGCATGATCTACAAAAATATATAACTGGCTTCAAATTATCAACGCACACAATCTCCAATAACTGTAATTAATCTGATCACATCTAGACAACTTCTTAAACAATTAGGAAAAATATTACCTTAGTAATCGAAATCAAATTCAAAATCTGCTTTCAAAATAGCATAAATTCTCTTAAAATTCTCATAATTCACTTCACAGAAAAACACCAATGTGCTATAATCTCTCACATCAAAATATGCAATACTGATCTGCCTCAAAATAAATCTCACCATTAATGATTCATCTTACAAGATTCAATTACTTTAAATCCTTCTCAAAGGTATCAAACTCAATCAAAAGTATCAAAAGCATCAGCTGTATCAGCTGTTAAATGAAAGTACTCTCAAATGAGTATAACAACAGAATATTGGATTGGCAAACAAGAATTACAAAATGTAACCCTGCTGACATTTATTTTTAATTTATTTAACAAAATTCGACTGATATGTGACTAGTAGTTTCTTGTTTGATCCTCTTACAATCTCAAGTACACTCGGATGATAAAAATGAGTTCCTCAATGGCAAGTAAAGATGAGTACCACCACGCAATCGTATAAATACGAAAGGCCTTGCCCCGTTGTCTATCATGATAATGCCCTGAACGATGGGTAAAGATGTGTACCACCACGCAATCGCCTAAAGCGAAAGGCCCCATCTCGTCGTCTAATGAGTGAATGTACCAGATTGGAATCAACAAGTCTCTAGTTGTCACATAAAAGCGATATTCATTCACTTGAGTGAATAACATCTTAATATCTCCAAACAATCCAATGGAAAAATCCCTACTGATGAATAATACACACTCGCTAGTATGCAATGAACTGACGAAGTAATTTAAATAATCCAATTGCAGATCACGAGTTCGAAATACTCGCCATAAAAAATAACTATTCAAGAAAACTATCCTTACTGGAAAATGTCTAAAAGACCAAACATCTGCTTAATAAAGCCAACCAATGGTGAGAATTTCGTATAATGGTGCCTGCCATATCATATGGTAACGCCATATTCTAGCAAAATTTGGAGCAAATAATGTTTAAGCCATGTCTAAATATTTGTAGAACTCCTACTAGAAAAATATACAAGTATGCCCAGTGTTCATGAAAATAATCATATTAGAAAGTCATAACTCTTACAGTACCTTCTCATATCAGCTGTTAATATATTTCAAAGATCGTCGATTATCCTCGTGCGTAATACATTTCTCGAAAGATCGACGTAAATCTCGTATCACCCACGCAATAACGATCGCCTTCATATCCCAAGTGAATCAGCTGTTAGACCTCCTCTTCTTCAGGAACCAAATCCATCGCTCTGTGGTGCCATCGCGTCTCTGTCTTCGTTTACTCCGACATGATGAACTGCAGGTTATCCATATCGGATACTGTCCAAATTCTTACGTAAAAGTTCATAAAAGCAGCGTACCCCATATTCTTCTTCTACGTTACGCCACTGTCCCATACAATGTTCGGTTTGCTTGTTAAAAGTTCAATCTCCACAGCGGTTAAGTCTCACTTGCAGAAAATAAATTTTATTTATGAGAGTGTATAAGTTTTTGAAACACCCTGTAGCTGTGTTCGTACTCGATATTTTATAATAATTCATGAAAAGGAATTGTATTAATGCACGTGCCAATGTTCATAAGTGCATATATTCGTAACATTTCGTTTGCTTAAAAGCGTTAATGCTAGCTTGACCCTATGGTCGCTCTACATGTTCCGTTATGAAATGCATAGTCGTAATGTCATTTGAATATCTAAGTTCATTTGAAGTTCACAATTGCAGTATATCATAACTATCTGCCTGCACAATTCGATTACTGAATACAAGTCCCAACTCAATGTTGTAACTGAATGTTGAAATGAAGTTCAGCTTCTTTAATATTGCCTGCGTATAAAAGTCGGAAACAACACGCTCTGCTCTACTGCACTGTTCCAGAATGATCTACGCTTAAAGCCGGCCTCGCCATACCGCTTTGCTGTGCTGTTCTGCGTTACAAAATGCAGCTCGAAATAAAGTTCTCAATCTCGTATTATAATGCTGTTTTAACCCCGGCTCTTCTCCTGCTTACACGGCCCGTACAGCTTGCCTCGTAACCGGTCCTCGCGCCGTCTACCGTGCGTTGCTTGCCTTGACTCACTGACCTACTTTCCGCTTGGTGAAGTAATACTGTCGCTTTCACTTTACGTAACAAGTGCTGTGCACCGCTCAACTTGCCGTACTCTCTGCGCATGTGTTCTACTCAGCCCTGCTGACTGAACTCGACTGATGTATCTAGACTGCGTTGAGGAGCTCCTACCTGGCGCTGTCGCGTGATGCTCCCCCACCTTCTGTGGTCATGTGTCACAAGTATAATCTCGACCACCATCATCTCGGCTATTAAGTTATACAATAACTTAAGGGATTATCTGTCTTTCTTCAAGTTATCACCACATATAATGCTTGACATTTCTTCTCTTCTGAGATGATTCAATATACTGTTCCATATAGATCTTAATAAAACTGCAAAATTTCTCCCATAATTCCTTCTGTTTGACTGGCAGTGCCTTCTTAATCCTTGGCCTTCTACGTCATTTCCTGACATTCCTCTCGACTCGATTTGAGCGCTATCATTACAATGTTCCCCATAAATCTCAACTACGGCTCAATGTCAGCTGGCGTAGCCGATAGCCTCAACTAGGTATCGGGTACAATATATACTAGTGGACCGGGCAGACGTTGTCCTGCCTGAATATATAGAGTGGTTTCAGCAAACATATTTGAATTTGTGATGAACTATATACTAAGTGACATGTGACATCGATTTTTAGCCTACTTTTCACATTTTGCAAAAATGAGGAAAAAGTAGGCTTATGAGATCGATCCGGGAAGATGTGTGTCTGTCTGTCCTTCTGTCTGTCAGGCTGTGTGTGTGTGTGCCCCCCCCCTATCAATTCCTAAACATCTGCAGCAATCGAAAACAAATTTAGTATGTGCAAAGATGTATACCGGAATATCTCAAGCCCATATTTCAAAATGATGTCAGTGCTACCGACTGCTGAAAAACGCAATAGAAATTTGTTCTCCATGTTGGATATCATGGAAGCTATTCCAAAATTGGCACAAATGTAGATAATACTATTTCAGTTTAATTTCCAGGAGGCCATACATGACAGTGTTGCCAAAATAATTTTAAGCCTTCTGATAAGTCTAATTTTTAAATGCATATAACTTCTGCACTATTAATTGGATTTCCAACAAAATTTGTATGTAATATGTGTACATAAACAGATATGACTGAGTGTATTCTTAAGAGCCACAAGGGCTGCCAACTGTTAATAATTGCTCTCTCTATTTTCTTCATCCCAATACCAATATATCTGAAATTATGCAAGCCGGCAGCTTTAAACTATGCACACGTATAGTACCTGATATTTTTGATTAATTTGGAGTAACTTATATACTTCAGTTCTGCCAACATGATTCTAAGCCTGCTGATAGGAACAATTTTTAAGAACATGTAACTTCTATACTATCAGTTGGATTTCAACCAAATTTCGTATGTGCTATGTGTAGCATAACAGATATCACTATAAGTATTCTTAGGAGCAATCAGGGCTGCCAAGTGTTAATAAATGCTGTCTATATTTTTTTACCCTAATATCAATATATCAGAAAGTATGCAAGCCAACAGCTCTATACTTTGCACACGTATAGCACATGACACTCTATCTGGGTAGATTAATTTGGAGTAATTAATATAAGTCAGTGGTGCCAACATAATTCTATGCTTGCTGATAGGTCCAATTTTAAAATACATGTAACTTCTATGCTAACAAATGGATTTCATCCAAAATTGGGACAACAAGATATTATAATATTTCCGATTATTTCTAACCAGCACACGCAGGACATTGTTGCCAACATGCTTTTACGCGTGCTGATAGATCCAATGTCTAACTGCATGTAACGTCCATTGGACTTCAACCAAATTTTGTATTCTGTACCTTAAGAGATGGAACTAAGAATATATGCAGTCACCAGGGCTGCCAACTGCAGTGCTCTATTAGCCTACATTATACCAGGAATATTTCCAACTAATTAGACATTTCGATATTACCAATTTAATTTCGTCATTATTCTAGAAAGGTTCATATACTGTAGAATAATAATTGGCATGAAAAGTAGGCTCTTTAGTTCATCACGGAAATTCTTGTTAAACAGTAGTACCGTGACGAACCAAAGAGCCTATTTAAAAAAATTAAGATTCATGCCAATGATTTCGTCAAACATAATGACGAAATTAAATTGGTAATACTTACATTTCTAATTAGCTTGAAATATACATGGAATAGTGTAGCGGAATTATTCTGGAATGTTATTATCTATATGTGTGGCAATTTTGGACGAGTTCCTATGTATAGCTTCCGAGATATCCAACATACAGCTCAGATTTTATTTGCGAATTTTTAGCAGTTGATAGCAGTGACATAAATGTCAAATATGGCCGTGAGATATTTAGGTATATATCTTAACTCGTACCTAATTTGGTTTCGATAGCTGCAGCCGTTTCGGAGTTGATAGGTGGGGGAGGCAGACCGACAGAAAGACAGACAGAAAGACGGAGAGACAGATGCACAGACAGAGATCTCATAAGTCTACTGTGTGAAAAGTAGGCTAAAATCTAAAATCATTTTCATGGAAATCACCGGCACCTATGGTACAAAAACATAACTATGAATGTTTCTCAGAAATCCGAGTATTCATGACTTTTCTGAAGAAACCACTGCCAACGAAGCGGGCTTGGGGGAATTAGTGGGGAAAGAAAACCCTGTTCAGCTGAGACTTTAGTTTTCACTAGGGCTAGCGGTTTCTATATCGACAGTTTTCGTTTTGTATCTTATGGTTCTAAAAGTCTTCTCATCCTTCGTTTTGTTCGCTACGCCTCCTACTGGGTCCAGCTGTGAATCTAAATCATATAGGCACCCACTCCAATACACATAATACATTTCATCAAAATCGGACAGCCGTTTAGAAGGAGTTTAGTGGCATACACAAGTACAGAAGAATGTTATATATAAAGATGTATAGACTCCTTGGAAACAAACCAGTGTTCGGTGCTGATGTCATAATATTGATATGTTATGGAAGAAAAACTAACTGGGTCAGAAATTAAGATAGGAATGGATATTGTGCCCGTTAGACCAGAATTTCGAGGGATCGTCTGTCATAAACAACCCTCTCAATATCCCTCTCCAACCAACACACCTGCTGAGAGGATAAGGTCTGCCCTTAGACCAGTCCCTGCACAAGATAATTAATCCAGGGCGATCGGAAATAAGGAGAGACGCACTATGGAACCAGTCCAAAGAATACAACATAAAACAAAAGCAAATCTACAAAATATTGGCAAGACCTATGAAAAAGACGCACTATATTTATTCAAAATGTCAAACAGATTCCTAGCCTACTTTGGAGGTTAAAACGGCTAATCCGTACTAAACTGCCCCGAAAGAAGAATTTCATTGGTCCTATATGAAATCTAAGTTATACCTCCCGAAGTCCTAATTACAGAAGAATTAACAGCAAACCGACTAAGAGCGTGACACATAAATAAATCCCTACGCATTTCAATGTCGATGAATAATAATAATAATAACAAGGTGAATCTACGGCAAAGCAAGTTATTTAAATTGTGGACAATCTCAAATTTTGTAATTTACATTTACAAGCAACGATGAGTATATCTATACCATGACGAATAGAAAATACATAGTGTTTTCACTGACTGAGTTCATCCGTGCCCGGCCGGCTCTTGGCCAGCGCTAGCGGCGCAGACCACCAACGCTACATAGTCAGCTGTTCAAAAATGGAATGCGCCGCGATCTTCGTAAACCTCTTTACGAAGGCCGCGGTTACGCTGATTACAACAAATTGTTTGTTTGGACTTATGAAAAATACTGTCAAAAAGTTATTATTAATATTCTTAATCCCTATGTAGAAATATCTTTTAAAACCCTCCGTTATTGAGCATGGTTCTGACAGCTCCATGGTTCGTTTTAGCTTTAATATAAAGCCAACAGTTCAGGTTATGATTTTATCGTCTCGGGACATCTTACACTATACCTTGGTAAGCATTTTCCTGGAGTTGTGAAATGACGAGCCTAAAAAAAACTCCACACGTGTCAGCTGCTGTGTCATATGGGATTGATAGCTCAAGCGCGCCCAATGATATAACATTCTGTCAGTGAGTTGCAGGTGTGTTGTTATAGCGGTTATTTGGTTTGGTACGTTGGCTTAATGGCTTAGTGTGAATAGTCTATGTCAATTATTATTGTTTAATTTTGTCAGCTATATAAATGTCATATGTTTATTGTATTAATGTGGTTTATTGTAAGAGAGGGCCAAGAGCCATAACTGCGCCACCAATAAAGGCAATAATAATAATAATAATTATTATTATCATTATATGCCCGCTCACTCTTGACTCTGGCAAGAAACTTTAATTCTGGTGTGAGGGCTAGAACGGAATAGGCTACTCTCAGCTTCGTGAGGCAACACTGAGAAGAGGATGTTCGATTCCCACCTCAGTCAACCTGGAAGTGATTTTCCGTGGTTACTCCACTTCTACTCCAAGTAAATGCTGGGTCGGTTCCTAACTTATGGCCACGGCCACCTCCTTCCCAATCCTACTCACAATTTACAAATACCTACAATAAAGCAGACATATAATATCACAGGTTATCACACAAATTCCACACACAGCCAAATACACGGAGTTATATGACCACGATGACACAGCTCCTAAAATAAGCAACAACGAGGCTATAAGAGACTATTTTTAAATACAGCTTGTCACTTTTAAGCACACAAAACAGACATCAGATTGCAAATAACACTGACACTTTTCTCAAATGAAGTACCGGTGCCTCGTTCTTGACTGTCGCCCCGTAGGCCCAGGCTCTTCCAAGAAATTTTGACTCTGGTGCGGAGGCTGGAATGGTGTACACTGAGCCTCGTGAGGCAAAACTGCGAAGAGGAGGGTTCGATTCCCACCTCAGCCATTCTGAAAGTGGTTTTCCGTGTGGTTTCCCATTTCTACTCCAGGCAAATGCTGGGACGATTCGTAACTCAATGCCACGGCCGATTCCTTCCCAATCCTTAGCTGAATTGTTTCTTGCTAGGTGCCTTTCATGATCAGTCATATATGCGAGGGAATCTGTTTCTTTGTAATATTTTACGAATGTCTGTGTTAGAGGCTGTGCAGTGCCTTGTGTGTGCGAAGAACTACATTTTCTACTGCTTCTAGAAAATGTCTTACTGTTTCGTTCCTGGATGTAGGCTAAATCGGCTTATATGATATTTCGGTCAATTTGAAAAAATGCGATCCTGGTTTTAATTTTCACTTCACCCGAGGAAGTTACACATTCTCACAGTTCACTAAGAAACAGTCCGCCTTAATAATTAAATCTTCCGAATAATGCATGTCACAGATTCTACTTTTGATCGGCAATCACTTATCTTTCCACGGAATACCTCTCGCTCATTTCGCAAATAGATTTGTTTCTTTTGGTGATGTGAAAGCAGGTCTACCATCAGCTTTCCTTTCGTAACCCGATTTAGCCTACATCCAGGAACGAAACAGTACGACATTTTCTAGAAGCAGTAGAAAATGTAGTTCTTCGCACACACAAGGCACTGCACAGCCCCTAACACAGACATTCGAAAAATATTACAAAGAAACAGATTTCCTCGTATATATGACTTCTCGCGCGCAGGCTATTATAGTATTAACTTCGTGGGTTTCGCACGTGTTGAGGTGCGGAGCGACTTCCACGCCACACAGTGGCAGGGCCATGAACGACAAAGCTAATAGCGCGGAGTGATGACCCTGTTTATTTCTATTCATCATGTCTATACTAAGATGGTGTCATCTACAACATTTATTTTTACGTTAATTATCTAGCTTGGCCTAACTTACGTTAAATGAAACAGACGATAAGCGTCTATGCAATGAAACAGCAAAACTAAGCACAATCGTGTCCTATCTAATAACAACACAAATGAATAATAAAATATAGCACCCTGCTATGAGTGCGCTAAATGGCCCCTGCCTGCACACATCACTCGCAGTTCGTCAGAGGTGGTCATCGTATGGAAAACGGAGGAAGAATTTTGTCGTTGACTGCTTGGTGGAACACCATGTCTTACGTCACATTGTTGTTATCGACGGTGGATTCAAATTATCACCCCGGTAAAAAACCGTCGTCCTACAAATGGGCAATTACTCGAGAATGTATTAAAAAAACGAACGAAGAATACATGTACTAGTTAATTGGTCAAAAAGAAGTTCAAAGTTTATTTTAATTACAGGTTTATGAAATCATTGTTTTATTTTGAAAATCCTAATATGTGATTATTATTCATTATTTAAGTATAATTTTATTTCTCAAAGAGTTGTATATAATATTAGTGACCATGTACGCTCGTAATAGAGTCGTAGTGACTCATAGTGTCCTCTTAAATGTACTCGACAATCAGTGAAACTCTATTTCACGTAGGCATATTTCATCTTCAATACTGCACCCTTAATTCGTGACATCAAGTAAAACTGGTGCTCATCGGTCGAATGGCTAACGTGGCATAAATCCTCATCCCTGCCTCCATTATAACTCTTAATAACACGAGTGATCCATCTCACCTCGTCTTCCATGTCTCTAACAGACAGAACAATGGTTGGTTGGTTGGTTCCACAGTTTAGGTGCTGCGACAACGCGGTCATGTAACCCCGTGTACTTTGGGTGTGTGTAGAATCTGTCTGATAATCGGTTTTAATTGTGATGACTGTATTAGTGTGTGTAACTGTTTTCAATTCAAGTAAGGACTGCAGACATTGAATTTCTTTTCAAGTAGTTCCTACTTTTGCCGCCATACGCCACCGCCAGCGACTACTGTTTTCAATTCAAGTAAGGACTGCAGACATTGAATTTCTTTTCAAGTAGTTCCTACTTTTGCCGCCATACGCCACCGCCAGCGACTACTAGTACAGAACCTGGTTACCAGACGCCACTGGAGTCGGCTCCTGGCGACCAACGTCGGAGCCTACGAGCGTTTGTCAAATGTTTAACCTAACCTAATTTAGCTTCACACAGGTGTAATTAGTGGAAGGTTCTTTAACATGCCATAAATCTATGACATGGGACCGCCGGCTTTACTTCCCTCCGAAGGAAGCCATACTGAGGGATTTTTAACGCTCTTAAAAATTTCGACGACTTCGGCCGGGTTTGAACCCGCGATCTTGGGCATAGAAACTCAGCATGTTACCAACTACGCCACCGAAGCCGCCAAACAGAACAATGACACAGTTTACAGAACTACTAACGGTCCACCCTATCAGAGGAATGAGGTATCTGCTCATCTCATTTGACCATACGAATTAAGTTCTCACACAGAACTTCCAATCATAATCTGCTCATAAATGTGCATTCCTCAAATTCTGATTTTAAAAGGTTTAAGAACATTACTAGTGTTTCAACGAACACGCGGCCTTCTGCATACAATACAAAAGTAGTAGGGAACTTTAGACTTTGAATATTGCGTAATCGCGATGACGTCATAGCCCTTTGGACCCTTAGAGCGACCACGTGGTCCAGGGGGGATCAGGTGATTGGTTAATGGGTAGGATGACCACTACGCCTTGTGTTCGCATGGAGAGGACAGCAGAGGTTAGTTGTATCTTGGTTATTAATTATTGATTGATTATTGAATTATATTTAGGTAATTGTTTCAAGGGAGTGGAGAGAGTCTTTGCTGTCATAACTTTTGAATGAGAGTGTACGGTGAGGCGGTCGACATTGCTGGCTCGCTACCAGACATGTGGCATGCATCTGTTCAGTTTTTTTTGCTCGCGCTGTGTGGGCGAGCCGTGAGACCAGCCCGCTCTCTCTGCACATGTGACGCATGGTAGTTAAAGTTTTTTGCTCGCGCTCGCTAAATAAGTCAAGTGGTGTTCTAAAGCTGCACTCTGTTTAAGTAGAGCATATATTACCAGAGCGTGGGAGTGAACATGTGTTACTCGTTGTCGCTATGTTATGTCTGTTTAATTTAAATGATGTTAACATTTCTTGTGTTCTGGCTTGCTTCATGATCTCAATCTGGTTAAAGTGTTTTATATGGCATGTATAACTTCAAGTGTGTGAAATGAATTTTGATCTGTTTGTTTTTAGATTCCTAGACGTCATTAGTCAAGTCTGTAATTTTTAATGAGAGAACAAGATCTGAAGCCAGTTCCCAGAGCTCCATGTGAAATGTTTTAAAGAGCTTTTTTGGCGCTCTAACTTCTTAATATATATATAAGAGGAGATTGCTATGGAGCAGTAGTTAGGTATCATTATCTGCAACATCATGAGTCTGTGCGAGGGGTTGATTGAAAAGTTAATGAAATTGCGAGACATTATGTTGTTTGCGGAAAGTGCCCTGAAACAAGGGTTGCATTTTATCGTCAGTGCGACGAAAATAGAGGAGGAGGTGTGGTACAACACTCTAACAGCCGGCGAAAAGGAGCTTTTTAGCGGCGAAATATTCGAGCTGATGAGAGATCAGTGCCACTGCCGTGAGATGATTTTCAACGGGCTGACATTACACAAAGTCAATATTATTATTGACAAGCTGAGAACCATCGGCTTGATGAATTTCAACGCGTTTGATCCTACATTGGCGGAAGAGGTAATGGCCGTGTTTGATCGGTCATTAGAGGAAGAGCATATGGAAGAAGTGGAAGAAGAAGAAGAACATCGAATGGAAGAAGAACATCGAGTGGAAGAAGAAGAAGAACAAGAAGAAGAAGAACAAGAAGAAGAAGAAGAAGAAGAAGATGATGATGATGATGATGTTCAAATTTTAAATTAAATTCAATGGACGGTGGACAGTGGATTGAAATGTGCAGTGTAATTTTTTTTTTAAAAATATATTTTTTTGATCATTTGTTGTTTACATTAATTATATAAATATGAAATAGTGAAAAATGATATGATCTTCGTTCTTAAAGTGGTAAGTAGTTCTTTTTCCAACAAGCTGCGGAGAATTGAAGATGCTGTGTTGTTTGCAGAGTTGAAATATCCTGGTCTTGTGCACGGGTAAGTACAATCATTCTTTTCTTTCTTGCGTGTGTTGGTTTTAGTGAGCTGAAAAAAAAATATATATAGAGACACATTAATAATAATAATAATAATAATAATAATATTTTTGCGTGGAATTAAAAAAATAAACTTACACTGTTGTAATTAGAAGATATTTTTGTTGGGGATCCATGAGTTGTGAGTTGAATCGAATCCAAGCCAAGATACGAAGGCTCGGGTTCCTTTTCTACGTAGTACTTTGTCGACTAAGTAAATATTAGGATGTTTTGTTCGTTGTAACTCTGCTTCATAAAACGCTCCAAATATTGGCATATTTTTATTATCTTTTCAAAGATATGTTCGTGGATTAGTATTTTGAACTTTATAAATTGTAAATAATTCTGTTGTCCAATTAGCCTCGTACCCCTTAGTGAAGTGTTTCTTGATTTTTGATATTCTTACAATGTCACCGATTTTATATTTTGGTTTTCTTAAAGTTTCATTATATTGTGTTGGCAAGCTGGGTGGATTGTTTCTTTTTACATCAAAAGGTTTCATGCCGATGCTGCGATGTATTTTGTGATTATACTTTACTAATAACTCAGGCAAAATATGTACCCATCGGTATGAACCTCGTGTTGTGAATTCTTTCCACATCGATTCCTTAAGAGTTCGATTAAATCTTTCTACCACGCTCGCTTTAATGGAGCTCCCAGTGGAATAATGCTTTAGATTTTGTTTCTGAGACCATGTTTTGAATTCACTGTTATAAAATTCCGTTCCTCGATCGGTGTGAAAATAATTGGGCAATCTTTTACTTTGAGAATAAACAAATTTTAAGCTTTTTACAATCTCACTTCCTTTTTTGGTTTTAAGAGGAATTGCCCATGCATATTTCGAGTAAACGTCAATAATGGTTAATGAATATTTAAATCCATTATTCCATTTTGCAAGTTTGGACATGTCCACAAGGTCAGCTTCATGGAGGTCATCGATTCCTTTGCTAATAACATGGCGTCTTTTAAACTTTTTTCTAAGCGGTGCGTGAAGTTCTTTTGCAATTTCTCGTCTGATTTCGTTCATAGTTATTTTCCAAACAATGTTTTATAACATACTGTGCATTGTTTTACAAACGTTTGAATTTTTATTCAATATATCCTGCATTTCTTAGTTCTTCTTCAATTGCAAAGATTTCGCTGTCGAGTCCTGTGTGACCTGCAGCTTTCGATGCAATTAATTTTTTAAGTCTTGATACCAATTTGTTTGGTTCATTCCAGTGAACGAATTCAATATTGTTTCCGCCTTCAAATTTCCAAATGGCTTGTGGCGCGATGTGTTTTTTTTTTGACCATATCCAGTATGCATCGTAGTATTTGCTTCTTCTTCATTTTCATCTGCTGTTTTTATAATTCTATCTATGTCTTCAGTGAGAAGGGGTTCAATTATATGTCTATACTTATAAGATTGCGTTCCTCTTGGAGCTGCATTGCTTGTATAATTTCTTTTGTGCACGTTTGAAACATTTAATAATTTCAAATATGAACTTAAATCACTCCTATCTATTAGAGTGGGGTCTGGTACTTTCCTTTGAATCAAGTAGACCTTCTGTAATAGGAATTTTTTCACCACCAACTTTTATCCACTTTTTATCAAAGAAAACTCGTTCGCGCCCCAAGTATTGTTTATCATTTCTTATCGTTATACCATATGTTCTATCCACGTTTTGTTTAATGAACGGATCAAAGTAGCGGTTAAGTAGTGAAATTATTTTGATGCTATCTCCATGTTCTTCGTCTGAAGTAGCAGTGGATTCAGAATCATCATATTTTCCATTTCTTTTTCGATTTTCTTTATTTTGAGTTGACGTATTAGCAATAGCTACAAGTTGATTTAATGAACTTGTTACTGGTTTAAAGTTAGTCTCTATATCTAATTCTTTTCGTCTAACATCATTTTGAAGTGAAAGATACTTGTCTTTAACATCTTTCTTTAAGCGAGAAAGTTTATCCTTTACTCGACTTTCAGCTTTAATCTTCGAGCTCTTCTCCATGACTAAACGGAAATTGTGGTTGTTTTACTTATTTATAGTATATTCAAAATCGATTTGAAGAGGAAGATCATCAGTTTTATGTTTTTTAGGGTCTCTAAGTCGAAACTGAATTTCATCTTGCTCTTCAACAACAATATCACTGCCATCCAGTTCAATCTCTTGACGTATATTTAAAATTGCATACACAATTGGAGATCTTGGTGAAACAAAAATTGGTTTTAATACGCCTTTGTAGGGAAGTTTGTACTGTATGTTATGATTATGAAGCGTGTATACTGGTGAATGGATTGATGGTGTGTTGGAGAATTTCAGAATAAATTTCGATAAGTTCTTTTTCTTTACTTCATCTTATAATATACCATATTCTTCTTTGGATGCAGTAAAACTTTCGAGTGGTTCTTTGTTAACCAATTGCTCAATTTTTTCCAGTTCAGTTTTTAACTTGTTATATTCTTCTTTGGATTCAGCAGCATAACTTTCAAGATCTTCTTTTTTAACAATATTGAGATTGTTAGCAACACCCTCAATACGAGTTTGTATATTGCTTAAAATTTCTTTTAGTTGATTAACTTCAGTTCGTGAAGCAACATAGTGTTCTACAAACCGTTTATTTGTCACATCTTGGTCGTTAACAGGAAACTCAACATTTGTTTGTTTTTGATGTTGTAGATTGTTTACAGTTTGTTTCAATTGATCAAATTCACGTCGGGAAGCGGCATATTGTTCAACAAACGTCTTATTTGCAACATCGTTATCGTATATGGGATTGTTTACGTGAGTAATTCGTTTACTCATCATATTTAAAGTTCCACCATCGTCTACGTTTAAAATGTTTATTAAATTTAGTGATTAAGTCTTCTAGATCTTTTCGAGAGGCAGCAAAGTTTTCTAAGTAATATTTGTTTATTGCATCTAACGAATCGATTGGTTGAGATATGTTTGTTATTCTTCTATTTAACATATCTACAGTTTCATCATCTCTGTTTATATTCAAAAGAGATTTTTTAATTTCATCGAGTTCATTTGTTACATGAGTTTTAAGAAAAGAATACGTTACCGCATCTTGATTTTGAATTGGGTCTTTAACATTTCTTATTCTTTTGTTACCCAAGTCGAGAGTATCTTGATCATACGGAAAGTGATCTTCTGAAAATTCTCGCACTAAACCATGAATGAATTCTACTCGTTGTAACACTTCGGTTATTCGGGTCTCAAGATATGTTTTTATATTCGATGTATGTTGCTGCATTGCAATAAGGTTTACTGCATCATTTGCAGATGATGGTAAAGCTAAGCCCGCGAGACGTTTGTTTTGAAAGTCAAGTTCTTTTTTCTCTATTTTACAAATTGAAAAAATTAAACCTTTAAGGTCGTTAAAGTTTCGTTGTATGTCTTCTTTAGACTCGATTTTATTTAGCTCATTCAATAACTTCACTACTTAACCTTTGTTGCACGCATCTTCAACATGTATTGGCGTTCCAACATTTTTTAACCGTTTGCCGTTAATACTTAGATGCCCGTCGCTTGTTGTTGTTAGTTGATTTCCATATTGCACTAGCTTATCATCAACATATGATTTAGTTGCAATATCATGTCGTGAAGTCGGTCGTCCGATAGACACATTATTGGTTTTGTTAAACGATGTCATAGTTAAGTTGTTAACCACGCAAAAGCTATAACACGAATGGGCATTTACCTCTTTTTGAAGTCATATTTATAACTGAAAATAAACATCAAATCCATTGCGATATCGACCATTTTGTAAATCGCTATCTTTATCGATAACCAAAAAACCAAACTTAGAGTTTTGCCAACAATACGAACAAATATCAAAGAACTGTTCATAGCTCATATCTGTATTTACATGATCGTTATATACGTGACGCAAGTTTGTTCCGTCTTGTTTAAAAAGAATTAAAAAATTAGCGTTATCTCTAATTAGATATTTAAGTATACAAGAATATGTTTGACAAAGATAAAATACGTCAACGTCGTGATGACGACCTCTACTGAAATAATCTTTCATGTGTTGTTGTTTATTGCTGGCTACATCATCAAAAACAAATATAGAGTTTTTTCTAGCCATTTCTGGAGGCATAACTTCATCATTATCAGAAAAAAAAATCACTTTTTATTTCTTTTATGGAGTCCAAAAACTTTTTTAATTCAACATATTTACTTTGAGCAAGTGATTTAGAATAAATATAAACGTTTTCAAAACGAACTCCATTTTTATGACACAATTAATTTAGCATTACGTTTGTTTTGCCGCAGTTCGATGGACCGCAAATGATACATCGAATTGTGTTCGGTAGTAAAACACCATGCTTTCTGTTTTCACTTTTACTCTGGTTTTCAGCATTAGTAAATGAAATTACTGGTAGAGTGTTTGACTGCTTAACAAACTTCAGCATGTCTACGTTTACGTCTGAGAATGCACACTGCACAAAAAATCACATCACATCAACATATATTGCTTCCACACGTATCATAACTTGTATTATATGGAATAATAGTAGGATTTTCAGGATTTAAATCAACGTTGCCGACGTAAAACCCTCTTAAATATGGACAATATGGCGCCCATTTTTCATGATCATTTAAAGGATTATCGTTTTCCCTCCAATTTTCAATTTCAATCTTACAGAATATACATTTCACCTTATCACCATGACCAGTATAATAAAATCCTGCTGATGCTAAACAAAATTCGTTTGGACAGGGAAGAGGCCAATTTTGAAAAGTTTTAAGTCTTTCATATTCACATTTCAATTCTATGCTAGGAGAAATATTGTTTATGTAGGGGCAAGAAAAAGCCCATTTCTTATGCTCTTCAAACGGATCATCATCTTCTTCCCAATAACTAAGTTGCAGATTACAGAAAGCACACCTAACCATATCCTTATATCCATAATAGAAAAATCCTGCCGCTGCTAACCATGCAGTGTTCGTAAAACTGTCTGAAGACCAGGTCTTAAATGTTTTTAGCCGATCTCTTTCAGATTTTAAATTCATTTCTTTTTGACTCAATATCATTTGCATTAACTGTTTTTTGGAATACTTTACACAATTAAAATACTTCATGATGCTGCTTTACTTCACAAAGAAAAGATGTTCACCACACAAAGCTAAATGTGAACTGAGATGAATCAACAAAACACGTTGGCTAATATGCATGATTTGCATGTGTGTTGGGTTGGCCGAGCGGTCTAAGGCGTTAGACTTAAGATCTAATTTTCAGAAATTGAAAGCGAGGGTTCGAATCCCTCACCTGACAATATTATTATTTAATTTACATGTAGAGTGAGGAGGTAATTGATCATTAATAAGAACTTTATTATGAAATGATACAAAAGACCTTTTCTTCTTCTTTATTCATTTAGAATTACAATTAATACAATTTTATTTCTCTTGAAGTAATCTCATTCTTTCTTAGTTGTCCAGATGTGTGTGGGTGTGTTGAGATGATCTTCTTCTTCTTTTTAGTTGTCCAGATGATTATTTTTTCTGTAGACAAAAAAATATACACTGTGTTAAAAAGCAAACTAAAACAAAATATGTATAGCGGTCAACGACACTAGTAGATTTAATTAATCACCTTTTATAGGTAGCGATTACAGTTATCACATTTGCAGCGAAGATGAAACAGTTGAAATTTCCTCTTTAGATGATCTGGTAGATATTCCCACTCTAGACGAATTCGTTGTGGTTCATATATAGTCAGTACGTTTATAGGAAAGTAGTTCCAATCAAACTTATTAAAACCTCGAAGTCCACTGTTTCGAAACTTGTTTATTATCGAACACACGATTTTCATGATGCCATCAGAAGAATTTAACCAATGTTGAACAGCATTGACATTGAATTTAGCACAACTATTGCTTCCCATTGCTAGAGATGGTAAATGTTTTGGACAATCTGTAGGTAAACGATGGCTATGTCTCAACATTAGGTCTGACATTCCATCAATCGTATTAAGATCGAATAATGAGTCAGGGGAAAGTGCTTTTAGTGCAAACAAAGAAAATTCCTGTGGCAAATTATATACAACTAAATATTCATATTTATTCTTAATAGACTCAAAAAAAGAAGAAAGAGTTTTTTCACAATATGCTGCAACCCATGTGATCACGGGGCTGAATGAAGGTATATTACCGTTATTTAACATACAGTAAGCAAGTTCCAAACTGCCGTTTGGTAGCTTGCGAATGTCTGCAACTATTGGTTGCTTCTTATTCCACGTGCCAGCATCAGTAGAAGGAGAGTTTGTTGTTGTCAATTCCATGATTGCAACTAAAGTGAGAATACTTGTTTACTTGCTTGCTTATAACTTAGCAAATATTGGTTTAGATAATTACTTCATTCGTTAATGGTCTGTAAGATATTTGACGATCATGAATAAGAACACAATAAAGAGTTGTATCTTCAGGTATATTCTGACTTGTCTCGATTTCAATTCGCACATCGACTGAAGATGTCTTCACTGCTTCCACTTGTTCGAGACAATTAATTACAATAATCGGACAATGAGACTTAAATTCATCTCGTGAAACCAGAGTCTCTGAACGAACATCATCGATCTGATAATATACATTACGAAATTTAACAAACATGTCATACAACTCGCTGTAGTCATTTATGGCAATTTCAGAAGTTGGCATTTCATAGGGATAAAAAATTGAATTTAAAAAAACTCTTATAGATTTAATGTTACAATGGTCGAAATAGGAAGAGCATGTGTTTAGTAAATTTCTTCTAGTTTGAAAACCTAATAAAAATTGACGTGGTTTTTGAGTTTCAGAAGTTGTCATTACAGTCCAACTATATTTAGTTGTTCTAGGTAGAGATGGCAAGACATGAACATCCCATGATCGAAAACCAACCTGAATGGGAATATTTTTCTGCATTAGTTTTAATCTTTTAATTTGTTCTTCGTCCGATAATAATAAAACGGGAATTTTTAGATAAACTTTAAATAACTTGACCTTAGAAAGATCGTTTTCGGTTGTCGATTGCAACGCACGTGCGTCTCTTGACGATCGGAGAAGTATTACCTCATGCTTGCAGTTTAAAATCGGCTTTCTGTAATCCTCTGCTATTCCTAACAGGTTGCTTAAAGGAAGTATTATATGAAAACGTTTTGTGTTACTATCAACAATATTTGCTTCACTTGCTGGTGTTGTTAAAGAGGGAAAATAACCAGCATTTTGTAAAGCTGTATATTCGTTTTTTGAATATGATGCAAAGGTTTTTATAGAACTTGTTATACCTAGATGGCGTGTACGATCAATTTCTTTACCATTTAACGTGATGCGAATTTCGCTAAAAAGATTAGCCCCAAAATTTTGGTCAGGATGTGCTGTAGTAGAAGCAGCAGGATTTATGTTAGAAGTAATAATTTGACCTTCTAAGTGAAGAACACCTTCTGATAATAAAACTATGTTTTCTTCATTTTGAATCGGTATTCGAATTTCATCATTATTTTCGAATTTATTAGCTGAATAAGGTTGATAAACTCTTTCTTCTCGTCGCACAACTCTGTTGTCAACCTCTCTTTTATCTGTTATGTTAAACATGCTAAACATGTTAACAGCTTCAACTATAGATAGAAACTAAATAAGATTAACAATTGTTTATATATTTATATTGAAATTAAAGTACGCGATAGCCTAAAGACTGTAAGAAATGTTTGTTGTTACTCGATAACTGTTTCTTAGATTTCAAGGTGCGATGTCGTTGTTTGTTTTTTTTACAAATTTTAGCTGATTGATTTATATTATTTTTTCGAATCAGAGTCGACTTCTTTTTTTTCAAACTTTGAGTATTATATAGTATAACCATATTTGTGATTGTTTTCTAGTAAGCTTACTCAAGTAGAATGAAAACATAACAGTATTTCATTACTTTATATAGCAAGATATCGTGCTGGACGAATAATTAATTCTACAGTTAAATCTTCATCTTGCAAATCAATGAGCTGTTCAAGATGATCTTTAAGTTGCACAGATACACGTTGAATAACCTTGGTGTTCATAGGCAAAAAATTAATTGTTGTTGGTTGTACAACAATCGGGTAACCAGCAGGAACATGAGCTTTAAAATTATATAAAGAGTGTGTTGGTTTATGGTTCAAATAAGAACTCGTACCAAGCACAAGGTTGCAACATACTCGAATACTATTAACAGTGTTAATTTTAATCATATATTCAGAATGATGAGTTGTGTTTGCCTTGAACTTTCTATGAGAAAATCCCAACAAATCTGCAATAGAATCTGCAACACCAAAATCTATAGCAAACACTTTCGAATGTAGTTTACAATGATAAAAGACTTTATCATAATTAATATAAAATGATGGGAATTTGTCTTTGTCACCTAATAAATGTTCAACTAATAAATCATTAATCTTTTCACTTAATTGTTTTAACGTATAGCTAGCATTGGGTATTATTAAATTCGCTCTATCCGCTTCGTTGAACTTTATAGCCAAAACGTTATTATTCTCGCTAATTGTTACTTCATTATCGATTCTATTTCGATCAATTTCAATTTCTCTTTTATTCTCTTTAGGGTAAACTTTCTTTTCAATACCTAAAGGCCCTGCTACACTGTTGGCTACAGTGAAATCAATATTAAACGGAGAAGACAAAACGAGACGGTTGTCTCTTTTTCCATCTATATCCTCTTCCACATACATTTTTGTTTTTTCTAAATGTTTTGGTATAAGTTTCGACAATGAGTGATAACTAAGTAAATCATCAAAAGTTGAGGCTAGATCTTCAAGTTCATAAATACCCGGTGGTACGACTAAATCAATTGATAAAAAATTAGTAAAATGAATGCGAAATTTATTATTTCTGTTGGTAACATTTCGAATAGAATTAGATGTATACAATCCTGCAAGTCCTATTTCAAAAAACTCTGCTCCTACAAGATGAATCGGGTTCTCCAATGTAACATCAATCTTCGAGCCTTTACCTTCAAGAGTTATCCGTCTTTCGAAAGCCATCTTTGAAATGTTTAAAGACGGTCTGTGTTTCCCTTATTTATACAATACAAGAAGACTAAACATAAATGTCCACAAATCGAAGAAGTAATCGATTGATATGAATGAAAATTATATTGTAGATAGCAATTTTTAAGATATGTTAAAATTTCTAATGGTGGTCTTAAATTACCAATACTATCAAAATAATGCACATATTTACCACGTTTACTGAAAGCCACCCAATGTGAACCGGATTTATCCATCGGTTCAAGGTTAACAATACAGTTTTCATTTTTTCGAGGATATCTTGGTAACGTATCTCGCATAAAGACTCCTCTAAAATTTTGAATCTTTAATTGATGTGCGTATTTAGCTAAATCGAAATTACTTAATGCTTTATTTGGTATTTGGTTAATTATCTTTTGTATGCAGGAGGATTTAAATAAATGCCTTGACCTCCTTTTCCTTGCATTGCTTCTATCATTCGATTGTGTCTTTTCATTTCTTTTAGTTCTTCTTGAGCAGCTTTCGCCTTGTTTATAGCAGACGCCACCCCTGCTGCTCCGCCTGCTAGACCCCCCAAGCCCGACAAGGCTGCAAATATCGGAAGTAGGGGTAAAATACCATCTTGCTTTTTCGATGTTCTCCTTTTTTTTAATCTTTTCTTGTTTTTTTTTAATTATTTAAGTTTCGCTTACCTCCTCCAATCTTAGACTTAGCTTTCATGATGCCACCCACTGTTAGTGCAGCCGCTCTCTCTCCAAATGATGCGTCACGGGATTTTACACGAGACCAAGCTTTTGAAGCTAAAATTTCATCAGCCTCTCTTCTTTTGTTTGAATCTTTATGCTTTGCGTAAGCAATGTCGTGCTCTTTGCACGCTTTATCTAATATATTTTTTCCTGGATCACCACGGCTCAATCGCTTTTCTAATTTTGTTCCTGGTCCACAATATTCATATCCCGGGATGTGTAATTCCACGGGTAAATTATCAATAGTTTTATTAAGTACACGACTGATTAATGATCCACTTCCTGTTCGTTTATATTGAGTGGTAGAGTTGCTCCTCTTACAACGCACCATTACTAAATGATATGTAATATAAAGTAATTATACATATATATATATATATATATATATATATATATATATTTCTGGAAAATGGGAATGGTGGGGGGAGGTGTTTTTTTTAAATAATACACACAAAATTTGGGTTATTATTTATTCTTTTTTCATAAGCAAAGGAACACACAAAAAATTAGTATTATTAACAGCATAAAAGTGTGTGTGTGTGTGTGAAAGAAATAAAGTAAGTGAGATGAACTGCTTTAATCTCAATTTGTTTCTAATCATTTTTCAGAGAAAAATGACCAAACGGTAAAGTATCAATTCCGTTTTCAGTTATGTGTCTTTTATCTTCGTTTGATGAAATTGCCAACTTATTTTGCCGAACAGTAAATACAGAATGAGATTTTGAAATTATACAAACTTGAACTTTGTTGACTTTATCTCTGTTGTAAAGACACTTTCGATACTCATCAATATTCATACTTTTACTCACACTCTTCTTAATGCCTTTAGCCTTACACAAGCTATTCATTTAATCACACAATTTTATTGCATACATTTTGGGTCGTAACCCCACAAATTCTTCAACAATCCTTCCAGCATTTTCATCTTTCATTAAACCAATTTCACCTTTATATTGTCTCACAATGCCAAAAGGATTGTTTGTTTCATAGTTTCCAGTATCAAACAAATTTGAATGCTGTTTCATGAACTCATAAATATTATAATAGAATATATACATAAAACTATCGGTGTCTGTGTATAACAACCTCACATTTGATTCAGGATTTGCTAAAATAACATTGTAATGAAAGTCATTCATTTTAAATTTAGACAAATCTAATATAGATGCACCAACATATACTGGTTGATTGTGAAAAATCTTTAGTCTACTCATCTCGATGACCATACATTGTTCATCGAATATAATTCTATGTTTAAAATTAGCCTTAGCTATTAAAGACCTAGCACCACGAGCTCCATGCCATTTGGTGACCCATTTGATGTCCCTTAACTTCCTCACATTCATCAGTGAACGACCAAAAATTGCATTATTCATCAATTTATAAAAATTCTTATCAAAATCATTTTTGGCATGTTTTCGTTTCTCTGTGTTCACATCAATATATGGTTTTAGCCATTGGCTCTGATTGAATTCAATTATTCTGTGAATATTATCTAATTTCATTCCTAGTTGAATACATTGCTTTAACAATCTATAATGCAAAACATAACGTTCTTTATTATCTAAGGTAGCCATTATCTTTGTCAACATTTCGGGACATAGAGGGTAATCTGAATGTTTGTCATGTAACTCTTGAGGATAAGTCAAATCTACTTCCAAAATATATCCAATTTCTGAAGTATCATCAATAGTTAAAACATCAAAGCCTTCAACATTTGCAACCCATTTAAAGCCCCCCGTTGGAAGATATTCCATCATCGCATATCCATATAAATTATTAACGTCAAAGTACATTATGTAGGACTCTTGCTTTTTCTCATCATAAGTTTTCATATACTTATTATTAGCAATCGCATGTCGTGTTATACACTGAACATTTCCTCCTCGAATAGATCGTTCAAAAAAGTGTAACATATCAATATCTTGAAGCAATTCAAGTTGAACGTTGGTTATCTTTTTCATAGCACACCAAGACATAGATGGAGCAGTGTAAAAATGAGCTGCATCAATGCCATAAGTTTCCATGCCATTCGATCTAAAATTTTCAAAGACATCCGCCAAAAGAAGTGTGTCAACTTTTAAATACAAATCGGCGTATTCTCCTAATGTTTGACAGGAAAACGTTTCCCACACCGATTGAGCAAACTCATACTCTTCATTCGATATTGTTTGATCATTAAGGCTGCTATAAAACTTGGATATTTCAGGTAATTTAGTTTCGTTAAGTACATCCATACTCGTGACGTATTCATAGGGAAACACGCCTTTTCTCGCAGTAAGTCGAAACTGTGCATCATCATTAAAATAACGTCGTGTTATTTGCTTTGAATCTTCGCTTAACGAAGATGAACATTGATCTAGTGAACAGGACAAGAAATTATATGTATCGAAAAATCTTAACTGAGTGAATCCATTCTTAGCCCGTACATACTTTGTAAACCCTTTATAACGTTCCATATTCACCGCTAACAAACTTATATGACCAGGATTATGTAACACCTCTCCATCTTGTTTCTCACAAATTTCTTTAATTATAAAATGTCCATCATAGGCTGTGAGATTATGAAATGCTATAGGCAAAACCTTTGTTACTTTGTAATTTAAATTACAACTATTGTGTGCGCTTCCTCTATATTTTCCAGTTAAGTGACAATGATCGCGTACTTTGAGTTCATTAACTGCAATCGGTTTCTCGCAAATGTGACACATTTTACTTGACAAAAATAATCTTTCTTCATTTTCGGTCATCTTTAACATTGGCTTAACCGAAAAGTAATATGTTTGAAGTTTATCCACAATACTATAAAGTTCCTTTACAAACAATTCAATGCAATTATTTCCCCTAAAGAGTTTGAAACTGCACAATTCACTATCAAAATTACAATGAAGGTATAAAGAAATGCTGTAAGGAATATGTTTATGTGTTAAAGTAGAGTTATGAATGTCACTATTTGGAAAACAGGAGGAAATTGGAGACAAGACGCATTCAGTGTCTGCATATATTATAAATGGAACTGTATCTTTAACTCGGAATTCTGTAAAATTAACAAATCTTTGTTCATCAGTCGGCATTATGCTTTTTGCAACAGGAAACTGTTTACAGTCTGCAAAGTGAACATTTAACTCATCCTCAAGAAAATAATGTGACAAACAACGTCTACATATATAAATCCTTCTCTGAGTGCTAGTGACGCTTGAACGCACAAGGCGAGCAAGATTTCTAATTAAACAAAAGTGATAACTTTCACTGTTTCCAATCTGCAACATCAATAAGTCTACACTCCTTTCATATACTTTATCTGATACATACAAAGGTACAATAGTAAAAGTTTTTTTTCCTTTTACTTCGTTTGTTCCCATACATACCCAATTGTTTTCATCATCATATTGTGCTCCATACACATTTACAGAAATATTGTTTTGGTTTTCAAACTTGTTTAAATATTTCATTTCCATCGGAATTGGAATACCATCTAAATTTAAAACATCTCTGTAATTAGGATAGGAAGAAAGATGATTCACGTTTCGAGTTTTTGGATACAAACCAGCAACCACACTCCACGCAAAACAAGCTTCCTTTGTATCATACAAATTTAGCACTGCATGTTTATTGACTATTACGTCAGGCAATCGACTAGTATTGGACATTCCTACTTGAAATCCAACATATTTATTTATATTAATTCTCAAACTATGATTTTTTCTAAAGCCCACCCGGAACCATTTGCTTCAAATTCGCTCATTTTTGTCAATGTACCTTCAATGATATTCTTATGATAAAATTCATTTAAATCAGTATACTCGAAAACTACCTCATTTTTGATAGCAAAATATTTTGTTTCTGATATGTCGCGAAGCACATATTGTGCACACAAAACTGAATTCACCTTTAAAGATTGTACAGTTAACGCTTTCTTAACATACTTTGTAAACCAAATATTAGCATTCGCTAAAAATTCGCGAGGATCCAAAAACTCATTCTTAACATTTGATACTGCAAGTGTGTACACTCTAGAATTGAATGCTGTTTCAATTAACTCACAGCTCAAGAAAGATTCATCCTTTATTTGAATTGTAATTTCTTCCAAATTCACAGCTTGTTGCAATATGTGCTCACTTATAACTCTCCAACATTCAATCAACTCATCACTGTTCTCAATCAACTCGGTTTGAGTGTTTTCCCCGATTTGGTATGATACTGAAATAGCACCGTTTAGTTCACTTCGAAAATTAGAAACACTTTCAAATGCATCGTCCAATTGGTTTCTTATATTTTCACTGTTATTATGTATTACAATATCAACCTTTCTACGTTTGCTAGGAGGCGAGGTCATTGTTGGTGTTGTCTAAGCAATTGTCCAATTTGCACTAAAGTTAATACACCACCAACAGTTGGTGTACCATCGCTGATGTCTAAGCATACGTCCAATTTGCACTATTGTTAATACACCACCAGCAGTTGCTGTAACATCGGTTTACCATAAACCTATAATCTTTTAAAGTATATTCAAGCCATTGTGATAAATTACTGCCTGTAATCTCCAATGAACAATGAACAGCCTCAAAAGGAAATTCATCCTGAAGTTTACCAAGCAAATTGTTCCTATACTCATTCAATTTTGTTACATCGTAACAAGTCATGGAAAATTCGATTTTGAAAACTTCATCAAATGTATTGTATCCGAAGAAACAAATAAAATGTTCATCTTCACATAATTCTTTCAATAGATATCTTAGAACTGTTTCTGTCACCTCTCGCTGACTATCATCTGATTTGCTAACATTGGTAACGTAGACTGAAAATGTTGAAATTCCACTCGAAGATGTTCATTTGTTAAAACAAGCTTCTTTCTCATTACGACTCACCTCGTTATCATCTTCTTCCGGTTGTTGAAAGCATACACGATGATACTCTATTAGCGGGTGCGATCGATGTTCAGTTCCACTCAGGAAATTAACAGTTTTCCACTTCATTATGCTGGTTGTTTTATTAGTTTTTTAGATAATCTGAAAAATTAAACAAATTAAGAAATAATTAGCAACTAAATATATCAATCGTTATATCAATCAATACATAAAATATATATAATCCAATACTCACCAAAACATGTTGATGTGAGCGGTTCTTCAACCCAAAATACACCGTCATCAGTTTGCCTTCGAGTACTGTTTCAAAATGACTTGATGTGAGCGGTTCTTCACCCCCAAATACACCAGCATCAGTGTGCCTCCCATTGAGTTTAGTTCATCGATCTCTGATGCGCTTAGTTTTGAAAATACTGCTGGTAGAAATACACTTGTTACTTCATCTTCAATGTTAATATCCACCACTATTTTTCTTCCAAACCTCGTCTGTACGGGGCGAATAATTTGGACCACATATGGTAAATCAATGACTAGTTCTGCTAGTTTCTTATTAGAATACTCAGTACAAGATGATAAGTTATTGAACTTCGTTAGAGCTTCCATCACACAATTTGTTCCTCGTCGTTGACTTTCTTTATTTCTTTCACACACACACACACTCTTCGCGCAAAAGTAAAAGTTAAACTCTTCCATGCACTCGTCCATTTATATATCCTTCACCCCCACCCACACTCCAGAAACCATATGCTGCAAACTAGCTTCTAACGCAAACATTTCTTTTTTTCCACTATTGCTTAAAGAAGTCAAAGATTACATTCTTAGCCAATGACGTTAAAGGTCAACTCTGTCTCACGCGAACACAGCAGACGAGATCAATCACACTGCTGCACATGGTCAAACTTGCACGGGTGTCAAATGACGGTTAGCATCCTAAGCAAAAAACAATAACAGCTGCACACCACATGTGTGGATGGCAACCGCCTCTCCGCTCAGCCCACCCGACGCGGACAAAAAAACATAACAGCTGCACACCACATGTGTGGATTTCTGATAGTGGCACACATGCTCACACTCGCATGAGTGTCAGATGACAGTTAACATCCTAATAAACAACCCCCATGACGTCAACACCCATTAACTTTTTATCATCATCGCACAAACAAGCCAAAAGGTCAACCCCTTCCCACGCTAACACGTGCAGTGCACATGTTCGCTCCCGGACCACGTGCTCGCTCTAAGGGCCCATGACGTCACCCAAAGGGCTATGACGTCATCGCGATTACGCAATATTCAAAGTCTAAAGTTCCCTACTACTTACAAATATCATGAGCTAGTCTACAAGTCAATCTTCGAAACAAAACATTCCTCCACACTGCTATGGCTATCATACACGTTAGACAGGTTCCTTTCTTATGATACAAGTTTGCCAATCCATAGCCTTCTAGATTTCAATAAACAGCGACTTACAGTGGTCCACTGCATGAAATAAATTTAAAAGAAATTGAACGAACCAAACTGCATTCTTAATCGTGCGCCCGGCACATATTAAACAAAATAATATTCTGCCTTCCTGCTTCAATATTATACATTAGCCTACACAGGCTGCCCCAAATTACCTGAAAATACATTTCAAAGAGCTAAAGCTATTCAGCTCAAAACATTGCTCGACTCCCGGCAATGGAAAAAATGATACGTAATTGCTGTATTAAACCAAAAATTCCAACCTATTGGATTGTGCGAGTATGACCTTTCTAAACTGATCTAGTATTCCAACTTTTACAGAATTCTAAGAAGCAATAGGTTTTCTCAACTTACATTTCTCTAGCCTGCGGTATGAATGCAGTCATGCTCATGGTTTTTAGGATCGGCTTATGGTCTTGGACTCATACCATAGTTTTCCAATGCGACTTTGAACTAGGTTCCCATCGTATGCTCTCCCATCTTAGGTAACGATTTAATCCATCGCACATTCTCATAAATTCAGGTGAAAATTGGCCATGTAGTCGGTGTGGTAACTGTCATATTGATTTTTTTTTATCACTGAATTTATAGTTACGTGGATGAAATGAAATATCTCACTGCTTATAAGATGTCTGTTGTTTGGCATTATTTCAATACGACCATGCGTTTTAGAAAATCATGTATGATCACTGTGATTAATATCTCAACGTTTTCAAGTTTCTCACAGTTTTGTTATGCTAATCACTGGATCAATATTGTCCACTCCACCTTATGGATGTCCATTATACAGCACAAATGTGTACCATGCAACTTATGTCCAAAATAGTGGCAAATTGTCATACAACCTTCGTTTCACGTTCGTAGCGCGCACTTGCGACTACAACACTCGCATTCGACTTTGTAATATTCCAGTCGTTTTCAATCATTCGGACACTCGCCTTACTGACATGGCGAAGTCAGAAGTATAAGTAGTACGTACAATGGCCGCCTCGCGACTCGTGTTGACTCGAATAATTTTTGCTCCTAACATATTCATCGAATATGTGCAACTGTTACTCAATGTGTTTCTATGTCACTAAAATTTCAAAATTCTTCGAAACTCATGCGTTCATATCTCCAAATTCATATCAACGGTTCAAAAGAAATTGAAAATATCAAAACACACTTCTTATCAATCAAAGTTGTCAAGTGCACTGCACAAAAAATTTACACTACATCTTCCGGCTCGTAAAATTCAACCCGGTTGGTTTCTAGTCTCAATCGACGCAATCGATCTCCAATTATCCTAGATCCCTCCATCTACAAATGAGCTCTCGGGCTCAATATATTACCGTGAACTCTCGTTATGTGCTAGCCAGTATCTTGGTGAGGTGAACCATTGTACGTTGTCACTGCTCGTGATTCATAAGAACCTTGTAGGGAACTTCTTTTTATGTGCTAGCCAATGTCTTGGTGAGGTGAACCATAATACATTGTCACTGCTCGTGATTCATAAGAACCTTGTAGGGAACTTCTCTCCATATGTTAGTCAGCGTCTTCGTGAGGTGTACCATAGTACATTGTCACTACTCGTGATTCATAAAAACCTTGTACGGAACTTCTCAATATGTGCTAGCCAGTGACTTGGTGAGATGTCCCATAGTACATTGTCACTGCTCGTGAATCATAAGAACTTTTAAGTTAGTTTCTCGATATGTGCTAGCCAGTGTCTTGAGGAGGTGTACCTTAGTATATTGTTACTGCTCATGATTCATAAGAACCTTGGAGTATGCTTCTCAATATGTTCTAGCCAGTGTCTTGGTGAGGTGTGCCATAGTATATTGTCACTGGCCGTGATTCATAAGAATCTTGTAGGGAACTTCGCTGTATGTGCTAGCCAGTGTCTTGGTGAGGTGTACCATAGTACATTGTCACTGCTCATGATTCAAAAGAACCTTAGAGTATGCTTCTCAATATGGGCTAGCCAGTGTCTTTAGGAGGTGTACCTTAGTATATTGTTACTGCTCGTGATTCTCAAAAGCTTTGCAGTGAGCTTTTTAGTGGGTACTGCGCCCGGAACTGGCAGCGGTCATGTCGGTTGGACTGTTTAAATAAGGCGCCACGCTGCATTTTCGAATGAGTGCCGTGAGAGGATAGAGCCAGTCCGTAGCTAAGCTTGAGCGAGTAGCAAGTCACAAGACACTGAACTTACCAGAATATCTTGATATAGTCTATTCCACTATCGAACAGGGGAGATAACTACTTCGCAAATTAGGCCTTAATTTTATGGTGATATTCCAGAGAGAATTAAATTGCTATCTTTGAGCATTCAAGAGATATTATGAAAAGAAGCGATCTTGCATTACGTCATTGAGACCGCAAGCCACGCCTCCTAGCAGTATAAAGTTCGCATACATGTCTTCCACGGATAGCTATCTTGCCGGAGCTATCTCTGTGCGCGTGTTATCGCCGTTGAATATCTACGTTATTGAGAAGTGCCAAGTTCACATCGACGGGTTATAAGCACCTTGGAAGTTAGGCCTCACGCTTATGTCCGCCTGACCTTACGATCAATAATTACTGCAGACGAAAACTCGAAGTATTTCACGTAAGTGTTTGAACTTAATATTGTTTCGCTGAAGTGCGCTAACTATTTCGAACTGATTATTGAGTGTGAAAACATATTTTGGTGCAAAAGAGCTTTGAGAGTGACAAATAGAAGTGATAATACCAGAGTGATTGCGCGCAGGAATACCGGTGTGAAGTTCTTAGGCACGGAAGGTGTGAGAACTTTTATGTTAGTGCGTGCTTAAGGCCATCAATTTAGTGAAATGTGGCAAAATACTCAAAGTGATTGAAACACGGTCGAAATTAAGCATATAAGGTCTACCATTCATAATTCCAGCACGCCTATTGCTAATAATGACATTTTCCAACATTTGTGCGGAACATCATGGTTATCTGAACTATAAACTTCTGGAATTGTCTACGCTGTGGCTAGTAAGATTAACATGCATTTAGCACTGAAGATGGGTAAGGGAAGAAATGAAGAGAGAAGAAAGAACATGAAGTCCTTTCCAGGATTTTAAGGATACCAGAAACATCCAGAATGGGCCAGATTATGGGAGCTGCCCAAAGCTGTTGCAGACTTAGACCGGATTTGATGCAGCCAGGTGTGCAGTGGGGCACAAAATGGAGGAACCGCACTACGAAAACCATCTACGTGCTGGAGGCCAACATACTGTAACATCCTGAATATCTAAAGTAATACCAGCCCATGCATTAGTAGTTATGTCTGGCGTAGTCATACGTATCGAAGCTTAGTTCCATTTATTTTAGATTAGTCTATTCTAGGTATTAACCCAATTTTCGTTCTATTGATCCAAGCCTAGTTTTCGTTATGTTAGCTGAGCTAATTTGATATTTAATCAGTTATTAATCCCAGCGTAGCTCAAGTGTCAGGCATTCATGTTTAGTGAGGCTTTGCGACGATTATCGCACATGTTATTTTTCTCTACACCCTATAGTTTGTGTAAATAATATTTTTTGGATCTATTCCTGAATCAGTCTTTGAGTATTTGAACTCATATTTGACTTTGCGTGCCATTTTCTCGTGTGAGATTGATGCTGTTGATTCGAATGATTTTCGAATGGGATCAAGCTGTAATAATAATAATAATAATGTGTATGATATCCCATTGCACATAGCCAATAATTATAGAATTGTTCTGAAATCAGAAATTTGAAGTGATAATAATAATAATTTTTGCTTGAAATGGTTCATTATAAAACAGTGGTGAGAGTTATAAATAATTGTTGACCCACTAAAGATTCGTCTCATATGCTAGAATGTTAGAATTTTCATTTTGTGATGAACCAAGTAATTAATATGCTGAGTTTGAGTAACTTTTGATATTTATGGGAGAATGAGTAGTTTTGAGGTTGTAATGTTGTATTATGTATAGGTGGTTAATGCTTTAGTTAAATGGGCATGTCGAGGAAATGGCACCGTTATGATTGGGCTCAAACATAGAGGCTTGAGAAGTGATATTTATGAAAATCTACGTGGTTATTTGTTTAAATGTAGCAATGTTGAATAAGTTATGCAGGGTAATGGATATGAGTGATTATTAGTAGAAGAGTTATACCGACAGTAGTGGCTACGCTGGCTAAATCGCAGCATTAGGTCATGGGGCCAAGCTCTCTGCTGACTCGGTAGACGCGTGTGTTCGAGCCCCACCGTCGGCCGTCCTTGAAATGGTTTTCCGTGGTTTCCCATTTTCAACACCAGGCAAATGCTGGGACGGTACCTTCTGACAGGCACGGCCGCTTCCTTCCACATCCTTGCCCAGTTTCATTCACCATCATTCAATTCATCTCTCATTAACTCCTCTCATGAGGTTGGCGTCAGGAAGGGCATCCGGCCGTAAAAACCATCGCCACAAAGACTTCCATCGCATCTCATCCCCGACCCCGTTGGAAAACGGGAATAATAAGTGGTAGACATACATTAGTAGAAGAGTTATAGCCCATATAGAGGAATTATGTCACGACAATGGAACCTAGCTCTTCCGAAGGTGATTTTTACAATATTAAGAATGAGTATTTCGAAATAATTATTTTACAGTACAGTCATGTCATAATGAGTGTGTGATGTGAGGTTGAGAGATCTAGCAGCCAAATATTCTAGATATCATGTAGTCAAATGTCAACTTACTTCAAAATTAAAATTTTAAGCAGGGTTTTCTGATAAATTTATATGCAACTTGTAAAAATATTTGAAAATATTTTTGGAACAAGTGCGTGTGACAAAATGACCCGAGTGATTATTATGGCCGTGAATAACTGGAGTGTGTGAACATGATGGTACACTTATTTAGTCAATAAGAAATGTTTTTGAGGGATGGTTAACTATTTTGTTTCTTAGTTAGGAATCTAAGGGTTAAGGACTCTATTTTTAGAACCCCGACCTAAAGGCAGGAGTGGTTTATATTCATTTTATTATATTTTTTACTAAATGAAGTGGAGTGTTTTTAATTATTTTTTTCGTCCTTTCCTATATTCAAACGTGGAACTTGAATTCGGTTTAGCACCATTTTCTTACCCACTTTCCCCTGAGAGTATTTCGAGTCTCATGCTCAACCAATTTCGGGGTTCACGCATATGTGGGCGTTAAGATAGGATTTAACTTCACGGATAGGAATGCTTGATTTATGAATTTTCAACCAGGAAAGACATGTACGTGATACTCGATAGATGAACACATTATGCTGATGTTTCCAATAGATATTCGATTGATGTAAGAATTAGGAAGCACATTGAATTTAATGATTCGTGGATTTAATGCATTTATGTGAAGTAACAAATTGTGATCATGAGGATGTAATGTGGAATTAATTATTGAGTGATGAAAAATATATAAATTGAGGTTCAACCGCTGCGATTGTTCGCTATAATAATTTTGTTGATGGAGGCAAGTAGTAAGGAATGTCAAAAAGACATATGACCAACTATTGAATTGAATTGAGGCAGAACTATATTGTGATAAGATCCACAAATTAAGATTTAAAGGGAATATTCTGTGCTACAGTCATTAAATGAAATTAATTACTTCTCATTAAATAAGAAAGTTCTAAGGATAGCTATCTATAAGCATTTCAGTTTGAATGATAATTTAGTGAATTTATGTAATGGAACCTTATGATTTTTTGCATAAAATCAAGTAGAGAGAATTATAAGAAATTAAAGCATCACTCTAGTAGAAGTTAACAATATTTAAGTGTATGGAAAAAAATTGTTTGAATTAGCATGGAATTAACTGAATATGAGAAATCAAATTGAGTAGGATTTGTGACTTGAGAAAATAAAAATAAAATATTGGAATTCATGAAACTGCATTTGAAGTGAATGAGAGCGTACAAAATCTTCTTATATATAAATTAATAGAATAAGGACATCCATAATTTAAAATGTAAACTTATCTAGAAAGAGATTGAGTGGTAGTGTGATTTTCTTCTGATATTTTTTTCTTTTCACAATCTCAACCATGTACTCTATAATAAGAGAGCTGATTGGATAAAAGTGAACGTTATTCAAGTAAAAAATTAAATGATAGAAAGGATATCCGTTAGCTTAATTATATCAAAGATAGGACACGAGGAGGTTTTGTCCACATTTAACAATTCAAACGTTTGATTATTTTTTCAATTTTGTACTTCAAGTATTAAATTAGCAATATCTGGGTGCAGGGCTAAGCTTATTAGCCTACTTTTCACATTTTGCAAAAATGAGGAAAAAGTGGACTTATGAGATCGATCCGGGAAAATGCATGTCTACCTGAATATCTCAACGCCATATTTGATAATGATGTCAGTGCTACCAACTGATGAAAATCCGCAATTGAAATTTGAGCTCCATGTCGGATATCTTGGAAGGTATGCATCGGAGCTATAAAATTGGTACACATATAGATAATGATATTTCAGTTTAATTTCCAGGAGGCCATCTATGACAGTGTTGCCAAAATGATTCTAAGCCTGATGATAGGTCCAATTTTCAAATGCGTATAACTTCTACACTATCAATTGGATTTCAACCAAATTTCGTTTGTACTATTTATACATAAACAGATATGACTGAGCGTATTCTTAAGAGCCACCAGGGCTGCCAACTGCAAATAAATGCTCTCTATATGTTTTCATCCCAATAGCAATGTATAAGAAAGTATGCAAGGCGAAAGCTTTAAACTATGCACACGTATAGTACCTGACATTCTGGATTAATTTGGTATAACTAATATACGTGACTGCAACCAACATGATTCTAGGCCTGCTGATAGGACCGACTTTTAAATACATGTAACTTCCATACCATCAGTTTGATTTCAACCAAATTTCGTAAGTATAATATATACCATAACAGATATGACTATGCATATTCTTAAGAGCCACCAGGGCTGCCAACTGTTAATAAATGATGTCTCTATTTTTTTCGTAATATCAAAATATCAGAAAGTATGCAATCCAACAGCTCTAAACATTGCATACATATAGTACCTGACATTCTAGATTAATTTGGAATAACATATATACGTCAGTGCTGCCAACATGATTCTTAGCCTGCTGATAGGTCCAATTTTAAAATACATGTAACTTATATACTAACAAATGTATATCATCCAAACTTGGCACAACAATAGATCATAATATTTCAGATTATTTCTGATTAACACATGTACGACATTGTTGCCAACATGATTTTACGCGCGCTCATAAATCCAATGTCTCACTGCATGTAACGTCCATGATATCCATTGGACATCGACGAAATTGTGTATTCTGTACCTTAAGAGATGGAACTAATAATATATATGCAGTCACCAGAGCTGCCAACTGTAGTGCTCTAATAGGCTACATTATGGCAGGTATATTTCGAATTAATTATAAATGTCGATATTACCAACTTAATTTCGTCATTATTCTAGATAGGTCCATATAGATTAAACATTGGCATGAATTTTAAATTTTAAGAAAAGTAGGCTCTTTAGTTCGTCACGGAACTTCCTGTTATTGGGTGCATTAGTGCAACCGCAATAAACTGGTGGATATTTTATCTTCCGCAGTTCTCTATATATTTTTGCAATTTCTTTTCACCTTTAAAGGATTATCGAAATAACTTCCAGGCGTTTAACCATTGGGATTATCAGGATCTCGGTTTATTTCTTATCTTCGACAACGAACTTATTTGGACCGTTTTGCGGATTTTGTGTCCTGTTTTACCGAGTTTTTGCTGAGGATTGCTGTGATAAGCGAATCTCATGTCGGAGTATCGGGTAAAATATCAATGTGTAAAGCTCGAAAATGGGATAATTTGTTTGAGCAAAGGAACATTTCAATGGCAATTATGTGGGATTATACGAAGACTTGGTTTATTGGATGTTGTTACATTGAATATATAATAATATATATAATAATAATAATATATATATATATATAATGTATCATTAAACTCCGGACCAATCCCTGTGGCTCTACAGCTCATGAAGAGCCTAGGCCTACCAAGTGATCACTGCCGAGCCATTTGGTCTGCAGGTTATGGAGACACGCGTGGTCAGCGCGTCGGGTCCTTTCGGCCGTTGAACTTGGTCTCCGTGACTGGGGCGTGCAGCCTCCCAATCAGACAGCTGCTAAATTGTCCCCAAGAGGCGGAGTGCACCCCGTTCCAGCACTCACGTCAGTTTGTAAAATCACTCACGTTGCCGGGAATCGAACCCGGGGCCTGCGGGTGCGAGGCAGGCGTACAACCCCAACACCACGAGCCGGCGTATCATAGAGATATAAATTATGTCATACGTACAGTATAGTGCTAACGTTCGAAGTTCTTTTCCCTGTCTTGTAAACTTTTGATTTAAGAGTGAATTTAAGGTTAAGCTTAATGTCCCTAAACAATAACGATTTTATAATTATAACCGGTCCTATCATAGATCGTGTACAACAATTATATATATTTCCAAGAGACACACACATCTTTCTATTAGAAGCAAATATGCTATTTATCAAAATTCATGTCGTTATTATTTTTGTCCTTTCTTCAAGTTGTGGTTCTTGCTTTGTGATGATCATCACCGTTTTCCTTATATTTACCATCTTTATAGGAATAATTAGGCTTGTCTTTTTTAATGTGGGAGCTAATCTTTTAGCTTCAAAATGAATCTCTCGCATTTCCACACTATTAATTATATAATTAAGCGTTATAAATTCATAACTATTCAGGGCAAACTAAAAAAATATTTGTATGGAAGGACTTCTTAATGCCACAATTTTCTCAGTGAGATTAATTTCGTAGCTAAAGGTAAGAATAATATAATCCATTTCAGGTCCGTATTGAATATGTTTACTAATAAAACTATCAGTGTTCTCCGTCTTTTCAATACAATATAAATAGACTATTAATATTGTATTGAAAAGACGGAGAATAATGATAGGTTTATTAGCTAAAGGTAAAACACCAATTTTAAATAATATGTTTAAACCCAAACTTAACATGCCTTAATTTTTGTTGGTATTAAGATATTAAGTCCAATTTCACGTATGACTTTCCCTTTCTTATCGTCGGCTTAGCATAAACATAAATCAACCAAGGATTGCAAATAATAACTTAGCAGGGTAGTAAAACTTATTTTCACTTTGCAAAATCACACTTTATTACTATCACTCACTTGCAAATAGGCTACTAGGAAAATGGCAACTGACTAGCGGTGTATTTAGGAGATGAGGACTCACTGACTCTCCTGTGGCTTATTGAACTGTTTACAATTTTGCTCATTCAGTAAAAGATTTGTTAACGTAAAATTACTTTAACACCACGGGGAAAAAAAATTCAAAACATTACCCTATAAATGAAAGCACTCAAGCATCGGCATGTAAACAACTCCAGTCGATCAAGTTCCCTCAAATCATGCATACCAGGTTAAGCCATCAACCATTGGCATCCACCTAGAAACAAAATCACAGCATCTGAGCTATCGCTTGACTCCATGGCACAGGGAAAAAGGAAGACTGCAAAGTGTAATTGTAGAAAATACGCCATTTATTTAAGAAAATAATTAATAACGTATCGTGACGCACAGTTAACTCGCATTTATACACAACAATTGTCAATGGACGCCAGAAACTGGTATTTCCATATTTTCGGCAGCAGAAATTATTTTAGAAATAGCCCACTGTGCACATTGTGTGAACTAATTGAAGTGCAAGTACTGGTTGGGAATATTTGAATACTACTTCGGAGGAGGAAGGTTGAGCCGTTGTGGTGAGTAATGTGAACGTTAAGAATAAATTGTGCCAGTTAAAATGTGGGACGCTAGAGTGGAGGCATTAACTGTTAGGCCATGGGTTCGATACGTGTGCGCTCTGTTGTGTGGTTCTTAAAGGGTTACCACGTTCTGTACATTATAACAGACCACACTATATGTACTATATTCTTTTCTCTTTTATGTACAGTTAAATCAATCATCTCCACCCAATCGGTATGGCCCTAAATATTGCTGTTAATTCTTCTGTGAGGCATTCAATAGTGAAGTATGATATATCGTTAGTCCAATCGTGGTACCTCGTAGGTCAAGTTTTGGCCAAATTGAGAATTGTTTATTATAATTTGTGTCAAAATAGCTGTACATTACTGGAATAACCTCCTAAGTCACGAAAATAAATATCTGAGCGAAATTTATTGTTGAAGAGGAAACTTGTAAGTCTGGTAGTTTGGTAGCACCGATATTTTGTTTAGTTCCCTCGTATGTCTTGCAGTTTCAATGGCAGATAAGTTTGACCATGACCACATTTTTGTTGATATTAGCCTATTTTACAATCTTATACTTAAGGTAAGTATTTTTAAGTTAAGAAAGTTTCTTTACTTTCCTGAAACTTTTTTGTTTTAACTTATGAGATACCACTTTTCGACTAACGATATGTATATGTGGGCTGTATATTCCACATAGGCATTATGGCTATTGTATAGCACATTAAATGCGAATTAATTAGTGTCCCATGAACGAACAAACACATCGCTACTTACTTGGTGCTTAGTTGCCCATTTCAATGAATTAATTGTGATGTCGTCGAACCACCCTTTCTTTTTCAAATGTAATCAGTCAGTGCATCTCCGTACAAGAAAGCATGCGAATCACAATATTCCACTGCAATGTGACATAAATGAAAGTTGAATGCTCGTACTTTAGATATAAATCAACACCCACTTTTTACGTATCCTCTTAATCGAGACGGTGAAAAACCCTGTTGATTCTTAGGAAGTAACACCCGTAGGTGGATGATTTTAACCTTTCTCCATGCCCAATTTCTTTCTTCGTGCTGTAGATCGATTAACACGTTCATCCAGAGAAACTGTTAATCAGAAATCAACGTCATATAAAACAGTATTTTTGTGTAATATGTTTTGACTGCACGATCACCACATCACTGAAGAGTAGAATCGAGCTGAGTTCCTCGTATTTGAGAAAAACTTGCATAGTAAGGAAATTGCTGAAATTGCACTAGTAACTTTTGAATAGTTGAATCTCCTAAACGCAAAGGAATTAGTCAGTTTTCCTTAATCTAATATAGCGAAATTAAGTGCTTTTCTGTCGGTCAACAAGATTGTTCAATATTGTATTGGATGATATTCTCCAAACCTGAAGCAAAATACATGAGGTTAAACAATTTTCTTGGATCACTTATTTCGATTATCAGATGTTTTTCCTTCAGGCTTTTAAACCTATGTGTACAAATAAGTGTGTAAAATACAGAGAGTAATCGTACATTTATCCGGAATTGTTAACGCTATGTAATTTTTGATATTGCAATGATAGTGGCTATTTACCTAGTACTAGATATAGAAATTCTCCTCTGAAGCAGCCTTTCTTCCACAGATCGGGGAACACTCAAACAAGGGGTACATTCGGAACCTCACCCAATTATTGCGGTAACTCGAAGCCCCAACTCTCAACTCATAGCAGTATGGTGCCATACATATGCAAAACATGCGGAGCAACATTTTCCCAGGAATATGATTTGAAAACACATACGTTACTTCATAATCCTCGAAGGCCACATTCATGTGAAGTATGCGCAAAGAATTTTAAACAGAAAGAGGACTTGACGAAACACATGGTGATCCATACTGGCATTAAGCCACATTCATGTAGGATATGTGGAGTGAATTTCATTCGGGAAGACTACTTAAAAAGCCACATGGTAAATCATACTGGTCCAAGGCCACATGCCTGTGATACATGTGGAGCAAAGTTTTCTGAGAGAGGCAATTTGAATAAACATAAATTAATCCACAGTGGTCAAAAGCCACATTCATGTAGTTTGTGCGCAGTAAACTTTACACGGAAAGACGACTTGAAAAAACATATGCAGATACATACTGGTCTTAAGCCTTATTTATGTAGTATTTGTGGAGCGAACTTTATTCGCAAAGATGACGTTAGAAAACACATGTTCATCCATAGTGGTGAAAAACCACACTTATGTGGCACATGTGGAGCAACCTTTGCTCTGAAAAGTAATTTGAATAAACACATGTCCATCCATAGTGGTCTTAAGCCATATTCCTGTGCTACATGCAAAAGAAAATTTGGTCACAAAGATAGTTTAAAGAGACACATCTTGACCCATTCATCTAAACCTACACTCATGTAGTATGTGCAAAGCGAATTTGAAATTATAGTGCTTCAAAAGCACTGCTATTGACCCATGAGAGTCAACAGCCAAATTCTTTTAAGAAGTGCGGAGAAAAATTTACTCTGTAAGGCAAAGTGAAATAAATACACGATCAGCCATAGTGGCATTAGGCCTAATCTAGTACATGCGGAACAACTTCTTGTGATAGGGTAGCTTGAACAGACACCTCCTAAATAGAGTTCTAAAGCCCTGAAGCCCCATTCATGTAGTACATGTGAGATCTACATAAATTAAATTATATTTTTTGAATAAACAACATGCGGGGAAAACTTTGCTACGAAAGGAAACCTAAAGACACAGGATGGTCCATCGTGGCTAATAGCCACACACAATTTCTTCATGCGCTTTTAACTCTTCTGAGAAATGATCTGTCCATATATGCTAATCCATATTAGTCTAGCGCCAAACTCGTGTGGTAAATACACAAAAAGTATAATTTGAATGTCGCAGGTTTCTTATTCGCCAAATGAAATATTTATTCCTGGAACAGAACCCTTATTCTCCAGAAACAGTGAAGGAATCTTGGGGCGCTGAGTATCCCTGGACCGAAACACAATTCTGATATATTAAATTATGTATTACCAATAACTGCAAGTTCAAATAAGTAAAATAAACCCTGTAGCACAGCATACTCCAACTATACTGTGTTGAAACAATAAAAAACAGAACAGATCCTGAACTTCAAAACTATTCTTACAAGAATATGAGCTCTTCATCCTTTGTGTCAATTTTCGTTCACATCCAGAAGGCTTATAAATCCATAGACAATCTCACTTTCAGAATCCTGCTGAATTGGGACTAGATAATAGGACGCTGAATCTTGTGAAGGCTACCTTGACAAATACAAAGTGAAAGGTAAAATTCAGAGAGGAACTATCAAGAAGCTTTGATATCAGAACATGTGTTAGGCAAGGAGATGGTTTGTCCCCTATTCTCTTCAACTGCATTATTGAGATAGTCATTCGCGAATGGACGAAAGCTCAACCAGACATTTCGGGGCTGAGAATTGGTTTCAAGAGGGAGAAACTAAATATGAATTGCCTGGCCTTTGCAGATATCTCACATTCCTTGCATCCAGTATGGAGGAAGCTACGCACCAACTCGCCTCCCTTAGTCAAATAGCAGCTAATTTAGGGTTGAGAATTGCCATTAACAAACGGAGTTTCAGAGACGAACCCTACTTAATTCCACACGGGATTACAATAATAAAGAACAATAACTCCTACAAATACCCCGGAGAATGTATATCCCCGAATGTAAGTGGGATCCAGCCATGAAAGCTAGGTGTACCATACTGGAGAGAGCTTATCATCTCTATAAGAATATTTACGAGTCCAAATCCCTTTCCTTCACCTTAAATTTAGACACAATATAACCGTTGACGCACTTCAGTACTGTATGCCTCAGAATGCATGATCGTGGTCAAATAGGGACAACTCAGGAATTTGGAATTGAAAGAACGAAAGATCTTGAGAAAGATCATGGATCCCATTATAGAGGCAAATCATCGCGCTTAACGATTATTTATAGAGCATAACATCAGCCATGAAAAAAAAGGAGACTTATTTTCTACGGTCACATAGTCAGAATGGACAACATGTGACTGACCTCGAGAATCTTGTTGAACATCATTTCTAAAGGGACAGGGGCAAATACCAAATGGATGAAACTTGTTCGAAATTACCTCGATTTTGTAGAAATTGATCCTAAGGATATATTCCTCTCTGTTAGGTAGTCAGCCCGAAGGCTGGTTGGATCCTCAAACAGTACCGCCGTTAGGTTATGTGAGTAGATACCCACAAAACCCAAGGCAGCGCTATATTGAGGCGTACTAGGCAAGAAGAGGAGTGAGGTAGTTTGCCATTGCTTTCCTCACTGAGTCAGAAGGGTAGTACTAACCCTATGAGTAGAACCTTTCACAGCAATCACAGGCACTGACTGTGCCCCGAATGTCATTACTAAGCTCCACCCATACCTCAGTAGCTTCCATATATTCACAGCCATGACTGAGACTGAGACATCGGTGAAAAGCCACCTTTTACTCTAGCCTGTGCCAACAGACAAATGCAAGTGTACTGCATTCATCAAGAGATGGCAAACAGGCCTCAAGGATATATTCAACAGGGACAAATTGTGAATGATGATCAGAGCATCCGACACTCTCCAGTCATTGACAGCTAAAACATTAGGTCCTGCAGTGGGAGTGAAGTAGATTCAGGAAAGGAAAGCAACCCATAATGGAAGGGTGAAGGAAAACTGGGCTAAGAAGAAAGATTACCAGAGTTAGGAACCACGTGGTCCAAGGGGCCTCAACGAACCAAGAAGAAGAAAACAAAATATTAGACACATTTCAATGTTTTTGTAGCCATTCATTCATTGGTCATCGTAATAATACTCAACCATTTCCACTTGTCACATTCACGACTAAAACACCAAGCTATGGTGTTTACACTAATGTTTCGCATTCTGAGCACACCGCAGTGGTCTTGGAGTACTTGCATCGAGGGCTTTAGATAGCTGTCACGGCTGAGCCGTTCTTTTAAAGTATTATTAATAATATATTGCGACATCCTATTTTCTGTATTTAATGCAATTGTAAGCATGTATGTTGCTTTACGTTTCATTTCCCACCCGGGTAGTGAATTTTAGAACAAAAACAACCACTTTCGGACATGCATATTGTGCCCGCTGGCCGAAGGTTTCGAGGAGCCACCGATTTCAAATGACCCTTCCGAGACCCTCTTCCAGTTAACACACAAGTATGGGGGACGATACATTCATAGGCTGTTGTAGCACAAAAGTCTGCACTCGGGGGTGTCGGGAATTAGTGAGGTTCGATCTTTAACCAGCTCAGAGGAATGCATCGATAACAAAACTAAACAAGAAAGAGAGGTCAGTCTTAGGTTAAAATCACAAATAAATTTTATTCAGAATAGATCCCTAGCATAGCATGAGAGTTGCAAACGGCTAGTCCGATACTATTCTGCCCTGAAAGAAATATAAAAAAGTCCTAAACAAGATCTAAATTGCTCTCATGGTCCTAATACAAAATTCGACAAAATGAACAAGCTAAGAGAATGGCACGTAAGATCGGCCCTAAGCAATTACATCGAAATAACTTACGGGTGGATCAAACATCAAAAGAATTTACAGCAAAGCAAGATATTTACTTGTTTACAAATGCTAGAACATTTACATTTAGAAGCAAGGGGAAAATTTGTCCTATGCTATGATGGTGCCATCTCGAACATTTATCTTTAAAGTTAAGTTTTAGCTAGTCCTAAATATCATTAATTAATAAACGAGATGCGTTTATTACTAAGAAAATCAAGCTATGTGCACAATGTTGCTGAATAAAAAAATTATGCTAATACAACACAAATGCATACAATAATTCAGCACTCCTATGGTTGTGCAATTGGCACTACCTACGTACTAGATTTGTTACTGTTTGTAACAAACGGTTATAGTGTCAAAGTGTTAAGAAAATAGAAAATATAGGAAAGCCTGCAAATGCGATATTAATTAAGCAATTACATCGACTCATATTGCTACTAATCTGATGTGTGTGCTTGAGTTATCACTTCACCAATTAGTGGTCGACTAATCATGTGAAAATGTATCAAAATGTATCTACAATAGCTTAACAGTATCTAAGTGTTAACATTTGGTCCAGAAAAATAGTTTATTTTTAATGTTTATGAATTTTAATTAGGTTCAGGGGGAATTTATAAGATTTGTTAGTTTTCAAAACCCTATTTTTGATTATTATTAGAGTTTCACACAATTATTTATTCCTGCCAGTATTGTTGTTCAGTTTATGGACCTTTAAAAGCGTTCAGTGTATTCAGGTAACGTTTGTATCCTACTTAAGCAAATAATTCAATAGTTTACGAGACACCCTGTGTCTTCACCAATATTTCATAGCACTTATTAGACATCCTATGTCTTCACCAATTATTTTACTCTTATTTCGGATCCATTGATCCAGGCGCCTTCGCTTTTTGGTACGACTTTAATTAGTTCATTACCACCGATATAATCACAATAACAATGTCGGAGGTATTCATCCACCGTCACGACTCATATAATATTCTTAATTTACAAAGTGTGGAATCCTAATTGATACACGTTTGAGTTTCTGGTAATAAAATTCATGTGTGCAAAAACACATCCTGACAACGCTTTAAATAAACATATATGTTCCTGATACAAGCTGTGTGTGAGCATTTATAAAATTGCCTCTTCCCTGAATAAAATCGAACCTGCGTTCATTTGGTTACAAAAGACAATTTCATTCATTGGCTGTGTGGCTTCTCTTAAAGAAATAAACCTGTTTTCAAGTATTGATCTGGCCAATAAATGTGAGTAACGGAACTCTGCATTCCACTTGTAATAATGTCAAGAATCTCACAGCCTTCTAAAACAAAATATTAATCCACTGCCTAGAATCGAGTGTGCTGGGTAGTGAACTTGGCTCGTAACCTTGGCCTTGATTTAACATTGTCAAACTAGTTTATTTGTCATCAGCCTGACAAAATAAAAGTTGATAATACTCGTTTTAAATGATACGAATGAGCATCGAAAATCCAGCCTTCCTGGCTTCTATAAATGTTTAATAAACTATTAATTTCCACACGCGTCTTATAATTAGATACCTGCATTGTGCACTAAATAAATGAAACCAAAATAAACTAGTCTACTGTTTTCCACTCTTACAATACGCTATAAATATTTGATCTGACTTACAGATTCAGCGTCACTTGGTTCGAGTCCCGCCATGAGATGTTGTATGCGGTCTCGTGTATGGCTTTAGGTTACCATTTCATTGTGTTTGGACATCCTCCGTCGCCAATTTCCCACGCATGATTTAGCAATCACATGCCATCGCGTGGTTGGAGTTGTATCTGAATATCTGCTGGTTTATCATTATTGCGATGTTAGCGTTGGTAAAAATGTAGCACATAATTAAATAAAACTGTCGCGCACTGCAGCTAATATGCGGTAAAAATCGCCCATTTTCACTCCGCCACTGGCTCTAGCCTCTGTCGCTTTTGCGACACTCACTCATGACTTGCACTGATATTTACACAAGAAAAGTTTAAAAAAAAAAAATCAAAATCACTGCCCATCCGGCAAATAAAAGTTGTACTTGTTGATATTGTGCAGTTACACAGTTAATTAAATCCACAGTTTATAGAACACTGAAACATGTGTGTGTGCGTGAGAATGAGACCATGCGGTAGCAAAGATTTCTTCGCACAAGTCCTTCATTTCACCTCGGATAATAATATAATATCTCACAGTTCTCATAGTGGTGAATGTCTTCAAACTTTCAATTATTACACAATGCCATGATGGCTATCCATAAGAAAGTTATTCGTAGATTTTTCCTGCCACATGGTTTCCTTTCACTTGTGCTCCATCATGCACATGTTGTCTCTTCCACAGACGAATAGGAACTGGTGTTACCAAATATGGCGTGCTCTCAGTACATGAGCTGGCCGCGTAAATTGATAGTTTCTTCGATTTACGAAGTATGCTGTACTACAAATATGCAGAATTACTTAGTTATAATTATAGTAGATTTTTGGAATGTGAAAAATAAGTTAAAATTTAGTCATAAGCGATATTGCTTCAGCTTCTTCCCGCCGCTCGCAGGGTATGTTCAGTTACATTTCAGCATAAGTTTTAGTCTCTGTTGTCTGAGCAAACATGCGTCAACGGGCGCAATATAGCACTGGGGTTCACTCAGCCTACACCAGAAATGAGTACCGAGTAATTCCTGGGAGCAAAGACGGCCGGACATGACGCTGACAACTCCATCCCATCTAGTGTCGTGTCACAAGGAATGGAAGCTTCTACCTTCGTCCACTCCCAGGGCCTCCATGGCCTGTATGGAGTTGGCTTTGCTTAGCATAGGCCATACGGAAATAATAACAGTAACAAGTACTTCTGTGAAGAACTATGCAGCCTATTTTCGTATATCCTATTTAAGATAATTGCCTCTATCAACATTAAAAATTTCAGTTTGATTGCTGTGATAGATTCGTAGATATTGAGAACCGTCTTAAGATTTCGGATGGTCGCCATGTTGGATTTTAATATGTATGTATGTATAGCTTAAAATATTATTGTGTAGGTGTAGTATTAAAACTTAATTCGCATGATTAGGATACAAGAAATAAAAACCAGTTTTTAAAACAGCGCACAGCTGCAATCTTTTGGTTATGATAACAGTTGAAGTAATTTAGATGCCAGTGGATTAAAAAGTGCATAAGCATTTACCGTTACCACGTTTCACTGCGCTCGGTTGATTAAATCGCGAGAAACGTCCACTCGGATATTTATATTTCGCAACGCCGCCATGTTGTATTTGTGCTCACCAGGTTATTGAAAGTCCCATAGGCGAACTTATCTTCATGGCCACTATCAACATAAAATAATTTAGTTTGATTTCTGTCATGGATTAATAGATATTGAGAACCGTATAAATATTTGGGATGGTCACCATGTTGGATTTTTATAGAAGTAGGTCATAGAGTAATGTACTATTAGATGATTATTATTGCGTAGGTTCATAATTCAAAAACGTTCACATCGATCACATGATTAATACGCAAAAAATAAAAACTTAATATTAAAATTTCGCACATCCGTCGTCATGAGGTTATGTAAACAATTGAACTTCATTAGATACTAGGGCATTGCAATGTGTATAAATATTTAATGTACCATATTTCATTGCGCTTAGATAGTTAAATCGCGAGAAATGTCTATTAAAATGTTTAAAATTTTCTTGGCCGCCATGTTAGTTTTGTACTTAACAGATTTTTGAAAGTTACATAGATGAACTTGCAGTATTGTCCTTTATCACCGTACAAAATGTCAGGGAGATATCTTTAATATTTTCAGATATATTGATTGTCGGTGAAATATTTCGCACAGTCGCCATCTTGAGGTTATGTAAACAATTGAACTACATGAGATGCTAGTGCATTACAATGTTTTTTTTTTCATTTTCTGTACGTAGTTAAACTGCGTTTAAATGGTTAAATCGTGAGAAAAAACTATATGAAAGTTTCAAATTCGCTTGGACACCATGTTCGTCTTGTAGTTCACAGGTTTTCAAGAGTCTCATAAAAGTGCACGGTTTGGGGTCGGCCAAAATGGTGCTATGACCTTACTGAATTTCATTGAAATCACTCCAACCGTTTAGAAGTTATTATGGGAACACACTCACGGACAAAAGGTGATCTCATAAACCTATTTTTTTCTTAAATGAAAATAGATTAAAAATGGTAACAATATCAAGATATTTTCTCGGCACAGGTATATCGGCTTAGTGCCCAAGCAGCGAAAGCAGGACTCCAGATCTCCTATGAGAAGATGGAGTTCATAACCAATATTTGACCGGCACCCAAACAACTTTTAGGGGAACAAGGAAACCTAAAGCGAGTGGCAAAGTTTAAAATCTTGGGAGAAATTATAACACCCAATGTATCAGATAAAGGAGCCTTTGGATCACGCATGAGAAAAATTGAAACGGCTTACTATTCAACCAGCGATCAATATCCTTCAACGCAAAGCTAAGTCATTAGGGTCTACTGCACTGTCATCCGTCCGGAGGTCTTGACCGCTTTTGAATGCCTCACGATGAACAAAAGAGGCTTGGTGGAAAAACTGGACGACAAAGAAAGGATAATAATTTTGAGGTTGATCTTGGGTCCGGTCAAAGATAATAATATAGAAGTTGGCATAACTATGAGCTGTATACTCGCGTGGAAAAGATAATAGATACCTTTCGGAAAAGAGGGAGTAAATGTTATGGACATGTGAAGCCAATGAGCTCAGCAAGACCACATCAGTACATACATTCAGGGGTGGAAAACCAAATGGGCGCGAGGAGTGAGACAGTTAGAATGTCATGGTCCATAGAAGGCTGATTCGAAATGAATTAATTAATTTTTAGATATTATTCCCCATTTTACGGGATCTGAGACTAGGTTAGAAGAACCCTTTCAAGGGGACTGATGGTGGGATTTGAACCTTTGGCCATGCATTTTAACGCGGGTATCCGTTAAGGTCAATCATGAAAGTAATATCTATAATAGTGATCCACTTTGCTTCGTCCATCACTGCTCATTTTGCTTACTGAGTAGCAAAAGTCTCCTACTTCCACTGGGGAAAGTGGTAATACAGGACGGAGTTGTAAAATGGGACACGCCAGTTACAGCTATTCTATTAGCGCGAACATATTCCAGTGGCGCCATTTTGTTTTTAATGTTAGGCAGCCTCGTCAGAGATTATAGCGCACCAGTCGCTTGAGAGCTGTTGTTTTGAGAGGAGGGTTTATATTTTCAAATAGGTTAAAAGTATTTTCAGACGGATATTACAGCTTGTGTTCTTCAGTGGTTAGGTAAGGCACAGTTATTCCATTTCTGCTATTGTACAGTGGATAGTAGGAACTTTATAGTTATTTGTTTCGCCCGGGGAATAAATGTTCATTGGGATATTTCAAGGTTAAATACTCCTGGCTATTGGTGGCAATATGGGACAGACAAGTCCTATATTAAAACCACAATGGTTATGTGTGCAAGTCTCGACCGCTCGCTAGCTTGAGATGGCAAGGACAATGTTCGGGTCTTCACCGAAAGGAATCCGTAAAACGTGGAATGAGAAGGACATGAAAGCTGCAGTTACAGTCGTGAGAAGAAGATATTTCGGAGTACGACAAGCTGCTATTCTTTACAATCTTCCAAGATCTACATTGCATCGTTTGACATTAAAGACTGAATCTCTAACAGAAATTGTAACTTCTAGTAAACTAGGACGAAAGTCTATTTTGTCTCCTGAGTAAGACAACGACCTGGTGCAATATTTATTGCCGATGGAGAAAACATTTTACGGCTTGACAAGAAATGATATAGGACGTTAGTTATTGTGGTTTCAAGGGGTGGCGCTACGAGGTCATCAGCCCCTGATGATGTAAGAAGAATAGCTTTCCAATTATCCGTAAACAAGAGAATCAATCAAGCATTTTCAAACAGAATGGCTGGCCATGCATGGTTCGACCACTTCATGAACCGCTACAAAGAGGTGATCTCCATAAGGAACCCTACCGGTACCAACTTTATTCGAGTTGTTGGCTTCATCAGAGAGATAGTTGACTGTTCTATGACATTCTTGAAATGCTATATGATATGTTTGGTTATCTGGCTGATAGAATTTTTAATGTGGATGAGACAGGACCAAGTGTTGTTCAGAGCAAAATACCTAAAAATATAGTCCTAAAGGGGAAACGCGGAGAAAGGTGCCCATGTGCCAATAGCTTCAATGAGCGCTGGTGGCACTTTCATTCCACCTGTGCAAATATTCCCACGTGTGATTTGGAGCGATCGGCTAAAGAGAGGTGCTCTACCTGTAGCAATTGGCTTGTCACCCTTCTGGTTGGGAGCAAACTGAACTCTTCACTCAGTGGTTTCATCACTTTTGAAAAAAAACCAACCTTCCGCAGAATTACCTGTACATTAAATTCTTGATGGGTTTTCTCCCATACACGTAACCTAGAGGTCATAACAAGGGCGAGAGATAATCGTGTGTCAATTACGAGTTGGCCACCTCATTCAAGTCACAAGTTGCAACATCTGGACGGAACATTTATGGGTCCCCTGAAGAGTTATTAAAGTGAATTTGTCCGAATTAAACAGCGTGAAATTCAGCGTCCATTGACACCATATGACATTGCTGAATTGTTTGGCAAAGCGTACCTGAAAACTCAGACCGGTGACATTGCTGTCAACGGATTCAAAGTCACAGGGATTTATCCTCTGGACAGAAGTGTTTTCACAGAATCGTATTTCATTGATTGCAAGGGCAAGGAAGAGGAGGAAGTAGCAGTGACTCAATCAGATGGTGATCTTAATCATAATCACCATCAAACGTCTGTTCAACCAAGAATTGATCACAGTGGACATAGCAATTATGTTAGTCCTGAGGATATTGCACCTGTTCGCATTCTGAAGAAAAGGGACGACAAGCTTCAGTAGCTATAGTGATCACAGATTCACCTTACAAGACTGTACTTAAAAATTCTCGAGAAAAAAAAAGAATCCCAAAGATGCCGATCAAAATGCAAGACCTAACACATCAGGAAACCAGATAATTTCGTACAACTCCTCTAGTGCTTCAAACAGGCAAACTCAACTCAAATGGAAACTTGGTTACATTGGAGAGCAAGACAAAATGTTTACCTAAGCTTCAACAACAATATCTGTGTGCAGAAAGACGACTTCCATTTAGAGATGAATCTTCTGATTCGTAAGACATTGACGTGTCCATATTATCCGGGGAATCAGAATTATCCCTGCTTCCTGAATTCTCATCACCAGCGGAGGATAAGGCAGAATGCATCTTCTGTAGGAAGACGTTTAAAGACTTGAAAGCGGGAGAAACGTGGGTTAGATGCACTCTTTGTAGCAGATAGGTTCATGTGGATTGCTCGGTATGTGAGCAAACTGTTTTTATTTGTGATTTATGCACATAGACATTTAGTTTCTTTAATGAATTGACACTTCTTGTTATGCAGTTATGACTTAAAAATGTTTTTTACCCGTTTCCCAGATGTTACGTTGGCCCAGCAATCACATCGTGATGTCAAAGAAACGATACAGCTCGATATAAAAGAAACATGTGTAGAGAAAAAGCTAGCTAGAATCAAAATGCTCGGGCTGGCAAAAGATCTAGTATCTCGGGGTCGTTTAACGGAATAGGTGAGAAAGGTTAACTCGGACATATATTTCCAAAATAAAATAGGATCGTATTACTCATTCAGGGAGAAGCTCAGATCTACAGGAATAATTTAAAAATTCCTAAAATAAATGTCGTCTTCTATTTTAAGAGCAGACGAACACAAATAGCTAAAATCACTGCTACGATTTCGTGGTTTAATAATAGGTTGGGATCGTCCTATATTTATGTCCGGGGTTATTCATAAATATTGAAAGTAAAGCTCAATAGTTCGATGAATAGCGGAATTAAACTTGCACAGTAAAAAAGAATCACTTCACTTCCACTATTCAGCTTCGAATAAAAACTTTAATGTTTAAACTATACATTTTCCTCCCCAGTTACTAATCTAACTGACGAGAGTATTCATCTTACACACACATATTATTCAAGTATTAGAATACGTAGACTGGTAATCAATTATAAATCACCTTAAAAAATTCGAAGAATGATGCAATGAAAAGAAAATATGTATAAATGTTTCACTTATTCGTGTTGGAAGACTATCTTAAGTTCATCTCCTTTGTAATACTGTTCTGAGATAAATCAGTGTACCAGATATCAATGATCTAATTCATTTGACTTCCTTAATTGCAGCAGGGTTTTATTCATAATCGTCTATCTGAAAAATAAATGCCATTAACTTCCTATTATTGTTTATTCAATGAATAATTATCATCATCAGAAAAGTATGTAATTAATATTGCGATGTTAAATTCATTGATTAATTTATATCAGATCACCTGTGATTTTCGTTAATTATTCAGATTAAAATAATCAAACTAATCTGAATTCTGACTTTTGTTTCAATATTTCTAGAAGATTATGTAACCTGCATTCGTACATCAGCACTTCCATTTAACCATAAACAATTATAAGTATCAGTAGCTCGCATATTATTATTCACCATAATAGGATTGTGTTAACACGCACACATCCTCAAATATTCATAATAACTATCATTAGTAGTGAAGTCCCTTAATAACCGACAGTAGTGGCTACGCTGGCTAACCGGCAGCATTAGGTCATGGGGCCAAGCTCTCTGCTGACTCGGTAGACGCGTGGGTTTGAGCCCCACCGTCGGCCGTCCTTGAAATGGTTTTCCGTGGTTTCCCATTTTCAACACCAGGCAAATGCTGGGACGGTACCTTCTGACAGGCCACGGCCGCTTCCTTCCACATCCTTGCCCAGTTTCATTCACCATCATTCATTTCATCTCTCATTAACTCCGCTCATAAGGTTGGCGTCAGGAAGGGCATCCGGCCGTAAAAACCATCGCCACAAAGACTTCCATCGCATCTCATCCCCGACCCCTTTGGAAAACGGGAATAATAAGGGGTAGATATACATACAGTAGTGAAGTCCCTTAATCATTCATTTAATCATTGTAATAAATTGGATTTGTCACCTGACTCACATCCTACTATTGGTACTCTAAGACCACCTTAAATAAAGTGTCTACAACATTATTACTAGCTGTGCTATACTTCATTGTGCTGTTCCAAGAAGTTCTGAATACTATCACACAATTCTCAATAATCTATCAACTTCAATCATCTGAACCCATCTAAACTGATCCATTCAAGATTCATAATAATTTGAAAATCACTGTAGGTTTACCGAATAATCTTGACAATCAAAATTTAGCAATAAATTGTCATATTATCTGCAATTATAACAAATTAATTATTCCATAATAATTCATCGTAAGTTTAAATATGTTCCACTTGCCTCAATTAGTCAAAGTCGTTAACTAGCAGTGTGAGATATTCGATCATCAATTGACAATCGCATCAATTATTTAACTGCTAGGTTGGTGGGGAATGTAAACAAACATGAATGAAGGTGGAACTGTAGAACTCTGTCATTACACTTTTTTAGGTTTACCCTGGGCGTGGTTTGATTGATGAGCTAGGTGTGAATGGGATTGTGAGGGGAATGAACTGGGTGTTGAATGTACTCAATGGTAAACAAGCATGAATGAATCTGGAGTTGTATTTCCTGTAAACGGGTGAAATAAAACAAGATGGTGTACACCAGATCTGATTTATTAATCCATGAATTATATGTGGCATTGAAACCTAGCCACTTAACAAAAAGTTTATCGCCACGTTTTTGTACAATTTTTCAACAAGATAATGCTTGGGATATTGTGTCTTTTGCAGTTCCTCAATGTAGAATCCACCTTTGATTGGCTGCTTGCTGAGGTCATCAAGTAAATAGACAACTGGATTAGTAAGTTTCATCTTGTGAATGCGAAATATCTCTGTGCTCCAGTTTGGTGTGTATACTTTGGCAAAGATTGTTTTATGTTTACTGATACGCACATAATCACCAATATGTAATCGATGGCGACGCGGATTTACTGTTTTGATTTTGTGATGAATGTGATCCAATTGTGTAATGTTCTTGGTTACAAGGCGTGGTTTCATTCTGATGGTTCTATGTTTGGTTTTGTTGTAACGTGTCACTAGGTCGCTTACAAGTTCCAGTCAGCGATAGGATCCTCTTGCTGTAAATTGTTCCCACATGTGTGTCTTGAGTGTGCGGTTGAAACGTTCTACAACACTTGCATTTAGATTGATGTATGGGGAATAGTGATGTATGTCAAGTGATTTGAGATAAGCGAAAAAAGTCTTGTTAAAAAATTCTTTGCCTTGATCAGTTTGAAGCAAACGAGGTTGTCGTTTAGAGCGCAGAATGATGTTCTTGAATGCAGCGGTGGCCAGACTTGCAGATTTATTCCGCACAGGTTCAACAAAGGCCATTTTGGAATAAACATCGATGACGGTGAGCAGATAGTTGACCCCGTTGTTAGCTTTTGCATAGGGAATCATTTCAACCAAATCAGCTTGCCAAAGATCGTCATCACCACAAGTGATGACATGACGACGATGGTAGAGACGACGAGCCGGTCCATGCAACTCGTGAGCAAAACCTGCCTTAACAGGCGAGGGTGTATGAACACGTTGACTCATTAGACAATAATGCCAGCATGACGAAGCTCCTCCTCTATTTCTAAAACTTCTGCCTCGTATCCGGTATGACCGGCCTGTTCCGATGCACGCAACAGTTGCAGACGTTTAACCATCTTATTGGAATTGTTCCAATAGGCGAAATCGATGAATGGTTTCAAAGTATTATATGTGATTCCGGACGCTGAATTTGCACGGTGAACACTTGCATAGGTGGGAAACAATTTTGATATGATGGTCTTATATTTGAAACCCGTATTAGCATTTATTGCTTCAGAACGTTTATAATTGCGTCTAAAACCATTTGGAGCCATCAAGATGTTTTTATACTTTTCAAGATCATCTTTATCATAGTCCTCGTTAGAAGGTGTAGGTGAAAATTAAAGTTCTAGAAGACCCGGTGTCAATTTGTAACGAACTGTTTTAACAATCAAAACATTGTCACTTATCTTGATTGGTGAATCGCCAATTCGAAATCTATTGTTTTCATAGCGAACGCCATAGGTAGTACCAGTTTTCTTAGTAAAAAGATCTTCAAGGAAGGGCGTAACCAACGCACCATAATTTTGCAGTAAAATGGATTTTAAACGCACATATTGTTCGGGTGTATTCAATATTTCCTTAAGAGTAGGCTGCTTTTCTTTGTGTCTAGTGGGTGTGTCAGCAATTATTGATGTTTCCAAAACCTGGTGCAGCGGTGATTCTTTGGAGCTAGAAGATGGAAGCAATGGAGAAAAAAGCATCCTCAGGTTCTTCATAATCTTGTTCCTCCTCTTCCTCTTCAATTGTTTGTGTTTCTTTTGAGTGTGTACTGGGCTTCGATGTTCCTTTCAACACAGCTTCCAGAGGTGACTTCAAATGTTTTTCGACAAACAGTTCACTATCGGCATGTGCACGTTTTAGATAGCGAAACTTTTGACGAATGCTATTTCACGCACGGGTAATGTTCTTTTATAATTGACTCCCTGTTGTTGCCATGCTATCTGAACAAATGACGTTCACAAAAGCAATGCAGCTACTTAAATACAAATGAAATGATCAAACCCCATGCGGTAGCGTCCGTTGTTGATGTTGCTTTGCTTATCGATAAAAAGACAACTGTGGTGATGAGCGTTCCAACACGTGGCGCACAACTGTGTAAAGGCTTGAAAGGTCATGTCTGGGTTCACGTGATCATCGTAGATGTGATGCATGTTGCGCTCATCCTGTCGGAAGAGAACAATCACGTTGGCATTGTCACGAATTAACTGTTTTGGTATGCGCGAATAGGTTTGAGCGAGATAAAAACAGTCGATATATTTATGACGCCCCGTGCTTAAGTAAGCCTGAATGATGGTCTGTTGTTCTGTGGCCACATCGTCAAAAATCATGAGCGAATTGGGGCGAACATTGTCTGGAGAAATGACGTCTTCGTGCATTGCCCTTCACAGTCATGGAAAGCTACGATGAAGTCACCACCCCCCTCCAAGGGGGGGGGGGGCAACAGACCTTAAAAGTGAACATCGGTCGCACAGTACAGATGAGGATTCGAGGCTTATCATCTATCGCTCCCTGGTGAGTGAAGCTATTACCGCCTATTCCAAGGCTCACGCTGTACAAAGAATATCACCACATCTGGATTCCTATCTACCAGATGAATTCATATCTACGTTTGGCTACTATGACAGGGCATACAAACACTGTTGCAATCAAAAGAAAAACGAGGATGATGTCACCAAAGCCTCATGTCGTCATGTTGGAGAGTGGGCAGATCCCCTAAACTGTAAATGTGATCGTTGCTCAATAAGTCGAGACGCCGATGCGGTATTTGAGATTTATCGCACCATGGTGAGCGTAGCTATTCAAGCCTACCATAAAGCAGAATTTCTTCGTGAAATGCCGCAGCATCTGATCCCATATTTACCAGCTGGATTTCTATCCACATGCGGTGCACATGACATTGATCTCAACTGGGATAAGCTACCATTACATCTCTGTATGTCAGCGAATGTTGCAGCCTGCCGCACCTGTCGTAGGCATTTCATGCATCGAGGAGAATCTCGCACCGATTGGGATGGACCAAATCCTATGATAAAAATTGTAAACGATGTACTGATAACTTTATGAATAAAAACTGTGTGTAATTGATTCTTTGAGTATTTTATTTTCCTGCACCTAGTCAATCGGTTAGTTGTTAAGAAGCAGTGGTAGTGGAAGATGTGTGATATCTGTCGCCATGCCGAGAACATTTATTGTTGATGTGCAGGGTTTCAAGGTGAACGGAAATAAGTTTGTATTTAAATAAGTTGGAATGATTGACTGTACAACCATGTAGGAACCAAGAGTAACCAGTTTTGTCTTTGAACCACCGTGTCCATTGCATTTGCAGTCGGATGAGGACATAAGGCAATCAGAGTGGTTGCAACGCAATTTGGGACTAGTTTGGAAAGAAGGTGACATTCCTTACCATCATCTACCACTTGTAATGAAAGCTCACTTGTTTGGCGCTGACCTTGTCTGTGTAAAGGGAAGCGAAAAAAAGGGAATGGTTGCGTCAGTATGATAATTCAACATGTCAACTGGTTGTCCTTCATGAACTGGAATGTCCTGCACTGTACAACTTGTTCGGACCTGATGACCCTCTACAAAATAAAGCGCTTCAAAACGTTTGGAAGCTTTTTGATTGGCTAGCTCGCAAAACTTGCATGTTGAGTGTAAAGCGCTGTAACGTCGGCCACAGTGTGAGACATACCGGTGATCAGTGTGGACGTGTAGTATTATGGCTGCAATTGAAGGTTTGGACGCCAACCCCTCGGAGCGAGCTATTGTCATGTTTTTAGCCTGAAAAAAGAAGCTTGATAGTTTCATTGACGAGGAATTGAATGCTTTGCCCAAGGCGTTCCTCTTTTATGTTGCTTCAAACGCGGTGAAAAATATTTGGCCCAATGTACCTAGTAAATGAGCCAGTGACCCTGGTCCGCGCGAACTACAACCATGCACTGACTTTAGTCATCACCAGCAAGTGTCTATTACTAAAATGCCGTCAATAAGACAGTGTGGAACATGTCAACTCATCAAATTGTACCACGGACATGCAAATATAAAATCATGTAAAGACTTTGTTTCATCATTTCATGGTTGCGATGAAGAAGAGGCAGCAGCAGCAGCAGTATCACCAGCACCAGAAAGTAAGACAACGCTCGAAAAAGATATATCAGATCTTTGCTGGTCATGGTCTAGTTAACAAGACTATTGATGCACTTCCCATTGAACTGCATATTCCTGGCTATCAATTTTGTGGACCTGGAACTAAACTAGACCAGCGTCTAGCACGAGGGGATTCTGAAATCAACGCACTGGATGCTGCGTGTAGGGATCATGGCATTGCTTACAATGAAAAAAATGCTGAAGTACGTCGAGTTGCAGACCACATTTTTCCAAGAAAGGCCATGCAGCGTGTAACGTCATCTACTGCTTCTATTGGTGAGAAGATTGCAGCCTTGATCGTGGCAGGAGCTATGAAGTCGAAGCTAACGATAGGTGGTGGTGGATTTGTGAGGAAAAGGACAAAGAAATAAACATGAATCAAATATTGTTAATTATTTATTATTGAGGTCAGTCCACCAGACCATAGAATTCACAAAAGTGTTCACAGTTTTCTTCTTGTAAAAAAAACATACAATTTTAATTTAAAAATGTTTGAAAAAATGAAAGTGTTTTCTTATTTACTAGGTGTGGAAATGTCCAAAAGGCAAGCTATTTGCACCATCCCACAGACATTTATTGTCATATGTTGAAAGCGATGTTTCATTTTGATTCACTGTAAAGACATTATGGTTCTTTGAAAGGATGCGTGTTTGCTGGCACAAGCGAGAGGTGTTTGCGTAGAGTACACATCGATATTCCTCAACATTGAGGAATTGCGTGACGCTACGAAGAACACCCTTCGCTTTGCATTGATCTTTATTCTTTTGTGTTGAAAATGCGTACATTTTTGACGCCAAACCTACAAATTCGGTCATTACATCGACAGCATATTCATCCTTAAATAGACCAATATGTTTTTATGCATGGGTATTATGTCAAACATATTGTTTGCATCATAGTTTGAGGTATCAAAATAGCTTGGATGTTGTCTCATCACAGAGTAAACATCTGTCTAGTTGGTTTGATAAATAAGACACTCTGTATACATATACAGTAATTTTACATCACCAAACTTTTTTTGGCGAACTCATAATGAAATTGATACATTACAAATTTAGAAAAGTCAAGTATTACAATTCTCAAGTAAATTGGTTTGTTATACATGATTTCGGTCTTTGTCAATTAAATGGTTACTAAATCAGTTTCAATGACTCGTACAAAATGGAAATTGGGTATTGCAATATGTTTTCGTGCACCATATCGACCGTCCCAGTGGTTCACCAAATGGATAGTTCTATGTTTCCTAATATTCTCCATGGATTTACCATAACATGCATTGCTCATAAATTTATAAAAAATTGACTCGAATATAGTATTGGCGTGCTGGTGATGATGAGTATTCAATTGCATGTATGGTTGTAAGGGGTGAACTTTTACCCAAATATCAACCTCACCTGCACGTGGTGCATCCTGCTCTAGACTGACGAGGCTCTGACGATCGAGTGGCTCCCGGGATAAGGAGTCCACCTCTATAAAGTCAATGGCTCTCAAGGGAGGTGTATGAACTAATGGAGGATGGGACACTCTCTTGCCCATGGGGTGGGAAACCTCCCCTAAAGGCGGATGAACAACTTGTGGTCAACGGCATAGAAAGTTCTCAACGGCGGACCGGGCGTAGAGCAATCATATACAGCTCCAATGGCCGGGAAGGCGGAAGAAGGCTGCAGCGGACCTGAATCTTCCAGTCGTCGTAGTTCTCTATGCCACTGGATATCTGTATCAAGTCCGTCAAGAAAATGTGATTGTTGATGTGCAGCAATATTCCCACGTTGAAAGATATCACGTACAGGCGTCTTCCGAATAACTGTAACGTTAATCATATCAAGTCTTGCGGCGATCGGGGAGTTGTGACGGGAGGAGGATAGTGTAATCTGGGAGCTCCTAGTGACAAACCGGCTCGTAGGTGACAAATGTGTGATCTCCGTCTTGCTTGAGGATTATGGCTGTTGAGCAACTCGTGTGCTGCATTTGTGACTGAGCAGGCCTATTCAGGACCCACTCTGCTCACCCCACAGGGGGAGGGGGCTAGAAAAGGTGCCCTAAACATAGTCAGCCATTAAATAACCAGACTGGGCAACCGCACTCAGAGGGTACACCATAAGCGGTCGAAACAATTGAAGATGAACTTTGGAACATGGAACATCCGTACCCTAATGGATGATTCCGATCAACGCCCGGAAAGACGAACTGCAATTATTTCTCGCGAGTTAAGACGATTTAATATAGATATTGTAGCACTCAGTGAAACCAGACGTGCTGGAGAAGGACAAATCATAGAGCATAGCGGTGGTTACACTTCCTTTTGGCGAGGTAATGATCTGAATGAGGCCCGTATTCATGGTGTTGGATTTCCTGTTAAAAATCAACTCGTCCATCTCCTGGACGAATTATCTTGTGGCATAAATGAAAGACTTATGACCCTACACATTGAACTTGAAATAACCAGCGTGCTACCGTAATCAGAGCTTACGCTCCAACTCTCCTGTCTGGGGATGAACAGAAAGAAGCCTTCTACTCGCAACTTGACACACTCCTCTTAGATATTCCAACAGCTGATAAAATTATTCTTCTGGGTGATTTTAATACCAGAGTTGGTACGGACTATGTACTATGGTCTGGCGTGATTGGCAAGGATGGTGTGGGAAAATGCAATGCCAATGGAACTCTTCTTCTCACCAAGTGCTCGGAACACAATCTGGTCATCACCAATACGTTATTTGGGCAGAGAGGTAAGTTTAAGACATCTTGGCCACAACCGAGATCCAAACATTGGCACCTTATTGACTATATAATTGTACCTGCCCGTGACCAGCGTGATGTTTTACTCACAAGGGCTCTGACAAGTGCAGATGACTGCTGGACCGATCATCGACTGATACGATCTGTGATGACTACGTATTAAAAAAAAGACGTAACCAGAGGAAACTCATCAGACGTAGACTGGACACTGATCGTCTTAAGGATGATGATGCAAAACTTTATTTTCGACAGCTTCTGGGTAAAAATCTTCCCAGCTTTTATCCTGATGACATTGAAGAGCACTGGTCAAGATTCAAGGATGCTGTGCTGTCATCTTGCATAGAATCTGTAGGCTACACCACGCGCAAACATCAGGATTGGTTTGATGAAAACGACACTGAAATCCAGAGTCTCATTGACATTAAGAGAAAAGCTTACACTTAATGGCAAAACAACTACAACTCTTCTGCTAGAAGAGAAAAGTATCAAGAAGCTAAAGCTGCAGTTCAAAGAAAAACACGTGCCCTCAAAAATCAATGGTGGACCTTAAAAGCCCAGGAAATTCAGCAACTTGCAGAAAATAGTAATCAGCATGCTTTCTTCACTGCCATTAAGGCTATTTATGGACCTCCACAAGAGGTGTACATCCATTAAGATCCAAAGATGTCTCCACACTTCTCAAAGATACCCAATCTATGAGTATCCGTTGGAAAACTTCCATGAACTACTAAACAGTACACATGTTGACGAGGAAATATTTATTAAGATTCCTCAAAAGTCGTTGCAGCATCACCTTAATAATGAACCTTCACTGCAAGAAGTCGAAAGGGCCATCAGTCAACTGAGGAATAACAAAGCCGCTGGATCAGATGATATACCGGCGGAATTCTTCAAGGAAGGTGGACAAATCCTCACTGAGTATCTTCATCAACTCTTTGTCAAAATATGGACCTCTGAAACCATTCCTGCTGAACTCTAAGATGCTTTGTTGGTAAGCATATTTAAAAAAGGGGACAAAAATCATTGTGGTAACTATCGCGGAATATCACTACTCTCTGTCGCTGGAAAAATTCTTGCTAGGATTCTAGCCACACGTCTAATGCCACTTGCTGAAGTGTGTTTACCCGAATCACAATGTGGTTTCAGACCCAATCGTGGAACTACCGACATGATTTTCTGTGACAGACAAATGCAAGGGAAGGCAAGAGAACAAAATCGCCCTCTGTACGTGGGATTCATTGACGTTGTAAAGGCCTTTGATTCAGTTAACAGAGAGGCTCTCTGTTAAATCTTGGCGCTCATTGGCTGCCCACCAAAATTTATTAAACTCTTGCACCTTCTGCACGATAACATGTATGGTACTGTTATCACTAATACTACCTGTGGTGAACGATTTGAAATAACTACTGGGGTTAAACAGGGGTGTGTTATTGCCCGTACGCTCTTCTCAATTTTCGTTGGAACCATAGTTCACCTTATTATGAAACGAAGTCCCACAAAGCATTGCAATTGAATTCAGAACTGAAGGAGGCTTATTCAATCTCAGCCGACTGCAAGCAAAGACCAAGGTCTTATCAACATGTGTAATGGAACTCCAGTATGCAGATGATAATGCTATTCACACTAGCTCGGAAGAAGATATTCAGATAATGAGAAATGCATTCACTGCTGCATATAACAGCATTGGTCTAGACCTCAATACCAAAAAGACTCAGATTCTACATCAGCCTGCGCCTAATTCACATGCTACTGCCCCTATCATTACTGCCAAGAGCGAGGTATTATTGAATGTTGAGCACTTTCCATACCTTGGTAGTCATCTCTCAGCTAATGCCAATATCGATGCTGAAATCCAACACAGCTTAAATTGCGCTAGTGCAGCTTTCGGTCGATTGCGAAAGAGGGTCTTTGATAATGCGGATGTCAACACTTGGACAAAGCTCCTTGTATATCAAGCTATTTTAATACCAACACTTATTTATGGATGTGAATGCTGGACTCCCTACAGAAGGCACATAAAATGCTTAGAGAAGTACCAACAACGTTGTCTGAGGAGGATCCTTAAAATCAGCTGGCAAGATCGACGAACAAACATCAGTGTCCTGGAAGACGCTAGCACTACCAGCGTGGAGGCTATGGTCTTGAAACGTCAACTGAGGTGGACTGGTCATGTCCTTCGCATGCCAGATACTCGCCTTCCTAAACAAATTATGTATGCTCAACTAACCATTGGCAAGCGACATCAGGGAGGACAGAGGAAGAGATTCAAGGATGCTTTAAAGTCAAACATGAAGAAATTCTCGATTGACAACCCAAATTGGGAGACTACAGCAGCTGACCGTCTGGCATGGCGTCGACTCATTCACAATGGCCCTCTACATTTCGAGCAGGACCGCCGGAGTTCTGAGGCTCTGAAGCAAATCGCTCGTAAAGAACGGGAGTCTATGAGAAGATACAACCCTCAGCACCTTAGTGATGATGAAACTTGCCACCTGTGTGGAAGAGTTTGTGGCTCGAGGATTGGTCTCTACAGTCACCTGAGGATCCACCAGTGAATGTTTTGAAAGACAATTTTTTACTCGTTCGCGAGTGATAGCCAATGATGGTTGTAACCATGGTTTTTGGTTCAAACAAATAATGCGATGAATGGATTGTAGTTTCAAACCACGTTTCAAACATTGCATTAAATTTCCAATGTGTATGACGTACCGAAGTTTTGAATTTAATGTTGCCAGCAACTTTTTATTGTTTGAACGTGAACTGGGAGGTTGCAGTTTTTCAACACAAAATGGCAGATCAGAATAATCATTGTGTATCTCACGAGAGTATAATAAGTTGACTTCTAGCACATGGCCGCGTTTGTCATTGCTCAACGCGTCTTGGAAATTAAAATTTGAAACTTCATCTGAAGTCAGCCATCGAAAATTTTGATACGGAAGTGGTTTTTCCATAGCATATCCATATAAATTGTTACAATCCAGCTAGGTTAGGTATGTTGTAGGTTGTTTTAGTTTGTATGTATCCATATATGGATTATTTGCTTTGGAATGTTTTTGCACAAGCAATACAAGCCCGCCACGTATCCCACGTTCAAAAAAGAGCAGCATGTCGATATCTGTTAATAGTTCCAGTTCTATTCCAGTTACCTTCAACATAAAGTCCCAAATATATCGGGCAAGGATGTAGTAATGGGCTGGATCTAGATTATAGATTTCAAGACACAGCTTGGAAAGTGTTCAAACGTGTCTGTCAAATTAGTGTATCAATTTTGAGGTATAAATCTGCATACTCCCCCAAAGTTGATACCTAGAACACATCCCATACTTTTTGGGCGTGTAAATAGTCTTATTCATAAATATAACTCTTTGTTAAATCGTTGTAGAATTTATCATTTGAAGGGAGTGCAGTTTCCTGTAAACATGCCCAATTGTTTACATAATTATACGGAAACACCCCTTTTCGAATGCATAATTCAAATTGTTTGTCATCGGTAAAATGTTGACGTACAGAATGCAAATTTTATGGGTTAAGCCCTTGAACAAGCGCATCCAATGACGATGCGAGGAATCTATATGAATCAAAAAATCGTATACGGATTCCATTCCACCATTTTGAAAACGAAATGAAATTTTCATGATTTTGTGGATTTAAACTAAACTTTTGGTTTTCAAGGTTGGCAAGTTCCTTAATAATTATATGCGCATCATATCGAGACATATTGTGTAGGAAACAAGAAATATAGAGTGCTCTTTTATAGGCCAAATTACATGCACTATGAGCCGCTCCTCTAAATTTGCCAGTGTACCGATTATGGTCTCTTACAGGTGTGTCACAAGGTAATATTGGTTTTTGACAAAAATGACAAATGGTTGCCGTTGAAAAGGCCACCTCGTCTGCATCCTACATTTGAAGCGGAATTGGATTTTCCAGGATATTGTACACCCGATCTGCCAAGGCATCCTATTCGTTAAAAAAAAAAGCAGCAGCATCTGCATAGTGATACAATTTAAAATATTAAAGCAAAGGGTCGTATGAACAAATCACGTTTAGGGCACAACTAAATGGCATGTGTTGCTGTACTTGTTGAGTGTACGGTTGTGACGGGTCTGGGTTACACGTGTCAATGGGTGTGGTTAGACATTCAAAATCTGCATATACTGTAAATGGAAGCGGATCTTGACGACACACATTTTGAAATTTCATATGGCTTTATCCTTTTCTGGAAACGTAATTTTTACAGCTGGTTGTGTGGCGCAATCAGTAGTATGTGCTGTCAACCTTTGACTGTTGGTGAAATATTGCAGACAGCGATCACATATATGTAACCTCTTTTTTCTCTTTGCAAGTTGCGAACTAACTAGTCTGGAAAGATCTTTGATGAAACAATAATGATTACGCGATTAACCATCAATGTACAGTAAATAAAATTGTCTCTTTTTTGCCTTTGTCACATAAAGTGGACCTACAACTTTATCACTTTCAACTCCGTATATATTAATGGAGTAAAGTGGATTTTTAGGTTCAAAACAAGAGATGGTGTTGAGGTCCATTGGAAATTCAATGTCTGTTAAATTTAGACTGATCATTAATTCCATAAATTTCTTGTGATATTTACACATTCTGTGAACATTATTATTTGTGGGACTTATCCCCGCAGCAAGTGCCCAAAGAAAACAATACAATCATTATTGTCCACGTTAATAACTCCTTGACGTGTTTTCAACCGCTCGGGTAAATCAACATGACGTAAACCACTGTTCATTGGATCGAATGTGCATATGTTAATTTTAAGGTGATTGATAGCCTCCAGCGATTTGCCGCTTTCTAATTCATGAAACTCGGCAAAGAGTGTCATTAATTTATCAACGATGTTTTATTATACCAACTGTGTATATTAACAGTGCGGTATATTTCCGTCATTTTGGAATGCAAATAGATTTGATGTTTGGATTCCACACCTTGTTTTAAGATAACAAAATCACATGATAATTCAGCGTTCACTTTCAACGCCACATGTTGCCTTAAACAGTCTTGTATTTTACTTTGAAAAATATTGTAGCCAGTGTTTAAATATTCATTTGGAGGTAAAACTTTAGCGTCATTATTGATTTGAGTGCTACATAGCTTGTTATGAAAGCAACTGTCCACATCTTGCCAAATTGGTTCCGGTGCTGACATGATGTCACTTAGTACTTACATTTACAACAACAACAACAAAAACTGAACAGTTTTGCAGAGAGTGAGACAGGGTTTATTTTCCCTGCAAATTCTTTTTAACAACATATTTTAAATTGTATTTTTTTTCTTCTATGATCTCAACAAGACATCTTTTTTTTTCAAGTCCTAAATATTTTAAATAGTTGGTTCCTTTTTTGGGTCATTTACAGCTTCCTCGCTGAGTTCCTTGAATCTAGCAGGTAAAAACAGCAAAATATTCCAGTTCGCAGCCAATTTGTTCGCCGAATTTAGTTTTGACACTGCAAACAGCTGTCACCAAGTAGGACTCATTAACCACCAAGTCCTGTAGACGTTTTGTCCCTGGTCCAGCATCTCTCCCTATGGAATTGGCTATTTTTATTGATGATATATTGGTTCTGAAAGTTATGTGTATAGGTAAACTATTAAAAATTTCAGAACTGTTAAGGTAACCCCACCACCATTATTTATTAGCGTGCCGAGGACAAATCATTATCTCAAACCCAAGTCTCTAGACTAAAACATCAAGTGTTTATACAAGGCATATTTGCTAGGCAATAAGCCTTCTAGTTGCGCTAAGTCCTTGTAGGCTACACGGATTTAGTGAAGTGCGACCCCTTCTATTGTGTAACATCAATCCAAATAATGGCAACTAGTTGCAAATAGTCAAATATATATCCCCTTGAATAATCTTTAAAGTTGGTTGTAGAACCAACAGTTGGATACTTAAAAAATGTGTTGAATATTACTCACCTGTTTGAGAAGCTTCAGGAGCGACACAATGTGAAGTCTATGGGATCGTGGACTGATCTGACATCTGCCAATACTGTATGGGTTTATGTGAAATTTTCAAGAAGGACAACACCATGTTTGCAAACATTTAGCAGTAAACGTGATGACAAGGGACGTGTGTAATGTGTGTATAACATATGATAGTTGTCCTCCACAAACTACATTTGGCAGTAAACGTGATGACAAGGGACGTGTGTTACGTGTGTATAACATATGGTAGTTTTCCTTCCTCAAACTACATTTGGCAGTAAACGCGATGACAAGGAACGCGTGATATATGAGTATAACATATAGTAGTTGACCTCCACAAAGTACATTTGGCAGGAAACGTGATGACAAGGGACGTGTGTTACATGTATAGAATCTATGTCTGACCTCCACAAACTTTTGCGTTGGGGTATATAAGATCTTGCTGTCTTTGAAAAATCATCATTCGCAACCATGACATCAAATAATACAGATGGTCATCAACATCAAGAAGATGAAGAAGTAGGCGCGTCATTCAACACGTTGATGAAAGTATTATTCCTTTTTAGGTGGATTTTGTTAGAAAACTAACTATTGCAATGGGAATCATGTTTTGACTTACCAAAAAATTTGACTTATCTTCACGTTTCACATCGCCTGGACTCCAAATCCCGCACAAAGAGCCCACTGATGAGCCAGCATGGTGTCCTAGGCGAAACCCCTCACAAATCACAGTTTTAATAATTATCATCATCATCATCAACTTGGCAGGTAAAAAAGCTGAAGGAAGTAGGAGACTTCAGTTACTTAAGAAGCGAATTAACCATTGATGGACAAAGCGAAGAGGATATAAAAAGTAGGTAGGCTCAGACAAGGAAAGCTCTTTTACAAAAGAAAAAGTTGACATCAAACATCAAATATAGATTTAGGTATTAGGAAGTCATTTTTAAAAGCCTTTGTCTGGAGCGAGGCATTTTATAGATGTGAAACGTGGACTATTGGTGTAGCAGAAATGAGGAGAATTAAAGCGTTTGAAATGTGATGTTACAGGAGAATGATGAGGATCAGATGGGTAGATAGAGTTACAGATAAAGAAGTATTATGACAAGAGAAAAAAGATGTTTCTGGCAACTGCTAATGAAGTTAAGAGATAGGTTGGTAGGATACATACTAAGACACCCAGGAAGAACAAGCTTAGTTATGGAAGGAAGAATCGAGAGCAAGAACTGTAGGGGTAGACCAAGTTTAGAATGTGTTAAACAGATTGACTTGGATGTAGGGTGTGGTAGCTATGTAGAGATGAAACAATTAGCTCAGGACAGGAAAACATGGAGCGCTGCATCAGATCATTAAAAATAATGTAGACTCAAACAACGTCAACATCATCAGCAGCAAAATTCAATAACACCCTGTAGGGTCCGCTGAGCTCTTCAATCTTGGAGTTAGCATCAAGTGTCAGAAAACACCAGAAGTTAAAAGGCCGTCTTTTTATCAACCATCAAAACCACAAGACTGCCACAGGAACAATGGTCAAACCAGGTGGTGAGGCAAAAGTTTGATTAACATTCTTTATGTTCCAACGTTTGCCGCCATGTGCGGGTTGCAGTGGCATCTAGTAGCCTCAGATGGGTAGATAGAGTTACAGAAAAAAATAGTAAGACAAGAGAAAAAAGATGTTTCTGGCGACTGCTAATGAAGTTAAGAGATAGGTTGGTAGGATACATACTAAGACACCCAGGAAGAACATGCTTAGTTAAGGAAGGAAGAGTCAAGGACAAGAACTGTAGGGGTAGACCAAGGTTGGAATGTGTTAAACTGATATATATTTTTGCTTAATTTTCCGGTCATTTGCATGCAGTTTTATATACTTACCTCAGTAGTCTATTAATGACAAACAATTACCTATAATCAAACTCAACAGTACATATCAACATTTAAAGTTGCTGAGGTTGTTGTTATTAATTTATTTAGGGGCTTGGACATCATGGTCATTTATCCCTGTGTATCTGAGTGTGTGCGTGTTTTTTTTCCTAATAACCTGTATGGTGACTGTAGTATTGCGCATATTTGAAATCAAGGCTATTATTTGGCAAAGGAAACATCCGTGGCTGAAGTGTTAGGGAACATCCCGGAATTTGCCTGGAATAGAAATAGTTAACAACAGTAAAACACTTCTAGGATGGCTGAGGTGGGAATCAAATCTGTCTATTCTCAGTTCTGGTAGACAACAGTAAAACACTTCTAGGATGGATGAGGTGGGAATCAAATCTGTCTAATCTCAGTTCTGGTAGACAACAGTAAAACACTTCTAGGATGGCTGAGGTGGGAATCAAATCTGTCTATTCTCAGTTCTGGTAGACAACAGTAAAACACTTCTAGGATGGCTGAGGTGGGAATCAAATCTGTCTATTCTCAGATCTGGTAGACAACAGTAAAACACTTCTAGGATGGCTGAGGTGGGAATCAAATCTGTCTATTCTCAGTTCTGGTAGACAACAGTAAAACACTTCTAGGATGGCAGAGGTGGGAATCAAATCTGTATATTCTCAGTTCTGGTAGAAACAGTAAAACTAGGATGGCTGAGGTGGGAATCAAATCTGTCTATTCTCAGTTCTGGTAGACAACAGCAAAACACTTCTAGGATGGCTGAGGTGGGAATCAAATCTGTCTATTCTCAGTTCTGGTAGACAACAGTAAAACACTTCTAGGATGGCTGAGGTGGGAATCAAATCTTTCTATTCTCAGTTCTGGTAGACAACAGTAAAACCCTTCTAGGATGGCTGAGGTGGGAATCAAATCTGTCTATTCTCAGTTCTGGTAGACAACAATAAAACACTTCTAGGAAGACTGAGGTGGGAATCAAATCTGTTTATTCGCAGTTCTGGTAGACAACAGTAAAACACTTCTAGGATGACTGAGGTGGGAATCAAATCTGTCTATTCTCAGTTCTGGTAGAAAACAGTAAAACACTTCTAGGATGGCTGAGGTGGGAATCAAATCTGTCTATTCTCAGTTCTGGTAGACAACAGTAATGCACTTCTAGGATGGCTGAGGTGGGAATCAAATCTGTATATTCTCAGTTCTGGTAGACAACAGTAAAACACTTCTAGGATGCCTGGGGTGGGAATCAAACTGTCTATTCTCAGTTCTGCTAGACAACAGCAAAACACTTCTAGGATGGCTGAGGTGGGAATCAAATCTGTCTATTCTCAGTTCTGGAAGACAACAGTAAAACACTTCTAGGATGGCTGAGGTGGGAATCAAATCTGTCTATTCTCAGTTCTGGTAGACAACAGTTAAACACTTCTAGGATGGCTGAGGTGGGAATCAAATCTGTATATTCTCAGTTCTGGTAGACAACAGTAAAACACTTCTAGGATGGCTGGGGTGGGAATCAAATCTGTCTATTCTCAGTTCTGGTAGACAACAGCAAAACACTTCTAGGATGGCTGAGGTGGGAATCAAATCTGTCTATTCTCAGTTCTGATAGACAACAGTAAAACACTTCTAGGATGGCTGAGGTGGGAATCAAATCTGTCTATTCTCACTTCTGGTAGACAACAATAAAACACTTCTAGGATGACTGAGGTGGGAATCAAATCTGTCTATTCTCAGTTCTGGTAGACAACAGTAAAACACTTCTAGGATGACTGAGGAGGGAATCAAATCTGTCTATTCTCAGTTCTGGTAGACAACAGTAAAACTCTTCTAGGATAGCTGAGGTGGGATTCAAATCTGTCTATTCTCAGTTCTGGTAGACAACAGTAAAACACTTCCAGGATGGCTGAGGTGGGAATCAAATCAGTCTATTCTCAGTTCTGGTAGACAACAGTGAAACACTTCTTGGATGGCTGAGGTGGGAATCAAATCTGTCTATTCTCAGTTCTGGTAGACAACAGTAAAACACTTCTAGGATGGCTAAGGTGGGAATCAAATCTGTCTATTCTCAGTTCTGATAGACAACAGTAAAACACTTCTGGGATGGCTGAGGTGGGAATCAAATCTGTCTATTCTCAGTTCTGGTAGACAACAGTAAAACACTTCTAGGGTGGCTGAGGTGGGAATCAAATCTGTCTATTCGCAGTTCTGGTAGACAACAGTAAAACACTTCTAGGATGGCTGGGGTGGGAATCATATCTGTCTATTCTCAGTTCTGATAGACAACAGTAAAATACTTCTAGGATGGCTGAGGTGGGAATCAAATCTGTCTATTCTCAGTTCTGGTAGACAACAGTAAAACACTTCTAGGATGGCTGAGGTGGGAATCAAATCTGTCTATTCTCAGTTCTGGTAGACAACAGTAAAACACTTCTAGGATGGCTGAGGTGGGAATCAAATCTGTCTATTCTCAGTTCTGGTAGACAACAGAAAAACACTTCCAGGATGGCTGTGGTGGGAATTAAATCTGTCTATTCTCAGTTCTGGTAGACAACAGTAAAACACTTCTAGGATGGTTGAGGTGGGAATCAAATCTGTCTATTCTCAGTTCTGGTAGACAACAGTAAAACACTTCCAGGATGGCTGAGGTGGGAATCAAATCTGTCTATTCTCAGTTCTGGTAGACAACAGTAAAACACTTCTAGGATGGCTGAGGTGGGAATCAAATCTGTCTATTCTCAGTTCTAGTAGACAACAATAAAGCACTTCTAGGATGGCTGAGGTGGGAATCAAATCTGTCTATTCTCAGTTCTGGTAGACAACAATAAAGCACTTCTAGGATGGCTGAGGTGGGAATCAAATCTGTCTATTCTCAGTTCGCTCTCAAAATTTGTTGCAATGTCATTAATAAACATTTTTTGGTTCTTTTTTAGATTTGGAAACGATCAACTTATAAATTTTTTGCTGCCATCATGGCAGCAGTAGAGAGAGCAGGACAATGCGATGATTTTTTTTTCTGCCGTGATGACAGCAATAGAGGGAAAGGAAGAATATAATAAAGGAGAAGAAGAAGGTAACGAAAATAGGGAAGAAGAAAATAAGAGTGATGCAACCATCATATATATTATTTCAGTAGTATGCATCCCTCCTGCGGCGCTCACAATAGATCGATCGTGAAAAATGAGCATTCAAATGAAAGAGAATATACATTACCAGTGAGGCATTGCAGTCTAATTTCATAAATATCTATAATTTCTTTAAATAATGACTTTTAAAAAACTGTACGAAGTGTGCGATTTGCTGTTACTGTTGCTTCAGGAAGACACGCTCCATAATTGGTGTCCGCTTCACATTTTGGCCGCTGTGACGCCTTTTTTATGTCATTTTAACATCCTGAGGTCTTTCCTTTATAATTTTGGATCGATTTCAGGAACAGTAAATCAAAGGAATGTCTAAAACCTTAAAACTATTAAACGTTAATTCATTTACAGTTCTTTCTTCTATCATATCCCAATGTTTTCAGAATCAGTAGGCTAAATCAATGGATTGGGTACTCAAATCGTATAACCGGCGAGTGTTACTGCTAAGCTTTCAATCAATGGACTCAGCACAAATATGATTTAAGCTCATCCGTCTAAACAATGGATTTATTAAATTCCAGGTTTGTTAATATGCCGCGATACAGGATTTTCTTCAGCATTCTAATTCCATAAATATCGATTTTTGTAAGAATTGTGCTTTTTGAAAATACTGTTGCTCTAACATGATGCAATTCAGAGCTGTCGTCTAAACCCTTAAAACTATTAAACGTTAATTATTTTACAGGTTTTTCTTCTATCATTTCGCATGGATTTCAGAAACAGTAAATCAATGGATTCAGTACTCTAAATCGTATAACTGGCGTGTGTTATGGGGTCTAAAACCTTAAAACTATTAAACATTAATTCTATTACCGGTTTTTCATCTATTATTTCCCATGGTTTTCAGAATTACTAAATCAATGGATTGGGTACTCAAATCGTATAATTTCATAAATATCGAATAACCGATGAGTGTTATGATGATCCAATTTCCAGTGATTGCCTTCTTAAGTTAGGGAACGTAGAGCTAGCAATTCTGACTGAAATGTATCGAATTAGCGGTGAGTATTACGGCTAAGATCTCAATCAATGGACTCAGCACAGAAATGGAATCAATAGTGACGAATTGCATTTTAATTTCATAAATATCAAAGAAAGAAACCAGCCACAGCACGCTCTCATGCTGACGCTCCACTCGGGAAAGCGAAAGCACCCCTGTAGGTAACGTGCAAAGGAGTTTAGCGCCGATCGTTGCACTTAGGAACAAGGAAGCCTCGCTATAAGCGGGGCGTGAAGAAATTTTCCAACGAGGGCTGTCCTGATAAGGGAGAAGGACGCTTCTCAGCCAACAAGATAAAGCAGGGAATCTTGACCAAGATGCTTTCATAAATATCGAATAACTGGTGTGTGTTAGGATGATCCAATTTTCAGTGATTGACTTTAATTTTGAGAACGTAGAACTTGGAATTCTAACTGAAATGTAAACAGTGTTCTATAATCATTTGGATGAAATGAAAACATAACAACCTTTCTCCTTAAGTCTCTCATTATAAACCTATTGGGAAAAGTCTGGTTTATGAAAAAGCGAGATATTCTAATTTCGTAAATGTCTATAATTTATACGAAGTGTGCGATCTTCAGATACTGTTGCTGTAGGAAAACACACTCCATAATTGCTGTCCACTTCACATCTTAGCCTCTGTGACGCCTGTTTAGTGTCATTTTAACATTCTGAGATCTTTCCTTTATCATTCTGCATGGATTTCAGAAACAGTAAATCAAAGGAATGTGTATAATTTCATAAATTAGCGGTGACGAATTGCATTATAGTTGCATAAATATCAATTTTTGTAAGAAGTGTGCGATTTTCAAATACTGATGCTCTAACATGCCGCAATTATGAGTTGTCGTCTAAACCCTTAAAACTATTAAACGTTAATTATTTTACAGGATTTTCTTCTGAATTCTAATTTCATAAATATCTATCATTTCGCATGGTTTTCTGAAACAGTAAATCAATGGATTGAGTACTCTAAATCGTATAATCGGCGTGTGTTACGGCGTCTAAAACCTTAGAACTATTAAACATTAATTCTTTTACAGTTTTTCTTCCATCATTTCCCATGGTTTTCAGAATTACTAAATCAATGGATTGGGTATTCAAATCGTATAATTTCATAAATATCGAATAACCGATGTGTGTTATGATGATCCAATTTTTAGTGATTGCCTTATTAAGTTCGGGAACGTACAACTTTCAATTCTGACTGAAATGTTTCGAATAACCGGTGAGTGTTACGGCTAAGCTCTCAATCAATGGACTCAGCACAGAAATGGAATCGACAGTGATGAATTGCATTTTAATTTCATTAATATCAAAGAAAGAAACCAGCCACAGCACGCTCTCATGCTGACGCTCCACTCGGGAAAGCGAAAGCACCCCTGTAGGTAACGTGCAAAGGAGTTAAGCGTTGAGTGCTACACACAGAACAAGGAAAGCACCCCTGTAGGTAACGTGCAAAGGAGTTTAGCGCTGATCGTTGCACGTAGGAACAAGGAAACCTCACTGTAAGCGGGGCGTGAAGAAGTCTTCCAACGAGGGCTGTCCTGATAAAGGAGAAGGACGCTCCTCAGCCAATAAGATAAAGCAGGAAATCTTGACCAAAATGCTTTCATAAATATCGAATAACTGGTGAATCTTATGATGATAGAATTTTCAGTGATTGCCTTCTTAAGTTAGAGAACGTACAGCTTGGAATTCTAACTGAAATGAAAATGGTGTTCTATATTCATTTTGTTGAAATAATAACATAACCTTTCTCCTTAAGTCTCTCATTATAAACCTACTGGGGAAAGTATGACTTATGAAAATGCGAGATTTCTCGCACGGGTCCGCTAGTAAACTTATAATTAAATAAATTTCATTTGTTTGATCCTTGTTTAATTGATTTATTTGACCATCACGTCCACTTTTATTTCATGTCGAGCTGACCAACACAACATGCCAGGTGTTTGGTCAAACCCCCTGTGACGTCACACACCAGTTGACCGTCAATTCTGATTATTCATTCAGACACCCACCCAAGCACTTTGGTCATCCACCACGCTTTCCTCTCCACAACCTGAGCACCATAACACATGAATGTAAGCCATTCAAATCTCCCAGGTCAGCCCAAATCGGAATCTTTCGCTTGCACTCGGAACCAATCGGGTACAAAGCAAGGCTATATAGGACAAGTAACCGCCAGAACACTCGTTCAGTCATTAAACAGGCAGGACCGAAAAGGGTCTCTCTCGATCAGAACCTCTTCAATCCCTCCCCCTCCCTCACCTCTTTGTTTACCTTCCCGATCATTGAACCCCCACCCCTTACTCCTACATCCCTACCTACCAACCTCCACCTCACCTCCACCCACGCTCCTAAACCGGTTCCTTGTCCTTCCAGGTTTGTTTACCTTCCGGGTCCTGATGACCTTGAGGGTGGTGGTCGACCTTGGGGTGAATGACCTCAAGGTCATCTGCCACCCACCCCCCACCCCTCATTTGCATAAATAACGGTATTTGAGTTCGAACCCGTCTAGCTCCCCTACTCATATGAATTTGCAGATTTCTCCCATGAATCTACCGTCACTTCTGTAGTAAGCGACAGTGCAGCGAATCTTATTTAAGTCCAAAAGGAATAATAAAATTCATCACATATTAACGCCACGCGGGAAATTGCTGGTTATTGAGGACGAAGTTGCAAATTCACATTTGCAATTGCATATACATTTTCAGATTTCACCCATGATCCATCCGGTCACTTCGCAAGTGAGTGACAGAGCAGCGAATGTTTTTAATGTCCAAAACGGATTTCTAAATTTCATAATATATTAACGACACGCGGGAAATTGCTGGTTTATGCGGACGAAGCTGTAAATTGACATTTGCAATTGCATATAAATTTTCAGATTTCTCCCTTGAACCATACGGTCACTTCGCAAGTGTGCGACTGAGCAGCGAATATTTTTAAAGCCCAAAACGGAATTATAAAATTTATAACATATTAACGCCACGCGGGAAATTGCTAGCTTTTGCGGAGAAAGTTGAAAATTCACATTTGTAATTGCATATACATTATCATATTTATCCCAAGAACCATACGGTCGCTTCGCAAGTGAGCGACAGAGGAGCGAATTTCTTTCAAGTCCAAAACGGATTTATAAAATTCATATCATATTAACGCAACGCGGGAAATGGCTGGTTATTGCGGATGAAGCACATAAATTTTAAGATTTCTGCCATGAACCATACGGTCACTTCGCAAGTGAGCGACAGAGCAGCGAATTTTTTAAAGTCCATTTTCCGGCTTTTTTCTAGGTGAGCGACTTTGAACACACGAAAGTCGGCATTCCCTGCAGACATGCAGTGACACTCACGTTCCTGTGATCTGAATTAACCACAGCCTAGCTGGCTAGCTATTCGATTTCGAAATTAGGTTTTATTGTTTTAATTTTTACTAAATTATGAAAAACATTTAAAAAATTCATAATATTCATGCCATGGTGATAGCTGCCGGAATGCAGAGCGCCGTTCGCCCGATTGGCAAGTGCGCGGTTTGTTGGCATCGCCATCCAGGTGATCTACTACGATCCGCACTGCCCATATGCGTCGGAGTTCGCAGGAGCTGCTGGGATTTTAGCCGAGCTCTTCGGGTCCCGGCGGGCGTTGCTGAGTAATCCATACCGCGGGAAAACGGCGGGAGTGAGGCGCCGCGCAGACGTGTGCCCAACATGCTGACGCGCCGATCCCCGTCGTCGCCGGGGGATTGGAACATGTGGGGGCTTTGCGCACCTTTGGACAGAAGGCACTGGGACAAGTTGGGTAGGGTTGGGACCCGTCGATCCATACTATCCGTAGATTCTACTAATAAAAAGCAGAATGTCCACATGATGGGAGGGGGCTCCGGGCGTACATTTAGGATAGAGAAATGGGGACAGGTTGGCTAGGGTTGGAGTGCCCGTTAATCCGACTAGTTCTTATGAACTCCCCCATCACAACGCCCAGCCAGGGCTGGATACAGAGAGTGTAATACTCTATGGCCTAGGGACTGGTGCCCCCTCACCCATGATCGATGTTACATTCCTCTTTATTAGCACCTCCCACTACTCTCGCAGCAAATCCTGAGCCTTGTGGGGAGACACAAGGGGATGGTCCTCCAATTGTGGAGCGACTCAGGGGACTGACCGGCGTATGGGGTGGGCGAACGCTCCTTACCGAGTTACAAACCCTTGGGGGACACTTGGGTCGCAGGTGCGGGTAGCAATACCCAGCACCTTCGTGGGAGTGGCGAGGAATGGCCACAATTGCAACTCTAACAAGGGTCCATGTGACCAGAACCCATAGCCAACAGGCACCAGGAACGAGTTATACGAACCAAGACCACAACACGTGGCAAGGGATATACAATCGGGTAGCAATACCCTGTTTAAAATTAGGGTTTTATCACCGTAGACATCACATAAGAGCTTGCAAGGACTGGCAACAATTGCCACTCGAAGTAGGAAAGTCCCGTTATGGGATTGGGAGAAGCCAGTAGGTTCACCTCTGGGCAAGAATCTCCGAAGCGGGCGCAGGTCTCAACCCACTGCCCCGCTGAGTCCAACACGAACAGGCACGATTGAGTGTAGAGAAATGCGCGATATGACTTGAGCGGACTGGTGTTATAGGCCTCGGGCCTCGGCACGCTAGGGGAAGTCCAGGAGGGACCGCGGGGGCATAGCCCCAATCAAGTGCCCCAATGCGCGAAAAGACTAAGCGGTCTGGTGTTATAAGCCACGGGTCTCGGCACACCAGGGGAGGTACAGGAGAGAGCGCGGGGGCATAGCCCCAATCAAGTGTTCCAAACCGACAGCTGAAGACAAACCTGAAGGATTCCATGAATCCCAAGGTGCTTGTTAAGCGACTGGCCCCGGTCCAGGAAAAGGAGCAGGAAAGGGGTCCCCAGGACCTAGAGGCAGGTAGCGGAGGTAAGCCTGCAACAACTGTTCGGAAGAAAAAGCCAAAAACTAAGGAAAAGATGTCTTCCTAAACCGCGCGAGTCTCTACCGACCAGGCGGACGCACCCTCGGAGGCCACCAAGACGGCAGCCAAGCATTCTGATGCTAGATCCGAATCGGAGACCGACAATGGGGGCTATGCTACCGCAACGTCGGAATGCCAACGTAGACAAAGAAACAAGGCTCCCAACTCCAGATCCTCTGGCTGTGCCAGTAGTGAGGAGGAGGCGGGACCCGACTGTCAAAGAAGTTTGAAGCGCAAGCCGAGCACCTCAACCATAGCTGTGCCTAACTGTACTAAAAGTGCAGCGTCCACGTAACAATTGTAAGTGCGGAGGGTCCTGGTAAGGGAACGGGGAAAACACCTAGGAATAGGTTCCTCCGACCACCAGTTCAACAACGCAAGAAGGGAACCACGAACCGCCTGGGGCTCAAGGAACTCATGGCCAATTTCACCCAGTGGATTGCCACCGTTAAAGCGTGCGCTTAAGCCGACGTGAATGCGTAGGAACGGCTGGAGCGTCTACAAGCCCAAATATAGGTCGGGTTCACCTGCATGGAGTCTGAACTTGTTCAACTCAGGGCAGCAGATAAGGGAAAAGGTGAGGCCTGGAGGTCATTCGTGACCTCATCAGTTCCAACCCCCAGTACTCCCTCCAAGTCTGACTCATATGCAGAGCTTGTCATCCGTCAGACGGCAGCCCCCAGGGCCATCGTTGAGGACGGCCACCCAACCTGCGGCACGCACCGTGTGTCAAGCTTCCTCTGGACAAACGACCTCGATGCAGCCCCCTCCAGCGCATATCCGTCAAAATGGGGTGCTCGCGGCTCGCCCTCCTGCGTGCGCGGTAGTCTTGATCTCCTCGGAGAAGGGCCAGGATGGTAAGACAGACAGCAGCCAGCTGCTCAAGGAAAAGCTGAAAACTTCCCTAAACCTCGGGAATTGGGAGTTAAGATCTGTGGTGTCCGACCCATTAGCAATAATGGGTTGGTCATCGACACAGCCTCTGAGCAGCAAGCACGGAAGCTTCTAGAGAGCGAGAAGCAGCGGAAGTGCAACCTGAACATAGAGTTACCCCGAAAGAGAAAGCCAAGGGCCATAGTGTACGACGTACCGAAGTGCTTAGACCCAAAGGCGTTCCTGGATTGTCTGTACGACCTGAACTTCCAGGATTCGGACATCAGCCGGGACCAATTTGGCCAAGAATGTCGGCATGAAAGGAAGCTGACTTCAAGATCCAGAAAGGGAGCATAGCACCATATAGTGGTGTGCTGTCCCCGTGTACGGAAACTGCTCACCACCAAGAATAGGCTCTACGTAGAATGGGAGTGTTGTCGTACCAAAGGCTTCGCTGTAGTCGCAAGGTGCTATCAGAGCCAGCGTTTTGGACATATCACTAGGCACTGTACACTCCCTGCTCTATGTGAGTAGTGTGGAAAGTCCGGGCTCAAAAAGGCTCAATGTACCAATGCAGCCAGCCCGGTGATCTCTGTCAACTGCAAGCGGCGGGTACTGGAAAGTGGTCACAAGGTCACTTCTAAGAACTGCCCAAGCTACAAGGCCTCCCTTGCGGAGTCAATCCCTCGCACTGATTATGGCGATTAGAATAGGCCAACTCAACCTACAGAGAGCCTATGCTGCCACGTCCGATGTATACCCTCTGTTATGTCGCGACTGACTTGATGTCCTGCTACTACAAGAGCCCTATGAGGCTCACGGTTCCATACCGACAGTGGGTACAGGCACTGTACTCTGCAAAGGGGAAGGTGCCTGGGCTGGCATCTATATCGACCGAAGTCGGCGTCGTGACACTCTTTACTTGGATCATCAAAGTACGAGGCACAGGGCCGTAGCTCAGATTCCATTGGACGGCGATAGCATCTACCTAGTAAGTGTCTATTGCCAGTTCCGAGACCCTATAGAACCATATCTCGGGCCCTTCGGGGAAGTACTTCGATCTCTTCGACACCGCAAGGTGCTCATAGGAATGGACAGCAACGCACACTCTGTTTTATGGAACTGCCCAGAGACCGACCCCAAGGGGGAGGCCCTGGAACTATTCATGGCTGTCCATCAGCGGCATGTTCCAAATGAACCCAGGGACGTCTTCACTTACGTCAGCCCGATTGGCCACCACTCCAATGTGGATGTGACGCTACTCACATACGACCTGCTGCCGAAAGTTAGGTACCGGGGCGTTCTTTTTACACCCATCAGCGATCATAACCTCCTAATAAGCCATCTGCAGGATGGGAGGGATGATGCTGATAATCTCGTCCGCCCCGGCAGGTACAACATTATGAAGGCCAACTGGCCAGTTTTCGATTACACTCTAAGACAGCAGGTCAATAACATCCGAGGAGATACATGGGGCATAGATAGACTGGCACGGGAACTGGGTGAGTCTATCACTACAGCCTATAACGCAGCAATCCCTCTGACCACTGGCAAAGAGAAGAAGGATCCCTGGTGGAATGCAGAACTACTCAAATTAAGGCAAGCTGCGGTGAGAGCGCTTAAGCAATCTTAACGACGTCCAACGGGGGAAACTAGACAGGTCTATCGAAGGGCAAGAAACAACTACATAAGTAACATCCGTAGTTGTAAAAAGACAATTCCTGGCTAGCCAAGCAAAGGAACCGCCAGCAATATTTTGCTCGGCCGGCAAATTCTCTGTGGCCTCAGAGTCAATGATTCGACCTCTATTGACCTCAAGGAAACGGCTGATGTCATTCTCGAACAGCTAGTGCCGGACGATCGGCTTGATGACTATCTGGAGCAGGCTGCCGTTCGCACTAGATCTCATCTGCCTAGTGAGGGCCCCCTGTGGAGAACTTTGAAGCAGATGAACAAGATCTCGTGGCACATGGGCTGAGTAACAACAAAGCCCCAGCTCTGGATGGCATTAAATCTGAGACGATCAAGCGTGGCTGGGGTATTATCCGTGGGGTCATGCTCCTGATCGTCACCGGAGGCTGCGTGCGGGACGTTTTCTTTCTTGCTGGAACCAAGGGAAACTTTGCGTTCTCCTGATGGCATTGGGAAAAGACCCCACTCAAGTCAAGTCATAGCGACCACTGACACTGTTGCCTATCCTTGGAAAGATGGCGGAGAAACTCATAGCGGGCCTACTGCTGGGGTTCCTCAACTCAATTGACTTCTTCCATCCATTGCAGTTTGGTTTTCGGAAAGGAGTAGGTACTGTGGATGCCCTAAATTTTCTAGCTGGGACAGTGCGGAACACAGAGAAAGAATATGTGCTAGGAAATTTCCTGGATATTGCCGGAGCATTCGACAATGCCTGGTGGCCAAAAATCTTAGAGACTCTTCGGAGTGTTGGGTGCCCGGCGAACCTGTTCGCTGTTACCAAAGAGGTCGCACAACTGGCCTCTATCTGAACACCTTTGAGAAGACCAAGACCCTCACTAAGGGTTGCCCACAAGGATCCGTCCTGGGGCCCAGCTTATGGAAAGTGCTGTTCAAAGACTTCCTCTCCCTGTGTGAGGGAGTTGACCACTGCACAATATCTGCCAATGCAGATGATGGTCTGGTACTAATCCAAGGGAACGGCACCCAGGAGCTCGAGAGGAAGGGCAACCTGATATTGCAACGAGTGCATGAATGGGTACTTAGTACAAAGCTCTCATTCTCCCCGGAGGAGACTGTCTGCGTGCTCTCGAAGTCCAAACCGAGGATATATGTGAGAGGACGTAGACTTAACCTTAAAGTGTATAACCGCCACTATCCAAAGCTGAAGATGGGGGGCGCACGGGTTCGACTAGTGCGGTCCCACAAGTACCTAGGAGTGATTGCGGAAGAAGGAGTCCGCTTCCAAGTACGTGGTGGAGGTTTGTAACCATATGAGGCTCCTGGCGGTAAAACTTGCAGCGCACGCTAGGAGTATCGGGACTTACAACTTCCAGTCGGCTCGCGACATCTATATGGGTATTGTAGTTCCTATACTTACCTATGGATGTGAAATATGGGAGAACCAAATGCATCCTCGTTACGGAGCGGTTCGTTACAAAGGCATCCAAGAAAAACTTGTATCAGCCCAGAGGTTTGCGCTGTTAGCAATAACACGTGCTTACCGAACTGTCTCGAACGATGCTCTGCCTGTTATAGCTGGGGTCATCCCAATAGACCTGTTGGTACAGGAGAAGGTAACATTCCGTGCCAAGCTGCAAGGATTTGGTCTCGCGGAAACTGAGCAATGTGACTATTGTCAACAGCCAGAAACGGCTGACCACGTCATTCAATGATTGTGGCCTAGTCGAAGTAGATCGTTTGACACTGCGGCGCTTCATGCACTAAAGTGGCCTCGACTACGAAAAGGAGGACTTTATGTCCACGAGTGGGACCTCTGCCGCCTTCCTAACCTTCACCACCTCGGTGAGGAATAAATGGGAGAACCGGGAAATCCCCAACGCATGAGCTGGCCTGGCCTTCGGGGGACACTTGTTTCTGAGTGCACGGGTTTACCCAGCACTCGCACAGGGGAGCTCGCGACTGCAGATAGACTGACGTCGCGTCTCTCAGGGACGACCACAAAAGGTCGCGGGGTTTCTGAAACCTCATATGGATGTTAGTCCTGTCAACTACTTCCGCCTGAGTCCTATGCGCACTGACGAGCACGATTGAGTGTGAGAACGTGAGAAACAGAATGAGCGGACTGGTGTTGTAGGCCACGGGCCTCGGCACACCAGGGGAGGTCTGGAGGGACCGCAGGGCACAGCCCCAAACGACTGTCTTTCCGCTTCCGAGTTCTCGGGGGTTGCGGCAATTTCTGCTGAGCCTCTCTCGACTGGAGTGCGCCCAGCCAGATCGTCGACGTGGTCGTCATCGTGCCTGGGGTCTGGGATCCTGGCGGCCGATGGCCCTATGTCGATATATTAAACACAGACCACTAAACAGATGATATTGAAAATAAATTGAAGGCAGCATTGTTTCAAGATAATGTTCTTGATGCATTTGGTGATAATGATAATATTTTAGAACGGACAGCCGCCAACAGCACGTGGTCTTCCCAGGTGGTCTCCCATCCAATACTGATCACGCCCATGCTGCTTAACTGTGGTGATCGAACGAGAACCGGAGTAATCAATTTGGCATGAATGTTATGATTCATTTTTGTGTTTTATAATTTAATAATAGTTGAAAATAACAAATTATGGCGTATTTTTGAAATCGAATAGCCAGCCAGCTAGGCGGTGGTGAATTCAGTTCACAAGATCGTGTCACTGCAAGTCTACAGGGAAAGCCGGCATTCGTGTGTTCAAAGTCACTAACCTGACGTGACCGTATGGTTCATACGGGAAATCAGAAAATGTATATGCAACTAGCAGAAGTACCCGTTCTTCGAACGGTTTTCGGTGTTAACACCAGACATTATCAATTGAGCAACATTTGCAATGGTTAGCGGTTTGTCATTCCTTCATAAGTTTATCAGAACGAAGTTAGTTTTCTGGGAATATCACACACACTGTTAATTTAAGGGCCTTAAAATATGGTTTTCGGAGACTCTTTATAGACTCCCGAATTTTGTATCTCACATTGAGAAGCGCAACATATGCTTCGGTAGTCCTTCTAGGATAACATTTATATTTCGCCTATTGTAGCATGTATTTTATGAAGTTTTTCTCTATATCCACCCTTCTACTGTATGAAAAGTACCGTGAAGAGTATTATAAATGATTGGAGTATTGACTCTCATGGATACCATACCTAATTTTACGTTGCACCATGCACCGGAACACGAGTTATAGGCGTACATAAAGATACACAGAAAGACAGACCATATTATTGTATATTATATGGGTATATCTACCACTCAGTATAAAAAAATGAGCCTTACGATAAACTCGTATGTCGACAAAAAAAATGATTAGTTAAAATGTGCTCTCAAACAAAATTCACCTAACGTGTACGTCCTGACGTAAAATAAAATTGAAAGCCTTGTAGACGAAACGCAACACACGTCACATAAAAACTGACCCTCTACGTTGTGATAGGTCCCCATACACAGGAAGACCCCTTTCATAAATTATAAAGGCTTGTGGTGCATGAAAATTCAGGTTCTTTAGCCTCAAATGACCCAAATTCCTAAAAGCCGCAAAAAATGCTGATTCAATTCAGAAATTTTTGAAAATTATGTTGCTGTTTAGAGATATAATAGACCTTCTGTACTATATGTCGCACGTGAAAATTGTGTGAAAAAAATCTAGGTTAGCGCTTGACCCACTTAATTGCATTGATGAATTATACAGTCTAAGTTAGTTCCATTATGACCTTATAGCCATTTGCAAACTTTCACAGAAATGTAATAAATGGAGTGACATTGCTTCTTTACAGAAATAGAAGGAAAGTTGGATATCACTCCTTGAGATAATGTTGTCATGGTTACCGACTTGGATTCCTTCATTAGTTTGTTAAAATAAATTAATTTAGTTTTCTTGGAATATCTCAGAAACTGTTGGTTTTAGAGCTTTATAATGTAGTTTTCGAGGATCCTTTAGGTCCCCCGAGTTTTGTTTCTGGCACCGACAGGCTTTGTCTCGTCGTTGTACGCCATAATATAATACTAATAATATTAATAATAATAATATAATATAGGGATAGATTTATAATAGACCTGCCGGACCACACCCGCAGGTGTAAATCGCGTGAAAAAAATCTCGAGTACCCCTTGACCCCCTTAAGCACATTATACGTATTGATGAATTTTACAGTTTAATTTGTTTCCGTGATAACCTTCTAGCTATTTGCGAACTTTCACACTAATGTAATTAATGGAATTGATTTGCGTCTTAAAGCAATAGGAGGACCTCTGAAATTCTGTTGCCATGGTTACCGGCTTGCATTGGCTCATTAGATTACTAAATGTTATTAATTTTCTGGGAATATCTCAAAAACGGTTGGGCCTTAAAATGTTGTTTTTGGGGACCCTTTAGGGCCCCCGAGTTTTGTCTCTCACATTGAGGGGCAGAAAATGAGCTTTGTCTCGTCCTTCTACGCCTATTTCAGTACGTATTTTAGGGGGTAGGCCCCCTTTTATGAGAGGTACGGAGAAGAGTTACATCAATGATTAGTGTCGTGCCACTGATGGATATCGGTACCAAATTTTACATTGATATACCCAGCCATTCTCGAGTTATAAGGGAACAATTTTGTCCACAGACAAACAAAATACAAACCGATAGACCGACAAAAAAAAAATTTCGCGCGTCCATCATAAAACACTGAAACGCGTAAATAACGCAAATTTCCGTAGAAATTCAGAAAAAACAGACAAACTTTCATTTATACATATGGAGAGAGATACTGCACCGGTCGGCGTTGACCGTGTTTTATAGCACAAATCTAGGTTTTACTCGCTAACCGTTAGATAAACACGAAAAGTGATAAGGACCATTCGGATAAAAATAAATAAATTTTAAAGCTCGTATATGCCGTCAAAGGTTTGCTATTTCTTAGCGTTCTCTTTTTATTTGAAATGGAAATATGAAATTTTGAAACCAAAGGGCGTAGTGACGTAACTAAAATGGTCGCCGAATAGTGCAAAATATCGAAATCAAGAGCAGGCTATATGTTAACCTGGTAAATCAGCTACATCAATGCAAAATTTCATTTAAAGCGGACCAGTGGTTCTTGCGTGATTCAGTAACAGACTCACACCATCTCATTTTTATATATTAGTTGATTGCAACTGTGAATTTTCTGCTTCGTCCACAGAAAGCAGCAATTTCCCGCGGGTTGTTAATATGTTATTAATTTAATACACCCGTTTTGGTCTTACGGGAACTGGGAAGTGTGATAGGCTGCTAATTGTCAACATTTTAGCTTAAAAAATCTCCCATACATCCTGAAGAATTGGGTGTACCAATTATTGAGCTGAAGTGATATTTTATGCAACACAATTGGGATTAAACATAATGTTTTAAGGCTATACTGTAGCTACTAGTCAATCATTCTTTTCGTGCTTTTGAGTATTTGCTAAGAAAAAGGGGACATGAGTTAAGGGAATTTTTAACAATTTATTTCTTTAAGTTTGTTTTTGTAATGCTCTCGCGGACACAAGATATTTAATATAAAAGCTTCCAAATAATGATGAATGTATTCTGAATACACCAAAAGAACATTCAAGGAAATATCTATTGTAGTTTCTGAGATATGTAACTCAACATCGGAATATACATTTTTCTATGGATCTTAACGCCCCGGATCCCTTTAAAAAACGCTGCTCTCTCACTCACCTGCGTAGTGACCGTATGGTTCCTGGGAGAAATCTGAAACTTTATATGCAATTGCAAATGTGAATTTACAGCTTTGTCCAAAAAAAAACAGACTTCTGGTTATTTTAGTTCGTAGGTTACGATTTTTTAAATGTTTCAGCTCATCTTTAGCCTACTTTCGATTTTTGCAAAAAATGAAAGTAGACTTATGAGATCAACACTGGGCGAAAAAAGTGTGTCTGTCTGTGTGTGTGTGCATGTGTGTGTGTGTGTATGTGTGTGTGTGAGTCTGTGTGTGTGTGTGTGTGTCTGTGTGTGAGTGTATGTACTCTGAATGTCTGTCCCCCCCTATCAATTCGAACACGGTGAATGCGAATTGAACGAAATTTGGAACAAAGGTAGCACTAGCAAAGGACACTTCAGTGTCATGTTTTATATCGCCGCCATCTTGACGGAAACGTAATGGCGGCCACACAAATGTTCAAAGCTTAAATCAAATTACGACTAACCTAATCATCCGATCTCTACCAAATTTTGCAACAACATACCTCTATGGGGGAAGCATCCTTTGACCACACCAATAGGCCATCAGCGTAATAGTTTGCGGATGGCGGCCATCTTTGTGTGAAAATCGATTCCCCCTATTAATTCGAACACGGTGCAACCGAATGGAACGAAATTTAGTACAGAGGTAGTACTAACAAAAGGCACCTCAGTGTCATGTTTTATATCGCCGCCATCTTGACAAAAACGTAATGGCGGCCACACAAATGTTCAAAGCTAAAATCAAATTACGATTAACCTAATCATCCGATCTCTACCAAATTTTGCAACAACATACCCTTATAGAGGAAGCATCCTTTGACCAAATGAATAAGTCATTAGCCTAATAGTTTGCGGATGGCCGCCATCTTTGTGTGAAAATCGATTCCCCCTATTATTTCGAACACGGTGCAACCGAATGGAACGAAATTTAGTACAGAGGTAGTACTAACAAAAGGCACCTCAGTGTCATGTTTTCTATCGCCGCCATCTTGACGGAAACGTAATGGCGGCCACACAAATGTTCAAAGCTAAAATCAAATTACGATTAACCTAATCATCCGATCTCTACCAAATTTTGCAACAACATACCCTTATAGAGGAAGCATCCTTTGACCAAATGAATAAGTCATTAGCCTAATAGTTTGCGGATGGCCGCCATCTTTGTGTGAAAATCAATTCCCCCTATTAATTCAAACACGTTGAAACCGAATGGAACGAAATTTGGTACAGAGATAGCACTAGCAAAGGGCATCTCAGTGTCATGTTTTATATTGCCGCCATATTGACAGAAACGTAATGGCGGCCACACAAATGTTCAAAGCTTAAGTTAAATTACGACTAACATAACCATCCGATCTCTACCAAACTTTGCAACAACATACCTTTATGGAGGGAGCATCCTTTGACCAATCTAATAGGTTATTAGCCTAATAGTTTGCGGATGGCGGCCATCTTTATGTCAAAATTGATTCCACCTATTAATTCGAACACGGTGGAACCGAATGGAACGAAATTTGGTAGAGAGGTAGCACTAGCAAAGGGCACCTCAGTGTCATGTTTTATATCGCCGCCATCTTGACTGAAACGTAATGGCGGCCACACGAATGTTCAAAGCTTAAATCAAATTACCATTAACCTAATCATCCGATCTCTACCAAATTTTGCAACTACATACCTTTATGGAGGGAGCATCCTTTGACCAATCTAATAGGTCATCAGCGTAATAGTTTGCGGATGGCAGCCATCTTTGTGTGAAAATCGATTCCTCCTATTATTTCGAACACGGTGCAACCGAATGGAACGAAATTTGGAACAGAGCTAGTACTAACAATAGGCACCTCAGTGTCATGTTTTATATCACCGCCATCTAAACGGAAACGTAATGGCGTCACACAAATGTTCAAAGCTTAAATCAAATTACGACTAACCTAATCATCCGATCTCTACCAAATTTTACAACAACATACCTTCATAGAGGGAGCATCCTTTGACCAAACTAATAGGTCATCAGCGTAATAGTTTGCGGATGGCAGCCATCTTCGTGTCAAAATCGATTCCCCCTATTAATTCGAACACGGTGCAACCGAATGGAACGAAATTTGGTAAAGAGGTAGTACTAACAAAAGGCACCTCAGTGTCATGTTTTCTATCGCCGCCATCTTGACGGAAACGTAATGGCGGCCACAGGCCACACAAATGTTCAAAGCTTAAATCAAATTACGATTAACCTTATCATCCGATCTCTACCAAATTTTGCAACAACATACTCTTATAGAGGAAGCATCCTTTGACCAGATGAATAGGTCATTAGCCTAATAGTTTGCGGATGGCGGCCATCTTTGTGTGAAAATCAATTCCCCCTATTAATTCAAACACGGTGAAACCGAATGGAACGAAATTTGGTACAGAGGTAGCACTAGCAGAGGGCATCTCAGGGTCATGTTTTATATCGCCGCCATATTGACAGAAACGTAATGGCGGCCACACAAATGTTCAAAGCTTAAGTTAAATTACGACTAACATAACCATCCGATCTCTACCAAACTTTGCAACAACATACCTTTATGGAGGGAGCATCCTTTGACCAATCTAGTAGGTTATTAGCCTAATAGTTTGCGGATGGCGGCCATCTTTATGTCAAAATTGATTCCCCCTATTAATTCGAACACGGTGGAACCGAATGGAACGAAATTTGGTACAGAGGTAGCACTAGCAAAGGGCACCTCAGTGTCATGTTTTATATCGCCGCCATCTTGACTGAAACGTAATGGCGGCCACACGAATGTTCAAAGCTTAAATCAAATTACGATTTACCTAATCATCCGATCTCTACCAAATTTTGCAACAACATACTCTTATAGAGGAAGCATCCTTTGACCTATCTAATAGGTCATTCGCCTAATAGTTTGCGGATGGCGGCCATCTTTGTGTCAGAAACGATTCCCCCTATTAATTCAAACACGGTGAAACCGAATGGAACGAAATTTGGTACAGAGATAGCACTAGCAAAGGGCATCTCAGTGTCATGATTAATATCGCCGCCATATTGACAGAAACGTAATGGCGGCCACACAAATGTTTAAAGCTTAAATCAAATTACGACTAACATAACCATCCGATCTCTACCAAACTTTGCAACAACATACCTTTATGGAGGGAGCATCCTTTGACCAATCTAATAGGTCATTAGCCTAATAGTTTGCGGATGGAGGCCATCTTTATGTCAAAATTGATTCCCCCTATTAATTCGAACACGGTGGAACCGAATGAACGAAATTTGGTACAGAGGTAGCACTAGCAAAGGGCACCTCAATGACATGTTTTATATCACCGCTATCTTGACGGAAACGTAATCGCGGCCACCCAAATGTTAAAAGCTAAAATGTAATTACGACCAACCTAATAATCTAGTCTCTACCAAATTTTGCAACACCATATCTTTATGTGGGAAACATATTCTGACCAAACTGCAAGAACATCAGCCCAATAGTTTGCAAATGGTGGCCAATTATGTGTGCAAATCGATTCCCCCTATCAATTCAAACACGGTGAAACCGAATTGAACGAAATTTGGTACAGAGGTAGCACTAGCAAAGGGAACCTCATATTCATGTTTAATATCCCTATAGCACGTTGTATTTCAACAAGCTACTACAACCAACATTCAATCATACTCCTTGAAAAGGACAAAGAGTTATAACAATACCCATGCATTTAGGAGAAAGTAGGCTATATGTTCTTTACTGAACATCTTGTTTTGTGTCTAGTATTATACAACAGAAATATTGTTTCCACACACCGTAAACAAACGCGTCTCCTGGGTAAAAGTCTTTGATCGCATGCTCAAAAGCACATAAATTGGACTTCCGATACCTATGAAATAAAATGTGTGACTTGGAATTTCCATTCCTACTCATGACTGGAAGTACCTCATAAACAAATATGAATTAACAGGTGATATTTCAAAGCTCCTTACTCAGTTAATTTTGCTACTTACTATTTGAATATAGCTTTTTGACCAGTATGAACTACCAGAGTCTTCAAACACCCTTCTTAAGTGATAACTGCTCCGCATGTATTACTTCCATATGCCTTCTGGCGACTAAGTCACATGCGACACTCAAAATATACTTCTTGTGAAAATGTAGCTGCGCATATACCACATGAGATTGGCATTAGACCAATAAGGATTCAACACATCAAGATAAGGTTTGCATATTGCCATGGAGCACAGTGAAGGACTTAAACATTGTTTACCCCTGCACTATATAGTAGAAATCGCGAGCATGGGCAGGCCATTCCATTCTGTGAATACCAGTCGCCTGAAGAAACGCAGTGACAATGCCAGCTCTTTGCGGGCGAGGGTTATCGTCAATGAAAGTGAAATTTTGGCCGAAATTGTAAGCACACACTACCACTACAGGTGCCCGGATAATATCCCTGTTACGTGTGCCTGTCATGTGAGAACGACTAATGGGTTTCAGACCACTATGACTCATGACCAACAATATGCAAAACTTACTTTGATGTGTGTGCACGTAAGGGAGATGATCACTGTTATTGGCCAAGATGAATCGTCGTGTGTGACTTTAATCTATCTTTAGTAGACATATTTTCCGGAATGTGTTTATCAAAATATTGTTTTCCAAAATAGAACCCACATGCACAATTCTTCAAAGAATCATTCCGAGAGAAAAATTATCTTTATATATTACATGAATTTGACATTAGACCACTATGGATAAAAATGTGTTTCTTCGGTTGACCTTTCTGAGTAAAGGTTCCTCCACTTGAACCACAGGATAATGGCTTGAGATCACTATGGATCATAAATTGTCTTTTCCAGTTACTTTCCTGAATAAATTTTGCTCCGCACGAACAACGTGATTACTGCATTAGGCTATTATAGATCGTGTATCTTCAAAATGCCTTTCTCAAAAACTTTGCTTCGCACGTACTTCAGGCATGAGGCACTAGACCACTATGGAACAACATGTTTGTCCTCAAATTATCTTTCCTAGAAAAGTTTACTCCACACTTACCTCACGATTGTAGCATTAGACCAATATGAATTATCAAGTGTGTCTTCAACTTGCTAATATAAAAAAATACTATGCATGTTCCACAGGAATGTGGCTTTAGACTACTATGGATCAACATTTATCTCCTTGGGGGTACTTTTCCGAGTAAAGCTTGCTCGACATGTACTGCAGAAATATGGCATTAGACATGTGTGCATTCAAATTACCCTTTCTGGAAATGTTAACTACACACGTACTTCATGATTGTACCTTTAAACAACTGGGGATCAATATGTATCTTAGTAATATTCCTTTCTCAGTAAAGTTTGCACCAAATGTACCACAGAAATGTAGCATAAGACTACACTGGATCAACATCTGTGGCAGGGTATTTTTCCGAGTAAAGTTTGCTGCACTTGTTCTACAGGAACATGGCCTAAGACCACTGGGGATAATAGTGTTTCTGCGAGATTGCCTAGAAATTGCCTTTCTTAATACATTTAGCCAGTCATGTATCACAGGAATGAGGCTTCAGACAAACACGAGTTTCTCCATGTTACTTTTCAGAGTATAGTCGGCTTTGCACACGAAACATGAATTCGGCAATAGACCACTATAGATTACAACGTTTTCCTCTGAATTTCCATTTCTAGTAAAAAAGACCCGCATATATTTTATGAATGTGGCGCTGGACCATTATGGATGCTCATGTGTTTCTTCAAATTGACTATCAGAGAATAATTTGCTCCGCATGTACCACAGAAATGAGGCTTTTTACCACTATGGACCAACATGCGTCTCGTCAAATTACTTTGCAGAAAAAAGTTTGCACTGCATATAGCACATGAATATTGCGTATGACCATTATGTCCCATCATGTGTTTCTTCAGGTTATCTTTCTGAGTAAAGTTTGCTCCACATGTATCACAGGAATGTGGCTTGATATCACTAGGGATCGCCATGTGCGCGTTCAAATTCCCTTTAAAAGGAAAATTTTTTCCGCGTGTACCTCAAGAATAAGGCTTAATACCACTATGAACCAATTTGTGTTTCTTCAAATTACTTTGGAGAGCAAAGTTTGCTCCGCATATAGTCCATGATATTTCCCTTAGACCACTATGTATCATGTGATTCTTCATGTCACCTTTCCTAGAATTGGTTCCTCTACATGTAAGACAGGAATATGGTTTCAGGCCACTATGGATCATCTGGTGTGCATTTAAGTTACCTTTTCTAGTAAAGTTTACTCCACAAGTACTACTGGAATGTGGCTTCAGAACACCATGGATCATCAAGGGAGTTTTAAGGAGCCTTCGCCAGAAAATTTACCTCCACATGCAGCATAGGAATGTTTCTTCATGAAACCATATTGATTGAGTAAGGCTCCGAATGTATCTCTTCTTAGTGTGTTCTCTGATCTGGGGGAAATAGATTGTTTCTATGTAGAATTTCGAATGCTAGTAACAGATAAATAGCCACTAACATTATAATTTCAAAAATCACATTGTGTTAACACACACTCGTAGACATTGATTTAAGAGCCTAAATGTAATGCATCTGACGATGATTGAAACCAGTAATCAAGATAATATTTTAACCTTTAGTAATTTGCTTCAGATTAAGGGAATAACATCCATTCCAATTTAGGTACAATCGTGCCGACCGACTGAAAAGCATTAAATGTCGCTATATTAGGTGATAAATTGAAACGGAACAATATCTTTGTGAACAAGAGATCCATATAGTGAATAGTTTACTAGTGCTTTTTCAGTACGTGCATTACTATGTAAGTTTTCCTCAAATACGAGGTACTGAGCTCGTTACTACTCTTCATGCAGTGAATAAATATTTTAGAATAATATATTATACAGACAAAACTGTTCTAAATGTCCAAGATTTTGGACTAAGGATTATTCGGGATGAACGTGTTAATCCCAGTCCAGCAACCATCAGCTGTTAGTTCATTACAGTCAACATGGTCAGTCATCGTTTTCGATTACGGGAATAAATAACCTGGGTGCAGCCTTATATTTCATGTATGAGCATTCAACTGTTTCTCACTTATTGAAGTATAAGGCTGTTTCTACGCTCAAGTGACACAAATTAATTCGCATTTATTTCGCTATATAGTAGCCATATTGCCTATTTGGAATATACAGCATGCCTAATTTTGTAAACATACGGGTTATCATACTAGTTTATTGAATATATCACGGATGAATGGCGAGCATTATGTAGGGCTACACCGAATGAGTGGAGATGATTGATTTACCTCTGGACCTTAAAGGGAAAATCACATAGTACATACAAATGTGGTCTGTTAAAATAATCACTTTTTAAGAACCACACTACACAGCGCACACTTATCCAAGTCTCGGTATAGCACTGCATGCATCCCCTGTAGCGACCCACATTTATACTGGCACAATTTATCTGCACGTTAACGTTTCGCACTTCAATGGCTTGAGGTGAGAAGCACCTGGCTTGGGGCAAAAATAACTGAAATTTAGTTTTTCATTGTTTTTGAATAATTACATTGTAGATAACACAAATACGTTGAAAAATTGAAAAAAGTCTTAAAATTGTGCATGTTATGACACGTTTTGTAATCATGTTAGTCTTGAAAAGACACGGCCACTTTTATCTCGGCTCATTCTTTTGCGGATAATTTCTGAACTACTGGAGGTAAATTTTTGAATGTACTACCATTCCGCTTGGAAAAGAACAATTTTCAATTTGGTAGCCGTGAAACAGCATTTTAAAAATATTCACCATGTTGTATTCCGGCTCAATTTTCAACACTTGTCCCAGCAGCTTTCCTCTTCCCTATTCATCTCATGGCATAAACCTGATATCGACTTCATAACCATGATTAGTAGACTTTGATGTAATAAAGTTCATCGAAGAAACTAGCACACTTGCACTCGGATGGTTAATTTGCGAGAAACGTCCATTTAAATATATAATATTAATATTAAAATTTGGCGTCGCCGCCATGTTGGATTTGTGGAGAACAGGGTCTAGAATTAGTGGCTGAAGACATGACTAAAGGTATGTAATATAAAGAGGAATTTTAAAAGGACTAAGGAGGATGAAAATAATCCAGATTATGCGGCAGAAACTTCTGAGAACCTTCACAGGCAAGAAATTATACTGAAGTATTTTAGCTTGTATTTTTTCAGTTGTATATTTTTTTGTACTTAGGTACCATTTATGTGAAAAGTTCTTATGCTAGGCCATTGAGACATTTTCTGTGGTTGAATAAGTCCTCTGCGAATGGTAGTAGGAAGGGATATTTCAGTAGGTTACCTAAAAATAAAGTTATTAATTTGTTTTAAGAAACCTTTTGAAAAAATAATGTAATTTTAAAAACCTCATTCCGTAAACCTCATTTCCTCCTTTCCGTAAATAATCCACTTAGCTCCTGCAGTCTTCTTACTAGAAAGGGACATTGGGAAAACTTCCTGTCGGATGACCTGACGGAACACCAAACGGTCACGAGTTTGTTCCAGTGGGATATCTAGATGTTCCATATCTAACTTAACTGCCGCAATCCATTTGTTCGTAGAAGCCTCGCCTCTTCCTGTTACTGTGAATATCCTGTTGGTGAGTCTTTCAGAATACAGACGTGCCAAGTGTCCATAAAAGGTCAGGCATCTTTTCCTTACAGACGTGATGATGACAATTCATCATTATGACGGATTCTGTAAATTCCTCCTTCCTCTCTAATTGGACCTAATATCGTCCTCAGGATCTTCCCCTCTTTTAACTCCAGTTTTCTGAGTGGACCCTTTCTGGTCATTACAAGGCACTCAGAAGCATACAGAACAGATGACTTGACAACTGATTTATAGTGTCTGAGTTTGAGGTTCGTGGAGAGGCACTTAGACAAATAGATACTACGACAGGAATGATAAAACCTTTCAAACTTAGTATATCTAGCATCTATGGCTAGGTTCTCGCTCTGATTCGCAGAAATCCATTCTCCCAAGTACTTAACTGCAGGTACGTTTCGTATGGTAGTGTCTCTGAGAGGAATATTAGAAGGGGTCTCTTTGATATTGGTCATAAATTTAGTCTTCTGGATGTTGATCTTCAAACCAGTCTTAACCGCTACACTATAAAGACTCTGTAAGTTGTAGGTAGCCTCCTCTATATTATTTGCCAGTAGAATGAGGTCATCAGCAAAGGCTAAGCAAGGGACGAAGAGGTTGTCTCTCTTGTAACCAAGCTTCAGTCCAGCTCCCGGTGGTAGCATCGTTCTCCATTCCAGTACACAGTTGAAGAGAATACAGGAGAGACGTCGCCCTGTCTAACTCCTGTTCTAATTAGAAAGCTTTCGGATAATTCAACTCTGAACCTGACCTTGGACGTCGTGTTTCTGAGGGTGGCTTGGACTAATCGTAGGGTCTTCCCATCCAGACCAAATTCCCGTAGTATGGAGAAAAGGGTAGCTCTGTCCACAGAGCCATAAGCTTTCTGAAAATCTACTAGGACCACCACCCAGGGATTCCCATCTCGGTTCGTGTAGGTGAGAACTACCTTAAGATTGTGTATCTGTTCTGGGCAAGATCTAGTCATACGGAAACCAGCCTGGTATTCACCTAACTATGAGTCTAGCTGTGCAGTGACTCTATTGAGCAAGGCTACAGAGAGGAACTTGTAGGTAATTTGTAATTGTTGACGTCTGTCTTACCTCCCGTCTTGTGGAGGGGATAAATCTCAGCAGACGTCCAACCTTCGGGTAGGGATTCTGTTGCCCATATGTCCATTGTGATTTGATAAATGTTCTGTAAGGTCTGGTCATCTGCGACAACGTGTCATGTGACTCCGTGCACTTTGGGTGTGTGCACAATCTGTCTGATAACCGGTGTTAATTGTGAAGGCAGTATTAGTGTTATCTGTAATACAGGTAAGGACAGCAGACGATCAACGTCAAGTAGTTCCTAATTCTGCTACCAAATGCTACTCCCTACGACCCCTAGCTGCGAACTTGGCTACTAGGTGCCACCACCACCAGCACCTTGCGGTGAATGTTTGAAGTTAATAGAGCGTTAATAAAATCTAACCTACACATTTAGCTTCACACAATTGTAGTTAGTGGAAGGTTTTTTAATTGCCATAAATCTATGACATGGGCACACCGGCATTACTTCCCCTCCGAAGGAAGGTATACTGTAGCGTTTGTAACATCAATACTGCTGCTTGTAACAACAATAATTATGTATCTGCAACAGTAAGGGAACCCACCGATTGTAATAGAGATACAGGCAAATGGAGTAGTAGTAATTGAAAAGTCGATCCTCTGCTGTATGCCGGGACTGAATCCAACCTTTATAGTTCCACCATACAAAAGAATACACAATTTAAATGCGCCAGGACTTGTGATCTATCTTCGAAGACATGTGGAAATGATCCCCACCGTCCGTGAAATGGTTTTTCGTGGTTCACCATTTCTATATCCAGGCGAATGCTTGGAAGGTACCTCCTAAGAGGCTATAATCATCATCTACTAACCCTTTCCTATGTTTAAAGCTCATTAACACCTCCTATGGGTCGGAGAAATGGTAGTACCGGTACGGCTGCAAATCCCACTGCTCCATACACACACATTTCACTTACTCCCTGCCACCTCAGAAATGAGTTTACTAAGGGGTAAAAAAGAAAACTAAAAAATCGTTATCAAGTAAGAAATACTGTAAGAAATATGGTAAGAAAAGAGAAAGAAAGAAAGAAAGAAAGAAAGAAAGAAAGTTTTTCAACAAACAAAAGCATTAGGAATTACTTTCTCTGTATGGTTCTAGAACATCCCTTCACATTTTACTCATACCTTCAATTATTTATTATCTTCATGCTTAAGGTGAACTACATATTCTTGCAATGCTCCAGTGTCATAAGTGGGAGTTCAAGTGAAAACGCACACCAGACCACTCGTGAGGGTAGTCAACCCACCTATTCTCTGTAGCATTCATGGGAGGATATCTGGCCAGAAAAAAGTATCCTAAAACAATTTTCATACCAAGACTTCAAGTCCACAGTTGGCAACTAATACAACGTGATAATGACAAACATATGCTAGCTTCATACAATACAGCATTTGCCAATGTCATTATAATGCATCTCCTAGTAGCTCAGTGATCACAACATCATCGCACAAAGCCGGCGGTCGCAAGTGGAAGTATCGTATGGGACGGATAATATTTAATTCGCTATCATTCTCTCAATATGGATTGTGGTTGCTGTACAAAACGCAACCTAACAGTCAAGCGCTTCCGTTCATCATCAACACAATTGTCAAAACACAACTCTTCATCCCGAAATGCTATTAGTTGATAAAGAGATGTCCCTTAAAGAGACATGAAGATACACCACCCCTTGCGGATCTGTAGATGGTGCTTCTGTTTTGGTATATGGATCGATCTCCGGAAAAGAAGATTCCTCAATTTTAATATCCGTGGGAAGGTCTGTATCTTCTGCAAAGAAATGACTTGGTTCACAAATATGTTTTTTTGCGTAGATGGAATTATATCTTCCAGATGACTTGTAAACTTGCACTGAAAGGTTCAAGGAATATAATAACACACTCAGCGTAATTCAACATCCCATTCAACAGCTTTATGAAGCTTATATCGGAAAGCAAGAAAGCCAAGCTAGCATATTGTCACTAGAATTGAGTGTGTGTTGCGACATTGCGTCGTAGAGCCACTTACTTAGAGTTAATATATAATGTTAATGAGGCCAAACATCGTTAATAATTTATGTGATAAGAAATCTCGTACCGAGCATTGTTTGTTTTACACTCTTCAGACCAAATTAAAGTACTATTCATCTCAAGGATACTTATGTTAAGGAGGAATTTGACGGGAACGATAGATACATTCTTTAGTAAAGTGGCAGCTACTTGAAATGTCATCTCATACCAATTCACTTGCAATACATAATTCATGACCCATTGGCATTGTGGTAACAAATATAGAACTGAGTATTAATATTTGTATAGGGAACAGCTTGAGAGCTTTTCTGAACGAAATTGCCTACCGCAGTCTAATAATAACTGAGGCACACCGCCATATACCATCTCTAGGGTGTATTCGCACGGTGACTTCTTGACAGTCCAAACCGATCCACATTCCTTTTCCTCCTCCGTTCAACGCTCCGACAAGAACCGAGGAAGGCACCCCATCAAATTAACAATATGTGTCTAGCATTGGAGACTGTCATGAAGGGTGGACCAAGAATATATTGACAGTCACAGCTAAGAGCGGAGTGGGGTCGATCAAAGACATATTGACATTCACAGTTAGTAGCAGAAACTGTCATCAAGGTAAAGGGCGGACCTACATCCCATTGACAGTGACGGCTAGCAGCGTAGAATTACATCAAGGCGAAGGGTAGTATCACTACCATATTGTCGGCCATGTGTCGCCACAAGCCTCATGTGAGTGTTTGGATACCGTACTTCTGATATCCTAATGTACCCGTGGATTTCTAACTGTACCTCGAAGCGCTCCAGAACATGTGCCTAGCGGGCTAGCCTAGGTTTGGGAATGGGCAATCATTTTCATAGCAACATCATTCAGAAATGTATGTGTTGGAGACTGCTTGCCACAAGGTTCGGATACTCCAAGCTGGTTGCCGAGAGCGCTGGCATAGCCTGATTACCATGGATTGGAAGGCAGTATCTATTCTTGTGTGTACACTCTCTGGAAACAAACTCTACCATCTCCCATGCTTGTGTTGGGCTTAGAGCACATGTAATATTGTTATAATGTAGGCTGTTCAATTTCAAATAAAAGCACTCAAGTGTTGCAGTACATCGATCGTTGTTATTTATATTAAGCTGCTATTTCACCAGAATGTTTCGTCGCAAAGTGTTCAGATATGTGTAACAAGGTATTCTCAAAAAACGAATCTTCTAACTTTCTCTGGTTTAGATCCTATGAAAATAAACCTTAGATTTTGAAACCCTTAAGGTTAACGACTCTCTAACTGCTTAAGAATTAGAGTGTTGGAATTCTGATCTAGGATGTAATCATTAAGGCCCGACAATAGGGCCAGCAGAGTCAACCTTCATTACCAATAACTTAGCTAATGTTAGCACAGCATGTGGTGAAGAGTTCAACCACAATAGGACCCAGGGTGCCAACACAGTGAACCCATATTATGAACACAATAACATGGGCAATTACTCACTGCTAAAATAAGAAATATTTATATAAGAGGAAATATAGAATCTAAGATCACCTGTATTTTAATTTTCCGATTTGACTGCCAAGCTCTTATCATCATACATATCACCAGACTCATCCAGCAGATTATAAGAGGGTAACAGGTCAATTGATTCCTAGAAAATATTATACAAATATGAGCCAACGTAAAACATACAGACAGAATAAACGTAGTATGTTACATGTAACAATAACATATTAAACATGCTGGTTAGCCTACTATTTGGTAGCAGGTATTAAGTCACTAAACACTGCTTGTCATGCACATCACTAACATTGCTATGTTACACGATATACATAATAAATACAACTTACAATATTAGGGAATTCATCACTTTCAGACGGCCTTTCTGGCTCACTCTTGATAAATGGTTTTTGCTCCATAATGTTCAGTAAACTAGAACACACAGGGTAGTTTAAGAAGAGGTCGTACATATACCAGTTCGCCAAATCATTATAATATATAACACATAAAATGAGGTAATTTCAGAATTCAAGTTAGACAACAGGCAATCCGAATATAACCCACCAGGTGCACAGTGAAAGAAAGAGGTTAAGGGTAAAACTTATTTGACCGTGACTCTCGACGTTATAAGATATTAGTTAGGGTATAATACCGAGTAAAATATGTATATCATTGCAATATGAAGTATGAAGAATTACCGGTGCCAGTCCCTGATATGGAGCATCCTATAATTGGTTTCACACAAACCTGGGCATAATATGATGGGGCAGGCGGAATAAATTCCGCTAAATTACTTTACAAACTTATCAACGTGTAAGTACTTCCACTGGGTAACGTGTAGCCTATAATTCTCGTCATAAAGAAGTTTCTAGTAACGCATTAAACCTGTGTAACCTCAACAATTAAATATTGTAAATTATTCTAAACAGGGCACGGACATGTCCAAGCAGTACTAGGTTGTAAGAATAATCTCCATAATTAAATTTAGTCACATCTGTAAAGTGTACGTACTTCTTATATTCCTACATGGAACTCAAAATTCTCAGATGTTAATATTTAGTCGCGAGGTTCATGGAAGACACTAACTCAGTGAAGATATTACTAGCAAATTAGTCCCGATGATGGTAAATATAGCATATGCACGTCGAATGAGAAACTGTACGATTCGGGATGTATTTCTAGCACAAATCAGATTAATATAATGGTATTCTTATGCTCTGGTGACAAATTCTAAAACTCAATGGTATAAATACATATTCCATGAATAGGCCTACATTTATCACAATCTTAAAACTTACACACCCAAAGTACACGGGGCTACATGACCGCGTTGTCGCAGCCCCTAAACTTAAGAACCAACCAATCTTAAAACTATCCGTCACACACTCTTTCCTTGCCACTGTCTGACGATATTGATAATAGTGTTGGGAGTTAGGATGGTCTTTGACAAGCTGTTTCACACAGTTTAACCTGGCCCCTCCACGCCAATGTGTTTTCATCTAATTTCGGTGAAAGGAGAGAATTATAATTCCTTCCTTATACAGTTTCATTTTCATAGAGAAGCCGCCTCGTCTACCATCGCATGTATTTTATCACGAAGGTCAAGTGATTCGGCAGCCAAGTCGGATAAAGCCACTCAGTGCGTTTTGAGCCATTTATTTTCACTGAACAGCTATGAATATGCGGTGAACTGTCGATTCTTATTGCAACTTATTCCCTTAATGCCGCTTAAATACCGTACCACATGTAAACTTTATCCCTTGATTGGCATGTCTTTTTCCGGAAATTGTCATTTAAACCCTTAGTCTATGCCCCAATTAAACATTATTTCCCCTGAGGGAACAGCGATTTGGAACAATGAATATAAAATGTCCAGCCACAATGGTACCGTACCCAGAAAAATAGTTACCGTACCGGTAAACGGATAATCAAACTAGAAAGTTACCTGGCCGCCTTGTTGCTTAGTGGCTAGATTTTGGCTGTCACCGCGTAAGCCCGAGTTCAATTCCTGGCTCTGCCACAAGATATAAAATTCTGGTCTGAGGGATCGTAAGGCAGAACTCTGCCATGCGGGGTTTCCCACTAATTCTCAATTCCAATGCTGGGGTAGTACCTAACCGAGAGCCACGGCCGCTTCCTGCCCTAATCTTACCTCAATTACAAATACACACACTAGTTCAGATTTCACAGAGTTGGGAAAAGTACCACCAAAATGTATATTACATACAAAATATACAATACTCACAAAAAAGTATGTTAGATACAAAATTCCAGTACCGTACTCTTATAAATGTCCGGAGAATACAAAATAGTATTTTAAAATACAATTCAAAATACAATATACTTTCTTCTATTCAGACCAGGGGCGGCTCCAGTCCCGCCCAAGGGGTAGTGAAAAAATACACTGAAGAAAATGGAAATTGCAACACCATGAAGGCATTGGTCGTTTGTGTTGATTTTCAAGTTATGGAACGACGCCATGTCGGTATGTAAACGATCAAAGTTTCAGACCCATTAGATTGTTGCTACAGGTCTCCCCACGTGATTTTTCGCGGAGGAATCAACTCCAGTATACGGACTCTGGTGTAGCGTAGTAGACTTGCAGTCTGTGCAGTGAAGTGTTCCCCGTCAAACATGCCTCGACGACAGAGAAGAGCACGCTATCAACAACTGTCGCCGTTTGAGAGGGCTCGGATAATTGGGCTGTGTGAGGCCGGATTATCACTAAGGACTGTCGCTGCACGTGTTGGCCGACAGGCATCTACGGTACAACGTGTATGGCAGCAGTGGTCAAATGAAGGTACCCACTCGTAGACCTGGCACAGGCCCAGCGCGATAGACAACTGTGAGAGAGGATCGCCGCATAATTCAGATGGCCCGGATGGAACCCCATGCAACAGCAGCGCAAATTTGAGCAGCTGTGGCACCCCACGTTACACAACAAACAGTTGGTAATCGCCTGGGTGAAGCTGGCTTACGATCCCGTGTCCCTGCAGAAGGTGTTCCATTGACCCCACAACAGCGACGTGTAAGGCTGGCCTGGTGTCGAGAACGATCGACGTGCGTCGACGAATGGCATAGGGTCGTCTTTAGTGATGAATCGCGCTTATGTCTTGCCCGCAGTGATCGCCGGAATTCTGTGCGCCGACGTACCGGGGGAGAGGGGTCGCCCAGACCCTATTGTCGAGAGGCACACAGGGCCAACACCAAGCATTATGGTCTGGGGAGCTATTGGCTTTAATGTGAAATCACAATTAGTGCTTGTTGAGGGCACTATGACTGCTCAACTGTACGTTGATAGGGTACTCAATCCAGTGGTTGTCCCTATGATGGCGAACATTGCTAATGGGATGTTTCAGCAGGACAATGCCCGGGTTCACACTGCACGCATCTACAGAGAAGCTCTCCACGACATCACAACCTTAGAATGGCCCGCCAGATCCCCGGACCTCAGTCCTATTGAGCATGTGTGGGACATGATGGGTCGACAACTGGCCCACCGTCCTCAGCCACCCAAAACTCTGGAACAACTGACCCATGCAGTGCAGCAAGCATGGGCCACAATTCCTCAGGAAGCGATCCAGGGCCTCGCCGAATTCATGAATGTATTGCAGCTCGTGGTGGGCACATCCTGTGTTGATTGTTGTCCAATCTTGCGGTCAGAGGGACCTGAAAGGGTAATCATAGAATCACAACCGAACACTCGTCCTGCATGTTCAATTGCGGCAATGTAGTACCACTCCTTCTGGGCGTTGAAATTTCCATTTTCTTCAGTGTATGAAAATATTGGTACGGTATTAACATAACATGATAGCAGAGCAGTCTACTTGCTCATTTCTCACCAAAGGTTCTATTTTCGTTGTATATGTACGGTAGGGCCTACACTTATCTTGATAGTCAACATTTCACATCGGGCCTTCGAAAATATATAGGCCTACCGTACGACAAGAAAATATAAACCGGTAAGAGAAACTTTTTCAGCACTCAACCATTATCTCACGAATAGCCTACAACACAAACTCAATGTCTGACTCTTTAACACCTTGTCACTCACTAAAAATAACCCGAACCGTTAACTAGAACTGAAGGTAGTCTACATAGCCTACAGAAATTCGCGCGATTTCATCCAGGCTTGACAGATGCAAATTGTTTATCAACCATACATTTTTAGCTCCGAGATTAATCCGTGAAGCCTTGACATGTACGATTGCGGTAGATATGATCATACTTTTTTCTTTTTTATTCATTCGCTTGGTTATTAACTTTAACAGATAATGAATTAATAAATACATATTATTTACACTATTTATTAGGGCAAGTTTAGATTTCAATGTTGGACGCAGAGAAATCTAGAATTAATATTCTTTGTGTGTGAGCGATTGGTTGTCAGTTTGTGTCAATGGACTCCCCACCCCACCAATAACCAATGAGTGTCAAATTACTTCCAGCCAATCACGCCATTGTTCACACCCCCTTCTCTTCCTACCTTTGTGACAGCGTGTGACAGACAGGCGTAGCGCTTGCCCAGTACCTCATAATGACCGATAGATGGCATTGCACTTCAGTTTCTGTACTACCTTGAGCCAAACTGTATCCGGCACAGAACCCAGCTTATTTCCTCATAGCGAGTGACGAGAGAGGCTACGAAATAGATCGGAAATTAGACTGCTCATGCGTCAACCGTGCCGCATAGACCGCGGCTTAAGATATCACCGGGGCGAAGATGGAATCAATGATCAATCTCTATGGATGGAATATTTAAACTAGTAAGTAATTTTAAACTAATTAGACACCGGTATTAGACGTAGGTGTTCGAAATTATTCTTGTATGACTAATTTATTTTCTCTTAGAGGGCAGTGCCATGGCACGGTAGCACTGCGCCTAGAACCGCCCCTGATTCAGACTGTTCAGAATAGCAATAACATATAACTATTAGTACCGGCCAGGTTCATTGAACTGGATAAAGATCTGAAAGAAGTGGGGATTACACCAACAGACATTCAGGAGCGCGCCCCACTCAAAAGGGAACTTCAAGGTTTCCACGAAAAAAAAAAAAAAAAACGAAACTGAAAACGGAAAATATTTGGACCCAGGAACGGAAGGAAGTCCAGCGAGAACGAATGCGGGCGTACTGGGCAAACATCAAAGCCTGTTGGAGACAGTTGGAATGACGTGGTTCATAGATGGCCTATACGATATGAATGAATTAGTACCGGTAATATTACCGTCATTGTTGACCTGATCGGATATGCGGGTTAACGTGCAAGGTCACTCGTTCAAATCCCACCGTCACCATCAGCTCCCATGAAATGTTTCTCCACACCTTGTCTCCAATCCCGCAAAATGGGGAATAGTATGTAGAGATTATTATTATTATTTCGTGTCATCCTCTTTGGGGTTCGTTGAATCAAGCATTTCTCTCTGTGTTGTTCTTTCCTTTTTGCCCTGTATCTCTTCATTCTTTCTGATCTTGTTTTCCTCTCTTCCTTTGAAATAATGGGTTTGGATTTTAGTGTAGATTTTTCTTGGAACCTTATATTTTCGTCTTTAGCATTTATTTTAGCTTTCCGATTGAGCAGTGCATTTTCTGCAATTTTTAATCAACTGGATCATTTTCAGTTTCATTAAACCATGTGGGATTTGTTTTGCGGTTACGGAAGAAATCAAAGATTTGTTTTGTTAAGGTGACCTTAAAAATGTATCCTCCTTTTTCGCATAGTATCTGCAATTTATTATTATTAGTTATAGTTTGACATCATTATCACGGCAAATACCGGATACATTTTATGTTACAGCCTCGTTCACCCTTAGCCAGGAACCATATGTAATGAGGTATGTTTGTAGATTACACTGTTCAGAGACTTCACATAACTGAACATCCATTTCGTGCACGCACTCTTCACGAGTCTATAGGATGAGCTAAATTTCCATCTAAATCATCAAGCCTTGCTGAGTGTTCGACCAGAGTATTTTCACCAAGGAACTTCCTGACAATATGGCAGGTGTTAAATAGAACTGCCTTCTGTAGTTCAATGTATATCTGAGGATGCATATTCAGTATTGATAGACTACTGAGGAAAGTTTTGGGTATAACACCAGTACACGATACAATTATTGGGAATGTAACCACCGACTCAAGTTTCCACAGCTGCTCTATCTCAATTGCCAGCTTTGTGTACTTAGATATTTTAGTAGTAGCTGTTGTTTGGATGTTTTGTGTGATGGGACAAGCGATAACTATCAGTAATAACTCTCTGTGTCTTTTATTGTTGAAAATCTGGCCAGTTGTTACTGACTGCAACATCTGTCAAAACTCCTCTGTCCCAGTAGTGATGTGTTCTTAATAATAATATTATTATCGTATGGCCGACGTTGCTTGGTGGAAATCTTTTGAGCTGGACGATATACTCCCCTATTTCGATGCAGCGAAACCGGGATATTATTGGGTAGTCGGTGGCTGAGATATTATTATTATTACAATTATTATCGCTCAGAGACGTGGGCTCGATCCACACCATCCTTGAAATGCTTCTCCGTGGTTTCCCATTTTCATGTCCAAGCAAATACCAGGGCGGTACGTTTTAATAGGTCTAGGCCGCTTCCTTCCAATGCCTTGTCTGTTTTCATTCTTCACTCATTTGATCTCCTATTAACTCCTATCATGAGGTAGGCGTCAGTTCGGGCATCCGGCCGTAAAATCACCCTTTACAGGGAAAATGAAAATTACTGAAGCACATCCCCGACCCCGTTGAAACGGAAATAATAAGAGGTAGACTTACATATTATTATTATTATTATTATTATTATTATTATTATTATTATTATTATTATTATTATTATTATTATTATTATTATTATTATTATTATTATTATTATTATTATTATTATTGATGTGTAACATCTTTCCGCTCGGTTGCTGGATAGTTTTGTGGGAGTGATTTTGAAAATTGGGGACGGAAGTGGATCGGAACGAACGAGCTGGCAGTGGTGGATCGAACGGAAGTATGCACTGCCCACTCGATCGATCGAACGGAAGTGTACTAGCTGGCAGTGGTGGAAAATGGAAGTATGCATTGCCCGCTCGATCAATCGAACGGAAGTGTACTAGCTGGCAGTGGTGGAAAAACGGAAGTATGCACTGCCCGCTCGATCGATCGAAAGGAAGTGTACTAGCTGGCAGTGGTGGAAAACGGAAGGATGCACTGATCGCTCGATCGATCGATCCTGCGGGCAGTGGTAAGACCCAGCTGGCAGTGGTACGAGAAACAATGAGCTCGCGGTGTCGGAAATTGATACCATGACGTACTCTCGGCCATGTGGAATGTATATGACATACTGAACGGAAAACGCGCATGCGAACTCTGGTGTCAAGTGCTTGAAACAAATGACATGGTACATGTTCGAAGTCTTCGTATCAGTATTTAAATGGTAAAATGCCTTAATATCAAACATTGTAAGTAGTCGGCATTGCCGGTATTATGTTTCTGCACAATGGCTATTCAAATATTAACCCACATAACGAACGGTAATGCAGTCATCAATGTAATATAATCGTTGTGGTTATACGAGAATTGAGCAAGCCTTCATGAACTATTACTGAATACATACTCTTCACTCACAAGAGGGCCTATTCATAAGGCATTTTGAACTCAATTTCACGCAGGAACATTATCGAAACAAGCAAAATATAAATGAAACTTCATTCCGTAATGCAGTATTATTGGAACGTGGAGATAAGTCACCATCTTGTGCACAAAATTTGTGTAGTCGAAATAGCCGTGGGATTAGTGCTGATGACTGTGATTCTAGAGATCTTCGGTTCGAATCCTGGACGGGGTAGATATTTTTGCTACCAGATTATTTTTAAACGATATTTATCATATCAATATGACTCATTTTAACAGAATCCATATGAAATTACGTGTTGGTCTGTGAATGAAGAGGATCTGTTTTAAAGGAATTTAAGGTTGTGAGCGGTGTCGCGTCTATTAATCTAGTTGATCCATATCGTATTCTTTATTTAGGCTAGTGCTGATGGAAGCTACAAATCATCTAATAAAATGAGTTCCGTATTATAAACTACAATATCTGTAAAACACTCCCTTTTACAATAGTTTAATATTTGTGTCAATTATAGTATAAAATACCGGTGTATCAACAATTTCACGTGAGGTTTCTTCTATGTCAGATGTTACACATCATATGCGACTACTGTAAGGCTCGTATTTTTTTATCGTTTCATAACGTAGACAACAATCCCAGGCAATTTAAGAGGTTCAAGTTTCGAATTCTGGCACTGACAGCGGCCATCCTCGGTGTGATGTTTGCTAGTCAAATGCCGGAAGGGTAACATACTGTACTTCAAGTCCCGGGACATCTGCTCATTTCTGGACCACAATAAATACAGCCATGCAAGCTACTACAGACACTACACAAACACTGGTTATCACACAAATTAAGACATCCAAATGCATTAGCAAAATTTACCAATAACAACTGCCATACTCATTACTCGATGGCTCATGGCGCAGTGGCTAGCAATCATGGCTGTCAATTCTGAGGTTTTGCAATGGCTCTATGCTATTCTGTTGCAAGGTATGCCTGTCCTATTTGGATAATTCAACACATGCCAAACAGGTGGATGTAGCATTCAACAACACCTGCAGAATTATAACAGAATGCTTGAAATCCACTGCTGTTGAATGGCTTTACCACCTCACAAGAATAGCACCACTTCCTGTTCGAAGATAAATAGCTGCGGTGAAGGAATGAAATACAGTGGAGCAGGAAAGAACCCATCTTCTGTACGGGCATGAACCGCACCGGCAACGACTGAAGTGAAGGGCGAGTTTCCTTGGAACATCGAAGGAACTTAGAACCACTTTTATAAATGCTAGGTTGCAACTGTGGAGGGCTACGATCCACCTTCCCCCTGGTTGGAAAAGTGTCCCTGAAACCTTATCTCCTGGCTATGACGAGGAATTAACAGACTGAGATCAGGAGTTGGCGGATCAAAGGCTAATTTGGCAAGATGGGGCTACACAGATAAATACAGTATAATATTCAATGTGACTGTCGAGAAGACCAGACTGTTCATTATATGTTACAATGTCGACTATGTCCAGCCTCCTGTACAGAAGACGATCTTCATCAAGCAACAGAAAAATCACTGCAAGTGGCCAAGTTTTGCGCAACTACAATATAATATAACTGTGTATGATATGTATATTTCTGATAAGAGAATAATAATAATCCCTGAGGTCGGTGTTCGATTACCAGCTCTGTCAAGAAATTAATTTCTGGCCTGAGGGCTGGAGCGGGTTCCACTCAGCCTCGTGAGGCAAGTCTGAGCCTCAGCCATTTTGGAACTGGTTTTCCGTGGTTTCCCACTTCTACTCCAGGAAAATACTGGGAAAGTTCCTAACTTTAGACCCCGGCAGCCTCCCTCCTAATGCACACCATAATAGCATTCATTAATACAGTCATCACACTACCACAGGTTACCAGACAAAATCACATACACATACCCAAGTACACGGGGCTAAGTGACCGTGATATCCCTGCCCCTCAAATGAAACAACAACAACAGGGATGGACCGTAACGATTTTATGTGCTGCACTACAATATGTATATCGTGTACTTGTCACAGTAAGATCTTACTTTCTGTTTCTCCTGTTACATGTACTGAGTGACTGCAATTAAATTTTAGTTAGACTAAATTACGTGAAGAATAACACAAACGCTCATGTCCATCAATAGCACCTCAGCAAAACTGGAAATAACATTGAGTAAGTATGAATATACCTCTTTTATACCTGCCAACCTCTCAAACTGAAATATCGGGAGATTTTGAACCTAATCATATTTCTTCGCCTTATTACCGAGGAACCGACAAAATCACTCAGATTGAAAAATCACAATAGCCTACCATCATATTGTGCCGACAACATCCAAGTTAAAGGCTACACAGATAATGTCACGTGTTACACAGATAGTCTACAATATTTCGCAGCCTACAACTACCTCTCACCCACAGGCTATTATGAAAACTTCTAGGAACACGTGCTGAATTAACCATCGACTATTTCAAACAACGACATATTAAAATACAACTAAGCGGGACGCGTATTTATGGAGAATTATCTATAAATTATACTGATACGAAGCGAAACTGCGGTATCGAAACACACTTCTCGTAAAATCGATCTGTTCGATGGATGACTGGAGTTTGTCTTCTCGCACTTTCAGTTCGAAATAACGCACGTGATTTGAAAAAAATCGGGAGATTTAATATGTTCAGCGGGAGGGCGAGTGAAATGGTGTAAAATCGGGAGTCTCCCGCCTAAATCGGCAGAGTTGGCTGGTATGCTGTTTGCAGCTTATGGCGGTTGAAAAGGCATTCGAGAAACCCAATGTTTCCTACCACTATACTGTTTTGAGTCGGACCACTGAGGAATGATGACCAAAGAGTCCCTAACATGAGCAAGTTTTGCCTCACAACTTGATGTAAAATGTTTGTAGGTAGGGAAGCCGTAATTATTTGGGTTCCTTTGGGCTACATGTAACACGGATGTGTTTGGTGACATTTTGGAGTTAAATGATGTAAATTGGCAACACCAAATGTGGCGGCCATTTTGGATTGTAATTATATATTTAAGGTAGCTATGACTAAACCTACTCATCAGTTGTGAGAGAAAGAGATGAGAAATAAAATGGAGCATGCGCAGTTCTTTCCGCCAGACAATGATGTGGTTCCGTTTCTGTTATAGTTAATATACGTTCCCATTTTTCCCGTTACAGACTGAATGTATGTCACGAGGCGAGGAACGAACTGCGAGTTGCGTGTTCATAATTATATGTTTCAATTTAAAGGGAAATATAGGCTACCATCTGTACATATTTAGACAACCCGCTTCACAAGCAAGACAGAGAAACAGATATTTTCAAGTGAGATGAATGATAAATGTTATCGGGTTATAATGCACTTAATAAAAACTGCTAACTCAAAAGAGCACGGCAAAGTGGTAAGCCAGCAGAGTCACATAATACTGGTTGACAAACTGGTTCTGCTCGGCAAAGAAAATCCCCCGATATATAATTGAACGAGTATGGAAGGTACACGCCAAGCTTGTGACACACTTTGGCGTAAGTGCACGAAACGTGTCAGAAATAAGTCACATGACTACCACAGCCAATCCAATAATTGGAATTCATGAAAAGTCATTAGATCAGAGTTATTACTTTGAACTATTTGAAAAAGATATAAAGGTATTAAATTAAATGGGATTAAATGAATTATCAGAATCATTCACTATAAGAACTGGACTCCGACAAGGAGACGGACTTTCAACATTGTTGTTTAATTGTGCATTGGAGAAGGTTATGCGTGAATGGAACCAGAAATGTCAACCAACTGTCAATATCGGTAGAAATATTAAACTCAACTGTCTTGCTATTGCGGACAAATAGCAAATACAATAGAAGAGGCTAAATTTCAAATTGAACAACTAGAAATTATAAAAAATATGGAATTACAAATTTCACTTGAAAAAACAGAAATGATGCCAACTTTTAAAGTTGATCTACCAGTCGTTCAACTGAACAATAATAAAGAGATTAAAATTGTTCAGAAATTCAAATATCTTGGGGAAATAATAACATGGAACACAAAAGAAAAAGAAGCAATAGAATACAGAACAACTAAATTTAAACAAGCACAAAGACTTACCTGGCCAACCTATAAAAAGAAATCTTCGATAAATGCTAAGCTGAAACACTATAATTCCATAGTTAAACCAGATGCAACTTATGCTAGTGAAACATTATTCAAACTGAATGTAAAATCTACAAGAGACAAATAACAGAAAATTGAAAAAGATAATTATTAGAACAATTATTAACAAAAAAACTCCAAGTTGATGGACAGTGGAGATTGTTGCCTAACATCGTCTGTCGTGAATGTGAATCAATAATAACTACAATGCGTAAAAGAAGAATTTCCTTTTTCTGTCACATATCAAGACTGCCAGGATATTGAAACAACTATTTGATTACTTTTTGAAAAATAAAATCAATAATAATTGGTTCAAAGAAGTTCAGGATGGTTTAGAAGAATTGGGTATAACTCGGCAACAAATCCAAGACAGAGAAGAGAAGAGGATTTTGAAGAACAAAAGCATAAGTCTCAAACTAATAACAGTTGAACGGAAACAATATACTATATCGGACACACAAAGGGCTTCCAGGTCGGAGAGGATGAGAATGTTCTGGGAGGAGAAAAAGAAGAAATTTACTCAAATGTATTGATTTAAGTGCTTCAATGTGGGCGTAAAATATGTAAATAAATAAATATATTAATAAATGGGATTTAAAATTTACTTTGAATCACACCAAGAGTTTGACCGCGTAAATTGCCCGAAAAGACGATATTAGAACAGGATGGAGGGGTATTGGAGTCCTACCATCGAGGCCTTTTGTTGTAAAACATTGTATCGAATAGACGTGTTGGTCCTGAACAGTAATTAGTACGTCGATAGCAAGAACATTTGACAGTAAGGGCAGGGCATTTGGCAGTCAAGTACGACTTCATAGACGGTGAAAGTTCCATAGAATAAATTCGGAACTTAGAATATTTCAGCAAACTATTGAAGAGACATTACTACAATGGAACATGGTTATTAAAAGTTGATCGACGCAGTAATAATTATATAACTGCTACTCATCTGAATATTACTATTCAACTGCGTGAAGCACATTATAGCCACATAATTGAAAACCAGATGCTACAACAAATCTACGAAAGTTATTCAAAAACGGTGGGCAGCAAATACTTAGCGGAAATAACTACGAACTGAACCCTTGCAAAGAAGCTTATGAGACTCAGGTTCGGGGGGTGTAACAGTCCATATCGTAATTTGTTGTTAAAGCGCTTCATTAACATGCAGGGTAACATATAAAAAAGTAACATGCAGGAAAAAGTGAAGCCAGGGTTATAACAAATGAATTTAATGACAGATCATCTATTTACAAAAATAATTAACAAACAAACTCCCATAATGACTCCCACTGAATAAATTAAATTTGCCAAAACTAGGCCAAATCTCGGGAGAGATTTTTATTCGGACCAAGTGTCCCAAAGAAATCAACAATAATGACAATGTATGCGCGAGTGCCATTCTACATGATTGAATGCATGATTCGTCATCATCCGGAATAAACTTTCAGAAGACGAATCCGCATTTCTTAGAGCTAGACAGACGCGGGGAACAACTATACAACACTTAAAACAAAACCGACACTTCCTATACTTAAAATAAACAACACAATAATTTCCGCATGAAATTGGAATCAAACTGCCGTAGCAAAACAATACTGCCTAAAAAATTAGGACTTCTCACAAATCAACACAAGTAAGTTAACACGTGACCAACAAAGAAAATACACATATGACCGCCGTCATTTTTACAAGTATACTACCACTACACCACACGGGTGTCACACACTAAATTACATGAACTGAGTCATAGAACAAATCACTAGGCTCAAAGCCAACATTTACGTCATTAACACAACATTCCATCCATACGACATGCAATAATCCGTCACAAACATGGCGAACTCCCCAATTAATTATGGTTCAAAATAACCATCACAAAGAACAGGTTTGCTAAATGAAAGCTTCAAGGGGCCAGTCGGAAAATAGGACTGCCTAACAAAATAAGTCACCAGGCTAGACGGGCGATTCGTGGAAATCTGCATATCTGTCAACCCACGTGTCAAAATAACCTCGACCACCCAAGACATGGGATCGAGTCTCGAAGAAGAGTGCCCCAAAGCACAAAAATACGTGTGTGTGTGTCAGAACAAAATATATCTCAGCATTTCCCCTAGGAAATCCAAGAATCAGCATATGGACAAGGAACAGCGGTCTCCTCGGAGCACCCTGCCTTTCCATCAAAATACAACAACAACAAAATATGAGGGCGGTAGGACCTCTACCCCTCTCCACGTAGAATCAAAACACACAGCTGACACAATAACACACACAGGATCACACGTATGGGTTTGACAGACCCTGAAATAAAATGACATAAATATTTTCCACCTGCTGGCGCCTTCGTTCTATGCCAGTGACTAATAAACCTGAAAAGGACTCAAAAAAAATCTAAAAAAATTAGAACTAAGGTGTTCTACAATTACATCTTAATTTGTTGCGCTCGGCAACCCTAATATGAATAATAACCTGTTCAGCAAACATCTTACAGTAATTACCTCCCTCTCCTATCAAAAATATGAACTTTAATAAAGCACCACTTATCGAATGTAACGGGTTTCGCATTCGCATGGATAAAAATCACGTACACGCGCCGTGTACATTAAATATGACTCCAATGAAAAATACTGCACAACAAACAACTTTGGCCACGCGCCAACGTACATTTAAAACATTTAGTGTCGGTACAAGTAAAACAATCTAAAACAAGAAAAAGAAGAAAATGAAATATTTACAAAGTTCCCCCGCCAATCTAACTACATATTGAATGATCAATTTTTGTACATCACCGTATCAGCTTGTAGAACATATAACTTCCATCTCGGCTCATTTCCCTACGGGAAAATTAGCCCTCCATCGTTGTCTTCGTAGAAGCGTTGGACATCACTCCGGCTCCTGACCACACGTCGGACATCTTGGTGTAGTCTCTTTGGAAGAAAAGTTCAATGTTATTATAAATTGACCTGGCTATAATCGCTTGTGAGTTACTAATTTCGCCCACGATTGTCCTATGCGATTAATCAACGAAGACTTTCCCTAGCTCTCGCTTACACACGCACAATACAACACTTGAAATAAATACAATAAAAATTTACATGAACTATACACTTCAAACCCATCGTCACTGGCTTGACAATACAAGTTTTAAATCTGCCTGTCTCGCAGTCGTTATCTCGCTCGGTAATCTCTACTGCTCTTGTGAACCTTCGCTCGAGTTGAGCGCTAATTGGAATGTTACTCAAGTCTTGCCCCTAAGAGCTGAAAATACTTGTCTTCAAAATAATATTTAAGTACTTAAAATCACCACGCAAACTGGCGTGAAGTTAGCTCACCAGAGCTCAAAACAGTTGTCTTCAAATGATATTAGAGCTTTAAAAATCACTACGCAAACTGGCGTGAAGTTAGCTCACCAGAGCTCAAAACGAATGTCATCGAAACAGCGTCTCGTCGATCAATTTATTGGAAACTGACAGAGTGAGGAGGAGTGGGGTGATTTAAGAAAACATTTCTAGAGTTTTCATCTCACACACATGGGACTAGTGTCAATCTTCATCATTTAATTCAAACGTCTCAGCGCACTCCTGCGGAGATAACTCGGATCGGCAGTTCTTTAGATAATCAATTCCGCGCGCTTTTTACCAGTGACGTCACCCATCGCGTGGTTTTGGCTTGGTCTCACCTGATTGGGTGATTCAATCGTAGGTCGGTTGCAAGTAACTCGTGACTCTCCTCTCATGACTCCAATTCTGGTGCATGTTGTTACACAATTTGGCCTTGAACTCAGCTTACCCGGCCGTTTTCAAGAATTGCTACCAAGCTCTGTTTCTGTGGCAATCATTGGAACACGCTAACTTGCCATCCTCTTTGTCAACTTCCATAAGTACTGCCTGGGCCGCAATAATAATAATAATAAATCATGAATACTTATTTATCGCAGATTAATAAGGGTTCAGAACATAGGAACATTATCTACGATCATTACTACAATATATCCAGTATGAATTGTAAGATCGAGTCAACGAGAAAGCTAAATATGGATATTATGAAAACGAAGGGAATGAGCTACTTAAGTCATGGAAGGGATTCTCGTAGTGACATAAACCTAAACTTAGACTTAGAAGGGCATATGTGGATCTACAACTACACCATGGACCACATAAATGGAATCTCAAAGTTAAAATAATTAATTTCCTACAACTTGGAAATTTAATTATCAGTTATCACGCAATATGAATACGATGAGCTCCATCTACAATATCTTCAATAAAGCACCCGTTCGAAGAATGATATCGACAGTTCTATCTAGAACCGAAGCGAGACGAGTATTTCAATGTTGAGAGAATGCAGAAACAAAGACTGACAACAAATCCAGGAAGGTGAGGGTGCACTCATCCTTAGCTGGAAGGAGATGCTGGTTCGAGCAGAGCAAATTCCACCAGGTTCGGAAATGCAGAGTATCAACATGGCAGAAGATAGAAGAATGACTTATATTATATTGGCATTTTGATAATATTTGTGGACAATTTTGATATTGACTATCTTCTAGGAGGGATCTACGTATTTTCGACTCCCCATTTTATATTATTAATTTGGATTTTTATTGTAGGAATTTTGATGTTTTCGGAATTTTAGTATTTTAGGATTTACAGCGACGTTATTTTTAAGTTTGGATTAGATTTCTATTTTAGTCGATGAATGGGAAAGTTTATAGACTCGGTTGAGATATAATTAGATTCGAGTTGTATGTTATCCGATTTATTAGGAATTATTTAGCGACGATTTTATTAGATTTGATGTAGGATTTGTGGAGTTGTTTTCGATACAACAAATGTGAATTGGAGTTATTTCAACAGTCAAGAAGGGACTTTTCATCACGATTTTGACGAAGCATTATGTATTTCTAGAGAATTATGTCGTGAAATTAAGAAGTATTGACAACTCTAAAGGGAGGCTAAACCTAACAACGATTGTATTGTAATTCGTTTATTGTAACACAAGATGTGAGTGTACATCTTATTTATGAATGACCAGGGAGGAGTGATAAGCAATATATTATTATTCTGATCTTTTAGATCAGGCAACGATGTAAGATTGTAAATATAAGGAGAAGGGAGGCGATTAGGGCATTGACGAGTGTTTCCTAGGTCCGACAAGTGTTAATATTGTATATAAATTGATAGTTATTTAGGATATATTCAGATTTAATCAGTAATGAAACAGTAGATAGAATTAAGGAATAAAGACTGTATAGATTTCAAGTTGTGATTGTAAATAGTATTCACAGCATGCAGAAGTCAGCTGTTGATAGAATGTTTATATTTAAAGATATAAGGAAAATCGAAAAAGTCTCAGGAAGACAATACTAGCCTACTTTCGATTTTTGAAAACAATGATATGAGACTTATGAGACCTACACAGGGCCAAAAGTTGTGTGTCTGTCTATGTGTGTATGTGTGTGTGTGTGTGTGTGAGAGAGAGAGAGTGTGTACTCAGTATGTCTATCCCCCTCGCCGACCCCCCTAATCAATTCAAACACCAAATTGAACGAAATTTGGTACAGAGGTAGCACTAGCAAAGGGCACGTCGATGTCATGTTTTATATCGCCACCATGTTTACCAAAACTGAATGGCGGCCACTTAAACATTCATAACGTAAAATCAAATAACGACTAAATTGATCATCAGATCTCTACCAAATTTGGTAACAACATACCTTCAAATGGGACGCGTCTTGCGCCTAAACTACAAGCTACCATTTCAGGATGGCGGCCGTGTGAATTATGGAAGCATTATAATTAATAACTTAGAACCCATTGGTTCCGACTATCGAACTGACAATGGTTTAAACTGTCCTAAGGGAAGTGACCCGTTCGATATATAAGTTCATATTATAATATTATATGGTAGCAATGGCTTTAAAAAGCCGAGCTGTCTCGATTACAAGACAAGATGGCAGCTGATATCTTGTGTCCGACCTATATTTCACTAGTTTGAATATTGTATGCAATTTAGCATATTGATAGAAATAATATAAATTTTGTATGAACTGCTTTATATGTAAAAATATATTCCACTAATGAAATCGTTTAGGCCAAATCATTATTTGCTAAGACTATTTATGTAAATCAATTGATACCGACGAGTTTCGGTGGACATGTTTGGCTGTGTGGTAAAGCTTTAGTCTTTTACCAGTTGGACTGGGGTTCAATACCTATCAGAATTTGGGTATTTTGCTTGAATTTTTTAATATTTATTGTTTTGCAATTACCCAGACGTTATAAAATTATGCCTTATATGATGCATATTACAACGGAAATTATATTATTTAATTAAAATTTTCGCCACCGGATCTGAGAGACATCTAGCAACAACCCGATTAACTATGAGTGTGACAATAATGGCCAACTGGTTGCGAGCTGCACACCGGCCTGCACGTTGGAACAGCTTTAATTGAAAAGTTTCCTGTTATGGTTCCTAGAGTTCACTCGCCCTATTAGGGTTATCATATGGGAAACTTTTCTGCCAGATGTCATTTCTGGGCTATGTGGGATTACATTGGTTTGCTTACCGTTTGCATTCAATACGCATCAAATTTGAATAATGACAAGTTTGTAATACGATATTCTTTTATTTTAAAGAGTTTGTAACCGACTATGTTTGATATTTGAAAATGTTATTTGAACTGAAGAAGAAAACAATCCCATATAGTACCTGTACTCTATCTGTTGGTGCTAGTTCAGGATATTAATTAATACATTTATTGCAGCCAACTGGCAATCGAAAATAAAAAATGAGCATGTACACTAAAATTGCGCTCTGGCGATTTGAATTGCAAAGTCTTTGATTGTTTTCTTTTACTACAGATCTCTAAGTGGTAGCATTCACATGCTTCTCCATATAGTTGGTATACACACGGCACAGTAGTGTCATGGAAAGATTTGTTAATACAATTAAGGTGGTGAAAACCATGGACATTCAGACGTGTAAACATATGTATGAACTCAATGTTAGATGTTGCCCACGTCCGATCGATCATGTCTCCAGTTCCATAAAGGTATTGAGATATGTCTTCTTTCTTGTTCTTCAATGACGGTAGTAGTTTTTCCGAGGCTCTGGTGTTTGGTAGAGGTAAATAGTTTCTAAAGTCTTCAACCAAGAAATGATTATTTTACCGTATACTCCTTGGTAAAGACAAATAGTTTGTAACTATACTGTGCCCTTGTGGAGTGCACAAGATTCGAATTCATGATCTTTTAGTTTGGAAAGTTGGAAGACTACAGTTCAGTTGTAACATAGCAAGAAGGCGAGGTGAGATCACCCCTGCGTGACGCATGAGGATGGCGCAATAGTTGAGCCAGAGCACGCAGCTGCCTAATGGGATCATCGGCCGCTCGGTCGAAAATTGCTTGCATCGAAGATTGTAATCGCCGAGAAAATTTTCCATTCTGAAGACAGAGAGGGAAGATCATCTAAGAAAGTCCTTACTCAGCGAGAAAATGCCAATACTGTTTGGTAGGCGGGACCAGAAGCAGCGGCGAATTATTGAAATTAGCAAAAAGTATGCATTAATATCACAAGATTTCACCGGCAATGTTAGTTATCCTGGAAATTAGGAATTGTAGATTAATAGAAGTTTATAATTAATGAACAGTTTAGAAGTGCATAGGTCAGCGCTACGTCATTGGGTATTCACCTAACCAGCAGCTAGGAGAAGGGGGAAACAATAAATCGTACGCCCACCTAATTCAGGAGCTATTTTAATTTTTTAGTCGAACTTGCCACGATCGATTTTCGAAATCTTTAGTATCGTTGAGACGTTCAGGTCATTAGCTCCAAGGAGGTAATTTCTTTTTGAGAACGTGCGAAGCTTACTTTGGAAAATAAATTTTTGCGGGGGCGAAACTAGTTTATTTGTAGCCAGATCAAATATAAACCTACTGAGTGAAAAGGAAATCATGCAGTCTTCAGAGTCCTAAGGGACGTAGTGCTATTTCACGTACAATCTACGAGTACTCCTTGAGCGGAGGTACTGCGTCAGTTATCAGTTAGCGGGAAGCGCTGCTTCACAAAGTTGTAATCATACAGTCTACGCTAGACCAAGTGTGGTCATACAGTATCATCGTACAACGAATCTTCATAGTTTTGTTAAAAGAAACTATCGTCGTGCTGCGAATCGTCAGAATCAAAATTGAACTTTGGCAAAGTATAATAATATTATAGGCCAAGAAAATAACTTCAGCCGACAGAGGCGTGCAAGGCCGCAGGTACTATATCAGTATCGAAGAAACATCTAATTATCTCGACAGTGAACGAGAACTTTTTAAAGTAATGCAAATCGAACTTTATCCAGTGAGTAGGGGAGCAATAGGAGTTCTAACCCCCCCCCCCCCCCCCCCCACTACTCCCAATGCGAGCCGATAACTCCCGAACCCATGGTTATGAATGAGGTGTCGTTGGACTCGAGCTGACGGGGGCTTTGCTATGGACCACTCGTTAAATTTAAAAAAAAAGTTTTTGAAAATAGACGATAGTTAAAAAACCAAACATGCTAGAACGTTGTGCCAAGGTTCAAATGAAAGGTCTCTATGTCCTTTATTTTCTGTAATAAAACTTTTGATTTTTGATGTTTCTTGATAAAAGTGTAATTTTGAAATTCCTATATTTTGGAAACTGGGAAGTTTACAAAAGAGTTTGTTTGACATAAATGAAAGGTCTATCCCCTCTACCTGTAAACCAAGTTCCAGGTCTGTAGACAAAAATGAAAAAGTTCAATTGGGAAAGTAGGCGATTTTTTATAAAATCAAACATTCTAAAAAGTGTTCAATGGGCTTAAAAGAATGGTCGCTATGTCCTTTATTTTCTTTAATAAAACATTTTTTTATTTTTGATGTTTTTTTGAAAAAAAAGTGTAATTTTAAATTCCTATATTTTGGAAACTGGAAAGCTTACAAAAAAGTTTGTTTAACATAAATGAAAGGTCTCTATCCCCTCTACCTGCAAACCAAGTCCCAGATCTGTAGACAAAAATGAAAAAAGTTCAATCGAGAAAGTAGGCGATTTTTCTTATAAACCCAAACATTCTAAAATGTGTTCTATGGGCTTAAAGAATGGTCTCTGTGTCCTTTATTTTCTGTAATAAAACTTTTTTATTTTTGATGTTTTTTTGAGAAAGTATAATTTTGAAATTCCTATATTTTGGAAACTGGGAAGTTTACAAAAACGTTTGTTTGACATAAATGAAAGGTCCCTACGCCCTCTACACCCAAAATAAATTTCAAGTCTCTAGGATAAAAACTGTGCAGTAGTGTGGTGCGGGGGGGTCTACTCCTCCCCCTACTTTCATATAAACTTTGCCGATATCTCCCGAACGCATGGTCAGATTTTAACAAATGAGGCGTTCGGATGACGTCCTCTTAGCTGAGAAAGTGTGCCGGTATTTAAAAAAAAAGTTTTTTGGACTGGCGCTATTTTAGAAACGGTGAATTTCGGAAAAACGTTTGTTAGACGTTAATGAAAGGTGGGTATGCCCTCCAGGTGGGTAGCAAGTTATAAGGGTGTAGGAGGGAAAAAAAAGATAGCCTACATTCTCGCGAACATTGGCGATAATTGGCGAACGGATGAACGGATTTTAACAAATGAGGTGTCGTTGGACTCGAGCTGACGTCCTCTTTCCTATAGACCACTCTATTAACATGATAGAACGTTGTGCCATAGTTGAAACAAATAGTCTCAATGACCTTTATTTTTTATTTTTATTTTTTGAGGTTTTTTGAAAACACTTAAATTTTGAATTTTTACTACACACATCAAAAAAAGTTTTGCATCACCTCGGTTCCCAGATCTCCGGCATATAGACGTTGACTGTGTATATTGTATCCAAGATACAGTCCCTTTGACTGTTCATAGATGTCACTAAAACTGCTCAAAGATGTAAACAACCATGCATGAGCAGGGCCTATTAGACGGAGGGGGTACGACAGCCGATCAGTTCCAGTCATTCCACCAGGACGAAGGTACGCTGCTCATGTTGTCTGTAGTTCTACCATGCCTAGAAGGTCAATACCGCAGTTCGATCGCGTCCGCATTGTTACTTTGTGTCAAGAAGGGCTCTCAACAAGGGAAGTTTCCAGGCGTCTCAGAGTGAACCAAAGCGATGTTGTTCGGACATGGAGGAGGTACAGAGATACAGGAACTGTCGATGACAGGCCTCGCTCAGGCCGCCCAAGGGCTACTACTGTAGTGGATGACCGCTACTTACGGATTGCCGCTCGGAGGAACCCTGACAGCAATGCCACCATGTTGAATAATGCGTTTCGTTCAGCCACAGGACGTCGTGTTTCAACTCAAACTGTGCGCAATAGGCTGCATGATGCGCAACTTCACTCCCGACGTCCATGGCGAGGTCCAGCTTTGCAACCCCGACACCATGCAGCGCGGTACAGATGGGCCCAACAACATGCTGAATGGACCCCACGGAATTGGCATCACGTTCTCTTCACCGATGAGTGTCGCATATGCCTTCAACCAGACAATCGTCGGAGACGTGTTTGGAGGCACCCTGGTCAGGCTGAACGTCTTAGACACACTGTCCAGCGAGTGCAGCAAGGTGGTGGTTCCCTGATGTTTTGGGGTGGCATTATGTGGGGCCGACGTACGCCACTGGTGGTCATGGAAGGCTCCGAAACGCCTTTACGATACCTGAATGACATCCTCCGACCCATAGTGCAACCATATCGGCAGAATATTGGAGAGGCATTTGTCTTCATGGACGACAATTCTCGACCTCATCGTGCACATCTTGTGAATGCGTTCCTTCAAGATAACGACATCGCTCGACTACAGTGGCCAGCATGTTCGCCAGACATGAACCCTATCGAACATGCCTGGGATATGTTGAAAAGGGCTGTTTATGGACGTCTTGACCCACCAACCACTCTGAGAGATTTACGCCGAATTGTCGTTGAGGAGTGGGACAATTTGGACCAACAGTGTCTTGATGAACTTGTGGATAGTATGCCACGACGAATACAGGCATGCATCAATGCAAGAGGACATGCTACTGGGTATTAGAGGTAGTGGTGTGTACTGCAATCTGGACCACAAATGCTGAAAGTCTAGCTGTATGATGGTACAACATGCAATGTGTGGGTCTCATGAGCATTAAAACGAGCTGAAATGTTGTTTGTGTTGATCTCTATTCCCTTTGTATTTAAAGGTTCCGGAACTCTTGGAACCGAGGTGATGCAAAACTTTTTTTGATGTGTGTATTTTGGAAACTAACAAGTTTACAAATAAGTTTGTTTGACATAAATGAAAGGTCTCTACCCTCTCTACCACGAAAATAAATGTCAAGTCTCTAGGACAAGAACTAGGCTTTTTTTTTTATATAAAAGAGTGTTTGTAGACAGATAGCCAGTAGCGCTTGACACATGTTACAACGAGGCTATGACTCACCATGGTGGAAACAGGAAATGGCAATTTCGACGGGGCGATGTATGGCAAAACTAGGGGTCGCTTTTCGATATTTTTTCCTATGACGAATGAATGAAGGCAAATATTTGGAAATCCCTTATAGTGATCTTGGTGACCGTGCACGGAAGAAATGAATTGCTATTTTGGTGGAATGGCGGGGCAGTTTATGACGGTTGGTTTTGTGATATTTCCTATGACGGATAGAGGCGAATATTTGAAAATGTGTTACGTGTGCTAGGATTTTTTTTTACCCTGAAGGGGATCATTAACATGCTAGTAAACGTTAATAAGCGAGACTGCTGTCTGGCACAGCAAATGGTTTTAGAATATGGAAACCTATAACATTTGCTCGACCAAGTCATGTGCATGTACGCAAAGAGCCAAAACGGTAAGGTCATTGGCCTGAAATGTTATAAACTAAATATTGAACTGGGTTAAGTCATGTGTTTTAGGGTGAAAGTATGTGGTTAACATGATCGTGTATTGAGAATGGCCGCTTGGTAGTAATTATTATTATTACAGTAAAATGTTTAATAATAATAGTAATAATAATAATAATAATACATGTTTTCAATGCTAACACACACACAGTCCTGCTCACTGGAGACTGAATATTGTACCTAGCCAGAGGACTTGTGAGAGAGACTGCTGATACGACAAAAATGTCTACATCAGCAGGAAGTGTGATATCAGTTTACTTGCCTCGTGGTGGCTAGCAGGTGTGCTGTTTATGCAGCCGCCTTGTTGGTTCTGAGACAGTAGGACTACCAATGTATAAGAGGCAGCCATTTTGGTTCCTTATTAAAAACATGAAACTAGTATAAGGTACACGAATCTTATTCAGATTGAGGAATGTGAAGAGGCGTGGGAACACGTGTGAGGGAGACAACATTTCAAGGTCAAAACGCTGAGAAAATGCAACTCTCTGTGTTTCTAGGCTAACTGATAACGATTGCGTTAGTGATGCACTTGCCATTTTAGCAAACGGACGTATACAGTAGAGCTCTGAACTGAACTTTGGAAGAAAAAATCCTTTTATTTTTTAGCAAGTACCTATGAATGATTATTTTAATAATGAATTGCTAATGAACCTTAAATTTGTAGTTATTGATCAGGTAATTAATGAATTTATTTATTTATTTGTTTGCAGATAACCGGTGTACCTTACATGTCTGAGATACAAGAAACCATTGCGCTTTTGGGCCCACTAGAAGGAAACAGTAACAAGCCAGTGCAAGTGAAGGTGAGATTATTTTTTTAAACTAACTTGTTTCATTTTTTTGTTTGATATTGTTATATTTTATTTTATGAAATACATGTATTAACCTGAATTTAGGTATTTATAACGCTTTATTTTATTTATTTTTAGAAACTTGGAAAGAAAAGCCTTACCGCCATAGCAGTTGCTGAAAACCCAAGACGCAGTAGAGTGCAACCATTGTTTCCAGGCAGTGAACTATTGAAAACTCAGGTATGTCTAACTTAAAAATGTTATTCCATTTTACCACTAATGAAAAACCATAGACAAAAACATATTCATTACCTGTACATGACTGGTACAATGATTGCTTTCTTGAATAATGACCATGTATTGACAAACGGTACAAGACTATATTGGTTGTTGACTGGGAAAAGTACAAGGCCATATTGGATTTTATAAAAACAAAAACAAAAAATTTAATTTATGGGTGGTTCCCTATGGACTCATTAAATATCCACAGGTTTGAACATGATAATCTGAACAAACTGACATTACATTCATTTTTGTTTGTATATTGGTTAAAGGGGAATGTAAATGACTTAAAGCTTTATAAAAAGAAAATAGGTGCATGGGTTACTGTTAGTGCCTACATACAGTTTATTTTTAATGTTGTTTGATATTTTAATGTCCATTAACGTTAAAGTTTAATTACAAGTATTGATTGATTGATTGATTGAATGATGGGTTATTTTGTTTGATTTTAGGTGTGGTCATGCGCCATTAACGTAGTGAGCAGACATTGAGCCAGCATACATTATGCTTTAAAGTACTCTCTGCTCTTGTGCAACGTATACTGTATACGTCCGCTTGCTAAAATGCGAACAGTTGGTTTTACTAGCTGAGGATGAGCGTCTTTCGCGAGCCTGTACATCTTTCAGATAATGGTGGACAGTTACGTGAATTCGGGTAAATGACGTGTAGTCTAAACTCTGGCTACTAAGTTGCAACTGGCGAACATTGATCTCTGGACAGTTCCCAAGCCAACACACGTAACGAGGCGCAACAAACACGGTGTATTTAATGTGAAAATGAGGTGTAAAGTACATTTGTGGACGTCCTATTATATCATGAGATAATGTTTTATTTTTAGTATTTTAGTAATAAAATTAAACGTTTTTACTGTAGGAATGGTTGTGAAATGGCCTAGGGCGAATATTCAGATTAATTGTCTGGCAGTGGACATTGTCCTGGAGGCACACAGAGATCACTGGAGCTATGGCACTGATGAGCTATTAATTGAATTCTGGTTTTCCTCCTAGTGAGTGCTTACGTTTATGGGCGTACTGTATGATCTTTATACTATTCATTAATTTCATTAATCCAGCACTTCCTACATGGTTCCCACCATTTTGTGTATTTTTTGTGGGGGTGGGGGGAGAGGGGAGGAATATTTTGATATTCATTCATTTATGGTAGTTCAGCCAGCTCCTCCTAGAGGGTGCTCACTGTTTGTGTGTATATTTGATATTCATTCATTTATGGTTGTTCAACAAACACCACCTACGGTAGATGGAATCTACTTTTTATGTGTATTTTGGTTTGGGATGGTAATCTGTGTGATATTGATTTAATCCGGTAGGTCAGGCAGCTCTGCGTGGATTGTGCTTTCATATTTGTGTGTATTTATTTCTTAGTGTTGGTAATATTTGTGATATTGATTCAATTTTCCTCTCTTTGATGTGTCCTGTCGACCTCTCTTCGTCAAGCCTTTTTCCGTTCCGACGGTATTCGGGGATTCTTAACTTTCACTTTCCTTGTCGTTTTTATCCTGATACCCTCAGATGTCCCCTATTCTCTTTCCTCCATTTTATTATTTATTTAGCGTATGGCTTTACAGATACAATATGTAATTTTGTACAGAATAAATAGTACACACATTAGCATATCCTTGGAAACATCTATTTTGAATTTCCCCCTTTTCTACAACTGCCATAGTATTCCATGTTATGCTATTCATTTGGTTTTCCACATTTTAAAGCAACAAAACGAGTATTGCGTAGATTTATATTTAAAGATCATTAATTCACACAAGGCACTCCAAGAAGTATAATCTCCAACTTGAAGTTTTTGCTTCTTGCTGCTTTGAAAAGCCAAACAGAAGAAGCTACTTCAATTGATTAAGTTTTGACGGCGTTGTTATTGGCGGTTCTTTGGTTATATTCCATGTTCATTATTGTATCTTGACCGGGAGAGAGATATGTCCGGTCGCCTGTTTGCTGTTGCTCGCTTAGCACCACCCAGGGGTCACGTGTGGGGTACTTTCAGGTGAAACCTATGGACGTGAGGTATCTACTGCCTATTGTAAAGCGTCCTGGATAAAGCTTCATCCTAACGGCTAGCAAGATGGGAACTTGAGGATTATGTGGATTATGGGGTCGTTTCCTCCTTCTCCTCTTCCAAGTCACTTTGGGGAGGAATCTCTCCTCTCACTTTTCTCTCTACCGGATTAAATGCTTAGAACAGGAATTCATAAAATAAAAACTGAATTTCTCTGGACTAACATTATTCACAATAGAATGAGATTTTCATTGAAATGCAAAATCCAACACAATACAAAACTAATTGGACCCGTAGCTCTCTCCGCTTCAGTTAACGGAAAATTGGAACCGAAAGAGCATAAAATAAGGAGAAAAACAATACGATCGAGAATCAAAGATTGAGTTCATCTTCCAAAACAAAATGGAAAAATATATAAAAGTATGTCCAAACTCACATACGCAATATGTCTGCAAAGAATCAAATTCATTGGGCACTCAGACTAACTTATAAAATTCACACATATCTGAAGAACAAAACAACTAGATCAAATTGGTACAAACAGACTGAAAACAATATTGAAATAATTAGGATCGTGAAATGTACTTGATCGAACCAATAAGAATAATATTGTGCTCAAAAGGAGTTACGAGGATAATGAGGTAATTTCTAACCACCATATATGGTATATTAAACGAAAACAAATTCATCTGTTGAGTATAAAGGGCCAACAGAAATGCCAACTAATCTGGATTCCGCGTTGTCCTAAGAGACCGTTTCCCGACGCAGATGGATAAATGCTTAGACATTTCTAATCATTAGCTTAAATGATATCCTATAAATATGAAATAAGAAACTCTATCTGACTTTTAATATTATAGTCAACATTTTTTTGAATATTGATACAAATTAAAGGTAAATGGATATCCTTATAAATATTGCTTTAGGATAATATAGTTTAAACATGTATTATAAACTCTATGTAAATATTACCAAAAGAAGACTGCTTCCAAAATATGATAAAAGTCGTATTTACAAATGCAAATGGAAAACTGGCCCATATTAATCATGATACCGGTAATATTGAAATTTTAGCTAAATACCACAAATAATTTTGTTGTTGCTGATGGAACAACACCTCTCTGGTAGCTCAAACTATTTAAATTATACATTGAAGAACAACACTGACTTTAATAAACACTAATTTATTAAACCTAAATAACACACAGAATATAAAATACACCTCTTGAAAATGTTATACCACCAAATTACAATGAAGTGCTAACAACAATTGATTCGCTTAATAATTACAAGTCAGCAGGAGAGAATCAACTATTTGAGGAAATATGGAAGCATGCAAATGAACAAATTATTTGTAATTTACCTTAACACCTCAGAGGCATTTGGAATACTGAAAAAATGCACAAAGAATGGAACATGGCGAAAATACACCCATTACATAAAAAAAGTGATAAGATCAGATAAAAACAACTATCGGGGGATATATCTGCTAGATATCACTTACGAGATTTTCTCTAAGATTTTATATACAAGAATTAGGAACAGATTGACTGCGAACTTGGAGAATATCAAGGAGGATTACATCCAGGAAGAAGTTGTCTAAAACAAATCATCATTTTAAAGTGGATTATGAAACATCATAGAGTTCCAAACCACAATTAAATCATCACCTTTGTTGATTTTAAAAAAGACGTAGGATAGTTCCCATCGTGAGTCATTATTAAATATATTTTAGGAATTTGGTTTACATCATTAAATTATTATCCCTATTCGAATCAACCTTCAGAACACTAAATTTTAAGATAGATTCCAAAATGTGTTCTCTTAATCATTTGAAATTAAAACTGAACTTCGACAGGGAGAAGGACTCTCACCAGTATTGTTTTACTGTGTGTTGGAAAGAATTGTGGGAGAATGGACTAAGATATGTCAACCACATACCACGATTGGCAAAGATATAAAACTAAATTACTTTGTACTCGCAGATGATCATGCACTACTCGCAAATGATATAGAAGAAGCTACATTTCAACTAGAAAAACTTGAAAGCATAGAAAAACAAGTTGGAATACAAATTTCAAATGAGAGAACGGAAATAATGTCAACCATCAAGGCTCCAGCCCCAGCTATTACACAATAACAACCTACAATTGTAATTCAATTTAAATATACTGGTGAAATTCTCACTTGGATTTCCAATGAGACTTCGCCAATAGAAAGTAGAACATTATAATTACAAAAAGCACAACAAAATACTTGGCCAATATACATGAAGAAATCTCTTTCGGTAAATGCTAAATTTCAACATTACTGTTCCGTCGTTAAACCTGAAGCGACTTTACGCTTGTGTAACACTATCTAAATAAAATACATAATCAACGACAAAGCAGAAGGTTAACGGAAGGATCATCAGAAAATCGATAATAAAAATACACTAGGTGGATGATAATGGAGATTGTTCCCTAATGTAGTTGACTATCGGGATATTGGTTCAATTACGGGGTGTGAGAAGAGGCCCTCGTAATTTTCCGACCCTTAAAAAAATAACAACAACAACATACTAAGCAATGTGATTCAATAGTAGACACAATAGGAAAACGGAGCATTGCCTTTTTCTGTCATTTAGCGAGATTGGATGACAACAGACTACTAAAACCACTACTTACTGTTAAAAAAATAAAATCAAAAATAATCGTTTAAAAGAAGTTCAAAAAGGATTTAGATGAGTTGAATATTACAATGCAACAAATCGAAAATAGGGAAAGAGAAGGATTCTGAAAAACAAGCATATAAGGCTTACACTAAAAATTAATCATCGAAAGCAATGTCATAACTGATGAGGAAAGGGCGGCCAAGTTTTGGGAGAGGAGGAAGATGATAGCTAAATTCCCGCTCAAATCGTAGAGGATTTCAAAGTCTGGTATTTGGTTTGATTTAAGTGCTCCAATGATGGCGTAAACTATGTAAATAAATAAAGGTTGTATCTTTATAATTATCCAGTTGACTGCGATATCAGTTTACGAAAAATTAGCAGCAAAATTATCTGTGTGTGCTTAAGAATTTATTTATATGCGTAATTTATAAATAAATTTATTTTCATTTGTTCAAAATACACGTCTCAACTACATCATCGTAGTAATTTTTGAAAGGATATTCCTGTAGGACTACTATACATATTCTTAAATATTTAACTATATTTATTAGTCGTTAAGGTTTTCTTATTTTCGATGCAATGGATATTTTGTAAACTCGTGGTAAACAATTACTAAGCATGTATTTATAAGATTTGTAATTATAGTGCATTTATTGACATTTGAGGTGACGATGAGCGCAATGATGGACCAAAAACTCATTACAATACATTAATTGTTATAAATTAACAGGCATCTTACTACAAGTTCAACATGAGGAACTAGCTCTTCGGAATTCGAACTTCCCCTAATGGACTGGGAGAGCCCCATCGCGCTTGAGCGTCCTCTGTAACACAGCATCAATTCCTATTATATCTTGGAATCTAGGATATATTGCTTAAAAAACTGTATAGACAGTTTTGTCTGATGGGATTAGTATAATTGGTTGATTTATTATATCCTCAATTACAGAATATACACAATACTTTCCAATGGAGATCCACTAGTTGTAACAAAAACTCATAACTCTTAGGTACCCAGCCAAAATGTAAGCAGATTGATCCTCTTAAGGACACTGAGACATTCAGAACGTCACTAAGCAAATATCATTCAGTTTAAAACTCCTAGCTACCCGCCCAGACTGAGAGTAGATGGTCTTTAAGGATACTGATACAGCTGGAGTGTTCTTAAGCAAATATCATTCAGTTTAGGGCTCCTACTTACCCACCCAGACAGTGAGCAGATGGTTACTTATAGAGGTTTTGGCACAACTGGGTGTCTTAAAGCTTCAGTTTAGAAATCCTTGGTACCCACCCAGACTGAGAGTATATGGGTCTGAAGAATACTGACACACTGAGTGTCGTTAACCAAATATTATTCAGTTTCGGGGTCCTACGTACCCACTTAGTCTGCGAGAAGATGGTTACTCATAGAGGTTATTAACACACTGGAGTGTATTTAAGCCAATATTCTTATGAATACAATTAATAGGTACCCACCCTGACAGTCAGTATCTGTTCACCTTAACGGTGTTGACACGCCTGCTGTGTCATTACGGTAAAATCTTTCAGTGAAGAACACCTAGGTACCAAGCCAGGCTGTGAGCGGATCGTTCTTCTTAGAGGTACACCTGACTAAAATCCTTCAGTATAGAGCTCCTGGACATCCAATCAAACTGTGAGATGATGGTTCCTCTTAGAGGTAATTCCACACTGTGTTAAGCTAATATCAGTCAGTTTAGAGCACCTAAGTCCCCACCCAGACTATGAGCAGATAGCTCCTCTTGGAGCGTAATTAAGCCAATATGAGTCTGTAAGAGGTCAAAGATAACCAGACAGACGGTGAGCCTATGATTCCCCTTTGAAGTTATGACAAACTTTAATCTAGTATCATTCAGGTTAGTGCTCCTACAGACCCAGGTGGTTAGATTGTTCTTCATAGAGCTATTGACACAATAGAGTGTCTTAAAGCTAATATCATTCAGTTTAGAGCTCCTTATGTACCCATCCAGACTGAAGGAGGATGCCCCCCCCCCATCTTGGAAAGACATCAGGCTCTCATCACTCAGTCTATAGCTCTCTCACATTTCAGATATCCTCTCCATTTATTGATTAGCGGGAGAGATTAAAACATTAAAATGAAGAGATATTTATATAAATTAGTGTAGATTTAAGAACTTGTTTCCCAGGAAATTATCATATTAAATTATTTTCAAAGATGCTTTGGTCTACTGAATGTACACTGTTTGCAATAAATAAAGCCTTGCCCCTTTATTGAATTCCAAGTCTCTCTTCTGTTATTACATCCCGCATCATTTTTTATCCCGCTCCTTGTCATTTATCTTGAAAAGTCAATTGTTAAATTCAGTGTCAATAAACGTAATTATTTTCTTTTGCAGCCGCAAGAAAAACATATGTCATAATTCCTTCATCATAGAACATTATAGAGTCTAACACTCGTTAATCGTGCTACTCTAAACAGTCGATTGACGTTAACCTCAAGCTCTAGTGGTGGGATTTCTATAACAGACAACACCGTTGCATGCCGTCTTGATGACCTCCTGTCACACCTATCCTGTAGTGTTAGGCAGAGTTGGTGATTGGACGACGGTTTGGTGGCATAAGGTGATAGATGTTCTCAGTTTGCATCACATGCAGGTGGTAAAACCGTAATTCTACGTTGCTTACAAATAAAAAAAGAGTATACTTAAAGTTTTCTGCGCATGAAAAACACGTGCCAGGATGGATCATATTGTGTGTCTATTTTTCTTTATTAGTCAAGTTCTCCCCGCATGTGTTAACAATTCATTTTAAAAATACACAAATAAAAAAACCGGACTTATTTATAAAGCAGTGTGCACGCCTGCTCTACAAAATTAAGATCGGGAGCATAGGCAAGCCAATCCATTCTGTGGATATCATTCAGATGAAGAAATGCACTAACAATGCCAACTCTGCAGCCAAGAAATATCGCCCACGAAAAATAATTTTAGGCAAAAAATCTCAACATAACTTTTCACTACAGGTTCGAGGATAGTATTCCTGGCATACGCCCATACAAGAGGGGTTCGACGATCATACATTGCACCACCTCCTCCCGGTTGGTCTCAGATGTATTGGTTTTGAATACGTTCACCGGGTGGTATCCACATTCACACAGATCTATCCACATAGACACAGGCGAGTATTTACAGCCTATATATACGCGCGCAGGAACGAACAATTGGTTTGAAACCTCCACGACACTTGACAAGCAATATGCGAAACATTTCTTCATGTATGTAGATTCCGCATGCACTATATGAATGTGGATACATGGCTTTTAACTACTATGAACTACGAGATATCTCTTCAAGGGAACATTCACAGAGAATGTTGCTCCACCCCTATACCACGATGGATCAACAAGTGACGCTTCAAACTATCTTTATGAGCATAGTTTGCTCCACACACATTGCATTTATATGGTTTTGGTTTTAGACCATTATGGATCGACATGTGTCTCTTCAAATAACGTTCCAAAGTAAACTTTGCACCACATGTATCACATGAATGTGGCTGGAGACCACTATGGATCAACATGTGTCTTTTCAAATCACCTTTCCGAGTGAAGTTGACACCACACGTACTACATAAATGTGCCCTTACACCACTATGGATCAAGGCGTGTAGCTTCAAACTGCCTTTCTCGGTAAAGCTTGCTCGGCATGTACCACAGGAATAGGGCTTGAGACCGCTATGGATCATCATGTGCCTCTTCAAATGTGCATTCGAAGCAAAGTCAGCACCGCATTTATTACATAAATGTGGCTTTCGTCCAGTATGGATCGTCATGTGCAAGTTCAAACTGCCTTTAGATAGAAACTTTGCTGCGCATGATGCACATGAATATGGTTTTAGACCACTATGAATCGACATGTGGTTCTTTAAATTCCTCTTGTTAGCAAATTTCTTTCCGCATGCATCACAGGAATGAGGCTTTATACCTCTATGGGTCATCATGTGCCTTTTCAAACTACCTTTCTGAGTAAAGTTTGCTCCACATACGCTACATGGATACGACGATAGACTACTATGGATCGACATGTGTTTTTTCAAATTACTTTTTTGTTTAAAATTACCTCCGCATGTTTTGCATATAAATGGTTTCTCAATCTTCCATGTTTTGTATATATATGGTTTTTCTATCTTCACGATACAATCTTGATCGAGTGAGGCTCTGACTGAATCTCTTATGAGTGTTTTCTCCGATCTGTGGAAGATAGGTTGATTCTGTGGTGTATATCTAATGCTACCACTAGGTAAATAACCCCTACCATTATAACATAAAAAATCACAAAGCACTATCATTTTTGGATTATTACCTTGTGTATAATTTTATTACACAATTATTCGTAGACATAGATTTAAAAGCCTAAATGTAATGCATCTTATGGTGATCAAAACTAGATATCCACGACAATTTTTATCCCCATGTAATTCGCTTCAGGCATAGGAAATATCAATTCAATTTCGGAAAAATCGTGTTCTCTCACTTATTGCAGAGGAAAGTTGTCATCCACATGCTTTTACTGTAACGAGTTGCAATGACGGATTACGTTTGAAAAGAAAGGACTGTTTCAGCACATCACAACTAAATAATTGAAATGGGCAACTTACTAGCGACGGGTTTGCTAATTCACGTGCCACAACTTAATTCGTATTTCGTTTGCTATAGAACAGCCAAATTGCCTTGTTGCCATATACGCCCAATACAATTTTGTAAACATACGGGTTATCGTAATGTACTATTGAAAACCACACGGATCAATGGATAGCATTATTTGGTGCTACACCGATTGTGTAGAGATGATGCAATTATCTGGACTTTATAGAAAGAATAACATGGTACACAGAGAGTGGTATGTTATAATATACAGAAGCAGCAAACCATTTAAGAAGCACACTACACAGCGCACATTTATCCAACTCTCGGCATACCACTGCATGCCTCTCCTCTAGCGTTACACATATCAACTGGCACAATTTATTCTGAACTTACACCTTCCTCACTACAAAGGTTTACTCTTCCTCCCCCGACGTAGTATTTAAAAATTCACGACATGTATTTACAATTAAATCAGTTTACACTATGTACACCGAATTTCCAAAATAATTTCAGGTGCCAAGGAAACGCAAATACCAATTTCGGGCCTCTATTGACAATTTTTGTGTATGAATGCGCGTTGTGTGCGTCACGATACGTCATTAATTATTTTCTTGAAATTACGTAGTATCTACATTAATACTTTGTCAGTTCCAGTTTTTAACCTTGTGCCGTGGAGTGAAGTGTTTGCTTAGTTGTGATTTTATGTCTAAGTGGATGATAATGGTTGAATGATTGACCTGGGCCATATTTCATAATACTCGACAAGTCTACATATGTCAGCCCTCATAAAATGACCGACAAGTCGATAGTTCGACAAGTTTCCGTTTCTCAAAGCATGACAATTCGACATATATGTTGCGACAATTTTGTAAATTCTCGTGACATATTATCAGAAATTTGTTTCATAAAATTGTAAGGCCAACAGGTAGAAATCTCACATATGTCACCAGTTTTTCTTCATGAACATATGAATAAGTCAGTCGGTGTTGTACAATTGTCAAGTTGCCATCGAAAACTCGACAGGCGCCTTGTTACATGTCCATTATTACCATAACCTATAGTTTCGTATTACCGGCGCATTTGGAAGTTTACTGTTACTTTAATAGCCTACAGTGTTGTTAGAATCGAAACGGGGCGATCAAAACGCGGCAGTAGTAGAGAGTGATACAGATCATTGACAGTAAGGTAGTTGTACATTATCATAATTATATTTCGAATAAAGACTTTCTTTGTATGCAAACTCTTTTAATTATATTTTCCAGCACAATCAAGATATTGAAATGAATCGTTTTTTTAAATAAAATCCTAACAATGTTAAAACTGATATGATGCAGAGTTGTCATCATATCCATACGCGACCGCTTATAGCAATGGTATTATGTCAGAAAAACAATGTTTCATTCTCCTTGTTGTCACTGCCGTCAGGCTACTGTTGACTATCGAAATATGCTTATTTTCATGGCTTTATCTGCAACATTGATAGGAAGAAAATACAGAAACTCCTCATGTACCGAAATATATTTAACGAAACGGACACACAGTGACACAGATATCCACATTTAAAGCAGCCCGAAGTGACGTGAAAAACTTACTGATTGCACACTCATCCAGGAACAGTGATCCATAGCCAGCTACAATGCTGGAGTCGTCTCGCTGCGAGTCAAGTTTTGGGCATTTACCAATTAAGAACGTGCTCACATTTGAAATATATACATGCCTGTGTGATACAGGTGATTGATAGATGGGATAATATAAGGATTCAAGCAATCAAACCACTCCATTGGCAATCCAATGATTCCGCATTAGTACAGTTACTTTACAATATTTGCCGCAAAGAATTGGAAACTATCTCCTGCATCCGACAAGAAGAAATTAGGCGCTTGAACCTTTGGAGCAACTTGTGTTCGAAAACTACGCAAATAAAATGTCTTAGTCCTCTCTAATCCATGTTAAAGTTCTCAATGCGGTAGTGACCTAGCTGTTTGCCAAATAGCCAAAAGGTACACTCTTGCACACTCTCACTCGGAGGTGACGTCAGCGAGTGGAGTTCCAAATATGATCGGGTACAAGTGTACGAGCAGAGTGCGAGAGTACATAGCGACATTTTTCAAGGTGCATACTCGGTACGTTCACTCAGTGTAGGCTCTGTGATGTCGCCATTTTAACAGGAATTTGGTTTTCTAACTTGACATGATCAATTGTGTATTTCAGACGATACATGGCGGAATACTTATATTAAATTGTTAGTATTTACCTTTAACAATAGCGGTGATTGTTTTTTAACATACTTGCAATGTTGAATTAAATTTGTTTGTTAGTAGTGTTCCATAACGTGCGAGGTTAACCAAAATTTCCGTGGCCTTTCAAACATTTACTCATAATGTTTTCCCTTTTACTTTCTAGGATCGATGACGGAATGTGACGTGAAAATAAAAACTTAATCTTCTTTTCTAAAAGGATTTTGATTCTCATGGGTGTGATGTGATTTCGCAAATTTGAACAGTCAGCCCCCAAATGAAATTGCAATATAGGTAAGAATAGCCTATTTGATTTCTGAATAATCATAATAAATAAACTGGGTTAGGCAATTAGGGTGGTTTTATAGCAAGGACCAATTAATTACTGTGTCTATGCTAGCTGCATTTAAAGTCGGGCGATTGGATGCAACATTTTGTCGTCATCAGTGTGCGAAGTATGTATATCATTGATGCCACTCCTCCAAATAACTTCGATATTCCTCCCCATAAAATAACAGTTGGTAACTCCTGCGAGAGAATGAGTTTTGTTAAAAGTGTTCGTATCTAGTTGAATGAGGAATTTCGAATCTCTACAAACTAGTTCCATATTCTACTTGTGATGGAGAAACGCATTTGTCACCTCCATCTGTTTTCCTTGCTGTAAGATCATTTCAGTAGCTTAATATTACTACTTATATTATTACTGCCCCAAATAGCTTATGCAACATGTGATCTATTAATGCTTCGGTATCGAAATTGAGTGTTAGCTTACATTGGTGTTTCTCTAATTCAGGGATGCATACAGCCGCCAACCGTGGCACTTCATACGGTTTATGAACCGCATACCCTTGAAGTTAAATCTACCCAGTGTATGTCTTCCCTAGAAAGCCGGAGTATTTTAAGTTAAAAGTTGGGTGACAATATTCATATTATCGTTACCAGACACCATTATTAAAGGAGGTAAAAGGTTGTAGGCCTAACTGGCAAAAGTTTACCATTCGTGTTAATTGTTAACAGACCATCGTTTAATCAATTTTTTGCTCAAGATACTCTCTACTTTCTGCCTACAAGAATTCAATACATTCATTGCGGACATGGCAATGTGTCACTCTGTGATCTATGTCTTACACCAGTGACTTGTATCCCTAAACAAATAACCAGAGATGTTAAGTCGAAGATATTCGCAAGTCGTCCGTTAGGTCCACCACGGCTGCACTAGCAATTGTTGAATGTTTCTTCTAAACATTCCGCACTATCGTATAAAAGCCCAGTGTGTTGGATGTTCAGTAGTCCAGATTGTAATTATGGAAGTGCAAACTCCTGCGACACATACAACACATTGTGCATGCTGTCCCATTGTGGTCATTATGTTTATTGTGAATGCTAACACTGCCAATTTGCTGAAGTATGGAAACTTATATCCATCCCGCTCATGTTGCAACAAAATGCCGAGAGCACATCAAATTTGAAATAAAATTCATACTCTGAAATCTGCAGAGAATTATATACCTTGGCATCGTGGGCCTAATGGTTTACTTCTGATAGGATGCACCCCCTGCCACCTAGTGGATGCGCCGCTAATGGACAGAGATTAGGTGTCTGTTATTCAATATTAGGGAAATATACTTCTGTGAACATTTATTCTAACTATTGATTTTATTCTCGATTGAATCGCCTTGTACCTAGGTATAACTAGTCTCATCTGAAGCCTGGTACAACCGTAGATGCCATGGTTATTATTAGAAGTGCTTGCACTATGGTGTAACTGCTTTATGCTTGGCTCGTGTGTTCCCCATTATCTTCATCTTGGTGCATACAGTATTAGTTTATAGAAGGGAGAGAACATAAGAAAAATCTTCCCCTGTATTCTGCACTCAGTAGAACCACTGCCATACTGGAGCAGATATAATCATTTGGAATCTGCATAGGCTTTTTACCTTGTGGATGCATAATTTAACTTCTTACATTAGAGTATGTAACTGTTTGTTATCCAACTACACATCACAATAAAATGTTCAATTGTATAGATTTGACTATATTGACTGCATATAACAACCCAGTGATGTACGTGCTGTTATAAAGCGTAGTTTGGAGATATTCCGTACTGATTCCCTATTGTCCTAGGCTCCAACAATATAGTAAACCTCATGGTGTAGTGGCTAGCATTCTAGGCTGTAGCCCCAGAATCTGGATTCGATTCCCTGCTCTACCAAGAAATTTAATTCTGGTCTGGGAGTGGAACAGGTACACTCGGCCTAATGAGCCAAATCTGAGAAGAGGAGGGTTTGATTCCCACCTGATACATCCTGGAAGTGGTTTTCTTTGTTTACCAATTCGACTCCATGCAAATTCTGGAATGTTCCTAACGTGAGGTCAAAGCCACCTCCTTCCCAATCCTTACCTGAATTACAAATACACACACTAATACAGCCATCAGACGTTTTTTATATCTACACAAAATAGTACACAGGGCTAAATGACCACAATGTCCAAGCTCCTTCAATGACTATGCTCGATGCCAGTGTTCCAAACCTTTGTTGAGGAACATATATAACAATTCTTCCTTATGTTATGACTGCATAATTTTGAATTGCTTTTAATCACCTAATTTGGCTAATCTCTGTCTTTATATTGGCAGGTGAGGAGTGCAATATGAAATTTGTCAAGGAAGCTTAAAATAAGCCCCATTATATTCTCAACTTCTTGACAACAGACGTTCTCTGTCCTCCATCCAGCAACCCTGACGATATCATCTGCCTCCATGACAGGATCTACACCAATACTGAAGAAATGGGAGATCTCCCTTTCAGAACTGCCGCAATATTAACAAAAAGAAAACAAAAATGTGTAATATGAAGGGTCAAAGGGTGTACGTTACAGAAATAAAATATAATTTCAAAATCATATCTGTATAGTTTATATTAATTTAATGTGTTTCAACCTTTTATTCCTGAAAGTATTTATAAACTGTACAGATTTTAACATTATAGACTAAACTGCATGTGGTACATCACAATCTTGCACAATAGGGCTGCCCGCTTTTATACACAGGATGTGGAAGATATTAATCCAGTGCTGCTGCCTGATTTAAGCGTGTGGCGCAGCGGTAAAGTTTTGCCTGCTGCACCCAAGGTTGCAAGATCGAATCATGGCTCAGTCAGTTGGTATTTAAGGGTGCATTAATGAGAGGGAGTCGTATCACAGATTTACTGGCATGTTAAAGATACCCTTTTGGGTGGAAAACTGGAGTAGTAAAAAGGGACGTAAACCAATAACATTGTTATTTGATTTAGGGTGTTCCAAGAATGAAACATAACTGTCCCGCTATACTACTGTAGAGCTCATTTTCTACAAAACACTAGAATCGTTTTCAGTGCTGAGGAGTGGAGGTATCTATTGTTAGAACCTACCAAATGATGAATGTAAGTTGTTACTCTATGCCATTTGATAAAATACTTTTTCTAAACCTGTTTGGATTACATTGTTCTTCTAGTAACAGACTTCAATTTAATTTGAGAAAGGTGTGATGCGAACTAAAAAATGAACTGCACAACGGAAGTATATATTTTGGGTGTTTTCAGCTCAAGATTAAAATCTCTCGACACCTTTCTAATATCATGACATCTTTTTCACTACACCTTGTGCAATGAATTCCATTTCTAAGGACAGCACACGACTTCTTCATTCTGACGGTGGCATTGGCACAAATCTTTTCAATGTTCCTGAGTGACGGAAGTAGAGCGGTTAGAGAACTCTGAGGCCAGGAGCTACTGCGAAAATTACTCATTCAGTTTGCCCTACCCGCTATTTTCGCTCGGGTTTCTACCCCTGTGTTCTCGAGTTCGGGGAGGTTTCTCTCAGCACAGGGCTAATTGCAGACAATCCATGCAAATACGAAGTTAAAAAAATAGAGCTTATCAGATGTTCCATTCGATGTTACTGGGAGTTAAGGTCCGTCGCGACTGAATTGATGAGTTCAGACTGACTTTAAACACGCGATACGCCACAAACTCCGTTAATAACACGCTAGTTCAAGTCGCGAATTGAATCTCAGCATTTGGAACGAGCATCGAGTTATACCACACCAGAATGTGCGCAAAGTATTTGGGAATGGGGCTCTACTCGAAGGTATAAAAGGAGCTGAGGACCAAACCTCTATAAGGAGGATTTAAGCCGGAGTACTACAGGGCGGTGTTATATTCCCCTCGCCATTCAATTCCTACTTCTCGGACGTTCTAAAAAAATGATGACATGAAACTCCACCAATATATGATGATACCAAGATCTCCACCACTTCCTGAAGAAGGCATAGGGTTGGAGAAAACCTACAAGACGCATTCAATAACGTCGAACCCTGTTTCGAAGAATGTCGTAGCTACTCTTATTACTAGGGAACGTAAATTCACGAGAGTGGAGAACCTCACTATTCTCGGTACAGTAATAAGATGGCAGTCAGCGAATAAGTACCTAGGAACCATGCTAATACGGGAATTGATTTTACCAAAGAAGTGACCCGACGCGCCAAACTAGCGAAAGCGTACCTCGCAAAGCTCTGGCCTCTACTGAGGACTCGGAGCTTCCACGAGTTCTTCACCAAACTGCTCGCATACCGCAACATTGTGCGACCTGTCATGGAATATGCCTGCCTTGTGTGGGGAACAAATTGCAGGTTGTTGAGACCCATGTGCTACGCGCAATTGTAGGCTCACAATGGTGCGCAAAACAAACGTTCAATTATATACTGATCATCAGCTCTTCACTATTATATATGGAATCAAGTAACAGGTTGGAAACCTATATACCAAAAGCTCTATTAACACCAACCCCTTCACAACTTCACCCACTGTTTTTTACCCAGCGAACAGGATGGTGTCGGCTGCGCTCCGTCTCTTTTGCGTATTCGTGGCTTTTAAATGCTGCTTAATATCGGTTAACGTTTGTGTTCGTGGCTACCGTGGCTACCATTTCGAGTTCATGGAATGCTGGGAAGACTTCCTTGAGAACAAGGAACTTAAAATATCATGCCATGTGCTTTGCTTGAATGGAACACAGTACCTGGCGTTGAAGCAACCAAGTGGTTGTCAAAGGTCCACGTATTTGAAAATGTCCGGCAATGTGATAGCCATGCTCCTGTTGGCACTGTCAGGCGATGTGCAATTGAACCCGGGACCTGGTCAGTGTAATGATATGACTTTCTTCTATCAAAATGTAGCGAGTATGTGTACTTCATTATCGGAATTCAACCTAGCTTTTAGTGATGCTGAAATTGATTGTATTTGTATCGTAGAATCATGGTTGAATGATGCAGAGGACGAGAACGAGATACTGTCCAGTGATTACAGTATATTTCGACAAGACAGACAACTCTTTCATGACACCAAAACTAAGGGTGGAGGCGTACTTGTGGCCGTGAAAAACATCCTGGATCCGGTATCAAGGCCGGAGTTGGCAGGGTGTTGGGAGTGCCTTGTGGTCAAGGTCAGGCCTAAACCTGGACGGGCGGTATTCATCGTGTGCTGCTATCTACCACCGGACGAGGTGAAGGTTAGGCTGAGTGATTTGCGTCAGACGCTGGGCAATGACACAGCTGTTTTAAACCCCCAAGACATAGTCGTAGTGTGTGGGGACTTTAACATCAGTGAATTAGCCTGGACCCTTGAACCTTTTATAAAGCAAAGATGTGAGGAAGTCCTATCGTTTCTAGAGATTATCAGTGAGTTTAATCTACAGCAAATGTGTCATTTCCCTACACGCAATAACAATTTCCTGGATTTGGTGCTAGTCTCTGAACAACTCTCCGCACATACGCAATGTATTCAGGCTGAGAAGGTAGTTAAGTCAGACCACGATGCTGTGGAATTCTCACTATCCTTGCCGCGAATTATCCGTCCACAATCACTAAGAAGGGTAATATATACTTGGACTAAAGCTGATTTTCCCCTCATGAGAGACCTTCTATCGATGTGTCCATGGTATTTGATGGATAATTCTCCCTCTGTTGATGAGGCTTTAAGTCTGTTTTACGACCTCCTCAAAGCAGTTATCAAGGATTCAGTGCCCACTCGCACAATCAATACTCGGAAGTATCCAGTTTGGTACGATACAGAGGTAATCAACAAGTTGAAAGAAAAAGAGAGAGTCAGAAAAAGGTTCAAGAAATCGGGCTTTTGGTGTGACTATGTTCAATTTTCGGTGATACGGGGGGAATATAAGAGACTCCAGAACAGAAAATACAAAGACTATGTGATCTCAGTCGAATCAAAATTAACCACCAATCCAAAGCATTTTTGGAATTTTGTAAACAATAAAAGAAAATCTTCACGTTTACCATCCACTATGTTTCAGAATGGAATCGAAATTCAGGACAAGAAAACTATTCTTAATAAATTTGCAGAGGGCTTCAAGAAGTATCACTCTCCTGCGAGGCCGTGTCACTCGTCTGTCCCAATCGTGTGTGATCAGGGATTGATGTCGATTCGGACTACGCCCTTTGAAGTGTGTGAGATTCTGTCATCATTGGATACTGCAAAATCGTTTGGGGCTGATGAGATACCAGGTCTTGTACTTAGAGAATGTGCTCCTCAGTTGGCGATACCTCTCAGTGCAATTTTAAATATATCTTTTAAATCTGGATGCTTTCCGTGTGAGTGGAAGAAGGGATACGTAATTCCAGTATTCAAAAAGGGTGACAAAATGGTATTTGACAACTATAGGCCAGTCGTCCTGCTATCCCTCCTATCAAAGGTGGCGGAGAAGATTGTGTACAATAGAATATACAGGTCAGTCGGCCAGTACATTAATGTTGCTCAGCATGGATTCGTGCAGAAGCGCTCGACTGTTTCGAACCTGGCAGTGTACGTCAACTTCATATCAAATGCCTTGGACAGGAGTCAACAAGTAGATGCCATATACACAGATTTTTCCAAAGCCTTTGATTCCGTACAACATGAGGCATTATTAATCAAATTGTCGGCGTATGGAATAGGCGGCAGCGTCTTAGAGTGGATTAGAAGCTATCTCACTGAAAGAATTTGCTTTGTTAAATCCGATGGTCAAACTTCAAATCCATACTTTCCAACTTCTGGTGTTCCTCAGGGTTCCATCTTGGGGCCACTTTTATTTGTAATCCTTATTAATGATTTAACTGGGGTCTTCAAGAATAGTAACTGCCTTCTATACGCTGATGATTTGAAACTGTTTCGAGTAATAGACCACGATTCAGACTGTGACTTGCTTCAATTAGACCTACATCTACTAACAGATTGGTGTACTAAGTGGTTACTTGACCTTAATATATCAAAATGCAATGTGATAACATTTTCTAGGAAGTTGGCGCCTGTCATGAGGAATTATAGTATAAGTAACTCTGTATTAGTGCGTGTGAATGAAGTAAACGACCTAGGTATAACAATTACCAACGATGACGGCCTGTCATTTCTAAAACATGTAGATAAGGTGACAAGTAAGGGGTTCAGATTACTAGGTTTTCTGAAGAGAAATTGTAGTGAATTCGCCAATATAGGTTCTCTCAAAATTTTATTTTTAGCATATGTAAGGTCGACTGTTGAATACTGTTGTGAGGTATGGCTGCCTTCTCAGCAATATGCTATTCAGCGGTTAGAGAGAGTGCAGGTGAGATTCATGAAGTGGATCAGCTGTAGGTATATGGGCATTCGACTCTCTACATTGGATTATGAGACCTTCTGTGGAACCATGGGTATGCGGTCATTGAGGTCTCGCCGCATGTGTGCCAACGCCATGTTTCTATATAAGTGTCTGACCATTAGAATCGACTGTGCGCCCCTTTTGTGTTTGATTCCGCTTCATGTTTCAGGCCGCAATACAAGGCAAAGACTCACTTTCCGGATCCAGAAGTGTTGAACTGTAGCCCATGCCAATTCCTGGTTATTGATGGCGTTGCGCTCTCTAAACCATCTTGATAGCGCTATAGATATATTTTACTCGAAGCCTACGGAAATTCGTAGATCATTGTTGAACTCAAGATCGTAGGTGTTTGTTGTATATGTAGTGTGTAATAATTGTTATTTTAATTTAAGTGAATAGAGAACTTAGTTTATAAGCTTGAATCAATGTTTGTTTCTAGGTTAGTTAAATAGTTGCTTTTAAGTAAATTTAATGTTCATTATGTTTTATTATATCATCTGTAATTGGGTGCCTATCCTGTTGATGGTAAATAAATCTATCTATCTATCTATCTATAATTAAAGGGTTGGGTGATTATAGTGCCACAGGGTGTCCATGCAATCGACCCCGAATACTTATAGAACCACGCTCTTTCACTTAATAGTCCTCTCTACTTTTCCAAACACGCTTCTCTTAACAGGTTTACGTTTCACTTTTCACCTTCTGTTATTCTTCAGGGACTTGAGGACCAGGCCACATTCTAGCCAACTATGTAATTCAAGATAATCGCCCAAAACCCTAAACTCATTGCTGTCAGGACCAAACTGCTTCAGAGATATAGCACTTAATTTCTTCAGGCTGACAGACTGTAATAGTTTCGCACGCAAATTCAGCTCACTGCACGGGGTAGAGTATTACTGCTCCCCATATGGCCACTACCACCTCAATCTCGCGACTCAGACGCAGTAAGGAGTTATTAAAAGTTAAGAGCTTGCTATGATAATATTTTTCTTCGAACACTCTTTAAATATGCCAGTATGAGAACGTTATTAAGAAATATGAATCTCAGTTGTTATACAGAGCCATTCTCTTTTCCAAAAACTCTTTACCCTGATTTTTTTGCAGAAGTCTGGGTTGGTATTTCAATCTCTGAATAATGCGTTTGAACGGCTTGGTCAATAGAGCGACACATATACTTGACCCCTCTTTTACTTTTGGCATAGGGGATCATGTTAACGAGATCAGCCTGCCAACGATCCTAGACTCCACCTTGCGTCGCTTATAGTTCCGCCGTGTATGACGGTGCAGTTCGATGGCAATACTCATTTTGATCGAGAGGGCTTAGATAATGATGCCGGCAAAGCTATGCTCCGCGTCTATTTCTGTTTCTAGCGTCCATGGCCTGTATGGGCTGCTTTCTGGGACATTTTAAATGTTACAGACATTAATCAGTTATTTGGGGTTATTGAAGAAAAACATATCGACAAGAGACATTCATGATTTAAACGGCTTAAAATTTACTTCAAAGGCTGAAGCCTTGAGCACAGGCCTTGGAAATAATTTGGATATATTTGTTCTAGACTTATCGCTCTTGTTTGCGTTGATGTCCCCAAGCGGCTATGAATTATACGATAAGCGTTAGGGATTCAGTTGCACCAAATTTTATGTAAAGTGACCCATGAAACCCTTTCCAACCAGGAAAAGCTCGGCTTGATTTAGATCGTGGAGAAGGATACGCCATTACTCATGAATTTGACAATATGGGATATTCACGAATAACTTGTTTCGGAGCTCTCTGATAACCAGAGCTGTTCTGTAAGGCTGTCGCGATTAACACAACGGTCGCTTTACGTTATTATCGGTATTCAGGCCGATCGCAAGTATCAGCAGGCCAAAGATACCCCCCATTCGACCACATTTAGCTAGGAAACATGCGTCTTGACCAGAACGGAGTCACGTCATCCTACGAAACGCTGGATATAATTTAGATCAAATCAAATTTGGAGCTCTGTACGATATGTATGTGAATCCAATTTCTCGTATTGTGTCCGGTTTCTAGTGCGGGAACTCTAAAATTAACGCGCCTGTGTCTGTACTGGGCTGTTCGCACCTCATGTGATCTATGAAATAAGCCACCTGTAGATATCTGGTTAGAGTTTGAAACGACTGAGAATATTTCAGCAAACACACCAACTTACAAAATTGGAGTGTTTAATCGCCTAATCTCCAATATTTTAAACAAAGCCTCGGAAAAATCCCGAGTTTTTAGTTACAAAACTGCCATGAAATAGCGAATTGGGAAACAGTGCGATTGCAAACTAAGGTGTTTATGGCATAGACCAGTGGTGGTCAACTTTGTATGGACTGAGGGCGACATTACAGAAGGAAACATGTCGGCGGGCCAAAACTCCCAATTTATTCAAATCTGACGTGATGATTTTAGAAGTAGGAATAAAAAATATATGATTTACTTATGTTGAAAGCTTGCAGGCAATATTAATTGAACAAAAACAAAAAACACTTTATTTTAATGCAAACATTGTGTTTCTTTTAAATTTTGTAACACAGATTTGAAGTCTACTTCCTTGTGTGATGTAGCAATCTTAGTGCATGGCACAATACAGAGTCAGTCATACGGCCTTGGACTTAATATGTTTCATAGCTCAAAATGTACGGTAACCTTACATATGTATGTACTCCCAAATATTGAGCACTGCTTCAGGCCGCAGATCCTTAAGAGTCAGTAACGTTCTGGAGACAGTGATTTCCAGAACTCAACCCCAGTTGTTGCTGTGTTGTTGAGAGATGGGTCACACTGTAACCCACTATTGAAGAGTTCCATTTCTTGCGCAGCTTCTCCAAATCTTGAAATGGGCGGTTAAATTCAGATAGCAATATGTTCAATGTAGGCTACTTATCAACACAACTTCCTTTTTTCTGGATAGTTTTTCACAACATGGAAAATGGAAGAGCTAATTCTTAGTTAATGCAGATTTAAAGAGTTGTCACTTCCTCTTAATACCATCAACATATCCCATCATTTCAAAAATAGTCTGCTTTTTACCTTGAAGCTACGAGTTCCAAACGTTCAAATGTTGGGTGATGTCTGTTAGGAATGCTAAGTTTTGTATCAAGTCAATGTCTCTGAGTTTATGTCGGAGATCAGCTGAGTTAGGAACATGCTGTTGTAGGAAGGCAAGTATTTCATGCCTCAGTTCCAAAAATCTTTCTAAACATTTGCCCGCAATAAGCCACCTTATGTCAGAATGAAGCAGCAAGTCCCCATAAGCACTGTCGTGTTCTTTTAAGAAAGAAATTAATTTCCTATGAGTTCAAGACCTGTTTCCCCCTCTTATTATGTTTGTGATTTTTGTCAAAGTTGGCATAGTGTCACATAATTTAACAGATTAACCACACAAGGCCTCTTTATGAACAAAGCAATGGAGATCTGGCACATAACCTTGTTTTTGTTTTAAAAGACTGATAAAACCAGGTATTAGATCCAACCATTGCCTTAGCACCATCTGTAACTACAGCAGTCATCTTATTAAATCTGCCATACCCTTCTACAGCTGACTGCACTACCGAAAATTTGTCGTGTCCTTTACTTGTCCCATGCAAAGAGCACACTTTCAGCAAAGTCATTCTGAATTAACTTTATAAAAACCAGGAGCTGATTTGTGTCTGTTATGTCTCCACACTCATCTAAAGCTAGTGAAAAATACGGACAGTTCTCATTAATTGATTCCATATTGGCAGACAAATGAGTACTGATGTCTTCTATTCTTCTTGTCACAGTTTGCTTCGAAAGTGGTAGAGACTGGAATTATTTTAAAGTTCCATCTTCCTTAAAGGCCTCAGCCTTTCTTACAGAACATTGTTTAACGATCTCGCCATCCGTGAATGGCTTCTTAGCTTTGGCGAGCTCATAACTGACCATATGGGAAGCTAAATCAACCGTTTCCTCTATTTTAGTTGCATCACCAAATAACTTCCTTTTGTTGAGTTAGCTTCTTTCTCAGCTGCTCAACCACTATTTTACGAGATTCACGGAAGAGCTTTTCATATTTATCCCGGTGATTTGCCATATAATGTCTGTTGAGGGTATGTTCTTTTAACACCTCTATCACTTGTAGACACTCCAAACATTGGGATTTGTTGTCTTTTGAAAGTGTAAAGAGATAATTCAACTCCCATTCTGGTTTGAACGTACGGTTTTCAGGGTCCAATTTTCTATGTTTTTGCTTGGGTTCCTCGATCCCAAACTTTAACCCTACTTGATACCCAATGGAAGAAAATGGAACTATTAGCCATGTACCTACTTACCGGAAGAACGTGGAACTATTTCAATATAATGTTAGCTGTTAGTATGGAAGAATAGTATTGGGCAGCAAGGTATCGTTGACGGTAGCATTTGGTAGCAAAAGTAGGAACTATACTTGAAATTGATCGTCTGTAGTCCTTACCTCGCCTGAATTACAGATAACACACACTAATACAGCCTTCACAATTAACGCCGACAGATTCTACACATACCTAAAGTACACGGGGCTGCATGACCACGTTGTCGCAGCCCCAAAACTGAGAAACCAACCTACCATAGTATCGTGTGAACAGGCGGGCAATTTGAAAAAAGGAAGAATATATTTATTTACAATATAGCTGCTTGGATTTCCCCAAGATGCCTTAAGGCCCAGCACACCCCTCAATCCTTGTTAACACAATTCATTAATAAACATTCTTTTGTTTACAATTTAAAATCCAGTGGTATTTTCTGATCAGAATGTCAGGTGTTGGCAATCTTGTAAATATGGTGCTGCAATATGGCCACAGAGTCAGCAATGATACCCTCAGCAAGAGTGATCAGGTTATTCCTTTCTGTGCCAAGCATCTGGAATAGTTCCAAAACTTCACGATAGATAGTACCCCTAGCACCAAACAGCATTCCACGCACATTGAAGGTGTGATTCCTGCATCTATCTCCGTATTTTCCCCAAAATATATATCATAAACAGGGAATATTACGGGGGCCGCTCTACAAGACCCGCCTACACAATGTGTACTACTCTATAAGTCATGTCTACCCAATGTATACTTCTCCAAGAACCTGTCTAGCCAATGTGTAATTGTCTACAAGTTCTATCTACCCAATGTATACTTCTCCACAAGAGCTGTCTACCCAAGTTCTGTCTACCAAAAATGTACTTCTCAATACGACCTGTCCTCCCAATTTTTACTTCTCAACAAGACCTGTCTACCCTATGAGTACTTATCTCTACCCTATGTATACGTCTCTACAAGAACAAGGTACCCAAGTTACGAAATCCAATGGTGAATATAGTATTGAACCCTGTCACATTTTACGTGTTCAAGAGGTATAAACATTTAACCTCAGAAAAAACTATTATTATTGAGCCCGCTGAGCTCATGCTCAGTGATATTTTCTTTGGAGCACATTTGTACATATCATGCATTATCATAGAACGCACCCGGAGACCAGCACGTGAATCGATATGATAAAGGAAGTGATCTTGACTTCGAAGAAATCTCCGAATTATTTATCTGAGTACTTATTAATATGTTTCTACACTTCACAAGGCTCAGATCTCATCACCATGTATTTCCGCATATTTTAAATAATCTGGTGAATGTACTTTGCCTTTAGGTAATGGTATTTAACGTCGCGGATATTGCTCAACGACTCAAGTATGCACTGGAACCCAGCAGGCAAGAGCAAGTCACACGTACCCGAGTTTGGATCCGTCCGCACTCGACGTGTTTTGATAGTCCGTCTTAAAGACAAGGTGAAAAAATATAGTATCGGTGTTCATCATAATTAATTAAAGCACCCTGTTGTGTGCAATCATCGTATAATACATGCCAGTGATAGCTTGGTGAACATTTTGTGTGAAAATTGTGAATTTGAATTGTTATTTCACCATATTTTTCGACGTCGTGGAACACCACGAGGCCGACATATTCTATATACGTCCATAGGGGACGTGAAAGTATTCAACATTTGTGAAATGGGGCGATTTAATGTGGTTGATTTCAACGCCACCATTGCAGAAAATATTATCGCCAGCAGCGAAAGCATTCTCCGATAACGGATCGACAAGATTATTGGTGATTGGCAAAGTATTAAATTCAGTGAGACTACGCCATGTGGGCGAATTAGAATATGTGACAAACAGACAGTGAATGGCCAATTTGTTATAAAGTCTGCGCCACTGGGTAACATCAGTGAGTTATTTAATATCTACATTTTGTGTGAAACTAGAGGCTGTGAACTGCCACGTGTGTAAATCTTCAAACATGTATTTTTCAACCGACCACGTGAGTGCAATTGTTCAATACTTATTTACCATGCGTGTTATGGAATAAACCCCATAATGTGAAGGACCCGTTCTGAGGGAAGAGTTTTCAACGTGATGGATGAACCAGCCGACCCCGAGGATATGATGAACGTGTTCGAGCTTGTATACGAGCCGCTACTATGGAGAAGAAGACATCTTTAAGCCGACGACGAGGACGCATCATATACCTGGTGATGGATGAGGCTTGGAATGGAAGGCTAGCTTGGAAAACCCATATCTTAAACCCAGAGGATATTTTACCCCTCAATTCCAGAGCGAATGAGATGAAGATGTCATAGTCTGAGAGTCTGATCCTTCTCTCATGTACGGGCCTTATAGTGGTAGAGTAGTTAGTTAAATCAACCAAACTCATCTTCACAGCCATATAGGTAGGGATTCTGTAGTTTTGCACTCATGCTTTGTAATTAATTTCAATGATAGTTGTCACCTTTTGATTGGACATGGTTCAATCGGTGCATTCTTTTGAACGTCGTGAGACGTCAGGTCTATTGCCACCTAAACGTGACTGTAGCTGTTGAGCCTTTAGTCAACCCTGGTATGGGATTTTATATTTTTTCTTTGAGATGATGGACAGCCATCATTTTTGTGTGAAGCCTCATTTTTGGTAACTTCCACGTCACGCCACTGACTTGCTTGGACAGGTCGTATCGGTTGATGGCCGGCAGAAGCCATCAGTTTTGTAGTTGTATTGTAATTTTCATTATAATGAGCTTTGACGCCACTTATGTTCTTGGTGAAGAACGAAGTCAGGGATTATCTAGTATGCTACTAGAGCATCGAACCCTGGAGTGACAACGTATCATTAGCAAACCCAGCAGATGTGAGATTTTGCCAGTTTATTGTATAATTTGTGTCCAGTGAGATTAGACACAGGAATTTTAGTTATGTGAGAAAATGTAAATATTACTTGAAGTGACATATCGGTCTATGCAAAGCACTCCAAGCGAGTGACATTTCTAGCTTTTACTACTGTTTGGCATTGAAGACATGAGGTCTTATCGTACTGCGTATCTCTACGTAGTAACTGTGATGTTATTAAATGTTATATTGGGACAAAGCATACGCCAGTTCATATAAGGACTTTCATTTGAGAGAACTGCAGCCTAGAATGAAATGTTTGTTATAAATTACCAGACGCAATGAGTGTAGTTTGCGTGTAGCGAACTCAGTTACAGATCAGGTGTAAGCTTTACCCACAATCCACCAGCGCATGGATTTGAGACAGACTAATGTAGACCCTTCGACTGATGCTTGAGCATCGTGTAACTGCAATGATTTGTTTTCATTATTTGGGTCAAGTTTGGAAGCCATTTTGTGAGATCAGATGTATATGCTCTTGTAATGGATGACTACCAGAGTCATATGTTTTGATCGCTCTGCATAGCGACGATGTTTAACAATGTTTTGAAAGTGTTGTAAATTTATATAAGGTTTATTTTCTGTTATTGACTGGTGTAGGACACCCTGTTTGGAGGCTATATTTATGGTATTACGTGCCAGTAGAGCACTGATGTCCAGAGTTAGTTCTGAGACCTTGTTGTTGCCGGGGGTAACTGTCGTGTTTTCCAGGCCTACCCGAAGGTTGTTTAGATGTGCCGAGCGCTACTTGTAACGTGTGTTATTGTATTGCCCGAGCGTTATAAGCTCGTGGAAGGTATTCCGACTTTTATGTAGATGTTATTACAAGTGAATAATCTCGCAGGGGACGTTACTGTTTAGTCCGGGTGTCTAGGATCGTCAGCACTATCATCATAAACCTACAATAAAGCTTAAACCTACGTCTTAATAATCACACGAGTAATTATTCCAAATTAATCTGATAATTAATTTATTAATCATTTTGCTATAATCTTGGAATCTACATTTTGAGCTTGCTGACCGACGCCTTTTGATGTGAATAATTTCCTGGCGGGAATGACATAGGACAGAACACACAATCTTGAGACGACGGAGTGCGCTTAACCAATAGTTCGTACTCGGTGGAGCACGACACTCAAGTAATGTAAGTCGTAGTTGTAACTGCGCTATTACCAACCTAACAAACATTCACGTAGATGACTTTGGGTACGAAGAGTATTCCAAAGCGTGTAGGCAGGGTTTAATAATATGGAACTGTTATCTAGTGCTTAATTTATTTATCATGTGTGAAATCCCTCATGTACCTTTCTCTGTGTTGATGAACACATAGTTATAAGAGTGTTATTTTTAGCCTACTTTCGATTTTTGCAAAAAATGAAAGTAGACTTATGAGATCAACACAGGGCGAAAAAAGTGTGTCTGTCTGTGTGTGTGTATGTGTGTGTGTGTGTGTGTGTGTGAGTCTGTGTGTGTGTGTGTATGTGTGTGTGTGAGTCTGTGTGTGTGTGTGTTTGTGTGTGTGTGTGAGTGTGTGTACTCTGAATGTCTGTCCCCCCCTATCAATTCGAACATGGTGAATGCGAATTGAACGAAATTTGGTACAAAGGTAGCACTAGCAAAGGACACCTCAGTGTCATGTTTTATATCGCCGCCATCTTGACGGAAACGTAATGGCGGCCACACATATGTTCAAAGCTTAAATTACGACTAACCTAGTCATCCGATCTCTACCAAATTTTGCAACAACATACCTTTATGGGGGGAGCACCCTTTGACCAAACCAATAGGTCATCAGCGTAATAGTCTGCGGATGGCGGCCATCTTTGTGTGAAAATCGATTTCCCCTATTAATTCGAACACGGTGCAACCGAATGGAACGAAATTTGGTGCAGAGGTAGTACTAACAAAAGGCACCTCAGTGTCATGTTTTATATCGCCGCCATCTTGACGGAAACGTAATGGCGGCCACACAAATGTTCAAAGCTTAAATCAAATTACGACTAACCTAATCATCCGATCTCTACCAAATTTGGCAACAACATACCTTTATGGGGGAGCATCCTTTGGGCAAATGAATAGGTCATTAGCCTAATAGTTTGCGGATGGCGGCCATCTTTGTGTGAAAATCAATTCCCCCTATTAATTCAAACACGGTGAAACCGAATGGAACAAAATTTGGTACAGAGGTAGCACTAGCAAAGGGCATCTCAGTGGCATGTTTTATATCGCCGCCATATTGACAGAAACGTAATGGCGGCCACACAAATGTTTAAAGCTTAAATCAAATTACGACTAACATAACCATCCGATCTCTACCAAACTTTGCAACAACATACCTTTATGGAGGGAGCATCCTTTGACCAGTCTAATAGGTCATTAGCCTAATAGTTTGTGGATGGCGGCCATCTTTATGTCAAAATTGATTCCCCATATTAATTCGAACACGGTGGAATCGAATGAACGAAATTTGGTACAGAGGTAGCACTAGCAAAGGGCACCTCAGTGTCATGTTCTATATCACCGCTATCTTGACGGAAACGTAATCGCGGCCACCCAAATGGTAAAAGCTAAAATGTAATTACGACCAACCTAATAATCTAGTCTCTACCAAATTTTGCAACACCATATCTTTATGTGGGAAACATATTCTGACCAATCTGCAAGAACATCAGCCCAATAGTTTGCAGATGGTGGCCAAGTATGTGTGCAAATCGATTCCCCCTATCAATTCAAACACGGTGAAACCGAATTGAACGAAATTTGGTACAGAGGTAGCACTAGCAAAGGGCACCTCATATTCATGTTTAATATCCCTATAGCACGTTGTATTTCAACAAGCTACTACAACCAACATTCAATCATACTCCTTGAAAAGGACAAAGCGTTATAACAATACCCATGCATTTAGGAGAAAGTAGGCTATATGTTCTTTACTGAACATCTTGTTTTTCTTGGCTGTCATGCGGATTTGATTGTAATGTTTTCGCTTACGGACATCAACGCCGTAGATTTTGTATTCATTGTTAGGACTAAGCTAACTGATTAACGTTATTTATTTATTTATTTATTTATCGAATGGCTTTTAGTGCCGGGAGTGTCCGAGGACATGTTCGGCTCGCCTGAGTCTGTAGCTGCTTCCAGCGGACACCTTAAAGGGTGGGCTACAAGTTCCGTTCAATTTCAAGTAGTTCCAACTTTCGCCACCAAATGATACTTAGTGGTGAACGTTGGAACTTTGATAGAGCGTTCTGACGAAATCTAACCTAACAAATTTTGCTTTACACAAATTAAGTCTGTGAAAGGATCTTTTACATGCCATAAATCTATGACATGGGACCGCCGGCTTTACTTCCCCTCCGAAGGAAGGCATACTGAAGGAGTTTTAACGCTCTTAAAAAATCCGACGACTTCGGCAGGGTTTGAACCCGCTATCTTGGGCACAGCAGTTCAGCATGCTACCGACTACGCCACCGAAGCCGCTACTGACTAACGTTAAATGTAAATAAGGAAATGATACGATCATAACCTAGTTTTGCTTTGCTTCTCTGTTAAATGTAAATTATGTTATTCACTCGATCTGTTTGTAATTTAAGTAGGGTTTCTTTACGTGCCATTTACCTAGCTTTGTTGTTGTTGCTTAACCTTTGTATTTAGATCTTTCGAGAGGGTTTAACTTAAATTACAGTTAGGGCCCGGATCTTTTATTTATTTATTTTTATTAGCTTGCGGATTAGCAGATACAAACCCTCCGAAGTAGGATAGGGGTTTGACAATTTTAAATAAAAGTGTTCACGAGTTTTACTTAAGACTGGATGTTCTCATATATTGGTTTCGTTGTTTTGGGATGTACTTCTTGGGCCGTCTATGACTATTGCCACCATGTATGACCCAGATCCCCTGGATCAAGTTCCTCGTGTTGCTCTGGCCTATAACGAGTGCATCCGATCCTCTCGGCAATATGTGTTCGGCAGGCGAGGTGTCTGGGAAGTCACTTCGGTTGTTGGCAACCCTGACATCTCCTATGACGGGCTCATTATATGGTATTATGTTGATACCCAAAAAATAACTAAATTCCTGCCAGTGTTTATGATTAGTTGTAGTAGACCTTTATCTGCAACTGTGAGTGAGGAGGAAGCTAGTAACTCGTTTAGTTTGCGTTACAGAAGAAACATATGAGGCTAAGGATACAGCGGGGAGGTTTGAAAACTCCATTACAAAATTCACATTCTTATCACTGCGTCATATGTACTTCCCCCAACCATAATTTCACAAGACGGAAATAGCTCCCATCAACAGACTGACGAACGTTTCTTAAGTAGTTCCTGACAGTGAGAACCCTGAATGTGGGCTTCTAAATACAAAGTTAGTATCAATTCCTACATCATTCTTGAGACAAGTGCAATAAGGACACGTCTGAAGTTGCAAACAAAACTGATTCATATCCAAAACTTAGAGTTATGCACACGTTAAGCGAGAGAATATCTATTTTGTATGTTTAACACTTACTCATTTAGATGATTTCCACTTTCATCTGTTTCTTCATTCTGATTTTCTTCCTTGATATCCTGGGGATAAGATGGAATACATTATTTCTGTGCCATCACCTTATACTCTTACACAAATGACATACCATGTAATTGTTCAAAACTGCTCATCTGATGTGAAGATAAATTTGCTGAATGACTTTCATATTGTCCATGACATCCTAGTGCTTGAGAGGAAAATTATAGAGATAAGAAGTTATAATCCCCAGTCTTGAAACGTATAGTACACTTTTAAATGCACCCGCTCATTTGATCGGAAGATGAGTGGGTTTCAACCCCACCATCCTTGAAGGTTTTCTCATCCTTCACTCTTTACATCTCCAGATAAATACTAGAATGGTACCTCCTAAGAGGCTAGGGTCACAGTTTTCCAACTCCTCATTACCACCTCCTATGGACTGGACAAAAGGGTATTAATTAATTAATAGGTATTCTGCCCGATGGCAGGTCAGAGCCTCCGAAGAGGCTACCCCAGCCGGAGTTTAAGTGCGGTAGGGTGGCCAGGGCCTTTACGCACCTCCTTATGTTGGCCAACAGCGAACAGTACCTAGAACAGGCATACCATCCAAGTTCTGACTGCGCCCAATGCTGCTTAACTGTGGAGTTCTCATGGGATCCGGTGTTTCAACACGGCTAGGCCGTTGGCAAAAGGGTATACGGCTGTATAAACCACATACACACGCATTTGACCTCTCACCTCTAAAATGGTAATCATCATCATCATCATCATCTTCATTTCCCCTTTTCCAACTGACACTGGGTGGGGACAAATATGGTTCCTCTCCACTTTGTTCTGTCGTTCCACCATTCCTCTTCCAACACGGTGTTCCACTCCAGGTTCCGTTTATAAATGCTATTCTTCACCGAGTTCATCCAACGCATTCTTGGTCTTCCTCGACCTCTCTTCCCCATCATCAGTCGTTCCAGTGCTCGTCTTAGTAACCTTACTTCATTCATCCGTTTGACATGTCCAAACCATCTCAATCTATTTTGCTCCAGTTTGTAATTTACTTTCTGTACTCCCAGTTCTTTCCGTATATCTTCATTTCTCACTCTGTCTCTCCTCGTTTTCTGGACCATACTTATCAGGAATCTCATCTCAGCTGTCTGTAATCTGCTCTCATCCCTCTTAGTCATTGTCCGAGTTTCTGCTGCATATGTCATTATAGGAACATAATATGCTTTGTACATAACTTTTTTAGCCTTCGAGTATGAGATGGAGGTACAAGAACAGTTAAAACATAATAAATGAAAAGATTGAGCAATGGGGATTGAAGATAAATGTGGAGAAGAGTAAAAGAGTGGTGGTGAGTAGAGTTAAGAAAGAAGGTAAAGGAGCAATCCGAGTAGGAGATAAGGAATTGGAAGTGGTGAAACACTTCAAATACTTGGGAAGGGAACTGACTGAAGATGGAAGACTAGATTTCGAAATTAGCACAAGAATACAACTCAAGAGTGCCTTCTACCAACAGGTACGGGGTCTAAATTGGTAATACTGAGGGGAAAAGAATGCAACTTAAAAATATAAGACATAAGAAATATGGTAGGAAGGAAAGTTTCTTTAATACGAGCTTACAAGTAAATTAAGTGGATTTACTTTCTTCGTGAGGTTCGAGAACATTATTTTATTTTAACTCCTATCTTTAAGTATTTATTACTCGTACGTTCAAGCTTAAGGCCAAGTACATGTTTTAGCGATGTTTAGGATTGGGAAGGATGTGCTCACTGTCATAAGTTAGAATCATCTCAGCCATTGCCTGAAGTCTGAGTGAAAAAGCACAGACCACCACCCCTCTGTAGCTTACAAATCAATTTTTATACCTACACTTCAAGACCACCGTGGGCAAATAATACAACATAATTATGCCACTCGTATGCTAGCTTCACATAATATACCTTCAGCCAATGAGAATTAAGATAATCCCCCCTGTTCACTTTAGCGAGTAGTTTTGTATGTTTTGTTTCCCGTTCGGTTTGAAATATTTGTTCAATCCTTCTGCCCCATTATTCTACTTCGCTGTAATTGCAGTATGAACGCGGTAATCTGTTTATTTATTGCTTATTTAACTTATGTTTCAATTGAATTGATGTTCTTTATTATTCTTGTCTTGACTCACCTTTTCTGAAGTGTGTTTATCTAGACACACTGCCATGTCACACTTTCTCGCAAGTACTGTGCTTGCCTCAGCGGTAACCCTCGCATTGTGTCTGGAACTATGCGCTGATTGGCTGTTGACATTCCCCTGCCATCTGGAATGTTCGTCTCACTATGACGTCATTTCAACTATATATTGCCCTCATCTCCGCTCTACTGTGTCTGTCTACGCCTGTCCACGTCTGTCTGACCACTTCACTGCTGCTGCCTGGGTCAGCACACTGTTTACCAACACTGTTTGGCCTGAGGCTATCCACGAGGCATGCCTCCCTGTTTGGACTCTGCCGGGCTGGGCAGTCCGGAGTCAACAACCTTCATCTAGGCGACAGCTTCGACACTCAAGCTCTCTACAACTCTGCACGATGAAATCGTAACTATTCGTAACCTGCTAACCAGGTTATTACCAAGAGGCCTGGCACTGCTGGTTACATTTCACCGGAGGAATTACTATCCATCTCTTTTGGAAGCCACATCATGGCTTCTTGGAGAATAACGTTTCTGGACTTCACGACCCGCACCACGCGGGCTAGCCATTTCATGGTGTTCACTTGGACCTTCGAATCACGCTGCACTAACTTGCCCTGCCCGGGCAACCAACATCGCTTCCTGCTATTGTCAGCGGGTTTCCGCAGGATTATTTTATGGAAGATAGTCTGTGTCAAGTATCCAATCATTGGTAAAAAAATCAAACTTATTTAACATAATACATGGCCGAGGCTTTAAAATTTCTAACTTTTTCGTCATGGATTTTTTTTTTCTATGAAATTATTTATGGAGTTGCCTGCTATTAGGCTTTCTTTAGGCAATCAACTTTAGAAATTCATTTTTTCCTTATCAATGTTACTTACAAGTTGATTTTGAGTTTCCTGGTGAAACAGGCATTTTGATTTGCCTCCTTTAAATTATAATTTTAATGGAAATATTTGTTGCTATTTATCTAAATAATCAAATAAATGTATTAACGCTAGTCATTAACATTTGGTCTCTCCCATATCGTCCTAATTACATTCCGCTATGTGCCTGAAATCTGATCCACTGCTAATTCCCTACTGGGGTGCAACTCCACACAACCCAATCCACCCCCAGTAGATCAGTGTTCAGAACAACATCACACAAAGCCGGCGGTTGGGGGTGTAAGTATCGTATGTGACAGATAATTCAATTCACCATTCTTCCAACAAAATGGATTGTGCTCGCTGTACAAACCACAACCTAACAGCCAAACACTTCCGCTTGTCATCAACACCATTGTGAGTCGTCTTCTTTCAAAAAATCTGCCCGCAGACAGGTGTCAACTGGACGTCCTCCATTCCTCTCTGTCCTGAGCATCTTCTTTCAATTGCTTGTAACTTCTTCCCCTCCTTAGATCCGTTAACATTTCAAACCTTCTTCTTCCTCTCTCTCTTTTAGCTTCTACTTTTCCTTCCACGATTCTTTGTAGTAGATAATTGTAGTAGTATGTGACTCATCCAAGATATTTTCCTCTTCTGTATCATCCTCATGAAACTCCTCTCGTCTCCCACCCTTCTTAGCACCTGCCCATTTCTCATTCAATCGGCCCATTTCACTTTCTCCATTCTTCTCCATAACCACATTTCTAAAACTTCTAAATATTCTTGTTCTCTCTGTCTGACTGTTCATGTTTCCGAACCATAAGACACCACACTCCACACGAAACATTTGGCAAACCTCTTAGTAATTGTGAGTATACTAGGTAAAACTCTTAATCCCAAAAATAAGGAGATGTCATGAAAAGAGGCATGAAGATACTTACCTCTTTCGGTTCTGAAGATGATATATCTGTTCTGATAACTGGAACGATCTCCGGAAAAGAAGATTCCTCAATTTTAATATTCGTGTGATGATCTCTATCATCCTGCAAAGAAATTACTTGTTTCACATAAGTTATATGTTCCTTTGCATAAGTAGACTTATATCTTACAGATGACTTGTAAACCTGCACTGAAGGAATCAAGGAATAAAATATCATACTAAAGGGAATTCTGCCTCCCGTTCATAGTTTTCTTTCATCCATGGCTAATTGCCAAAATATCTAGCAGTCATAGTGCTGTTCATATCAAAAAGCATTTTAGTTAGAATACATGAAAAACATAGACCTAGCATATTGTCACTAGCATTTAGTATGTGTGTTGCGACTTTCCAGGGTAGATGCCGTTACCTGGAGTTATCATATAACCACAAAAAGAGCAAGCAACGTTGATAAATTTTGTGTTAGAAATCACTTACCGACTATTGACTATTTAAAACAATTTTTAATCTGAAGGATACCTAACATAGGGAGTAACTTAACGGCAACGATAAACAAGTATCCGTAGGGGATTATTTGTAAAAAAAAAAGTGGAAGCTACTAGAATTCTCATTTCGTACACATTCACTTGTAATACATAATACATGAGCCATTATCATTATCAAAAGGATTACGGCACGCAATGTGTTAATAAATAGAAAACTGATTAAAAATATTTATGTAGACAACAGCTCAAGAGTTCTTATGAACAAAACTGCCGACCGTGGTCCATTAAAAAGGCTGAGTCAAACCGCTATAGACCATCTCTAGAGTGTTTCCCACGGTTATTTCATGCCAGTCCAAAACAACACACATCGCCCTTTCTCCGTTCAACGTTCCTAGAAAAAACAAGAACCCCACACCTTCAAATATATGTGCAACATTGGAGGCTATCATGAAGATGAAGGGTAAATCAACACCATACTGACAGTCACATTTAGAAGTGGAGTCACGTCTTCAAGGGTTGACCATCAACATATTGACACGCATGGCTACCTGCGGAAGGAGGCATCAAGGTGGAAGGAGGACCAACATCATATTGACCGTCACAGCTAGCAGTGAATGCTGTCGTCAAGGGAGGATCAATATATTGACAGACGTGGCTACCTGCTGAGGTAGGTACCAAGGTGGAAGGAGGACCAACATCATATTCACAGATTGGGATAGCAATGCAGGTCGCCTCAAGCCTCAAGAGATGGTTCGGACACTTGTGATCGTATAATGTGGATTTACAATTGAAATCAGACGCGCTATAGAACACACATGTCTCACGAACTAGTCTAGGTTTCAGCACGGCGTATCATTTTCATACCAAAGGATCTCCGGGGCCCTCTACCTCAATGTACAGAAATGTCTGTTTCGTCCGAAGCTCTTCGGACATTTTACAAGGTATTCTGAAAAAAAGCAATCTTCTAACTTTCTCTCATTTGGCTTTTATAAAAACACACCTTAGATGTGAAACAGTTAAACATTCATTTTAACTGCTTGAGGTTAAAAATGTTGGAGTTTTTATGTAAAAAGTTATCAATAAAGCAGTGTTTCATCCTCCGACAAATATGCCAGCAGATTGAACCTCTATTACCAATAAATTAGCAACTGTTAACACACCATGTGGTGTAGACTTCATCCACAATAGGGCCCAGAATGCCAGTAGAGTGATTCTGCATTACCATTAGCTACTGTTTGCACAGGAGTAGACTTCACCTACAATAGGGCCCAGAGTGCCATTACAGTGAACTTGCATTACCAATAAATTAGCAACTGTTAGCACAGCATGTGGTGTAGAATTCATCTATAATAGAGCACAGAGTGTCAGTATAATGAACCTGCATTACAAATAAAAGAGCTACTGTTAGCACAGCACGTGATGTTGACTTCACTAACAATGGGGCCCAGAGTACCAGTACAATGAACCTGTATTACAAATAAAAGAGCTACTGTTAGCACAGCACGTGGTGTAGACTTCACATACAATATAACCCAGAGTGTCAGCACAGTGAACCTGCATTACTTATAAATTAGCTACTGTTAGCACAGCATGTGGTGTAGACTTCACATAGAATAGGACCAAGAGTGCCAGTACAGTGAATCTACATTACCATTAGCTATTGTTTGCACAGGTGTAGACTTCGCCTACAATAGGGCCCAGGGTGCCAACAGAGCGAATCTGCATTACCATTAGCTACTGTTTCCACAGGTGTAGACTTCACCTACAATAGAGCCCAGGGTGCCAACAGAGCGAACTTGCTTTACCAATAAATTAGCTACTGTTGGCAGGGGTGTGGATTTCACATTGAATAGGACCAAGAATTCCAGTACAGGGACTCTGCATTATGATTAGGTACTGTTTGCACAGGTGTAGATTTCACCTACAATAGGGCCCAGTGAAACCGCACTATGAATATAATAACGTCAGCAAATACTTGCTGCTAAAATGCGAAATATTTATAAGAGAGGATATATAGAATCTATGATCACCTGTAGTTGGTGTTCCAATTTGACCCTCCAGCTCTTATCTTCATACATATCAGAAGACTCGTCCAGCTGATTATAAGAGGGTAACAGTTCAATTGATTCGTAGAAAATATTATACAAGTATGAGCACACGTAAAACATTCAGACAGAACAACTGTACTAAGTTACTTGTAGAAGTGTTTGGTGTTTTTCGGTCGGTCAACACCATTGTACCCAAATGAGATGGGTTATTCCCTAATCCTGAAAAAAAACATGAGATTAATAAATACACTTGAATGATCAGTTTCGATCGTCAAGCGATCATCATCAGATCCATTACACTCAGGCTATAAAATCTATGTCTGAAAATATGGGTGAGAATATATATAATATGTACACTTATATAGTTGAAATATTAGTAATGCAACTCGTCAGTATTTGTTAGTAGCACACTTGCACCAGCAGCACATAGTACTTAGGACTGCGGGGAGGGGGAACAGCCCAGCGAGATAACAGACCCTCACACTCAGGAACTTCCAGTCAGACGAGTGCAATAAGTGGCCCAGTGAACTGCTCTCAATGGGACCGCGCAAGACGCCAACCAGATAAGTAGCGTGTACAATACAATACAATCAGAATTGACCATTTAAACAACCACATATTCACTCCATACAGGCAAATACCGGAGGTCAAACACCGCTTCCAGTATCTCAACAAAACATCACATAGACTACAGCTAACACATACTGACAAGTTGCGTTGCTAATACTGTAAGTGTACATATTGTTAGGTATATTTTCACCCATATTTTCAGACATAGATATTATAGCCTTAGTGTAAAACACTTGAAGATGATCACTTGACGATCGAAACTGTTCATCCAAGTGTATTATTATTAATTTCATGTAATATTTTTACAGGATTAGGGAATAACCCAGCTCATTTGGGTACAATCGTGCTGGCCGTCTGAAAAACCCCAAACTCTTGTTTAGTTAGGAAAGACTGAACAAGTAGTTCCGTGAAGAACTATACAGCCTAGTTTCATATATCCTACTTATGTTAACTGCCACTATGAACATACAAAATTTCAGTTTGATTGCTGTAATAGATTCGTAGATATTGAGAACCGACTAAATATTTCGGATGGTCGCTATGTTGGATTTTATATATCTAGGTCATAGAGTTATGTACTTTTACAGGAAGATTATTGTGTACGTGTAGCATTCAAATTTCAATCCCATGATTAGGACACAAGAAGTAACAAGGAGATTTTAAAATTTCGCACAGCTGCCATTTTGTGGTTATGGAAACAATTGAAATAAATTATATGCCAGTGTATTAACATTCGTATAAGGAGTTACTGTACCAAGTTTCACTGCACTAGGATGGTTAAATTGCGAGAAACATCCATGTGAATATTTAAACTTCGCGTTGCCGCCATGTTGGATTTTTGATCACAAGGTTATTTAAAGTCCTATAGTTGAACTTATGTTCATAGCCTCTATGATCAAAAAGAAATTCAGTTTGATTGCTATAATAGATTCGTAGATATTCCGAGCCGTCCAAATATTTTGGATGGTCGCCATGTAGGATTGTTAAATGTATAGGCCATAGAGTCATGTACCATTAAAGGAAAATTATTGCATAGGTTCATTATTCAAACTTTCACTTCAATCGCATGATTACGACACAAGAAATAAAAACTTAATTTTAAAATTCGCACAGCCGCCATTTTGAGGTGATGCAAACAATTGAACTAAATTGGATACCAGTGCATTACAATGTGCATAAATATTTCCTGTACCAGATTTCATTGCGTTTGGAACATTAAATCGCAAGAAAGGTCTATTAAAATTTTTAATTCGCTTGGCCGCCATGTTCGTTTTGTAATTAACCGGTTTTTGAAAGTCTTATAGATGAACTTCCAGTAGTGCCCTTTATCTCCGTATAAAATTTCAGGGTGATACCGCTAATAGTTTCAGAGTATAGAATGCCGGTGAAATATTTCGCACATCCGCCATCTTGTGGTTATGTAAACAATTGAACGAAGTTAGATGTCGGTGCATTACAATGTGTATAAACATATACTGTACCAAGTTTCATTGCGTTTGGTTGGTTAAATCGCGAGAAACGTCCACTTAAAAGTCGCAAATTCGCGTGGTTGGTTTTGTTACCAGTTTTTCAAAAGTCACATAGGTGAACTTCTAGTAGTTCCCTTTATCACAGTAATATATTCAAGGGTGATATCGGGAATAGTTTCTGAGATATTGAATGCTGGTGAAATATTTCGCACAGCCGCCATGTTGGATTGGTGAGACGTAACAAAATTTGAAGGGCACGGTCGGGGTCACCCGGAATAGTGCAATGAACTTATCGAGTTTCATTGAAATCTCTCCAGCCGTTTAGAATTTATTAGGGGACACACACACACACCTCACACACACACGCATACACACGGACAAAAGGTGATCTCATAAGCCTATTTTTTCAAAATTGAAAATAGGCTAAAAATGGCTTCAAACCCCATAATGTGAGTTACATGTAACAATAGAATATTAAATATCCTGGTTAGCCTTCTATTTGGTAGCAGGTATTAACTTAAGTCACTATACCTTGCTTGTCATGCACATCACTATGATTGCTATGCTACACGATATACATCTTACTAATATATAAAAATGCGATGGTGTGTGTCTGTCTTTCTGTCTGTCTGTCTGTCTGTTACTCAATAACGCAAGAACCACTGGTCCGATTTAAATGAAATTTTGCATGGATGTAGCTGATTTACCAGGTTTACATATAGGATACTTTTGATTACGATATTTTGCACTATTGAAAAATGGCGACTATTTTCATATTTCCATTTCAAATAAAAACAGAACGCTAAGATATAGCAACCTCTTGATGGCACTACGAGCTTTAAAATTTAATTTTCTATCCGAAATGTCCTTACCACTTTTCGTGTATCTCCAACGGTTAGCGAGTTAAACCTACATTTGTGACGTCACTACACCCTTTGGTTTAAAAATTTCATATTTCCATCATCTTACTAATATATAAAAATACGATGGTGTGTGTCTGTCTTTCTGTCTGTCTGTCTGTCTGTCTGTTACTCAATAACGCAAGAACCACTGGTCCGATTTAAATGAAATTTTGCATGGATGTAGCTGATTTACCAGGTTTACATATAGGATACTTTTGATTACGATATTTTGCACTATTGAAAAATGGCGACTATTTTCATATTTCCATTTCAAATAAAAACAGAACGCTAAGATATAGCAACCTTTTGATGGCACTACGAGCTTTAAATTTAATTTTCTATCCGAAATGTCCTTACCACTTTTCGTGTATCTCCAACGGTTAGCGAGTAAATCCTACTTTTGTGACGTCACTACACCCTTTGGTTTCAAAATTTCATATTTCCATTTCAATTAAAAAGAGAACGCTAAAAATAGCAAACTTTTGATGGTATACACCTGATTTGCCGTTTAATTTTCTATCCAGAATGTTCTTATCACTTTTCGTGTATCTCTGACGGTTAGCGAGTAAAACCTAAATTTGTGCAATAAAACACGGTCAACACCGAGCGGTGCAGTATATCTCTACATATATAAAAAGAATATTTGTTTGTTTTTTTCTGAATTTCTACAGAAATTTGAGTTATTTACACGTTTCAGACTGTTTTATGATAGATGCGCGCGAAAATAATGTTTTGGTCTGTCTGTCTGTTTGTTTGATTGTCTGTGGACAACTTTGTTCCCTTATAACTCGAGAACGTCTGGGTGTATCAACGTAAAATTTGGTACAGATATCCATCAGAGGCACGACACTAATCATTGATGTATCCCTTCTCCGTACCTCTCATAAACGAGGGCCTACCCCCTTAAAATACATGCTGAAATAGGAGTAGAAGGACGAGACAAAGCTCATTTTCAGCCCCTCAATGTGAGAGACAAAAGTTTGGGGGCCCTAAAAGCACATTTCAAGGTCCTACGTCCAACCGTTTTTGAGATATTCCCAGAAAACTAATTTAATTTAATAAACTAATGAACGAATGCAAGCCGATAACCATGGCAACAGATTCTCAGAGGTCCATCTATTGCTGTAAGACGCAATACAATTCCTTTAATTATATTAGTGTGAAAGTTTGCAAACGGTTAGATGGTTATTATGGAACCAAATTAAGCTGTAAATTTCATCAATACGTAAAATGCGCTTAAGGGGGTCAAGGGGTAGTCTAGAATTTTTTCACGCTATTTACATCTGCGGGTCTGGTATGGCAGGTCTATTATATTCCTATCCCTATATTATATTATTATTATTAGTATTATATTATGGCGAACAACGACGAGACAAAGCCCCTCGGTGCCTGAAATGAAATTCGAGGGTCCTCGAAAACTACATTATAAGGCTCTAAAACCAACAGTTTCTGAAACATGCCCAGAAAACTAATTAAATTTAATTTAACAAACTAATGAAGGAATGTAAATCGGTAACCATGAGAACATTATCTCAAGGGGTGGCATCCAACTTTCCATCTATTTCATTAAGAAGCAATTTATTACATTTATTACATTTATTACATTTCTGTGAAAGTTTGCAAATATAAGGTTATCACGGAACAAACGTAGACTGTATAGTTCATCAATGCAATTAAGGGGGTCAAGGGGTAACCTAGGATTTTTTCATGCAATTTTCACTGCGACATATAGTACAGAAGGTCTATTATATCTCCAAACAAGAACATTATTTTCAAAAATTCCTGAATTGAATCAGCATTTTTTGCGGCTTTTAGGAATTTGGGCCATTTGAGACTAAAGAACCTGAATTTTCATGCACCACAAGCTTTTATAATTTATGATAGAGGTCTTCCTGTGTACGGGGACCCAACACAACGTAGAGGGTCAGTTTTTATGTGACGTGTATTGCGTTTCATCTACAAGGCTTTCAATTCTATTTCATGTCAGGAAGTACACGTTAGGTGAATTTAGTTTGAGAGCAGATTTTAACTAATCTTTTTTTTTTTTTTTTTTTTCGACATACGGGTTCATCGTAAGGATGATTTTCTTTGATACTGTGTGGTAGATATACCTATATTAGGATTTCTGGCTGATATGTTGTAGACAATAGTATTGTCTGTCTGTCTGTCTTTCTGTGTATCCTTATGTATGCCTATAACTCATGTTCGGATGCTTGGTGCATCGTAAAATTAGGTATGGTAAACATGAGTCAATACACCAATCATTTATAAAACTCTTCACCGTACATTTCATACAGTAGAAGGGTGGATATAGGGAAAAACTTCTCAAAATACATGCTAAAATAGGCGAAATATAAAAATTATCCTAGAAGGACGACCAAAGCATATGTTGCACTTCTCAATGTGAGACACAAAATTTGCGAGTCTATAAAGGGTCTCCGAAAACCACAATATAAGGCCCTTAAATTAACAGTGTGTGTGATATTCCCAGAAAACTAACTTCGTTTTGATAAACTTATGAAGGAATGACAAGCCGCTAACCATTGCAACAGTAGCTCAATTGATAATGTCTGGTGCATCTCTAAAAGCAACAGTACTTAAAAGGGACGTAACACCAATAACATTATTATTATTATTATTATAATGTCTGGTGTTAACACCGAACACCGTTCGAAGAACGGGTACTTCTGCTAGTAATAAATAAAACTTACAATATTAGGCAATTCATCTGGTTCACTCTTAATGAATACCGGTAGTTGTTGATCCATAATGTTCAGCAAACTAGAATACCGTACAAACAATGAGCTTAGTTATAAGAGGCTGTACTTATATCAGTACGGTACCTAAATTAATATCACATATAACACATGAGTTGATTTCAGAACTCAGAATTCAAATAAGGCTACTGCTAACGAGATGCACAGTGAGTGGAAGAGGTTGACGGTAAAACTTATTATGACCATGGCGCTCGACTTTATAAGATATACGTTAGGGTAAACTACAGATGTCTATAATTGTGATAGAATGTGGAATTACTCGTGCAACACCGAAATGAATTGTCCTACAATTGGTTTCACACAAATCTAAGTTCAATATGACGGGGCAGGAGGAATGTATTCCTCTAAATTTCACTACAAACCTATCAACGAGAAAGTAAACTCAAGTCACACCACGAGTACGGTACCGGTACTAAGAAATTAGCAGTAACAGGATACTATGAGTTTCAGAAAACACAAGATAATACTTCCGTTTCGTGTTACAAGAAACCCACTTCAAACCCAACTCAAAATATCTCCCTCGGAACCAAATTTGAACGGAAGGGACTCGAAGATGTCTTTACCGACTTGTAAATAGTATCACTGGGTGACTTTTATAATTGTCGTCATAAAGAAGTTGATAGTTACACATTTAAACCTGTGTATCCTCTGCAATCAAATATTTTATATTAATGTGCACAGGACACGAAAATGTCCAAACAGGACTCAGGCTGTAAGAATCATCTTCATTATTAAATTAAGTCACGTCTGTTTAGAGTACGGTACTTAAACTATCCCTACATGTTAGTTGCTTGAGTCTTCAGTCTTTCAACTGGTTTGATGCTGCTTTCCAAGCTTCCCTGTCTTGAGCTAATCGTTTCTTCGGGTTATTGAACTCAGTGTGTAAGATTAATGAGACAGGTGAGGTACCGTAGCCTACCCTTTGACTTCAAGAAGAACTTTATCGTCCCTATACCGTACCGAAGAAAACAGGAGCTGAAAGATTTGAAGATTACCGGTACCGTAGAATCAGCTTGATCACTCATGCTTCAAAGATCCTGAATAGAATAATTGAGAAGAGGATGGAAGGACTTATAGAAATAGATTGGTGAAGGCCAGTTTAGCTTCAGGAGAAACGTAGGAACAAGGGAAGCAGTACGAATTCTTAGGCTCACATTGGAAGCTAGAATAAGGGAAGGATAAAAGAACATTCATGGGTTTTGATAACAGTGCTTGGAGTAAGTTGTACCGTATGACATTTTGAAAACAATTGAAATAATGTACAGTGATAGGAGGGTGCTCTACAATGTATACAGAAACCAGACAGCAGTTATTCGAGTGGAAGGATATGACAGAGAAGCTGGCTTTCAGAAAAGTGTAAGGCAAGGCTGCAAATTATCACCCATAGGATACTTTTCTATGTACAAATTGAACAAGCAATCAAGGAAATTGGAGACAAATTCTAAATAGGAGAAATATTACAACTCAGAGATTTGCTGATGAAATCGTCATCATCGCCGACACACCAGAGGATTTTTATGAGTTTCTAAATAATATGGACTCTGTCTTGAGGAAAGAATTCATGATGAAAATTGATAAATGTATAACAGAAATATTGGAATGCAGCCGAAACAAACCAGATGTCAAATTGGCAGGTGAAAAGCTAAAGGAAGTAGGTGACTTTATTTAGGCTACGTAGGAAGCTAAATATGCAGTGATGGACAAAGCATAGAAGATATACAGTAAAATGTAGGTTAGCACAGGCAAGGAAATCATTTCCGCAGAAAAGGAATTTGTTGACATCGAATATAGATTTAAGTACCGGTATTAGGAAGTCATTTTTAAGGCCTTTGTATGGAGCGTGGTGCTCTATGGAAGTGAAACTTGGACTGTTGGAGCAGCAGAAAAGAGGAGAATTGAAGCGTTTGAAATGTGGTGTTACTGGAAAATGATGAAGATTAGTTGGGTAGATAGGGTTACGAATGAAGAGGCATTAAGATGAGTGGGAGAGGAGAGATGATTCTGGTGACTGCTAATAAAGAGAAGAGATAGGTTGGTTAGACACGTTGAGTGCCACTGCGGTTGTGGCACCTACCTACCACGAATCGCAACTTCTAAACTGCTACTGAAGGAGACCTAATCCAGAGGAAAAGAATCTGTAAAATAAAAAAGTACAACGTTCTGGCCCTCACGCTAAAATCACTCACTGAGCCAGGAATCGAACCTGGGACCTCTGAGCCAAGGGACTTAGTTGCAATCTGCAATATAAACTGCTAGCTTGCCCCCCAAAAGTACAAGACACCTCTTTCCAACCCTCACGCTAACAGAACCCTGGACCTCGCACACTAGCACATTAGCCAAAATACTTATTAGCATAAAATGTTACGCTCATGGTGTACAAGGACCCTGTAAAATAGCCACACTAAAATACATTTTATCGCTTTTTGCACTGCACAGTAGCAACCCGCCAGAACATACCTTTTGTTACTGCTCCAGCTGAATTATAGTATGAAGTAACCGCTGATTCTGACTATATGAATATTTTGATACAAGCAGTGCTTCTTTTCAAAAACAAATTCAGGGGTACTCTCAGTTGTAGTCGACAAAACATCGCGATCTCACAATTTTTGGTAATATTTGCAAAGTCCGGTCATTGTTTGTGTTCAAATCATCAACTTTCAGCTCTTTCGATGCCTGGGTGGATCAGGTCATCCTTCAAAACTAACCACACGCACAAAATAACAACCTACCGCACCTCCAAACAATACCTGCGTGCTTATAAGAACGGAGTGCCGAGTTGCCGACCGAAAGAAACTGATTCGATAGATCGATTTAAATCGAGGATTACTCGAAATCTCCTCCAACTGTTATGAACAGAGCGTTGACGCCAGCTGATAGATGAACTTCCAAGTCGGAAGTTATATTTGCCAAATTAGATACCAATGTACCAATATTTTTTAAGCAGTTTTCAAATATTTAACTGGTACGCGTACACCCGCGTTCCCCCTGTAAAATGAACTGGATACAAGTAATCGCCGGAAATAACAGGAATATGGAAGCTGTATCGATTTATTAACTTTATGAATTTACAAGCAGAAGTGTTCTTCGACCGTTCTTCGGTGTTAACACCAGACAGTATCAATTGAGCTACTGTTCCAATGGTTAGCGGTTTGTAATTCCTTCAGAAGTTTATCAGAACGAAGTTAGTTTTCAGGGAATATAACACACACTGTTAATTTAAGGGCCTTATAATGTGGTTTTCGGAGACCCTTTATAGACTCACGAATTTTGTGTCTCACATTGAGAGGCGCAACATATGCTTTGGTCGTCCTTCTAGGATAATTTTTATATTTCACCTATTTTAGCATATATCTTGAGAAGTCTTTCCCTATATCCACCCTTCTACTGTATGAAAAGTACGGTGAAGAGTTTTTTAAATGATTGGTGTATTGACACTCATGGTTAGCGTACCTATTTTTACGATGCACCGAGCATTCGAACACAAGTCATAGGCGTACATAAAGATACACAGAAAGACAGACAGACAATTCTATTGTCTACAACATATCACCCAGATATCCAAATATGGGTATATCTACCACACAGTATCAAACAAAATCATCCTTACGATGAACCCGTATGTCGAAAAAAAATTAAAAATAGTTTAGTTAAAATGTGCTCTCAAACTAAATTCACCTAACGTGTACTACTTCTTGACGTGAAATAGAATTGAAAGCCTTGTAGACGAAACGCAATACACGTCACATACAAACTGACCCACTACGTTGTGTTAGGTCCCTATACACAGGAAGACCCCATTTCATAAATTATAAAGGCTTGTGGTGCATGAAAATTCAGTTTCTTTAGCCTCAAATGGCCCAAATCTCTAACAGCCGCAATAAATGGTGATTCAATTCAGGAATTTTTGAAAATAATGTTGCTGTTTGGAGATATAATAGACCTTCTGTACTATATGTCGCACGTGAAAATTGTATGAAAAAATTCTAGGTTACCCCTTGACCCCCTTAATTACATTGATGAATTATATAATCTAAGTTGGTTCCGTGATAACTTCATAGCCATTTGCAAACATTCACAGAAATGTAATAAATGGAGTGACATTGCTTCTTACAGAAATAGATGGAAAGTTGGATGTCACCCCTTGAGATACCGTTGTCATGGTTACCGACTTGCATTCCTTCATTAGTTCGTTAAATTAAATTAAATTAGTTTTCTGGGAATATCTCAGAAACTGTTGGTTTTAGAGCCTTATAATGTAGTTTTCGTGAACCCTTTAGGGCCCCCGAGTTTTGTTTCTGGCACCGAAGGGCTCTCTCGTCGTTGTACGCCATAATATAATACTACTACTACTAATTATAATAATATAATATAGGAATAGGAATATAATAGACCTGCCGTACCACACCCGCAGGTGTACCGTAAATCACGTGAAAAAATCTAGAGTATCCTTTGACCCCCTGATGCGCATTATACGTATTGATGAATTGTACAGCTTAATTTGGTTCCGTGCTAACCTTCTATCCGTTTGCGAACTTTCAGACTAATGTAATTAATGGAATTGCATTGCGTCTTACAGCCATAGAGACCTCTGAGATTCTGTTGCCATGGTTAGCGGCTTGCATTTGTTCATTAGTTTATTAAATGAAATTAGTTTTCTGGGAATATCTCAAAAACAGTTGGTTTTAGGGCCTTAAAAAGTGGTTTTCCGGGACCCTTTAGGGCCCCCGAGTTTTGTCTCTCACTTTGAGGGGCTAAAAATGAGCTTTGTCTCGTCCTTCTACGCCTATTTCAGCATTTATTTTAAGGGGTTAGGCCCCCTTTGATGAGAGGTACGGAGAAGAGTTACAACAATGATTAGTGTCGTGCCTCTGATGGATAACTGTACCAAATTTTACGTTGTTACACCCATCCGTTCTCGAGTTATACGGGGACAAAGTTGACCACAGACAAACAAACAAACAAACAAACGGACAGACAGGCGAAAAGTGTATTTCCGGGTGCATCCACCATAAAACAGTGTGAAACGCTTAAATAACTCAAATTTCGGTAGAAATTCAGAAAAAACCGACAAACATTCATTTTTATATATAGAGAGATATACTGCACCGCTCGGCGTTGACCGTGTTTTATAGCAAAAATTTAGGTTTTACTCGCTAACCGTTGGAGATACACGAAAAGTGATAGAAAATTAAAATTTAAAGCTCGTGTATGCCATCAAAATTTTGCTATTTCTTAGCGTTCTTTTTTTTTATTTGAAATGGAAATATGAAATTTTGAAACCAAATGGTTTAGTGACGTCACTAAAATGGTCGCCATTTTTAAATAGTGCAAAATATCGAAATCAAAAGTAGCCTATATGTAAACCTGGTAAATCAGCTACATCCATGCAAAATTTCATTTAAAGCGGACCAGTAGCTTTTGCGTGATTGAGTAACAGACATACAGACAGATAGACAGAGAGAGACACAACATCTCATTTTTGTATATTAGTATGATGGTTACACCATTCCATGAGATTGTGACTGAGGGTTTTTACGGCTGGCTTGTCACAGAGCCTGTCACCAAGCATTTTAAAGCTGCTGCCAGCATCAATGCCAATTATGGCTATTTATCAGCCGCTCTTAACATAGGACACAGACGCTGTTTGTAGCCGCCTCTCTGAGTTACAGACGCTACGACTGATATATGTCCCTATCTAGAGGACAGATACGTTTTACTCATACAACCCGAGCACTGGGTTGCCTCTTCCGCCAACCACACTGTACCGAAGGACTCCTTCTCCACTGCAGGCGCCGTTGAGGTCTTCACGCTTAACCCAGAGCTGGGCCCTCCATATTTATGGTCCCTGGAGAGAGGGTATCCCATCATTGTGAAGCCCCTAGGAATTGGGTTACCTGTTGATCCGCGGGTTCCTTTTCCGGGGTGTCTGAACCTGACCACATTACTGTGGTCCCCCTATCCGCCACCTGGGGACGCGCCCTCTAGAGGTTACAGGTTTCCCCGAGGGGAATCACCGTCAGCGTTCACCAGGGTTCAGCGCTGTCACCGCTTTTGTTCATTCTAGTAATGGCCACTGTAACAGCAGACCAGCATCATTCTTTGCCATGGACGCTCCTATATGCAGACGATGTCACGTTGGCCTCTGAGACCCAGCTTGATCTGCAACGTCAAACCCAGCAATGGAACAATTGGCTGGCGCAATACGGCCTGCGCCTCAATAAGAAGAAAACCGAATATATGACATCTGACACACAAGCAACCGGAACCATTCAGGTAGACGGCGAGGATCTACCACGAGTAACGAGATTCAAGTATCTTGGCTCCACAATCGCTGCTGATGGTAGACTTGTCGAAGAGGTCAATGCGAGGATATCCGCAGCTTGGATGAAGTGGTGAACAATAACTGGCGTCACTTGCGACAGGAGGATGAAAGATCACCTCAGATCTAAAATCTATCGTACTGTCATCCGACCTGTCGGACTGTATGGTTGCGAATATTGGCCTACTACGACTGAGATGGAGCGTCGACTGGGAGTCATGGAGACCAAGATGCTGCGGTGGACAGCTGGTGTTACTAAACTGGATCGCATCCCCAATGAATGCATGAGGGAGAGATTTGGCATTGCACCCATTCCCGAAAAGATGCGCGAGAATCGTTTAAGATGGTTTGGACATGTGCTGGGAACAGGGGCAGACACTATAGCAATGACGGGTTACGTGTTGGAAGTCGCCGGTAATAGACCAGAAGGACGACCAAAACAGCGATGGGCCGATACCCTTCACAAAGATCTGAAGAGCGTCAATCTCCACCCTGACATGGCCCAGGACAGAACTAAATGGAGACATCGAATACATGTAGCGGACCCTGCAACCAGGCGGGACAAACGCTGAAGAAAAAGAAGAAAATGAAGTATGATGATTACACCAATTGTGACGTAAAAGCATGAGATTGATTTAGATGTACGGCCATGGTGATCATTGTTGTGCCATGTATAAATCTAATATGATGACAAAGTTAGTAATGTATCCGAAAACTAGTGGTGGAATTTAGAAAAGAGATAGAACAGAGAAATGAACTTTTCTGAATTAATCGATAGTTATAGATATGTATACAAGTCCACAAGTGTAAATATATATGTGAGGTGGATGACAGTGATATTTTTGACTATTTTTTAAATATGGATTTGAATGCTCGATAAGCATGTAAAGACAAGAGGAGTTTTCTAACGTATAGAGTAAAAATTTACAAATGTATTGAATGAGCAACTTTAATGAAGTTGATATACCGACATTTAAATGGCTTGAGAATTTTAAGAATGTAGGGATTTGATTTTGTTAAACTCCGATAAAGTCGAGGAGACTTCAAGTAGAGATGCGAGAGGCATTATATAGATAGAGTATTTATTTTACAGAGGATGAAGAGATTTTATTTTGAAGTTTGATGGTTTTGTTTTATTTTCATTTAAATATTGAGGTTGTCATTTTTTATTTTATGTAAATCTGTTTTAATGAATAAATTAGCCAATACGTAGTTACGACTATTCGTTATGTTTTACTGGAATTTTAGTTGTGATTTACATTACTTAGTGAGATGTTGAATTATGGAGGTATTTATATTTACCCAACACCTTTATCTTCTACCCAATACTCCCAAGAAGTGCTAGTTTCTCTCCCTCCAAAGTAGTTAGTACTCCAAACCAAGTAGTATACCCCCATAGTACAATAGTAGTTCTAGTACCTTGTTATGTTTTATTTGTCAGCAATTTGCAGCGGTATTCTCTAGCTGGGAACCGTGAATCTTCTGCGATCCAGCCCATCTTTGGATGTGACAAACACTTAGCACATAATTGGAGGGTAAAACGTGTACTCGTGTTTGATGTGAAAATCTCGAGGTCGAATGTATCAACGCTTGAGATTAATAAGATCACTCATCGGTTACGAATGAATTGCTAATACTGCATTGAATACTGTAACAATTGATTAATAACGCGTAATGCGTGAAATATTGAATTTTCGTGTTATTCAAAGCGACTTTATGTAAAACGTGTACACTCATTGTATTGTGAAAGCGCGAGTTCTAACTTTGAGAAATTCATATTACCTGCTTGTGTACTAAATTACGTGATTATTTTTATCACGAGAACCAATTAATAAATCATGATATTCACGTGTGATATCTTTGGAGTGCATGGTCACGCATACGCTTTGCTGAATAGTACAGAGCGGTTTTAAATTCTGTGGGCAGAAAACCTATGGTTATTTTCTTGATATATTATCTGCCAATGTGTAAAATATGTGAGTAATGAACCTTAATAAAGATTTTCATAAATTCTGTGCGCATTGAAATGATAGAATCGAGCCCAGCATTCAAATCTAACCACATGGTCGATCAACACATTGTTTGAATGGCATCCGAAGTCAGAATGATGTTAGGTGGTTATTATTGTTTAAAGGGGCAAAACTACGAGGTCATCTGCCATTAGTTAGAATGATGGCTGAAACTAATCTCTGTGAGGGGCAATGAGTAAAAGAAGACGCAGGTGCGTGACTTGCATCACAATGGTGGATTTTGGAAGAGCGACGGGGTCATTCCTGAACCCCAGACTCCAGCCAGATAATATGTGAGATATTTCCATCGGCAATCCCTAGTAAACATGTATTGTAGCCTACCTGTGATCTTGACTGGATTAGTTTAAGGAGCCGCTCACTTTAAAAATGACATCGTAGTTGTTAATTGACTGTGACATTTTTCAACACTATTCCCCAAGCTAAAACTTCGTGTCATTTGGCATAGCAAGGAAGCATGCTGCTGTTTTATTTAGTTTGGTTACATGAGCTAGCAGACAGAGCTAATACTGTGCATTTTATTTAATACACGACAAGTCGTGAGGGTGGCAGTGGAGACTTGTTATATGTGAATTGATTTAGATGGCTGTGCTTATCGCATCAGTAGACCGGTTGTATTCCGCCACGAAGAGGCGAGACACTGCATTTTGCAGTAGCAAATATAACTGATGGTGATCAATGACTATAAGATGAGAGACTAAATACTTGTAGGATGAGGATTTAAGCACTGGGTTCGATGCTCAAAGAATATCACAGGGAGGGTATTTTATATTATATTTATTAAAGGTTATTGAGATGAATTGAAAAGCATTTTGAGGTGATTGTAGGACTTGTTGAAGTTTATTGTAGGATTGGAAACACAACTTGTGTCAAATAGGGCTGCCATGAGGGCGTTAATTACCTTAAATTCATATTGGAAGCATTGTTTAATGGTAGCATGAGTGTAATGTTATTTGAGGTACAGCAAAGGTCGACATTGATATAATGGAGTTATATTGTGAATGATGAAGCGATCGCGGAACGATACCGGATAAGGTATTTGAAGAATGCTAGTATGGAAGCCATTATGAGTTCATTAAGGCACATTACTTTCTCCGCGAAGTTGAGACTTTTAGACTTTGACAGGAAACCTATTTTGAGACAAATCACATGTCGTGTTACGATGAGAGAACATCACGGACGTATCGTAGTGCATTTCCAACGTGAGTCGGTACAGATACCGCAGTTGGCATCAGATTTTTTCCTCCACTCTGTAGATGATAATCGGTCACGTTTAGGCTGGTCTCTAATCAAGCACCAGTAGGAGTATATTTTCTATGTTGTAGTTAGTGTAAGTAACATGTGTCTAAATATTCTCGCTTGTTTGTTTGTGAAATCTTAGATTTGCGTTTTCATATTCAAATTTGATTTTTTAAATTTAATTTAATACTTTAAAGTCAGGCGAGGGATAGTTCGAGAATAGACGTGGAGATATACAGTATGTAGTACATGTGACACAATCATAACTTATGATTGCTAACCCTGTAAATATAAATTGCATTAATATACGAGAACGGAGATTAGTTAGTTAATTATGAAGGTCTTAAAGGGCGTAACTACGAGGTCATCTGCCCCTGAACAGAGATTGATTTGATAGTAGGATCGGGTGTGATAATCATTGCAATAAAGGGACATTGTATTTTCATAGGGCCTGTATTACGTGTCACTTACTTAGCACGCTTGCCAGATTTGTTCTTGTGGATAGGACTTCTACAGGGGATATTTTCAGAATAGTTTAGGGGTATACTTTATTTAATAGTTACATTATTGACTAGCCAGGGATCTCCTTTAGAGTAGGATAGGAATCCGAATTTTAGAATAAATTTATAGACGCTTTGTATAAGCCGGATTATATTGTAAATTTGTGTTTCCTCAAGGGTGTGCATTCTGGGCTGGTTTATTAATCAAACCCTCTCCTTGACACCAATAGAATACCCTAAATTACTATTCTGGTGCTGAGCTAGTCTAGATGCACATCCGAACTTCTTCTTGTGTGATTTTGTTTGGAAAGGAGTTTCATGTTAGCTGGGGACGGATCCCAGTTCCATGGTACTTCGGACTCAGTATATGCATTTATATTAGCCATTTTATAACTTATTGATAAATGTTATTGAATAATATCGTATTTATCATGGGTTCTAATCGCCCTGGATTCCGCTGTAGCATTTTAGAGATCGTGAAGGGTCGAACTTAGTAAATTTATTTCTTATCCCATAATATATATTACGGACTAAGGAAGCCCAATATCTTGAGAACCTAAGCATCGTATTTGACATTACGCCGGGATTATACGTTGATGCAAGTACTTTAACTTGATGAGGATGAGATAATATGCATGTAAATTATTTTACAGCAATACTGGTCCTTAATATGCAGCTATTGCTTTAGCTATTATCTAAACATTGTTTCTCATCAAGAAGTTAGGTGCAACAATTTAAAAATATAGAGATAACTATGTGAACAAGGCTATAAGATGTCTTAATTACCCCATTACATCAAAAATAAACCCTGTCAGGAAAGTAATTGTGAGGCTAGGTCCTCGAGGAATTTGGCTTATACATCCTTTTTAATATTGTTGCATTTTCTGCTACGTCATTGTACTCCAGAGAACTTTTCGGCTAGGTTTACGGTGAGTTAGTTTGCACTTGGCCATGTATTCTGTATTTTTTACTGGATCAGTTGTTGTCTTATAAAACGTTTCATTTTACTGCGGTAACTACAAACATCTAAAGATGGAATGTGAAATCAAGTATAAACGTATTGACAAACATTTCGAGAAATAGACGCTTTGTTGAACTGAAGTGTCATTGTACATTTTCCACACCTTTCTGTTGTTTAAATTAGCAGCGAAGTAATAAGCTTTGGTTTTTAGTTTTTAATAATGTGTGTTCTTTTCCCGGAAGAAATTCTTAATGCAAATCCTGACAAGCTGTTTTTATTAGCAGACATTCTACATTTTTCAATCTCCTCCCCTTTTGTCGGTGATACAGTCACCTTTGCTGACATGAAGAACAATATTAGGCAATCTTGTAGGTTTTACAAGCTTTTCACCAACAACGATTTTTTGCAAACCGTAAGGATTTTGTCGTGTTTGCAAATAAACACGTAATCTAGGGAACAACGAAAGACAAAGTAAGAAATGAGAAGATAAGAGAACAAGCTGGAATAAATCAGTCCCTGAAGCAGACCATAACTAGGGCACGTTTGCGATGGTTTCGTCACGTCAAACGTATGACAGAAGGAAGAATTGCAAAACGATGGTTACATACTGTACTGAGAATACTCGAAAGAGACCTGTTGAAAGACCTAGGAGGAGATGTCTGGACCAAGTGAAGGAAGATATCACATCCGGGAATCAACTGGGACGAAGTCTTGAAGGAGCAGTGGTAGATGAAACGACTAAAATGGAGAGCGCTCGTTAACCAAACCCGGGAAACTGGAGTGGAAACTTGATGATGATGAATCCAGGGAACAACAGTTTGGCCGTTGCTTGTCAACTGAAGGCATATACCTCTTCTTGACAGGCTTTTAAGAAACAAGGCTTATGCCACTTTCTTGGGAACATATATTGTTTTCCTACATACAAACAGTTGGTCTATCTGAAATACATGCAACAAATCCTCCTTGAGCCGTATGAGCAGGGATTAAATGAGTTGTAGCCATTAGGCTAATGATAGCCGCTTTATGTTCTTATTTCCTGGGATTAACTGTCCTTTTTCTAAAGCCATCGTTCCCTGCTTCCACAGTCACTAAAGTGTCATCTAACTCACTCATGTTAAAATGAAGCAAACGAAATTACCAATACACACTTTGAACTTGAAAGGACTAAGTCTAAACTTAAACCTCAACAAAACTGTCCAGTATCGAAGACTTCATTTTATTCCATTAATTGGCTGAAATTCATTAGGAAAACCTAATTGTCACGTGGCATACGGATAGTTACTGCACCAGTGACGTTGTGGGGTTGACGAGACCAGGAGCTCAGAACAAGCATTAACTCCTCTCCTTCTTCATACCTCCCTTGGTCAAGACTTGTTTCCTTCCGACCCCAACGGTACTGGCGGATTCGAGGCTTTAATTTTCCTTGTTCTTTCTAGTCTAATAAAATAGACCTCCCATACACTCTATTCGCGGTAACTCCTGTAAAGCGTTCTGCATGAATCTACATCCTTACGGCTAACAAAGTAATTGTGAGTCTAGGTCCTCGAGGAATTTTGCATATTCATCCCTTTTTACTATTGTTGCATTCACTGCTACGTCATTGTACTCCAGTACTTTTCGGCTAGGTTTACGGTGAGTTAGTTTGCACTTGGCCATGTATTCTGTCTTTTTACTGGATGAGTTTTTGTCTTATAAAATGTTTCATTTTATAGCGGTAACTAGGAACATCTAAAGACGGAATGTGAAATCAAGTAGTGACAAAAATTTCGAGACATAGACGCTTTGTTGACGACTTGAACCGAAGTATCATTGTACATTTTCCACACCTTTGTGTTGTTTAATTTCCCGGTAGCAGCGGAGTAATAAGCTTTGTTTTTTAGTTTTTAATGATGTACTTTCTGGCCCAGGAAGATGTTCTTGATGAAAATCCTGACAAGCTGTTTTTATTAGCTGACATTTTACATTTTTCTATCTCGTCCCCATTTGTCGCTGATACAGTCACCTTTGCTGACATGAGCAACAATGTTAGGCAATCTTGTAGGTTCTACGAGCTTGTCCCCTACAAACCCAAAGGATTTTGTCGTTTTTGTAAATAAACGTGTAATCTAGGGAGCAACAGCATAACCGTTGCTTGTCAACTGAAGGCATGGACCTCTTCTTGACAGTCTTAGAATCAAGGCGTATGCCTCTTTCTTAGGAACATATATTGTTTTCCTACATAGAAACAGTAGTTCGGTGTGAAATACATGCAACAAATCCTCCTTGAGCCACGTCAGCAGGGATTGAATGAGTTGTAGCCATCGGGCTAATGATAACCGCTTTCTGTTCTTGTTTTCTGGGATTTACTGTTCTTTTTCTCGATCCATCGTTCCCTGTACCCACAGTCACTAAAGTGTCATCTAACTCACTCATGTTAAATTGAATCAAACGAAATTACCAATACACAATCTGAACTTAAAAGACCTCAGTCTAAACATAAACCTAAAAAAAGCGTCCAGTATCGAAGACTTCATTTTATACCATTATTTGCCTAAAATTAATCAGGAAAAACCAATTGCCACGGGGAAGAAGCTTCTACACTAAACAGTTAACGGAGAATTGGAAGTGAAATATCGTAAAATAATGAGAAAGTCATTACGACCGAGATCCGAAAATTGAGTTCATTTTTCAAAACCAAATGGACAAATATATAACGGTATCCCCAAACTCACAGGCGCAATATGTCTGCAAAGAATCCAATTCATTGGGCACTCAGACTAACTTATAAAATTCACACACACCTGAAGAACAAAATAACTAGATCAAATTGGTAAAAACTGACTGAAAATAACCTGTAAGATTTAGGATCGTCAACTTTACAAGACCAAACTAAAAGCAAGAAACATGCACTCACACGGAGTTTCGAGGATAAATAGGTAAGATCTAACCACCAAGTATGGTCCATGCAATGAAAACAAACCATTCGTTGAGTATAAAGGAATAATGGGCTTTAAAATAGCCCAATTAATGTTGATTCCGCGTGGTCCTTATAGACCTTTCACGATGCATAAGCAGAAATGATTAGAAATTTTTAATCATTAGTTTACATGTTTTCCTATAAAAAGCAGCAAGTAACTCTATCAGAGTAATAAATTATATTCAACAATTTTTGAATATTAACCCACCAGTTCCATATTTTACGGCTCATTCCTTTTATACGCTCACTGTACAGAAAGTAATTGTCTATTTTGAATCCGGTTACCTGACCACACATTTAATTCTTTTAAATTTTAATTATTGTATAAGATATTAATAATATCATTTTGGTGGGCACGGAAAATCCCCCTGTTGTTAGTTCATGTGCCTCGTCATACTGAGCACTATGGTAAGGGCAAAAGTACAACAAAGTTAACAAAACCACCGGGAATTTGTTCTGGTTGCAAGAGGTACACAGTAATGCACGTATGTTAAACATGGCGAAGAGTAAGATCAGTGAATAATTCACTTTCTGAATTTCCTTTTTCATTATTTTTTTATCTTTTGCAACTGTCGTTAAATAAGTTATATTTTTCTGCCATTTAAGGTTCAAAATTCAAGATATGTTGACTAAAGGATATTGCAAATCACACAAAAGGAATTTATTATGGTGGTCACCCCCCCCCCCCCCCCCCCCTTCCCGTTGCTAGCCCGTGGTTTGAAAAATAGCATGGTATTGCTAGGGTTAATACAAATAAAAATTAAACGGATATCCTTATAAAGATTACTTTAGAATAATATAGCTGGAACATGTTGGAACTCTATGAAAAATTCTCAGAAGAAAATTGCTTTAAAAATGTAATAAGGGATGCATGTTTGAAATTATTATGTGGACTGCGATATCAGTATGACGAACACTGATTCTTGAAGACAGCAAAAATATCGTGTTTGCTTATATATTTATTGATTGCAATTCAGAAATAAATTTCTTCTCATAAGTTCAAAATACAAGTCTTAACTACATTACCATATTAATTTTGGTAAGGATATCCGTTTACTATAAATTTTCGTGAATATTGAATCACTCAGGATAATGTATTAGTTGGCAAAGCGTTCTTATTTTCATTTCAATAAATATTAAATAAAATCACGATAAACAATTTCTAAGCATTTATTTACAAGGTTTGTAAGAATAGTGCATTTCCTCGCGTTTGAGCTGACGATGGATCGAAAACACATTACGATACATCAAATGCTTAAGTAATAACAGGCGTCGTACTATAAGTTTGACATGAGGAACTGACTTGTCGGAATACGAACTTCTCCTAATGGGCTCGGAGAGCCACATTGTGCTTGAGCGTCCTGATTAACTTCCTCTGTTACTCAGCATCAATTCTTACAATATCTGAGAAACTTGAATATATTGTTTAGCAAATATAAAAGACAATTTTCTGATGGGATTAGTGTAAGTGGCTGTTTTATTATATCCTCTACAGAATATAAACAATACTTCATTCCCAAAATAATAGTCTTTTCCCTAAGGTCAATCACCAGTTGTAATGAAATCTCAGAGCTCCTAGGTACCAACGCAGGCTGTAAGCAGACGGTTCCCCTTTCGGGTACTGACACATTCGGAGCGTCACTAAGCAAATATCATTAAGTTCAGAACTCCTAGGTTCCCACTCAGACTGAAAGCAGATGGTTACCCATAGAGGCATTGACACACTCGAATGTCAATATAGCTCTTTGGAGCCATCCAGACAGTGAGGCTTAAACGCCTGCTGCGTCATTAAGCTAATATCTTTCAGATACCAACCCAGACTGTGATCGGATGGTCCCTCTTAGAGGTATTGACACACCTGGAGTGCCCTTAAGCTAACATCCATTAGTATAGAGCTTCTAGGTATCCAAACAAACTGTGAGCAGATGGTTCCTTTTGGAGGATTTGACACATCTGGAGTGCCCTTAAGCTACATCCATTAGTATAGAGCTTCTAGGCATCCAACCAAGCTCTTGGTCAAGATAGGCGATTCGCAGAGCAAGAAAAGGTGTATCGACGAAAGAAAAGGGCGAGTAGGCAATTCGCAGAGCAAGAAAAGGTGTGGAAGACACGCGCCGGGTATCCAGTGGTGCGCTGAGAATATCATGTGACAGCCCAGAAGCCAATAGGAATATTCGATAGAATTAATTACCAATACTTCTAATGATATAATTGCAAGTTATTTTATGATATTTTATTAATTGAAAATTTACAGTTTAATAAATGAAGATTTATCTCATACAATTTTGGAGAAATATGTTTCAATAAGGCAGAAAGAGAATTCGAAAGAATCCTGCCTAAGACACGGATTTTCTTGATGACGTCCAATTTGATTAGAGAAGGGGAAACGAGCAAGTGAATCGCGGCTGCTTGCTAGGGAGATGCGTAAGATGATGATGATGGTAATTGTTGTTTTAAGGGGCCTAACATCTAGGTTATCGGCCCCAGATGTGTAAGAGAACGGACGTATCGAACCTAGGTCCCCGAGTGCACGCTTTGTGTGATACATTACAGTAATCGGTAAAAAAGTGTAGCGACTCATCGCGAAATGTATTTGCTTGAATGGAAACGTGTGAGTACAGTTTTACACAAGTGTAAGTGTCGAGATGTAGTGAAAATAGTTAAAAGTATTGAGAAGGAAGATATGTGAATTAGACAATTTTGTTCGAGGAGCGAATGCAAGATTTTGTGAAGAAACAGTTCAGAAGCGGTGATATGAACATTTCGTACAGTGAAATTACAGAAACGAACAGACTGTCGGGAGAAGAAAAGTATTCGATGTTTAAATTAAATAATCGTCACTACGCCGAAGAGTGCAGTTATTGAGCATATGTTTCGAGCAGCATTGGAAGCATGAACAAGTTAACAGATATTATTTCTACGATTAACATTTCTTCGATATGATTATGAAAATGTTGCTAAAATCGAGATTGAGAGGGACATTGTCTAGCGATATAAAATATGTTATGATGAAGTGCTAAATATGCCGTGGGCAACGAAACCTACAAGATGAGGACGAGAATATCAGGAGTCACTTAGGATATCGGTGACGATATTTTCTCGATATTTAAATAAACATTAATTTATGAAAATAATATGGACAAGGTTTAGAAGAGATTGAAAGATTTCTGTGCAGAAAACATGAAGAACAGATGTGCAGGAGAGGTCGGAACGAGAAGAAGAAGAACAAGAGTGGAGGGCCTTAACCTGGAATCGAACGAGGAGGATGATCGAAGGCGGGGAGATGCAGTTCGGATTGGTGTAACATCTTGGCCCAGTCCGGTGAAACAACATGGAGCTGCAAGGCGTAACAACTTGGAGCTGTAAGGCGAATGCTAGAATAGAACTAAAATCCAGGAAAGTACGAGGTGGACGAACTGGGTTATAGAAAACAGTTCATGCTCTTCAACTAGACATCCATATGCGACATAAAGTAAGAAAAGAATTCTCTTCAGTAGCCCTTTTTTTTAGATAGAGATCTATGATAAAATCTGTGTGACCATTTTCAACGTTGATTTCTATTTAATGTTTTATTAGTAGTGTTGGAGTTTTCATAGTCACTTTCCGCTATCTTCATTTTAATAAGCCAGGATTAGTAGATAGTTCGTTAGTTGAGCGTCGAGATATTATATGATGGTAGATTTTAGTCCGAGTTTTGACATTTTTCGGAATTTTGATATTCTGAGTTTGGATTAGAGATTTATGCGATGGAGATTTTCGTTTGTTGTCATTTGTATTGGTTGATTCGATTCTTTCATTTATATTTAAATTAAATGAAGTTAGGATGACGCTCATGTACTGATCAATGGTAGGACGTGTATTGTGTAAACATAACAAGTCAGATGAAGAACATTTCTCGTAAAATTGTTCAAATTGCAAAAAGGATATTGATGAAAATAAACATTATTATTATTATTTTGTTCAAGATGAAAAATATTTTGAATAATTAGGATAATTTTTACAAATATTCCAATACCAGAATAATGTTTTAAGGAACATAGAATGGAACTATGTCACATAAAAATATGTATTATTGGTGACAGTAAAGAATTTTTGAATGGTATGGACTCCGTCTTGAGGAAAGAATATTCATGATGAAAATTTATAAATGTAAAACAAAAATATTGGAATGCAGCCGAAATAAATCATAAACTTCTATGGACATCAAATTGGCAGGTGAAAAGCTAAATGAAGTAGGAGACTTCTGTTACTTAGGAAACAAAATAACCAGTGATGGACCGAGCAAAGAGGATATAAAAAGTTGATTGGCTCAGGCAAGGAAAGCATTTATACAAAAAGGAATCTGTTGGCATCATTATATAGATTTAGGTATTAAGAAGTTATTTTTGAAAGCCTTTTTCTGAAGAGTGGCACCCTATGGAAGTGAAACTTGGACTATTGGTGCAGCAGAAAAGAGGAGAATTGAAGCATTTGAAATGTGGTGTTACAGGAGAATGATGAAGATCAAATGGGTAGATAGGGTTACAAACGAAGAGGTATTAAGACAAGTGGAAGAGGAGCGATGTTGTTAGGACACTTACTAAGACACCCAGGAATAACAATCTCAGTTATGGAAGGAAGAGTCAAGGACAAGAACTGTAGGGGCAGGCCAAGGTTAGTATATGTTAAACAGATTGCCTCGGATGTAGGGCGTGATAGCTATGTAGAGATTAAACGATTGTCTCAGAACAGGGAGGCATGGATCGCTGCGTCAAACCAATCAAAAGACTGAGGACTCAAACGACAACAATTTGAAGATATACGGTAACATTTTTTAGCCTATTTTCATTTATGAAAAAAAAATAGGCTTATGAGATCACCTTTTGTCCGTGTGTCTGTCTGTGTGTGCGTGCGTGTGTGATGGTGTGTGTCCCCCCGTAATAACTTTTAAACGGCTGGAGGGATTTCAATCAAACTCGGTAAGTTCATAGCACTATTCCGGATGACCCCGACCGTGCTCTTCAATTTTTTTACGTCTCACCAATTCAACATGGCGGCTGTGCGAAATATTTCACCAGCATTCAACACCTCCGAAACGATTACCGATATCACCCTGGAATATTTTACGGTGATAAAGGGAACTACTAGAAGTTCACCTATGTGACTTTTGAAAACCTGGTAACTACAAAACCAACATGGCGGCCAAGTGAAATTGCGACTTTTAAATAGGCGTTTCTCGAGATTTAACCAACCAAACGGAATAGAACTTGGTACAGTATATGCTTATACACATTGTAATGCACCGACATCTAACTTCGTTCAATTGTTTACATAACCTCAAGATGGCGGCTGTGCGAAATATTTCACCGGCATTCTATATCTTTGAAATTATTACCGGTATCACCCTCAAATTTTGTACGGAGATAAAGGGCACTATAAGACTTACAAAACCGGTTAACTACAAAACGAATATGGCGGCGAAGAGAAGTTGAAAATTTTAAATAGACCTTTCACGCGATTTAATGATCCATACGCAATGAAACTTGGTACAGAAAATGTTTATACACATTGTAATGCACTGGTATCTAATTTAAATTGTTTACATAACCTCAAGATGGCGGCTGTGCGAATTTTAAAATTAAGTTTTTATTTCTTGTGTCGTAATCATGCGATTGAAGTGAAAGTTTGAATAATCGAACCTACGCAATATTTTTCCTTTAATGGTACATGATTCTATGGCCTATACATATAACAATCCAACAGTGCGACCATCCGAAATATTTAGATGGATCTCAATATCTACGAATCTATAATAGGAATCAAACTGAATTTTAATGTTCATAGGGGCTATGAGTTCACCTATAGGACTTTCAATAACCTGGTGATCACAAATCCAACATGGCGGCGACGCGAAGTAAAAATATTCACATGGTCGTTTCTCGCAATTTAACCATCCATGTGCGGTGACACATGGTGTAAATCCTTATACAAATGTTAATCCACTGGCATATTTTTTTCAATTGTTTCCATAACCACAAGATGGCAGCTGTGCGAAAATTTACAATTTCGTTTTTACGTCTTGTGTCCTAATCATGCGATTGAAGTTTGAATACTACACGTACACAATAATCTTCATGTAACAGTAGGCTACATAACTCTAAGAGCTACATACATAAAAATTCAAGATGGCGACCATCCGCAATATTTAGTCGGTTCTCAATATCTAGGAATCTATTAGAGCAATCACACTGAATTTTTGAATGTTGATAGATGCAATTAACATAAGTAGGATAAATGAAAATAGGCTGTGTAGTTCTTCACGAAACTACTTGTTTTCTCTCTTATGGACACTCGTCATATCTTTCGTCACAGCGAATTACGAAGTCTTATCTTACCATGTCGCAAGTGAAGAGGTAAGAATAGTCATAAAAGAGCTAAACATAAATTCTGTGCTGGCATTGATGGCATCCCTGATGCAATTTTAAAGAAATGTGTAGAAAATATAATAAATCCACGCACGCACGTAATAAACAGTTCAATTCTCTCAGGAACTTACCCGGATATTTTGATAATATAAAAAGTAATTCCAGTGCTCAAAAACGGTTCAAAATATGAATTAGATAACTATCGTCCTATTACCTTACCAACTGGTATTGCAAAAATTGTGGAAACAATGAAGTATAAGAGACTGGTAAGTTTTATAGAAAGAAATAAAATACTATCAAACCCACAACATGGATTCAGAACGGAAAAATCTACACAGACAGCAATTTATGAATGAAGTAATAGTATAGTGAAATGAATTGACAATAAGGAACATGTAACTGGCCTATTCTTGGATTTATCGAAAGCATTTGATGTTGTTGACCATAAAATCGTCCTTACAAAACTAAATCAATAAGGTATTAGAGGTCTAGGTATTAAATGGATAGAGTCTTACTTAACAAGTAGGAGTCCACGCAGCACGACCTGCTTTTGATGAGACGGTGGCGCAGCAGCAAGGTGCCAGCAAGAGGGGTTATAATCACAAACAACAACTTCGTTGGCGGCAAGGCCTGCGGAATTGCATTTCGGACCTTCGACCCGATTGCAAGAAAATGTAGGAAAATTATAAAATGTTATTCTAGGCAATGCTGACACCATCACATGGTTATGAAAGCCGGACGTCCTCGGAAGTGGAAAATATCTTACTGCTGTAAATACATGATTCAACTTATTGAAAAGGTTAAAACGAGTAATTATAGATAATTTTCCGTAGAATTCAATTAAACCATAAGTTGAATTTTTACCAGTTGTTATATACATTTGGGCCCCATTTTTTTTTCAAAAACCAAAACATTTAATAACATCAAAACGGTGAGAGATATCAAAATATAATAAGGGGTAGAAAAGTTGTAAATCACTAAGATCTTACACCTGTAGATTTAACTTTTTCGATAGGATCGACGCTTTCCGAGATATAACGATTCGAAAAAAAGAATGAAATTCACGGCCCCAAAAAAGGAAAATGGTGAGAGATATCAAAAAATCATATGAGTTAAAAAAGTTGCTAATCACTGAGGTCCTATATCTGTAGATTTTACTTTGTTCGATACGTTCAACCGTTTCCCAAATATAACGGTTCGAAAAAGAGGAAGAAATTCAGGGCCGCAGAAAATCAAATCGGTGAGAGATATCAAAATTCTTAAGGGTTGAAAAAGTTGCTAACCACTGAGATCTTACACCTGTAGATTTAACTTTGTTAGATACGGCCAACCGTTTTCCAGATACAACGGTTCGAAAAAAAGGAAGACATTCAGGGCCCCAGAAAAGGAAAACGGTGAGAGATATCAAAACATCATTGGGGTCAAAAAAGAGGATGAAATTCAGGGCCCCAAAGAAAGGTCCGACCCTGCACCAATTTTAACGCCCGACAACCGAGTTCCTCACAGGCCCGATTTCTTTCCCCGTACCACATTTCAGCTCGATATCTTGAAAATTCCGACCTGTAGTTTGCTAAACGTAAAAACGTCACGTACATACGTACATTGTCAGGGCCCAAAAAAAAGACAACGCTGAGACATATCAAAAAATTGTTTTGAGTAAAAAAGTTGCATACCGCGGAGATCTTACACCTGTCCACTTAACGTTTTTCGATATGACCAGCCGTTTCCGAGATATATCGATTCAAAAAAAAGTTTGAAATTCAAGGCCCCGAAAAAGGTCCGTCCCTGCACCGTTTTTAACCCCCGACAAAAGGTTTCATCACAGGGTCCAACTCTTTCACCGCTCCAAATTTCAGCTCGATATCTTGAATATTGCGACCTATACTACGCTAAACCCAAAAATGTGACGCTCGAAGGATATTTTCAGGGCCCCAAAAAATGAAAACGGTGAGAGATATCAAAAAATCGTTTTGAGTAAAAAAGTTGCATACCGCGGTGATCTTACACCTTTACATTTAACGTTTTTCGATACGACCAACCGTTACCGAGATATAACGATTCCAAAAAAAGTTTGAAATTCAGGCCCCCCCCAAAAAAACCGGCCCTGCACCGTTTTTAACGCCCGACAATTGGTTTTCTGGCAGGGTCTAACTCTTTCACCGTACCAAATTTTAGTTCGATATCTTAAAAATTGCGACCTGTACTTGGCTAAACCCAAATATGTCACGCACAATGGACATCTGCAGGGTCCCAACAACAGAAAACGGTGAGAGATATCAAAAATTCATTATGAGTAAAAAAGTTGCATACCGCGGAGATCCTACACCTGTACATTTAACGTTTTTCGATACGACCAACCGTTTCCGAGATATATCGATACCAAAAAAAAAGTTTGAAATTCAGGGCACCCCCAAAAAATCGGGCCGTGCACCGTTTTTAACGCCCGACAACAGGTTTCCTAACAGGGTCTAACTCGCTCACCGCTCCAAATTTCAGCTCGATATCATGAAAATTAAGACCTATACTTCGCTTAACCCAAAAAAGTCACGCACAATTGACTATTTCAGGGCCCCAAAAAAACAAAACGGTGAGAGATATCAAAAAATCGTTTTGAGTAAAAAAGTTGCATACCGTGGAGATCTTACACATGTAGATTTAAAGTTTTTTGATTAGACCAACCGTTTCCGAGATATATCGATTCCAAAAAAAATTTGTAATTCAGGGCCCCAAAAAAAGATTCGGCCCTGCACCGATTTTAACGCCCAACAATAGGATTCGTCACAGTAACTAACTCACCGTACCAAATTTCAGCTTCATATCTTGAAAATTGCGACCAGTACTTAGCTAAACGCAAAAATGTCACGCACAATGGACATTTTCAGGGCCCTAAAAAAGAAAACGGTGAGAGATATAAAAAAATCGTTTTGAGTAAAACAGTTGCATACCGCAGAGATCTTACACCTGTACATTTAACATTTTTTCGATACGACCAACGGTTTCCGAGACATATCGATTCAAAAAATAAGTTTGAAATTCAGGGCCCCCAAAAAAGATCCGGCCCTGCACCGATTTTAACGCACAACAATAGGATTCGTCACAGTCACTAACTCTTTCACCGTACCAAATTTCCGCTTCATATCTTGAGAATTGCGACCAGTACTTAGCTAAACGCAAAAATGTCACGCACAATGGATATTTTCAGGGCCCTAAAAAAAGAAATCGGTGAGAGATAAAAAAAATCGTTTTGAGTAAAAAAGTTGCATACCGCAGAGATCTTACACCTGTACATTTAACATTTTTCGATACGACCAACCGTTTCCGAGATATATCGATTAAAAAATAAGTTTGAAATTCAGGGCCCCCAAAAAAGATCCGGGCCCTGCACCGATTTTAACCCACAACAATAGGATTCGTCACAGTCACTAACTCTTTCACCGTACCAAATTTCAGCTTCATATCTTGAAAATTGCAACCAGTACTTAGCTAAACGCAAAAATGTCACGCACAATGGACATTTTCAGGGCCCCCAAAAAAAGAAAACGGTGAGAGATTTCAAAAAATAGTTTTGAGTAAAAATGTTGCATACCGCGGAGATCTTACACCTATACATTTAACATTTTTCGATACGATCAACCGTTTCCGAGATACATCGATTCCAAAAAAAGTTTGAAATTCAGGGCCCCCCAAAAAGATCCGGCCCTGCACCGATTTTAACGCACAACAATAGGGTTCGTCACAGTCACTAACTCTTTCACCGTAACAAATTTCAGCTTAATATCTTGAAAATGGCGACCAGTACTTAGCAAAACGCAAAAATGTCACGCACAATGAACATAATCAGGGCCCCCAAAAAAAGAAAACGGTGAGAGATATCAAAAATCGTTGTGAGTAAAAAAGTTGCATGCCGCGGAGATCTTACACCTATACCTTTAACATTTTTCGATACGATCAACCGTTTCCGAGATATATCGATTCAAAAAAAAAGTTTGAAATTCAGGGCCCCCAAAAAAGATCCGTCCCTGCACTGATATTAACGCCCAACAACAGGATGCGTCACAGTCACTAACTCTTTCACCGTACCAAATTTCAGCGTAATATCTTAAAAATTGCGACCAGTACTTAGCTAAACGCAAAAATGTCATGCACAATGGACATTTTCAGGGCCCCAAAAAAAGAAAACGGTGAGAGATATCTAAAAATAGTTTTGAGTAAAAAAGTTGCATACCGCGGAGATCTTACACCTATACCTTTAACATTTTTCGATACGATCAACCGTTTCCGAGATATATCGATTCCAAAAAAAAGTTTGAAATTCAGGGCCCCCAAAAAAGATCCGGCCCTGCACCGATTTTAACGCACAACAACAGGTTTCCTCACAGGGTCTAGCTCTTTCACCACACCAAATTTCAGTTCGATATCTCGAAAATTGCGACCTGTACTTCCCTAAACCCAAATATGTCACGCACAATGGACATTTTCAGGGCCCCAAAAAAAGAAAACGGTGAGAGATATCAAAAATCGTTTTGAGTAAAAAAGTTGCATACCGCGGAGATCTTACACCTATACCTTTAACATTTTTCGATACGATCAACCGTTTCCGAGATATATCGATTACAAAAAAAGTTTGAAATTCAGGGCCAATAAAAAAGATCCGGCCATGCACCGATATTTACGCGCAACAATAGGATTCGTCACAGTCACGAACTCTTTCACCGTACCAAATTTCTGCTTAATATCTTAACAAGTAGTTCCGTGAAGAACTATACAGCCTATTTTCATTAATCCTACATATGTTAACTGCCAATATCAACATACAAAATTTCAGTTGGATTGCTGTAATAGATTCGTAGATATTGTGTACCGACTAAATATTTCGGATGGTCGTCATGTTGGATTTATATATGTAGGTCCTAGAGTTATGTATTGTTACATGAAGATTATTGTGTACGTGTAGCATTCAAACTTCAATCGCATGATTAGGACACAAGAAGTAATAAGGAGATTTTACAATTTCGCACAGCTGCCACCTTGTGGTTATGGAAAAAATTGAAATAAATTAGATGCCAGTGGATGCACATTCGTAAAAGGATTAACTGTACCAAGTTTCACTGCACTCGGATGGTTAAATTGCGAGAAACGTCCATGTGAATATTTATACTTCGCGTCGCCGCCATGTTGGATTTATGATCACCAGGTTATTTATAGTCCTATAGGTGAACTTAAGTTCATAGCCCCCATGAATACAAAAAATCAGTTTGATTGCTATAATAGATTCGTAGATATTCAGAGTCGTCTGAATATTTCGGATGGTCGCCAAGTTTGATTGTTAAATGTATAGGCCATAGAGTCATGTACCATTGAAGGAAAATTATTGCGTAGGTTCATAATTCAAACTTTCACTTCGATCGCTTGATTACGATACAAGATATAAAAACTTGATTTTAAAATTCGCACAGCCGCCATCTTGAGGTTACGTAGACAATTGAACTAAATTAGATACCAGTGCATTACAATGTAGATAAACTTTTCCTGTACCAGATTTCATTGCGTTTGGAACATTAAATCGCCAGAAAGGTCTATCTAAAATTTTCAAATTCGCTTGGCCGCCATGTTTGTTTTCTAGTTAACTGCTTTTTGAAAATCTTATATATGAACTTCCAGTAGTGCCCTTTATCTCCGTATAAAATTTCAGGATGATACAGCTAATAGTTTCAGAGATATAGAATGCCGGTGAAATATTTCGCGCATCCGCCATCTTGTGGTTATATAAACAATTGAACCAAGTTAGATGTCGGTGCATTACAATGTGTATAAACATATACTGTACCAAGTTGTATTGTGTTTGGTTGGTTAAATCGCGAGAAACGGCTATTTAAATGTCGCAAATTCGCGTGGCCGCCATGTTGGTTTTGTAGTTAGCAGGTTTTCAAAAGTCACATAGATGAACTTCTAGTAGTTCCCTTTATCACCGTAATAAATTCCAGGGTGATATCGGTAATAGTTTCGGAGATATTGAAAGCTGGTGAAATATTTCGCACAGCCACCATGTTGGATTGGTGGGACGTAACAAAATTTGAAGGGCACGGTCGAGGTCGCCCGGAATGGTACTATGAACTTACCGAGTTTCATTGAAATCGCTCCAGCCGTTTAAAAGTTATTAGGGGACACACACACACACACACCTCTCTCTCACACACACACACGCACACACACACGGACAAAAGGTGATCTCATAAGCCTATTTTTTCAAAATTGAAAATAGGCTAACAAGAGTCCACGTTTTGTTTTTCTTTTCCCATTATTATTCATGAACAGTATCATCATCATAATTATAAATAACGCTATATAAGTTGTATAAAATGCTATAAATGCTATTTGAATTAAGCTAATTTAATTCACAAACAGTAAAAGAAAGGACAAGAGTCCATGATTATTAAAATTATAAATGCTACTTGTAAAATACATAGTTAAAGACAGATAGTGATAGTGATTATTATTCATAAAATCATATTATATTTATAAATGCTATTTTAAATCACAAACAGTAAAATCAAAAGAACAGTGTTTTTTTCATTATCATACTAATATATAACAAGTAGTTCCGTGAAGTACTATACAGCCTATTTTCATATATCCTACTTATGTTAATTGCCACCATTTAACATACACAATTTCAGTTTGATTGCTGTAATAGGTTCGTAGATATTGAGAACCGACTAAATATTTCGGATAGTCGCCATGTTGGATTTTATATATGTAGGTCCTAGAGTTATGTACTGTTACATGCAGATTATTGTGAACGTGTAGTATTCAAACTTCAATCGCAATAATTAGGACACAAGAAAAAACAAGGAGATTAAAAATTTTTTCACAGCTGCCATCTTGAGGTTATGGAAACAATTGATATAAATTAGATGCCAGTGGATTAACATTCGGATAAAGATTTACTGTACCAAGTTTCACTGCACGCGGATGGTTAAATTGCGAGAAACGTCCATGTGAATATTTATAATTCGCGTCACCGCCATGTTGGATTTGTGATCACCAGGTTATTTAAAGTCCTATAGGTGAACTTAAGTTCATAGCCCCTATGAACATTAAAAAATGCAGTTTGATTGCTAAAATAGATTCGTAGATATTCAGTATCGTCTAAATATTTCGGAGGGTCGCCATGTTGGATTGTTAAATGTATAGGCCATAGAGTCATGTACCATTAAAGGAAAATTATTGCGTAGGTTCATTATTCAAACTTTCACTTCGATCGCATGACTGCATTACAAGAAATAAAAACTTAATTTTAAAATTCGCACTGCCGCCATCTTGAGGTTATGTAAACAATTGAACTAAATTAGATACCAGTGGATTACAATGTGTATAAATATTTCCTGTACCAGGTTACAGTGCGCTTGGGACATTAAATCGCGAGAAAGGTCTATTTAAAATGTTCAAATTCGCTTGGCCGCCATGTTCGTTTTGTAGTTAACCGGTTTTTGAAAATCTTATAGATGGACTTCCAGTAGTGCCCTTTATCTCAGTACAAAATTTTAGGGAGATACCGCTAATATTTTCAGAGATATAGAATGCCGGTGAAATATTTCGCACATCCGCCATCTTGTGATTATGTAAACAATTGAACGAAAATATATGTCGGTGCATTACAATGTATATAAACATATACTGTACCAAGTTTCATTGCGTTTGGTTGGTCAAATCGCGAGAAACGTCTATTTAAAAGTCGTAAATTCGCTTGGCCGCCATGTTCGTTTTGTAGTTACCAGGTTTTCAAAAGTCACATAAGTGAACTTATAGTAGTTCCCTCTATCACCATAGAAAATGTCAGGGTAATATCGGTAATAGTTTCGGAGATATTGAATGCTGGTGAAATATTTCGCACAGCCGCCATGTTGGATTGGTGAGTCGTAACAAAATTTGAAGGGCACAGTCGAGGTCGCCGGGAATAGTGCTATGAACTTTTCGAGGTTCATTGAAATCGCTCCTGCCGTTTAGATTTTATTAGGGGGGGACACACACACGAATCACACACACATACACACACACACACACACGGACAAAAGGTGATCTCATAAGTCTATTTTTTCAAAATTGAAAATAGGCTAAAAATTGCGACCAGTACTTAGCTAAACGCAAAAATGTCATGCACAATGGACATTTTCAGGGCCCCAAAAAAAGAAAACGGTGAGAGATATCAATAAATAGTGTTGAGTAAAAAAGTTGCATACCGCGGAGATCTTACACCTATACCTTTAACATTTTTCGATACGATCGACCGTTTCCAAGATATATCGATTCCAAAAATAAGTTTGAAATTCAGGGCCCCCAAATAAGATCCGGCCCTGCACCGATTTTAACGCCCAACAATAGGATTCGTCACAGTCACTAACTCTTTCACCGTACCAAATTTCAGCTTCATATCTTGAAAATTGCGACCAGTACTTAGTTAAACGCAAAAATGTCACGCACAATGGACATTTTCAGGGCCCTAAAAAAAGAAAACGGTGAGAGATATCAAAAAATCGTTTTGAAGAAAAAAGTTGCATACCGCAGTGATCTTACACCTGTACATTTAACATTTTTCGATACGACCAACCGTTTCCGAGATATATCGATTCCAAAAATAAGTTTGAAATTCAGGGCCCCCAAAAAAGATCCGGCCCTGCACCGATTTTAACGCCCAACAACAGGATTCGTCACAGTCACTAACTCTTTCACCGTACCAAATTTCAGCTTCATATCTCGAAAATTGCAACCAGTACTTAGCTAAACGCAAAAATGTCACGCACAATGGACATTTTCAGGGCCCCCAAAAAAAGAAAACGGTGAGAGATATCAAAAAATAGTTTTGAGTAAAAAAGTTGCATACCGCGGAGATCTTACACCTACACATTTAACATTTTTCAATACGATCAACCGTTTCCGAGATATATCGATTCCAAAGAAAAGTTTGAAATTCAGGGCCTCCAAAAAAGTTCCGGCCCTGCACCGATTTTAACGCCCAACAATAGGATTCGTCAAAGTCACTAACTCTTTCACCGTACCAAATTACAGCTTAATATCTTTAAAATGGCGACCAGTACTTAGCTAAACGCAAAAATGTCACGCACAATGGACATTATCAGGGCCCCAAAAAAAGAAAACGGTGATGGATATCAAAAAATCGTTTTGAGTAAAAATGTTGCATATCGCGGAGATCTTACACCTATACATTTAACATTTTTCGATACGATCAACCGTTTCAGAGATATATCGATTCCAAATTTTTTTTTGAAATTCAGGGCCCCCAAAAAAGATCCGGCCCTGCACCGATTTTAACGCACAACAATAGGATTCGTCACAGTCACTAACTCTTTCACCGTAACAAATTTCAGCTTAATATCTTAAAAATTGCGACCAGTACGTAGCTAAACGCAAAAATGACATGCACAATGGGCATTTTCAGGGCCCCAAAAAAAGAAAACGGTGAGAGATAACAAAATTCGTTTTGGGTAAAAAAGTTGCATACCGGGGAGATCTTACACCTATACCTTTAACATTTTTTGATACGATCAACCGTTTACGAGATATATCGATTCCAAAAAAAAGTTTGAAATTCAGGGCCCCAAAAAAACATCCGGCCCTGCACCGAAATTAACGCCCAACAACAGGATTCGTCACAGTCACTAACTCTTTCACCGTACCAAATTTCAGCTTAATATCTTAAAAATTGCGACCAGTACTTAGCTAAACGCAAAATTAATATGCACAATGGACATTTTCAGGGCCCCAAAAAAAGAAAACGGTGAGAGATATCAATAAATAGTGTTGAGTAAAAAAGTTGCATACCGCGGAGTACTTACACCTATACCTTTTACATTTTTCGATACGATCAACCGTTTCCGAGATATATCGATTCCAAAAATAAGTTTGAAGTTCAGGGCCCCCAAAAAAGATCCGGCCCTGCACCGATTTTAACGGCCAACAATAGGATTCGTCACAGTCACTAACTCTTTCACCGTACCAAATTTCAGCTTCATATCTTGAAAATTGCGACCAGTACTTAGCTAAACGCAAACATGTCACGCACAATGGACATTTTCAGGGCCCTAAAAAAAGAAAACGGTGAGATATCAAAAAATCGTTTTGAAGAAAAAAGTTGCATACCGCAGAGATCTTACACCTGTACCCTTAACATTTTTCGATACGACCAACCGTTTCCGAGATATATCGATTCAAAAAATAAGTTAGAAATTCAGGGCCCCCCAAAAAAATCCGGCCCTGCACCGATTTTAACGCCCAACGATATGGTTCGTCACAGTCACTTTCTCTTTCATCGTACCAAATTTCAGCTTCATATCTTGAAAATTGCAACCAGTACTTAGTTAAACGCAAAAATGTCACGCACAATGGACATTTTCAGGGCCCCCAAAAAAAGAAAACGGTGAGAGATATCAAAAAATAGTTTTGAGTAAAAAAGTTGCATACCGCTGAGATCTTACACCTATACATTTAACATTTTTCGATACGATCAACCGTTTCCGAGACATATCGATTCCAAAAAAAAGTTTGAAATTCAGGGCCCCCAAAAAAGATCCGGCCCTGCACCGATTTTAACGCCCAACAATAGGATTCGTCACAGTCACTAACTCTTTCACCGTACCAAATTTCAGCTTAATATCTTGAAAATGGCGACCAGTACTTAGCTAAACGCAAAAATGACACGCACAATGGACATTTTCAGGGCCCAAAAAAAAGAAAACGGTGAGAGATATCAAAAAATAGTTTTTGAGTAAAAAAGTAGCATACCGCGGAGATCTAACACCAATACCTTTAACATTCTTCGATACGATCAACCGTTTCCGAGATATATCGATTCCAAAAATAAGTTTGAAATTCAGGGCCCCCAAAAAAGATCCGGCCCTGCACCGATTTTAACGCCCGACAATAGGTTTCCTCACAGCTCTTTCACCACACCAAATTTCAGTTCGATATCTCGAAAATTGCGACCTGTACTTCCCTAAACCCAAATATGTCACGCACAATGGACATCTTCATGGCCCTAGAAAAAGAAAACGATGAGAGATATCAAAATTCATTAAAAGTAAAAAGGTTGCATACCGCGGAGAACTTACACTTGTACTTTTAACTTTTTTCGATGCGACCAACTGTTTCCGAGATATATCGATTCCAAAAAAAGTTTGAAATTCTGCCCCCCCCCCCCCCCCAAAAGATCCGGCTCTGCACCGTTTTTAACGTCTGACAACTGGTTTCCTCACAGGGTCCAACTCTTTCACATGTCCAAATTTCAGCTCGATATCTAGAAAATTGCGACCTGCACTTCGCTAAACTCAAAAATGTCACGCACAATGGACATTTTCAGGGCCCAAAAAATAGAAAACGGTGAGAGATATAAAAAAATCGTTTTGAGTAAAAAAGTTGCGTACCGCGGAGGTCTTACACTTGTACATTTAACGTTTTTCAATACGACCAACCATTTCCGAGATATATCGATTCCAAAAATAAGTTTGAAATTCAGGGCCCCAAAAAAGATCCGGCCCTGCACCGATTTTAACGCCCAACAATAGGATTCGTCACAGTCACTAGCTCTTTCACCGTACCAAATTTCAGCTTAATATCTCGAAAATTGCGACCAGTACATAGCTAAACGCAAAAATGTCACGCACAATGGACATTTTCAGGGCCCCAAAAAAGAAAACGGTGAGAGATATCAAAAAATAGTTTTTTGTAAAAAAGTTGCATACCGCGGAGGTTTTACACCTATACACTTAACATTTTTCGATACGATCAACCGTTTCCGAGATATATCGATTCCAAAAAAAAGTTTGAAATTCAGGGCCCCCAAAAAAGATCCGGCCCTGCACCGATTTTAACGCCCAACAATAGGATTCGTCACAGTCACTAACTCTTTCACCGTACCAAATTTCAGCTTAATATCTTAAAAATTGCGACCAGTACTTAGCTAAACGCAAAATTAATATGCACAATGGACATTTTCAGGGCCCCAAAAAAAGAAAACGGTGAGAGATATCAATAAATAGTGTTGAGTAAAAAAGTTGCATACCGCGGAGATCTTACACCTATACCTTTAACATTTTTCGATACGATCAACCGTTTCCGAGATATATCGATTCCTAAAATAAGTTTGAAATTCAGAGCCCCCAAAAAAGATCCGGCCCTGCACCGATTTTAACGGCCAACAATAGGATTCGTCACAGTCACTAACTCTTTCACCGTACCAAATTTCAGCTTCATATCTTGAAAATTGCGACCAGTACTTAGCTAAACGCAAACATGTCACGCACAATGGACATTTTCAGGGCCCTAAAAAAAGAAAACGGTGAGATATCAAAAAATCGTTTTGAAGAAAAAAGTTGCATACCGCAGAGATCTTACACCTGTACCCTTAACATTTTTCGATACGACCAATCGTTTCCGAGATATATCGATTCAAAAAATAAGTTAGAAATTCAGGGCCCCCAAAAAAGATCCGGCCCTGCACCGATTTTAACGCCCAACGATATGGTTCGTCACAGTCACTTTCTCTTTCACCGTACCAAATTTCAGCTTCATATCTTGAAAATTGCAATCAGTACTTAGTTAAACGCAAAAATGTCACGCACAATGGACATTTTCAGCCCCCCCCCCCAAAAAAAAGAAAACGGTGAGAGATATCAAAAAATAGTTTAGAGTAAAAAAGTTGCATACCGCTGAGATCTTACACCTATACATTTAACATTTTTCGATACGATCAACCGTTTCCGAGACATATCGATTCCAAAAAAAAGTTTGAAATTCAGGGCCCCCAAAAAAGATCCGGCCCTGCACCGATTTTAACGGCCAACAATAGGATTCGTCACAGTCACTAACTCTTTCACCGTACCAAATTTCAGCTTCATATCTTGAAAATTGCGACCAGTACTTAGCTAAACGCAAACATGTCACGCACAATGGACATTTTCAGGGCCCTAAAAAAAGAAAACGGTGAGATATCAAAAAATCGTTTTGAAGAAAAAAGTTGCATACCGCAGAGATCTTACACCTGTACCCTTAACATTTTTCGATACGACCAACCGTTTCCGAGATATATCGATTCAAAAAATAAGTTAGAAATTCAGGGCCCCCAAAAAAGATCCGGCCCTGCACCGATTTTAACGCCCAACGATATGGTTCGTCACAGTCACTTTCTCTTTCACCGTACCAAATTTCAGCTTCATATCTTGAAAATTGCAACCAGTACTTAGTTAAACGCAAAAATGTCACGCACAATGGACATTTTCAGCCCCCCCCCCCCAAAAAAAAAAGAAAACGGTGAGAGATATCAAAAAATAGTTTAGAGTAAAAAAGTTGCGTACCGCTGAGATCTTACACCTATACATTTAACATTTTTCGATACGATCAACCGTTTCCGAGACATATCGATTCCAAAAAAAAGTTTGAAATTCAGGGCCCCCAAAAAAGATCCGGCCCTGCAGCGATTTTAACGCCCAACAATAGGATTCGTCACAGTCACTAACTCTTTCACCGTACAAAATTTCAGCTTAATATCTTGAAAATGGCGACCAGTACTTAGCTAAACGCAAAAATGACACGCACAATGGACATTTTCAGGGCCCAAAAAAAAGAAAACGGTGAGAGATATCAAAAAATAGTTTTTGAGTAAAAAAGTAGCATACCGCGGAGATCTTACACCTATACCTTTAACATTTTTCGATACGATCAACCGTTTCCGAGATATATCGATTCCAAAAATAAGTTTGAAATTCAGGGCCCCAAAAAAAGATCCGGCCCTGCACCGATTTTAACGCCCGACAATAGGTTTCCTCACAGGGTCTAGCTCTTTCACCACACCAAATTTCAGTTCGATATCTCGAAAATTGCGACCTGTACTTCCCTAAACCCAAATATGTCACGCACAATGGACATCTTCATGGCCCCAGAAAAAGAAAACGATGAGAGATATCAAAATTCATTAAAAGTAAAAAGGTTGCATACCGCGGAGAACTTACACTTGTACTTTTAACTTTTTTCGATGCGACCAACCGTTTCCGAGATATATCGATTCCAAAAAAAAGTTTGAAATTCTGGCCCCCCCCAAAAGATCCGGCCCTGCACCGTTTTTAACGTCCGACAACTGGTTTCCTCACAGGGTCCAACTCTTTCACATGTCCAAATTTCAGCTCGATATCTTGAAAATTGCGACCTGCACTTCGCTAAACCCAAAAATGTCACGCACAATGGACATTTTCAGGGCCCAAAAAATAGAAAACGGTGAGAGATATCAAAAAATCGTTTTGAGTAAAAAAGTTGCGTGCCGCGGAGGTCTTACACTTGTACATTTGACGTTTTTCAATACGACCAACCATTTCCGAGATATATCGATTCCAAAAATAAGTTTGAAATTCAGGGCCCCAAAAAAAGATCCGGCCCTGCACCGATTTTAACGCCCAACAATAGGATTCGTCACAGTCACTAGCTCTTTCACCGTACCAAATTTCAGCTTAATATCTCGAAAATTGCGACCAGTACATAGCTAAACGCAAACATGTCACGCACAATGGACATTTTCAGGGCCCTAAAAAAAGAAAACGGTGAGATATCAAAAAATCGTTTTGAAGAAAAAAGTTGCATACCGCAGAGATCTTACACCTGTACCCTTAACATTTTTCGATACGACCAACCGTTTCCGAGATATATCGATTCAAAAAATAAGTTAGAAATTCAGGGCCCCCAAAAAAGATCCGGCCCTGCACCGATTTTAACGCCCAACGATATGGTTCGTCACAGTCACTTTCTCTTTCACCGTACCAAATTTCAGCTTCATATCTTGAAAATTGCAATCAGTACTTAGTTAAACGCAAAAATGTCACGCACAATGGACATTTTCAGCCCCCCCCCCCAAAAAAAAAAAGAAAACGGTGAGAGATATCAAAAAATAGTTTAGAGTAAAAAAGTTGCATACCGCTGAGATCTTACACCTATACATTTAACATTTTTCGATACGATCAACCGTTTCCGAGACATATCGATTCCAAAAAAAAGTTTGAAATTCAGGGCCCCCAAAAAAGATCCGGCCCTGCACCGATTTTAACGGCCAACAATAGGATTCGTCACAGTCACTAACTCTTTCACCGTACCAAATTTCAGCTTCATATCTTGAAAATTGCGACCAGTACTTAGCTAAACGCAAACATGTCACGCACAATGGACATTTTCAGGGCCCTAAAAAAAGAAAACGGTGAGATATCAAAAAATCGTTTTGAAGAAAAAAGTTGCATACCGCAGAGATCTTACACCTGTACCCTTAACATTTTTCGATACGACCAACCGTTTCCGAGATATATCGATTCAAAAAATAAGTTAGAAATTCAGGGCCCCCAAAAAAGATCCGGCCCTGCACCGATTTTAACGCCCAACGATATGGTTCGTCACAGTCACTTTCTCTTTCACCGTACCAAATTTCAGCTTCATATCTTGAAAATTGCAACCAGTACTTAGTTAAACGCAAAAATGTCACGCACAATGGACATTTTCAGCCCCCCCCCCCAAAAAAAAAGAAAACGGTGAGAGATATCAAAAAATAGTTTAGAGTAAAAAAGTTGCGTACCGCTGAGATCTTACACCTATACATTTAACATTTTTCGATACGATCAACCGTTTCCGAGACATATCGATTCCAAAAAAAAGTTTGAAATTCAGGGCCCCCAAAAAAGATCCGGCCCTGCACCGATTTTAACGCCCAACAATAGGATTCGTCACAGTCACTAACTCTTTCACCGTACAAAATTTCAGCTTAATATCTTGAAAATGGCGACCAGTACTTAGCTAAACGCAAAAATGACACGCACAATGGACATTTTCAGGGCCCAAAAAAAAGAAAACGGTGAGAGATATCAAAAAATAGTTTTTGAGTAAAAAAGTAGCATACCGCGGAGATCTTACACCTATACCTTTAACATTTTTCGATACGATCAACCGTTTCCGAGATATATCGATTCCAAAAATAAGTTTGAAATTCAGGGCCCCAAAAAAAGATCCGGCCCTGCACCGATTTTAACGCCCGACAATAGGTTTCCTCACAGGGTCTAGCTCTTTCACCACACCAAATTTCAGTTCGATATCTCGAAAATTGCGGCCTGTACTTCCCTAAACCCAAATATGTCACGCACAATGGACATCTTCATGGCCCCAGAAAAAGAAAACGATGAGAGATATCAAAATTCATTAAAAGTAAAAAGGTTGCATACCGCGGAGAACTTACACTTGTACTTTTAACTTTTTTCGATGCGACCAACCGTTTCCGAGATATATCGATTCCAAAAAAAAGTTTGAAATTCTGCCCCCCCCCAAAAGATCCGGCTCTGCACCGTTTTTAACGTCCGACAACTGGTTTCCTCACAGGGTCCAACTCTTTCACATGTCCAAATTTCAGCTCGATATCTAGAAAATTGCGACCTGCACTTCGCTAAACCCAAAAATGTCACGCACAATGGACATTTTCAGGGCCCAAAAAATAGAAAACGGTGAGAGATATAAAAAAGTCGTTTTGAGTAAAAAAGTTGCGTACCGCGGAGGTCTTACACTTGTACATTTAACGTTTTTCAATACGACCAACCATTTCCGAGATATATCGTTTCCAAAAATAAGTTTGAAATTCAGGGCCCCAAAAAAAGATCTGGCCCTGCACCGATTTTAACGCCCAACAATAGGATTCGTCACAGTCACTAGCTCTTTCACCGTACCAAATTCCAGCTTAATATCTCGAAAATTGCGACCAGTACATAGCTAAACGCAAAAATGTCACGCACAATGGACATTTTCAGGGCCCCAAAAAAGAAAACGGTGAGAGATATCAAAAAATAGTTTTGTGTAAAAAAGTTGCATACCGCGGAGGTTTTACACCTATCCACTTAACATTTTTCGATACGATCAACCGTTTCCGAGATATATCGATTCCAAAAAAAAGTTTGAAATTCAGGGCCCCCAAAAAAGATCCGGCCCTGCACCGATTTTAACGGCCAACAATAGGATTCGTCACAGTCACTAACTCTTTCACCGTACCAAATTTCAGCTTCATATCTTGAAAATTGCGACCAGTACTTAGCTAAACGCAAACATGTCACGCACAATGGACATTTTCAGGGCCCTAAAAAAATAAAACGGTGAGATATCAAAAAATCGTTTTGAAGAAAAAAGTTGCATACCGCAAAGATCTTACACCTGTACCCTTAACATTTTTCGATACGACCAACCGTTTCCGAGATATATCGATTCAAAAAATAAGTTAGAAATTCAGGGCCCCCAAAAAAGATCCGGCCCTGCACCGATTTTAACGCCCAACGATATGGTTCGTCACAGTCACTTTCTCTTTCACCGTACCAAATTTCAGCTTCATATCTTGAAAATTGCAACCAGTACTTAGTAAAACGCAAAAATGTCACGCACAATGGACATTTTCAGCCCCCCCCCCCCAAAAAAAAGAAAACGGTGAGAGATATCAAAAAATAGTTTAGAGTAAAAAAGTTGCATACCGCTGAGATCTTACACCTATACATTTAACATTTTTCGATACGATCAACCGTTTCCGAGACATATCGATTCCAAAAAAAAGTTTGAAATTCAGGGCCCCCAAAAAAGATCCGGCCCTGCACCGATTTTAACGCCCAACAATAGGATTCGTCACAGTCACTAACTCTTTCACCGTACAAAATTTCAGCTTAATATCTTGAAAATGGCGACCAGTACTTAGCTAAACGCAAAAATGACACGCACAATGGACATTTTCAGGGCCCAAAAAAAAGAAAACGGTGAGAGATATCAAAAAATAGTTTTTGAGTAAAAAAGTAGCATACCGCGGAGATCTTACACCTATACCTTTAACATTTTTCGATACGATCAACCGTTTCCGAGATATATCGATTCCAAAAATAAGTTTGAAATTCAGGGCCCCAAAAAAAGATCCGGCCCTGCACCGATTTTAACGCCCGACAATAGGTTTCCTCACAGGGTCTAGCTCTTTCACCACACCAAATTTCAGTTCGATATCTCGAAAATTGCGACCTGTACTTCCCTAAACCCAAATATGTCACGCACAATGGACATCTTCATGGCCCCAGAAAAAGAAAACGATGAGAGATATCAAAATTCATTAAAAGTAAAAAGGTTGCATACCGCGGAGAACTTACACTTGTACTTTTAACTTTTTTCGATGCGACCAACCGTTTCCGAGATATATCGATTCCAAAAAAAAGTTTGAAATTCTGCCCCCCCCCCCCCCCAAAAGATCCGGCCCTGCACCGTTTTTAACGTCCGACAACTGGTTTCCTCACAGGGTCCAACTCTTTCACATGTCCAAATTTCAGCTCGATATCTTGAAAATTGCGACCTGCACTTCGCTAAACCCAAAAATGTCACGCACAATGGACATTTTCAGGGCCCAAAAAATAGAAAACGGTGAGAGGTATAAAAAAAATCGTTTTGAGTAAAAAAGTTGCGTGCAGCGGAGTTCTTACACTTGTACATTTAACGTTTTTCAATACGACCAACCATTTCCGAGATATATCGATTCCAAAAATAAGTTTGAAATTCAGGGCCCCAAAAAAAGATCCGGCCCTGCACCGATTTTAACGCCCAACAATAGGATTCGTCACAGTCACTAGCTCTTTCACCGTACCAAATTTCAGCTTAATATCTCGAAAATTGCGACCAGTACATAGCTAAACGCAAAAATGTCACGCACAATGGACATTTTCAGGGCCCCAAAAAAGAAAACGGTGAGAGATATCAAAAAATAGTTTTGTGTAAAAAAGTTGCATACCGCGGAGGTTTTACACCTATACACTTAACATTTTTCGATACGATCAACCGTTTCCGAGATATATCGATTCCAAAAGAAAGTTTGAAATTCAGGGCCCCCAAAAAAGATCCGGCCCTGCACCGATTTTAACGCCCGACAATAGGTTTCCTCATCGGGTCTAGCTCTTTCACCACACCAAATTTCAGTTCGATATCTCGAAAATTGCGACCTGTACTTCCCTAAACCCAAATATGTCACGCACAATGGACATCTTCGTGGCCCCAGAAAAAGAAAACGGTGAGAGATATCAAAAATTCGTCAAGAGTAAGAAAGTTGCATACCGCGGAGAACTTACACTTGTACTTTTAACTTTTTTCGATGCGACCAACCGTTTCCGAGATATATCGATTCCAAAAAAAAGTTTGAAATTCTGGGCTCCCCAAAAAGATCCGGCCCTGCACCGTTTTTAACGTCCGACAACTGGTTTCCTCACAGCGTCCAACTCTTTCACATCTCCATATGCAGCTCAATATCTTGAAAATTGCGACCTGTACTTCGCTAAACCCAAAAATGTCACGCACAATGGACATTTTCAGGGCCCAAAAAATAGAAAACGGTGAGAGATATCAAAAAATCGTTTTGAGTAAAAAAGTTGCGTACCGCGGAGGTCTTACACTTGTACATTTAACGTTTTTCAATACGACCAACCGTTTCCGAGATATATCGATTCCAAAAATACGTTTGAAATTCAGGGCCCCTAAAAAAGATCCGGCCCTGCACCGATTTTAACGCCCAACAATAGGATTCGTCACAGTCACTAACTCTTTCACCGTACCAAATTTCAGCTTAATATCTCGAAAATTGCGATCAGTACTTAGCTAAACGCAAAAATGTCACGCACAATGGACATTTTCAGGGCCCCAAAAAAAGAAAACGGTGAGAGATATCAAAAAATAGTTTTGAGTAAACATCTTGCATACCGCGGAGATCTTACACCTATACCTTTAACATTTTTCGATACGATCAACCGTTTCCGAGATATATCGATTCCAAAAAAAAGTTTGAAATTCAGGGCCCCCAAAAAAGATCCGGCCCTGCACCGATTTTAACGCCCAAAAATAGGATTCGTCAAAGTCACTAACTCTTTCACCGTAACAAATTTCAGCTTAATATCTTGAAAATGGCGACTAGTACTTAGCTAAACGCAAAAATGTCACGCACAATGGACATTTTCAGGGCCCCAAAAAAGAAAACGGTGAGAGATATCAGAAAATCGTTTGGAGTAAAAAAGTTGCATACCACGGAGATCTTACGCCAATACATTTAACATTTTTCGATACGATCAACCGTTTCCGAGATATATCGATTCCAAAAAAAGTTTGAAAAACAAAAATACTGGAATGCAGCCGAAATAAATCAGAAACCTCTATGGAGATCAAATTGGCCGGTGAAAAGCTGAAGGAAGTAGGAGACTTCTGTTACTTAGGAAGCAGAATAACCAGTGATGGACGAAGCAAAGAGGATATAAAAAGTAGGTTGGCTCAGGCAAGGAAAGCCTTTCTACAAAAAAGGAATCTGTTGACATCGAATATAGATTTAGGTATTAGGAAGTCATTTTTGAAAGCCTTTGTCTGGAGCGTGGCGCTCTATGGAAGTGAAACTTGGACTATTGGTGCAGCAGAAAAGAGGAGAATTGAAGCATTTGAAATGTGGTGTTACAGGAGAATGATGAAGATCAGATGGGTAGATAGGGTTACAAACGAAGAGGTATTAAGGCGAGTGGGAGAGGAGAGATGTTTCTGGCGACTGCTAATGAAGAGAAGAGATAGGTTGGTAGGACACATACTAAGACACCCAGGAATAGCAAGCTTAGTTATGGAAGGAAGGGTCGAGGATAAGAACTGTAGGGGTAGACCAAGGTTAGAATATGTTAAACAGATTGCCTTGGATGTAGGGTGTGGTAGCTATGTAGAAATGAAACGATTAGCTCAGGACAGGGAGGCATGGAGGGCTGCATCAAACCAGTCAAAAGACAGAAGACTCAAACAACAACGAATACTAAACTGAACTCGATCTTTGCGTTACGTATTTTGAAAACCTGCACTAGCATGCACACATTAAGAAATACATATTTTGCTTATTTCCATTCATACTTAAGATATGGGGTCATATTTTGGGGTATGTCACCAGATGTGCTAAGCACGTATAGGATACAAAAGAGGGCTATTAGAATTATGGCAAATGTAAACACTAGTGAATCATGCAGACCTCTGTTTAAATATTTAAACATTCTCCCACTGCCCTGCATATATATCTTTGAAAGTATTATGTTTTTTAAAAAGAATTTAATGAATAAACATGTTTTTCTTAAAACAAACAATGATGTTCATAGGCATAACACAAGACAAAATCAAAACATTCATATTTCACACACACACCCAAGCATATATCAAAAAGGAACTTTTCACACAGGAGTTAAATTATACAATAAACTACCCCAGTATATAAAACTTGCCCCAAAAATAAAAACCTTTGATAGAATGTTCAGAGCCATTGTTTATACTCTGTAGTTGAATATCTTAGCGTATAGGAGCGATGAAATCTATAATTATATTTTCCTTTTCTATTTTAATTGTAATACCTAGCTGTAAGTTTTTGTATTTATAGAATTAAGTTTTCATAACATGACAATAGACTAAGGTGTAAATAGTTGTTCAATAAGATTGTACCTCTTAAGATCTGTTATTATAATAAGTTATAAATAGTTATAGTATTAGTAATATATACATCCCAGCGGGAAGCTGGGTTGGCGAGCAGATCAGTGCTGGTTACTCCAAGGCTCACAACCTGGGTTGTACTTTGGCCGGTGCGGAATATCAACGGCCCCAATCTACAGTTTTCTAACTGTCAAAAGAAGGTCAGCAGAAGCTACTATCCCAGGTGGTAACCAATCCACCGTCGCCTTGGATGACGCATGCAGGCCTTCGGACTCTGGGGAGCCTGCACCAATATGCTTGGAGGTATCGGATACTCCACGAAAGATTAAACACAAACGCCCAAACTACTTTGCCACTTTTAATGTAAATACCCACCTAAAGGTTGGTAAATTAAAACAACTCACAAATACCTTACACCAACATGAAATACTAATTGCGGCGATTCAGGAAACGAGATTTACAGATGAGCATACCTTCGAATCAGAGGGATTCAGGATTTTTAAAGGTAAAACTGGCAAACGAGTGGTAAAAACTATCCCTCATCTAGGGACAGGATTTGTTGTCAACAAAAAGATTCTGAATTCAATCACAGACTTCAACTCCCCGAACATTCGTGACTCTATTCTTTCATTCCGAAGCACAAATAAGGTATACGCCATAGTGAACGTCCATGCTCCAATCAACCAGGCAAATAAGACAGATCCAGAAAAAACAGATCAATTCTGGGAAGAACTAGAAGATATCATCTCCTAAAGTTCCAGACAAACACACCATTATTCTTGTTGGAGATGTTAATGCCCAGCTTGGTAAAGAAAGGAAATTCCAGAGCATTGTAGGAAACTACCCGGCTCATAAAAGAACAAACTGCAATGGAGATAGACTCGTTGAACTGTGTAGGGCATTCAACCTCGTACTGAAATCAACTGCTTTCAAGCATTTGCCTAGAAAACAGAAGACTTGGGAATCTCAAAATCCGAACCTTGGAGAATTTCAAATTGACCACGTTGCCATCACCCGGAAAGCACAACGAGAGATCCAGAATGTAAAAGTTCTGAGGGGTGCCCGACTTGATTCAGATCACTATCTTTCAAAGATTAAAGTTAAACTAATTCCTAGAAATTCCAGAAAGACTCATGTGAAAAGGATAGATAGATTTGACACCGAAAAGCTGAAGTCCAACCTACAGTTCACCCAGAAACTTGATTCCTAGGCTCCCGTAAACTGGGAACAACTACAAGAGGCCCTGGTCGATTCAACATGGGAGACAATTCCACTTTTAAAAGGAAGGAAACATGTATGGTGGAACAGTGAGTGTGATTCGGCAGTAGATCAAAGACAGCTCGCATGGCAGAAATGGAACTCTCAGAAGAACGAGGTTAACAGGGCAAACTTTCTTGATAAAAGAAAACAAGCTGCGAAGATCATCCGGGGGGTGAAACGTACATTCGACAAAACACAGCTGCTGCAAATTGATCAGGACTTTGAGAGGAACAAAATCCGGAACTTCTATAGAACCTTTAAACGCAGTCTTAGCAAATATAACCCACCAAGCCTACATTTCAAAACCACCAATGGTAAAGTTGCTCATAATGATAAAGACAACTGTCAAATTCTAGCGAATTATTTTGGGGCACTTCTCAACTGTGAAGCTCCAAAGTCAACTTTTACTTTTGAAGACATCGTCAAAGTTCATCCAGATTCATTACCACCTACGAAGGAAGAAATCAAACAAATTATTCAATCGCTGAAAGACTACAAGGCACAGGCGAATACTCTATAATCGCCGAACTTTGGAAATATGCTTGTGACAAGACGCTAGATAAACTATTGGAAATTATCTGCGAAATTTGGAAAACAGAGAGATTCCCCAACGGCTGGACTTCTGCCTTGATTCACCCCCTTCATAAGAAAGGAGATAAAACAGACGTAAATAACTACCGTGGCATTTCCCTCCTTCTGATAACCTATAAGATTCTCTCGAAATCTCTTCTTACCAGAGCAGAGAAACATTTAGATCCACAACTGGGAGAATATCAAGCCGGTTTCCAGAAAGGGCGATCATGCGTCGAACAGATTATAAACCTCAAATCTACCCTCTCCTATTTGAAGATCAGGAATAAGAAATTTGTGGTGACCTTCGTAGACTTTAAGAAGGCCTATGATTCTATTGATCGCAACAACCTGATCCGAATCCTAAAAGAATTTGGCCTGGACAACAAAACCAGAGCGATCATCCAACAATCGCTGACCAACACCACCTCGAAGGTGAAGTTTAGGGGCGAAATATCAGACACCTTTGTAATCAAGACAGGAGTAAGGCAAGGAGATGGTCTCTCACTAATACTCTTCAACTGTGTCATTCGAGAAGGTTTTCCGTGAGTGGCGTAAAGAACTCAATAAACAAGGAGTTGCAAGCGGAGTCAGACTGGGTTACAGAAGCCGAAACATCACAATTGACTGTCTAGCCTTTGTCGATGATCTTGCAATCATTTCTGATTCACGGAACAGATTAATCAGCTTAGTGCACAAGCAGCGAAGGCAGGACTCCAGATCTCCTTTGAGAAGACTGTGTTCATAACTAATATCGTACCGGCGCCCAAACACCTTGCTGTGGAACAAGGAAAAAATAAGCGAGTTGCAAAGTATAAGTACCTGGGAGAAATTATAACACCTAATGTATCAGGGAAAGACGCATTCACATCACGCATGAGCAAAATGGAAATGGCCTACCATTTAACTAAGGACATCTATAAGAAAAGATCAATATCCTTCAAAGCAAAACTAAAACATTACTGCAGTGTCATCCGTCCGGAGGTCTTGTATGCTTCTGAATGCCTCACGATGAACAAAAAAGGCTTGGTCGAAAAACTGGAGGCCAAAGAAAGGAAAATTTTGAGAAAGATATTGGGTACCATCAAAGACAACGTGGAATACAGAAGACGGCATAACCATGAACTATATACTCATGTGGAGAAGATAAGTGACGTCATCCGGAAGAGAAGGATAACATTTTTTGGACATGTGAAACGAATGAGCCCAGCGAGACTGACCAACCGCAACATAACTTACTTTCAGGAGAGGAAAACAAAATGGGCCTGGTTCATTGAACTGGATAAAGATCTGAAAGAAGTGGGGATATCACCAACAGACATTCAGGAGCGCGCCCCACTCAAAAGGAAACTTCAAGCTTGCAAAGGTTTCCAAGAAAAACCGAAGCTGAAAACGGGAAAGGTTTGGACCCAGGAACGGAAGGAAGTCCACCGAGAACGAATGCGGGCGTACTGGGCAAACATCAAAGCCAATAGAAGACAGTTGGAATGACGCGGTCCATAGATGGCCTATACGAAATGAATGAATGTATTAGTAATATATACATGTTAGTTTTTTTATTTTATAGATGCAATTTCTGACGTGTCCTATATCAAAAATGTATTGTATACATGTAATTGATCAAATGGATTTAATAAAAATCTAATCTAATCTAATCTAATCAATCGGTTCAGCCGTGCACTCAATCTCGCGGAAAAAAGATCACCGTAGTATTTTAAGTATATCGATAGTGAATCATCCAGAATGTAATTGCGCAATCAGAACGAAACTTAGCAGCAAAGAAGTACCGTATGTATGACCTCGCTGAAATTTGCCTTAGGTATAACGCACAACGTGGGGCGGCTATCATGAAAATAACATCATAATGAATGACTAAATGTATTTTTAAGATATAACAACAAATACTAGCAGCAATATAGAGCTTCGTACGTGGCTACTTTTGCTAAGTCAACAGAACAACGACTCCGTAAGTTCAAGATTGCGGCTGGGCGTATTTCTAAGGCTTATATTTAACGCATGCTATAATATCAAACGGAAATTTAGTGAGAGAGGAGTACCGTACAAATATTACACTGAACACAGCGGGCAGTGGCCATCCTGAATTTATATTTATCAAATAAAATATATTTAAGAGTTACATTATTTCTAATTAGCATTAATGTAGAACTGCATGTGGGCTTTTCGTGCCAAAGCAAACAGAACACCTACGCTATATATTTGAGATGTCGTGTCACAAAGCAGGATTTCTCTGCAGAAGTCAATAGATTTAAGATTTCATACATTCAAGATGGTGGATGGGCATACGTTTTTTTGTTCTGGAGGTAAAAGCTGAATTATAACGATACTTACTAAACGATAGGTTCTATATAGCGTACAACGTTAAATGGTCACAAGAAGATTCAGTTTTTATAAGGAGAAAGTGGGCTACATATTCATGTTTTTATTTTGGTTGGTAATCTTTGTGACTTTCATTAATTTCTGGTTGTTCAGGCAGCAACGCCTAGATGGTGCTCATTTACATGTGCGTATTAATCTTTGGGATGATAAATATCGTAATATTAGTTAATTTCTGGAAGTACAGACAGAACTGGCTAGATGTTATGTTTATGTTGTTTCTATACCCCATCGAGCTAACTGTTTTGTGCGCATTTTCTTTGGGACGTTAGTCCCTTGGATAGTCATTCATTTATTGTATTTTAGGCAGCGGAGCCTAGAAGGTCACCTGTCACATCGTGCTTAGTATGTTGTGCTTATGTTTCGTTGGTATGGTAACTTTTGTGATATTTAATCATTTTTATGTTTACTTTAGACTGCTTTGTCTGTAAGCGTCCAGCATAATTCGCATTATCAGTTAGCATTGCGACCTTCTCGACACATACACCTCTCATTTCCCATTCGTTGAACACTTATTCTAATTAGGCAGGATGTCTGCCGTTTTCGACACAAGACATAGCGAAGAACATCCAAGTGATATCGCAACATTGCTATGAACTCAAGATAGATATATGCTATCGTGGATTCTTAAAATGGATATGTTTTTGGGGAGGGTGTCTATCTGGAATTAGCGTGCACAAAATTACGATACCTAGGTGCAGCAAGCGCACTTAGATTCAACTTGCTTATGAATGTTAAGCAATACATTTCTGAGACCACGTTACCATAGAAACAAGTGTAAGTGCACATAGATTCCACTCGTTGAAGGAAGTTAAGCGATAAATTTCTGACTTCACGTTACCATGGCAACAAGATTCCACTCGTGGAAGCGTGCGCGATACTTGTAAAGGTGGCATTCAAGAAGTGTTTAGTCACATCAGTGTAAATTATCACAAAAGCCAAAAAATTGTAATGCCTATACTAACTATGTATACCGTAATGTAAAGAAATAAATGTAGTCTACTATACCCTATTTATTTGTCCAAAAAGTGCTAAAATGGACATAACTTATTTTGTGACTGACTTTTTGGTTTTGTGCCTGTTTGTGACATGTTTTTCTTTGAAAGATAGTTACAGTATCCGAAACATACATCTGTTTACAATCAAATTTAACTATTTTACAATTTTACACTGAAACGGTCATTTCATTATTATTTATTTAATTTATTTAGGGTATGATGCATACCAGACAGTAAATAGTATATATCTATATAAATTTACAAAATTACAATTTTCATATATAGGGCTGCCAGGTCTTTAATCCATTCAAGTGCTTGTGGAGTGGCTGCATTGAGTTCTTCTAAGGTTTCAGAGTACATATTGAACCCATGTGGATTGGTTCAAGTATCGAACCCACACCTGTATATGTAAAAAGGAGAAGAAATAATGCAGTCTTTAGAATTGATTTTTAAATAATTTTAAAGGGTTAATAGGAAGTTGGGCTGTTACAAGGTGACGCAAGCGCGAGTGACCACTAGTCACGCGAGCATGAGATCGCGGCTGACGCGGCGATAAGAGGTTAGCGCGTGATTATTAATAGAGCTGGTATTTTTCCGTTGTGAGTGACAGAGAAGAGGTTTCGGAAAAATACCTTACTCAGCGATAAAATGACAACGTCGCAATGACGCAAGAAGAGAAATAATTAAAATTAAGCCATTTGCAAGCATTTAATTAATAAAATGAATCCGTCACTGTTGATCATCCTGGGAAAGAGATTTTTGTGTGTGGAAAAGGTTTATAATAATTGCACAGGAAAGAACAGCACACACGGCATGACGTCGACAGTTATTCCCCGAGACCAAAGCTAGCAGAGAGGGAAAATAAAACCACAATGGCCACGCATCTGAGGAGCCCATTTATTTAATATCTTGGAATTTTTTGATCGATTTTCGTGATTAGAAAATTTTTACATTTAAAATGAGAGCTTCTTGGAGACATATTTTTCAAAATTATACGACAATTATTATTGAAGTTAGTGTTGGAGAAGAAACAAATTTGATCTTTAGTGGCAGATTTGAATATAAACCCTGGACGTGCCAGGAAATGCATGCATTATTCACCAGACCGTGATAGGTCGTGTTACTCTGTATCGCAGATGAGCACCCCGTATGGGAGTCACCGTTTAAGTATCGTCAACAGTATCGCCGTGAGAAGAAGCATCAGAATCCTTGTTATAGGAAATACAGCGTCAAGCTTCGGACTTTATAAATTTCACCAGTACAGTCAAAATCTTAGACTGTGGACTTAAGCAATTACCGGCGATAGATACTCAAATCTAAATAGTTTCAGTTAAAGAACCGCAGCATCCTAGGATTTCGAAGTACCCAAGAACAGTGAACTATACAATTCTATCTCTACGTTAAATAACCAGATCAGGGTCAAACGTGATAGTAACGCCTAGTGTTCCTGAACTGAGGAGACTAGAGCGGAGTGCGATAGAATTTAGGAATCGAGATTCCAGGCTTTCTCTATGTGTAGACAAATGAACAGTCAGACATTGGAATTAGTTCAATAGTTAATGAACCGTAGAATCAGAAAGTAAAATCCACGTGTGGATAATCATACAAGGACATTACTAGGTCGCCGTTATACTAGTTGGAGCGATTCTAGAAGTAAAACGTCAGTGACAGACTTATATGAAACGAACAATTTAGCGTCAAACAAGATACGATATCGTGCATTAAAATCATTAAGCCGATAGTCAAACCCAGAATAAGAGAATCAACCGTTCCAGTGAGGGTAGTTCGATCGAGACTTTCAGTCATCCCATGGGATTAGGAAGCCGACGTAAATAAAGTGCAACCCTTGGAAACGGGAAAGAATAAGGAAATCACGTGTGTTAAGGCAAATAATTAATGCCAAAGTGATAAAATTTTATGTAATTCAAGTTTAGTGAAAATTTTGAGTGTAATAATTTTTAGTGAAATTGTATTTGTTTTTAAGTGAAAATGAATCCCAAAATGGTATTCTTTAGATTAAATGTTATCAGTGTATATGTTTTATGTGATGTTTAAAAAGTGTTACCAAGTGTAAATATGATCATGAAAATGGCTTAAGAAGCAGTAAGTGGGTGAAATGTTTCATCGATGGAGAAGTCGGTCTCTGACCGGAAAATCATGTGAGTACTAATTTCAGTATTATGTGTTTTGGGAAGATTTGCGTAAAATCCTCAGAAGTGGAAGTAGGTATGTTTGATAACATGTGAAATATAGGTTGCGCGATCTGAACGATTAATTGGATTGAAATATAAGTAATTTGAAATATTAATGAATCCCTTGTGGAAAATATTCAGTGGAATATCAGTAATATGGTAAATAATATAATGATGGTAAAGCAAGCGCGATAATAATAATAATAATTAAATAAATTAATTATGTGATGAATTTTATATTGAATAAGTGATAGCTGCAAGAGCTCCTTAAATGAATTGTTAATATGTTGTGGAACCAACAGTGGCGCCAACTGTATGGTTGATGTCTAGCGGCCGCTAGACATCAAGGTTGGTAGGTGGGTGGGTGGGTTAGGGTGGGTGGGGGAAAGAAAGAAAGAAAGAAAGAAAGAAAGAAAGAAAGAAGAAAGAGTGAAAGAAAGAAAGAAAGAAAGAAAGAAAGAAGGAAGGAAGGAAGGAAGAAAGAAAGAAAGAAAGAAAGAAAGAAAGAGAGAGAAAGACGGAGAATAGGACTAAATTACTAAATAGATCGTAATGTCCTGGCACGAACCGTCAGTACCGGCCACAACATATTGTTACTGAGTTATTGTATTGTTTGTTCGTTTAAACATAAAATAAAAGTTTCATCAATATTCAGCGTCAGCCGAATGTTCATGATGGTTAATTGGGACTTACATACAAACAAATGAGCGAGACATCAAACCTTCTAACCTAACGTATGAATCGAATATCTCCACCCAACCTCGCGTTTCACAGGAACGTAACATTAATGCCGTTGCCGAGTCTTTCCAAGCAAGCTCGTCGAAAGTATCGTTTATCATTTTGTGAATGTGTAAAAGCTCCGGACTTCTCTGTTTGAAATGCACGCCGTGGTTTTGGAAGTGGCGCGAGAAACGCACAAGCCCGTCCGAGCCCGCCCGAGGCTGCACGAGCCCGTCTCAATAGCCTATCGGCGAAGGGTGAAGCGGGGGCTGTGCGGTGAAGAGGAGTGAGTTGTGTTGGTGTTGATATCGCTGTGTCGTGCGTCGTGTACTGTTTGTTGTTTCTTACGTGTATGTGTTGTTGTGTGGCAAACTAGTTATACGTCTGCCGTCTAGTCTGCCATACGGCCAAGTTCTAAAGTGTGCCGGTGCGGCAAAAGTGCCTCCCAAAAAGGGATGAACTTTAAAAATTGAAAAGGCACTGTGAATCATGCCCAGTGCGTGTCTCCTCCCCCGGCACTATCACCAACTATTTTTCAAAATTGAATTCTTGGAATCCTACACCGGCTCTTGGGGCGAGTGGCAATAACGGTAAGTCAACAGTAGAAACCACGGTAGAAACCGAGCGTGTCAATACTGTGTGCGTTACGTGTGAATAGATCACGGCCATTGTAGTTGCAATCACAAAAAGTGATAGGCTTTGCCAAGGGCTTCTTTGTTTTTTTGGGTCTCTAAAACCTCTCGCGGAAAAACTCGTAAAAATCTTCACCCCCAGTGACATGAGTTGGTTCAGTACGTAGAAATGTGGGTGTGTTATTGTTTGCTTACTTGCGTAGACGTACCCTTGGCTATTACCTATCTCTCCACAAACTGAAAATGTACATGTAGTCTACCTTGCCGTGCATCCTACATCTGAGCAAAGATTAGTTTTTGAAGAAAGGAAAAAAAACAACGCAGAACTGGCGCTGGTCTCAAGTCGTGCATACTGAGGTTAGACGCAAGCGCCTATTGTTGTCTTTGACTCCCGACTTGAATAAAATTTGAAGCTATGCTGCATGCTGGGACTCGGTTAAATTGTCTATTTACAACCATAGTACTCAAGGGGTCATCTGCTGAATTGAAACAATATATAGAAAAAATAAGCAGGGAAAGCGTTGTATTCACTTTTAAGTTAAGTTGGTGAGAGGTTCAGGTAGCAGCTTTCTTCTGTATTTCTACGTCAACCATAATAATAATCTACGGTACGGTACAGTTATTTTTACGTGGTATTTGTGAATAAACGATGTAGGAGTTACGATGTACGTACGTACGCTATTATGATGGGCTATGTGGAGTAGTTTCCGAAAAATCGTGTAAGTTAGTCACCTGTGTTATGATTTCAGCTCAATCAAAATAACAGTAGTTTGTCGATGGCTTGCTTGTTATACCTCAAGTTCTCATTGAAATTCCTAAACACAACATTAGGGTCACTGCGACATGCGAAATACGAAGAGTATTAAAAATAAGGATGCCTTATTATTTGGAATCTCGTAGTAGACCCCCCCCCCCACACACACACCGTCTCCGCGCTGCGCGGAGGCAGTGTTGCGCAGCGGGGTGATTACTGTGGGCATCGCACGGACCACACAGCCGAGCCAAGTTCCAACAATAGGGAAATCGCCCCAACCTTGAACTGCAACTTCCCATTTGTTTGAATTTCTACGATGCATTTTATGCTCGCGCGGACCCTAGACGCTCTATATTATTGTCCAAAGTTTTGTGCAATATATATATATGGAACGTCCCTAGACAGTGCAATGTAATTGTCCAATAATTTAGTTGCTGTTTACATCGTGTGAGGTGAACATGTTGTGGGAAACGAAACTTCGTATTATTGATATTGCATTGGCTGAGGCTGTAAAAAAGAAAAAAAATCAAAGAAGCGCAATTGGGCGATAGATTGGTTTCAGAAGCGAAATGAATACACTAATCAAAACTTATTAAACGAACTGAGACTGAGTGAGACAACTGATTTTCGAAACTTTTTGCGTTTGGATGGTAATTCATTTGATGAACTTCTTGCAATGGTTATTCCTCAATTTAAAAAAAAATGATACCTTAATGCGAGAAGCTATTCCTCCAAACCAGCGTTTATAAATAGCTTTACGTTACCTTGCAACATGAAATAAATACTGGTACCTTTGAAGACCTGAAATTTACAAGTGCTGTATCACCGCAGTTAGGCCTAATAAGTGAGTTTTTATGGAGACCTGTACAGCTTCGATATACAGCCCGAAGGAGTATATACAGGTAAGGAAAAACAATCACTTACAATACTCACGAGCAACAGATCAGTTATTGCACAATACTGTCCACACACGACACAATCTTTCCCGCATTGTGCAATAAATACGAATATTAAACCTTCGTTGATTCGCACAATATATTGCACTACCTTTCAATACTACCTACAGACAGTCAATATTATTGTACAACCATCGATATTGTACAATAATACTGTGCGTCTAGGGTCCTCTAAAATGTTCGAACTGCGATCGTGAGTTGGAGGGGGGAGGGTTCACCTGCGAACCACGAGCAACGCGGCACAGCGCACAGTGGTCCTTTTAGCCTATCTGGCCGCGCAAAATTCCTTTGCGTAGGAAAAGGTCTATAAACCTTAAAATAACTGTTCAAAAGTATGTTAAACATTTTCCTTATTCTTATTTATAAGAATTGAGGTTATCTTGTCTTAATAATAACAATGATATTAATAATAATATTAATAATGTTAAACTGGATGAAGACTTTCCTTAATGCTGCTGACCGTAGGTGATTTTGTGACTACAGGTTTTTGAAAAATACTCCAGATTAAAAGAAATCAGCTACAATTTGTATGCTATGTTGGACTCCTAGCTTCATACAAACCATAGATATTTTAACGGAACTATTACAAATATTATGCCACAATAGGCTAATTTTCATTTGAGAATGCACTACATTACAAAACATTTATGATGTGTAGGTACAGTAATAACAATTGAACTCTTTTAGTAACCATAATAAAATACTGTGCATGAATACACAAAACATATCTCCCTTGTCCTCACAATCTCTATATCTCTGGTCAACACAGTAATAAATTAACTTGTCACTGAAATGCGATTTCATGAGTCAAGCGAAACACATGCCGTTCATTCCATCTGGTTCTTATCACAGCTAAACGTGTGGTGCAACGAAGCACTTAAGAAGGGAAGGAATTAATTAACACAATATATGATCTTTCAGGGGTGTACAGAATTAAACTGAAGTACCACACATCCATTCGATTAAAGAAAAAATAGGGACGACAAAAAAATAATGTATACAAATATTGCACTACGTAATAAATAAAGTATTTTTATATTATTTCTCAAGCCATACTAGTCCATTTCTCTATACTATTTCTGATGCCGGATCTTGTAGAACACTTAGAACCTCAGGAGGAATTGGGTCGTTTGTCTTTTGTGGCTTTTTTTTTCTCACGGATCAAATGACACCAAGAGCATATTCAGCATATCTTCCATTGTTTGCTTCCTTGAACATTTTCTCGTATTCCTTCTTTTCGAAGATTCACTACAATCTACGAAGGATTTAGAAGCACGACCCACATTACTTGTGGAAGCTTCATCCTGTATGCCCTCTCCATTTAGTGCAATGTTCCCTTCCAGCCAATTTTTATTTTGCGACTGAAACTTGCTTAATGTCCTGTGGCTTGCAACCCACTTTTTTCATAATTGCACGGAAAAATTAATACGTTTTTTTCTAACAATATCTTTAACAGACTCTCCAAGGGTTTCCAGATTAGTATTTTCTATCAAATAGTTTAGTAAGACATCACTTTCTTTCACATTCCCTCTTGCATGGAGCCAAACATCGAAAAGATCCTTCCACGGAATTCCTTCCGACAGCACTAAAAGGAGAAAAAAGACCAAAGTTGCAAAAAAGTAGCAAGCAGTTTTAATACAGACAACACAATAGGGTATAGGCTATAGACTAATGAAAGGAATGTCAACAATGGTTGACAACCGGGTGAGTTAGCCGTGGTGGTTACGGCATGATTGATGGCAGTCGCTCACATCCGGGAGGCGAGGAGGTTCGAATCCCCCCGCCGGCAACCTTGAAGATGGTCTTCTGTGGTTTCCCATCTTCCTTCCAGGCAAATGCCGGGGTTGGTCCTTAATTAACTATAGGCCACAGCCGCTACCTTCCAACTCCTCGTCCTTACATTCCAACTTCCCTCCTTCCCTCCCCAACGGTACTTGTAGCTCACCCATTGGGTGTCCGTCTCGAAGCAGCTACAAAACTGGCAAGCCGAACATGTCCTCGGACACTCCCGGCACTAAAAGCCATACGCTTAAAAAAAAAATGGTTGACAATTGCGAAATTCCGGATCTAAAAACCCATAGAAGAAGGATAAAATATATTTTAAAAGTCACTATTTTCAAACGTTTATCACATAAACACAGCAATTTGTATACGTTTTTGCAAATTTTATAAAGAAAGGGTATACCTTGGTCTGTCATATCCAGTAGCAAACGATGGAGATAGCTCAACAAACACGTCTTTACAAGCACAAGATTAAAACACAAATAATCAGCTCCGCTTCCAGCTCAGGATGCGTTAAGAAACATCCTATTTCAGCGGCCTCTCACTCTCCAGGGAGTGAACAAATGTGACATATAGGCACAGTTCTGAGGTCATCGGACATTACTGATACTACACAAGTAGTAACACTTATTTTTTACATTTTGAGCGCCCAGATAGTGCAAAAGGGCCACTGTGTGGCGTATTACGGCTGCGGCGTAGCGTGGCGCGGCGACCAGCTGATTGTCAGACAGAGACCTGTAAACCTCCCCAGTCCTACCCCCCTCCTCATCCCGCTGAAACCCATCGGTGCGTGCATGCGGTCATTTATTTTGTTTTTGGGTTCTCGTTCCATCAAATCGTGTACATTGTCGATTCGTGCAGACAGTGCCATCGTTTTCCCTCGTGTTCAAGTTTCCTAATGAGATTCGTGCTAATGTATGGTGAGGTTAATATATCCTCCCTCCCAACCTCTCCATTTTTCGTTAAACAATCTTTATACAAACTATGGCGGACATACAAATGTTGCCTCCGAGATAGAAACTGACTTAAGAAACCAGGGCCTAAATTTTGGCCTTGTTTCAGGTGTTTTATGTCTACCGTATAAATGCGTGCTTGTCAACGGGCGGATTTGGAGGGTCAATAACCGCGCTCTCTTTTTAGCCTATTTTCATTTATGAAAAAAATAGGCTTATGAGATCACCTTTTGTCCGTGTGTCTGTCAGTGTGCGTATGTGTGTGATTCGTGTGTGTGTCTCCCCGCTAATAAAATCTAAACGGCTGAAGCGATTTCAATGAAACTCGGTAAGTTCATAGCACTATTCCGGACGACCCCGATCGTGCCATTCACATATTGTTATGTCTCACCAATCCAACATGGTGGGTGTGCGAAATATTTCACCAGCATTCAATATCTCCGAAACTATTACCGATATCACCCTGGAATTTTGTACGGTTATAAAGGGAACTACTAGAAGTTCATCTATGTGACTTTTGAAAACCTGGTAACTACAAAACCAACATGGCGGCCAAGCGAATTTGCGACTTTTAAATAGACGTTTCTCGCGATTTAACCAACCAAACGCAATAAAACTTGGTACAGTATATGTTTATACACATTGTAATGCACCGACATCTAACTTCGTTCACTTGTTTTCATAACCTCAAGCGGCTGTGCGAAATATTTCACCGGCATTCTATAATGGGTAAAGAAAGAGTAGCAAGAAGGGAATTAGAAAGAGAAGTCAAGGGAAAGAGACCAGTTGGAAGACCGAGAAGAAGGTGGTTGAACCAAATTTTGAAGGATTGGACAAGCTGGATTGGAAGTGGCAGAAGTGATGGAACAGGAAAAATGGAAGGACCGAAAGGCGTGGAGGAGGCCTGTAAACCACACCCGGGTGACTGGAGTGAAACTTAGATGACGATGATGATGATTCCATATCTCTGAAACCATTACCTGTATCACCCTGAAATTTTGTACGGAGATAAAGGGCACTACTGGAATTTCATATATGAGACTTTCAAAAACCGGTTAACTACAAAACGAACATGGTGGCCAAGCGAATTTGAAAGTTTTAAATAGACTTTTCTCGCGACGTAATGATCTAAACGCAATGAAACTTGGTACCGAAAATGTTTATACACATTGTAATGCACTGGTATTTAATGTAGTTCAATTGTTTACATAACTTCAAGATGGTGGCTGTGCGAATTTTAAAATTAAGATTTTACTTCTTGTGTCTTAATCATGCGATCGAAAGTGAAAGTTTGAATAATGAACCTACGCAATAATTTTCCTTTAATGGTACATTACTCTATGGCCTATACATATAACAATCCAGCATGGCGACCATCCGAAATATTTAGACGGTTCTCAATATCTACGAATCTATTACAGCAATCAAACTGAATATTTTTATGTTCATATGGGCTATGAACATAAGTTCACCTATAGGACTTTCAATAACCGGTGATCACAAATCCAACATGGTGGCGACTTGAAGTATAAATATTCACATGGACGTTTCTCGCAATTTAACCATCCGAGTGCAGTGAAACTTGGTACAGTAAATCCTTATACAAATTTTAATCCACTGGCATGTAATTTATTTCAATTGTTTCCAAAACCACAAGATGGCAGCTGTGCGAAATTTTAAAATCTCGTTTTATTTCTTGTGTCCTAATCATGCGATTGAAGTTTGAATACTACACGTACACAACAATCTTCATGTAACAGTACATAACTCAAAGACCAACATATATAAAAATCCAACATGGCGACCATCCGAAATATTTAGTCAGTTCTCAATATCTACGAATCTATTACAGCAATCAAACTGAAATTTTGTATGTTGATAGTGGCAATTAACGTAAGTAGGATAAATGAAAATAGGATTTAGTTCTTCTCGGAACTACTTGTTACATTTGTAGGGGTTTGGTAATACCGCTTTTCGGCTTTTCAGATGAACTGGTCAGGTTTGTTTCCTTCATAAAAAGCACTGTAGTTACCGTTACCAATTAAAGAAAAAAATACTCGAAATTTTAGTTCCGGTTCCTAAACTTGGTAGCACAATTTATATCCGCGACATAACGTGTATTTTATTTTTCACGGCATCTTGCATCCTATTTCCCTATTCCTTTTAGTAGTAATTTGTTTTACTGAAATTGCCTTATCTAAGCCGTGGTTTATATTTCTCATTACAGGACCCAATGCTCCTAATCCAGATCATGGTAGTGACGGTTTTCGTGTTCCTGATGATGGTGGTGGTGCTGGTGGTACCAAAATCCTTGAACCGGTGGTAACAATCCATGAAGAGAACCAAATCTTTGTCCCTAAGATCCCGGGCCCTTCCAGTTTTGAACCTACAGGATTACCTTGTGAACGTGTAGTATCTCCTGCGGCCGTGGCTAATGAGCCGAATGGTGGTGGTACCTCCCCCTCTGACATGGACCCTAAAGGAGTAGAGGACCAAGAGAAACATTCCGGTGGTGATAGTCTACCTCCTCCCGGGGATTCCGTTAACTTTGCTTCAAGTGCGGTGGTAGCGGTACCGTTATCCCCCGGCTCTTCCAGCTCTCACTTGACTGATAACCAGGACTCGCTTACCGCTTATCCTTCCAATCATCCCCCTTTAGGTCCTAGTGCGAATGGAACTGGCATCCGAGTAGCGACAAGGTGCGACGATTTGGGGATAACTTCCGATCCGGCAACGTTTTGTAATCTGGAACATTTGACTCCGGCAATGGTTAAGTACATTCGAGCAAAAGGTCCTTCCCAACCAAACCGAGAGCTTGTAGGGGGCTTCCCCAAGGACAAAGAGGGAAGATCATGCCATGCAGCCTGGTACCGCAAAATGCTTCCGGATGGTGGCGCGGTCCAGCGTGAGTGGTTGTCGTACTCTGTATCCAAAGATAGGCTTTTTTGTCTTCACTGTATGTTCTTCGGTAATCAGTCGAAGGTAAAGAAAGAGTGGACACGCCACGGATTCCGTACTTGGTCAACTGGTACAAGCTCTATTCTCCTACACGAGACCAGTGAACTACATGTTGAGGCGTCACTGAAAGATAAACTAGAAGATTTATCTGTGCCGTTAGTCCCTTCTTTGGAAGAAGGAAGAAAATTAACAAGTAGTTCCGTGAAGAACTATACAGCCTATTTTCATACATCCTACTTATGTTAATTGCCACTATCAACATACACAATTTCAGTTTGATTGCTGTAATAGATTCGTAGATATTGAGAACCGACTAAATATTTCGGATGGTCGCCATGTTGGATTTTATATATGTAGGTCCTAGAGTTATGACCTGTTACATGCAGATTATTGTGAACGTGTAGTATTCAAACTTCAATCGCATAATTAGGACACAAGAAAAAACAAGGAGATTTAAAAAAATTTCACAGCTGCCATCTTGAGGTTATGGAAACAATTGAAATAAATTAGATGCCAGTGGATTAACATTCGGATAAAGATTTACTGTACCAAGTTTCACTGCACGCGGATGGTTAAATTGCGAGAAACGTCCATGTGAATATTTATAATTCGCGTCACCGCCATGTTGGATTTGTGATCACCAGGTTATTTAAAGTCCTATAGGTGAACTTAAGTTCATAGCCCCTATGAACATTAAAAAACTTAGTTTGATTGCTAAAATAGATTCGTAGATATTCAGTATCGTCTAAATATTTCGGATGGTCGCCATGTTGGATTGTTAAATGTATAGGCCATAGAGTCATGTACCATTAAAGGAAAATTATTACGTAGGTTCATTATTCAAACTTTCACTTCGATCGAATGACTACATCACAAGAAATAAAAACTTAATTTTAAAATTCGCACTGCCGCCATCTTGAGGTTATGTAAACAATTGAACTAAATTAGATACCAGTGGATTACAATGTGTATAAATATTTCCTGTACCAGGTTTCAGTGCGCTTGGAACATTAAATCGCGAGGAAGGTCTATTTAAAATGTTCAAATTCGCTTGGCCGCCATGTTCGTTTTGTAGTTAAGCGGTTTTTGAAAATCTTATAGATGGACTTCCAGTAGTGCCCTTTATCTCCGTACAAAATTTTAGGGAGATACCGCTAATAGTTTCAGAGATATAGAATGCCGGTGAAATATTTCGCACATCCGCCATCTTGTGATTATGTAAACAATTGAACGAAGTTAGATGTCGGTGCATTACAATGTATATAAACATATACTGTACCAAGTTTCATTGCGTTTGGTTGGTCAAATCGCGAGAAACGTTTATTTAAAAGTTGCAAATTCGCTTGGCCGCCATGTTGGTTTTGTAGTTACCAAGTTTTCAAAAGTCACATAAGTGAACTTATAGTAGTTCCCTCTATCACCATAGAAAATGTCAGGGTAATATCGGTAATAGTTTCGGAGATATTGAATGCTGGTGAAATATTTCGCACAGCCGCCATGTTGGATTGGTGAGTCGTAACAAAATTTGAAGGGCACGGTCGAGGTCGCCGGGAATAGTGCTATGAACTTTCCGAGTTTCATTGAAATCGCTCCTGCCGTTTAGATTTTATTAGGGGGACACACACACACGAATCACACACACACACACACGCACACACACACGGACAAATGGTGATCTCATAAGCCTATTTTTTCAAATTTGAAAATAGGCTAAAAATAGCCGAAAACAGGGAAATTGTCAAAGAATTAACAGACGTGATTCTTTATTTAGGTAGGCGGAATCTAGCTCTGCGCGGACACCGAGAAAAAATGACTGAAGAACTAAAAGGGAACTTTAAAGACCTAGTTGTGCTGTTGGGAAAGTACTCTCCACAAATGGCTGCGTATTTAGCATCTTTGGAGGCTAATCCAAAGTGCAAGAAACGAAGCTTTCTTACCTGGAATAGACAGAATCAAATGATTCATGCCATATCTCGAGTTATTAAAAATGAGATTCAAAAACAACTCTTTGAAGGGAGGTTCTTTAGCTTGTCAATGGATACTACTTTTGATTTATCGAGAAAAGAACAACTGTCTTTCGTTATCCGGTACGTCGATGAAAAGACAGGGAAAGTGCATGAGCGGCTTGTTGCGTTAAAGGAATGTGCGACGACGAAGAGCAAGCACCTATTCAAGACGCTCGAGGACATATGCAGAGAACTTAATCTAGACTGGTAAAACTTGCTTGTCGGACAATCCTATGACGGTGCAGCGAACATGTCGGGTGATTTTAATGGTCTCAAGGCTCAAGTTCAAAACGAAAACCCTGCGGCTGTTTACGTTTGGTGTTTTGCGCACAGAATGAATTTGGTAGTGGTTGATACGGTAATGGCAGGTTTAAACGCAAAAGATCTTTTTTCGATTTTAGAAAAAAAACTTTGCATTCATTTGTTCGTCAAAATGCCGAGTCAAACTTTTCGAAAATTACCAAACAAAACGGTATCCGAAAGAGCGAGTTCGTCGACTAAAACGAGTCAGCACGACACGTTGGATGTCTCACGCTTCTTCACTCACTGTAGCTCTGTCAAGATTTGCTGCTCTAATCGACACACTGCTTCATGTAATTCAGACACCACTGTGAACCCATGACCGTGAAGACCCAACCGATAAAGTTACACCAGCCGAAAAATCAGCTGCCACAGAAGCGCAAGGCCTGTTAAGATACTTGCTATCAGAACGCTTTGTTCTCACAGCGCTCCTCTTTTCGAAGGTCTTCGAAAAGGTGGGACCTGTGAGCAAAGTTTTGCAAGGCGTTGATATTGATTTATTGGCAGCTATAAGTGCAATCCAGCATACGCTCATAGAAATGGAGCACCTTCGAAACGAGAGAGCATATGAATGTATTCTTGAAGAAAAAGAAGATTTTCTCAGAGGAGTTCCCGAATTTGAATTCCAAAAACTGCCCGATCCCTTGAAGCGGCGCAAAAAGATGATGGATGGCGAGGAAGCTGCAGATGAGCCAATTGATGAGTCCATGAAGAAATTTCGAGTCGAGACCTACAACGTTTGCCTGGACGCAATAATTTCTCACCTTGAAGATAGATTTGGCAACACAACTGTTGGGTTATACCGCGATTTGGCACTCTTCTCGCATCGTGGTCTACTTGGGGTGAACGGTCGTAGAATCGTTCTTCCTGATGATGCATTCGATCACTTCTGTCAACTGTATGGAAAATTTACGGACAAAATTCAACTCCTAGAAGAGTACACTGCTTTTTCGAAAGTCTACCCCCAATTCAAGAAGGCAGCATCATTGCCCGAGAAACTGCACAAACAAGACATTTTTGCCGATGAAGATTCTGCTGACGAAGATTTCGCGAAGACCGACAAAGGTGAGGGGGAATCAAAAACTGAAGAAGGAAGCTCTCTAGAAGAGATTGAAGACAGGGATGGTAACCTAGATCAAGTGGATCCTGGTAATACTGGAAGCTTAATGGCTGTATTCCAAATTATGCACTCAGCAGGCTTGAAGAGTGTGTTCCCCACTTTGTACACCGCACTGAAGATTGCAGTGACAATCCCGGTAGCAAGCGCCACACCCGAGAGAACTTTTTCCAAGTTACGCATAATCAAAAACAGGCTACGTACGACTATGGGTGGTGAGCGATTGGAAGACCTCATGATAATTTCTTGTGAAATTGACGTAAATATTGAATACGATAATGTCATATTAGAGTTCGCATCATATAGTAGCATTCTTTCGAAACAGTTACTGTACTAAGAAATAAGGTATGTAATGAAACTTTTTACGTAGTTTTTTGTTTGGCCGAAGATATTCTTAAGGTGGTTGGAGTGTGACAGTCATATCCAAAAGTATCGATTTTTCAAAGTGCTCACATAGGGCCAAAAAGAGTTTAGGAGTGTTGTGGAAGGTCAAAAGTATAATGCCAATACACAATCCTATAGAAAACTGCTACCTGAAAGCAGCTATATGGCTTTGAAAATGACAAAAATTAGGTTTTAGTGTTTCTTTGGCGGAAAAAAAGGCCTTTTTATCGTAGTTTTCTCTGTTAGATGTCCGGGGACCCAAATATTTCTTAACGTTTTCTTTTTTTATCATGTTAAAATCTTTATTTCTGGAGTTTTTGGCTGAAATCTACTAGAATACAATTACAAAACAAAAACGTTAAAATTAGCTTAAAATGACCGTTTTAGGGCAGATTTTAATAGTTTGTTCGTTTTTAAGTGTGTTCAAGTGAATAGATTCCAGCCAAAATCTCCAAAAATAACGATTTCAACACGATAAAAAAAGAAAACGTTAAGAAATACCGGGGTCACAGGACGTCTAACAGAGAAAACGAAGGTCAAATGGTCGTTTTTCCGCCAAAATACACTAAAACCTATGTTTCTGCCATTTTCAAAGCTCTAAAGCTACTTTCAGTTAGCAGTTTTCCAAAGGATTTTGTATTGGCATTATACTTTGGGCCTTCCGCAACACTTCTAAACTCTTTTTGGCCCTATTTGGCCCTATTTGAAGACAACGCATTAAGCGAAATGAAAACTGTCTGCCGAGGAGTAATGTTTGTTTTGAGACTTCCCTTACTTATCTTTTATCTAAAACTAAGTGAGCAGTATTTTAATGTTGGACACTTTTTACCATTCAAATTTTGAGAATATCATAATTCTGTAAAAAATACTGTATTTCCTACTAATTGAATTAAACGATTACCGGTACTCGATGAAAGTGTGTTTTTTAAATTTTTTAATCTCGACTTATCGCTAAAAGTTTCTAAGAATCTCGAGAAGTCTGGTTAGGTTTTGGAAACGGGATAGTTGTCGGCACTGGTAAACAATATGTGAGCATAACTCGTATGAGGGAGGGAGGGAGGGAGGGGGGGGTTGGAAGGGGTGGGTGGGTGTCTAAATTGTTTCGCTAGACTTCAGAGAAATGCTATTGGCGCCACTGGGAACCAATGATGTTCTTAATGTTATAAATAATTATTGTTGATGGAGGCTAAGGCTGAATATACTATTTTCGAGACGAAGATCAAATTTTGATTTGAATTTATTTATTTTCTTTCTTTGAAAGGCAACTTGGCTATTTTATGTAATGAGCGCCATGTCGCGCAATTGAAATAATTTGTCACGCTAGGAACGCGTTGAAATGGTCAGTAATAATAATTATGGGGGCAGTTAGTAGCGGTAAATAGTTGTGTTGAATGGTGGTACTATGCAATCCTGGAAAAGGGTGAAATTTATGTTGAATTATGAGCGCTGGTTGCGTATTATACCTTCCCTAAGTCGGTAATGCTGTAAGTCCTCTAAGTTGGGATACGGTTCCCGAGGCAGTTTTAAAGGATTGAACTCAGAGTCGTCCACGTCGAAGCCCCTTATATATTTGTTGTTGTATGGATTCTCTTACCCGCTAATGAGGACACTTCATAATTATACTTTACCGAAGCTAAAAGAATAGGTCGGTAGAACCTAATAATGTCTTGTTGTTAATTTGTATTATAAGCCTTGTCTTTCAAAAGAAACGCATTAAAGAAGCTGGTACTAAACGCTGTATAGCCCGTCTCTCGAGGGAGCGAGACGTTGGGTCCCCCTCCTTTCAAAGCCATAAATCAGCCAAGTATTGAGACAGACCCTTACAAACTGTCTTATAGAGAAAGGTCAAGAACGAGCTGTCTGGTTCACGTTACACGGATGTGTTTAAGATTGTTTTAACGACCCAGTATTTGAACTGAGGTCCTTTTAGTTCATTATTATCGCTTGCAGAGTTCAGATCGTTGCTTCCTTGATATATAATTGTCTTTGAGGACAATATAATAAAATCCCTAACTTTATTATTAAATGATTCAGCTGATTCACGAGTTATGATGAGAATATTGAGATTTTGGGAGTAATCTTAAGTCGACTTGGTCAGTAGTTTCCTATAACTCAGGGATGCGCAAATTTTTCCAAATCACGGTAGTGAGTGGGTAGCTTGAGAAGAGAGATGGTAACAAATGAACATTGTGGGAGCCCAAAAATAATTAATAAGTGGCCATAAAATAATATTATAATTAAAGTTAGATATATTCAAGTAAAATAAAAAATAAGTGGTGTGTGTTTAATTGTTAACACGATGCATGTAAGCTTTACCGAGCCATTTGGAGCTCGTTTTTAAGGAATTAGGATTGGTGTTATATGAGAGTGAAACTTAGATGAAGTTTTTGTTTGGTTTTTGGATAACCATTAATTATTATTTTGTGAGTATTTAATTTGAATTCCTTGTTCATCTTTGGACAAGTGTGAAATGTAGTGTCAGTGTTTTATATTTATTTTGCAGCGCCATATTTTGAATAATTAATTGTTTTGACAGTAGGATTTTGATTTTGTTTATTTTTGGAAGTGTATCCTATGCTTAATCCAGAGTGTGTAAGTCACAGAGTGGGAGAACATACCATGAACCCCGATACTCCCGATTGAGCATTGCTGGCGAACTGTGATTTGCATATTTCATTGTTGAAATGGGCACATGGGGGAATAGAAATGATGTGCTTGGATTAATGCTTTTAGGAACACTAAAGACGGTCATATCACGTAAAGGTAAGATAGTGATAGGATTAGCTACAAAAGTATAAATTTAACTAACCGCATTGGGACCCTGGAAACTCACCGAGCAGCTCTAGATAACACCCCCATCAACATTGAAAATGGCGCCCGTAAACTTTGGCGCTGAGTTTTCCGAGGGAAAATACGAGTTTTACTTGAAAAATCAAAATTTTCATTTTTCGAAAAATATGGTTTTTCAAAATGTTTGAATTTTAAGAAAATCACTTCCATAATAGAGTTGATATTGTAATGAGTTAATATAACATACGGGTACGTTTTAGTAAGCACCCGTACTGAGGCTGAATTTTATTAATTGGGACACAAGAATTCAGAGTACCATCTCTCATGCATGAACCAATGATGGGACAGAGTAGCCCACTGTATTCTCTTATATTGTTGATAAAGATGTGCACGATGATGGAGCTAAAGGAGTTCTTGGAGGAGCACTTCAATAAGAATAGAGAGGAGTTGATAATGATAAATACGGAAAGTATTAAAGCACTTAAGGCTGACAGTAAAGATAGATTCAAATCTATAGACATTAAATTGGACCTCCAACAGGATGAAAATAAGAAACATTTAGAATCCATAAATGAGAATTTAGAATCTCTTAGAATAGTGTTAATATGGATGGTAATTTTGAATCTTTCAAAGATAACAACACGAAAGAATTCGCAAGTATGGGGAGTAAATTGGATACTATCAAAGCCGACAGTATAAACATGAACAGTGAACCGAAGGCTGAGATAGAACAGAAATTAGAAATCATAAACACAGAGAATTCAAATAATTTTGCAGCACAATCCAAGGATTTGGAAGATAAACTAGGAATCGTGGAATGTAAATTTGAAAATAGATTACATTCGTTCCAGGAGAAAATGATAACTGATAATTCTCTGAAAGTCAGGCCAAGGGAACTGAATTAAAGGCCATGGAGACTAAAATGCAAAGTAATATAAATAAGAAAATAGAAGAGACAATGGATTCACGGTTTCAGAATTTTGACACTGAGTTTGGGAACAAGTTAAATGATCTTAAAGGAGAGATCACAGAGAAAATCAAAGAGGAAAATGGGGTACTTAATGCAGGATTGCAAGTCCAAATAAATACCTTGAAAAAAGTTCTGAAAAATCCCAAACTGAATGTCGGGAAAATTATGAAATTCTGAATAATAATTTTAGTTCTATGGAAACAAAATTAGGTAAAATGGAAGAAAAATGTAAAAAGAATAAAGAGGAATGTGAAGGTAGACTTGTAACCCAGATCCAAGGGGTGCAGGAAGAGTTAAAAGATCAGATAGAATCTAACAAGAATCTTTGCCAAGCATCCCGGGATGAGATATAAAGTAGTCTCGATGAGTTAGGAAACAGATTTGTAAGGGTTGAGGGAAAAGTGCGAGATCTCGAGAGGGAATTCGGAACAGTTAAAGATGAAATTGAAGGAATGAATCAGCAAAATCAAGCTGATACCGACAGCATGAACAAGAAATTCGATCATTTTACCGGGCAGGTAGATGATAGCTTGAGGGAGCACGAGAAAAAAATAACCCAGACGTTAGTCCAATATGAAACGAATCTTAAGGCAGAGAGTGAGCAGCGAAAAACAAATAAGGATGATCAAACTCTGAAAATAGAGAAAATTAATAAAGGAATTACCGGGGTTCAAGAAGCGTAGGTGCGTTAAAAAAAACAGATGGGAAGTACAAATGGCGATATAGATAAGGTTATGACTGACTTAACAATCATATATGATGAACAAGGAAAAGCCCGAGTAGATATAAAAGAGATCAAGGAAAGAATCCACAAAGGTCAGGTAGAAATTAATAAAAAGATAAATGAGATCCGAGAAGCCCTAGATACCAAAGGTGACGTCAAGCCAGAAATCATTGAAAGGCAGGTCCTGGTCATCAAGAAAGAGGTTGAAAAAATATTAGATGAGAAACTAGCTCTGATCCAGGAAAGCTTCAAGGAAGAAAAAATATTGATCAAACAAGAAGTTGAAAGCAGTAAGAAGAAACAGGAAAGATTTGAGAATGAATTTGGTTCACGGCTGGAAAGGACGGAACACAGGAACAGTCAAATGGAGGTTCAGCTCATGTCACAAGAAGAAAGAGTCCGAAGAGAAAGGAAATTAGAGTTTGAAGGTCAAAATGATTTCCAGAAAACCATATGGGTGGATTCTGATATCCAAGGCACAAATCAAGATGGGAACTTAGGAGGGGAGAGCCCTTATTAGAACCTAGGATATCCTATGGCAATGTAAACTCCATATGGTAATCAAACAAATGGACAGATCATAAATATTATAAAATCAAATGAGGATAGACCGGTTAAATTTACGGGTAATAATATGTCAATTACTCCTAAATACTGGCTAAAAGAAGTAGCGGAATACCTCAATGAAATGAAAGTTCCTCAGGATCGGAGACTGAGAGCAATTGAAAAACTGCTGGCAGGTAATTGTCTTACTTGGTTCAGAAGTTTTAGATACACTTTTGACACAGTAGGAGGTTTTAAGGAAGCATTCCTGAAGCGATACTGGGCGGCAGACGTGCAAGAAAATCTATGACTAGATCTGTACTCCAGAAAATACAGCACTAATGCACCTACTAAGTACTCGGAATTTTCCACTGCTCAGCTGTGTAAATTGAGGGAGCTGGATATCGCTCCAGCTGAAGATGATCTATGTGCTGCCATTGCAAGACAACTTCCATATGAGATACAAAGGTTATTGATCTCATTTAATGCAAAATCTGCTGTGGAAGTGGAGAGTGTGTTGCGTCAATTGGATATGACCACCGCACATGTGACTCCAAGGCAACAAAGGCAAGCGAAGCAAGTACATATGGCTAGCAGCCATGATGACAGGGAGAAGCCCTCTACCAAGAACAAGTCAACCAGTACAGACACTCATGGACTTGGTCGCGAGTACGGATACAATGAACCTAGGGGAATCCAATATCATACTAGGGGAGGTTATAGAGGAAGGAATAATGGAAATACGGGTCATAGACGGCAAGAAAACAAACCGTATTACAATAGCTACAGACAGGATAATAGAAGAAACTGGGAAAATTATCCTAGAAGGAATGTAAGGCCGGAAGATAGAAGTGAGGAATACCGAGCCGAAATCGGAGAAAGATACCAGGAAAGTCGACGCTATATGGATGAGCGGATGGACGAACCTGAAGGACAAAAGGGAAGGTGTAGTGAAGCAATGAAAAATCATAAATCACCCGACCAACTTGAGGGAGCTCAGAGTTTAGAGTTACAGTCACAATTAAGGAATGAGGGGAAAAAAGATCCCAAGGATAAAAAGACCTCCAAATTTAGATTGGCAAAAGTGGAAACATACCAGGAGCTGGGGGGAAATTGAAATTGTAAATTGGATAGCTAGACCAGATAAATTGATAAATGAAGAAATTGAAGGGATAACACCCATAAGAAGGGAACTACCTATTATAATGTTACGGGTAGAAGGGTTACTGGTCAGAGTGTTAATTGATACAGGATCAACTGTAAGTCATATCACACAGAGCCTACTTAACGAATTGGAATCTAGAGGCCGTGTGTTGAAAGTTCCCACATTAAGTGTAAAGATTAAAGGAATTATCCCTGAGAAATCGTTGACATGCAAATATCAAGTGTACATTGGTATGATGATCGGAGGTACTGAAATTTCACAATGCGTTTTGCTGGTGAGTCAGTTGCCATACAATATTATATGGGGTATTGACTTTATCCGTGAGAACAGGGTCATAATAGACCTAGCGCAAAATTGCATAAGAATTCAAAAAGAGAACTAGAAGATGGTGTAGAAACCGAGTTTGAAGCCACTCTGTTAGGAAAAATCGATGAAGCCAAAATCAAGTTGGAAAATAAAGAGATATTAAAGTAATTATTATTGGAATATAGGGATGTATTTGATTCCAAACCAGGAAAGATCCAACATTTTACATACGCTTCCCAAGTGAAGGATTGGGCACCGTTTAGACAAAAACCATACCCGGTTGCATAAAAACATTACACACAAACTAAGAAAACACTGCAGGAAATGAAAGATGCAGGTGTTATAGAAAAAATGGCAACACCTTACGTTAGTCCATTAGTGATTGTGAGTAAACCGGATGGCTCAGTGAGGGTGTGTTTAGATGCCAGGAACTTGTATGCCAAAATCATCCCAGAAAATGATTCGGCACCACCCATAAAAGAAATATTGAGAAAATTTAAGGGCATGACAATTTTTAGAATTATAGATATGACTTCTTCATACCATCATCTCGAACTTGAAGAGAAAACCAGCCTGTTGACTGGATTTCAGTTCGATCAGCAGACATATTGCCTTAAGAGATGTCCATTTGGATTAAATACAGCGGGGTCAACACTCATAAGAGCACTTGATCGCAACTTGTCAGAAGAGGTAAAGGATTGTACTATTCGTTATGTTGATGACATACTGCTCACCTCGGAGAATGTGGAGGAACATATGCAAAATTTAATGAAATTACTTGTAGATTTAAGGAAAGCTAACTTCAAGATTAGCTTAAAATAATCAAATTATTGTCAACGACAAGTTACGTTTTTGGGACACGTAATTGACAAAGATGGTGTCAAACCGAACCCATGTAAACTTGAATCTATAAGAAACTTTCCAAGGCCGATGAAAGTGAAGAATGTTCGCCAATTTTTGGGATTAATAGGTTTCTTCTCAGGACATTGCCCGTCATACACTAGAACAGTTGCACCGTTGCAAGATTTGCTGAAGAAGAACGGTAAATGGAAATGGACGGAGGAAGCTGAGAAAGCGTTTGTTGAGGCCAAGGAAATGCTCTTAAATTACGTGAAGTTGGGATATCCTGATTTTAATCAGAGATTTAACATCCAGACAGAAGCATCCCAAGTTGGAATTGAAGCGATGCTATATCAGGAAGACCCGGAAAATCCTGAAATAAAGAATTATTTAGCTTTCTCTAGTAGAAGACTGAAACCACATGAGAAAAATTATACAATCAGCGAGATCGAGCTGTTAGCAATTATGTATGCTTTACAATATTGGCGTAAAATTGTATATGGGTTTCCAGTCACGCTCCGAACGGATCATAAAGCCTTAACCTGTTTAATGAAGACAGACTTGTCCAGTCAAAGGCTGATGCTTTGGGCTTGATATATTCAGCTGTTCGATGTCATTATAGAATATTGCCCAGGGAAGGAAAACGTCGTTCCAGACTACCTAAGTAGTCAGCCAGAGTCCACAGAAGAGGAAGTAATGGCTATAGATTTGGAAAATAGAGATCAACGCACTTTGAATGAATTAGGAAACATTAGTCAACGACAACGCGAAGATCCATGGATAAACATGCTCATATCTTTCTTTGAAGGAAAGTTAACTAGAGGAACACCAGTATATATTGAAGCTAGTAAGACAGCTAGAGATTATAATTTTTATAATGGGATGTTACATAAGTTTGAGGACTCTGACCATACTCGAATGAGAATCGTTATACCTGCCTGTTTGCAGAGGAAAATGGTATGGTTTGCCCATAGATCCTTTGGACACATGGGAGTCGATAAAACAGTCTCGATGTTGAAAGAAACATTTATATGACCGAGATTGAGGGAGACTACGGGATATGTTGAAGACATGTGATACTTGTCAAAGAATTAAACCAATGCGTTTTTGATGAGACAAAAGCCGATACCATGGATACCTGAGAGGCCATGTCAGATCATCTCGATTGACAACTTTGGACCATTGCCTAGGGCTAGGAGAGGAAATCGACATATTATGGTGGCTATGGATGTCTTTACAAATAAGGTTGTTCTTTCTCCCATACAGAAGACTAGTACCAAACAAGTACTAAAGCGGCTAAAAGAAAAAGTGATTCCTATTCTGGATAAACCAGAGAATCTGTTATCAGATCACGGTAGTTGCTTTACCAGCGTGGAATTTTGACAGGAATTAGAGAGACTTGGAATACGCCAAATACTGTCAAGTATTCGACATCCTGAGGCAAATCCTGTTGAAAGAGTGATGAGAGAAACGGCAAAGTATTGCAGGATATACTGTGCCGACGAAAATTGGAAGTGGATAGATATTTTGGATATAATTGAGTTTTGCATCAACAACACGATACATGAGGCTACTGGAGAGATACCTATAACATTGCATCGGAATGAGCAACCAGAGAGACCTTGGAGTCAGGTCATACCCATACAGACGGACGCTCAGCCTTGAAGAGAAGTCCGTATCAGAAGAGCTTTTGAGCATTTGCAAGCCCAAGCTGATAGAAGGCAACGAAGAAATAGGCATAGAAGATATCATCGACCATTATTGGTAGGGGAAATGGTGTTAGTGAAAAGACAAGCCATTTCTCATCCTGGGAACAGCGTGTACAAGAAGTTTCAGAAAATGTACCACGGCCCATATAGAGTAATAAGGGATCTAAGAAACAATGCATATATAATTCAGCATTGTGAAACCAATCACAAAGTAACCATGAATTCGACAAATTTGAAAGTATATTATCCTCCCGAAGACTTCGATGAAGAAAATGAACAAACCCTTGTTATGGAACAAATTAAAGATGATGAATACACTTTAAGAGGAAATAGGAGTATGTTGAGACACGATCCAGAGAGGAAACGTGAAAGGCAAGCAGAAAATCGTAAATGTGAACGGTAACAAATTTATTTTGAGCTAAAAGAGATAATTGAATTAATTGAAGTAGAAAATTTCAATTTAAGGAAATAAAATGAGGAAAGAAAGGAACAGGTAGGGATAGACCACACCCGTAACGAAAGACGAAGTTCTGTAGACTTTTAGTCAAGAAAATAAAGGAAGGAAGAACGGGTAGGGACAGAGCGTGCCCGGCCTACACCATGACCGGATATGACTTTAAAATTAGAAAACCCGAATCATCGTGGGTTTCAACGAGATAATAATATTAGAGGTGCTGCGAGATGTTATGATGGCTTCGACACTGAAAGGATGAAATTTTCTATGAAAACACATAAATAAATTTCCTCAGATTTCGAAAATTTATGTACCTAAGGAGGGGAGATTTGAACCCATGTGGATTGGTTCAAGTGTCGAATCCATATCTGTATATGTAAAAAGAAGAAGAAATAATGCAGTCTTTAGAATGGATTTTTAAATAATTTTAAAGGGTTAATAAGAAGTTGGGCTGTTACAAGGTGACGCAAGCGCGAGTGACCACTAGTCACGCGAGCATGAGATCATGGCTGACGCGGCGATAAGAGGCTAGTGCATGATTATTGATAGAGCTGGTATTTTTCCGTTGTGAGTGACAGAGAAGAAGTTTCGGAAAAATACCTTACTCAGCGATGAAATGACAACGTCGCAATGACGCAAGAAGAAAAATAATAATTAAAATTAAGCCATTTGCAAGCATTTAATTAATAAAATGAACCCGTCACTGTTGATCATCCTGGGAAAGAGATTTTTGTGTGTGGATAAAGTTTATAATAATTGCACAGGAAAGAACTGCACACGCGGCATGACGTCGATAGTTATTCCCCAAGCCCAAAGCTAGCATAGAGGGAAAATAAAACCACAATGCCCACGCATCTGAGGAGCCCATTTATTTAATATCTTGGAATTGTGTGATCGATTTTCGTGATTAGAGGAACACTTTTTACATTTAAAATGAGAGCTTCTTAGAGACATATTTTTCAAAATTATACGACAAATGTTTTAGAAGTTAGTGTTGGAGAAGAAACAAATTTGATCTTTTTGTGGCAGATTTGAATATAAACCATGGACGTGCCAGGAAATGCAAGCAGTATTCACCAGACAGTGATAGGTCGTATTACTCTGTATCGCAACGAGCACCCCGTATGGGAGTCGCCGTTTAAGTATCGTCAACGATTAATTGGATTGAAATATAAGTAATTTGAAATATTAATGAATCCCTTGTGGAAAATATTCAGTGGAATATCAGTAATATGGTAAATAATATAATTATGGTAAAGCAAACGCGATAATAATAACAATAATTAAATAAATTAATCATGTGATGAATTTTATATTGAATAAGTGGTGGCTGCAAGAGCTCCTTTAATGAATTGTTAATATGTTGTGGAACCAATAATGTTCTTAATGTTATAAATAGTTATTTTTGATGGAGGCTAAGGCTGAATATACTATTTTCGAGACGAAGATCAAATTTTGATTTGAATGTATTTATTGTCCTTCTTTGAAAGGCATCTTGGCTATTTTATGTAATGAGCTACATGTCGCGCAATTGAAATAATTTGTCACGCTAGGAACGCGCTTTAATGCTCGGTAATAATAATTATGGGGGACAGTTAGTAGCGGTAATGAGTTATGTTGAATTGTGGTACAAAGCAATACTGGAAAAGGGTGAAATTTATGTTGAATTATGAGCGCTGGTTGCGTATTATACCTTCGCTAAGAAGTTAATGTTGCAAGTCCTCAAAGTGGGATACAGTTACCGAGGCAGTTTTAAAGGATTTAACTCAGAGTCGTCCACGTCTAAGCCCCTTATATATTTGTTGTTTTATGGATTCTCTTACCCGCTAATGAGGACACTTCATAATTATACTTTACCGAAGCTAAAAGAATAGGTCGGTAGAACCTAATAATGTCTTGTTGTTAATTTGTATTATAAGCCTTGTCTTTCAAGAGAAACGCATTAAAGCAGCTGGTAGTAAACGCTGTATAGCCCGTCTCTCGAGGGAGCGAGACGTTGGGTCCCCCTCCTTCCAAAGCCATAAATCAGCCAAGTATTGAGACAGACCCTTACAAACTGTCTAATAGAGAAAGGTCAAGAACGAGCTGTCTGGTTCACGTTACACGGATGTGTTTAAGATTGTTTTAACGACCCAGTATTTGAACTGAGGTCCTTTTACGTTCATTATTATCGCTTGCAGAGTTCAGATCGTTGCTTTTTTAAGATATAATTGTCTTTGAAGACAATATAATAAAATCCCTAACTTTATTATTAAATGATTCAGTTGATTCACGAGTTATGATGAGAATATTGAGATTTTGGGAGTAATCATAAGTAGACTTGGTCAGTAGTTTCCTATAAGTCGGGGATGCGCAAATTTTTCCCAATCACGGTAGTGAGTTGGTAGCTTGAGAGTAGAGATGGTAACAAATGAACATTGTGGGAGCCCAAAAATAATTAATAAGTAGCCATAAAATAATATTATAATTAAAGCTAGATATACTCAAGTAAAATAAAAAAATAAGTGGTGTGTGTTTAATTGTTAACACGATGCATGTAAGCTTTACTAAGCCATTTGGAGCTCGTTTTTTAAGGAATTAGGATTGGTGTTATATGGGAGTAAAACTCAGATGAAGTTTTTGTTTGGTTTTTGGGTAACCATTAATTATTATTTTGTGAATATTTAATTTGAATTCCTTGTTCACCTTTGAACAAGTGTGAAGTGTAGTGTCAGTGTTTTATGTTTATTTTGTAGCGCCATATTTTGAATAATTAATTGTTTTGACTGTAGGATTTTGATCTTGTTTATTTTTGGAAGTGTATCCTATGCTTTATCCAGAGTGTGTAAGTCACAGAGTGGGAGAACATACCAAGAACCCCGATACTCCCGATTGAGCATTGCTGGCGAACTGTGATTTGCATATTTAATTGTTTAAATAGGCACAATATATAGAGGGCATTCCTGCACGATGTGCTTGATGGTTTGCACTTCGTATCCACATTCACAAAGAGGTGAGTCCATCCAACCCCACTGATGAAAGGCTGCTCCAGTCCGAGCAGTGTCACATTGAATTCTGTTGAGACGGGACCAGGCTGCTCGAGGGAGATGGAATCCAGTTAGTTTGATGGTATACTCTGTGAGCTGCCTGAATATGATTGACATTTGGACGGAAGTTCCTCATTAGTCATCACCCCTCTGCCTCTTGGCCAATCCATGTTCGCATAGTTGATGTCATAATACTCTGCATTGCAATATCACAGCCCACGTGCGTCAGTGCCTGGTAGCTGTATGTCTAGCTTGTACAGTGTAATCGCTTGTTATTTTAACGGTTTGGCAACCTTGTTCCCTGATCACATGGCGAGGCGAGAACTGTCAATCCTATTCTGGCAGCTCACAGAGTATAGGAACAGGTACCTCAATGAGGCCTCGATGTGGAAAAGTAGACCATTCAACTTTACATGTATTTCGGGGGTCAAACGGAGCTGAAGTAGGTTCCATAGCCGTCTTGTAGGCTGGTTTCCATGATTTCAACCTGGATGTAGAAGGTTGATTGACGTCTTTGTGGAATGGGAGAACTTCATTATATATAATTAAGTGCCATAGGCAGGAAGGAGCTTGCTGTCTCTTGATGTGCGGAGGAACAATATTACACATTACAGGTAGCCGCTGAGAGAAAGTGCAATGTAGAGTGCCAGAGATAATTCGCATTGTCTGACGGAGTTGAATATCAACCAGGCAATGGGAGCTGATCAACCATACGCCTGCTCAGTATTCAGCAGGAGAGTATACGACAGCCAAAGACGTAGTCCTGAGAGTGTTGGCATCAGTGCCCCATGATGCTCCAGCTAACATACTTAGTAGGTCATCACAACTTTTAAATTTTGCGGCTGTTTTTGCAATATGCTGTCTGACAGTTAATGCCCTTTCCAACGTCACTCCTAAATACTAAGGGGGGCTGTTTTACTTCAGATATTGGTTCCCGAACTTCAATCTAGGTTGGTAGTTTGGCCGTAGGTTGTTGAGGTGAAATGCGGTTACCTCAGATTTAGAAGGACTTGGTTCAAGACGCCACATTCTGAAATACGCATTCATCTTCTTAACGTCTTCACTCTGCAAATCCTCTGCTACATCAAAAGTGACACACTGGAGTGTAAGATTTATATCGTCCACAGAAATGAATTTACGGGATAACGATTCAGGCAGATCACGAATGTGTAAGTTAAATAGCATAGGAGATAAAAAAAGAACTCTGAGGTAGTCCATTATTGAGAGTATGGAACCTGCCCCTGGCACTTTCATTGTGAACTGAGAATAGTCTATTACTTAAGGGTACACGGAAAGTGATTGTTGGAAAAAAAATGCCATTTTTCTTTTTTTGCATAATATTAAACTGTGGAGTTTGCTCTTTTAAATGCCATATAAATCATGAGGATACTACGCGTAGAAATATTTTATTTTAACCCTTTACTGCAATGTAACATATCACTTTTCACCTATGTATGTAGGGCAGGGTAAGTTTTACGGCAAACCATTGTGCACTCATTCAAACACACATACCAGTGTTTTTTTTACTTAACATACGACAAAACAGCCCGACAAACAGAGGTACTCCTTCCACCCCGTCAACATCCACGCGTACCAACCGCCGTTTATTTTCCGTGGGCTCTCCCCATCCAGTTACCACAGGCAAGTATACTTGCGCATTGCAATACGTACCCATGGCTAGTAGGCAGTTATGTTCGGTCTTCGAGAGTTAAAAGCTTAGCGTAGGAATCGCAAAAGATCATATATATATTCCATTATGGCATTCCACATCACATACGAGTGTTAAGGTTTTAGCGCCAATTCAAAATTGTTGGTATATCTAAGACACTAAACGCCAATTGAATATTGAAGCTTGAAATTTTGTACACCAAAGGCAAATTTTCCTGCAAAAGGTACATTATCTCTGGAACTAATAGTGCTATCATTGTGAAATGTTCAGGACTCCTTTGTATGAGTATTCTATACTATCTGAAACTGTAAAAACAGGCATATTGTTAAATTTCTGGGTTATTTTGAAAAATATTGATGAGAAAATTTGCAACAAATTTTGCATTATTTTAAAAATCCATACTTTCTAAACAGTACCCCTTCTTTTAGAAAATAGTTTCAGTACTATGCCAACACATTAGTTTATAACATATCAAATAATCAACTCTTTATCTTGTATAGTCCCTGAGAAAATGTTCCTTAAAATGCCACAACTTTAGCATTGTTAAGGTAAGGCTTTCCGTATACCCTTAACTCTAGGAGACCGAAGTACTGTATATAAATTTCCTTAAAATATTAAGATGGTCGCTGTGCTTTATATTCACTGTCATAATCTCTTTATCAACGCAATTATGAGCTCTTATAAGATACTAATGGCAAGATTCGTCTAAGCAAGTCAATTTAATTCTAACTTGTCGATTTAATTGTTCTGAAGTATTTGTGCAGATGTATGGAAATTGTACAGGCCCCCAGGGGGCTGCACCCCCTGGAAGCCACCCTCCATCATCTATTAAAACCACCCCTAACTGGCAAATCTCATAAGTCCAGAACAGTATCTTTTACACAGCAAGGGCGGCCGACCAGCTTGGAAGGCTTGCCAAACACTTGCATCACACTCATAAGCATCTTCACTATAACTAACTGGGGCAGCTATGCCAATGGAATGCTGACAGTACAACAGCAAAACCTATAAGAAGGACCTTAATGAGGACAGGCCTCCTCTCTCTATTATCTGTCATACAGTGCGTGTCGCCGAAGGCTCTACTGAAAGCTGCTATCACCAGGTGAGCATCAGTGAAGTGTTCAGAGATCCTATATTTTGTAACCTCCATCCACAAACTTGTACACTTAAACTTATAACATTTATTACATTCCCCTAAAAGGGACATACCATTTCATATTCACTGACCAATAAATACTTGGTCAGTACACTACACTTGTCTTACTAATTACATGCCTCTTTACGTCCTAACGCCCTTCCTGATTCTCGTCACGATTGACCGTGACAATAGTAGCCAAATAGTTGCTAGCTCAAGCTTCATTGTACTTCCCGCAGCGGCCCGACTGCCTAAGCAGCGAGCCGCCAACATAGCTGACGCATGCACGTCAGTTATATAACTCTCTCCAACCAGCTGGGAGGCTAGTACATTAACCTGCACTCAGAGGTTCATCCCCCGAGTTACACTTACGTCTTTATAGGAGCATCCCCTAGCATCTACACAACAAACAACACTCTACACTGGTGAGCTTACCCAGCTACGGGAAGCTACCCCCTCCTAGGCATCACCTTATAAATTAGTACATTAACACATACGTTTTAGATCTAACTACCCCCAACTAAGGGATCTAAAACAGATTGGTGGAGGCCGGGTACCACGCACAGTAGACAAAGGGCTCATACAACGAGTTCTCGTGGTCAAAACGGCCTGTACCGCATACAGCCAAGCGAGACTGGATTTTTTTCTCAGACAGAAAGCATCATTTTTGCTCCGCACTACCTACACAGGGGAAATTCTTGTTAAACCAACCCCCCAGCCCCCAGAAAGAATCAGAGAGATACAAGATACACTGCCAAACACGCACAGTTTTTTTAAATTAGAAGACGCATACACTTCATTCAGCATGGCCCCCCTATACCGCCTAGCTGTGCTGAGGAGCATTGGGGAGTACCAGGAATTAATTGCCTGGCACAAGGTCTTTGAAACAAGGCAGGACTACCTCAGAAGGTTTCAGCAGCTCCTGCACGCCCATTATATGCGGATCATAAGGGCGCTTGTCCGGCCATTCCGCAGCGCTAAGAATCGCAAGATTCGGGCGAAAATTCCCACCCTCCGTACTCAAATCATCAACGCACACTGGCAACTACACTGCCGACACGAGTTCATGTTCCAGCAATGGGAAACACTCATCAGGGAACACCAACGGATAGGGACTAGTGGCACAAAAGTCGCCGAACAGGCCATATGCCTCAATAGGCAGTACACCCAAATTTGGGACGAGTACCGCGAGCTCCAAGCTAACAAGGCCATTTTTGAGTGCATGGTAGGGCCACAAGCCCAGCCGAGAGAGGACATAAGCGTAGATACGCTAACGCAGCAATTTGCGAGGATGTCCCTCTCGCCACGTACTGCCACACATGGGAAGGAGTTCACCGTGGCCACAGTCCAGAAGACAGCCAGGTTAGACTCCAACACACTGCGGGACCCAAGTTACATAAATACATGTCCTTCAGCTCCGGCTCGGAAGGCAATTTTGCCAAACCGAGGAGCAGAACCTACGCCAATCCCCTCGGAACGGACGAACGAGAGGGAGTTGACGCCAGGACTCTCGGGCACACATGACATAACAGGGAGAAAACAGGAGGTAACCACGTCATGGGCTGAGGACGTAGAGCCCGCCCTACAGCACATTAAGCCTACACACACCTACACAAATAGGCAAACACAAGGGCAGGAGTCTACCGTGGCCATAGGCCAGAAATCGGCCAGACTACGCTCAAATACATTGTTAGGGCAAAAACAGGCAATTAAACGGCCTTTACCGCTAGTTCAGAGGGCAATTTTGCCAGAACGGAAGCGGGCACTGGCATTTGTACCCCAGGTGCGAATGCATAAGAGGGTGTTGCCTTCAGGACTTCAGGGTGCACAACACACACCCGCACACTCTGACCAGGCGCTAACACACAGTACACGGGGTATAAGAAAGGTCTTATTACCTACCCCACGAGACCGGTCAGTCAAAAATACACACACCCCCGTAAACTCTACTAGGGTAGCGCAGAGCGCAATTAGTCCCTCGAACACACGCACACTCAGGCCAACATCCAGGCACTACGATCAAAGTAGGCCCAGACTTACTTTGCTAGAAAAACCGCCAGAAAATGGCAAAGAAGCGCTTCAATGGGTTTCAGGGGCCTCTGCCCTAGTAACAGGGCGAAAGTATTCACCTTTCAGACCAAGGACGCTCGGACGGGGATAACGACTTTCACCAGGAATACAAAATAAACCAATATCACTTGCACCGCTATTATAGATACACGTAGATCGTTTACACGTGAGAAATACGATAATAGACACACAGAGACTCACAAACATAAACTGCACATTTTTCATGTATATACAGTGGAACATGGCTACATCAAAAGTGTATAATTCAAAATTCTTCTTGTTTTTTTTGGCCCCTAGCATTTTTTTTATTAGGCCACCAATGGCTTATAATCGTGACTAATTGAGGACATATTTTGGATAATGCAAAGTTTTTAATATGCAAAGCCAAGCGGAAGTCAATCAATGGGACACGCGGCTTAGGTCCTCTGAGAGCTATTTCGAACACAGCTTGAGCAATAAACCACAGCATAGAGCTTAGGCAGGCCTTTCTAAGTAGAAATGGCTAAGGTGTTCTGTGTTTCATTCCCACAATTTCATAGATTCTCTTGTGATGGCCGAGAGCCCTAATCATAGACAAGAGTAAGAATCTCAAACTATTTTTCAAAATTGGTAGATTTCCCCTGAGACGTAACTAGATTACCGTCGTACTAACGTCGCCATATAGGTGCATAGTACACTCAGGTCCTACCTTTCATTTTTCAACATTTTGACATTATTTACGACCGCCGCATGGCAACCCGCTTTAATAAGCATAAAGCATTGTGCAGGCGAGATACAATATATTTTCTCTACTCTATTCAAAGTGCTCTCTTAATTCGGAGCGTTGCATAACTCATTTTTTTGCCTCATTCATTAATCCCGAGAAAGGAAATTTAGCCAAGTTGAACTGTATGTATTTATTCCATAGGCATACATGACACATTACACTGCCTTTAACATGACATTTTCTCACCTCCATAACAACACGCAAGCTAAAACACAAACACCATAGGGTGACAATCCCAGACTTTGGGAAAGCCTACATATATTTGGACGACACACAGCCAATTCACATTGCCACATAACAAGTTAATACGCTAACACAACTGGCCCGGAGACACAGCCTAAAAGGGCAACAGGAATAATTAGCCTGGTTAAAGACGGTCTCGAACCCGCAACTTCCTGAATACCAGGAGTGCAAAGTCGGGTAATATCCTAGGGAAGGACATAATAATAAAGGACAGTTCCACTAACAGATATTCATACGCGGAAGACAATAAAATCACATCCGACACCTAGTCACCAAACACGCGACTAGCGGCCAGTGACACACAGGCATAACGACATTTGGTACCACTAATAGGGATATATTCGACCCACGCTACATTAACACAAAACTTAGGGACACGAATGTATTCAGTGGAAGGTTCTTTTACATGGTGGAAAGCCATGATCACAACAAGAGAACGGGCAATCAAATTCACACACATACACGTGCTGGAAACATGAACAGAGCCAGACAAGTAACAAGTGAGTGCACACGCCATTGTAATTCAATACTGTCGCACTCAGCGATAACACACTCCGCGTGGGCGACCTTTGCTGGCACAGACAGACTAAGAGCACTCCAGGCTGAACAGGGACATACACATTCATTCACGCCAAGTCCAGAACCCCATAACTTCCAAAATTACACTACGAGGAGAATTCAAAAAGACCCAAACTTCTCACGCCAAGGCGTATTTTTATCCACATGCCCTAAATACACGATGCGTGTGCCATAGTATATACGGTACAAAAAATCGTAACACCAGGACCTTGAACCAAGGCGGGTCCGAACTCACGACCACACAATACACTCGTGCCAAAAACAAACTAACCAATGGTATTTTTGGTACGAAAAACACAATCAAAATACATACACGGGGCGCTCAAAACCAACAGACAACGCAGACATAGAACACAGAGAATTACATGAAATTGCGGGTCCAAATGCCCAATAAAAATCGGACACCGTGGAAAACAACTATACAGACTCCCAATTAGACCGAAATTGGCCCATACAAGTACATCAACAGGTAATACCACATTTCCTACGGCCAAACACCATGCAACAATTTCAATTACACCAGACATAGGAAATCGATTTCCCAGACACAGGTATAGAAATTTCACAAGGCAAAAGTCTTATGGAATAGTGTCCACACAACAGTGCTAGCAAAAATAGGACGAATTGACACATTGGCCCGCCCGGAATCCCAGACAGTGACAACACTCACATACTGGCAAGAAGTCACGTTCCGACAGCCGACATACGCAATGTCAGAGACTTCATGTACATAAACAAATGAAAGCATAACATGACGAAAATACTGACTTGCAGATTCCGCTGCATTGCAACACTGCTGTCGACAGACTCTATTGTTATATCGGAAGTGACCATGAAATCACAAACACAAACCAATTATAATGCCATACATTTTTCAGCACTGCTACAACAGTTGTGACATTTAGCAATGTACAGACATAATAAGCCGGACTTATCTTAGGGCCACAGGGACATATCTACAAAGATGTTGACAAGTTGCACGCGCCATCTGACACTCAGACACGCGATACACGATAGGACTTAGCCGATAACAGGCCTCCCGCCCGCATGATGTAGCGGAACATAGTCCCATACACACGCGCTCACTAATAAGGGGCGAATGCAGACAAGGGCTCTGAGGGAACAAGACCTCCCCCTAATAACTTCTTTTCTCGACTTTATTTCTAAAAAATCATTACAGGCGATCAGAACATGGCCAGGCACACTACGATCACTTGCTACATTAACACTACAAATGGGAGACCAGATTAGGCCGTGACGTCACTGCGTCACCACACTTTACTATCCCAAGAAGCGGATAGAAAGCAGACATGGACCAAGGGAGAATGACAGGAGCATAGGTGGACAATCCCAGCGGGATTACCAATATACCACCCACAGGCTACCATTTTACTACCATACTCCCCTTCCATAACCTTCCTACTTACAGCATTAGCCAACACAGACATACAGACACGATAAAAACAGCTACACTACATGACAAAATTTACATCGGGGTTGATAGACTTCATGCGTTTAAAGAGAGGGCTTACTACGCCCTGGATCTCAATGCTAACACCTGAATATTAGGGGTGTGTCGGAAAAACGACAATTAAGCGTAATGCGCATCTCTAAGTCAGAGATGAGGCCAAATTTATATACTAACCATTCTTTTTTTAAATTAAATAATCCCGCATGAAAGGGACATAATATTATTTTACACTGACCGATACCTATCCTTACATGAGTGCAGGTACGCCTCATATCCAGACACATGCATGGAATATCCCGTCCACACACCGAGGGTTATTACTATTAAACCTGCATGACACTTTATGAAAATTTTTGAAAACCTGGGAAATACCTACCCCCGTCCACTCATTGTAAGAGCATCCTGATAGCATTACCGGCTCAAGGCCACCATTAACAGGGAGCCCAAGGATGCGCAACCCCCTCCTACCATGCTTTCAGCCTACTCTACAAATAACACCCCCCGGATCCCAATAACAGGGAACCTAACGCCGTAAACCCTACTAACGCCTCCAAGAGAATTAACAAGGCATTATCGCTGGAAATCCGACATAGCACAGTAGACCTGAAGTAGTCTATGCACTTAGAAGTTTCTACGACGCCAAAACACTTGAAAAATTTTACATTTTTACACAGCAAATTATTTACAGATTACACTATATTTTTATATATATATAACATAAAAAGGAATCTGATAACACGCTGATTGGTGATAACGACATAAGCAGAAGGCCAGAGGCACCACACTGGAGCAGAGCTGGGGAAGGTGATGATGACCCTTACCCCAGTTGGCTAAACAGCTCAATGACCCTAGTTAACTTAACGACTAGACCAAAAAGACGAACTACGTAAGGTTGAGGCATTCATGGCCTGGCACGGGCAAACTTCGGAGTCCCAGGGTACCTAGCCTGTTCCCGGGACGAAGAGATGTTACACCCACTATGTGCCACGGTCGTCGAAGCCAAGACCTGCAGGGGAGACTTTCTGAGGATGGTGGGAGAAATAGCCAGCTCCACGCCGGACTCAGGATTTGACCCTAGGGACGACCAAACTAGGACTAGACTTGTAGTTAGATATAAGTAAGTAGGAATTCTAGAGCGAGAAGCAAGACTCCTATGCGCAGGAGTGAAGCATTATTACTGCCAATAAGGGCGAAGAGGAGCCGGACGCTACATTCCCGGAGGATATTATTGCTGCCAATATAGGCGAAGAGGACCCGGACGCTAAATCCCCGGAGGATATTATTGCTGCCAATATAGGCGAAGAGGACCCGGACGCTAAATTCCCGGAGGATATTATTGCAACGGACGATGTCCAATGCCCACTTAAATGGTGACGCATCGGGCAGCCAGAGTTATTTAATGAGGAGCATGGCGAGCTCTCACAGGGGTCAAAGTGGGCAGACCCAACAACGACAACATATGCAAAGGCAACGGCAATGAGCAGGCAAATACAGCGGGCGAGGCGGTTTGCTTAGTGGCACCGAAAGCCGCCTGCGACTATATTAATACTAGTTAATAATCATTAGCATAAGCGTCGACAACTAGTATTAAGGGAGCGGAATCCGGTGATTCTAGAGACAACCGGTGTCTCTAGGATACGTGCGGGTGGTGATCTGGGGAGGTAAAACTGCCCCGGGCGATCGCTCTGGTCAAAATTTTAGCACGTAAGACAGTTGCATTTGACACGCAACTTAGGATTAAGCATATTTACTAACCGCTGTTGCTAAATAATAGCACAGCATATTTCGGCAATAAAGTAAGGCCAACCATTCGGCTTATAAATAGCAAACATTTTTACTTACCATAATTAAGGTAACGATCTCGGCACCTGATGACCGACAAACCCGTCATCAGGGTAAGCCCGATAACACATTTGGTTAACAATAGACTAAGGTAGAATATCTCGGCACCTGATGACTGACAAACCCGTCATCAGGGTAAGCCCGATAATACATTAAGTTAGATTAACTAGGTTAACTAAGACTAATATAAACACTTTGAGAGTAAGAAAAAAACATTACGGCACCGTGTAGGGTAAGCCCGATCATACATCAAGTAAAACAATCATGTGTAAAGAAAACATGACATTAATAATGGCCACAGGTTAACACTAATCATGCTATTTTTTCAGAAAAAAAAAGAGCTTCAGCCAGTGAACACACTGACACAGGAGCCGACATAAAGAATATGCAATATTCATATGTTTTTTAACCTCTCCATTTTTCAGGCGTCGTCACCAGGAATATGGCACTGGTGACAATGATTTCACTGCCATACAGCTGCAGCATGTTATTTGTGCCATGATATTATTGTGTACCACCTTTACGCACTAATTTGTATTCGTAATTTGTATTCATCCTCACACAACCCAACACATGCACCTCCTTTTTTTTTACAGCTACACTCCAGAAATCTGAACAGCAGGGTTGATACCTGTGGGGTATCAGGCTTGCTGACAGATCAACATAAACGAAGAACATAAAGCGTCAAAGATGCGACGCAACATACGGCAATGAGGGCGCAACCGATCTGTGGTGGCGACTCTCACTGTCAAGTGTGAAGGCATTCGCCCACAGAGAATGTTTCACAAAGTAGGGGTATATATCAGCGGCACGACCACTAAACTACACCGGGAAACGGCCGGACAGGATTAGCCGTGGGACGGCACATAAATACAAAGAGTAGCGTGCACGCAAGTTACAATAGACACGGCCGTCTAGGTATAGCATAATTAACAATTAAGATAGATAGATATAAGTATATAATGTAATATAATGTAATACAAAATACGGTAATATTGTTCAAAGGCACTACACACAAAATTATGATGCCACACATTGTGAATACACATATTTTTGTCACACACATGTACACGATGATTATGATTTGTTTCTTTCATTTTCTTCCTTCTAGCGTCCCAATTTGTAAAGGTGTTCTGTTTTATCCCAACTCAATAAACATATTTTAAATATTTCCTTTAATTTATACCTTGGAACACCTATTTTTTTCTACTTCTTCCATCTTTCACATGGCAGGGAGCAATTTTTTCCCCAAGACAGAGGCGGACGGCACAATCACCCGTCCAGCCCTGGGTTTTTTCCTCCCTGCACAACAACAATATATTATCAAAACCATGTATTTTTTTGTGGAACTTTTCAATATTTCAATGTCAATTTTTTCTCATGCACTGTTTTAAAATGTCAAATGTATATGTATATCCCAAAACCCACCCCTCTGAACACGAGCTGATCTCACACCTACACGACATCGCTACATCAACACGCCATCACTACCTCTACACGGAACAGAAGAAACGAAGATCAGATACAAGGAAGATTCCACTACGACCTACTACATCGACACCCCAACTCCACGTTCCGTTCCCGTTCGCGGGGACGCGAACTAAACAGAGGAAGAGGCTTGTACAGGCCCCCAGGGGGCTGCACCCCCTGGAAGCCACCCTCCATCATCTATTAAAACCACCCCTAACTGGCAAATCTCATAAGTCCAGAACAGTATCTTTTACACAGCAAGGGCGGCCGACCAGCTTGGAAGGCTTGCCAAACACTTGCATCACACTCATAAACATCTACACTATAACTAACTGGGGCAGCTATGCCAATGGAATGCTGACAGTACAACAGCAAAACCTATAAGAAGGACCTTAATGAGGACAGGCCTCCTCTCTCTATTATCTGTCATACAGTGCGTGTCGCCGAAGGCTCTACTGCAAGCTGCTATCACCAGGTGAGCATCAGTGAAGTGTTCAGAGATCCTATATTTTGTAACCTCCATCCACAAACTTGTACACTTAAACTTATAACATTTATTACATTCCCCTAAAAGGGACATACAATTTCATATTCACTGACCAATAAATACTTGGTCAGTACACTACACTTGTCTTACTAATTACATGCCTCTTTACGTCCTAACGCCCTTCCTGATTCCCGTCACGATTGACCGTGACAATAGTAGCCAAATATTTGCTAGCTCAAGCTTCATTGTACTTCCCGCAGCGGCCCGACTGCCTAAGCAGCGAGCCGCCAACATAGCTGACGCACGCACGTCAGTTATATAACTCTCTCCAACCAGCTGGGAGGCTAGTACATTAACCTGCACTCAGAGGTTCATCCCCCGAGTTACACTTACGACTTTATAGGAGCATCCCCTAGCATCTACACAACAAACAACACTCTACACTGGTGAGCTTACCCAGCTACGCGAAGCTACCCCCTCCTAGGCATCACCTTATAAATTAGTACATTAACACATACGTTTTAGATCTAACTACCCCCAACTAAGGGATCTAAAACAATATTGTGTTGTTCTGTCTTGGCCATACAACGCTATTTACATGTATATACCGTACTTTATAGTTCAAATGTGGTGCTTGTTAGTAATATGCTCTCTCATATATTCGTCATGTTTGTAACAGAAAATCTACATGTAAAGCTGATTGTCTAGTAATCTGAACATTGATTTGGACCTTAAGTATGGATTATGATGCCTCCATGATTGGCATGTCTGCCAACTTGAAAATACACTACCTAACAATTGCTGAGGATCAGAGACATTGGTAGAAAGAAATATCCACAGGCAAGGATGGAAGACATGGAAGACATTTATAACGAAAATGAGTACATATATCACCTCATGGGAAAGCAGAAAAACAGATATAAAGGAATCAATACTAGACGTTCTCTTTAGAAACGTTCAGACTAATAAAATAAAGGTCAATAGCAGTCTCCCAGTAAGGAATATGCCCTTATCGGACATGAATGCACATAGTGCTCCTGTTATTCATGCTGTTTACTAAACTGTTGAGGAGCCCTTGGGATATATTTTCCCACTTCTCTCTCAAGGCGATATTAAGGTCTTCCACGGTTCGGAGAGGGGATGTTCGTTGAGAAACAAGTCTGCCAAGAGCATCCCAGGCATGCTCGATAGGATTCAAGCCCAGTATTTTCACTTCTCAGTGTGTCCGCTACTGCAGTGGTCCTGTGTGGGCGGACATTGTCATCCGTAAACAGAAAGTCGGGACCTACCGCACCCCTAACGAGCGTGGTCTAGACCAACTCACTGCATTACTGCTGTGCTGTAACGGTACCTCGTTCGAAGATATGCCATTGTGCATAATGCCTGCCCACACCATAACGCCGAGGCCATGCTGATGACGCTTATGAACATTCTGTGGTGCGTAACGTGTTCCCCTCTCTCTCCACACTAACTGGTGGCCAGAATCACTTCTCACCGTGAAGCGGGATTCGACAGAGATCATCACTGTCGATCACTGTTGCTGATTCCAACCAACATGTTCCTAACACAAACTAACTCTTTGTCGACGATGGTTCAAGCGGGAGGCATTTAACAGGCTTCCGAGCATACAAACCCGCCTGATGTAATCGCCGCAAAATGGTTCTGGAAGATGGAGGTGTACCTGTAGAGGTTGCAAGGTTTGCAGCTATCGGGCGAGAAGTGAGATGTCTGTTCCTTTTCGCTGCACATAACACGTCATGCCCTCTCCGGTGGCTTTTACTCTCAGTGGTCGGTGGTTTTTTCTCGTTTGTCCGTCGTTCCTGGGTGATAGTCACTTGTTCCTTAGCAATTGTCTGGCAGTGTATTTTGCGGATGAACTAGTAGTTAGCGCATAATACGCCTCGTGCACAAAGCTATGTTTTCCTAAAATTTGGTAGAGATCTGTGGAGAAGTTATGTCGTAATTTTATTTTAGCTTTGAATATTAGGGTGGCTGCAATTCTCTTTTGTTTGTGTTGGCGGCGATATAAAACATGACATGAGGTGTCCTTTCATCCATGTTCGTTTTGTAGTTAACAGGTATTTCAAAGTCACATAGGTCAACGTCTACTAGTACCCATTATCACCGTGCAATTTTTCAGGGTGATATGAGTAATAATTATCGAGATATAGAATGCCGGTGAAATATTTTGCACAGTCGCCATGTTGGAATTGGTAGGACGTAATAAAATTTGTAGGGCACGTTCGGGGTTGCCCAAAATTTGGTGTCTTTCGCTCTCCTCATGTTTAAACGATACACACATACATGCACACACACAGCCACACATACATTTTGGCCCGTTGAGATCTCAAAAGTGTATTTCCATTGCTTAAAATAAATGAAAGTAGACTGCCACGTGTCATGAACATCATCCTCCAAGCAGCTGACATGCTTTGTGAAGATGTCTAGGTACCCTGAAGGGATTCGTCGATCTTTCAATATTTTCCGCATACTTGCAGCAGAAGCTTGTAAATATCTTTCTTGTTTGCCGGATGTAGGTTGTGAACAATAGGAAACTGTTCTTGTTCAACTCAGGCAGATTATCTATCTGAAGACCAGCATTAGTTCTGAAAGTTTTACCATGGTTCCGTCTCAGACTCAAAGATACATTTCAGCAAGGATTCACCCGCATTTTTAGCCTATTTTCATTTACGAAAAATAGGCTTCTGAGATCACCTTTTGTCCGTGTATGTGTGTGTGTATGCCCCCCCCTAATTACTTCTAAACGACTGGAGCGATTTTAATGAAACTCGTTAAGGTTATAGTACTATTTTGGCCGATCCCGACCGTGCCCTTTAAATTTTATTACGTCTCACCAATTCCAACATGGCGGTTGTGCGAAATATTTCACCGGCATTCTATATCTCCGAAACTATTACTCATATAACCCTGAAATTTTACACGGTGATAAAGGGTACTACTAAAAGATGACCTATGTGACTTTGAAGTTTGAACAATAAACCTACAATAATCCTCACGCAAGAGTACATAACTCTAAGGCTTATATATTAAAATCCAACATGATGACCATCCAAAATATCTAGACGGTTCTAAATATCTGGTGTATTCTAGGAATACACGTTCAGTTAGAGTTAGCTTTTGCTGCTCTTTGCTTTCTTTTGCATTAGTTTCTTTTATTTTCTCTCGCAGACACCAACAGGGACCCCTCATTTGTATTCCCTTTTCTTTAAATGTATATTCATATCTGTATAAGTTTGTTTCAGTTGTATTCTCTGAGAAGTAGCAGCGCTCCGCGTGGCAGCCTGCTGAAGTTTTGGATTCATCAATCTCAAGAGGACTTACACACCGGTCAAGCAGATGTCGTACCTGTCGTCATTTATCACCTCTATGAAGATTTATTTGATGTGCTCCATTGTCATAGTGTTGAATATTTGAGTTTTTTCCCTAAGTTTCCCACCCTGCATAATCTTCTTTTGTTTTCCCCCACCACACCCCCCGTTCATTAATGCTCTCCGTGGCTTGATTCGCTTGCTCACTCTTGTTTTGTCGCCCTAGTGAAAAAATTGGTCTCTATAGGAAGCAATATTCTTTACCCATGAGGTAATTTTAAATCGTCGCCATGTTCTAAAATCTGTGCAACGGCTGCAAGGAGTCGTCAACCTTCATCTTCTATGGAAAGTTAAGTACAAATCTTCAATGATTTTAACCACATTTTAACGGTTTTAATCTGATCTGAACGCTTCTAATGGAAATTTATAGAGAGTGTGGGGAATTTCACAATATTGCGTAATAACGGTCTTCGTGGGATTTTCTCAGTAATGATCTAGCTAACTAAACTTGCTCCTAACCATGACATTCAGTACTTCTTGTACGTAGTAAAGGTATACTCTCCCAGCAACGTGGGATTTTACTAAACCTCATAGCTGTCTATATGCTTAACTTTTTCCACCGTGGGATTCCTGCCGCCCTATTCAACCACCATTACATCTCTGGAAGTTTCCATGCTCATAAACTCTAATTTGTGAAACTGTACTCAATCACGTCTAATTATTGTTAAATTCCAATTGCAAAGTGAACTGAATCAACCGCAACATAAAAACTCTATAACTCTTGAAATCTGTCATAGCTCTGCTCCGAGCTTCGCCATAATCTGCCATAAACATTTTCTTTTCTACAAACTGGTCAGTGCTTCAAAAGTGTGTGTGCGAACTTCAACCGCGTCGCGTTCGTTAAAGCAATAAAATTGGCCAGAACTATAAAGCCGTATTTCCTGTCCTCCAAATACCTTTTACTAACAAACTTAAGTTATTTTTACTATCTGGCTCTATCCCTACGAGGCTTCGCCAAACCATAGGTGCCCTCCCAAAATTTTTTCATTTAAAACTTATTCATTCTGTAAAAATAACCGTTGTTATAATCCACGTTTTAATACTTATTATTTCCTGCTTCGTCTAAGAAGTAAGTGTTTTCTAACTGTCAAACATTTATCTAATTGTGTAATCCAGGCTTCACAAATGTGAACTGGTCAATTAGAATTTGTAATCTCATAAATACTGCGTAAATAGCAGTGGTTATAGAAACCGCTTATTAATCTTCTTTTTTTCTTATCCTGCTAGCCCAGGAATGCCTAATTCTTTCCTCACTACTGTGATATTCTAAAGCCTTATTTTTTCAAATTTAGTATTCTACCTAATTAATTTAGTTAAACATCAAACATAGTGTAATTACTTTACTATTGTAATTATAGGTTTTAAACTTCTTAATTGTATGCACATTTCAAAACCCTGGTACGGGTTTAGTGCTTGTAACAGGTTTGAAACCTGTAAATGATTTAACATGGTTTATTGTAAAATTTCCTTTTTTAGGTCTGAGACATTTACTGTTTATAAAACTAAACAAAAAAGTTGTTCTTATGCTCAAAATATGATCCAAGATCTAAAATAATGTTAGTTGTTCCAAAATTCTATTAGTTGTTAAATAAATTCTTTGTTATTGGTTTCTTACTTCTATTGCTAGAAAACCCGTTAGGCAGGACCTTCTCCTCCCTAATCTTTCTCCTGAAATTATTCTATGTTCAGGGAAAACGGCAAAGCCCTAAATGATAAGTTCATCAAAAACTCTATCACTTGTTGCATTTAAAGCAAAACTTCCAATTAAAACATTTGCAAAGTTTCTCTTAGCTACCACAGCTAATTCTAGAAAATCATTAAGGCAAGTTTAGATCGCTTCACCAGCTTCCTACTTGTAGAGATTTTCTCTCTGACTTGTGTTTTACTGTTAAAATCTTGGTTTAGTTTAAGTTAGGTCCGAGGTTTTCCTCCGTTCTAAACTTTTAGTCCGCACCTCGCTGGGTGAAAGTTTAGCTTGCTTTGAATGCAACAATTGGTACTCCTTGAAAATGTTCACTCATAATAATATAAACATTGCTGAAAGCACTAGAGTTACTTTATCTCTGCCCACTCTGGGGGCGTTCTGCCGGGGAACACATCACCACTACAGCCTTGGTCCCGGGTTAGAGACCCTCACAGCCACCTTGGTATGGCTCCTGTACCACCACAGTCCTCCATCACACTTGCCAGATAAAAATATTACGGTAAATTCATATCCTTCCAGCTTTTCAGAATGCTTTCTAAAATCTCACCCTTTTGAAGGGAAAGTGCCTAAATTATTTCCTTTTGGCACACCTTGCCTTGCCAGAGTATCACCCTTCCCTATAGTACTAGAATACATGCTCGGGAGGGAAAGAGCACTTGGCGAAAGCTTCCTGGTAACCTCAGTTCATGCTGCGTTCTCCGTTAGACTTGCACAAGCCCCCACTCAAGTTGGGTACTTCATGGGCTTTGTACGGCAAAATCCCTCTTCACATCAATATTTATTAATGGCTTGGTGTTGGATTCTCCTCTTCTCTGCCTAAAATTGTTTCCCCTCCTAAACCTACCTTCTTTTCTCTCTCATCACCTTCCCTTGGGTAGTGTTAACACTCAGTAATAACCTACCAATATCTACGAATATGTTACAGCAATCAGACTAATAATCTGTATGTTGATAGTGGAAATTGACATAAGTAGAATACATTAAAATAGGCTATATAGATCTTCACGGAACTACTTGTTTCTTATGATTGACAATTTCTATTTTTATTACAATTAATTTGCTATGTGAAATACCACCTAGACGCCAGAACTAACCGGCTCTTTCAAAGAAAGGCCTTTGGTGTCATGCAGTATCAAATCCTTCCCAAGTAGTTTTACGATTCCCAACAATTTATAACATCAATGTAATTGATTGACTTATGAATAAAGGTTGGTTGTTTCCTTAGTAACTTATCAACCTGACCAAACACTCGATCAGCTGGTTAAAAGCTGTGGCCTCGTACGGGGAACTTAATGCAAATCGTGTACACTTAGGATTTTTTCCCACAAAAGTGCATAAGCGCATGCAACCCGTTTGTTCTAAAGAACAGTCTAATACTTGCAACATTTTCAGTTAGTTGCAGGCCTACAAGATGCTCTATCAGAGCATAAGAAACTTCGATAAAGCAATTTCTATTCATGATCTAACGCAGCGCTTTAGGGAGCATAACCACCAATCTCGGTATCTCTAAGGATTCAGGGTAGTAAAAAACATAGAACATTGAACATAGGAATGCGATAAGATACGGAACACATTCATCCGTAAGCGAAGATATGTGTGACGCAGGGCACAGCTCTACTGACATAGAGACGGACTTTAAAATAATCCATCACGAATCGAAAGGTAGAGCTCTCGACATAAAGGAAGCAATCGAGATACACCTAACCAAACGAAACAATACCAACAATCTAAATGAACACACGTTCATGGAGAGCTCACCCCTCTTCACGCTACTAAAAACACACCCTGTCGCAAACAACACACAACTTACCGATACAGCCAAGCTAGATAAAAAAGGGGGGGATTAGGGGGTTTTAATAGGTAAATGTTATCTGGAATAGGCGTACGATGTACTTTTCTTCTGCAATAAACCGAAGCCCGTATTCGCGGCAGTATTAAAGGTGCCGGGACGTCCTCATAAGACAGGGAAAAGCTTAGTTTGAATGACTTATGGTCCACGCGTGGCAAGGGCTGTTCCACGGTCTTTGATAGTTGTAGACCCACCTCATTCAATAACAAACATCTTATCTAGTGTATGGGTTTTTGTGAGTGCCCTATACAATGCTGTGTTTCAGGGGGTGTGAATTGGTGTAATGGGGGATGTTTGGATTCGTGTAGAGCGGGTAGTATGAGATCGAGATGTCTAGGGGCGTAGACGTAGCTCTAAAGGAGAGCTCCCAAGTGTTCAGAGAGATGGAAAAGTTCGGGGGTGTGTTGGCAGTGGAAAGGTTTTAAGAGATAGTAATCTAAAGTGCTACGGCGCTGCTTAACTTGCAGGTAGCGCGTGAAGGCTAGAGGAGGCTGAGCAAATACGCTGATGCTAGCTCCTTGGTGGTGCGCTAATCGTCTATTCAGCTGCTTCCTTAAAACAAGTAAACAATTAACACTGGCAGATCCTACTTGGATAAGGTTTAGGGGTAGGATCTAATTAACTAAGTAAATAAGCTAAAAGACCAGTGCTAGAGATTAGTGATTTTAATAGGTACCTCTAGGAAGAAGTGATAATAACTCTCGAACAGCTTTAGTGCAAGAGATGCGTCACAATACAAGTCAAGGGGTTGGAAGTGTGGAGATCTGTGTGAGGGAAGATACTCGCTAATACACTCACCGGGATGGCAGCCCGACGTGCAGTCGCTCTTCAAAGCTTTGGCACTACAAGGGTCCCGAGGTGTGTGCGCCTGCCGGTTTTATAGTTTCGTGGGCTGCTGCGTTTGTAGAATTTCACATTCCAATCGGGTCGGTACACTTAGAGGGGTCGATTGAGTTCAACAGGAAGCTCACCGAGGTTAAGGTAGTTCAGAGACTCTATGAAATGTGTTAGGAAATATCTGAGTACTTGGGTACGAAAGTATGAGGTAGGGGATGGTGGTTGTTTCCACCCCTGGGGTTGCAGTGTATAGGGGATGTATCCCTACAGATACAACAACTCCCCTGAAGGAGCTAGTCATAGTCCTCGATGACTGGACTAAGACTGAGGGGTGGTTTCGTAGATAAGATTCATCTTCTTCTTTCTTATAAATCTTCTTTCTCCTTTGCTTCGCTTCTTCACTTGTATTACGACGATGGGGATGTCTAGTAGCATGTGTGTGTATAACCTCTGGATAGGTGAGTCTCGTAGGCGAAGAATGTGTACCATGGATAGTTGGGGGTTTGAAGGGAGTGGCTATGAAGATCGGTGAATGACTGCTGGTTGAATAGATTATGCGGTGTTCGAAGTTGGTGCTGCTGGGTTCGTGTATAGCGAGCTCGTGTAAAGGTGTGGGTGTGAGAGGGGAACAATATCTCTCTCACATGCAATACTCCTGATACAAGATTGGTGCAATAGGCAAATAACAATGATTACAAAGTAAAACATGTCACCATAATAAAAACATAAATCCTGAGTAATAACCGTTTCAAATATAAAATCAAAGGTGAATGTAACAAAAGCAAAAATTAAAAATAAGGTGTTATGACCACGAGAGGAAAAAAACATCTGTAAGGGTATAACTTACCCTCCGTCTGCTTATTAATGACGGGATGAAAACCTGCTCTCGGGTTGATAAAATAAAAGTGGTACATGATTGCACATAAAACATAAATCATCAGATAGGGTGATAGAATAGAGAAAGGGAAACAAATGTCTTGGTGTGTAAGTTAGGCGAAGATAAAATGTATTTAATGTGTGGGGGAAAAGAAGGCATTTTACAAGTGGTATTTCAGAAGAACAGAAAGGAAAAAGCAATATGTGGCAGTGAGCATGTGTAAATGACTATCATGGTGTTTTACATGAGAACAGTGTTGATACATTAATAGCTGGCAATGGTATCGTCCTCATGACATTCAACGTATTCGCATTTTAACTCCGTTATCCGTAGTATCAATACACATGAACGTAATGGTCGCTTGATTAACAATACATATTCTGTATTCCATATAATAGAACCCTGTGCACAATATCTTATGCGCGCTAAAGGCTAAACCTAGCTTAACCAATACTTAAGGCTATGGCCATGTTAAATAATGGTACCTGAACGGATCGTCCCCTGTGGGTGAACGAATCCATCTTGACAATGAACATCGACCCTTACAATATGTGGGTATGAACCTAGTTGTCGTATTCCACCTCTCATATTAGGTGCATCGGGAATCCGTCCATTCTGAGTGAACATCCCACAGGTATTCAATACCGTGGTGCGGATATATGCCGGAAGTATAGATAAATCTGTGGGAAAATGTATGAGCTGGGGGTGTGGAAGCTCTGTGTTCTTAGGAGGAGATTGCGACTGGCGCGTGTTAGGGCGTTGGCAGAATATATACATGGGGCTATATACCATATCGCCACCTCTTGGGAAAGAAAGAAATGTAAGCGTGTAAGTTGTCATCCTTGCCAGCTGCAGTGCGGGCCTGGAAAATACAATATAATGGCATTGTTCATATTATAACGTGGCACCGGTATATGTGGACATCTATGTTCATAAATAGTCTGATCTTCAACACCTGGTTGAGATCTATTGGCTCGTGAATTATGTGCGTACACTGTGAGTGTAGAAAATATAATATGTGTGATCTGTGTACCTAGGCGCATGGGCAGTACCTGGTACCATGGCTGGTCGCTGGGCTACGTTGGAGCTCTGGCTGAAGTAAGAAAGACATTATATAGTGAGAAACACTAAATAACTATGGATTGCACTCTGCAGATGCTAAATGTGTACCCGCTGTGGAGCGTAGTATTGGGGTGATGATGCCTTGACCAGGTCTTATACATCTGTATGGTCAAAATATCAATCGCAGGTCGATGTGTAATGCGATTGGAACGCATATGTCGGCTGTGGCCAGTACCGTTCACATTCGCAATGTTATCCATATGGTTGGATAATTTGAACGCTGTGGACCGTGGCGTCGGCCTTTGATGGTTGAAACTAATTCGAAGTCCACCTCTCGATCGTTCCTATGAACGCATAAAATGTCGTGTGCAGTCGCGTTTAAAACGCATGGTCACTGGGGTGTATTAGGATACCCTGTAATCTATATCTCCCTCATCTGAAATACTGTCGTTGATACCCTCAAGTATATCTAGAGCTATATAATAGCTGGGATTATATATACCCGACGATTATTCATAAATCATAATGTGCGCTGTATCGAAGTGCGCGCTCTATGGTTGCCTATTCCTATTGGCACTATAGACCGTCGTTGTATGGCTGAATGCTGCTATCCTAAATGGTAGGATGCAACACTGTACGCCGCCCTGTCCTTTACAAATAGTTTCACCTGTGTATATGGTAATGATATATCTCCCGTGTGCTCTGTTTAATGTAGTCTCATAACGACTGAATTCTATTATACGGTGAACATGTCTTCAAGAGACGCAATCTGATGTATGGATTCGTGTGTGGACATATGTGTCTCGCCAACCTATCTTTTCGACTTTCAGGGTCGCTAAGAGTATTTCTCCTGTACTGTAGGTGCAAATGGATGTATGTGGGAAATAATATTCAATTATGGACAGTTGTATGGGTTCTGCTGGAATAATAGTCCATGATTACTGTAATAGGTATTCCTCGTTGGTAATTGTAATAGAATTACCTTCCAACAAGCTGTCATGCCTTTGGCAGGGATTATTTGAAAATAATGGGCACATATCTAAATATGGTTTGGGACTGTCCGGATCTTCCTGTATCGTGAAATATTATCCGTACTGGGGCTAATCTAAGTTCAAATGCTCTGTGCTTCGCCCATTACGGGTTATGCGACTGCGCAAATAAGAAAAAGCTGTGAAGTGTGAAAAAGGACAATCACAGTGTGGTGTGAAGTATCATGTGCGCTCTTCGTGTAATAATGGTAATATTAGCGGCCTCCTATTAAATGGTCACTATCTGTGCTAGGCAAGGAATGTGCTATGCACTTCAGATCATTAAGCATGTCAATATGCCGGTATATTTAGTGTACACAATAGTAAACACTTGGATCGTTAGCAAAGGCATTTAAAGTTAGCGCGCTAGTGCGTAAACAATCGCAGTGCAAATTAATGACAGCCGCTATGGTCACGTGCTATATAAACTGAATGAAGGGAGAGTGTCATATGTCTGGTGGGTGTGTGGAGGATCGTGTAACTGTAATCGGTACCTAAGTGCGCTGCGCTGAATGGCTGTGCGGTGCTGTGAGAGGTGTGTCGAGTTGTCCGTGATGGTGATTGGACAGTAGCGACTTTCGCTGTGGATCAAATAATGGTTGTCTTTGTTTAACTTATGCGACCTCATGGCCAAGTGTGTGTCACGTCTGATGACATTAGTGTACTTCCCGTATTTACTCCTGGTATAAAAAATGGTGTGTCTATTTCAGAGTGTAAGTATAAGATTACTTCGGTACCAGTGTGAAATATGGGAAATCTGTATGTTTTCCCTACAATGTGCAATATTTGTGGTTTATTGCGTCTACTGCATGGAAGTGTGTAAAGTGCATTAAAATGGCATTGGTGCTTTCAACTCTGTATGTAAACTGGGCAAAGTGTATGTAAGCATGTGGCGATAATGCCCGTATGTATATCAAGGTGTGGGTCCCCATGTAAATAATTCTTTCCGTGGTTTGGACATGTGTACTCCTGGAAAACGTTGACATTCCGTTGGAGGGTCAATGGTGATTCCATATGGGTATATAATCTAAGGGGATATGTGTGCAGCTGTGGTGTTCCTCTTATATCCTCTGTAAGCCGGAAGGTCTATGTTGTAGCTTAGTAGTTAGTGCGCTCTTGCAGATGGGTGGGAAACATGAGTATATATATCTTCATGTTCACTCGTGTGTTCCGTGGTCCAAGGCGGGGATAGGTGTTTGTATGCGTTTGGGATGTTTTTACCTTCGTAAGACGGAAAATTGTACTCGTTCTGGTCTTTTCTCTCAATTGCGTGGGTTTTTGTGTTTATCTCCTCTGAAGTGTATGTATGGGTTCCGTCTCCTCTTTAAGATGGAAAATTGTATGTCATTGATTGGACCTTTACCTGTATAAGGCGGAAAAAATGTTTAGTTATGTAATTGTAGTCCGAGTTGTCCGCTTCGCATTGTATTAGGGTGACTGTACGCCTAGGTATATATAGAATATTCCTCTGGACAAAGTATTGTCTGAAATTGGGAAATGTACTGGTGCAAATCGGTAGTTGGATGTGAGCACAAGGGGAATGTATCTTCGAAACGTGTTGATAATATTTTGTGTTTGCAAGTGCGTAGTTAATGATTGCGTTAATAAGATCATTGGGCCTTTATTTATGATTTTCTCAAATAATTCCATGTTTCCTCTTATAAGGCTGATATTTACCCTACATTGTGCTTCCCGGGAAGATTCTTTAACGAAGGCTAAGAATGAATGAAATATACGAAGTTTAAATGAGGTTCCCTATTCGTCGGATAAAATAGTAACGCCTTGTTGAGGGACTGGCTGTATAGCGTAGCCTAATGTCGTGAAAAGCGTGCTAATTTGACCACATAAAAATAAAATGGAGGTGTTCACTGTTGGGGGAAATGGTTGTATAAGAGTGTGCGTGTGGACGTGTGTGCCTGACTGAATGTGTTGCACGCGGCTTGTGAATGTGGTCATCCTGTTGATTGAATGCTGGGAGAGCTGTGGAGATTTCTGCAGCGTAATCTTCTCTGCTTCCGGTGTGGATCTCGCCTCACTGTGTGCGATCAGTGCGAGCGTTTGTATGCAGTGACCAGTGAAATCAAGTAATCGTGTAGTGTAACTTCATTGTGTGAGAAGATGTACTTCACATGTATTTCCTGTTCCTTCTCCTAGAAGTAGCTTATCCTAAGGACCTATTGTTTGCTCTATCGTAATTGTACAGTAACCTGTGTTATTGTGTTTTCCAGCTTACATACCTGTTAATGGCTAATAACCTATGTTATTGTGGTAGGCAACTTATATACCTCATACTGGCTAATAACCTATGTTATTGTGGTATCCAGCTTATATATCTGTTAATGGCTACTAACCTATGTTATTGTGGTAGGCAGTTTTGAGACTTGCTGGGGTCTGATAACCTGTGTTATTGTGATAGCCGTGTCCATGTATTGTCTGGATATTTCCAGTATGAGACAGAGGGCCCTGGAATATTGGTGTCCGGTAAATTAACTCTGGACTATTCCTGCTGGCGCGTATTAATAATTTGTATGAAATTATGCTGCAAAAGTATTTTCCTATTTGTTTAGAATGTAACGGGACTTGTCTATAATCTAGCTTGGTTTAGATGTAATTCTCCGCTCCGTGTACTTTCTGCATGAGTAGATCGTATGTCCCTGTGTACTGTTCCAATTTGTGCGAAAATTATGTAATTTGGTTTATCAACAGCTGTAGAGCATCGCCTTGGGGCGAAAGTTTTTCTTGTTAGGCGCCCAACGTAATATTGGATATCGTAGGCGTGTTGGAATCGTGCGTGGTGAATATTGTGTTGAAGGGTGCCTTTTTCTGTCATGCTGGACAAATAATTATTGTTACTATGTAATTTAATCTGCAGTCGGTTGCTACTAAATATATGTATGACTGTGACATGTGTGTGTCGTTAGTACTTAACATTTTATGTACTAATGTCTATTATGGACTGGCGGGTACCATAAACCCTGTAGTGAAGTAAATTAATCTTCAGTTGGTCGACCAATTGACCTTTTGCCTGGGTGTGAATGTGTGTATGAATATTTGGATATACATTTTTAAAATAATGTGTGAAATATACTGTGTGTGTGCTCACATACTGGAAGTAAATATTTCTGCGATATTACGTTTGGACTGCTGTAGGATGATTAATGCATGGCTGTGTGTGAGTGTGCTTTATCGCGTGGCTGGCAACTAACATCCTGTACAATAGAAGTACGGTGTAAGCGCTGAGTCGCCTGGGTGGCTCGGATTACAGTAGCCTGCTCGTGTAGTGTATTGACCTGATCCAGCTGTAGTACCACATGGAAACATGTGGCATTTCTACATAAAATTCACTTCCTGGATTTGTTTTTTTCATGAACATGTCAATATACAAATATACAATAAAATAATACGCTGTGTGGGAATTCTACAGTAACATTTTAACATGCAACCTGGGAGTAAAGCACTGTGTATGTGGTACATAAGGGCATATGAGTGGGAACTAAGTGTATTTTGTGTTAGGAGGACATGACATCGAAGGGGGTCTATGTGTAAATGGAATGATAGGGTACCATGTGTGAGTAACTTTACAAATGAGGTTTGGGGGATCGGATATGTATGTTTGCAATATTATCCTGTGGATATGGCATCGACACCTAGTTTTGAGTATGGATTGACTGGATGTCATGGTGTGTTTGACAATCGCGATTTCTGTTCCCTGGCGTTTATATCCATGGGGGCGTATCGGGATTGCGAGACACATGTAACCGCTTCGTGTGGATATGCAGCTTACCTCTACATGTCTTGCCCTGTAGATACATGTGTAAATGTGTTGGTGAGCATGTGCCTTGTCTGGTGACATCTACTGTGTAATCTCGCAGTCCTGGGCTTAATATCCCATTGCTCTTTCCGATGTAGGTGTTTGAAAGGAGCTGTGTGATTGTAATGTGTAAAATGTAGAATGTTATTTTGATCGGCGGATTGTTAATGTAGGCGGTACATTACTCTACCTCGAATGCGAATGGCGACCTTAACACCTGGAATCCATTCAGGATGTCCGCTCTCCGTTCAGGGTACCTGCAGGAGGGTGATTTTTGGTTTACTTCTCCTTCGATCCTCTGGGGGTGTGAATATGTTTCGCTGGTGTAATTGTACTGGAGTTAGGCGGAACGTAGGGGTGTTGCTCGACGGATTATGCGGGAGTGTCCTAGGGGGTAGTGTATCTTTGGGGATCGGAATGAATGCACGTGGGGGCTCAAATGTATGAACATGTGCGTTTTTCACGGGTGTGGGCATGATATGTGGCATACACTTATTGGCCACGGCGACCTCCTTCCTAATTGGGGTGTTCTGTGTAGCGATGGTCATGTTGGCCATCCTGAAGGTAATTTTTTCTATGTCTCCCTCTAGATGTATAAGCTTGTGCGTTAAGAACTCGAACATAATATTGTTCGCCTGCAATTGATGGTACCGTCACCATAGTTTGGCATAGTTCAGGGTGAGCTCCCTAGCCTTTTCCGCCACTCTAGTTGTATCTGTGTTTACTGGAAAGTGCTCCTCCCTGAGCTCAGAATATTATCTGTAAATGGCATCGTGGAGTAAATGTAAGCTCCGGTGTGCATCATTGAACTGCTTTCTGATCGATGGAATTGGACCTCTAATCACGTATTGTTTTCCCTGTTTATGTGAAAGGGCTCCAAGAATCCTAATATATTGGGCATAAACGAGCTCCTGCATTCGATTCAGGTGCGCCTGTTTATCTCGAAGACATTTGTGCCATGCGATAAAGTTCTGAAGACCGTCAACTCGCTTCAGTATGTGCAGGCGGTAAAGGGATGCCATGTTGTATATAGAAATAGGCTGTGTCAGTATAAAGGTATGTTCTTGCCTTGTGAGGGGCTGCTAAGATTTGTAAGTATGCCTGGCTTTTTGGAGGGGAATTCCGTACTGTGATTGATAAGTATATATGTGTAGGGGCGCAATCTCTAAAGGGGTGCTTGGAATATTATGTGTATCCTATTCTCGCTTAATAACTGAATGTGCGACTGTATTCGGGCTGTTTAAGCTGTGGGCGGTGCGTCACTGCTTTTATGCAATCTTCTTGTACTTTACGGGGTTGGTGTACGCAATAGTATCTGTGGTACCCCTCGTATGGAGCTTGGGATTTGGGTGGGTGGGTAATTAGTTAATAAAATAGCCTATCTGCTGTGCATTTCTATGTGTGGAATGAGCCTATTTTTTCTATAGGGGTAGTGTGACTAGTTGGTTTCTACGGAAGGGTGCTTGTCAAAACCCTATATATGTCCGGGGGGGTTGGGTGGGTAATTAATAATGTACTTTATTTATGTACTTCGCAATGTACTGTGATTTTTTAAGATCTGGGTGCTTGGCTCTTGCTTGGCTTAAGTGGTACTTTGTGATCTACCGCAGAACTACGTTGTTTGTAGCCCTTCTCACAATGTCCTGTGACAATGTCACGGTAACCGGCGTCTCTCACCAATTGTATGGGTTTTTGCACGTGCCCTAAACAATGCTGTATTTCAGGGGGTGTGAATTGGTGTAATGGGGGGATGTTTGGATTCGTGTAGAGCTGGTAGTATGAGATCGAGCTGTCTAGGGGCGTAGACGTAGCTCTAAAGGAGAGCTCCCAAGTGTTCAGAGTGATGGGATTGCTCAGGGGTGTGTTGGCATTGGAAAGGTTTTAAGAGATAGTAATCTAAAGTGTTACGGCGCTACTTAACTTGCAGGTAGCGCGTGAAGGCTAGAGGAGGCTGAGCAAATACGCTGATGCTAGCTCCTTGGCGGTGCGCTAATCATCTATTCAGCTACTTCCTTAAAACAAGTAAACAATTAATACTGGCAGATCCTATTTGGATAAGGTTTAGGGGTAGGATCTAATTAACTAAGTAAATAAGCTAAAAGACCAGTGCTAGAGGTTAGTGATTTTAATAGGTACCTCTAGGAAGAAGTGATAATAACTCTCGAACAGCTTTATTGCAAGAGATGCGTCACAATACAAGGCAAGGGGTTGGAAGTGTGGAGATGTGTTTGAGGGAAGATACTCGCTAATAAACTCACCGGGATGGCAGTCCGACGTGCAGTCGCTCTTCAAAGCTTTAGTACTACAAGGGTCCCGAGGTGTATGTGCCTGCCGGTTTTATAGTTTCGTGGGCTGCTGCGTTTGTAGAATTGCACATTCCAATCGGGTCGGTACACTTAGAGGGGTCGATTGAGTTCAACAGGAAGCTCACCGAGGTTAAGGTAGTTCAAAGACTGTATGAAATGTGTTAGGAAATATCTGAGTACTTGGGTACGAAAGTATGAGGTAGGGGATGGTGGTTGTTTCCACCCCTGGGGTTGTAGTGTATAGGGGATGTATCACTACGGATACAACAGTATGTTGGCAACACCCCCACATAAACACATCGCACTGAATCCGCACAGCACTTATGAACAGTGGGGAGAAAAGGGAAAAACCATTGTAGTTGAGATAACAGCCTACCTCAGTCGACCATACCTGGAGTTACAGTGAACACGAAAACTGCGCGTAGCTCTAACAAGGAAGACAATCAGATAAGTAGTTAGCCTGTAACATTACAGTTTATCCATAGTTGATTTTTACAACCATATAATCACTCCATATTACAAACTCCGGATATCTATCACCATTTATCATTTCACCTAACATCATATATTTAGCATACACCGACAGTTGCAGTACCAATACTGTATCTAAATAATTGTACATATTGTAAATATTTTCACCTGTATTTTCAAACATAGATTTTATAGTCTAAGTGTAATGGATCTAGGGGCCGATAACCTCGATGTTAGGCCCCTTAAAACAACAATTATCATCATCATCATGTAATGGATCTGATGATGATCGCTTGACGATCGAAACTGGTCATCCTAGTGTATTTATTAATCTCGTGTAATTTATTTCAGGATTAGGGCATAACCCCGCTCTTTTGGGTACATTCGTGTTGACCGACTGTAAAGAACTAAACTCTTGTTTACTAATGCAACACTGAAAAAATGGCTTCAATCCCCACAATGTTCACGGCCAGTCAGGCAAATCGTGAAGCCAAGAGATTCAAATCACTCAGGCTTAAACTCATGAAATTAGACAAGTCAATTTGGTTCAAAAATGTATAGAACTAAATCTCACCCCTAAATACGTACCAATTAAAACCGTACAGAACACACCAGCCTCGATCATTTCAACTAAACAAGCCAACGCGCTTTGGATAAGAAACGAATTAAGATTTGCATACATAAGAAAGCATAAAATTAACCAACAATCACACGACATTCAACTGCAACTAAGTAACTCTGGCACGCATCCCAATGGGACAGCTTCACCGAGCACCTACATGACACCATCAAAATCGGAGCAACGAGGAAGCATGAAACGCTAGAAAATAAATTAAGAAAACTAGGAGAAACACAAAACTATCGATCTAATGAACAACACACGAATAACAATGAATTCAATTTCCACAGCAGAGTAACAACAGAGCGAACGTAACATTTTCTCAAGATGAAATGAACATGTTAGACAAAGGTTTGAAATACAACTGCACAGACGCACACACGAACCACAATATAAAACAGTTAATCACAGATATTGAGATAGCCAGTCACAAGCTCCCAGCAGAAGACAGGGAATTAACCAAAAATCTTGCCACCAACGAAGCCAAAAAAAATCCTCAAACGAGAGGGCGAAAGCAATAACATTCAAAACAACAAACAACTCAAAGAAATAAAGTCATTGAAACAAAAAATAAAAGAACATGACATGATCATCACAAAAGCAGATAAGGGAAACACTACAGTAATTTTGAACAAAACAGAATACTTTGAAAAAATTCCTCTCGGCACGCCGGAAGGCGGAAATAGATTTCACCGGGCAAACTAGGGGATAGGCTATAATAGGCAAATTATGCAGGTTTTCGTAGAAGGATCAGACCTCATTTATTATGGGAAAGTATTTTACAATTTAATTGAAGCTCAATTAACTTTTCTTTCGCCTTACTATGCATATTTTTAACATTTTATTGTCTTAGGGGGCGGTAACCTTCTTGTCATTTGGGGTCCATTTTTATACTTGTGGTCATTCCGTCCTTATGCAAGGTTTGAAACTGATGTGTAACTATCCAACAGTCTGTTACTTTTTCACGTCAAATTTTATCTCCCGCAGAGATCTTGGTTGACTCCTCAGTTTAGGGCTGCGAGAACGCGATCATGTAACCCCGTGTACTTTGGGTGTGTGTAGAATCTGTCTGATAATCTGTGTTAATTGTGATGGCTGTATTAGTCTGTAATTCAGGTAAGGACTGCAGACGGTCAATTTCAAGTAGTAGTTCCTAATGTTGGTACCTAATATACCGTCAACAACACCTAGCTGTGAACTTGGCTACTAGATGCCACCGCAACCAGTAACTTGCAACGAACGTTGGACTTCCTCTCTGAAGGAAAGCATACTGAGGGATTTTCAGCGTTCTTTGAAAATCCGACGACTTCGGCCGGCTTCGAACCCGCGACCTTGGGCATAGAAGTTCAGCATGCTGCCAGCTAGGCTACGTCACCGGAGCCACTTCCCACATAGTCAGATGGAAAACTGAATGTGATCTCGTTGTCATGGCAACCTCCGATAGCTCATCCCTCATCAATTTGGAAGCGTTGTCATGGTAACCTCTGATGGCTCTTGGCATTTTCTTCTAATTCCGAAATCATTTTTCTCATCCCTTGGCGTAATGGTGGGTTGTATCCAAAATTCTTTCAGACAAACGTTTTAGGTAATGTTTAGGGGAATATCGTCCATTTTGTACGGATTTGATATTGTGCCTATTAAGAGAAATATGATTAATGTTTCCCGAAAACCCCACTTTTTCCACCCCATTGGTCAATGGTTGGTGCTATCAAAAAACTTTTAAACATAAATTTATGGCACTTATCCGACACATAATAAGAACGTTGAAGGGATTCGATATTTCACATATTAAGACAGTTATAGTGATATTTCACTTTTTCGAAAAGAAAAGCCCCCCATTTTTACCCCCTTCGACCGATTTTGCCCATTATCGAACTCGAATGAGATTTTATAGGGATACATGTTATGTAAGAACATCAAAGTGATTGGTGCAAAATTACGGCAGTCATCGTTTCCACAAGGAACTGTTATATACTAGCAGAAGTACCCGCTCTTCGAACGGTCTTCGGTATTAAAAGCCAGACGTTATCATTTGAGCTACTGTTGCAATGGTTAGGGGCTTGTCATTCCTTCATAAGTTTATCAGAACGAAGTTCGTTTTCTGGGTATATCGCAGACACTGTTAATTTAAGGGCCATAAAATGTGGTTTTCGGAGACCCTTTATAGACTCCCTAGTTTTGTGTCACACATTGAGAAGCGCAACATATGCTTTGGTCATCCTTCTAGAATTATTTTAATTTTTCGCCTATTTTAGCATGTATTTTGAAAAGTTGTTCCTTATACCCACCCTTCTATGAGAAGTACGTTGAAGAGTATTCTAAATGATTGGTGTATTGACTAACGGTTACAATACCTAATTTTACGATGCTCCAAGCACCCGAACATGAATTATAGGCGTACATAAACATAAAGATATATCAACCACACAGTATGAAACAAAATCATATTTACGATGAACCCGTTTGTCGACAAAAATATGAATACTTAAAATGTGCTCTCAAACTAAATTCACATAACGTGTACTTCTTGACGTGAAAAGAATATTGAAAACCTCGTAGACGAAACGCAATATATGTCAAATTAAAACTGACCCTCACCGTTATGGAAAGTCCCCATCCCCAGGAAGACCCTCTTAATGAATTATAAAGGCTTGTGGAGCATGCAAATTCGGGATTTTTAGCCTCCAATGGCCCAAATTCCCAAAAGCTGCAAAAAACACTATTCCAATCCAGGAATTTTTGAAAATAATGTTGCTGTTTGGAGATATAATAGACCTTCTGTAAAAAAATATCGCATATCGAACGTGTAAGTCAAACGTAAAAATTCTAGGGTACCCCTTAACCCCCTTAATCGCATTGTTGAATTTTATAGTCTATGTTTGATTCCACAATAACCTCATAGCCATTTGCAAACTTTCACAGAAATGTAATAAATTGAGTGGCATTGCTTCTTACAGAAATAGATGGAAAGTTGGATGTCACCTCTTGTGATACTGTTGTCATGGTTACCGGCTTGCATTACTTCATTAGTTTCCTCTTGTTCTTCTTCTTCCGGATGGGCCAGCTAAGGACCACGACGTTCAACTTTTCAGCTTGGCGAGGGACTTGATGTTTGCCCAATAATCGCACATTCTCTGGCTACGTTTCTCCTTTCTCTCTTTTGTCCAGATGTTGCCGGTTTTCTTACAGGGTGGTCTGTCATGAAAACCCTTCTGTTTAAGTATCTTTCTGACATGTGATCGGCTTCTAATATCACTTTTCATTATCTTCAGTTCTTGGATGTCCTAGTTAACTACTGTTAGCGACGGTGTCAAGCTCTTTCAATTTCCCCAGTAGTTGAGAAGCCGGTTGGTTAGCCTTGTTGGGTTCATCCATGAGACATGTCCGTTGAGAGCCAGACGTCTCTTCCTGGCCATATCTGTGATTTTCTCAGTATATTTATATAGCTCCTGATTTGGTGTTCTTCTGTAGTCGTCATCTATTTTTTAGTTTATTAAATGAAATTAGTTTTCTGGGAATATCTCAGAAACGTGGTTTTAGAGCCTTAAAACGTAGTAGCCTCCGAGCCACCAAGGGGCTGAAAATGAGTTTTGTCTCGTCCTTGTACGTCATAATATAATAATAATCATAATAATAATTTAATAATATAGGGATAGTGATACAATAGGCATTTAGTACCACACCCGCCCGTGTAAATCACGCGAAAAAATTCAAGAGTACCCCTTGACCCCCTTAAGTGCATTATATACGTATTGATGAATTTTACAGCTTAAGTTGGTTCCGTGATAACCTTAGAGCCGTTTGCGAACGTTCACAGTAATGTAATAAATGGAATGGCATTGCATCTTACAGAAATAGATGGACTTCAGAGATTGCGTTGCCATGGTTACCGGCTTGCATCCTTTCAATAGCTTAATAAATGAAATTCGCTTTCTAGGTATATCTCAAAAACTGTTGGTTTTAGGACCTTAATATGTGGTTATCGGGGCCCGTAGGGCTCCCGAATTTTGTTTCTCACATTAAGACGCTGAAAATGAGCTTTGTCTCGTCTTTCTACGGCCATTTCAGCACACATTTTAAGGGGTATGCGCTCTTTTATGAGAGATACAGAGAAGAGTTACATCAATGATTACTTTCGTGCCTCTGATGGACATCCGTACCAAATTTTACGTTGATCCACTCAGCCGTTCTCGAGTGATGCGCGTGCAAAGTTGTACGCAGACAGACAGACAGACAGAAAAAAGTTTTGTTTTTGCGTGCAACCGTCATAAACCAGTCTGAAACACGTTAATAACTCAAACTTCCGTGGAAATTCAGAGAAAACAGACCAACTTTCATTTTTATATATAGATATATATATATATAGATACATATATACATAAATTATGAACTTTTGAACTGACGGTGGTTTTGGGGTCGGGGGATGTGAAACGCGAATATATGTCGAAATTTTCCGGAAGTGGAAACATGGTACCCATTGCAATAGTTAGCTTTGTAAAACAGCTTTCTAAAACAGTCGAATTCCTGAACAACAACGAAATCAAGGAATTAACTAAAGACCCCACCAACAAATTCCAAAAACAAATAAAAAGTGCAGTAAAAGAAACAGAATACATACTGACCAAAGCCTAAAAAACAAAACTAAAAAATATGAACCCGAAAATACCGTCATTGAGGGGACAACAAGGCAGTAAGTTATGCAATAATATTGTGAACTAAATCTAGGAAGATCAACTTGAGTATAACTAAAGTTGTATAGTGTACATAAATTCCAAGCTACCATGGGAAAATGCAAATGCACTGAATATTAATGTTGGTGGTCTGTTTCAATGATATAGCCTGATGCAGAAACCACATTGATAACATAGGACAAGGAACACATATGATTCTTTTATACCCAATACAACAGTTTTGCTGCAGGTTTCAGTACTGTTATTATGTTAATCATTGCCACTATCAACATACACAATTTCAGTTCGATTGCTTTAATAGATTCGTAGATATTGAGAACCGACTAGCTATTGCGGATGGTCACGGCCAAAAGGTGATCTCATAAGCCTATTATTTCATAAATGATAATAGGCTAAACATTTTCAGTAAGGTACTTTGTAAAAGCTTGATGGGATCAAAGCTGCAGCAAATATTAGACAGTGTGGAGTATTTAATAAATACCCCAGCCACTAGGGTAAGATATGAGTTACATAATAGAGCAGAAACATTCATTGTAATATTAATTTATTTATTTTCTAAAGGGCCATTAAAGTGAAAAAATAATATTGAAAAAGCCCACCTTTACCATTGAGTTAGGGCATGGTACAAATTGGGATTTTGGAACAGTCAACTCACTACATCCTGTTCCCCTCCTGAAATTATATAAAAAGTTTGCACCCTGAATGAGGGTACAGACACCAGCATTCAAATATGAGATTGCAGAGATTTAGAGCAAAAAAAAAATACGACCTCGCCTCTCTCGGCAGGGATGGGTTCCATCTCAGCAACGCTGTACAGCCTACCCCGGAGCGGCTGGCAGGTGAATCATGCCTTATTTCCACGAACAAATACAAACCGATATAAAATAAGTGAATTAATTTACGTATTTCACAGTCATACAGCATAACTTCTTGATGTATAAGGATTACAACGCGACCAAGAGCTATATTTTCCAACCACCCCGAGCCGAGAAAGAGTTACCTTACAAAAATGATAACAACTTTGTTTCTTGGACACACAAAATTTTGAAATTAATAAACCAGTTATACAACATTCCAATGTATATTGTGTTAAAATTTGCATTCGATCTGATGACGGAGTTTTGAGATAATAATTCTTAAATGTGACACATGGTTGAAACACGCTTAAAAACGGGCACATTTTGTGTTCCAACTGCAATAAAAAATAATAAAATATAAATTATAAATTATAAATTCCAAACCTACTTGATCTAACGTAAAATAGAACGGCGAAAATGATGATGTTATTAGATTTTATGTAGGTCTATTGGTTACTTCACAAACAACCTTCAAACTCGAGTGCACATAATACTTTGGTCGACAGTAGTACTTTATGCTGAAACGTTTGAAATATTTTCTAACATTCTAAAAGCCTGGTTCGCCACTATCCTCATCACCTGATTTCTTGACACCACTGACTTTTTCACCGAAACTTCCCTGACAACCACAAGAGTTGCCTCTCGATCACTTCAGATACAAGCAGTATTCATGGGCTTGAATAATGTCACTGTACGGTGCATACTGTATCTTCTTTGCAGGGCGTAGACCCAGTCTACTGGTATATGATAATTGTTTTCTGAAAGTGAAAAAATAAAAATATTTAGGTATAAATTTCCTGGGATAGGCCTAATTGTTATTTGAAAACCCAATTCACTGCATAAATAAATTAAGAGAAAAATCACCACTCAGAAAAGTTGTAGGAGAAAATTGCTGTTAGTGAATCAGCTGTAAGGTTATGAAGATTGTCGTTTATAATACTGACAGAACAAACCCTATTTAATTGCAACTACACTCCCCACATGAACAACAAAAAGAACTTTATGTGACATATATGTCCTAAATATCTCTCTATAATAAATATACTTTATCCAGGAGGTGATATTATAAATACATATTTATAATTTGTTGTACACGCCATGCAATTCTTGCCTCATAAGTGAGGTCAACTTTATTCATACTATCTCGCAAAATTCTCATATTTTATCCTTAAAATTTCACTTCTATTTTGTAGCTCCAACACTGTATATGATCTTCACGGAAGGCGTTTGCCTTATTTCACGCATATTACACCTTTTTATCCACAAAATTCAAGACACAGCGCAGTGTTAATGCAGCTTCCTATCTACTGCATAAAAAACCTAGCAACCAGTTGTTTGGGTCCAATGTGGCTACGCCCATGCGGTTGCTAGGCGCATCACTTCGGCACCGAATATCTTTCTTGTTTGCTGGAAATAGGTTGTGAACAAAAGGTTACTGTTCTTGTTCAACTGAGGCAGATTGCCTATCAGCAGACACACCATAGTTCCGGAGGTTTTGCCATTCTTCCGTCTGAGACTCATAGATAAATTTCAGCAATATCAATGTAATCGGTTTTATGAATAATGGTTGAATTATTTTAGCGGCTTATCAAACTGAACAAACACTAAATCAGCTGGTTAAAAGCAGTGGCCTCGTCCGGGAAAAGCGTTTACTTGTTTTTTTAATTCATAAGCGAACGCAAAACACAACAAGTAGTTCCGTGAAGAACTATACAGCTGATTTTCATATATCCTACTTATGATAATTGCCTCTATCTACATACAAAATTTCAGTTTGATTGCTGTAATAGATTCGTAGATACTGAGAACCGACTAAATATTTTGGATGGTCGCCATGCTGGATTTTATATATGTAGGTCCTAGAGTTATGTACTGTTACATGAAGATTATTGTGTACTTCAATCGCATGATTAGGACACAAGAAGTAACAAGGAGATTTTAAAATTTCGAACAGCTGCCATCTTGTGGTTATGGAAACAATCGAAATAAATTAGATGCCAGTGAATTAACATTCGTATAAGGATTTACTGTAACAAGTTTCACTGCACTCGGATGGTTAAATTGCGAGAAACGTCCATGTGAATATTTATACTTCATGTCGCCGCCATGTTGTGGAGAAAAAGTTTTGCCCTAAAACTTCCCCATACGGGAGAACGAAACGCATCAGGCGAAAGCCTGGACAAAATAACTACTGTGGTCAAGAAAATTTGACTGAAGCGGTGCGGGGTAGTGGGCATGAAATACGTGACTAGAAAACCAATGTAGGTAGCAATACATTAACAATTTTTATTTCTAATAATAAATTTATAACCAATAAACAAATTGCACTTAAGTGCTTATCACAGAAATGAACAATTATAAATGTAGCAAAGTGTGAGGGCCTGATGACAGAAACCCAGATTAAAGGAAGGTCAATGAAACAAACTTGCTTGATTGGAGAGAAGTTGAGCTTAACATAAAAAAAGGGATGCACTTTATAAAAAGAGAGAACCATAAAAATGATTAAGAGTGTAAAATAACTGGTATGATATAAACTCTTCATAAAATTTGAACTTATCTTTGAAGAGCCAGCTCCTTAAAAGTTCCAGCTAGCAAACGTTGATTTAAAAGTCCTCACGGTTTCTTCAGAAGGAGGCGTACATGGCCTAGAGATATGTGCACCATTGATAAAATGTCAACTCTCTCTTCTTTTCTTGCGAAGGAATGACATTTATAGCTTCCAAGTGATGATCCAGCAGTATTTCGAAAGACGATTCAAAGTATCCCATCTAGGGTGAAGGTGAAGAGTACAACAACTGGCAATTAGTCTTGCCATCTTGAGTAATACGTCATGGTGCAGATCTCGTGACGTAACTGCTAGGTAGCGTAGAGACTAGCGATGGTGTCATGAGATGCAGTAGCGGTGACCAGCAGGTTGAAGTAATCAGAAGTGATGATTGATCAGAAGTGGTGAAGAACGCCAGCAAATGGCGTCTTAAATAGGGATCATGGAACCCTCTCGAAGCTGGAGATCGCCCGACTGGACAAAGACCTGCCATTGGTCGAACGAAAGTCAGGGTGACGTCAGTCGACACTACTCAGCGGACAGTGGATCAACCAGTAGATGCCCTGTATGTCGGGAGTGAGGACGCTTGAGGTAGCGAGCGACTGGAACACTCAAGGTGAGAACTATAATATCTAAGAATAAGTGATTGATAACAAGATTATGCATATGGTTTAAGCAATTAATACATTTGTAAAGAAATAATTACCATTCGGGGATCTCGGTAACAAGAAATAAAATTTGACCGACAAATGGGCCAAGCTAAACACTGAAAGTATCACGAAAGTGATCATGCTCCGAGAACTCCGAATGAAAACAAACAAAAGAATCAGTCAAAGCAAAACATGGATAACAGACGAGAAGAAACTAAGACTCGAAAGGCAAAACAGAGATAGCAGAGATGGGTCTAGTATAAAGACCTTTACTAGTTAAAACATCAACAACTCTGACGCGTTTATCACGGCCAAAGTGGCAGTGAATAACCCTGCCTAGGTTCCACACGAGAGGCGGAGATGGGTCTCGAAGAAGAACCATGTCCCCCACTCGTACATCTGGTTGAGGAAGCCGCCATTTCTCACGCCTATTTAGCAAGCTGAGATATTCTAACTTCCATCGGCGCCAAAAAGAACAGCGCAAAGATTCTACTTTTCTCCAAAAGATAGGTAAGTTAGGATCACAGCGTCGAACCAGCAAAGGCGGAGTAGCAGCAAGCGAACAGCCAATCAGGAAGTGACTGGGTGTTAAAGGTAAAAGATCCTTAGGATCGTTTGAAAGAGGGGTCAGAGGTCTGGAATTTACAATACCTTCGACTTGAATAATTAAAGAGTTGAATTCCTCATAAGAAAGTATGGTAGGACCAAGAGTTTTCTTAAGCTGTCTTTTAGTAAGTTTGATGCAGGACTCCCATCGGCCCCCATGATGGGGAGCATAAGGCGGGGTGAAATGCCATTTGAAACCTTTAGAATAGGAAAAGTTGGAAATTTTTTCTTTAGCAGAAGGGGAGCTTAACACCTTTTTCCAGAGATCAGAAGCGCTTACAAAAATTTTTGCATTATCTGAAAAAACTTCAGATGGAACACCCCGTCTAGCAGCAAATCTAGAAAAGGCGGCCAAAAAGTAGGATACAGAAGCGTTCGTAACCAACTCAAGGTGGATAGCTCCCGTCACCATACATACAAATAACGAGATGTAAAGTTTACCTAAGATTTTGCGCTTAGATGAAGAGGGATTGGTCTGATATACGTAAGGACCAGCGTAATCGATCCCAGTAAGAGCGAAGGGCTTACTAGGTTCTGAACGAAATGGAGGTAAATTACCCATAATCTGCGTGGCGGGCCGTGGTTTAACCTTAAAGCAAGGTATACACTTTTTGACAACAGAAGAAACCTCATGAACGCCATTGATGATCCAGTAGAGTTCACGAATTAGACAGAGCAAGGTGCGAGTGCCAGCATGAAGGTGTTTATAATGAAACTTTTTTATTATAAGGGTAGTAATAGGATGCTTTGAAGGAAGGATGATGGGATGCTTTTTCCCATCCTCACAACTAGACATAGCTAATCTTCCACCCACACGTATTATGCCGTCCTGGTCTAGAAAAGGAGTGAGTGGTGAAAGCCTGCTAGACTTGGGTAAATCTTTACCACTTATAAGAGCTTGCTTTTCAGGAGCAAATACTTCCTGCTGAACAAGTAACAAAATCTTGCAAGTAGCAAATTCTAACTCTACTCTGGAAAGGGTTGAGGCTTCAATGGTTGATCAATTACTAAATATTTCCATCGGAAGATATAAGACACTACACGAATCAATTTATCAAATGAAGAGTATCTATGAAAAAGGCTAGTAGAAGTAGAAGTAAGATGCGACGCGACAGGGTCATTACGGGCATCAGGTATTTCTTCTGCAAATTGATTAGCTAAGCGAGGCCAGCAAGATGATTCCTGACTTAGCCAAGGAGGACCATTCCAGTACAGGTCTGAAGAAATCAATTTCTTAGGCGTGCAACCACGTGATATTATATCCGCGGGGTTTTCACGGCTAGGAACATGTCTCCATTGTTCAGAATGAGAGACTTCATGAATCTTAGAAACGCGATTTGCCACAAAGGTATTCCAATGAGAAGAAGGCTTGGAAATCCAAGCTAATACAATAGAAGAATCGCTCCAAAAAATGTGCGGGAAAAATTTAACTTTAAACTGACATTTAGTTTAGTAGCTAATTCTGTTGCCATTAAAGCAGAGCATAATTCTAATCTCGGCAATGATACCGTTTTAAGTGGAGCAACTTTTGATTTAGCGCACACTAAATTAGAAAATCCAGGGAAAGTGGCTAAGGAACGTCCTACTATGTATGCACAACAGCCATAAGCCCGTTCTGAACTATCAGAAAATACATGCAGGTCATACTGCTGGCATAAGGGATTAGAAATTAAAGGGCGGGGTATAGAAACCTTGGAGAGATCCAGCAAACTGCTGCGATATTCTAACCATTCTTCTACAAGAGGAAGGGAGAGATTTTCATCCCAGTCTGATTTTAATGACCAAAGCTTTTGCAAGAACATTTTTGCAACAATAACTATAGGAGCAATATATTGCAAAGGATCAAAGATCTTTGCGATTTCTGACAGAACTTGTCTCTTAGTTACAGGGGGAGATTCTGACAGATGTACCTGATAAGAGAAGGTATCAGAAGAAGGACACCAAAAAACACCCAATGCTTTTACGGCTGCTTCATCAGTAGGAATGGCAACAAATTCATCAACTGGGACCTCTGATGAAAATTTTTATATAAATTCAGTGGAATTTGAAGTCCATTTATGGAGCGGAAAACCACCTCCTAGGAGCAGGGACTTCAAATCTTCGCACACAAGGAGTGCTTCAGAAATATTAGGGAAAGAGCACAAGAAATCGTCAACATAAAATGCCGTTTTTAATGACTCAGAGGCCAAAGGATGATACAGATGACCATCTTGCTCGGCTAACATGTGGAGAGACCGAATCGCAAGAGAGGCTGAAGGCTTCAGGCCATATGTCACAGTCTTCAATCTAAATATCTTTATGGGTTTGGAACTCTCATCGCGCCACAATATTCTTTGCAGATCTTGCTGCTCAGAATTTACGAGAATCTGCCGGTACATCTGCTTAATATCTGAGATTACAGCAATAGGACACCTTCGAAAATTAAGCAAAACAGAGGTGAGATCTGTTTGAATCGCGGGACCACATTGCAGGGTATCATTTAAAGAGATTCCATTGGAATCTGGTGATGAGCCATTGAAAACTACTCTTATATTGTCTTGTGTTAAGGAATTTTTCCATACCGGGTGATGATTTAGATAAACTATTTCATTTAAAGGATGGTCAATTTCTTCTGATTTAGAAATTACCTCCATGTGATTGGATGATTCGTACTCCTCCATAAAGGAAGCATACTGAGTTTTGTCAGAAGCATCTTGTTTGAACCGATTTTCAATAGCAAATAGTGCCCTAAGTGCTCTGGAATGCGAGCCCGTAATGGCGGGAGGATTGGGAATACGTGGAAGAGTTACTATAAATCTGCCTTCAGCAGTACGGACAGTGGTTTCCTTGTATAACTTTTCACAAATTTCGTTAGAAGAAGAAGAAGTAGCCTGAACATTCTCAAGATCCCAGAACTTGGTTAGCTCTTGACTCAAATCGGTACCAACAAAATAACAATTTGATACAGTTTGAATAGGATTACGGTATATTTGGCCAGTAGCAATCCAACCAAAATCAGTTTCGCGGAAGAAAACATTAGGAGCAATTTTTACTTTATTGGAATGAAGACATTGCCAAAATACGCTTGAGCTGAAAAGAAGCTCTACGGGCGAAGCTCTGTTGAAATGAGGGTCAGCTAGCTGGACAAAATTCGGGATATTCCAACTTTGAATAGGATAAGAAGTGCCAGGAAGATTGTTGCCTATAGACTTGATAATCAAACAATCTAATTGCAACTGCGTACCAAGATTATTAGAGTCCTTCAGATCCACTTTAGCAAAGCTTAAGGATTGCGATTTAGAGCAGTTTATTCCTGTAACCTCTATTGAGGTAGGATGTTTTGGGAGGCCTAACTTTTGTACCAACGATTCATTAATAAAATTGTTGGTAGCGGCATTGTCCAATAATCCCCTGACAGATACCCATTTTCCGTGAGAATTTTTCAATAGAACCTGCACGGTAGATAATAAAACCTGGACTTTGCCAAGCGAGGTAGAACTTTGAGCATACGACTGCGCACTATTTTGAGAAGTCTCAGAATTAGACTTGGTATTGGAACTGCTTGGTCCTGATAACCGTGATCTTTCATGTCTGTGCAAAAGGGAATGGTGTCTAGCCTTACAATGAAAGCATAAACGTTGTGAAAGGCAATTGTTTAACATATGCGTTCCTGACAAACAGTTGAAACAATGTTTTTTGTTCGTAATGAACTTTCGTCTTTCATCTACTGATAAAGATTTAAATTCATCACAATTGTATAAAGTATGCGATTGCTGACACAGACCGCACGTTTGCATTTGGTTAGGTGACCGAGCATCAACAGGAAGAGCCTGTGATCTTAAAATTCTTTGATTAGAACTGCTAACCTTATCTTTTGAGAAGGCTTTTGAATCTGAACTACTAGTTTTTTGATTAGCTATGGCGGAAAAGACTTGGCTTCTGGCCTTCAAAAAGTTAATAATCGCCTCATAAGTGCATTGCAAATTCTGGGAAAGTTCTGTTTCCCAGGCTTTTAATGTATTTGCATCCAATCTTGCAGAAATGAGGTGAACTAGAAATAAATCCCAGTGATTTACAGGTTGGTTTAAATTGGACAATGCTCTGACGTGTAGCTCTGCAGTGTCAATCAACTTACGAAGTGATAAACTGTTATCTGCTTGCACGTTAGGTAACTCGAATAAGCTTTGTATATGGCGTTGAATAGATAAACGAATGTTCCCATATCTATCCTTAAGAAGATTCAGAGCAACTTCATAATTATCACTGGTCAATGAAAGTGCTTGAATCAGGTTAAGTGCGTTGCCTTGAACTGCCAGACGCAAGTAGTGAAATTTTTGTATTACTGGTATAGAAGTATTGTCATGTACTAAAGAATTGAATAATTCAAAAAATGGTTCCCATTCTATGTCTTTACCAGTGAATTTGGGTATTTCTAATTTGGGTAATATAATGCGTGATGAAGATGTAGAAGATGTTGCAGAAGTTTGATCTTCTTGTTTTTCTTTTAAAGTTAAAGCCCTAATAAGCTGTTTAGCTTCAGCAAATCCCTGATAGTATAATTTTTCAACTTCCAACCTATCACTTTGCTGGTCCGGATGCTGAGTTTCTATACTGCATTGTATCTCATCATATTTCTCAAAGGCTTGTTCATAATTCTTAAGCCTCTGCGAAATTATGTCAAGATTACGCTCTTGGGGTTCGAGCTCCGTTAAGAAAGTACGAAACCGTGTGAGCTTGCCCTTACAAGAGTCTCTGGCGTTGCTGAGTTTTTCATCAAGGTTAGGCATGTCAAAAGTTGTTTGTTACTCACGTCAATATTGTGACTTCGAGTACTGGAAATCAGAGGATGACAGCTTGCTAGGTAGTAAGGTTTAGTCTGATGCGGAAGAAACCGGCTTAGCTTACGTTTCTCTCCTCCTCTGCTGAACATGCGCCTCAAGCTGAAACGTACAATGTGAATTAGTGTTGAAACACAATGAACAAAAATTGTTAGTGTAAAATCCAAAATATGAAACTTGTATAGGGATCCAGGGTGCAACAGATATGTTTCCCGGGGGTGAGGCACCAAAAATTTGGAGAAAAAGTTTTGCCCTAAAACTTCCCCATACGGGAGAACGAAACGCATCAGGCGAAAGCCTGGACAAAATAACTACTGTGGTCAAGAAAATTAGACTGAAGCGGTGCGGGGTAGTGGGCACGAAATACGTGACTAGAAAACCAATGTAGGTAGCAATACATTAACAATTTTTATTTCTAATAATAAATGTATAACCAATAAACAAATTGCACTTAAGTGCTTATCACAGAAATGAACAATTATAAATGTAGCAATGTGTGAGGGCCTGATGACAGAAACCCAGATTAAAGAAAGGTCAATGAAACAAGCTTGCTTGATTGGAGAGAAGTTGAGCTTAACATAAAACAAGATGTTCAGTAAAGAACATATAGCCTACTTTCTCCTAAATGTATGAGTATAGTTATAACTCGTTGTTATTATCAAAGAGTATAATGGAACTATTCTTTGTTGAAGGCCATAGAAACGATTTTCCTCTACCAAACGCCACAATCTAGATAAGAACTGCTACCATCATTGAAGAAAGAAAGATAAGAAGTATCTCAAGAATGTTATGGATCTGGAGACATAATCGACCGGACTGGCTGCGTGGCTCGGCGGTAACGTTCTCGCTTGCTGGGCCCTAGGTTGCAGGTTCGTATCCTGGCGCAGTCAGCTGGCATTTGAGGGTGCACAAATGCGAGGGAGCCGTGTCAGTACATTTACTGGCACGTTAAAGATCCCCTTCGGGCCAAAATTCCGGCACCCCGGTGTCTCTAAAATCAGCAGTAGTTAAAAGGGATGTAAAACCAATAACATTATTATTGTTATTATTATTACGACCTGCCGTGGGCAACATCCAACTTTGAGTTGAGGCATGTCTTTACACGTCTGGTTGTGCATGGCTTTCACAACCCTAATTGAATTAACAAATCTTTCCATGACCCTACAGAGACGTGTGTATACAAACTATGTGGATATTTTCGATAATATAATCCTAACAGAGCGAGTGCATTCTAGCGGCCAGAAGAAGAAACTTTTCAATAAAATCTGGAAGTTACCTTTTTGGCAGCTAGATGTCTCGAGTAAATCTGCTGGCGAATTATGTTTTAATTAAATATATATTTTACACCATAATGTGCACAATATAACGCTTAATAACATTTTCAAGTAACGCAAAATAGGCTGTTACAAACCCTTTAAAATAAAAAGTTAAAATGTATCGTAGTATCATCTTGTCATTCTTCAAATTCGATGCGCATAGAATGATAATGGTATAGTAATCAATGGATCCCCACGTAGACTAGTCGTGACATCTATTGGTGAAATATCGAACAATATAATCCTAACAGAGCGAGTGCATTCTAGCGGCCAGAAGAAGAAACTTTTCAATAAAATCTGGAAGTTACCTTTTTGGCAGCTAGATGTCCCGAGTAAATCTGCTGGCGAATTATGTTTTAATTAAATATATATTTTACACCATAATGTGCACAATATAACGCTTAATTTTAAAACATCTGAGTCATTACAAAACAATAAACATATAACATTTCAAGCAAAAAACCTAGCTCTGATCGGGTTTGAACCATAGGCATTTGAGCGATAGTCTAACGCTCTACCACTGAGCTAATTGTGTCAACGAATATCGTTCTATTTAAAATGACTTACATAGAACTTGTTAACAAATAATGATTTATACTAAACGATTTCATCACTGGAGTATATTATTTATATATAAAGCATTTCATACAAAGTTTATTTATTTTATATCAGTACGCTATATTGCATGCAATACTCAAATTAGTGAAATATAAGTCCGGCACAAGATATCCGCTGCCATCTTGTCTTATTACTGAATCAGTTCAGCTTTTTAAAATCACGTCTGCACTATAGTATTACAAAATAAACTTTTAATTTCGAACGTGCCTCTTCCTTTAGAACAGTTAAAACGATTCTCGGCTCGATAATCGGAACTGGTGGGTCCCATGATATGGATTATAAAGTTTGCATAATTCGCACGGCCGCCATCCTGAAATGGTATGGCGGACGACCTTGTAATTTGGTCACAAGACGCATCCTATACGAAGGTATGTTGTTACCAAATTTGGTAGAGATCGGATGATTTGGTTAGTCGTTATTTGATTTTACGTTTTGAACGTTTGAGTGGCCGCCATTCAGTTTTAGTAAAGATGGCGGCGATATAAAACATGACACTGAGGTGTCCTTTGCTAGTGCTACCTTTGTACCAAATTTCGTTCAATTTGCATTCACCGTGTTCGAATTGATAGGGGGGGGACAGACATTCAGAGTACACACACTCACACACAGACACACACACACAGACTCACACACACACAAACACACACACACACAGACTCACACACACACATACACACACACAGACAGACACACTTTTTTCGCCCTGTGTTGATCTCATAAGTCTACTTTCATTTTTTGCAAAAATCGAAAGTAGGCTAAAAAGGGATGCACATTATAAAAAGAGAGAACCATAAAAATGATTAAGAGTGTAAAATAACTGGTATGATATAAACTCTTCATAAAATTTGAACTTATCTTTGAAGAGCCAGCTCCTTAAAAGTTCCAGCTAGCAAACGTTGATTTAAAAGTCCTCACGGTTTCTTCAGAAGGAGGCGTACATGGCCTAGAGATATGTGCACCATTGATAAAATGTCAACTCTCTCTTCTTTACTTGCGAAGGAATGACATTTATAGCTTCCAAGTGATGATCCAGCAGTATTTCGAAAGACGATTCAAAGTATCCCATCTAGGGTGAAGGTGAAGAGTACAACTGGCAATTAGTCTTGCCATCTTGAGTAATACGTCATGGTGCAGATCTCGTGACGTAACTGCTAGGTAGCGTAGAGACTAGCGATGGTGTCATGAGATGCAGTAGCGGTGACCAGCAGGCTGAAGTAATCAGAAGTGATGATTGATCAGAAGTGGTGAAGAACGCCAGCAAGTGGCGTCTTAAATAGGGATCATGGAACCCTCTCGAAGCTGGAGATCGCCCGACTGGACAATGACCTGCCATTGGTCGAACGAAAGTCAGGGTGACGTCAGTCGACACTACTCAGCGGACAGTGGATCAACCAGTAGATGCCCTGTATGTCGGGAGTGAGGACGCTTGAGGTAGCGAGCGACTGGAACACTCAAGGTGAGAACTATAATATCTATGAATAAGTGATTGATAACAAGATTATGCATATGGTTTAAGTAATTAATACATTTGTAAAGAAATAATTACCATTCGGGGATCTCGGTAACAAGAAATAAAATTTGACCGACAAATGGGCCAAGCTAAACACTGAAAGTATCACGAAAGTGATCATTTTGGATTTGTGATCACCACGTTATTTTAAGTCCTATAGGTGAACTTAAGTTCGTAGCCCCTATTGGCATAAACAAATTCAGTTTGATTTCTATAATAGATTCGTAGATATTCAGAGCCGTCTAAATATTTCGGATGGTCGCCATGTTGGATTGTTAAATGTATAGGCCATAGAGTCATGTACCATTAAAGGAAAATATTGCGTAGGTTCACTTCGATCGCATGTTTACGACACAAGAAATAAAAACGTAATTTTAAAATTCGCAATGCCACCATCTTGAAGTTATGTAAACAATTGAACTAAATTAGATACTAGTGCATAACAATGTGTATAAACATTTCCTGTACCAGATTTCATTGCGTTTGGAACATTAAATCGCGAGAAAGGTCTATTAAAAATTTTCAAATTCGTTTGGCCGTCATGTTCGTTTTGTAGTCAACCGGTTTTTGAAAATCTCATAGATGACCTTCCAGTAGTACCCTTTATCTCCGTACAAAATTTCAGGGTGATACCGCTAATAGTTTCAGAGATATAGAATGTCGGTGATATATTTCGCACATCCGCCTTCTTGTGGTTATGTAAACAATTGAACCAAGTTAGATGTCGGTGCATTACAATGTGCATAAACATATGCTGTACCAAGTTTTATTGCGTTTGGTTGGTTAAATCGCGAGAAACGTCTATTTAAAAGTCGCAAATACGCGAGGCCGCTATGTTGGTTTTGTAGTTACCAGTTTTTTTAAAGTCACATAGGTGAAATTCTAGTAGTTCCCTTTATCACCGTAAAAATTCCAGGGTGATATCGGGAATAATTTCGGAGATATTGAATGCTGGTGAATTATTTCGCACAGCCGCCATGTTGGATTGGTGAGACGTAACAAAATTTGAAGGGCACGGTCGGTGTTTTCCAAAATAGTGATATGAACTTACTGAGTTTCATTGAAATCGCTGCAGACGTTCAGGAGTTATTAGGGGACTCACACACCTCTCTCTCTCACACGCACGGACAAAAGGTGTTCTCTTAAGCCTATTAAAAAAAATTGAAAATAGGCTAAAAATAATTCTGAGCGCTACACCCATCAAAGGACAGTCTAATACATGCAACAATTTCAGTTAGACGCAGTCCTACAGGACGCTGTAACAGAGCATACTAAACTCGGATAAAGCCATTTCTGGCCCTAATTTTCTGTCCATAAATATAAGCTTGGATTATTCCCATACACAGCAATACATAAACAATACAACCTCACTTGCCAGGAATAGTAATAATAATAATAATAATAATAGTACTAGTATACCTCTTGTATGATAGATTTTGGAAGAGGGTGAATTTGCTGTACATCGAAGCACATTCTTCTCCGAGATTTACGTTTTTAAAACTCTTTCTAAGTTCTTCTAGTTCAGATGATTTTCTCTCTCATATCCTCTGTTTACATTAAATTATAAAACCTTGTTGCACAAAGGCTGTGCAGTCGTTTACTGGTCGCGTATTCAGTCTTTATAACGGGATCAGTTGTTGTCTTCAATAAATGCTTCATTTTACAGAAGTAAATATTATCCTCTAATGATGGGGAGCAAAATCCAATATTGAAGTATTGAAACAATTTTCGAAGCATAGATTCTTGACAAATCCAACTCGAGTATCATTGTACAATTTCCACACCTTTATTTTGTTTAAATTGGCATCGAGGTAAATAAGCATCTATCTTTTATTGAATAATGTGCTTTCTTTGCTTGGAAATTCTTGATGAAAGCCGTGTCAAGCGTGACCGGCGGTTTGTTACCAGTGACGTTATCAGGTTGACGAGAACAACAAGCCTAGTCTCCTCCCATTCATCTTTTCTGTCGACTTCCCTTGGCCAAGACTTGTCCCTTTCCGACCCCGACGGTATTGGGGTATCCAAGCATTTGATTTTTCTTGTCGTTTCTAGCCTGATACCCTAGACCTCCTCTATTCTCTATTCGCGTTAACTCCTGGCTACTGTAAAGCGTTCTTGATAAATCTACATCCTTACGGCTAGCAAATCGGAAGTAGACGATTCCGAGAATTACAGATTCGTTTCCCCCCTCCTCTTCCAAGTCACATAAGTGCGGTCTCTCCCCTCTCTCATTTCATTCTCTACCAGATTTAAAATTTCATGGCAGAGCCGGGAATTAAATCCAGACCTTTGGGGTGAGAGCCAAGAACAACATTTCATTTTGTATTAAGTTGCATGATAAAACTAATAGGGTTCATTTCATGATGTAATAATTATAGCATATTTCGTAATTATATTGCCAAACACGTGTGCATCATTGCTATACACACGGTTATATTTTGATATTATCCTATACTACTTCCGAAATTCTCTTCTATGACAGTCCTCGAACTTTTAATTAGCTTAATGTGACCACAGTAGCCTATGTTTCTTTTCGCTGTCCTATATTTCTCTAATTCTTCTTGTACGTAAGACAGTAGTTCAGGTTCCACCACGATGAGGAGCTGGTTATACGTATTACCATCTGTTGTGTTTTTACTTGAAGACGCCTCTTAGTACTCCAACATGAAATGTATTGTAATATGTTTTTGATGCTTCAAGGGGATCAAATTAAATTCCTTAGAACGTAAAGCTCATAAAGTAAATGCCTAGAGCAAGAATTAAATGAAAACTGCATTTCACTTATCTAACAACAAGCACAAACGAAATTGCCTTCCCTGGAAATGCAAAATCCGACACTATACAAATGTAATAAGACCCGAAGCTCTCTACACATCAGAAATTCTCAGTCTTCGGCTCAAAACATTTAACAAACAATTGGAGTTGAAAGAACGCAAAATAATGGGAGAAACATTACGAATGACAATTAAAGTTTGAGTTCTTCTTCCAAAACGAAATAGAGGAATATATAAAAGTATCTCAAAACTCACATACAGAATATGTTTTAAAGAATCCAATACATGGATCACTTAGACTAACTTACAAAATTCATCCGTACCTGAGGAACAAATTACCTAGATAAAATTGGTACAAACAGAAAAATAACTCAGAGAATTAGGATCATCAAGTTTACTAGACCGAACTAAAAACAAGAAAAATCTCTCACATGGGGTTTCGAGGACGGTAACATAAGGTCTAACCACTATATATGGTCCAAGCAACGAAAACAAACTCATACAGGAACACTGGGCTAAAAGAGAGGCCAACCAATGTAGATTCCGCATGATCTTAAGACACTCTTCCACGACGCAGCAGAAGGAATGCTTGGAAATTGTTGTTCATTACTTTACATGATATCCTATGAAATAAGAATTTCTTTCAGACAATAGTATTAACACTTTTTGAATATTCTTACAAATTAATGGTTATCGGATTTCCTTATAAAATAACTATAAGATGACATAGTAGAAACACGTATTATGAATTTTATGAACAACTTTTTAGAAGAAAATTGCTTCCAAAATATAATACAGGTTGTATTCTTAAAATTATTCAGTTTATTGCGACATCAAATGACGAAAAATGTTTCTTCTTGGAATACGAACTTCTCCTAATGGACTCGGAGAGCCACATTGCGCTTGAGCGCAAAGATGGGTCAACACTTATAATATCTCGGAAACCTATGATTTCTTGCTAAGCAAACTTAATAGACAAATTTATTTGATGGGATTGGTGTAAATGGCAGTCTTATTATATCTGTTGTGTTCAAACATTCCCTCTGGTAGCTATTAAAAGGAATTCCACATTTACTTACTTACGAAGTTTATTATCATAAACTAACTAGATCATAATTGTAACAAGGGAGGACAATATACAATAATATAAGACAAAAACGCTCATGAAGTGAAAGATATGGCATTACACGGAATGCGCAAGATTCCCGACCGTGCTACGAGCGCTGCCGTATGTGGGCACTGGGTGAACTACCGTTAATATAGGGAGCAGCACCGTACATGCCGCCCACCTAATTTGTCAAACAAATTACAAAAATGGTAGCAATTCATAGACACACTTCTCCAACACAAGTCTCTAGCAACTAACAACAGAAACTGTACACATACAAATATAAGAAACAAAGGTGAAACACAGTACAGTGGTAGTTCTTCAAATGAGCTCGTCAGGAAAAAGACTGATCCTTGTCACTGGTTTTTTATATGACCCTTTGCTTGTCCGCACAGTCACTACACGCACCAGACCATCAATCCCGGGATAAAGCTCTTCAAATATTCCGGTTGGCCATGTGAGGGGGGGTATTGTCTTCTTTCAGAAGAACCAGCCTTCCTGCTTTGAGGTTGGGTTGATTCTGAAGCCATTTGGAACGCTGCTGGAGCTGACCCAAGTAATTAGTTGACCAGCGTTTCCAGATGAGTCGTCGGCACCGCTGGACCAATTGTCACCTTGACAGCCGTGATGATGGCGCTAAGAGACAATCAGGTTCAGGGAAAGAGACTGACGGCTCGCCAGTCAAGAAATGACCGAGGGTGAGGAAAGCATCTTCATCAGGACTGTTGGGTATTGCAACGATAGGTCTCGAATTTAAACATGCTTCAATTTGTGTGAGCAAAGTGGTTAATTCTTCAAAGGTTAGCACAGTGTTACCAGCAACCTTCTTCAGGTGGGTCTTAACTGCTTTTATACCTGCTTCCCACAGTCCGCCGAAGTGAGGGGAGTGAGGAGGTATGTGATGCCAACGAAGTCCATCTTCAGCAGTGAAGTTCAATACGTTCGTTTGATGATCTTCTGTCCGGATGAAGCGTGACAATTCATCTAATTTCCTTCTTGTTCCGGTAAAGCACGTACCATTGTCACTGTACATGTGACTGCAACGGCCACGTTTTGAAATGAATCTTCTTAAGGCGGCAATAAAAGCCTCCGTGGATAGATCACTGACGGCCTCAATTTGTACTCCTTGGTCACAATGCACACAAACAATGCTATGTAACATTTCTTCTGAGTTTTACTTCGTTGATTTCCATATTTCACATACAGCGGACCTCCATATTCCACACCACAATGAGAGAATGGCTTGCTAGGGGTCACTCTAGACTTAGGCAATTGTCCCATGAGTTGACTGGTGTCATTGGTCTTCGCTCGGAAGCATGTTACACTACTGCGGATCACCTGTCTGATAGCAGATCGGCCATTGGTTATCCACCACCGTTGGTGCAACGAAGATAAGTTGGCTTCCTGCGTGCAGAAGTGGTATGTGTTCATTCCAAATAAGCAATTTCGTGACATGATGCTTAGGTGGCAGTATCAAAGGATATTTTTGTTCAAATGATGCATCAGCATTCTCTAGCCTGCTGCACACCCTCAATAGATTGTCACTATCTAGGAAAGGGTGCAGAGTGAGAAGTTTGCTCTGAAGTGGAACTGAGTTCTTTTTATGTAAATTATATATCTCCTGACTGTACGAGCAATGCTGAACGATGCGAATGATTGCTGTCCGACTATCGCGAAGTTCGGCAGTAGTCAAGGGCCCATGCCGTCTTGCTGCAGCATCCTGCTTTAGATTGTGAAAAAAAACTGATAATGTAAGCAACTACTCTGTGTAGTTTAGTCCAGCTGGAAAAACGCATGAAAATGTTATCTGCATTGTGATTACTCGCCACGAAACACAATCTTACTCCTCGTTCTTCAGGAATTTCGGTTGGTCCAACAGTGGTAAGTTCAGGCCTGGTTGAAGGATCCGTAGTTAGCCAAACGGGCCCCGCCCACCATGATCGATTGCTTTGAAGTCGATGTGGCTCAGTTCCCCTGGAGATAATATCTGCTGGATTGTCCTGTGATGAGACATGGTCCCAATTTTGCTGAGACGTCAGTTTGTGAATTTCCGACACCCTGTTGGCCACATGTTTTCCAAGCTTAGGAACTGCCTGCAATCCAGGCTAGAACAACAGTGGAGTCTGTCCAGTAATATCGTCGACATGAATGTAACTTAAGGGCCTCAATCACCCTTTCCATTAGTCTGCTCAGAAGTAGTGCGCCTTTCAACTCCAGTATTGGGAGCGACACTTTCTTCAAAGGGGCTACTCTAGATTTTGAGCAAAGTATATGAGCGGAGATTGTTCCATTGGAATTGATGCAAGGTAGATAAACGCAGGCACCGTAGGCTCTTTCTGACGCATCAGCAAACCCTTGAAGTTCAACATTGGCATTCATGCCGTCTGCTGTTACCCTCCGTGGTATATGAATTTCATTTAGTTTAGGGAGCTGCTGATGCATCTGTTTTCATTGTGTCTCAAGTTCTGAGGGCAATTTACCATCCCAATCCAGGTGTTGTTGCCAAAGAACTTGTATAAATAACTTGCATTGAACAATTACAGGCCCTATGAGTCCCAATGGATCATAAATGGACGCTATATTGGCCAACACTGATCTCTATGTCCAAGTCACATTACTGCGGTTGAGGGCCCCCAATGAGAATTGAAATGAGTCACGACTCGAATGCCACAACAAACCAAGAGTTTTTACGGCGCCATCTTCAAAGGGAAGACTGCATGACACCTGGCTCTCGCGAAGTGTTGATGTGATGGCTTCCGAAATATCAGGATTGTTGGATCGCCATTTACGGATGGGAAATTCTCAGTTCTTCACGAGAGATGTGAGGTCTTTGTATAATTGGATGGCTTCTTCAATGGTATCTGTCCCTGTCAAAAGATCATCAACGTAGAAGTCTCTTTTGGCAACTTTGGCTGCTGTAGGGTATATGTCTTGACCATCGAGTGCCACCTGCAGTAAACAACGGGTAGCTAGATAAGGAGCCGCTGACGTACCATAGGTTACTGTAGTCAATCGGTACATATCCAGTTGTTGATTATGAGAACTGTGCCATAAAATTCTCTGGAAGCCTCGATCTGCTTCATAAATCAGGATCTGTCGGTACATCTTCTCGATCTCTGCTGTTAGCGTATACTTGTGTGTGCGGAAGCGAAGAACGATCGAGAACAGATCCTGCTGAATGGTTGGCCAAACCAACATCACGTCATTCAGGGAGATCAACGAAGTAGTTTTAGCCGACGCATTGTAGACAACTATGCCCTTGGTAGTGCTGCTCGTATCCTTGATTACCGCGTGATGAGGCATGTAATAAGCAGGTTTCTGCTGGCCACTAGGATCGACAAGTTCCAGGTGTCCTAGTTGTAAATATTCGTTCATGAATTTGATATACTCATTCTTCAGGACAGGTTGTCGATGCATTTTCCTCTCTATAAAGCCAAAGCTCCTCCTGGCATTGTCAAATGAGTCACCAAGTTCTCCTACTCGTTGCCGAAGTGGTAGTCTCACTATGAACCTGCCGGAGCTATCACGCGTGAAGGATTTCTCAAAATGTTTCTCGCATTGACTTTCTTCCTTGGAATGGCTACGAGTCGTAAGCTCTTCCTGTTCTCAAAAGCGTTCCACCTGTGTGTGCAAGGGTTCAGCCGTGGACATCAATGATGTTGTTCCATTCTTACGTTGTTGAACTGAGTGAGAGGGAATACATCCAGATAGCACTCAATCAAGTTGTGTATTTTGAAGAGTAGGGTAACCATCCCTAGATTGTTGTTCGGGTTTTAAGAGTTCCAAGAATATAGTAGCACCTAAGAGTAGATCTATCTCTTTGGGCTGGTTGAAATTAGTGTCGGCTAATGGAATGTTGACGGCCAGTGGCTAGTCCTCATAATCTATTCTAGATGAAGGCAGTGGACCAGTAATCTGACGCAGGACAGAACATACTATATGCCGACTATAAGAACTAACTCACGACTCTATATGAAGTTGACAGAAGTAAGAGGATTGAGTCGCTTGCGTGTTGCTGATACCATTGTTGTTGTTTGAGTCTTCAGCCTTTTGACTGGTTTGATGCAGCTTTCCATGCCTCTCTGTCCTGAGCTAAACGTTTCATCTCTACATAGCAACCACACCCTACATCCAAGGCAATCTGTTTAACATATTCTAACCTTGGTCTACCCCTACAGTTCTTGTCCTCGACCCTTCCTTCCATAACTAAGCTTGCTATTCCTGGATGTCTTAGTATGTGTCCTACCAACCTATCTCGTCTCTTCATTAGCAGTCGCCAGAAACATCTCTCCTCTCCCACTCGTCTTAATACCTCTTCGTTTGTAACCCTATCTACCCATCTGATCTTCATCATTCTCCTGTAACACCACATTTCAAATGCTTCAATTCTCCTCTTTTCTGCTGCACCAATAGTCCAAGTTTCACTTCCATAGAGCGCCACACTCCAGACAAAGGCTTTCAAAAATGACTTCCTAATACCTAAATCTATATTCGATGTCAGCAGATTCCTTTTTTGTAGAAATGCTTTCTTTGCCTGAGCCAACCTACTTTTTATATCCTCTTTGCTTCGTCCATCACTGGTTATTCTGCTTCCTAAGTAACAGAAGTCTCCTACTTCCTTCAGCTTTTCACCTGCCAATTTGATCTCCATAGAGGTTTCTGATTTATTTCGGCTGCATTCCAGTATTTTTGTTTTACATTTATTAATTTTCATCATGAATCCTTTCCGTAAGACAGAGTCCATACCATTCAAAAACTCATTCAAATCCTCAGGCTTGTCGGCCAAGATGACGATGTCATCAGCAAATCTCAGAGTTGAAATTATTTCTCCTTGAATCTTCACTCCCACTTTACATTTTTCTCTAATTTCCTTCATTGCTTGTTCAATGTAAAGATTGAAAAGTATGGGTGATAAGTTGCAGCCTTGCCTTACACCTTTCTGAATACCAGCTTGTCTCTCATGTCCTTCAACTCGAATGACTGCTGTCTGGTTTCTGTATAGATTGTATATCACCCTCCTATCCCTGTACTTTATTCCAATGGATTTCAAAATGTCAAACAATTTAGTCCAATCAACGTTATCAAAAGCCTTTTCTAAGTCTACAAAAGCCATGAACGTTCTCTTATCTTTCCTTATTCTACCTTCCAAAATCAGCCTAAGACTTAGTACAGCTTCCCTTGTTCCTACATTTCTCCTGAAACCAAATTGGTCTTCGCCCAACTCGGTTTCTATCTGGCTTTCAATCCTCTTGTAAATTATTCTAGACAGGATCTTTGAAGCATGAGTAATCAAGCTGATTGTACGGTAATCTTCACATCTGTCAGCTCCCACTTTCTTTGGTATAGGGATGATTACATTCTTCTTGAAATCAGGGGGTACCTCACCTGTCTCATAAATCCTACACACCAAGTGAAATAACCTGATCAGACCTTCATCTCCTATGCAGCGTAGCAACTCAATCGGTATATCATCTATGCCTGGTGCTTTGTTCCTGCTTAAGTCTTCCAAAGCTCTATCAAATTCTGATCTCAATATTAAATCTCCTTTCGCATCCTCATCAATTTCCTCCTCCATTTCCATTACATGATTCTCAATCTCCTTTCCCTTATACAAACTCTCTATGTAAGCTTTCCATCTCTCAACCTTTTCTTCCCTATCTGTTAGAGGCTTTCCATTTTTGTCCTTAATATTACAGCACTTGGTCTTCTTTTCCCCAAAAGTATTCTTAATCCTTCGATAAGCTGTGTCTACTTTTCCTAATTTCAGACAATTTCTATACCTGCACATTTCTCTTTCAACCATTCTTCTTTTGCTTCCTTGCACTTCTTGTTAACCTCATTTCTCAGACGTCTGTATACCATTGATAGGTATCGAATGACGATTCAGTTTGATACCCAAACGGTCCACTAAGTCTCGAGACACGAAGTTCATCTGTGATGCACTGTCTAATAGTGCTCGACATTGATGCATTCGCCATTTGCTATCCCTAATGTTAACATTGGCAGTTGATAACAATACTTCATTGTGAGGACATGCACTTCTGACAGAATATGCTTGCAGCTGGGATGCACTGAGTACCGGGGTAGCAGTACTGTTCATTTTCTGATGTATATGTAACAATGTGTGGTGACGTTTATTGAATGTTCTGCAGTTACCTGAGTTGCAATTATTGGCTACATGGTCACTTCTCAAGCAAGTGAAACAAAGATTATGTTCCCTTACAACACCTACACGGCTATTTACGTCCATGCACTTGAATTTGGGGCATTTATGCAGACTGTGAGATGTCTTACGTAGCACACAATAAGGTGACGTGGTGACGAAATGTCGGTGTGGTCCCCTTGAACTTGTACCATGCTTGACCTCATCTTGGGTTACAGCAGCTGACTTGTTGGACGTGACTATTTCTAAAGTTTAGCAATTGTTTTCCAAGAATTGAATTAAGACCTTCAAGTTGGCATGCGTTTCATTTGACGTACCGATCTCCAATCGCTTCCTGAGATTGAGACTGATTCTTTCCAAAACTAAGTGCGAAAGCATGAGGTCATGTAAGGGCGTTTCAATTTTTAAAGCTTGTATGGCATTTAAGTCGACTGGCTGCATGGCTCAGGGGTAACGTTCTCGCTTGCTGAGCCCAAGGTTGCAGGTTCGAAACCTGGCGCAATCAGCTGGCATTTGAGGGTGCGTAAATGCGAGGGAGCCGTGTCAGTACATTTACTGGCACGTTAAAGATCCCCTTCGGGGCAAAATTCCGGCACCCCGGCGTCTCTAAAAGCCAGGGTAGTTAAAAGGGACGTAAAACCAATAACATTATTATTATTATTTGCATTTAAGTCGCAGCAATGTTGATTTATTAGCAAACGCAGCTCTTTAGGAGAATCATGCTTTGCGTTCGGGAGAGACAATAGTTCCTTGATGTGAAGGTCTGATATAAGTTTGGGATTCTGATACCGACTACGTATCGAGTGCCAGGCGACCTTAAAGTTATCCTGTGAAATGGGTAAGTTCTCAATGAGGTGATGACGTTCAACAGACAAGCATGATAGGATGTAATAATATATTTGAATGTCTTTGATTGTTTCATTGTAGATTATCAACACTACAAATGTGTCATAAAATGCATGAAATCTTGAAGAGAGTCGCTGAACTTGGGTAGTGAAATGGTTGGAAGCTTTAGTGCACAACCATTGCTCATGTTCTCACTGGTTACAAGGGGAGGTGGGTGCATATGATCAGAACAGAATAGAGTTTCCATTTTTGACTTAATGTCCAAACTTAAGTCATCAAAGGCTGCTCTATCTACATCATGAGATTCGTTTTCAGGATCATCGATTTCTAATTGTGTCTGAATGTCATTATAATCATCAATTAAACTCCCCAACGACTGTCTCCTAATCTAAATGTCATTGAGATTACCACCTACGGCAAATGCATTCACGAATGTACTTAAGCGAGTCACGCGAGATTTGATGACTGCTCATTTATTTATTAAAACACGTTTCTGATCGACATCCATAATGACTCAAGACACAAGAAATGACAAATGGGCTGAACCCGATCGTACTTACTGGTGCATTTCTGTGTTCTCTAACTCAACCAAGTTAGCTATTTTCATAGATGTTTTCGTAGTTCACTTATATTCGGCAATCGGGAGGACCAAAAATTGTTGTATTCAAACATTCTCTCTGGTAGCTATTAAAAGGAATTCCACATTTACTTACTTACGAAGTTTATTATCTTAAAACTAACTAGATCATAATTGTAACAAGGGAGGACAATATACAATCATGAAGTCAGAGATATGGCATATCACGGAATGCACAAGATTCACGACCGTGATACGGGCGCTGCCGTACGTGGGCACTGGGTGAACTACCGTTAATATAGGGAGCAGCACCGTACAATATCCTTAACTATAGAATGTACACAATAATTCATTCCAAAAAAATTGTGTTTCTTTCCGAAAGTCAACCACCAAATGTTACCAAAATAAAGAGCTCCTGGATACCTATCGAGACTGTAAACAGATGATTTTTCAGGGGTACTGACACATTCTTGTCAGTAAGCATTTATCATTCATTTTAGAACACCTAGGTACCCAACCAGACTGAGAGTAGATACTCGTAGTTGTTCAGGATATTGACACACCTGGAGTGTCGTTAAGATACTATCATAGTTCTAGGCTTCTATGTACCCACCCAGACTGTGAGCAAATGGGTACTGATAAGAGGTATTGACAATCTGGATTGATGTTAAGTTAATATCATTCTGTCTAAAGCACCTAGATAGCCACCCAGACTGTGAGCGGATGGTTCCGCTTAGAGGTATTGACACACATAGAGCGTCATCAAGTTACTATCAGTCATTTTAGAGCAGGTAAGTCACCACCCAGACTAAGACCAGATGGTTCCTTTTGGCACGTAATTAAGGTAATATCAGTCAATTGGAGATATATTAATATACTGTACATTAGTGCAGAATTAAACATTTGTTTCTCGGAAATAATCATATTAATTAATTGTCAAATCTGCTAACCGTGCAATAATCCTGACAAATGAGGCATATCCCCTAATAGAAAAGTCCCTTTTTGTCACCTACCTTGTAAGATTAATTGTAATTTTTTCTGCTGATACATGTCATAATTTTCTCTTTCAGCCGTAAAGAAAAGAAATGTCGTTATTCTTTAATCTGAAACTGTAACGAGCCTAACTCTTGTTAATCATGCTACCCAAACCATTCGATCAAGGTCAACCTCAGGTCTAGGGCTGGCATTTTTATCGCAGAAAACGCCGTTGCATGCCGTCTTGATATCCCTCCGCCATACCTATCCTGTTATGTTCTGCAGAGTCGGTGACTAGACGACAAATTGGTGCCATAAGGGGATAGTTGCTGTTACTTTGTAAGAGATGTAGGCGGTGAAACCTTCATTCTTAGTTGTCTATAAATAAATTAGAATGCGTGTAAAGATTATTTCTCAGTCAAGTTTACTGCGCATGAATAACAGGTTTGCGGCTTCTAGCCACAATGGATCATCATGTGTCTCATTAATTTTTATTTCATTGTAAAGATCTCCCCGTAATAGTTCATTGAAATTTTAAGATCATCGCATGTACCACATGGATCTGGGTTCAGGGTTGTAGGCCACTATGGATCACTATGTGTTTCTTCAAACTGCCTTTCTTAGTAAAGTTTACTCCGCATGTACTACATGAATATGGTCTTCGACCAGCATGGATCAACAAGTGTCTCTTCAAACCCTCTTTATGAGTGAACTTGCTCCGCATAAATTACATGAATGTGGCTTTAGACCCCTATGGTTCAATATGTGTGTCTTCAATTTACTTTTCGTTGCATACACTGCTTCACATGAACCGCAGGAATAGGGCTTGGGCGTAAGACCGCTATGGATCGAAATGTGTCTTTTCAAATTACCTCTCTGAGTGAATTTTGCTCCACATATACTACATGAATGTGGTTTTAAATGGCTATGGATCAGCATGTGCCTCTTCAAATAACTTTTGTCGGTAAAGGTTCCTCCACATAGACTACAGGAGTATGGCTTAAGACCACTATGGGTAGACATGTGCCGTCTTAAGCTACCTTTTATGGTGAAATTAACTTCGCATAAACTACATTGATCAACATGTGTAACTCCAAAGTATATTTTACATTGAAGTTAATTCCGCATATACTACATAAATATGAACTTTCACCACTATGGAGCAAATTGTGATTCTTTAAACCTCCTTTTGTCGTGAAGCTCGCACTGCATGTACTACATGAGTAAGGCTTTAAACCGCTATGCGTCGACATATGTTCCTTCCTATTGCCCCTGGTTCTGAACGTTGCTCCGCATATGCTACATGCGTATGGCTTTACACCCGTATGGATTGACCTGTGCATGTTTAAATTGCCCTTGGTTCTGAATTTTACTCCGCATGTACTACATGCATGTGGCTTTATACCGGTATGGATTCGCATGTGTTCCTTCAAATCACTTTTTCGTTTAATGTTGGCTCCGCAAGTATCGCATACGTATGACATTATACCGCTTGGAGTACACGTTTTTAGTATCTTCATGTTACTGTATTGATTGAGTGAGGCTCCAAATGATTCTCTGGTTAGTGTGGTCTTCGATCTGTGGAAGATATGTTACATCTGTTACGAAATTCTAATGCTTGCAGTAGGTAAATAGCCACTATCTTTATAATATCAAATATCACAAAGCACTATTAATTCCAAATAAGTATATAATAATCTTCTGTATCTAAAAATCTATTTTATTTATGAAAAAGAATGTTTGTTTGTTTGTTCAACTTCTATGCGTTCATATACCATTCATGCGACTGCGATCCAATTTTTGGTGAGTTGTACACACTCCCGGGATGATTGTAGGCATAGTAGATCCAAATTATAATAAGTAGCGCGCGAGTAGTTTCAACAAAAGAGTATTGACGTGCGAATCGTTTCAAATAAGTCCCACATGTGTTCATATACCATTTATTCCATTGCGATGAAATTTCGGGGAATTGTTGTTCCCTCTCCCGTGTACGTTTCTAACTTAGTAAAACAATTTTACAATAGGGGGCACACGAGTAGATTCAACAAATGAGTCACAGCGCGCGAATCGTTTAAAAAATCCCGTATGCGTTCATATACCACTCATCCGATAGCGATGCAAATTCGCCGAGTTGTTGTGTAAACTCCTGCGAAAATCTCTTACTTAGTACATCTATTTTGCAATAGGCAGTGCATGAGTAGATTCTACAATTGAGTAACTGCGCCTGATCGTTTCAACAAACTCCCGTATGCGGATATATACTATTCATACGATTGGGACGAAACTTTGGCGTTTGCAGGGTTCTTAAATGCATTTAAATTATCTTAAATGCTCTAAGAAGCTTACAAATGTTATGGAGTGAACTACACGAGGCCGATTGGCGCAATATCCAACAATGAAACACACGGGGCTAATAAGCTATATAACACTATGTGTTAGCTACACGGGACTAATGAGCTATATATCCCTGTTTTAACCATACAGGACTCTTGACCAAATTATCCAACCCCATAATATGAATTACGCATTCGCGAATGTACGGGACTGATAACTACGATATCCAAATTTATTACCAAACGGAACTAAACAGTATTTTGATCTCAAAACAAACAAAAGAGCACGGAGCTCAGGACCAAGGTGTCCACAGTTTTATTTACACATTTAATCCTCTTAAATAATTGTAATGTCCATTAGCCAAGCGTACAATACTAGACTGAACTCTCTCACAGTCAGCGGTGTGGAGAGAGACAGCATCATTAGCTTAAATCCTGTCCTTGCTTTCTGTGACATTCTTGCGTTAACATGCCAGATGATGGCGACTGTAGAGTCCTGGTACAATTCCTGACTGTATTTAAATGTATTTGCTAAACTGGACCTGGTTTTTCATAGTTTTATACTTTTACTCAATACGAACGCTAGGATATTTTTGATCCTCAGACCTATGCCGCTCTTTCTCTCTCTTCTAGCCTTAATTGTTAAATTTTGCCCAATATTCAAGACCCACAAATACAGAGGTTAGCATAAACGAACCCGAATTTAACAGAATTAATCCCACACGCTTGTCCCGGGCTCTCCTTCTGTCACATTTACTGTTGACCTATCTTGGTCAACACTTGTTCTCTCCCGCCCCGATGGTATTAAAATACCGAGTGCATTGAGAGTCTTTTTAATTCTTATGTCTACTTACATACTAGTCAATTACCAAGTTATGCTACATTCCTCTTTTTCGTGCTGGACGATTTGTTCTCTGGCTCAATAACTTAGTTGGAGCTACTTGATAAGTGGAGTGTAGGTTTTGGTCAGTTTATGATTACCATTTCATGCTTATTTAATAAATGGACTGTAACACACATATATCTTATATATATATAAATGGATATGTATATCTGTCCGAAACTAATGGACTGCGACACCGTTTAACCGATTGCATTGAAATTTTGTAGGGTTGTAGTGCACACCCCAAGGAAGGTTTTTGGCAACAATAATTTTAGATAGCCCTCTCCATTCCTTTAATTAAGGCCCTTTGCCACAAATCTACACCGTTTTTCTTGGCTCAAATCTACACCGTTTACCGATCTGAACCGAACTTTACGTACTTACCATTTGGAACAAGACGAGTAACACTATCTACTTGAAAATTCGGACAGCCCTCTCCATTCCCTTCATTTAGGCCCTTTGGCACAAATCCTGAATTGCCATGGCCCACAAGAATTATAATTTTCTTTAAGGATGTCGTCACGAGGATAGGGACTTACAACATTGGCGAGGATTCGTTATTTTTGCAGTATGAGCGGAGAAAATATTATTTCCCTTGCTTCTATGCATACTTTATTTGATTTTTTCTGTTTTGCCGACAGAATGCAAACCATCTTTTAGGGTCTTTTTTATACAGGTGGTGACACTGTTCATACGGAAATTCGCGACACTGACGCCTATCCATTTAATAGTCTGATATTCCTTCATGCAAATATTATCTCTTACAGAGACAGAATGCAAGCGGCATTGGACCTCGAGATATGGTGTTGCCATGGTATCGTTAATCAATCCCTATCCTCTTCTTATATATAACAAGTAGTTCCGTGAAGAACTATACAGCCTATTTTCATATATCCTGCTCATGTTAATTTTCTATATCAACATACAAAATTTCAGTTTAATTGCTGTAACAGATTCGTAGATATGGAGAACCGTCTGAATATTTCATATGGTCGCCAGGATGGATTTTTATTTTTGTACTATTACATTAAGATTATTGTGTACGTGTGGTATTCAAACTTCAATCGCATGATTAGAACACAAGAAGTAAAAAAGAGATTTTAAAAGTACGCACACCAGCCATCTTGTGATTATGCAATCAATTGAAATAAATTACATGCCAGTGGATCAACATTTGTATAAGCATTTAACGTGCAACGTTTCACGGCACTCGGATAGTTAATTCGCGAGAAACGTCCATTTAAATATTTATACATCGCGTCACCGCCATGTTGGATTTGTGCTCACCAGGTTACTGAAAGTCCTATAGGTGAACATATGTCCTATAGGTGAACATATGTTCATAGTCTCTATGAAAATAAAAAAATCAGTTTGTTTGCTGTAAAAGATTCATAGATATTGAGAACCGTCTAAATATTTCGGAAGCTCGCCATTTAGGATTGTTATATGTATAGGCCATAGAGTTATGTACCATTCAAGGACAATTATTGCCTAGCTTCATTATTCAAACTTTCACTTCGATCGCATGATTACGATACCAGAATAAAAACTTAATTTTGAAATTTCGCACAGCCGCCATCTTGAGGTTATGTAAACAAATGAATTAAATTAGATGGCAGTGCATTACAATCTGCAAAATCATTTACTGTACCACATTTCACTGCGCTCAGAGAGTTAAATCACGAGAAAAGTATATTAAAATATTTCAAATTCGCTTGGTCGCCATGTTCGTTTTGTACTTTACAGGTTTATGAAATATACATAGGTAAACTTGTATCAGTACCCTTTATCACCGTACAAAATTGCATGATGATATCTGTAATAATTTCGGAGATATAGAATGTCAGTGAAATATTTCGCACAGCCGCCATTTTGAGGTGATGTAAACAATTGAACTAAATTAGACTCCAGTGCATTACAATGTGTATAAACATTTGCTGTACCAAGTTTCATTATGTTTGGATAGTTAAATCGCGAGAAATGTCTATTTAAAAGTCTCAATTTCGCTTGACCGCCATGTTGGTTTTGTAGTCACCAGGTTTTTGAAATTCTCATAGCTGAACTTCTAGTAGTGCCCTTTATCACCTTACACAATTTCAAGGCGATATCGGTAATAGTTTCGGAGATATTGAATGCTTGTGAAATATTTCGCACAGCCGCCATGTTGGATTGGTGAGACGTACCAGAATTTGAAGGGCACGGTCGAGGTCGCCGGGAATAGTGCTATGAACTCACAGAGTTTCATTGAAATCGCTCCAGCCGTTTATATTTTATTAGGGGGACACACACACACACCTCTCTCTCTCTCACACACACACACACACACACGCACACACACACGGACAAAAGGTGATCTCATAAGCCTATTTTTTCAAAATTGAAAATAGGCTAAAAATGGATATGTATATCTGTCCGAAGCTGATGGACTGCGACACCGTTTAACTGATTGCATTGAAATTTTGTAGGTTGTAGTGCACACCCCAAGGAAGGTTCTTGGGAACAATAATTTTAGATAGCCCTCACCATTCCTTCAATTAAGGCCCTTTGCCACAAATCTACACCGTTTTTCTTGGCTCAAATCTACACCGTTTCACCGATCTGAACCGAATTTTACGTACTTACCATTTGAAACAAGACGAATGACCCTATCTACTTGAAAATTTGGACAGCCCTCTCCATTCCCTTCATTTTCGCATTTTGGCACAAATACTGAATTTTCATGCCCCACAAGCTTTATAATTTTCTTTAAGGGCCTCGTCACGAGGATGGGGACTTACACCATTGGTGAGGATTCGTTATTTTACAGTATTAGCGGAGAAAATGTTATTTTCCTTGCTTCTATGCATACTTTATTTGATTTTTTCTGTTTTGCCGACAGAATGCAAACCATCTTTTAGGGTATTTTTTATACAGGTGGTAATACTGTTCGTACGGAAATTCGCGACACTGACGTCTATCTATTTCATAGTCTGTTATTCCTTCATGAAAATATTATCTCTTACAGAGACATAATGCAAGCGGAATAGGACCTCGAGACATGGTGTTGCCATGGTATCGTTCATCAATCCCTATCCCCTTCTAATATATAACAAGATGTTCAGTAAAGAACATATAGCCTAATTTCTCCTAAATGCATGGGTATTGTTATAACTCTTTGTCCTTTTCAAGGAGTATAATTGAATGTTGGATGTAGTAGCTTGTCTTGAATAAAGAAAGATTAAATAAAACTCGTTTATTATTCCTAGGAATAGTTCATAGTTCTACAACTGTATATGGTACATTTCTGTAGTGGCTTGGAGATGGCATTAGAAGCTTATGGAATTGCTTATAGTTTTGCAATCATCGAACATAACAAGGAAGATAATTATATTATGCAGCTCCTTATTGCGTCTGTCTGATAATATGTTGAGTTAGCCATATGTTAGAATGGTAACTAATTACTGCATACGTAGCAGGTTTCTTATACAGATTGCCTCTCTTGCCATTCAGAATACAATATTTTTCCAACAATTCAACTCTTCCTCTCTCAGAATACTAAAAAGAATGTATCCACGACCTCCTTGTCCACTGCCTCCTATAGGCATGGGTCAGTCACAAGGAGTGCGCTGCCATCTAGTTGAGGACTGGAAAAGAGCCGATTTGAGTACACCAGAGATAATAAACTCATTCCGACAGAAAACGAACAACATAAACACAGACCCAGAGGCGCCAATATACATACCTATCGAAGGGGCAGTTGAATGAACATCTCAAACCTAAACACTTCTCAATCCCATTATAACTGTTATTTTATTCTTATATTACAGCCACTTAATAACACCGGTTATCAGACAATACTCAACAAAATTATCTATATTTACACGAATCTCTAAAGATTGGGTCCAGTTTAGTCTGTATAACATTGTTCTCGAACAAGTCATCTCTACGATCCCTATTAACATAGAGCACTGCGGCTTTCCCGGATTTTAATCCTTTCATTTTTATATCATTGAACACTGAATCTAACCAATCCCTTTGATATTCCTACCCTTTACAATCCAAATCGTTAACCTCTGAGGTAATACCCCATTTCATTTGCAGCGCAGGTCCCCCTTATCAAAGTCGGCCCACACGAACTTAGTGTGTTTGTTTTTAACTTAGTCTTAACTTTCTTTTTATATATACCCTCTTGACATTGTTCCCATTTATTTGTCACAATAATTATTTGTAACACTCTCTTACGTTAGCTTATAGTATGACACATCCTAAATCTATCCACCTCTAACTACCATGCAGCAAGGCAGTTTAAATACTAAGGGACGTAGGGAAAGTCTTGTAACTATACTATCTGCATAATACCGTATGTTACAAGTGAGAGAATCCATAGTTCAACTAGGCTTACTTAAAATGTTTTAAATACTTGGAATTATATTTGCTAGTCGTTTTCCTCTAGACCACTCAGATGATGTAAAGAATCCCTTCATTTTATTAATTACACACATTCTTTAAAATATTTTCTCTAGATTTACTTAAATACCATTCATTAAACCAAGAATATCCAAACTAGAGTACTTCCAAAATTTTTACTTCTTCTAAAAAATTAGCTATATTTATATAATTCTCTGAAATTGCCCCGAAATTGTTCTCAACATATATAAGATCCCACAAATTATCCCAAATCCATCAATTCCTTACAAATTCAAGCAGATTCCACAACATGGCCCTTACTTGTAGACCATTCTTCAACACCCTCGGGTTTCCGTTGGTGGATTACTCGCTTGGCGTGCAAGGGGATTTACTCGTGAGGGAACGAGCGATGCGAAACGGGGTGTGAGAAGATGTTCGGGGAAGCAATTAGTGAGCTAGCGGGCGACGAGCATCGACCTTGCCCGTGGGTGTAACTCGGCGCGATTCGGTCGTGACAAGGAGAAAGAAGACTGCTGGGTAAGGGAAATACGTAGCTGACGATAAGTAAACAATGGAGCAAGGGACAATGTAGGTTCATTCCAGCACGTGAATAAAAAGTAGGAGTCCATGCAGCACGACCTGCTTTGGATGAGACGGTGGCGCAACATAGCGGCGAGCAAGATGGGTAATAATCTCAAACAACAGCTTCGTTGGCGGCAAGGCCTGCGGATTTGCATTTCCAACATTCGACCCGATTGCGTGGAAATGTAGGAAAATTATAAGATGCTATTCTAGGCAACGCTGACACCATCACGTGGTTATGAAAGCCTTGGAAATGGAAAATATGTTACAGCTGTAAATACATTATTTAACTGATTGAAAAGGTGAAAACGGGTTATTATAGATAATTTTCCGTAGAATTCAATGAGACCATCAGTTGAATCTTTACAAATTATTATATACATTTGGGCCCATTTAAAAAAAAAACATGTAATATCATCAAAACGGTGAGAGATTTCAAAATATGATAAGGGGTAGAAAACTTGCTAATTTCTGAGATCTTACACCTGTAGATTTAACTTTTTCTATCAGACCAACTGTTCCCGAGATATAACGATTCGAAAAAAGGATGAAAATCATGGCCCCAAAAATAGAAAACGGTGAAAGATATCAAATAACCATTCGGGTTAAAAAGTTGCAAATCACTGAGATCTTATAACTGTAGATTTAACTTTTCAATAAGACCGATGTTTTCTGAGATATATTAATCGAATGAAAAGATGAAATCCAGGGCTCAAAAAAAAATGGAGAGAGAGATCAAAAAAACAAAAGGGTTAAAACACTTGCTAATCACTGAGATCTCACTCCTGTAGATGTAGCTATGTTCGATAAGACCAACCGTTTCCCATATATAACGATTCGAAAAAATAAATGACATCCAGGGCCCCAGAAAATGAACACGGTGAGAGATATCAAAAAGTCATAAGGAGTAAAAAAGTTGCTATTCAATAAGATCTTACTCCTGTATATTTAAGTTGTTTCGATACGACGAACCGTTTCCGAGATTTTTCGATTTATAAAAGGCTGAAATTCGGGGCCCCTTTAAAAGGTCCGGCCCTGCACCGATTTTAACGGCCAATAACAGGGTTCCTCAGAGGCCGGAACCCTTTCGTCTTACCAAAATTCAGCTCGATATCTTGAAACGTGCGACCTGTACTCTGCTAAACGAATGAATATCAGGCACATACGTACATTTTCAGGGCCCCAAAAAAAGAAAACGGTGAGAGATATCAAATAATCGTTAGGGATAAGAAAGTTGCATACCGCCGAGATCTTACACCTGTACATTTAACTTCTTCGATAGGACGAACCGTTTCAGAGATATATGGATTCAATTGCACCGATTTTAACGCCCAACAATAGGGTTAGTCACAGGCACCAACTCTTTCAAAGTAGCAAATTTCAGCCCGATATCTTGAAAATTGCGACCTGTACTTTGCTAAAGGCAAAAACGTCAAGCACGTACGTACACATTCAGGGCCACAAAAAAGAAAACGGAGAGAGATATCAAAAAATCGTTAGGAGTAAAAAAGTTGCATACCGAGGAGATCTTACACCTGTACATTTAACGTTTTTCGATACGACCAACCGTTTCCGAGATATATCGATAACAAAAACAAAAAGAATGAATATCAGGGCCCCAAAATAAGGTCCGGCCCTGTACCGATTCTAACTCCCAACAACAGGGTTCCCGCGTCCCTTTCGCTGTACCAAACTTAATCTTGATATCTTGAAAACTGCGACCAGTACATTGCTAGAGGCTAAAACGTCACGCACACACATACATCTTCAGCCCCCCCCCCCCCCAAAAAAATGAAAACGGTGAGAGATATCAAAAAATTGTTATGAGTAAAAAAGTTGCATACCGAGGTGATCTTACACCTGTACATTTAACGTTTTTCGATACGACCAACCGTTTCTGAGATATATATATTCAAAAAAAAGGATGAATTTCAGGGCCCCCAAAAAAGGTCCGGCCCTGCACCGATTCTAACACCCACAATAGGGTTCCTCACAGAGCCTTTCGCCGTACAAAATTTCAGCTCGATATCTAGAAAATTGCGACATGTACATTGCTAGAGGCTAAAACGTCACGCACACACGTACATCTTCAGGGCCCCAAAAAAGGAAAACGGTGAGAGCTATCAAAAATAGTTACGAATAACAAAGTTGCATACCGCAGAGATCTTACATCTGTACTTGAACTTTTTCCGATACGACCAACCGTTTCCGAGATATGAAAATGAAAATCCACAGCCTGCTTCCAGTCTCCGACCGGGTCAGGAATGGAATGAATGATGCCCCTATCTAGCGGCGAGGATATGAACTGTGCCGGCTGCCGAGGCCTGACGCACTCCTCTGGGGCAATGATTAAATGAATGACGGATGAAATGAAATGATAGTGGAGAGTGTTGCTGGATTGAAATGTTGACAGGGAAAACCGGAGTACCCGGAGAAAAACCTGTCTGCCTCCGTTTTGTCCAGCACAGATCTCACATGGAGTGACCGGGATTTGAACCACGGACCCAGCGGTGAGAGGCCGGCGTGCTGCCACCTAAGCCACGGAGGCTCCGTTTCCGAGATATGTCGATTCGAAACAAAAAAAAAGGTTGAAATTCAGTGCCGCAAAAAAAGGTCCGGCCCTGCACCGATTTTAGCGCCCAACAATAGGGTTCGTTACAGGCCCCAACACTTTCACCGTACTGCACTCGATATCATGTCTAGGAGAGAGGAGAAGACAGGTTGAGGTTTGAACCAAGGACCACATCAGAAAAATGGCATATTTTAAAATTGGAATTTTAAACTAAATTAGCAGTCCAGATGGAAGAGAACGTTAATACAAGCAGTTGGGAAAAAATTCGTCCCGAAAAATATTTTTATTTCATGAATTATGGAGATTTTGAGATTTGGTAAATTTTTAACCATGTATAAATGAAAGAGGTACTGGACTGGAAAGTCGACACTTTTTACGAGGTGCGCGGCGAGAAACCTGTTTTGACGCGAGGGGGAGCGAAGGTGGACTTGAGGTCACGACACAAGCCAGTATCAATAGTGGGAGAAGCTAGCGCGTGGCTGGGAGCGCGCCACTTTTTAAGCAAGAACCAATGGGAAAAAGAGTTTGAATACTATGGAAGGAATAAATATTAAAATCTTTATTTTAATATTTTATAAGAGTGTTGCACATTGAATTCGCCAGCAGAGAAAAAGAAATTTAATTGGCAAAACAGATTTTAAATTGAAAGACTGAGAGAGAAGTTATGTACGAATTTGTTAATATTCATAGCGGTTGGAGGCTAGTTAGTCAGATTAACGAGGGAAATCTAACCGAGGAGGATAGTAGACGCTAGGAAACGAGGCTCTTTCTACACAGACCGTCGAGAAGACAAGACGTATATTGTATCTACTCTTCAGAAGTATTAGACAAAGGTTTTGTGAACTGAAGACTTCAAGATGAAACAAGCAGTAATGAAAACGAACAAGTAACATATTACAAGTCTACAGTATTGAGAAAGTTATTCATCATATTCAGAAAGAAGAAATCTACGAAAATAGAAAACGTTGCAAGTTACAAGCTGAACATCGAACACGTAACTACGCAGAACGAAAGTCTGAAGAAGGGAGACTTAAACCTTTGGAAGTTCAACAATCTGTACAAGAATGATTAAGAATTCAGGTCGAAGGGGAAGAACTACGACTACAAACAATTGCGCGATGAGAATGATGTTTTAAATTCACCATGTTGGGAAGATAGCACCATACTGGACCGGCGAGATTCAGAAATGACCAGGATGACATAGTAGTATGCAGAGCGAACTGCAAACCACCGCAGTTTCGCTAACATAACGTTGCAAGCTACTACAATGGAATTTCACGACATGGAGGTGATCTTTCATGATGGAAAGAACTATGCAAACTACCGACTTCAAAGAACATCTAGATCTGAGAAGAAGAAGACAAGCGGATGCGTGAGGGAGACCACAAGGAACCCAGGACTGATGGACGTGAGGCCAGCAGCAGAGCAGAGGCGAGGACGTGCCATCATCTAGCGGGAGAGAAGTGGGTCACGAGCGGGGAGTCAGCTGATAACCTGTTCTGAGGACAGCCCACCAGGTCGTTCGACTGTACTGCAGTCCAAGCAAGGCCGTGGTGATGTAACACAGCCAGACTGGAGCAGCTCACAGCAATCCGGAAACCATATGGTGACGTTACGAGGACACCAGAGTCATCAGGTTTGTCACCAACGATCTCAGAAACCAGGTGGAAAAGTGCATATATTCCATATCTGTAGTTAGACTTTGTTCACGTTATTCCAGCATTGACCAACATATTTGCATTTATAACCTATGTTATTATTGTATTGAAGGTTTTAGTAAATTTTTGTAAAATGCGATAGTTATTTTCATACGTCATTTGGACATATTTTGAAAGTCTTGACCGATGATTTTAGACATCGTTAGTATTTTTCATTGTCACTTTTAGAGCGTTAAGATAATTCTTACGAACGATTTCGTTGCGATTGCGAACGTTTATTCCGTAGACTTGATGTAACATTGGAAAACTCCGCAAATTAATTGTAACATTGGAAAACTCCGCAGATTTATTGTAATATTGGAGAACTTAGTAGATTTGATGATGTGTTAGAGAATTTTGTATATTTGTGGAAATGTTGAAGAACGATAATATATTTGTTTTGAAACAAGATTAATGAAGCACAATTTTGTGAGAAATGAATCAGTAATGTATCAGAGAAAGAATACTGCCTGTTGTTTGATGAAAGTGAATAGTTTATTACTTGAAGTGAGAAAAGGAAAGTCAGAAAATCCTATAAGTGGAGAGTTTATTCATTTCAGAAACGAAATAAGATGTATAGAACGATAAAGTTAACAGAAGTACCACGCATCAATTCTAGGAACAATATCACATTTGAAATTAAAAGAACCAGGACATCTGGCCACAAAAATTCACCGCTGAACAGGCTATGTTATATTTTCAACACTGTTGCTCAAAGAAATAATGCCATAGATTTTAGTACTTCCTTGACAGTATTTTTGATGGAACTCCTAACCACTCTCCAGAAATAATGACTCAAACCTTGCAAATTGTAAATCATGAATTCGTACCACTGTGTCATTCTACCAAGCCAACCTTGTATTACACATGTATTATTTGTACCATACTGTTTTAATTGTACACCTAGTTATTTTAATTAGTTTTATTTAGTTACTGTTTAGTTTAAGTTAGTATAAGTTGCAAGATAACATACTGTGTAATTTTAATTAGTTTTTTAAAATTATTATTACTGTTTAGTTTAAGTTAGTATACGTTTTAAGATAACATACTGTGTAATCTTTATGCCACTGTAATTGGGATGAAAATCCTGTTGTGCGCAAATAAATAAAATAAAATAAAAATAAAATAAAATATTGGCATAGAGGTAACTTTTGTATGTTAGAAATGGAATGACATTGTAAGACACAGAATTTTGATGTACGGAAAGGAACAGTATGCGATAGTTGAAAAGCATAACTGAACGAGAAATGTTATTATCAAATGTTATGGATGTATATTTATCATGAAACGATACTGTCAGATGGAAGGAGAGATATAAATATTTGTTATGAACTTGAACGTGAGGGAAGATTATTGTTATTTTTGTAACAGACACAGGCAGACTTGGAATTCAGAATTAAGCGATAAATTGTAACATAGTAATATGTGAAGTGAAGAAGGATTTATGTGGAAAGTATTTGGACATAGCACGATATGTATACTCGATAGAGGAGTTTGTAGGAAGGAGAGAGACGTATTCATGAAAGTTGTTACAGTCGTAATCTCTAGTAGGAATACTAAATATCATACTTTGATGAAAGTAATTGATATGAAAGGGTAGAAGTTTGTGAACGTGCTAAAAGAAAGGGAAGTTGATGAAATGTATTTGTATTATTGAAAGGCGTAACTAAAGACGCGAGTTATTGAAGAAAGGTTTTGTAATATTTTGTGATGAGGAAGAGAAGTCATATATTGTATTTGGAGGTAATAAGAGTGTGGGAGTGAGGATTCATGCCCCACACACTCGATTTTTGGTTGAATAGCTTATCTGAACAGTCTTTCATTGTTAGTTTGTTTTATTATTTACTATTGAAATACCAGAGTTATACACTAAGTGATGAAATAATAACTTTACTGTTCGTATTTATGATTCACAAGGAATTGACACACAAACACCTATTTTGACTAGTTTATTGTGTGAGATAGGCTACGCAGAAAGTTGGAAATACACGTAAAGGGAAGATGATCAGACAGGAGGAAAGTGATAAGATGAACTCTAATGTATTAGAGAAAATTATTTTATATCGTGCGGGACGCGATTATGTATAAAGTGTAAATACGTTATTATTTTAGTAATAATTATTTCTAATCTATTTAGGAACATTAGATTTAAAATGAAGACTTTAACGAATGTATTATGTAGGGAGAATATTTGTTGCGATGAGCGTTATAACATAAATATTTAATAAACTAGTAGGACAGACAATACTGTCAGTAATTAAACTCTGTGTTTAATTAAATGTTATTAAGCAAGAGATATTTGTTGAATTAAGATGAAGATGCAAGAAGACTTTTATTAAACGCATCAGGCCTAAGTGAGGCACATATAATTATTTTATTTTATATTTTGGTGAAGGGAAGATTTTTGTCATGTGATACATTTTATTATTAATAAATGGCAAGAACGTTTTTATTCTTGCTGAGTTTTTTAGAACTGTTTCTTTGAGTAAATGCTTAATTACACTAGAACGATACCGCTAGCTAGATGCACCCAGATGATCAACGACTTATCTTAACGCCCGAGAGCCGAGTTGCTCGTTAATGTTCTACTTTTATTTGTTTATATTTTCTGTACTGTATGCAACTAGTTAGTAGTATAGTTAGAGATGTATATGTGTGTTCCTAGGGTTCCCTAGTCATCAGTCTGGCGAGAGTTGTTTAACTCATGGCCGGGTGTTGACATTTTCACGATCCTTTTACCATCTGTGAGGATTTGGGACTGTGCTCTAGAAAAATTCGGGCGCAGTACCAAATTTCAGCTTGATATCGTGAAAATTGCGACCTGTACTTTGTTAAACGCAAAATCATCACACACATATGTACATAAATACATACATACGTACATACATACATACATACACACATACAGACTTTTTTTGAAAAAAAATCGACTCCTATTCGATTGGTAGAGGTTTGGAACCTGGGCGACGCTTAGTTCCCGAGATCTCGAAAAAGCCTACCACGGCTATTTGAAAGCTTATAGGATCTAAATCCGGCTTTCAGAACAAGTAGGAGTCCACGCAGTACGACCTGCTTTGGATGAGAAAGTGCGGCAAAATAGCGGCGAACAAGAGGGGTAATAATCTCAAACAACAACTTCGTTGGCAGCAAGGTCTCATAAATTGCATTTCGGGCCTTTTGCCCGATTGTGTGGTAATGTAGGCAATTTATAAAATGTTATTCTAGGCAATGCTGACACCATCACGTGGTTATGAAAGCCGGACGTCCTCGGAAATGGAAAGTATATTACAGCTGTAAATTCATTATTTAACTTACTGAAAAGGTGAAATCGGGTTTTTATAGATAATTTTCCGTAGAATTCAATGAGACGATCAGTTGAATTTTTACAAATTATTATATACATTTGGGCCCCATTTTTTCAAAAACCAAAAGCATTTAATAACATTAAAACGGTGAGAGATATCAAAATATGATGGGGGGTAAAAAGTTCCTAATCACTGAGATCTTACTCCTGTACATTTAAGTTGTTTCGATACGACCAACCGTTTCCGGGATATATCGATTCAAAAAAAAAGGATAATCAGGGCCCCAAAAAAAGGTCCGGCCCTGCAACGATTTTTACGCACGATAATAGGGTGCCTCACAGGCCCTAACTCTTCCCCGTACCAAATTTCAGCTCGATATCTTGAAAAATGCGACCTGTACTATGATAAACGCAAAAACGTCACGCACATACGTACATCTTCAGGGCCCCAAAAAAGAAAACGGTGAGAGATATAAAAAAATCGCTTTGAGTATAAAAGTGGCATACCGTGGAGATCTTACACTTGTACATTTAACGTTTCTCGATACGACCAACCGTTTCCGAGATATATCGATGCCAAAAAAATGTATGAAATTCAGGGCCCCCCAAAAAGATCCGGCCCTGCACCGTTTTTAACGCCCGACAATAGGATTCCTCACGGTGTCTGACTCTTTCACCGCACAAAATTTCAGTTCGATATCTTGAAAATTGCGACCTGTACTACGCTAAACCCAAATATGTCACGCACAATTGACAACTTCAGCCCCCCCCCCCCCCCCCCCCAAAAGAAAACGGTGAGAGATATCAAAAAATCGTTTTGAGTAAAGACGTTGCATACCGCGGAGATCTTACACCTGTACATTTAACGTTTTTCGATACGACCAACGGTTTTCGAGATATATCGATTCAAAAAAATGGATGAAATTCAGGGCCCCCCAAAAAGGGCCGGCCCTGCACCGATTTTAACGCCCATCAATGGGGTTCCTCACAGGCCTTAGCCCTTTCACCGTAGCAAATTTCAGTTCGATATCTTGAAACTTGCTACGGAAAAACGTCACGCACTTACGTACATATTCAGGGCCTCAAAAAAAGAAAACGGTGAGAGATATCAAAAAATCGTTATGATTAAAAAAGTTGCATACCGTGGAGATCTTACACCTGTATCTTTAATGTTTTTCGATACAACCAACCGTTTCCGAGATATATGTTTCCAAAAAAAAAAGTTTGAAATTCAGGGCCCCCAAAAAAGATCCGGCCCTGCACTGTTCTTAGCGTCCGACAATAGGGTTTCTCACAGGGTCTATCTCTTTCACCGCACCAAATTTCAGTTTGATATCTTGAAAATGGCGACCTGTACTTCACTAAACCCAAATATGTCACGCACAATGGACATCTCAGGGCATCAAAAAAAAAAAAAAAAAACGGTGAGAGATATCAAAAAGTCGTTATGAGTAAAAAAGTTGCATACCGTGGAGATCTTACACCTGTACATTTAATGTTTTTCGATACGACCAACAGTTTCCATGATATATCGATTCAAAAAAAGTTTGAAATTCAGGGCTCCCAAAAAAGAGCCGGCCCTGCACCGTTTTTAACGCCCGACAACAGGTTTTCTCTAAGGGTGTAACTCTTTCACCGCAACAAATTTCAGCTCGATATATTGAAAATTGCGATCTGTACTTCGATAAACCCAAAAATGTCACGCACAAAGGATATTTTCAAGGCCCAAAAAAAACGATGAGAGATATCAATCATTTTGAGTAAAAATGTTGCATACCGCGGAGATCTTACACCTGTAGGTTTAACGTTTTTCGATACGATATCTAGAAAATTGCGACCTGTACTTTGCTAAACGATAAAACGTCACATACATACATACATACATACATACAGACAGACTTTTTCCAACATACCACGGCTATATGAAAGCCTATAGGATCTAGATCCAGCTTTCATAACAAGTAGGAGTCCACGCAGCACGACCTGCTTTGGATGAGAAGGTGCGGCAAGATAGCGGCGATCAAGACGGGTAATAATATCTCATACAACAACTTCGTTGGCTGCAAGGTCTCATGCCTTGCATTTCGGGCCTTTGGCCCGATTGTATGGTAATGTAGGAAAATTATAAAATGTTATTCTAGGCAATGCTGACACCATCACGTGGTTATGAAAGCCGGACGTCCTCCGAAATGGAAAATATATTACACCTGTAAATACATTATTTAACTTATTGAAAAGGTTAAAACTGGTTATAATAGATAATTTTCCGAAGAATTCAATGAGATGATCAGTTCATTTTTTTACAAATTATTATTATTTGGGCCCCATTTTTTAAAAAACCAAAAGCATTTAATAACATTATAACGGCGAGAGATATCATAATATGATAAGGGGTAAAAAAAGTTGCTAATCACTGAGATCTTACTCCTGTACATATAAGTTGATTCGATACGACCAACCGTTTCCGGGATATATTGATTTCAAAAAAAAAACAAGGATGATGATCAGGGCCCCAAAAAAGGTCCGCCCCTGCAAGGATTTTAACGCCCAACAATAGGGTTCCTCACAAGACCCAACTCTTCACCGTACCAATTTTCAGCTCGATACCTTTAAAATTAAGACCTGTACTTTGCTAAACGCAAAAACGTCACGCACATACGTACACCTTCAGCGCCCCACAAAAAGAACAAGGTGAGAAATATCCAAAAAATCGTTATGAGTAAAAAGGTGCATATCGCGGAGATTTTACACCTGTCTATTTTAACGTTTTTCGATACGACCAATCGTTTTTGAGATATATTGATTCCGAAAAAAAGGATGAAATTCAGTGCCGAAAAAAAGGGCCGGCCCTGCACCGATATCAACGCCATCAATGGGGTTCCTCACAGGCCCTTTCACCGTAGCAAATTTCAGTTCGATATCTTGAAACTTGCTACCTGTACTTTGCTAAACGGAAAAACGTCATGCACATACGCACATCTTCAGGGTCCCAAAAACCGAAAACAGTGAGAGATATCAAAAAATCGTCATGAAAAAAAAATGATGTATACCGCGGAGATCTTACACCTGTACATTTAACGTTTTTCGATACGACTAACCGTTTCCGAGATATATCGATTCAAAAAAAAGTTTGAAATTCAGCTCCGCCCCCCCCCAAAAAAAAGATCCAGCCCTGCACCGTTTTTAACGCCCGACAACAAGTTTCCTGACAGGGTCCAACTCTTACACCGCTCCAAATTTCAGCTCAATATCTTGAAAATTGCGACCTGTACTTCGCTAAACCCAAAAATGTCACGCTCAATGGACATTTTCAGGGCCCCAAAAAAAGAATGGTGAGAAATATCAAAAAATCGTTTTGAATAAAAAAGTTGCATACCGCGGAGATCTTACACCTGTACATTGAACGTTTTTCGATACGACCAACAGTTTCAGAGATATATCGATTCAAAAAAAAAAGTTTGAAATTAATGGCCCCCAAAAATGATCCGGCCCTGCACCGTTTTTAACGCCCGACAACAGGCTTCCTCACATGGTCCAACTGTTTTACCGCTCCAAATTTCAGCTCGATATCTTGAAAATTGCGACCTGTACTTCGCTAATCCAAAAATGTTACGCACAATGGACATTTTCAGGGCCCCAAAAAAGAAAACGTTGAGAGATATCAAAAAATCCTTTTGATTAAAAAAGTTGCATACCGCGAAGATCTTACACCTGTATATTTAACGATTTTCGATACGACCGACCGTTTCCGAGATATAACGATTCCAAAAAAAGTTTGAAATTTAGGGCCCCCCAAAAAGATCCGGCCCTGCACCGTTTTTAACGCCCGACATTAGGTTTTCTCACAGGGTCTAACTCATTTACCGCTCCAAATTTTAGCTCGATATCTTGAAAATTGCAACCTGTACTTAGCTAAAGCCAAAAATGTCACGCACAATGGACATCTTCAGGGCCCTAAAACAATAAAACGGTGTGAGATCGAAAAATCGTTGGGAGTAAAAAGGTTGCATACCGCGGAGATCTTACACCTGTACTTTTTACGTTTTTCGATACGACCAACCATTTCCGAGAAAAATCGATTCAAAAAAAAGTTTGTAATTCAGGGCCCCCCATAAAGATCCGTCCCTGCACCGTTTTTAACGCCCGACAGTAGGTTTTCTCACAGGGTCGAACTCTTTCAACGCTCCAAATATCAGCTCGATATCTTGACAATTGCGACCTCTACGTCGCAAAACCCAAAAATGTCACGCACAATAGACATTTTCAGCCCCCCCCCAAAAGAAAACGGTGAGAGATATCAAAAAATCGTTTTGAGTGAAAAAGTTGCATACCGCAGAGATCTTACACCCGTACATTTAAGGTTTTTCGATACGACCAACCATTTCCGAGATATATCGATTCCAAAAAAGGGGTTGAAATTAATGGCCCCATAAAAAGTCCGGCTCTGCACCGATATTAACGCCCAACAATAGGGTTCGTCACAGGCCCCAACTCTTTCAACGTACCACATTTCAGCTCGATATCTTGAAAATTGCGACCTGTACTTTGCCAAACGCAAAAACGTCACGTACAATGGACATTTTCCGGGCCCCAATAAAAAGAAAACGACGAGATATCAAAAAATCGTTTTGAGTAAAAAGGTTGCATAACGCGGAGATCTTACACCTGTACATTTAACGTTTTCGATACGACCAACCGTTTCCGAAATATATCGATTCAAAAAAAAGTTTGAAATTCAGGGCCCCCCAAAAAGATCCGGCCCTGCACCGTTTATAACGCCGGACAAAAGGTTTCATCACAGGGTCCAACTCTTTCACAGCTCCAAATTTCAGCTCGATATCTTGAAAATTGCGACCTGTACTTCGCTAAACCAAAAAAAATCACGTACAATGGACATTTTCAGGGCCCCAAAAACGAAAACGGTGAGAGATATCAAAAAATAATTTTGAGTAAAAAAGTTGCATACCGCGCAGATCTTACACCTGTACATTTAACGTTTTTCGTTACGACCAACCGTTTCCGAGATATATCGATTCCAAGAAAAAGTTTGAAATTCAGGGACCACAAAAATGATCCGGACTTGCACCGTTTTTAACGCCCGACAATAGGTTTCCTCAGAGGGTCTAACTCTTTCACCGCACCAAATTTCAGTTCCATATCTTGAAAATTGCGACCTATACTTCGCTAAACACAAATATGTCACGCACAAGTGACATCTTCAGGGCCCCAAAAAAAGAAAACGGTGAGAGACATCAAAAAATCGTTGTGAGTAAATAAGTTGCATACCGCGGAGATCTTACACCTGTTTATTGAACGTTTGTCGATACGACCAGCCGTTTCCGAGATATATCGATTCAAAAAAATAGGATGAAATTCAGGGCCCCAAAAAAAGGTCCGGCCCTGCACCGATTTTAACATCCAACAACAGGGTTCGTCACAGGCCCCAACTCTTTCACTGTACCAAATTTCAGCTCGATATCTTGAAAATTGCGACCTGTACTTTGCTAAACGCAAAAACGTCACGCACATACCTACATACGTACATACATACATACATACATACAGACTTTTTGAAATATTTTTTTTCAACTTCGATTCGATTGGTATAGGTTTGAACACTGTGCGACGCTCAGTTACCGATATCTCGGAAAATCCTACCACGGCTATACGAAAGCCTATAGGATCTAGATCCGGCTTTCATAACAAGTAGGAGTCCACGCAGCACCACTTGCGTTTGATGAGACGGTGGCGCAGCAGCAAAGGGCCAGCAAGAGGGGTTATAATCTCAAACAACAACTTCGTTGGCGGCAAGGCCTGCGGAATTGCATTTCGGACCTTCGACCCGATTGCGAGGAAATGTAGGAAAATTATAAAATATTATTCTAGGCAATGCTGAGACACCATCACATGGTTATGAAAGCCGGACGTCCTCGGAAGTGGAAAATATCTTACTGCTCTAAATACATGATTCAACTTATTGAAAAGGTTAAGACGAGTTATTATAGATAATTTTCCGTAGAATTCAATTAGACCATCAGTTGAATTTTTACCAGTTATTATATACATTTGGGCTCCATTTTTCTTTCAAAAACCAAAAATATTTAATAACATCAAAACGGTGAGAGATATCAAAATATGATAAGGGGTAGAAAAGTTGCAAATCACTGAGATCTTACACCTGTAGATTTAACTTTTTTCGATAGGATCGACGCTTTCCGAGATATAACGAATCGAAAAAAAAGAATAAAATTCACGGCCCCAAAAAAAGGGAAATGGTGAGAGATATCAAAAAATCATAAGAGTTAAAAAAGTTGCTAATCACTGAGGTCCTATATCCGTAGATTTTACTTTGTTCGATACGGCCAACCGTTTCCCAAATATAACGGTTCGAAAAAAGGAAGAAATTCAGGGCCGCAGAAAATCAAAACGGTGAGGGTTATCAAAAAATCTTAAGGGTTGATAATGTTGCTAATCACTGAGATCTTACACCTGTAGATTTAACTTTGTTAGATACGGCCAACCGCTTCCCACATATAACGGTTCGCAAAAAAGGAAGGCATTCAGGGCGCCAGAAAAGGAAAACGGTGAGAGGTATCAAAACATCGTCAGGGGTTAAAAAAAGGATGAAATTCAGGGCCCCAAAGAAAATTTCGGCCCTGCACCAATTTTAACGCCCGACAACAGAGTTCCTCACTGGCCCGATTTATTTTCCCGTACCACATTTCACCTCGATATATTGAAAATTGCGAGCTGTACTTCGCTAAACTAAAAAATGTCCGGCACAAAGGACATTTTTAGGGCCCCAAAAAAGAAAAAGGTGAGACATATCAAAAATCGTTTGGAGTAAAAACGTTGCATACCGCGAAGATCTTACACCTGTACATTTAACGTCTTTCGATACGAACAACCGTTTTCGAGATATATCGATTCAAAAAAAAATGTTTGAAATTCAGGACCCCCAAAAAAGATCCGGACCTGCACCGTTTTAAACGCCCGAAAATAGGTTTCCTTACAGGGTCTAACTCTTTCACTGCACCAAATTTCAGTTTGATATCTTGAAAATTGCGACCTGTACTTTGCTAATGGCAAAAATGTCACGCACAATGGACATTTTCAGCCCCCCCCCCCCCAAAAAAAAAACGGTGACAAATATCAAAAATTGTTTGAAGTAAAAAAAAATGCATATCGCGGAGATCTTACACCTGTACGTTTAACGTTTTTCGATACGAACAAACGTTTCCGAGATATATCGATTCCAAAAAAAAGTTTGAAATTCAGGGCCCCCAAAAAGATCCGGCCCCAACCGTTTTTAACGCCCGACAACAGGTTTCCTCACAGGGTCCAACTCTTTCACCGTACCAAATTTCAGCTTGATATCTTGAAAATTGCGACCTGTATTTTGCTAAACGCAAAAATGTAACGCACAATTGACATTTTCAGAGCCCCAAAAGAAGATAACTGTGAGAGAAATCAAAAAATCGTATCGAGTAAAATAGTTGCACACCGCGGAGATCTTACACCTGTACATTTAACGTTTTTCGATACGACTAACCGTTTCCGAGATATATCGATTAAAAAAAGTAAGAAATTCAGGGCCTCAAAAATGGTCCGGCCCTGTACCGTTTTTAACGCCCGACAATAGGTTTCCTCACAGGCCCCAACTCTTTCACCATACAAATTTCAGCTTGATATCTTGAAAATTGCGACCTGTACTTTGCTAAAGGCAAAAATGTCACGCACAATGGACGTTTTCAGGGCCCCAAAAAAAGAAAACGGTGAGAAATATCAAAAATCGTTCGAAGTAAAAAAGTTGCATACCGCGGAGATCTTACACCTGTACATTTAACGGTTTTCGATACGACCAACCGTTTCCGATATATATCGATTCCAAAAAAAAAGTTTGAAATTCAGGGCCCCCCCAAAAAGATCCGGCCCTGCACCGATTTTAACGCCCGACAATAGGTTTCCTCACAGGGTCTAACTCTTTCACCGCACCAAATTTCAGTTCGATATCTTGATAATTGCGACCTGTACTTCGCTAAACCCAAAAATGTGACGCACAATGGACATTTTCAGGGCCACAAAAAAGGAAAACGGTGAGATATCAAAAAATCGTTTTGAGTAAAAAAGTTGCATACCGCGGAGATCTAACACCTGTACTTTTAACGTTTTTCGATACGACCAAACGTTTCGGAGATATATCGATTCAAAAAAAAATGAAATTCAGGGCCCCCAAAAAAGATCCGTCCCTGCATCGTTTTTAACGCCCGACAATAGGTTTCCTCACAGGGTCTAACTCTTTCACCGCACCAAATTTCAGTTCGATATCTTAAAAATTGCGACCTGTACTTAGCTAAACCCAAATGTCACGCACAATGGACATCTGCAGGGCCCCCAAAAAAAGAAAACGGTGAGAGATAACAAAAAATCGTTATGAGTAAAAAAGTTGCATACCGCGGACATCTTACACCTGAAATTCAGGGCCCCAAAAAAGGTCCGGCCCTGCACCGATTTTAACGCTCAACAAAAGGGTTCGTCACAGGACCCAACTCTTTCACCGTACCAAATTTCAGCTCGATAACTTGAAAATTGCGAACTGTACTTTGCTAAACGCAAAAACGTCACGCACATACGTACAAACGTACGTACGTACGTACATACAGACAGACTTTTTTTAATTTTTTTTTTCGAATGTGATTCGATTGGTATAGGTTTGAACCGTGGGCGACGCTTAGTTTCCGAGATCTCGGTAAATCCTACCACGGCTATATGAAAGCCTATAGGATCTAGATCCGGCTTTCATAACAAGTTTCCTCACAGGGTCCAACTCTTTCACCGCTCCAAATTTCAGCTCGATATCTTAATTATTACGACCTGTACTTCGCTAAACCCAAAATTGTAACGCACAATGGACATTTTCAGGGCCCCAAAAAATAAAACGGTGAGAGATATCAAAAAATCGTTTTGAGTAAAAAAGTTGCATACCGGGGAGATCTTACACCTGTACGTTTAACGTTTTTCGATACGACCAACCGTTACCGAGATATATCGATTCCAAAAAAAGTTTCAAATTCAGGGCCTCCAAAAACGATCCGGCCCTGCACCGTTTTTAACGTCCGACAATTGGTTTCCTCACAGGGTATAACTCTTTCACCGCACCAAATTTCAGTACGATATCTTGAAAATTGCGACCTGTACTTCCCTAAACCCAAATATGTCACGCACAATGGATATCTTCAGGGCCCCCAAAAAAGAAAACGGTGAGATATATCAAAAAATTATTATGAGTAGAAAAGTTGCATACCGCGGAGATCTTACACATGTACATTTAACGTTTTTGGATACGACCAACTGTTTCCGAGATATATCGATTCCAAAAAAAAGTTTGAAATTCAGGGCTCCCAAAAAAGATCCGGCCCTGCACCTATTTTAAAGCCCAACAACAGGGTTCTCCACAGGCACTAACTCTTTCACCGTACCAAATTTCAGCTTGAGATCTTGAAAATTGCGACCAGTACTTTGCTAAACACAAAAATGACACGCACAATGGACATTTTCAGCCCCCCCCCCCCCCAAAAAAAGCAAATGGTGAGAGATATCAAAAAATCGTTTGGAGTAAAAAGTTGCATACCGCGGAGATCTTACACCTGTACATTTAACGTTTTCCGACACGACCAACCGTTTCCGAGATATATCGATTCCAAAAAAGAGTTTGAAATTCAGCCCCCCCCCCCCCCAAAAAAAAAATCCGGCCGAGCACCATTTTTAACGCTCGAAAACAGGTTTCCTCACAGGGACCAACTCTTTCACAGCTCCAAATTTCAGCTCGATATCTTGAAAATTACGACCTGTATTTCGCTAAACCCAAATATGTCATGCACAATGGACAAATTCAAAGCCCCAAAAAAAGGAAAACGATGAAAGATATAAAAAATCGTTATGAATAAAAAAGTTGCACACCACGGAGATCTTACACCTGCACATTTAACGTTTTTCGATACGACCAGCCGTTTCCGAGATATGTCGATTTTAAAAAATAAGATGACATTTAGGGCCCCAAAAAAGGATCCGGCACTGCACCGATTTTGACGCCCAACAAGAGGGTTCCTCACAGGCCCTAACTCTTTCACCGTACCAAATTGCAGCTCGATATCTAGAAAATTACGACCTGTACTTCGCTATACCCAAAAATGTCACGCACAATGGACATTTTCAGGTCCCCAAAAAAAGAAAACGGTGAGAGATATCAAAAATTTGTTTTGAGTATAGAAGTTGCATACCGTGGAGATCTTACACCTGTACATTTAACGTTTTTCGATAGGACCAACCGTTTCCGAGATATATCGATTCCAAAAAAAAAATCAGGGCCCTCCAAAAAAGATCCGGCCCTGCACCTTCTTTAACGCCCGACAATAGGTTTCCTCACAGGATCCAACTGTTTTACCGCTCCAAATTTTAGCTCGATATCTTGAAAATTGCGACCTGTACTTCGCTAAGCCCAAAAATGTCACGCAAAATGTACATTTCCAGGGCCCCAGAAAAAAAAGAAAACGGTGAGAGATATCAAAAATCGTTTTGAGTAAAAAAGTCGCATACCGCGGAGATCTTACACCTGCACATTTAACGTCTTTCGATACGACCGGCTGTTTCCGAGATATATCGATTCCAAAAAAAGTTTGAATTTCAGGGCCCCCAAAAGTGATCCGGCCCTGCACCGTTTGTAACGCCCGACTATAGGTTTCCGCACAGGGTCTAACTCTTTCACCGCACCAAATTTCAGCTTGATATCTTGAAAATTGCGACCTGTACTTCGCTAAACCCAAATAATCACGCACAATGGACATCTTCAGGGCCCCAAAATAATGAAAAGGGTGAGAGATATCATAAAATCGTTACGAGTGAAAAAGTTGCATACCGCGGAGATCTTACACCTGTACATTTAAAGTTTTTCGATACGACCAGCCGTTACCGAGATATATTGATTCCAAAAAAGGGATTAAATTCAGGGCCCCCAAAAATATCCGGCCCTGCACCGATTTTAACGCCCAACAACAGGGTTTCTCACAGGCCCTAACTCTTTCACCGTGCCAAATTTCAGCTTGATATCTTGAAAATTGCCACCTGTGCTCGGCTAAACGCAAAAATGTCACGCACAATTGTTATTTTCAGGGCCCAAAAAAAGAAAACGGTGAGAGATATCAAAAAATCGTTTTGAGTAAAAAAGTTGCATACCACGGTGATCTTACACCTGTACATTGAACGATTTTCGATACGATCAACCGTTTCCGAGATATATCGATTCCAAAAAAAGGGATGGAATTCAGGGCCCCAAAAATAGGTCCGGCCCTGCACCATTTTAACGCCCGAAAACAGGTTTTCTCACAGGGTCCAACTCTTTCACCGCTCCTAATATTAGCTCGATATCTTGAAAATTGCGACCTGTACTTCATTAAAACCAAAAATGTCACGCACAAAGGATATTTTCAGGGCCCCCCAAAAAAACGGTGAGAGATATCAAAGAATCGTTTTTAGTAAAAAAGTTGCATACCAAGGAGATCTTACCCCTGTACATTTAACGTTTTTCGATAAGACCAACCGTTTCCGAGATACATGGATTAAAAAAAAAAGTTTGAAATTTAGGGCCCGCAAAAAAGATCCGACCCTGCACCGTTTTTAACGCCCGACAATAGGTTTTCTCACAGCGTCTAACTCTTTCACTGCTCCAAATTTCAGTTTGATATCTTGAAAATTGCGACCTGTACTTCGCTAAACCCAAAAATGTCACGCACAATGGACATTTTCAGGGCCCCAAAAATGAAAACGGTAAGTGATATCAAAAAATCGGTTTGAGTATAAAAGCTGCTTACCGTGGAGATCTTACACCTGTACATTTAACGTTTTTCGATAATACCAGCCGTTTCCGAGATGTATTGATTAAAAAAAAGGGATGAAATTCAGGGCCCCCAAAAAAGGTCCGGCCCTGAACCGATTTTTACGCCCAAAAATAGGGTTCCTCACAGGCCCTAAGTCTTTCACCGTACCAAATTTCAGGTTGATATCTTTAAAATTGTGACCTGTACTTTGCTAAACGCAAAAATGTCACGCACAATGGACATTTTCAGGGCCCAAAAAAAGAAAACGGTGAGAGATATCAAAAAATCGTTTGAGTAAAAGTTGCATACCGCGGAGATCTTACACCTGTACATTTAACGTTTTTCGATACGACAAACCGTTTCCGAGATATATCGATTCCAAAAAAAAGTTCGAAATTCAGGGCCCCAAAAAAGATCCGGCCGTGCTTCGTTTTTAACGCTCGACAACAGGTTTCCTCACAGAGTCCAACTCTTTCACCGCTCCAAATTTCAGGTCGATATCTTAAAAATTGCTACCTGTACTTCGCTAAACCCAAAAATGTCACGCACAATGGATATTTTCAGGGCCCCCAAAAAACAAAACGGTGAGAGATATCAAAAAATTGTTCAGAGTAAAAAAGTTGGATACCGCGGAGATCATACACCTGTACTTTTAAAGTTTTTCGATACGACAAACCGTTTCCGAGATATATCGATTCCAAGCCTATAGGATCTAGGTCGGGCAGGTTCATAGTGAGACTACCACTTCGGCAGCGAGTAGGAGAACTTGGTGACTCCTTTGACAATGCCAGGAGGAGCTTTGGCTTTATAGAGAGCAAAATGCATCGACAACCTGTCCTGAAGAATGAGTATATCAAATTCATGAACGAATATTTACAACTAGGACACCTGGAACTTGTCGATCCTAGTGACCAGCAGAAACTTGCTTATTACATGCCCCATCACGCGGTAATCAAGGATACGAGCAGCACTACCAAGGTCATAGTTGTCTACAATGCGTCGGCTAAAACTACTTCGTTGATCTCCCTGAATGGGCCAACCATTCAGCAGGATCTGTTCTCGATCGTTCTTCGCTTCTACACACACAAGTATACGCTAACAGAAGATAGCGAGAAGATGTACCGACAGATCCTGATTTATGAAGCAGATCGAGGCTTCCAGAGAATTTTATGACGCAGTTCTCAGAATCAACAACTGGATATGCACCGATTGACTACAGTAACCTATGGTATTTCAGCGGCTCCTTATCTAGCTACCCGATGTTTACTGCAGGTGGCACTCGATGGTCAAGACATATACCCTACAGCAGCCAAAGTTGCCAAAAGAGACTTCTACGTTGATGATCTTTTGACAGGGACAGATACCATTGAAGAAGCCATCCAATTATACAAAGACCTCACATCTCTCGTGAAAAACTGAGAATTTCCCATCCGTAAATGGCGATCCAACAATCCTGATATTTCGGAAGCCATCACATCAACACTTAGCGAGAGCCAGGTGTCATGCAGTCTTCCCTTTGAAGATGGCGCCGTAAAAACTCTTGGTTTGTGTGTGGCATTCGAGTCGTGACTCATTTCAATTCTCAGTGAGGGCCCTCAACCGCAATAATGTGACTTGGACATAGAGATCAGTGTTGGCCAATATAGCGTCCATTTATGATCCATTGGGACTCATAGGGCCTGTAATTGTTCAATGCAAGTTGTTTATACAAGTTCTTTGGCAACAACACCTGGATTGGGATGGTAAATTGCCCTCAGAACTTGAGACACAATGAAAACAGATGCATCAGCAGCTCCCTTAACTAAATGAAATTCATATACCATGGAGGGTAACAGAAGACGGCATTAATGCCAATGTTGAACTTCAAGGGTTTGCTGATGCGTCAGAGAGAGCCTACGGTGCCTGCATTTATCTACGTTGCATCAATTCCAATGGAACAATCTCCGTTCATATACTTTGCTCAAAATCTAGAGTAGCCCCTTTGAAGAAAGTGTCGCTTCCAAGACTGGAGTTGAAAGGCGCACTATTTCTGAGCAGACTAATGGAAAGGGTGATTGAGGTCCTTAAGTTACATTCATGTCGACGATATTACTGGACAGACTCCACTGTTGTTCTAGCCTGGATTGCAGGCAGTTCCTCAGCTTGGAAAACATGTGGCCAACAGGGTGTCGGAAATACATAAACTGACGTCTCAGCAAAATTGGCACCATGTCTCATCACAGGTCAATCCAGCAGATATTATCTCCAGGGGAACTGAGCCACATCGACTTCAAAGCAATCGATCATGGTGGGCGGGGCCCGTTTGGCTAACTACGGATCCTTCAACCTGGCCTGAACTTACCACTGTTGGACCAACCGAAATTCCTGAAGAACGAGGAGTAAGATTGTGTTTCGTGGCGAGTAATCACAATGCAGATAACATTTTCATGCGTTTTTCCAGCTGGACTAAACTACACAGAGTAGTTGCTTACATTATCAGTTTTTTTCACAATCTAAAGCAGGATAAAGCAGCAAGACGGCATGGACCTTTGACTACTGCCGAACTTCGCGATAGTCGGACAGTAATCATTCGCATCGTTCAGCATTGCTCGTACAGTCAGGAGATATATAATTTACATAAAAAGAACTCAGTTCCACTTCAGAGCAAACTTCTCACTCTGCACCCTTTCCTAGATAGTGACAATCTATTGAGGGTGGGCGGCAGGCTAGAGAATGCTGAAGCATCATTTGAACAAAAATATCCTTTGATACTGCCACCTAAGCATCATGTCACGAAATTGCTTATTTGGAATGAACACATACCACTTCTGCACGCAGGAAGCCAACTTATCTTCGTTGCACCAACGGTGGTGGATAACCAATGGCCGATCTGCTATCAAGCAGGTGATCCGCAGTTGTGTAACATGCTTCCGAGCGAAGACCAATGACACCAGTCAACTCATGGGACAATTGCCTAAGTCTAGAGTGACCCCTAGCAAGCCATTCTCTCATTGTGGTGTGGACTATGGAGGTCCGCTGTATGTGAAATATGGAAATCAACGAAGTAAAACTCAGAAGAAATGTTACATAGCATTGTTTGTGTGCATGGTGACCAAGGAGAACACATTGAGGCCGTCAGTGATCTATCCACGGAGGTTTTTATTGCCGCCTTAAGAAGATTCATTTCAAAACGTGGCCGTTGCAGTCACATGTACAGTGGACAATGGTACGTGCTTTACCGGAACAAGAAGGAAATTAGATGAATTGTCACGCTTCATCCGGACAGAAGATCATCAAACGAACGTATTGAACTTCACTGCTGAAGATGGACTTCGTTGGCATCACATACCTCCTCACTCCCCTCACTTCGGCGGACTGTGGGAAACAGGTATAAAAGCAGTTAAGACCCACCTGAAGAAGGTTGCCAGTAACACTGTGCTAACCTTTGAAGAATTAACCACTTTGCTCACACAAATTGAAGCATGTTTAAATTCGAGACCAATCGTTGCAATACCCAACAGTCCTGATGAAGATGCTTTCCTCACCCTCGGTCATTTCTTGACTGGCGAGCCGTTAGTCTCTTTCCCTGAACCTGATTGTCTCTTAGCGCCATCATCACGGCTGTCAAGTTGACAATTGGTCCAGCGGTGCCGACGACTCATCTGGAAACGCTGGTCAACTAATTACTTGGGTCAGCTCCAGCAGCGTTCCAAATGGCTTCAGAATCAACCCAACCTCTAAGCAGGAAGGCTGGTACTTCTGAAATAAGACAATAACACCCCCCCCCCCCCCCCCTCACATGGCCAACCGGAATATTTGAAGAGCTTTATCCCGGGATTGATGGTCTAGTGCGTGTAGTGACTGTGCGGACAAGCAAAGGGTCATATAAAAAACCAGTGACAAGGATCAGTCTTTTTCCTGACGAGCTCATTTAAAGAACTACCTCTGTACTGTGTTTCACCTTTGTTTCTTATATTTGTATGTGTACAGTTTCTGTTGTTAGTTGCTAGAGACTTGTGTTTGGAGAAGTGTGTCTATGAATTGCTACCATTTTTGTAATTTGTTTGACAAATTAGGTGGGCGGCATGTACGGTGCTGCTCCATATATTAACGGTAGTTCACCCAGTGCCCACGTACGGCAGCGCTCGGGAATCTTGCGCATTCCGTGTAATGCCATATCTTTCACTTCATGAGCGCTTTTGTCTTATATTATTTTATATCGTCCTCCCTTGTTACAATTATGATCTAGTTAGTTTATGATAATAAACTTCGTAAGTAAGTAAATGTGGAATTCCTTTTAATAGCTACCAGAGGGAATGTTTGAACACAACAGATATAATAAGACTGCCATTTACACCAATCCCATCAAATAAATTTGTATAAAAGTTTGCTTAACAAGAAATCATAGGTTTCCGAGATATTATAAGTGTTGACCCATCTTTGCGCTCAAGCGCAATGTGGCTCTCCGAGTCCATTAGGAGAAGTTCGTATTCCAAGAAGAAACATTTTTAGCCTACTTTTCACATTTTGCAAAAATGAGGAAAAAGAAGACTTATGAGATCGGGCAACTGTGTGTCTGTCTGTCTGTCCTTCTGTCTGTCTGTCTGTCCTTCTGTCTGTCTGGCTGTGTGTGTGTGTCCCCCCTATCAACTCCTAAACTGCTGGAGCAATCGAAACAAAATTTGGTAGGAGTAAATATCTATACCTGAATATCTCACGGCCATATTTGAAAATGATGTCAGTGCTACCAACTGCTGAAAAATCGCAATTGAAATTTGAGCTTCATGTTGGATATCTTGGAAGGTATCAACGGGAGCTATTTCAAAATTGGTACACGTATAGATAATAATATTGCAATTTAATTTCCAGGAGGCCATACATGACAGTGTTGCCAAAATGATTATAAGCCTGCTGATAGGTCCAATTTTTAAATGCATATAACTTCTACACTATCAATTGGAATTCAACCAAATTTCGTATGTTGTATGTGTACATAACCAGATATGACTGAGCGTATTTTTAAGAACCACCAGGGCTGCCAATGTTAATAAATGCTCTTAATTTCTTTTATCCAAATACCAATATATCAGAAAGTATGCAAGCCGAGAGCTTTAAACTATGCAAACGTATAGTACCTGACATTCTATATTAATTTGGAGTATCTTATATACGTCAGTGCTACCAACATGATTCTAAGCCTGCTGAGAGGTCCAACTTTAAATACATGTAACTTCCATACTATCATTTGGATTTCAACCAAATTTCGTATGTGCTATGTGTATCATAACAGATATGACTCTCCGTATTCCTAAGAGCAACCAGGGCTGCCAACTGTTAATATGTGCTGTCTCTATTTTTGTTACCCTAATATCAATATATCCGAGAGCATGCAAGCCAATAGCTCTAAACTTTGCACACGTATAGTACCTGGCATTCTAGATGAATTTGGAGTAACTAATATACGTCAGTGCTGCCAACATGATTCTAAGTCTGCTGATAGGTCCAATTTTAAAATGCATGTAACTTCTATACTAACTAATGGATTTCATTCAAAATTGACACAACAATACGTCATATTATTTCAGATTATTTCTGACCAACACATGCATGACATTGTTACAAACATGATTTTACGCGCGATGTTATATCCAATGTTAACTGCATGTAACGTCCATGCTATTCATTGGACTCCAACCAAATTTTGTATTCTGTACCTTTAGAGATGGAACTGAGAATATATTCAGTCACAAGGGCTGCCAACTGTAGTGCTCTATTAGGCTACATTATACCAGGTATACAGTATTTCGAACTAATTAGATATTTCGATATTACCAACTTAATTTCGTCATTATTCTAGACAGATCCATATAGATTAATCATTGGCATGAATCTTACATTTTATGAAAAGTAGGCTCTTTAGTTCGTCTCGGAACTTCTTGTTCGTCATTTGATGTCCAAATAAACTGAATAATTTTAAGAATACAACCTGTATTATATTTTGGAAGCAATTTTCTCCTAAAAAGTTGTTCATAAAATTCCTAATACGTGTTTCTACTATGTCATCTTATAGTTATTTTATAAGGAAATCCGATAACCATTAATTTGTAAGAATATTCAAAAAGTGTTAATACAATTGTCTGAAAGAAATTCTTATTTCATAGGATATCATGTAAAGTAATGAACAACAATTTCCAAGCATTCCTTCTGCTGCGTCGTGGAAGAGTGTCTTAAGATCATGCGGAATCTACATTGGTTGGCCTCTCTTTTAGCCCAGTGTTCCTGTATGAGTTTGTTTTCGTTGCTTGGACCATATATAGTGGTTAGACCTCGAAACCCCATGTGAGAGATTTTTCCTTGTTTTTAGTTCAGTCTAGTAAGCTTGATGATCCTAATTCTCTGAGTTATTTTTCTGTTTGTACCAATTTTATCGAGGTAATTTGTTCCTCAGGTACGTATGAATTTTGTAAGTTAGTCTAAGTGACCCATGTATTGGATTCTATAAGACATATTCTGTATGTGAGTTTTGAGATACTTTTATATATTCCTCTATTTCGTTTTGGAAGAAGAACTCAAGCTTTAATTGTCATTCATAATGTTTCTCCCATTATTTTGCGTTCTTTCAACTCCAATTGTTTGTTTAATGTTTTGAGCCGAAGACTGAGAATTTCTGATGTGTAGAGAGCTTCGGGTCTTATTACATTGGTATAGTGTCGGATTTTGCATTTCCAGGGAAGGCAATTTTTAATGTGCGTGTTGTTAGATAAGTGAAATGCAGGTTTCATTTAATTCTTGTTCTAGGCATTTACTTTATGAGCTTTACGTTCTAAGGAATTTAATTTGATCCCCTTGAAGCATCAAAAACATATTACAATACATTTCATGTTGGAGTACTAAGAGGCGTCTTGAAGTAAAAAAAAAAGTCCTCTCGGCAAGCCGGAAGGCGGAGGTAGATTTCACCGGACAAACTTGGGGATAGGCGATAATAGGCAGAATATGCAGGTTTTCGTAGAAGGATCAGACCTCATTTATTGCGAGAAGGTATTTTATAATTGGAGCTTAATTAACTTTGTTTTTCGTCATTTTATGCTTATTTTAAACATTTTATTGTCTTATGGGAACGGTAACCTTCTTGTCATTTGGGGTCCATTTTTATACTTGTGGTCACACTGTCCTTATGCAAGGTTTCGACACTGATGTGTAACTATGTAACGGTCTGTTACTTCTTCACGCAAAATTATATCTCCCGCAGAGATTTTGGTTGGTTCCTCAGTTTAGGGGCTGCGACAACGCGGCCATGTAACCCCGTGTACTTAGGGATGACTGTATTAGTCTGTAATTGAGGTAAGGACTGCAGACGGTCAATTTCCAGCAGTAGTTCCTAATGTTGCTGCCAGGTACTACCGTCAACGACACCTAGCTGTGAACTTGGCTACTAGATGCCACCGCAACCAGCAACTCGCAACGAACGTTGGAACTTTCCCTCCAAAGGAAAGCATACTGAGGGATTTTTAGCGCTCTTAGAAAATCCGACGACTTCGGCCGGCTATGAACTCGCGACTTTGGGCATAGACATTCAGCATGCTACCAGTTACGTCACCGAAGCCGCTTCACACTTGGTCAGCTGGAAATCTGAATCTGATCTCGTGCAAGTGCGTGATCTTGGCAACGTCTGATGGCTCAACCCTCATCAATTTAGTAGTGTTGCCATGCCAATCACTGATAGCTATTGGCATTTTCTTATAATTCCGAAATCATTTTTCTCATCCCTTGGCATAATGGTGGGTCATATCAAAAATTCTTTCAGACAAAATTTTTGGTAATTATTAGGGGAATATTGTCCATTTTGTACGGTTTTGATATTGTGCTTATTAAGAGAGATATGATTAATGTTTCCCGAAAAACCCACTTTTTCCCACCCCTTTGGTCAATGGTTGGTGCTATAAAAAATCTTCAATCATACATTTTTGGGCTTTATCCGACACATAGTATGAACTTTGAACGGATTCGATATTTCATATATTAAGAGAGTTATAGCAATATTTCACGTTTTCGAAAAAAGCCCCCCATTTTCACCCCCTTCGACCGATTTAGCCCAGTAACGAACTCAACCGAGATTTTATAGGTATACATATTCGGTAAAAAATGCAAAGTGATTGGTGCAAAATTACGGCAGTTATCGTGTCCACAAGAAACTGATATATATATATATATATATGTCTGATATATATGTCTGATAAACGGTGTGAATTGTAATGACTGTATTAGTCATAATTCAGGTAAGGACTGCAGACGGTCAATTTCAAGCAGTAGTTCATAATGTTGCTACCAGGTACTACCGTCAACGACACCTAGCTGTGAACTTGGCTACTAGATGCCACCTCAACCAGCAACTCGCAACGAACGTTGGAACTTCCCCTCCAAAGGAAAGCGTACTGAGGGATCTTAGCGCTCTTAGAAAATCCGACGACTTCGGCCGGCTTTGAAACCGCGACCTTGGGCATAGACATTCTGAATGCTACCAGTTACGTCACCGAAGCCGCTTCCCACTTAGTCGGATGGAAATACTGAATCTGATCTCGTGCAAGTGCGTTGTCATGGCAACGTCTGATGGCTCATCCCTCATCAATTTAGTAGTGTTGCCATGGCAACCTCTGATAACTCTTGGCATTTTCTTATAATTCCGAAATCATTTTTCTCATCCCTTGGCGTAATGGTGGGTCATATCAAAAATTCTTTCAGACAAAAGTTTTAGGTAATTATTAGGGGGATATTGTCCATTTTGTACGGTTTTGATATTGTGCCTATTAAGAGAGATATGATTAATGTTTCCCGAAAAACCCACTTTTTCCCACCCCTTTGGTCAATGGTTGGTGCTATAAAAAACTCTTCAAACATAAATTTTTGGGCTTTATCCGACACATAGTATGAACGTTGAACGGATTCGATATTTCACATATTAAGAGAGTTATAGCAATATTTCACTTTTTCGAAAAAAAGCCCCCCATTTTCACCCCCTTCGACCTATTTAGCCCAGTAACGAACTCGACCGAGATTTTATAGGTATACATATTCGGTAAAAAATTCAAAGTGATTGGTGCAAAATTACGGCAGTTATCGTGTCCACAAGAAACTGATATACACATATATATATATATACATATATATATATATACAATGTGGTCCACCCGCCCCTTATTATTTAGTTTTATAAAACCCAACTAACATCTCAATTCTCCTGATGGTCGATATTGCTCTGCGCTCTGACTGTGTGACAGCAATGTAATTGGGTCATGGGTCTAGCAAAGAAAAACCGACCTTAAACTTTCCCCCGCCAAATACTATGGCCCATTCTACTAACATATGACTTACTGCTCCTTGAAATAACACGCATACACGTAATACGATCGAATTAATAGCTTACGCCACGTGATCAGTAATAGTAGAACGTTAAATCAACACCATAAACCGTGATTGAAGACTTTGAGATGGACTTAAACGTTTGAGGTGGGACTGCTACAGTAACTACATCACGTTTAGCGTGTAGTATCTACCATGTGTTGGTGGCTGGGAGGGTTAAAGCATGACCGTACGTGGTGGGCGCGAACGGTAGAATGCTGCTTCGAATCCAGTAGTGGGCATACTTTTTTGAACGAAAGCCCACATTCCATTTTAGTTGGGATGTACCTACATTGCCACATGTATTGCCTTACGACGTATTTTTGTGAAGAGTACGTTGAATTTTGATGATTTATAAAGAAAATACGATCGAATTGGTTCGTTATGCCACGTGACCTGTAACGGCAGAAAATTAAAAAACTGGCATGAATATTAAGATAACATATCGAGGTGTTGCTCCGGAGATCCGGGTCAATTCCCAGCTCTGCCAAGAAATGTAATACTTGTCTGAGGGCAGAAATTGGGTACACGTAGCCTCGTGAATCAAATATGAGAAGAAGTGGGTTCGATTCCCACCTCAGCCACCCTGGAAATTGTTTTCCGTGGTTTCCCACTTCTACTCCGGCCAAATTCCGGGACGTATTCTATCTTAAGGCCACGGCCGCCTCCTTCCCAATCCTTTATTGCAAATACACACATCATTACAAGCCCGCAATAACACAGGTTATCAGACAAATTCTACACACACACCCAAGTAAACGGGGCTTAATGACCGCGATGTTCTAGCCCCCCTCAAATGAAACAAAACAACAACATATCGAAGGATATTCTGATCACCAGTGCTTGCATCGAAGTATAGGTATTCCTTAGAAATTCCCATGGTATTATTAGCATACTTTCAATTTTTGCAAAAAATGAAAGTAGACTTATGAGATCTACCCAGGGCCAAAAATTGTGTGTCTGTCTGTGTGTGTGTGAGTGTGTGTCTGTGTGTGTGTAAGTGTGTGTACTCTGAATGTCTGCCTCCCCCCTATCAATTCGAACACGGTGAAACCGAATTGAACGAAATTTGGTACAGAGGTAGCACTAGCGTAGAATACCTTAGTGTCATGTTTTATATTGCCACCGTCTTGACGGAAACGTAATGGTGGCCACCCAAATGCTCAAAGCTTAAATCAAATTACGACTAACTTAATCATCTGATCTCTACCAAACTTTGCAACAACATATACTTATATGGCGAGCGTCGTTTGACTGAACTACAAGGTCATCAGCCCATTAGTTTGCAGATGACAGCCATGTATGTGTGCAAATCGATTCCCCCTATCAATTCAAACACGGTGAAAGTGAATTGAACGAAATTTGGTACAGAGGTAGCTCTAGCAAAGGGCACTCCAGTGACATGATTTATATCTCCGCCATCTTGACGAAAACGTAATGGCGGCCATCCTAATGTTAAAAAATGGAATCAAATTACGACCAACCTAATAATCTGATTTCTACCAAATTTTCAACAACATACCTTTATGTGTAGAGAATCTTTTGACCACACTACAAGGTCATCAAGCCAATAATGTGCGGATAGCGGCCATGTTTGTGAGCAAATCGATTCCCCCTATCTTTTCAAACACGGTGAAACCGAATGGAACGAAGTTTGGTACACTAGCAAAGGCCACCTCAGTGTCATGTTTTATATCGCCGCCATCTTGACGGAAACGGAATGGCGGCCACCCAAATGTTAAAAGCCTAAATCAAATTACGACCAACCTAATCATTTGATCTCTACCAAATATTTCAACAACATACCTTTTTGTGTTAAGCATCTTTTGACTGAACTACAAGGTCATCAGCCCAATAGTTTGCAGATAGCGGCCATATATGTGTGCAAATAGATTCCCCATATCAATTCAAACACGGTGAAACCGAATTGAATGAAACTTTTTACAGAGGTAGCACTAGCAAAGGGCACAACTTATTGATGTTTAATATCCGTATAGCACGTTGTATTTCAAGACGCTACTACAACCAACATTCAATTATACTCCTTGAAAAGGACAAGGAGTTATAACAATACCCATGCTTTTAGGAGAAAGTAGGCTCTATGTTCTTTACCGAACATCTTGATTGTTATTAAATTTTAACAAAAAGTCATAGCATATCTTTAGGCCTGTTTCACATGACACTCGCTGGCAAAGAAGCCGCTGTGATCACTGGTACAAAATCCTGTATGATTCTGTTCTCTTCGTCAGTACACCTGCTTCTATGACCGAAGTGTATCACACGCTAGCATTTTGTACGCTAAGCTGTATGAAATAAAACCGAAGGACTGTCGTTAGAGGGCATTAATTGCAGTTCTGTCGCCTTATTAACGTAAAGCAGTTGCGAAACTCGCTATAAGTAAAATATAAAACATGCCAGGTACTGAATAAATGCATTCCAATCAATATTTAAGGTCTAACTGTAATAATGGAATATTTTACCATACGCGTTAATAAGAAGCGCAATAAAAACCTCCAGAGTGTGTTGGAAAAGTGTGCAAGTGTTATTGCGTCCGCTCGCTCTTTCGAAGATACCGGGTTCAGGACTATCCAACGGCAGATTTATTAAATTCTTTTAAACTATTTTATTATACCCTCCCTACCTCGTACAGCAAGATTTCAACTTGGTTTTGTTCACATTATCTACGAAGACGATAGGGAAGGTTATTTTCTTGTCACATTTAAATGGCTATTTTCCCTAAATACTGTTCAAAACCATGGATGGATACTATTCGTTATAATTATTATTTTTTAGTCGATTTTACCCGCCAGGTTAGGTTTGCCCACGGACTCAGCGAGGGATACCATCATTACCGCCTCTACGGACAGTGTCCTGGAGCTTGAAACATCTCAACTGGGGGATACAACTGGGGAGCTGAGATCAGCCCAGGCGGCCTCACCTTGAGGAATGGGAAGGGAGGGGCAGATCAGGAGGGATAGGCAAGGAAGAGTGAAGGAGGCGGCCGTGGCCGTACGGTAGGTAACATCCCGGCATTTGCCCGAAGTGGGAAACCACGGAAAACCACTTTGAGGATGGCTGAGGTGGGAATCGAACCCCCTCTACTGATTTGGACCACCCGAGGCTGAGTAGACCCCGTCCCAGTCCTCATACCACTTTTCAAATTTCGTGGCAGAGCCGGGAATCGAACCCAGGAAGTCCGGGGTGGCAGCTAATCACGCTGCCCACTACGCAAAGGAGGCGACTCAATTCGTGACAATTAGAATTTTAACAGTTCAATATTTATAATAATATGACACGTTCTGTAATTACTGCCTGGCTTGCGCAGTCAGCTGGCATTTGAGGGTGCGCAAATGCGAGGGAGCCGTGTCAGTAGATTTACGTTGAAGATCCCCTTCGGAGCAAAATTCCGGCACCCCGGCGTATCAAAAAGCCAGAGCAGTTAAAAGGGACGTAAAACCAATAATGTTATAATTATCTGTATTTACTGTATGTTTGGGGCAGATGTCCTCGTAGTTCCGCCCCTTAAAACCTCACTAACTAACTATTATTGTAAGTGTATAGCAAGCGCTTTTCGCACAGATGCCGTTGAAAGAAATTATAGTTTCGGTCTGATGTATTTATTCGTGAGCCTACCCACATAACAAATCTATTTGTTATGTCTCGTCTGAGTGAGTCGGAGTTTTCCTATAAACAAAGGTGGTCAAAATTTCGAACACTTACTACATTGATATACAGGATACCTTGCTTTCGTTCTACAGATCATTATGTCGTCGTCCAATCTGGCTGCGTACCATCGGATAAGTACGGTGCTTTTGAAGACCAAATAAAAAATCACTCGTTGGAACAGATAGATATGCGTCCTTAATACATCCACAATGAAAGAAAAAAATACTAGTTCAAGGTTCGAACGTACTACAACGTGACTTGGTTGACGCTACTCTAGGAATTCTTGATTTAGCCACCAAAGCTACCGAGAACCATGGTGTAATGCTGGCACTTATTGAATCTATTCGTAGACACTTCCTGTCCAAACGTAAGAAGGTGTTATTCGGAGCTCTGATCGTTTCAATCATGCATTATTTTAGAGGTCATTGAAAGAACACTGCCACTATTGATTTCTACTATATTCGCGAGGATGTACTCAACGGTAAAGTTGTACAATGGACGTAAAGGAGCTGGTACTAATGTTTTTAGGATGACTGTGATATACGCGTTAGTTGGGTTGCCTTCCTCCAAAAAAAATAAGGGGCTGGTGGACCACACTGTATACATACATAAATTATATATAAACTTTTGAACTGACGGTGGTTTTGGGGTCTGGGGGATGTGAAACGTGAAGATATGTCGACATTTTCCGGAAGTGGAAGCATGGGACCCATTGCAATAGTTAGCTTTCTAATGAAATCTACCTAACACAACAGATGGTAATACGTATAACCAGCTCCTCATCGTGGTGGAACCTGAACTACTGTCTTACGCACAGGAAGAATTAGAGAAATATAGGACAGCGAAAAGAAACACAGGCTAATGTGGTCATATTAAGCAAATTAAAAGTTCGAGGACTGTCATAGAAGAGAATTTCGGAAGTAGTATAGGATAATGTCAAAATATAACCGTGTGTGGAGCAATGATGCACACGTGTTTGGCAATATAATTACGAAATATGCTATAATTATTACATCATGAAATGAACCCTATTAGTTTTATCATGCAACTTAATACAAAATGAAATGTTGTTCTTGGCTCTCACCCCATAGGTCTGGATTCGATTCCCGGCTCTGCCATGACATTTTAAATCAGGTAGAGAATGAAATGAGAGAGGGGAGAGACCGCACTTATGTGACTTGGAAGAGGAGGGGGGAAACGAATCTGTAATTCTCGGAATCGTCTACTTCCGATTTGCTAGCCGTAAGGATGTAGATTTATCCAGAACGCTTTACAGTAGCCAGGAGTTAACGCGAATAGAGAATAGAGGAGGTCTAGCGTATCAGGCTAGAAACGACAAGAAAAATCAAATGCTTGGATACCCCAATACCGTCGGGGTCGGAAGGGGACAAGTCTTGGCCAAGGGAAGTCGACAGAAAAGATGAAAGGGAGGAGACAAGGCTTGTTGCTCTCGTCAACCTGATAACGTCACTGGTAACAAACCGCCGGTCACGCTTGACACGGTTTTCATCAAGAATTTCCAAGCAAAGAAAGCACATTATTCAATAAAAGATAAATGCTTATTTACCTCGATGCCAATTTAAACAAAATAAAGTTGTGGAAATTGTACAATAATACTCGAGTTGGATTTGTCAAGAATCTATGCTTCGAAAATTGTTTCAATACTTCAATATTGGATTTTGCTCCCCATCATTAGAGGTTAATATTTACTTCTGTAAAATGAAGCATTTCTTGAAGACAACAACTGATCCCGTTATAAAGACTGAATACGCGACCAGTAAACGACTGCACAGCCTTTGTGCAACAAGGTTTTATAATTTAATGTAAACAGAGGATATGAGAGAGAAAATCATCTGAACTAGAAGAACTTAGAAAGAGTTTTAAAAACGTAAATCTCGGAGAAGAATGTGCTTCGATGTACAGCAAATTCACCCTCATCCAAAATCTATCATACAAGAGGTATACTATTCCTATTACTATTATTATTATTATTATTACTCCTGGCAAGTGAGGTTGTATTGTTTATGTATTGCTGTGTATGGGAATAATCCAAGCTTTTATTTATGGACAGAAAATTAAGCCAGAAATGGCTTTATCCGAGTTTAGTATGCTCTGTTACAGCATCCTGTAGGACTGCGTCGAACTGAGATTGTTGCAAGTATTAGACTACAATATCTCCGAAACTATTCCCGATATCACCCTGGAATTTCTTACGGTGATAAAGGGAACAACTAGAATTTCACCTATGTGATATTAAAAAAACTGGTAACTATAAAACCAACATGGCGGCCTCGCGTATTTGCGACTTTTAAATAGACGTTTCTCGCGATTTAACCAACCAAACGCAATAAAACTTGGTACAGCATATGTTTATACACATTGTAATGCACCGACATCTAACTTGGTTCTATTGTTTACATAACCACAAGAAGGCGGATGTGCGAAATATTTCACCGACATTCTATATCTCTGAAACTATTAGCGGTATCACCCTGAAATTTTGTACGGAGATAAAGGGAACTACTGGAAGGTCATCTATAAGACTTTCAAAAACCGGTTGACTACAAAACGAACATGACGGCCAAGCGAATTTGAAAATTTTAAATAGACCTTTCTCGCGATTTAATGTTCCACACGCAATGAAATCTGGCACAGGAAATGTTTATACACATTGTTATGCACTAGTATCTAATTTAGTTCAATTGTTTACATAACCTCAAGATGGTGGCTTTGCGAATTTTAAAATTACGTTTTTATTTCTTGTGTCGTAAACATGCGATCGAAGTGAAAGTTTGAATAATGAACCTTCGCAATAATTTTCCTTTAATGGTACTTGACTCTATGGCCTATGCATATAACAATCTAACAAGGCGACTATCCGAAATATTTAGATGGTTCTCAATTTCTACGAATCTATTACAGCAATCAAACTGATTCTTTATGTTCATAGGGTGTTATGAACATAAGTTCATCTATAGTACTTTCAATAACCTGGGGCTCACAAATCCAACATGGCGGTATTCACATGGACGTTTCTCGCAATTTATCCATCCGAGTGCAGTGAAACTTGGTACAGTAAATCCTTATACGAATGTTAATCCACTGGCATCTAATTTATTTGAATTGTTTCCGTAACCACAAGATGGCAGCTGTGCGAAATTTTTAAATCTCCTTGTTACTTCTTGTGTCCTAATCATGCGATTGAAGTACACAATAATCTTCATGTAACAGTATATAACTCTAGGACCTACATATATAAAATCCAGCATGGCGACCATCCAAAATATTTAGTCGGTTCTCAGTATCTACGAATCTATTACAGCAATCAAACTGAAATTTTGTATGTAGATAGAGGCAATTAACATAAGTAGGATATATGAAAATAAGCTGTATAGTTCTTCACGGAACTACTTGTTGTGTTTTGCGTTCGCTTATGCAATAAAAAGAAAACAAGTTAACGCGTTTCCCGTACGAGGCCACTGCTTTTAACCAGCTGATTTAGTGTTTGTTCAGTTTGATAACCCGCTAAAATAATTCAACCATTATTCATAAAACCGATTACATTGATATTTAGTCAGTGGGAGTCATTAAACTGCTTGGGGAAGACTGGAAACTGCATGACAGCAAAGGCCACTCTTTGAAAGAACAAGGCGGCTTCTGGCGACTAGGTAGTGTTTCAGACTGCAAAATATTTCTAATAAAAAGAGAAGTTATCATGACAAAAAAAAAAGGAAAAATGCGAGTGAAAGCCTTGCTGATATTTATCTATGAGTCTCAGACGGAAGAATGGCAAAACCTCCGGAACTATGGTGTGTCTGCTGATAGGCAATCTGCCTCAACCTATTTCCGGCAAAAAAGAAAGATATTCGGTGCCGAAGTGACGCGCCTAGCACCCGCATGGGCATAGCCACATTGGACCCAAACAACTGGTTGCTAGGTTTTTTATGCAGTGGATAGGAAGCTGCATTAACGCTGAGCTGTGTCTTGAATTTTGTGGATAACAAGGTGTGATATGCGTGAAATAAGGCAAACGCCTTCCGTGAAGATCATATACAGTGTTGGAGCTACAAAATAGAAGTGAAATTTTAAGGATAAAGTATGAGAATTTTGCGAGATAGTATGAATAAAGTTGACCTCACTTATGAGGCAAGAATTGCATGGCGGGTACAACAAATTATAAATATGTATTTATAATATCACTTACTGGATAAAGTATATTTATTATAGGGAGATATTTAGGACATATATGTCACATAAAGTTATTTTTGTTGTTCATGTGGGGAGTGTAGTTGTAATTAAATAGGGTTTGTTCTGTCAGTATTATAAACGACAACCTACATAACCTTACAGCTGATTCACTAACAGCAATTTTCTCCTACAACTTTTCTGAGTGGTGATTTTTCTCTTAATTTATTTAAGCAGTGAATTGGGTTTTCGAATAACAATTAGGCCTATCCCAGGAAATGTATGCCTAAATATTTTTATTTTTTCACTTTCAGAAAACAATTATCATATACCAGTAGACTAGGTCCACGCCCTGCAAAGAAGATACAGTATGCACCGTACAGTGACATTATTCAAGCCCATGAATACTGCTTACATCTGAAGTGATGGAGAAGCAACTCTTGTGGTTGTCAGGGAAGTTTCAGTGAAAAAGTCAGTGGTGTCAAGAACATAGGTGATGAGGATAGTGGCGAACCAGGCTTTTAGATTGTTAGAAAATATTTCAAACGTTTCAGCATAAAGTACTAGTGAAAAAGTCAGTGGTGCTATAGCCTAACGTTAACAATACAAGTGGAAATATAATAACCTATGTGTGTACTTAGTCAGTTTCTTGTGCAGTAGTCGAGGTTGGTTGGTTGGTTCCTTAGTTTAGGGGCTGCGACAACGCGGTCATGTAGCCCCGTGTACTTTGGGTGTGAGTAGAATATGTCTGATAACCGGTATGGCTGTATTAGTGAGTGTATCTGTTTTTTAATTCAAGCAAGGACTGCAACTTTGAATTCTCAAATAGTTCCTAATTTTGCCGCCAAACGCCACCGTCAACGACTACTAGGCCTAGTTCAGAACTTAGCTACTAGACGCCACCGCAGTCGGCTATTGGCAACGAACGTAGGATCCTAAGAGCGTTGTTTACATTCTTAACCTATACAATTTAGCTTCACACAGGTGTAATTAGTGGAAGGTTCTTTAACATGCCATATATCCAAGACATGGGACCGCCGGCTTTACTTCCACTCCGTAAGAAGGCATAATACTGAACTGCAATGTTTATATCGAACATCTTTAATGGGTATTACGAAGTATTGGTATATTATTGGAAAGTGAGCTACTTCCCTGCGATTCAACTTTAAAAATCCCGCAGAAGTGTGGATGTGTTTTTCACCCCTCACAGTAGTCCTTTTTAGCTTATTTTCATTTATGAAAGATCACCTTTTGTCCGTGTGTCTGTGTGTGTATGCGTATGTGTGTGATTCGTGTGTGTCCCCCCCCCCTAATAAATTCTAAACGGCTGGAGCGATTTCAATGGAACTCGGTAAGTTCATAGCAATATTCCGGACGACCCCGACCGTGCCCTTCAAATTTTGTTACGTTTTACAAATCCAACATGGCAGCTGTGCGAAATATTTCTCCAGCATTCATATCTCCGAAACTATTACCGATATCACCCTGGAATTTTGTACGGTGATAACGGAAACTACTAGAAGTTCACCTATGTAACATTTGAAAACCTGGTAACAATAAAACCAACATGGCGGCCAAGCAAAGTTGCGACTTTTTAATAGACGTTTCTCGCGATTTAACAAACCAAACGCAATGAAACTTGGTACAGTATATGTTTATACACATTTTAATGCACCGACATCTAACACAGTTCATTTGTTTACATTACCTCAAGATGGCGGCTGTGCGAAATATTTCACTGGCGTTCTATATCTCGGAAACTATTTCCGTATCACCATGAAATTTTGTACGGAGATAAAAGGCACTACTAGAAGTTCATCTATAAGACTTTCAAAAACCGATTAACTACAAAACGAACATGGCGGCCAAGCGAAGTTGAAAGTTTTAAATAGACTTTTCTCGCGATTTAATGATCCAAATGCAATGAAACTTGGTACAGAAAATGTTTATACACATTGTAATGCACTGGTATCTAATTTATTTCAATTGCTTACATAACCTCAAGATGGCGGCTGTACGAATTTCAAAATTATTTTTTAATTTCTTATGTCGTTATAATGCGAACAAAGTGAAAGTTTGAATAATGAACCTACGCAATATTTTTCCTTTAATGATGCATGACTCTCCTATACATATAACAATTCAATACGGCGTCAATCATAAATATTTAGACGGTTCTCAATATCTACGAATCTATTACAGCAATGAAAATGATTTTTTTATGTCCAAAAGGGCTATAAACTTAAGTTCACCTTTAGGACTTTCAATAACCTGGTGATCACAAATTCAACAAGGCGGTGACGAGAATTATAAATATTCACATGGACGTTTCTGGCAATTTAACCATCCAAGTGCAGTGAAACTTGGTACAGTAAATCCTTATACAAATGTTAATCCAGTGGCATCTAAATTATTTGAATTGGTCCATAACCACAAGATGGAAGCTTTGCAAAATTTTAAAATCTCGTTTTTACTTCTTTTGTTCTAATCATGCGATTGAAGTTTGAATACTACACATACACAATAATCTTCATGTAACAGTACGTAACTCTAAGTCCTACATATGTAAAAATCCAACATGGCGACCATCCACAATATTTAGTCGGTTCTCAATATCTACGAATCTATTACAGCAATCAATCTGAAATTTCGTATGTTGGTAGTGGCAATTAACATAAGTAAGATATATGCAAATAGGCTTTATTTCTTCACGGAACTACTTGCTGTTATTGAGCGACTGAGTTTAATTGGAGTTGTAACAGGTCATATTATCGCTGGTTGTGGTGAATTATGTAATATGTTACTGCGCCCGAATTCCTCTAGAGCACAGTCCCAAATCCACATAGATGGTAAAAGGATCGTGATAATGTCAACACCCGGCTACGAGTTGAACAACTCTCACCGGACTGATGACTAGGGAACCCTAGGAACACATATATACATGTCTACCTATATTACTAACTAGTTGCATACAGTACAGAAAATATAAACAAATAAAAGTAGAGCACTAACGAGCAACTCGGCTCTCGGGCGTTAAGATAAGTTGACGATCATCTGTTTGCATCTAGCTAGCGGTATCGTTCTAGTGTAATTAAGAGTTGAATCAACGAAACAGTTCTAAAAAACTCAGCAAGAATAAAAATGTTCTTGCCATTTATTGACAATAAAGAATATAACATGACAAAATTAAGTTCCCTACCCAAAAATAAAATAAAATATTTGTCAGTGCCTCACTTAGGCCTGATGCGCTTAATAAGTGACTTTTTTGCATCTTTACACGAATACAACATGTATCTCTTGCTTGATAATATTTTCATAAACACATAGTTTAATTAATGACAGTAGTAATACTACGTAATACAATCGTTAAAGTCTTCAAATTTTAAGAGCTTAAGTTCTTAAATATAATAAAAGCAAAAATTAATACTAAAATAATGACGTATTTACATTTTATACATGATCGCGTCCCGCACGATATAAAAACAACTCTCTCTAATTTATTAGAGTTCATTCCACCACTTTCCTCCTGTCTCATTATCTTTCTTTACGTATATCACCATCTTTTTCCGTATCTCACACAATAAACTAGTCAAAATAGGTGTTTGTGTGTCAATTCCATGTGAATCATGAATACAAACAGTGAAGTTAATATTTCATCACTAAAGGTGTACAACTCAGGTATTTCAATAATTAATGATAAAACAATCTAACAATGCACGACTGTTCAGATTAGCTCTTCAACCAAATACCGAGTGTGTGTGGCATGAATCCTCACTCCCACACTCCTTTCTTCTCCAAATACAAATTATGACTTCTCTTACTCAACACAAATTATTACAAAACCTTTCTTCATAAACTCACGTTGCATATTATCGCGTCCTGGGTTACACCTTCATCAATACAATGCATTTCATCAACCTTTCTTCTCTTAGCACGTTCACAAAACTTCTACCGTTCCATATGAACTACTCTCATCAAAGTATAATATTTAGTATTCTTACTAGAAATTACAACTTTAATAACGTTCATGAATACGTCTCACTTCCTCATACAAACTCCTCTATCGATTATACATCTCGTGCTATGTTCAAATACTTTCCACATACTTCCTCCTTCGCTTCACATATATTCTTGTTACAATTTATCGCATAATTCTGAATTTCAAGCCTGCTTGTGTCTGTTATAAACATAACAATAACCTTCCCTCACGTTATGTTCCCAATAAATGTTTGTATCTCTCCTTCCATCTTACAGTATCGTTTTATGATAAATATACATCCATAACATTTTATAATAACGTTTTTTGTTCAGTTATGCCTTCAACTATCGCATACTGTTCTTTTCCATACATCAAAATTCTGGGTTTTACAATGTCATTACATTTCTTGCAAACAAGAGTTACTTCAATGACAATATTGAATACTCCTGTCAACTATTTCGTTTTATACATATTATTTCGTTTCTGAAATGAACAAACTCTTTACTTATAGGATTCTCTGTCCTTCCATTCCTCACTTCAAGTAATAAACTATTTAATTTCGTCAAACACATGTCTATATTCTTTCTCTGATACATTATTTATTTATTTCTCACAAAGTTGTGCTTCATTTCTCTTGTTTCAATACTTATATATTATCGTTCTTCAATATTTCCACAAATATACAAAATTCTCTAATATTTCATCGAATCTACGGAGTTCTCCAATGTTACAACAAATCTACGGAGTTCTCCAATGTTACAACAAATCTACGGAATATACGTTCGCAATCGAGACGAAATCGTTCGTAAGTAAAAATTAAACGCTCTAAAAATGACAATGAAAAATACTAACGATGTCTACTATCATCGATCAGGACTTCAAAATTCGTCCAAGTGACGTATGAAAATAACTATCGCAATTACTAAAATTTACTCAAGTTTCAAGACAATACAAAACATAGGTTAAATGCAAATATGTTGGTCAATATTCTGGAATAACGTGAACAAAATCTACCTACTGATATGAAAAATGCACTCCTCTACCTTCTTTCTGAGATCGTTGGTAACAGACCTGATGACTCCAGTGTCCTCGTAACCTCACCGTGTGGTCTCTGGAATACAGTGTGCTGCTCCAAACTGGCTGCATTATGTCACCTCGGCCTTGAGTGGACTGCAGTAAAGTTGAACGACCTGGTGTGCTGTATCGAAACAGGTTACCAGCTGGCTCCCCGCTTGTCGACCCACTTCTCTCGTACAAGATGATGACACGATCTCGCCTCCGCTCTGCGTGCCTCGCGTCCACCAGCCCTGGGTTCCTCGCCGTCTCCATCACGAATCCGCTCGTCTTCTTCTTCTCAGATCTAGATATTCTTTGAAGTCGGTAGTTTGCATAGTTCTTTCCATCATGAAAAATCACCTCCATGTCGTGAATTTCTCTTGTAGTAGCTAGCAACGTTATGTTAGCGAAAACTGCGGTGGTCTGCAGCTCGCTGTTCGAACTGCTATGTCAACCTGGTCATTTCTGGATCTCACCGGTTCAGTATAGTTCTATCTTCCCAACATGGTGAATTTTAAACATCATTCTCACCGCGCAATTGTTTGTAGTCGTAGTTCTTCCCCTCCGACCTAAATTCTTATTCATTCTTGTCTAGATTGGTGAATTTCCAATGGTATTTAAGACTCCCTTCTTCAGACTTTCCTTCTACGTAGTTCCGTGTTCGATGTTCAGTCTGTAATTTGCAGTGTTTTATCTCGTCGTAGATTTCTTCTTTTAAATACGATGAATAACTTTTCTCAAAACTGTTGACTTGTAATACTAATTGTTCGTTTCCATTTCTTCTTGCTTCATCATGAAGTCTCAGTTCACAAAACCTTTGTCTATTACTTTTTGAAGAGTGAATACACTTTACGTCTTGTCTTGTCGACGGTCTATGTAGAAAGAGCCTCGTCTGGTAGCGTCTCCTAGCCTCCTCGGTTAGATTTCCCTCGAAAATCTGATCAACTAGCCTCCAACCGCTATGAATATTAACAAATTCATACATAACTTCTCTCTCAGTCTTTTAATTTAAAATCTGTTTTGCCATTTAAATTTCTTTTTCTCTGCTGGTGAATTCAATATGCAACACTCTTATAAAATATTAAAATAAAGATTTTAATATTTGTTCCTTCCTCAGTATTCAAACTATTTTATTATTGGTTCTTGCCTAAAAGTGGCGCGCTTCAGACACGCGTTTGCTTCTCCCACTCTTGACACTGGCGTGCGTCTGACCTCTGGTCCACCTTCGCTCTCCCCTCGGATCAAAAACTGGTTTCTCGTCGCGCACCTCGTTAAAAGTGTCGACTTTCCAGGACAGTATTTCTTTCATTTACTCGTGGTTAAAAATTTACCAAATCATAAAATCTCCATTTTTTACATGAAATAAAAATATTTCTTCAGGCGAAAATTTTCCCAAATGCTTGTAATAACGTTCTCTTCCATCTGGACTGCAAATTTAGTTGAAAATTCCAAATTTAAAATATGCCATTTTCCTGAGGTGGTCCTTGGTTCGTACCTCATCCTATCTTCTCCTCTCTCCTAGACATGATTTCGAGCGCAGTACCAAATGGCTAGTGGTTATTGAAGCCATTAGCCCCTAACAGGAATGTAGGTTGATTTTATTTATTTCTGTTGGTCAAGTAATGAATCTTAATCATGAAGGGCTGGGTATCATATACATTTTCTAGATACTGTTCTTGTTGGTATAGGCCTACATCATTAAATGCATTGCTTAACTCAAACCTAAGGTATAATCTGGCTACCTCTGCATTAATAAGACTGGAGGGATATCATCCCAATCATACTGTACCGGTACGGTTACAGTGAGTTAGCTAGCTAGTTAAATTGGAGGCTTGTGGTAAGCAATTCATATTTTACACCAAGAATGGTGTAAATTTCTATATCATTGCCCAGTAATTTTATTTCCTTACTCCATGGGATAATAACCTAATTATCTTTTACCCACTCTTCACTACCATAAGAACCATCACCCTAATTCCCATTGTTTGGATTGGAACATAGTTATACCGACCAATTTTCAGACATGGAGATTTTTCTATGTGGAATAGGGGAATAATATTCCCCCTCCGCCCCACCAAATGGACAATCACTGATCAAACTGTACCAACTTGAGTATACCAAACATGTATGCATCAATTAGGCTACTTTATGTGATGCACTTTTCTAATGTTTAATAAGGTGTTGGAGAGGGTAAAATCTAATGCCAGAATACAGTCGCTTACTGTTGAAAGAGACAGTTTTATGTTGCAAACTGAGCGTAATATGGGGCCTGTGGAAAGGATTGGAGCTGCTACTAGAAAGTCCTATTTAATTTGGTAACTGCAAACTGTGTGAGCCATCAAGTACCATAGCAAATGGATCATCGTTATGGTACCAGGACAGTCAGCATTTCCCTACATCAACTCTTTGGCCCACTTCATACCTAGGAGGCTACTTGTACCACTTTGACTGTCCAGCACACTTATTGTGTTAATGCTTACTAGGATTGCTAATGAAGATGCAGGTTAGCTATTTTCTTTTGCTCTAAATCTCTGCAATGTCATATTTGAATGCTGGTGTCTGTACCCCCATTCAGGGTGCAAACTTTTTATATAATTTCAGGAGGGGAACAGGATGTAGTGAGTTGACTGTTCCAAAATCCCAATTCGTACCATGCCCTAACTCAATGGTAAAGGTGGGCTTTTTCAATATTATTTTCTCACTTTAATGGCCCTTTAGAAAATAAATAAATAAATTAATATTACAATGAATGTTTCTGCTCTATTATGTAAATCATATCTTACCCTAGTGGCTGGGGTATTTATTAAATACTCCACACTGTCTAATATTAGCTGCAGCTTTGATCCCATCAAGCTTTTACAAAGTACCTTACTGAAAATGTTTAGCCTTTTATCATTTATGAAAAAATAGGCTTATGAGATCACCTTTTGGCCGTGTGTATGTGTGTGCATGTGTGAGTCCCCCCCCCCCCTAATAAAATCTGAACGGCTGAAGCGATTTCAATGGAAGTCGGTAAGTTCCTACCACTATTCTGGACGACCCCGACCGTGCCCTTCACATTTTTTTACATTTGACCAATCCACCCTGGAATTTTGTACGGTGACAAAGAGAACTACTAAAAGTTCACCTATGTGACTTTTGAAAACCTGGTAACTACAAAACCAACATGCCGGCCAAGCGAAGTTGCGACTCTTAAACAGACGTTTCTCATGATTTAATCTACCAAACGCATTTAAACATGGTAAAGTATATGTTTATACACATTGTAATGCATCGATATATAACTTCGTTCAATTGTTTACATAACCTCAAGAAGGAGGCTATGCGAAATATTTCACTGGCATTCTCTATCTCTGAAACTATTACCGGTATCACCCTGAAAGTTTGTACGGAGATAAAGGGCACTACTGGAAGTTCATCTATGAGACTTTAAACAAGGGGTTATCTACAAAACGAATATGGCGGCCAAGCGAATTTTAACGTTTTAAATAGACTTTTCTTGCGATTTAATGATCCAAACACTATGACACTTGGTACAGCAAATGTTTATATACATTGTAATGCACTGGTATCTAATTTAGTTCAATTGTTTACATAACCTCAAGATGGCGGCTGTGAGAATTTTAAAATTAAGTTTTTATTTCTTGTGTCGTAATCATGCGATCAAAGTGAAAGTTTGTATAATGAACCTACGCAATAATTTTCTTTTAATGGTACATGACTCTATGGTCTACACATGTAACAACCTAAAATGGCGTCCATCCAAAATATTTAGACGGTTCTCAATATCTACGAATCTATTTCAGCAATCAAACTTAATTTTTTAATATTCATAGGGGCTATGAACATAAGTTCACCTATAGGACTTTCAATAACCTGGTGATCACAAATCCAACATGGCGGCGACGCGAAGTATAAATATTCACATGGACGTTTCTCGCTATGTAACCCTCCGAGTGCAGTGTAACTTGGTACAGTAAAGGCCTACATATATAAAAATCCAACATGGTGACCATCCGCAATAGGTAGTCGTTTCTCAATATCTACGAATCTATTAAAGCAATCGAACTGAAATTGTGTATGTTGATAGTGGCAATGATTAATATAATAACAGAATTGAAACCTGCAGCAAAACTGTTGTATTGGGTATAAGAGAATCATATGTGTTCCTTGTCCTATGTTATCAATGTGGTTTCTGCATCAGGCTATATCATTGAAACAGACCACCAAACAATTAATTCATTAATATTCAGTGCATTTGCATTTTCCCATGGTAGCTTGGAATTTATGTACACTATATAACTTTAGTTATACTCAAGTTGATCTTTCTAGATTTAGTTCACAATATTATTTCATAACTTACTGCTTTGTTGTCCCCTCAATGACGGTATTTTCGGGTTCATATTTATTAGTTTTGTTTTTTAGGCTTTGGTCAGTATGTATTCTGTTTCTTTTACTGCACTTTTTATTTGTTTTTGGAATTTGTTGGTGGGGTTTTTAGTTAATTCCTTGATTTCGTTGTTGTTTAGGAATTCGACTGTTTTAGGTAGATTTCATTAGAAAGCTAACTATTGCAATGGGTACCATGTTTCGACTTCCGGAAAATTTCGACATATATTCGCGTTTCACATCCCCCAGACCCCAAAACCACCGTCAGTTCAAAAGTTCATAATTTATGTATATATGTATCTATATATATCTCCCTATATATATAAAACTGAAAGTTGGTCTGTTTTCTCTGAATTTCCACGGAAGTTTGAGTTATTAACGCGTTTCAGACTGGTTTATGACGGTTGCGCGCAAAAACAAAACTTTTGTCTGTCTGTCTGTCTGTGTACAACTTTGCACGCGCATCACTCGAGAACGACTGAGTGGATCAACATAAAATTTGGTACGGATGTCCATCAGAGGCACGAAATTAATCACTGATGTAACTCTTCTCCATATCTCTCATAAAAGAGGGCCTACCCCTTAAAATGCATTCTGAAATGGCCGTAGAAAGACGAGACAAAGCTCATTTTCAGCGTCTTAATGTGAGAAACAAAACTCGGGAGCCCTACGGGACCCGAAAACCACATTTTAAGGTCCTAAAACCAACAGTTTTTGAGATATACCCAGAAAACGAATTTCATTTATTAAGCTACCGGTATTGAAAGGATGCAAGCCGGTAACCATGGCAACACAACCTCTGAAGTCCATCTATTTCTGAAAGACGCAATGCCATTCCATTTATTACATTACTGTGAACGTTCGCAAACGGCTCTAAGGTTATCACGGAACCAACTTAAGCTGTAAAATTCATCAATACGTATATAATGCACTTAAGGGGGTCAAGGGGTACTCCTGAATTTTTTCACGTGATTTACACGGGCGGGTGTGGTACTAAAGGTCTATTGTATCACTATCCCTATATTATTAAATTATTATTATTATGATTATTATTATATTATGACGTACAAGGACGAGACAAAACTCATTTTCAGCCCCTTGGTGGCTCGGAGGCTACTACGTTTTAAGGCTCTAAAAGCACGTTTCTCAGATATTCCCAGAAAACTAATTTCATTTAATAAACTAAAAAATAGATGACGACTTCAGAAGAACACCAAATCAGAAGCTATATAAATATACTGAGAAAATCACAGATGTGGCCAGGAAGAGACGTCTGGCTCTCAACGGACATTTCTCATGGATGAACCCAACAAGGCTAACCAACCGGCTTCTCAACTACTGGGTGAATTGAAAGAGCTTGACACCGTCGCTAACAGTAGTTAACAAGGATATCCAAGAACTGAAGATAATGAAAAGTGATATTAGAAGCCGATCACATCTCAGAAAGATACTTAAACAGAAGGGTTTTCAGGACAGACCACCCTGTAAGAAAACGGGCAACATCTGGACAAAAGAGAGAAAGGAGAAACGTAGCCAGAGAATGTGCGATTATTGGGCAAAGATCAAGTCCCTCGCCAAGCTGAAAAGTTGAACGTCGTGGTCCTTAGCTGGCCCATCCGAAAGAAGAAGAACAAGGGGAAACTAATGAAGTAATGCAAGCCGGTAACCATGACAACAGTATCACAAGAGGTGACATCCAACTTTCCATCTATTTCTGTAAGAAGCAATGCCACTCAATTTATTACATTTCTGTGAAAGTTTGCAAATGGCTATGAGGTTATTGTGGAATCAAACATAGACTATAAAATTCAACAATGCGTTTAAGGGGGTCAAGGGGTACCCTAGAATTTTAACATTTGACTAACACGTGCGATATGCGATACTTTTTACAGAAGTTCTATTATATCTCCAAACAGCAACATTATTTTCAAAAATTCCTGGATTGGAATAGTGTTTTTTGCAGCTTTTGGGAATTTGGGCCATTGGAGGCTAAAAATCCCGAATATGCATGCACCACAAGCCTTTATAATTTATTAAGGGGGTCTTCCTGGGGATGGGGGACTTTCCATAACGGTGAGGGTCAGTTTTAATTTGACATATATTGCGTTTCGTCTACGAGGTTTTCAATATTCTTTTCACGTCAGGAAGTACACTTTAGGTGAATTTAGTTTGAGAGCACATTTTAAGTATTCATATTTTTGTCGACAAACGGGTTCATCGTAAAGATGATTTTGTGTCATACTGTGTGGTTGATATATCTTTATGTTTATGTACGCCTATAATTCATGTTCGGGTGCTTGGAGCATCGTAAAATTAGGTATTGTAACCGTGAGTCAATACACCAATTATTTAGAATACTCTTCAACGTACTTCTCATAGAAGGGCGGGTACAAGGAACAACTTTTCAAAATACATGCTAAAATAGGCGAAAAATAAAAATAATCCTAGAAGGATGACCAAAGCATATGTTGCGCTTCTCAATGTGTGACACAAAACTAGGGAGTCAATAAAGGGTCCCCGAAAACCACATTTTATGGCCCTTAAATTAACAGTGTCTGCGATATACCCAGAAAACTAACTTCGTTCTGATATACTTATGAAGGAATGACAAGCCCCTAAACATTGCAGCAGTAGCTCAAATGATAACGTCTGGCTATTAATACCGAAGACCGTTCGAAGAGCGGGTACTTCTGCTAGTATATATCAGTTTTTTGTGGAAACGATGACTGCCGTAATTTTGCACCAATCACTTTGATGTTCTAACATAACATGTATCCCTATAAAATCTCAGTCGAGTTCGTTAATGGGCAAAATCGGTCGAAGGGGGTAAAAATGGGGGGCTTTTTTCGAAAAAGTGAAATATCACTATAACTGTCTTAATATGTGAAATATAGAATCCCTTCAACGTTCTTATTATGTGTCGGATAAGTGCCATAAATTTATGTATAAAAAGTATTTTGATAGCACCAACCATTGACCAATGGGGTGGAAATAAGTGGGTTTTTCGGGAAACATTAATCATATCTCTCTTAATAGGCACAATATCAAATCCGTACAAAATGAACGATATTCCCCTAATCATTACCTAAAACTTTTGTCTGAAAGAATTTTGGATACAACCCACCATTACGCAAAGGGATAAGAAAAATGATTTCGGAATTAGAAGAAAATGCCAAGAGCCATCAGAGGTTACCATGACAACGCTTCCAAATTGATGAGGGATGAGCTGTCAGAGATTGCCATAACACGGAGATCACATTCAGTTTTCCATCTGACAATGTGGGAAGTGGCTTCGGTGACGTAGCCTAGCTGGTAGCATGCTGAACTTCTATGCCCAAGGTCGCGGGTTCGAAGCCGGCCAAAGTCGTCGGATTTTCAAAGAGCGCTGAAAATCACTCTGTATGCTTTCCATCAGAGGGGAAGTCCAACGTTCGTTGCAAGTTACTGGTTGCGGTGGCATCTAGTAGCCAACTTCACAGCTAGGTGTCGTTGACGGTAAATTAGGTACCAACATTAGGAACTAGTAGTTGAAATTGACCGTCTGCAGTCCTTACCTGAATTACAGACTAATACAGCCATCACAATTAACACCGTTTATCTGACAGATTCTACACACACCCAAAGTACACGGGGTTACATGATCGCGTTCTCGCAGCCCTAAACTGAGGAATCAACCAACATCTCTGCGGGAGATAAAATTTGACGTGAAAAAGTAACAGACTGTTGGATAGTTACACATCAGTATCAAACCTTGCATAAGGACGGTGTGACCACAAGTAATACAAGTATTTCCGTGAAGAACTATACAGCCTATTTTCATATATCCTACTTATGTTTATTGCCACTATCAACATACAAAATTTCAGTTTGATTGCTGTAATAGATTCGTTGATATTGAGAACCGACTAAATATTTCGGAGGGTCGCCATGTTGGATTTTATATATGTAGGTCCTAGAGTTATGTAACGTTACATGAAGATTATTGTGTACGTGTAGCATTCAAACTTCAATCGCATGATTAGGACACAAGAAGTAACAAGGAGATTTTAAAACTTCGAACAGCTGCCATCTTGTGGTTTTAGAAACGATTGAAATAAATGTATAGGCCATAGAGGCATGCACCATTAAAAGAAAATTATTGCGTAGGTTCATTATTCAAACTTTCAATTCGATCGCATGATTAAGACACAAGAAAAAAAATTCGCACAGCCGCCATCTTGAATTTAGTTAAACAATTGAACTAAATTAGACACCAGTGCATTAAAATGTATGCAAACATTTCCTGTACCAGATTTCATTGCGTTTGGAACATTAATTCGCGACAAAGGTCAATTTAAAATTTTCAAATTTGCATGGCCGCCATGTTTGGTTTTTAATTAACCGGTTTTTGAAAGTCTTATAGATGAACTTCCAGTAGTGCCCTTTATCTTCGTAAAAAGTTTCAGGGTGATAACGCTAATAGTTTCAGAGATATAGAATGGCAGTGAAATATTTCGCACATCCGCCATCTTGTGGTTATGTAAACAATTAAACGAAGTTATATGTCGTTGCATTACAGTGTCTATAAACATACACTGTACCAAGTTTTATTGCGTTTGGTTGGCTAAATCGCGAGAAACGTCTATTTAAAGGTCGCAAATTCGCGTAGCCGCCATGTTGGTTTTGTAGTTATCAGTTTTTCAAATGTTACATAGGTGTACTTCCAGTAGTTTCCTTTATCACCGTGAAAAATTCCAGGGTGATATCGGGAATAGTTTCGGAGATATTGAATGCTGGTGAAATATTTCGCACAGCCGCCATGTTGAAATTGTGAGACGTAACAAAATTTGAAGGGCACGGTCGATGTTGCCCGAAATAGTGCTATGAATTTACTGAATTTCATTTAAATCGCTCCAGCCGTTTAGATTTTATTAGGGGACACACACACACACACCTCTCTCACACACACACACACGGACAAAAGGTGATCTCATAAGCCTATTTTTTTCAAAATTGAAAATAGGCTAAAAATGGACCCCAAATGACAAGAAGGTTACCGCCCCGTGAGACAATAAAATGTTAAAAATATGCATAGTAAGACGAAAGAAAAGTTAATTGAGCTCCAATTACAATGTAAAATACTTTCTCGCAATAAATGAGGTCTGATCCTTCTACGAAAACCTGCATATTTTGCCTATTACTGCCTATCCCCTAGTTTGCCCGGTGAAATCTATTTCCGCCTACCGGCGTGCCGAGAGGAATTTTTTCAAAGTATTCTGTTTTGTTCAAAATTACTGTAGTGTTTCCCTTATCTGCTTTTGTGATGATTAAGTCATGTTCTTTTATTTTTTGTTTCAATGACTTTATTTCTTTGAGTTGTTTGTTGTTTTGAATGTTATTGCTTTCGCCCTCTCGTTTGAGGATTTTTTTGGCTTCGTTGGTGGCAAGATTTTTGGTTAATTCCCTGTCTTCTGCTGGGAGCTTGTGACTGGCTATCTCAATATCTGTGATTAACTGTTTTATATTGTGGTTCGTGTGTGCGTCTGTGCAGTTGTATTTCAAACCTTTGTCTAACATGTTCATTTCATCTTGAGAAAAGGTTACGTTCGCTCTGTTGTTACTCTGCTGTGGAAATTGAATTCATTGTTATTCGTGTGTTGTTCATTAGATCAATTGTTCTGTGTTTCTCCTAGTTTTCTTAATTTATTTTCTAGCGTTTCATGCTTCCTCGTTGCTCTGATTTTGATGGTGTCATGTAGATGCTCGGTGAAGCTGTCCCATTGGGATGCGTGCCAGAGTTACTTAGTTGCAGTTGAATGTCGTATAATTGTTGGTTAATTTTTTTGCTTTCTTATGTATGCAAATCTTAATTCGTTTTTTTTAATCCAAAGCGCGTTGGCTTGTTTAGTTGAAATGATCGAGGCTGGTGTGTTCTGTACGGTTTTAATTGGTACGTATTTAGGGGTGAGATTTAGTTCTATACATTTTTTTGAACCAAATTGACTTGTCTAAGTTCATGAGTTTAAGCCTGAGTGATTTGAATCGCTTGGCTTCACGTTTTGCCTGACTGGCCGTGAACATTGTGGGGTTTGAAGCCACTTTTTCAGTATTGCATTAGTAAACAAGAGTTTAGTGCTTTACAGTCGGTCAACACGAATGTACCCAAAAGAGCGGGGTTATGCCCTAATCCTGAAATAAATTACACGAGATTAATAAATACACTAGGATGACCAGTTTCGATCGTCAAGCGATCATCATCAGATCCATTACATTTAGGCTATAAAAACTATGTTTGAAAATGCAGGTGAAAATATTTACAATATGTACAATTGTTTAGTTGCAGTATTGGTACTGCAACTGTCAGTGTATGCTAAATATATGATGTTAGGTGAAATGATGAATGGTGATAGATATCCGGAGTTTGTAATATGGAGTTGTAAAAATCAACTATGGATAAACTGTAATGTTACAGGCTAACTACTTATCTGATTGTCTTCCTTGTTAGAGCTACACGCAGTTTTCGTGTTCACTGTAACTCCAGGTGTGGTCGACTGAGGTAGGCTGTTATCTCAACTACACTGGTTTTTCCCTTTTCTCCCCACTGTTCATAAGTGCTGTGCGGATTTAGTGCCATGTTTTTATGTGGGGTGTTGCCAACATAGTGTTGTATCCGTAGTGATACATCCCCTGTACACTACAACCCCAGGAGGTGGAAACAAATACCATCCCCTACCTCATACTTTCGAACCCAAGTACTCAGATATTTTCTAACACATTTCATACAGTCTCTGAACTACCTTAACCTCGGTGAGCTTCCTGTTGAACGCAATCGATCCCTCTAAGTGTACCGACCCGATTGGAATGTGCAATTCTACAAACGCAGCAGCCCACGAAACTATAAAACCGGCAGGCGCTTACACCTCGGGACCCTTGTAGTGCCAAAGCTTTAAAGAGCGACTGCACGTCGGGCTGCCAGCCCGGTGAGTTTATTAGCGAGTATCTTCCCTAACACACATCTCCACACTTCCAACCCCTTGACTTGTATTGTGACGCATCTCTTGCACTAAAGCTGTTCGAGAGTTATTATCATTTCTTCCTAGAGGTACCTATTAAAATCACTAATCTCTAGCACCGGTCTTTTAGCTTGTTTACTTAGTTAATAAGATCCTACCCCTAAACCTTATCCAAGTAGGATCTGCCAGTATTAATTGTTTACTTGTCTTAAGGAAGCAGCTGAATAGACGATTAACGCACCGCCAAGGAGCTAGCATCAGCGTATTTGCTCAGCCTCCTCTAGCCTTCACGCGCTACCTGCAAGTTAAGCAGCGCCGTAACATTTTAGATTACAATCTCTTAAAACCTTTCCACTGCCAACACACCCCTGAGCTATCCCATCACTCTGAACACTGGGGAGCTCTCCTTTAGAGCTACGTCCACGCCCCTAGACATCTCGATCTCATACTACCCACTCTACACGAATCCAAACATCCCTCCATTACACCAACTCACACCCCCTGAAATACAGCATTGCATAGGGCACACACAAAAACCCATACAATTGGTGAGACACGCCGGTTACCGTGACATTGTCACAGGACATTGTGAGAAGGACTACAAACAACGTAGTTCTGTGGTAGATCACAATGTACCACTTAAGCCAAGCAAGAGCCAAGCCCCCAGATCTTAAAAAATCAGAGTACATTGTGAAGTACATAAAGAAAGTACATTATTAATTACCCACCCAACCCCCCCGGACAGATATAGGGTTTTGACAAGCACCCTTCCGGAGAAACCAACTATTCACACTACCCCTATAGAAAAATACGCTCATTCCACACATAGAAATGCACAGCAGATAGGCTATTTTATTAACTAATTACCCGCCCACCCGAACCCCAAGCTCCATAGGAGGGGTATCACAGATACTATTGCATACACCAACCCCGTTGAGTACAAGAAGATTGCATAAAAGCAGTGACGCACCGCCCACAGCATAAACAGCCCGAATACAGTCGCACATTCAGCTATTAAGGGACAATACGATACACATAATATTCCAAGCACCCCTTTAGAGATTGCGCCCCTACACATATATACATATAAATCACAGTACGGAATTCCCCTCCAAAAAGCCAGGCATACTTACAAATCTTAGCAGCCCTTCACAAGGCTAGAACATACCTTTATACTGACACAACCTATTTCTATATACAACATGGCATCCCTTTACCGCCTGCACATACTGAAGCGAGTTGACGCAATTCAGAACTTAATCGCATGGCACAAATGTCTTCGAGATAAACAGGCGCGCCTGAATCGAATGCAGGAGCTCGTTTATGCCCAATATATTAGGATTCCTGGGGCCCTTTCACATAAACAGGGAAAACAATACGTGATTAGAGGTCCAATTCCATCGATCAGAAAGCAGTTCAATGACGCACACCGGAGCTTACATTTACTCCACGACGCCCTTTACAGAGAATATTCTGAGCTCAGGGAGGAGCACTTTCGAGTAAACACAGATAAAACTAGAGTGGCGGAACAGGCTAGGGAGCTCACCCTGAACTATGCCAAACTATGGCAACGTTACCGTCAATTGCAGGCGAACAATATTATGTTCGAGTTCTAAACGCACAAGCCTATAGATCTAGAGGGAGACATAGAAGAAATTACCTACAGGATGGCCAACATGACCATCGCTACACAGAACACCCCAATTAGGAAGGAGGTCGCCGTGGCCAATAAGTATATGCCACATATCATGCCCACACCCGTGAAAAACGCACATGTTCATACACTTGAGCCCCCACGTGCATTCATTCCGATCTCCAAAGATACACTACCCCCTACGACACTCCCGCCTAATCCGGCGAGCAACACTCCTACGTCCCGCCGAATTCCAGTACCATTACACCAGCGAATCATATTCACACCCCCGGAGGATCGAAGGTGAAGTAAACCAAAAAGCATCCTCCTGCAGACACCCCGAACAGAGAGCGGACATCCTGAATGGATTCCAGGTGCTAAGGCCGCCATTCTCATTCGAGGAAGAGTAATGTACCGCCTACATTAACAATCCGCCGATCAAAATAACATTCTACATTTTGCACATCACAATCACACAGCTCCTTTCACACACCTACATCGGTAAGAGCAATGGGATATTAACCCAGGACTGCGAGATTACACAGTAGATGTCACCATACAAGGCACTTGCTCTTCAACTCATTTACACATGTATCTACAGGGCAAGACATGTAGAGGTAAGCTGCACATTCACACGAAGCGGCTACACGTGTCTCGCAATCCCGATACGTCCCCATGGATATAAACGCCAGGGAACCGAAATCGCCATCGTCAAACACACCATGACATCCAGTCAGTCCGTACTCAAAACTAGGTGTCGATGCCATATCCACAGGATAATATTGCAAACATACATTTCCGTTCCCCAATGCCTCATTTGTTAAGTTACACACACATGGTACCCTACCATTCCATTTACACATAGACCCCCTTCGAGGCCATGTCCTCCTAACACAAAAGACACGTAATTCCCACTCATATGCCCATATCTACCGCATACATAGTGCTTTACTCCCAGGTTGCATGTTAAAATGTTACTATAGAATTCCCACGTAGAGTATTATTTTATCGCATATTTGTATGTTGGTATGTTCATGTAAAAAAAATCGAGGAAGTGAATTTTATGTAGAAATGCACACATGTTTCCATGTAGTACTACAGCTGGATCAGGTCAATACACTACACGAGCAGGCTACTGTAATCCGAGCCACCCAGTCGACTCAGCGCTTACACCGTACTTCTATTGTACAGGGTGTTAGTTGCCAGCCACGCGGCCAAGCACACTCACACACAGCCATGCATTAATCATCCTACAGCAATCCAAACGTAATATCGCAGAAATATTTACTTACAGTATGCGAGCACACACACAGTATATTTCACACATTATTTTACAAATCAATATCCAAATATTCATACACACATTCACACCCAGGCAAAAGGTCAATTGGTCAACCGATTGAAGATTAATATACTTCATTACAGGGTTTATGAAACCCGCCAGTCCATAAAAGGCATTAATACGTAAAGTGTTAAGTACTAACGACACACACACGTCACAGTCCTACATACATTCAGTAGCGACCGACTGCAGATTAATATACATAATTACAATAATTATTTGTCCAGCATGACAGAAAAAGGCACACTTCAAAATAATAGTCACCACGCACGATGCCAACACGCCTACGATATCCAATCATACGTAGGGCGCCTAACCGAAAAAACTTTCGCTCCAAGGCGATGCTCTACAGCTGTTGATTAACCAAATTACACAATTTTCGCACAAATTGGAACAGTACACAGGGTCATACGATCTACACACGCAGAAAGTACACGGAGCGGAGAATTACATCTATACCCACGTAGATTATAGACAGGTCCCGTTACATTGCAAACAGATAGGAAAATAATTTTGCAGCATAATTGCATACAAATTATTAATACGCACCAGCAGAAATAGTCCAGAGTTAATTTACCAGACACCAATATTCCAGGGCACTCTGCCTCACACTGGAAATATCCAGACATACATGGACACGGCTATCACAGTAACACAGGTTATCAGACCCCAGCAAGTCTCAAAACTGCCTACCACAATAACATAGGTTAGTAGCCATTAACAGATATATAAGCTGTCTACCAAAATAACACGGGTCACCGTACAATTACGACATAGCAAACAATAGGTCCTTAGGATAAACTACTTCTAGGAGAAGGAACAGGAAATACATACATGTGAAGTACATCTTCGCACACAATGAAGTTACAATACACGATTACTTGATTTCACTGGCCACTGCATACAGACGCTCGCACTGATCGCACACAGTGAGGCGAGATCCACACCGGAAGCAGAGAAGATTGCGCTGCAGAAATCTCTACAGCTCTCCCAGCATTCAATCAACAGGATGACCAACATTCACAAGCCGCGTGCAACACATTCACTCAGGCACACACGTTCACACGCACACTCTTATACAACCATTTCCCCCTAACAGGGGACACCTCCATTTTATTTTTATGTGGTCAAATTAGCACGCTTTTCACAACATTAGGCTACGCTATACAGCCAATCCCTCAACAAGGCCTTACTAATTTAGCCGACGATTAGCGAACCTTATTTAAACTTCCTATATTTCATTCATTCTTAGCCTTCGTCAAAGAATCTTCCCTGGAAACACAATGTAGGGTAAATATCAGCCTTATAAGAGGAAACATGGAATTATTTGAGAAAATCATAAATAAAAGCCCAATGATCTTATTAACCCAATCATTAACTACGCACTTGCAAACACAAAACATTATCCACACGCTTCGAAGGGACATTCCCCTTGTCCTCACATCCAACTACCGATTTGCACCAGTACATTTCCCAATTTCAGACAATACTTTGTCCAGAGGAATATTCTCTATATACCTAGGCGTAAAACCACACTAATACAATGCGAAGCAGACAACTCGGACTACAATTACATAACGAAACAATTTTTCCGCCTTATACAGGCACAACTCCAATCAATGATACAAAATTTTCCATCTTAAAGAGAAGACGGAACCCACACATACACTTCAGAGGAGAGAAACACAAAAACCCACGCAATTGGGAGAAAACACCAGAACGAGTACAATTTTCCGTCTTACGAAGGTAAAAACACCCCAAACGCATACAAACACCTATTTCCCTCCCTGGACCACGGAACAAACGAGTGGACATGAATATATATATATGCACATTTTCCCTCCCTATCTGCAAGAGCGCACTAACTACTAAGCTACAACACAGACTTTCCGGCTTACAGAGGATATAAGAGGAACACCATAGTTGCACACATATCCCCTTAGATTATATACCCATATGGAATCACCATTGACCTTCCAACGGAATTTCAACGTTTTCCAGGAGTACACGTGTCCAAACCACGGAAGGAATTATTTACTTGGGGACCCACACCTTGATATACATACGGGCATTATCGCAACATGCTTACATACACTTTCCCTAGTTTACATACAGAGTTGAAATCATCAATGCCATTTTAATGCATTTTACACACTTCCCCGCAGTAGACGCAATTAACCACAAATATTGTACATTGTAGGAAAAACATACAGATTTCCCATATTTCCCACTGGTACCGAAGTAATCTTATACTTACACTCTGGAATAGACACACCATTTTGTATACCAGGAGTATATACGGGCAGTACACTAATGTCATCAGACATGACACACACTTGGCCATAAGGTCGCATAAGGTAAACAAAAGACAGTCATTACTTGATCCACAGAGCAAGTCGCCACTGTCCAATCACCATCACGGACAACTCAACACACCTCTCACAGTACCGCACAGCCATTCAGAGCAGCGCACTTAGGTAGCGATAACAGTTACACGATCCTCCACACACCCACCAGACATATGATACTCTTCCTTCATTCAGATGTTATAGCACATGACCATAGCGGCAGCCATTAATTTGCACTGCGATTGTTTACACACTAGCGCGCTAACTTTAAATGCCGTTGCTAACGATCCAAGTGTTTACTATTGGGTACACTAAATATACCGACATATTAACATTCTTACTGATCTTAATTGCATAGTACATTACTTGCCTAGCACAGATAGTGACCATTTAATAGGAGGCCACTAATATTACCATTATTACACGAAGAGCGTACACGATACTTCACACCACACTGTGATTGTCCTTTTTCACACTTCACAGCTTTTTCTTATTTGCGCAATACCATATACCCGTGATGGGCGAAGCACAGAACATCTGAACTTAGATTAGCCCCAGTACGGATAATATTTCACGATACAGAAAGATCCGGACAGACCCAAAACATATTTAGATATGTGCCCATTATTTTCAAATAATCTCTGCCAAAGGCATGACAGCTTGTCGGAAGGTAATTCTATTACGATTACCAACGAGGAATACCAATTACAGTAATCATGGACTATTATTCCAGCAGAACCCATACAATTGTCCATAATTGAATATTATTTCCCACATACATCCTTTTGCACCTACAGTACAGGAGAAATAGTCTTAGCGACTCTGAATAACGAAAAGATAGGTTGGTGAGTCACATATGTCCACACACGAGTCCATACAGCAGATTGCGTCTATTGCAGACATATTCCCCAAAAATATACGATTCAGTCAGTATGACACTACATTAAACAGAGCACACGGGAGATATATCATTACCATATACACAGGTGAAACTATTTGTAAAGGACAGGGCGACGTACAGTGTTGCATCCTACCATTTAGGATAGCAGAATTCGACCATACAACGACGGTATATAGTGACAATAGGAATAGGCAACCATAGAGCGCGCACTTCAATACAGCGCACATTATAATCTCTATATATATAAGAATGAAAGTTTGTCTGTTTTTTTCTGAATTTCTACTGAAATTTGCGTTATTTACGCGTTTTAGACTGTTTTATGATGGATGCGCGCGAAAATGATTTTTTGTCTGTCGGTCTGTCTGTGGACAATTTTTTGTGTCCTTATAACTCAAGAACGGCTGAGTGGATCAACGTAAAATTTGGTACAGATATCCTTCAGAGGCACCACACCAATCATTGATGTAACTCTTCTCTGTACCTCTCATAAAAGGGGGCCTACCCCCTTAAAATACGTGCTGAAATAGGCGTAGAATGGCGACACAAAGCTCATTTTCAGCCCCTCAATATGAGAAACGAAACTCGGGGGCCCCCGAAAACCACATTTTAAAGACCCTAAAACCAACAGTTTTTGAGATATTCCCAGAAAATTAATTTCATTTAATACAATAATGAAAAGAAGCTAGCCGGTAACCATGGCAACAGAAATTCACAGGTCCATCTATTGCTGTAATATAAGACGCAATACAATTCCATTTATTACATTACTGAGATAGTTTGCAAACGGCTAGAAGGTTATAACGGAACCAAACTAAGCTGTAAAATTCATCAATACATATATTGCGCTTAAGGGGTTCAAAGGGTACTCGAGAATTTTTTCACGCGATTTACACGTGCTGGTGTGCTACGGAAGGTCTATTATATCCCTATCCATATATTGATATATTATTATTATAATAATTATTATTACACTACGGAAAGGAAGACCCCAGAGGACTGGAAAAAGGGAATAATTGTCGAGATCTTCAAGAAAGGTAGTAGAACAGAATGCAGAAACTATCGGGGAATGAAACTGATGAGTCATTGTGCAAAGATGTTTGAGAAAGTTTTGGAAAGGAGAATTAGGACAAGGGTAGAAGGAGGGATGAGGGAGGAACAGCATGGCTTCAGAGCAGGAAGGTCCACAGTGGATTAGATTTTTGCTGTAAGGCAGTTACAAGAACAGCACTGTGAGTATGGAACAGATCTACTGATGGCCTTCCTGGACATTGAGAAAGCATATGACAGTGTATGCAGAAACAAAGTATGGAAGTCCCTGGAGGATAGAGGAGTAGAAAAATGGACTATAAGGAGGATAAAGGAGATGTACAAGGGAAGCGTGAGCTGTGTGAAAGTGGGAGAAGAGAGATCGGACTGGGTGGAAAAGAGAAACGGCCTGAAACAAGGAAGTGCACTGGCACCGTTACTTTTCATTGTGGTGATGGATGACATCATGACCCGAGTGGCACAAGTAATTGGGGAAGGAAAGATGAAAGCAATGGTGTTAGCGGATGATTTGATGATTTGGGGAAACAAGGAGGAGGAGGTACAGGAACAGTTGGACGTGTGGGAAGGAATAATACAAGGATATGGGATGAAATTTAGCATAAATAAGAGTGAGATGGTGATCACAACAAGGAAGAAGGAAAGAACCACAACGGAAATAACAATTGGTGGGGAACAGCTGAAGAAAGTGGAGAGTTTCAAGTATCTGGGAAGCCTGATACAAGATAATGGAAGAAACTATAGAGAAAAAATGAGCGAGGGAGACAGGCAGAAGCATTCCGGAGGAGTGTGAGAAGCATGTTATGGAGCAAGGATGTCCCTCAGAACAGAAAAAATATCATATATCGGACGTACTATGTCCCTATCCTGACGTATGCCTCGGAGACCTGGGCTATGAAAGGAAGGGAGAAGCGCAAAATACAGGCCAGTGAGATGAGGTTCTTGAGAAGCAGTATTGGAGCTACAAAGATGGACAGAATAAGAAATGAGAGGACCAGAGAATTAATAAAGGAGGAACCATTACGGGATGGTATTGAGAAATCTAGACTTAGATGGCTTGGACATGTAAAACGAATGGAGGATAAGGGGATACCCAGGAGGATACACGAGACGAAGTGGGAAGGAAAGAGACCGAGAGGAAGACCGAGAGACAGGTGGCTGAAAGGGATGGAAGAAAGTGTGAAGAAGAGAGGAGAAGACTGGACGGGGGTGGAAGCTGAGAGATGGTGGGAAGACAGAAGACGTTGGAGTGGCCTGAGTTCCAAACAGACCCGGCCAACGGCTGGAAACTGTGCAAGAGGATGATGATGATGCTACTACGGCCTACAACGACGAGACAATGCTCATTTTCAGCCACTGGGTGTCGAAAAAAAAACCTCGAGGTCCCTAAACAGTCGTAAAGGGTCCCCGAAAACTACATTTTAATGCTCTAAATCCAAGAGTTTCTGAGATATTCCCAGAAAACTAATTTCATTTAATAAACTAATGTAGGAATGCAAGCCAGTAACCCTGACGACAGTGTCTCAAAAAGGTACATCCAACTTTCCATCTATTTCTGCAAGACGTAATGCCACTCCATTTATTAAATTTCTGTGAAAGTTTGCAAATGGCTATAAGGTTATCACGGAACCAACAAAAACTGTAAAATTCATCAATGCGTTTAAGGGGGTCAAGAGGTACCCTCGATTTTTTCACAAGACTTAAACGTGCGATGTGTCGTACAGAAGGTCTATTATATCATCTAACAGCAACATTATTTTCAAAAATTCCTGAATTGAAATAGTTTATTTTTTCTTTTCTTTTTTTCATTTAGGAATTTGGGCCATTGGAAGCTAAAAAAAACTGAATTTTCATGCACCACAAGCCTTTATAACTTATTAAAGGGGTCTTCCTCTGGATGCGCACTTGACACAACAGTGAGGGTCAGTTTTTATGTAACGTGAATTGCATTTCGTCTACGAGGTTTTCACTTTTATTTTCACGTCAGGAAGTATACGTTAGGTAAATTAGTTTCAGAGCATATTTCAACTAATCATTTATCTTTGACGACAAACAGGTTCCAAGCCCCTAACCATTGCAACAGTAGCTCAATTGATTACGTCTGGTTATTAATACCGACGACCGTTCGAAGAATGGGTACTTCTGCTAGTTATGAATAATCGTCGGGTATATATAATCCAAACTATTATATAGCACTAGATATACTTGAGGGTATATCTACGACAGTATACCAGAAGAGGGAGATATAGATTACAGGGTATCCTAATACACCCCAGTGACCATCCCATAAATGATAATTGTTATTTATATGATAAGATGACCAGTATTACAATAAGAGGTATATAAATAGGCCTACAGATTATGGCATAGAGGTTCCAGAGAGCAGTGCATTAGCATACCAAATCACACAGATGCCAAATGTCACATAAGGAGAATGCAAGTACCAGATAATTGCCACACAGTTCACACATCCTACACATTAACACAATCCCCCCCACATTTCCCCCATCAAAGTAAGGCACTTGGTGACCAAACGACACCCGGGTGTGCCCCAAGCATTATCGCTCATAGCTAAGTGTTAGACAGAACACTTCGGAATTGTAAAGCAAACATTGAGGCGTACAATAATTTTACCCACTAACAGTCTTATTATTATACTATTTATATTTTTATCCCGCATGCCATATTTTACCCCAATGGGGATTTTTAACATAGTATACGACATAATGTCATACCAGACACCACCCCATACCTACCTAACTCAGGACGTGCAATAACCACCGGACTAAGACCCAGATCCTGCACATTACAGATCCCACCCTGACCAGTTAATTAATCCTCACCGATAAAATTTTCCTGCATCCCTATAGCACCGCAGAACCACATCCATTACTAGCCATCCTACTATCTACTTTTAACAAAACTTAACATGTCTACAGACTTACCCAATAACGAGGGACAAACCTTCCTAATCCTATACTTACCCACTAACATGTGAATAAGTAAAACGTCACTGGATTAACTGGGAGTCCGATAGCTAGGCGCAATGAGCGCGCACCGTGCTGAATTCCCCCAAAATAAGTATGCACCCCCCCCCCCCCCCCCACACACACACTAACACAGTCTCGACATACACTCGGCATGGTTGGTAAGTCTCTAGAGTATAATTTGGACAAGGGCACTCTTCTTAAATGGAAAATTGCAAATTTTGTCATGGACGAATGCAAATTGCTAGTCGTTACAGTTCTGAACTTTGACACGACGAACTACGAGACCCGACGAGTCAGACGATACCGAGTTTCGGATAGGACATAGCCACCCCGTATCCGAAAACAAAGTTGATCTGACAAGGCCAGAATGACTACCTCGCTGAGTTATGACGACTTTCCCGGTCCAGCCAGCAGCTTGGGAGATGCACGACACCTGACACCACTACTAGTCTTAAGTTAGTTAATTTTAACGTTAAGTAAACAGCCCCATTGCGAGGAGGCTAAGACCTGTCTCGATCACAGGCAAAGCGTAAGTCCTCTATGCATTTTAGGTGAAATCTGTAAGTCCTATTACCATAGGTGAAATCGTAAGTCCTAGATGCATATTAGGTGAAGTCCGTAAGTCCTACAGCGATAGGTGAAGTCTAATTATTCCTGGCCATGGTAATAAGCCCAGATGATGAATATATGCCTGGCCATGTCAATAAGCCCAGGTGATGAATATATACCTGGCCATGTCAATAAGCCCAGATGAAGAAATGAATGTTGAATCTCCCGCTATATGCACATGATTGATATGGAACTATATGCGGTGAATTCAACGCCTACTTAAATGTTGATCAGCGGATCTCCAGATTTTCATGTCGGCAATGCGTGCCGTGAGGGCTTAGGCAGCCAAAATAATGATGATCGATCGATGGTGATTATAAATAATTTCCGGGGACGCCCGATGATCCGAAATGAACAATGCACATTGGTCGGTCACTGGGTAAGGTAAGTCCTTCAAGGCAACGTAAATCCCACACCACAATCCGCATTGGGGGGTCCCTCGGTCAAATATAAGCCCTTAGAGGCCCTCGTCCAATACCACAATACGCATTAACCACAATGCGAATTGGACGGTCACTAGGTGAGGTATGTCCTTCTAGGCAACATAAATCCCATACCACAATGCGAATTGGGAGGTCCCTCGGTCAAATATAAGCCCCTAAAGGCACTCGTAATTCCGATACTACAATGGGCATTACAATGCTATGCATACAAATGCGAAAGGATGAAATGATCGATAAGTAATCGATCGGCATCGGATTTCGACTTAGTTTCGACCGTATGAGCCCGAAAAACACGTTCACAGCCACTACGTCGATTTATACATGCGTTTATAAATGCGACTATACACGACATTTTATGCGTTCATAGGAACGATCGATAAGTAATCGATCGGCATCGGATTTCGACTTAGTTTCGACCGCATAAGCCGGACAACACGATCTCAGCCGCTATATCGATTTATACATGCGTTTATAAATGCGACTACACACGGCATTTTATGCGTTCATGGGAACGAACGATAGGTGGACTTCGAATTAGTTTCGACCTTATAAGGCCGACGCCACGGTCCACAGCGTTCAAACTATCCAACACTATGGATAACATTGCGAATACGAACGGTACCGGCCACAGCCGACACATGCGTTCCAATCGCATTATACATCGACCTGCGATTGATCTTTTGACCATACAGATGTATAAGACCTGGTCAAGGCATCATCCCCCTAATACTACTGTTTTGGTACGGCCTCTACCTTGAGTTTGATACCAATGTTGCGTCTCGCCTATAATGGCCCTGCCTGAGTGCATGGACTTACGCCATAGGTCACTCAGGGGTTCTTTGACTTTACTTACCTGGATCGTTATAGTTGGGGTTCTTCCTGCTCAGGTAACGGGATCCTTACCATGTCCTTACCGATTGCCTTACCCACGATTGACAGCACACCACTTATGCTAAAAGAGGGGGGGGGGGGGGAATGAGGGAGTTCAGGATGCCGCGGTAGCTCCCCAATAAAAAGAGATCTCTCTCATGTACTGCCAGTTTATTCCTTTCAACAGCTTCAAGGAATCCACCGTGCAGGTACAGGGCTTGCTCAAAAGACTCCCTCCAACAAAAGAAACAATAATACAAGATCTCACCTGATCACTCAGCCGTCTCTCTCTCTGACGATGCTCAGCACCAGTCCCTTTGGTCGCAGTACTACGATCCCCCGATCGTCAAACTTACGTCACTCTCGTATACGCTGCCCTCACGGACAGTCCTCCACTCTCTCAACTCGAACTCACTGCTCCCGGTGCTCTCACTGACTGCCCCTACCACATCTGAGGTCGCAGCTTATAAGCACAAAATCGCAACTCGTGCGTGCTTGCGTAGCACCTCCTTGCAGATTCTCAAGATCTGGATTGAACCGGGGTTGCACGTCCGGTATGGTTCAAGGCTAAACCAAAACCGGGACATGACAATACCTCCCCCATTTCAACTGGACAGTGGCCTCACTGTCTGGGCGTAGCTAACCACCTAGCCACCCCGAATCTCTCCATCAACACTCCACTTGGAGCCAAGATCCACTGTTGACCTTACCCGTGACCATAGTGAGACCGGCGTGAAGCAAACAATAATGAGCGAGACGTAGCTGAGATCAGTGGTGAGTGTATAAGAGAAAAAAAAACGGAGTTCTCGGCATTAACCGAATATGCGTGAATAACCGTCAAGAATAATATTTACAATAACACTGCGGTATAGCCTTGTACCTGCTCGCCTCCCTCTGATTGACAGTACAGTACATAGCACATGCCTAAGGGTTATTATATACCCATATAAAGTCGTACCGTGGGCTGTTATGATACGCCCTACGGTATAGTGAGTTATGAAATATAATGAATGAATGAATTAATTAATTAATTGCACAATGAACCATTTACAGATAGGCGAGGACTGTGATGCAAGTACCTCCTATCGATATTCTTATAAAGATATTGCTCTTAATCTAGTAACATGTAATTTCTTATGAAGATCTGACTTTTAAGATCGTAAGCCTAAGATGTGACAAGAGTGTTTACGCTAATAAGCTGTACTATCTAAGATGGCCATCTTATAACTAACCTACCTAAGCCTAACAAAAGTAAGTGTGAGTACTCTCATTTGAGTACTATATACAATTGGACCTCGTAGTGTCCACAACAATAAAACATTAATATATTACAATGCGGACAGTATGCATAATAACTATGTAAACATTCTTTTTTTTCTTTTCGAACCAAGACGTTGTGTTGCTTCTTGCAGGCGCTGTATTGAGTCGTCCGTCTTTCCACTTGTGAAGACTTTCTCACCTTCCCGCTTTCGTCTGCCTGCTAGGGACGTGTCTGTGAACATAGGGGGGACCAAATAACTACTCTCATATGTATGAGATGGTACTTCTGTAGACAGAAAGAATGATGCTCGAACGTTACGTGGGATCTATTGAAAAGATAGATGTCGTGGCTTGGGAGGGTGCCTACAGCCTTCCAAACCATCGACACTGTGTAATCAAAGTCTATCAGTGCAAAGGGGCCTGTTTGTGCACAGTGATGCAACTCCATCCTACTGACCGACATAAGAAAGTATACTCCGTTTGAATAACCTAGGGTGTGACCGTACTTACCTGACATTATGAATGCTACCTGTGAACTGCACTTGTGAATGCGCGCTGCAACCCTCCTGACATGCGTCCTGATGAACCTCGCAGTAAAAGCAAGCCGCGAATGTGTTCTCGTGTATTCCCACTGAAGTATGGTGGCTGCACACAGGTAATTTGATAATCACTAAAGCTATCTGCAACATATAATAAATGTATTAATTCCTTGCATACTCGCAGTGCAAGAAATGTAGTCTCACGACTTTGAATCTGTCAGCTACTGACGCCATGATTATGACAACAGAGTATTGGATGTATCTGCCATATAGGCATGGGGCTATCCCATAGATTGCGATCATCGAATGCGATGTCTCCCGACAAACACCGTATAATGCATGGTCAGAACGCATTCCACGCCTGTGAAGGTGCTTAACCTAGGTGCAGTTACCGTACATCTGCAACTGAGTGCGGTAATGCAGCTGTTATACGTAGTATACCTCCTGGGGGTATTTGTAGGTTATACCTTTATGCTGTACAGCGGTGGCCTTCCTGTCATGCTCTGTAGTTCGCTCCGTTGAAGACCTGCAATTATTTTCATCAAACAATACACCTCTCCTGCGTTGATGTTTCCCAGATCCTGTGGTGAGGGGTGAATTATGACGAGTGGCTGTCTCCGACCCTCGGGTATGGAACCTGTTCCAACCTAGTCTAAAATGTGCATGTTCGCTCTTTCTTCCATCATAAGTTGGACCTACCGTGCGAACACATGGAGATGACTGGTTCGTGTGACGAGGCGTGAATATATTGCCCTCAATGACGTCTGACGAGGGGTAATGCTTCCCTCGCATTCGAGAATCCTTGTCCGTACTATCCGGACTCGGTCTCAATCGCCAGGAAATTGCACAGACAACTGCCGTGTTGGGTGTATGTTTTCCTGCTTCACTGTCAAGGGTTGAGTTGGGAGGTAACATTTGTTTACGTTTCCGGTTGCCTGCCCATAGGAAACCGATAGTGGCATTCCTAGATAAAGTGACGGAACGATCACTTTTGTTAATGACAGTGATGTACTCCGCCCGTCTATGTACCTTGGTAGCGGGTACAATCAGGAAAGGATTTCTGTCACTGAGCGTCCTATTCCTGAAGCTCAATAATCCTGTGTGAAGTGGGGTGCCAACAAAGAAAATCTGGACCTGCGTAATTGCGTGAGGAGCCAGTGTTACTTTGTATGTCGTGGCGAGTCTGATGACCCTCTTGTCAGCTGGTTTGTTCGTCCGTACACATCCTGGTGCACCGCCGAGTTGCTGTCGCAGCGGAGAGTTCAGATTACGAGACTCCCCTGAGTCGCTGGCCATGCGTCGAACTCGGGAATCTGCTGTGCTATCTTTGTCAGGCTGTCTATCTGCTGAGCGCGCGTGCTGCTGACACCGGATGTCCTTGGTCGTGCGCGGCCTTGCGCTGCCAGTGACCACGTGTCTGAAATGCTTACTAGCATCGAATGTGCCAACTGTGTTCCTGGCCGGTTTCAAGTTACCTTTCTGCGCTTTCGCTTGAAATTTCCGCCGCCAGTAAACTAGGTTGCGTTTCTGGGCTAGAACGCAGTCTTTTAATTTATGGCCCCGTTTCGTGCAGAAGAAACATGTGATGTCGCTACCATTGGCGACTTTACTTTTTGCCATGACTGCCTTGTTACTATATCTTTGAGCCTCAGATTCCAGCTGTGTTTGAACACTGAATATCTGCAGCCTACCCGTGTCTCCTTGCGTGCTCTCTGGTGTGGGCTCACCAGTAACCTGCGCAATTTCCACTTCGGTTTGCGTGCCAATAGAGACCGTGTTCTTTGTGAATTCTACCTGCGTAGATTTCTCTACTGAACACTGCGTCACCTGAGTACTTTTTTCTGCTGAGCAGTTTGTGACCTGGGTAGACTGGTGTACTAAAGAGCGTTCCTGGTCAGCTATATTCTGGCCTGTGCGCCCTAAAGGTTCGCTTTCTTCGTCATCACTTTCGAAGCCTTCGCTATCATATTGATGCAAAGCGTTGTGTGACCCTTCACGTGGACGTCCAGTTTCTGTATTGCCTAGGTCGAACAGTACTAACCCATTAAATCTGTGGAGCCGTTCCAGTGACCTTATGTATGATCGTAATTCATTTACTGTGTTTGCCTGGCTTACAGGCACCTCTCTAAGAACCACTGGTGGGAGTCCCTGCATTATATAGCCTACTTTCTCCTTTTCAGTTATGTGTGGCCGACCATGGTCATGAATTTGTGACATTATGTCTATAAGAGCTCTGATGGGTTCGCCATCTTCAAATGCCCTGATGAAATCCGTCCGGAGTTCATCCCACGTGCAATCCTTATGGAGTATCTTGTACGCCATGACCCAGCGCAATGCTCCGTCAGTTAAACATTGTTTAAAGTGGTATATAATAGTACGGTCCTTCCAAGCATTGAACTGCGCTATTCTGTTTATAGAGTCAACTAATTCCCGGGGATTTTCGAAACCTATATTGTTGCCCGAGAATAATTGTGGCTCTATTTCCGTGTTCACATCTTCCATGCTGTCAGACATGGTGTAACTACACCTGTGCCTGAACTCGGCCGTGTCTTGCCGTTCCCTGTCAGCAATATTAACGTTGGCCTGCGGCTGTGCCAAGGGGTGTCCAGGCCTTCCGCGCCGTGAAGCGTGTTTATTCTTGCCCATACTGTCAATTTGTGTACCAGCCAACTCAATGTGCAAATGCCATACAGTGTAGTCACACTGCCTACTATCACCCTATTCTTACAGCTATCACTTCTTATTGCTAGCCTTAAGCTATACGGACACAATCGCCGATACTCTTAATCTTATAGCTAAGCACTCTTTACTGCTAGGCTTATGGCTATGCAAAATCTTATTGCTACCCTGAACCAGTGCTAAGAGCTAGGTGAGTAGATCCAGCATGCACATGCACGTTAGTTATAGGGTGGGCGGTGAGGGTTATAATGACGTGAAATGTGCTGTAAATCACAGATAAACATCGGAGGATGAATCACGGTAACCGTAGCGTCTCCACCATTGTTTTGGTAGCAATGTCTCTACATGACACTACGCTCCACAGCGGCTACACATGTAGCACCTGCAGAGTGCAATCCATAGTTATTTAGTGTTTTTCACTATATAATGTCTTTCTTATTTCAGCCAGAGCTCCAACGTAGCCCAGCGACCAGCCATGGTAGCAGGTACTGCCCAGGCGGCAAGGTACACAGATCACACATATTATATTTTCTACACTCACAGTGTACACACATAATTCACGAGCTAATAGAACTCAACCAGTTGTTGAAGATCAGACTATTTATGAACATAGATGTGCACATATACCGGTACCACGGTATAATATGAACAATGCCATTATATTGTATTTTCCAGGCCCGCACTGCAGCCAGCAAGGCTGACCACTTACACGCTTACATTTCTTTCTTTCCCAACAGGTGGCGATATTGTATATAGTCCCTTGTATATATTTTGCCGACGCCCTAACACGCGCCAGTCACAATCTCCTCCTAAGAACACAGAGCTTCCACACCCTCAGCTCATACATTTTTCCCACACATTTATCTATACTTCCAGCGTATATCCGCACCACGGTAGTGAATACCTGTGGGATATTTACTCCCGATGGACGGATCCCCGATGCACCTAATATGAGAGGTGGAATACGACAACTAGGCTCGTACCCACATATTGTAAAGGTCGATCTTCTTTGTCAAGATGGATTCGTTCACCCACAGGGGACGATCCATTCCGGTACGATTATTTAACAAGGCCATAGCCTTAAGTATTGGTTAAGATAGGTTTAGCCTTTAGCGCGCATAAGATATTGTGCACAGGGTTCTATCATATGGAATACCGAATATGTATTGCTAACCATGCGACTATTACGTTCATGTGTATTGATGCTACGGATAACGGAGTTAACATGCGAATACGTTCAATGTCATGAGGACGATACCATTGCCAGCTAGTTATGTATCAACACTGTTCTCATGTAAAATACCATGATTGTCATTTACACATTCTCACTGCCACATATTGCTTTTTCCTTTCTGTTCTTCTAAAATACCACTTGTAAAAATGCCTTTTTTCCCCCACGCAATAAATGCAGTTTATCTTCCCCTAACTTGCACACCAAGGCATTTGTTTCCCTTTCTCTATTCTATCACCCTAACTGATGTTTTATGTTTGATGTATAATCATGTACCACTTTTATCTATCAACCCGAGAGCAGTTTTTCATCCTGTAATTAATAACCAGACGGAGGGTAAGTTACACCCTTACAGATGTTTTTTTCCTCTCATGGTCTTCACACCTTATTTTTGATTTTTGCTTTTGTTACATTCACATATGATTTTCTATTTGAAAAGGTTATTACTCAGGATTTAAGTTTTATTATGGTGACATGTTTTACTTTGTAATCATTGTCATTTGCCTAATGGCACCAATTTTGTACCTGTGAGATAGATATTGCCCCCCCCCCCCCCACACCCAAACCTTTACACGAGCTCGCTTTACACGAACCCAGCAGCACCAACTTCGAACACTGAAAAATCTCTTCAACCAGCAGCCATTCACCGATCTACATAGTCACTCCCTTCACACCCCTATCTATCCATGGTTTTCATTCTTCGCCTACGAGACTCACCTACCCAGAGGTTATACACACACATGCTACTACACATCCCCATCGTCGCCTTCATCCCCAAGGACGACGTAATTCAAGTGAAGAAGAGAAGCAAAGAAGAAAGAAGATTTACAAGAAAGAAGAAGATGAATCTTATCTTCGAAACCACCTCTCAGACTTAGTCCAGCCATCGAGGACGATGACTAGCTCCGTCAGGGGAGTTGTTGTAACCGTAGGGATACATCCCCTATACACTACAACCCCGGGGGGTGGAAACAACCACCTTCCCCTACCTCATACTTTCGTACCGCGCCCGAATTTATTTAAGGCCAATACTAAGATCCAGACGGGACACGAACTGGGACGCAGGAAAAATAAAAATAATGAATTAAAATCTCTTATTCCTTAAAATTTGTGAGATATGGAAATCTTAAGCTGAAATAGAGTGTAATACCATGCATCATTGTTAATATAAACAATTACGGAAGGCCGGAAAGAAAGAGGGAACTATTTAAATATGGTTGCGTAATTACTATCAGAATGTAGGGAGGCCTACAATCGTAAGAATGCGTCACACCACGAGAGGTGAGTGTAGCGTCTTAAAGGAGGAGAAGTGTCCGCGCCTGATCACAGCGAGTGAGTGGAAGAGTGGAGCTGCGTCACACCACGAGAGGGGAAGAAGCGCGATGAACTTTACGTGAGCTGAGAGAAAGAACGAGCGGGCACTCCAAATTCAGATGTGGTCTGAACAAGACCGCCAGTTTGGAAGCGAGTTGCTTCATAGACAGTGCTACGTATAATGAAAGTTTTGAGAAGGAGTGTGGAGCTTAGAAGGCCGTGACTCGTGAAGCAAGCGACATTCTGACCGAGACCAGCACAGTATGCAGGCCGGTAATTTCGTAGCACATTTATAGGAACGAGACAGAGCTCATTTGCATTCACATTTAGAAAAGCTTTATACCGCAAATCTGTGGAGTATTTGAAACACAGCTTGTTACTTCAGTATTTCGATATAACGCTACTACACATCTCACGCATATAACTGAAATAATTCACTACAGGAAAATAGCTATACTACTCATACAATTCTATTCATCCTTAATAAGCCATTAACAATGCAGTTTATGAATTGGCGATGGGGAAGTTGTACAGGCTTATTCATTAACATGATTATGACTTCGTGCTAAGATGCACATTATAGGGAAGTAGAGCTACAAAAATGAAAAGTTGAATCCAGAATTCTACAACATGGATAGCGCAGTCAAACATCTACGCGATGCGCAGAAATGCAGAACAAATCTATACTTCGTAACACGAGTTCATGTACATCCAGTATACTCTCAAAGACACTTATAGAACAATCGAATTTCAACCTCAAGAAGCGATGCAGGCGTAGTGAAGTGGTAATGTCGGAAGATCCAAACGACATGCGGGAGTCGAGTGAAGGAGTGGGAGAGAGACTTGCAGTGCGCGGAGAGGTCGCTAACCCAGTTATGATATTGACCTTGCCCCACTGTGAGGTAATCCAGCAGTCCTCGTCACAGCCGGTTCCCGCAGCTGTGTGCTATGTGCACAAGCACATTTGTCTTGCCAGACTAGGCATTATCCAGCAGAGATCGACGGCATCACAAGGTAGTGAGGAGATTGCAATATATTTAGTAGAATTGTAGTCATGTTCTGTGTTTATCCTAATTGACCACCCGTATAATTCTGACATTTTATTTACATATGTGTAGATTTCAATCCTGTATATTAGTATTTTTTTGAGTCATTTTTATTGCAAATTTCAGTCATTTGGACGAAATTTCATTAGCATATTGCTATTTTCAACGTTAAATCAGTTCATTCCAAAATCGTTTAGAATCATTAATACTTGCGTTAAATTAAATAAATCTGTTTTATGCGCAGCGTTGGAACGTATATTGAAACAACGACGTACCGTATATTTAAGAATTTATTTCTCGAAATGTCAACTCATGATGTTGATTCGAGTGTCAGAAATTTACTATAAACTAACTGTGTGCAATAATTGAATTGTTACACGACACTAAACCTAGTAGAAGATCGTCTAAATAATTGATCTAGACAATTAAATCAATAAATACCAAATTCATTGTAATGAAATAGATAGTTAAGTAGAACTATGCTGTAAACGGAATAAACCATATTTCCTACTAACAAAATGTCCCAAGTTCATTTATATTTGTCAAATAAAACTTTTAGAGCATTAAAAAGCCCAAATAAAATTTATTAAACAAAATTTTTCATGTAGATAGCAGAGACTTTATTCCTAAGTCACCTGTAATTAAAAGACGAAGGAAGAGACAGGGCAACTTAAATAAGTCTACCCATTGTCTGAAAATAAGTCAGCTGAACTTAACTGAATTAAATTCAGAAATTTGTATTCACAGGAAGACAGGACATTCTTATATCATTATTAAATATGAATTCTTGCAGACAATTCTTTGAAAGTTACAATAATGTAATAACTGAATTTAAATACGTAAAAAGGAGTTAAGAAATGTAAATCACAGGGTGATATAAAAGTAACTGTACAGAAAGTAGTTGAAGATTTGAATTTATAGGCAAGAGGAAATTTTTGTATAAGTATAGAGGAGTTTTGTTAAAGTTTGTTTCTTGAACAATAGTCACAATAGTATTGGATATTTAATGAAGATAGTGATTTCTTTGCATTGATTGAGAAAATGCACTGAAAAGGGCTCAGATTTGGAATACCGTGCAAGAGAGGAATCGTAGTCGTAAATCAGTTACGTATTCTTATAAAAGGAGGCTGAGGAGTCATGTTTCCTAGTTTTGATCACAGCGAGTGTGATATCATTTAAATGCATTTGAGGCAAATTCTGTACAGGGTGTTTAAGATATAATATAATTGTTTGTGTAATTTTGGAACAGAAGTGTGGAAAGAGGGTAAATATTCACGTTTATAAAGAACTGTAAATCCAGCAAAGAATTTCATGAATTATCGGAAGTTAATAATCAAATGGGAGAGAAAAGTTAGAGCAGTGCTGAACGTAAATATTTGTCACTTAGTATTTAATACTTTCAACCGATAAAGTTATGGTGATTGTTCAGGAAGTTTGAGTAGTAAAGACTCACGAATGTTAGAGAAAAGAAAATGAATAATTTCAATGCAGAAATTAATATTTGTGCGAATCACAAATCACTGTACATATGAATATATATTTAATAGTCAATTTTGATCTTGCATATTTAGATGTGGAACTACAGTTCAGATATGAAAGGCACTGTATAATATAGGGTAATGTTTGAAACCACGCCGTTTCATATTTTTCGTATTTCAGTGGAGGTTCTGAGGAACTTCCCTAGGGTTTAATATTTGTAATACATTTTGTGTTTAATTTTTCTAATAGCAAATGAATGCTTTATTCTTCGATGAGAGAAGAAGGAATCAGTGGAGTACCGAATTCTTCAAACTTTATTTTCAGGACATTGTGTATAAATGCCACGTTTGAGTTTTATTGTAATTTTATTTTTGGTAGTGTCACGAAGACACTAGTAATTGATTTACGTTAGGGACATGTGTGTATTGCCCTAGAACAATAAACGGCTACCGATTTTTAGCGTGTTGGTCAATTTTATCTTAGCTGACATCGTTCTCATTTTGCCAACGCCGAAAATAGTACTGCTAGGTAGGATACAGGCGCTCAGTATAGATAGACCTAATCACCCCTCGAGACCGGAGTTTCTCGAATTGCTTAAATGTAAATGTTAGTAGAAATTTGTACCTAGGCTGGTAGTACTTTTTTTTTTATAAATATACCCTGTATGATCCTCGAATTCCCAATTTTTACTTAGTAGACAATGGTAAATTATGTTGAGCTGTGTGTCGATGTGTCTGCAATCCTTTACAGTTCAGCGGATATAGGTGCTGATTGGAGAATTGGGGCGCAGTACCCAAGTACTCAGATATTTCCTAACACATTTCATAGAGTCTCTGAACTACCTTAACCTCGGTGAGCTTCCTGTTAAACTCAATCGACACCTCTAAGTGTACCGACCCGGTTGGAATGTGCAATTCTACACACGCAGCAGTCCTCGAAATTATAAAACCGGCAGGCGCACACACCTCGGGAGCCTTGTAGTGCCAAAGCTTTGAAGAGCGACTCCACGTCGGGCTGCCATCCGGGTGAGTGTATTAGCGAGTATCTTCCCTCACACACATCTCCACACTTCCAACCCCTTGACTTGTATTGTGACGCATCTCTTGCACTAAAGCTGTTCTGAGAGTTATTATCACTTCTTCCTAGAGATACCTATTAAAATCACTAATCTCTAGCACTGGTCTTTTTAGCTTATTTACTTAGTTAATTAGATCCTACCCCTAAACCTTACCCAAGGAGGGTCTGCCAGTATTAATTGTTTACTTGTCTTAAGGAAGCAGCTGAATAGACGATTAGCACACCACCAAAGAGCTAGCATCAGCGTATTTGCTCAGCCTCCTCAAGCCTTCACGCGCTACTTGCAAGTTAAGCAGCGCCGTAGCTCTTTAGATTACTATCTCTTAAAACCTTTCCACTGCCAACACACCCCCGAGCTATCCCATCACTCTGAACACTTGGGATCTCTCCTTTAGAGCTACGTCTACGCCCCTAGACAGCTCGATCTCATACTACCCGCTCGACACGAATCCAAACATCCCCCATTACACCAATTCACACCCCCTGAAACACAGCATTGTATAGGGCACACACCAAAAATAAACCATACAATATAAATTCTTTCGACTTACTATGAGCTTACAATTGCTCTTATTGAAACACAGCTGATTGCTAGAGTACAATCGTGTTCTCTGCACTTTGTATGTGCTTACAATACATTTCGTAACAATTCTGGTTTTACATCTCACCACAGCAACGAATGTCTTGCTGGTAGAACTTATTAAAACAAATTAACTTGCTTATTTATCTCTTTGAAACATTGTATGAATCGATACAGCGTTTCATAACACCTCCAATAAAATATACAGTTTTATTTACAGCATCTATATGCATTAGAAAATCCTTGAATAGCTTTGCACATATTATTATTACATCTGTAATGTTTTACTCTTTACTGATCTATGAAACGCGTCTACGCATATCGGAAACTCATCATTAAAGAAGCAGACGTAGAATCTAAAAGAAATTTTAAAACACGTCAAAACGACACACGGTGAGGTGGAAAATTTACTACTGAATTAAAACTGTCAATAATGACATCTAAACATGACTAAAAGGTTGGTCACACAAGATACACACAACATGGCAACACGTACTACATGAATCGTAAACTCTCAAATACCATACTGCCCGAATACATCTCTCGCCACTGCGATTGCAGCGAACAGCTGATAGCCGGATTCCTTGGTGCTACGAGCTTGAAATGCCATACCGCATTCTTGGTCGCCGACCTTGCCCTCGATCGAACCAGCTGGGGCCATACACGCCAGCGCTCCTCCCAGTATGACCTGAGTTGAACCTGCTTGGCTCTGCGATCTCGAATCTCGTGCATGGACTGCCATCCCTCGTACGCTTCGGAATCCTTTGATTCTCATGAATTTCGCTTCATACGACTGCTCTCTCGATATTCCACGGCGATTGTATATGGTTTGACGAGCATGCTGCGAAGATTCCATGATAGTGTTGGATCTCGCTTAGTAGGGATGCAATCTGTGACTTCTCTGAACTACGGTTGGATATGGTGTAGTTCTTCTTCATATTTCCTTCCTGTCTGCTAAGTTACACCCGATATCCTCAACATCAGCAGTAGACTATTTCCCCATCATGTGTTAAATGACTCATGACTTCTACTGTAGATTTCATATCAGTTTCTGCCTTCATTATAAATTTGGTCGACATCGTAAGCATGTTTGAATATTTCTGAAGAATTGTAGATTATGTTTCCTTTGAGATCATATGTATATCTGGAGAAGTTATCGAGTAGTATTTATAAATAGTCTACTTCTCTAGATGTAAGAACCTTCGAAGAAATCTAATAATGTTTCTCTGCTTCAAATAGTGCGTTGTTTCAATGTTTATATTCAGCGGGGCTTTCTTCTTCAGTTTGACTGAAGGAAGTCTCTTCCATGCCAGTATCTAAATCTTCCTCGCCGACTCGAAATTTTCAATCAGTTGGAGCTTTACTTTCTGACGACAACTCAGTTCAATCGTTCGAAGTGGAATGCCTCTGGTCTCGAAGCAAGACCTGCTTCCTTAGCATAAAAATGGCGTCTTAGCGCGCAAACTGCTTCTGTCCATTTCTTATCTAATTATCTCCTTATCAAAGCATAAACTCAAAAAGGTGTTTAATCCAATGTCGTTTATTTCCAATTAGCTTTATATTTCCATCCTCCAATTGTGTATAACAATTTCAATAAATGTTTATAATTATATCCGCACTAAAGCTTGTAAATTATTCGATTGTCTGGGATGCGATCACGTGAGTCCCCTATGTAAATTGTCGCGTGCCATGACGTGATCCTGCCTCGCGATGTCGCTGTGTCGCGTGTACGACTCGTCAAGCTAGAAGACTGTTTATCTCTCTCACTCACGCGTCATAAACAGGTTCTAGCTCTACGTATCCTGCCAAGACTTCATCAATGTGGCGCCTTCCAGCTCTTGCTAGCCAACATTTATTCAATGTTAAATATTATGCACATTTAAAATCATAGCATTTCTCCCGTTCTTCTTGCTAAATCGAAGCTTATAATAATTCTACCTCTTCTCACTTACATTACTAACTTATCTGTACTACGTTTTTTATTTGCAAGCTTTTCCTAATATATTGGCGATTCTCTCGTTCCGCAGGTTCGATTCCTGACTGTATCATCTCTTGCGTCTCAAGAAATTCGGGCTCAGTACCATGTTTCGACTTCCGGAAAATGTCGACATATCTTCGCGTTTCACATCCCCTAGACCTCAAAACAACCGTCAGTTCAAAAGTTTACATATAATTTACATATATATATATCACTTTTTTGTGGACATGATAACTTTTGCACCAATCACTTTGAAATTTTACATAGTATGTATCCTTATAAAATCTCGGTCGAGTTCAATAATGGGCACAATCGGTCGAAGGGGGAGAAATGGGGGTCTTTTTTCGAAAAAGTGAAATATCGCTATAACTCTCCTAATATGTGAAATATCGAATCCTTTCAAAGTTCATAACATGTGTTGGATAAGGTCAAAAACTTAATGTTTGAAAAGTTTTTTGATAGCACCAACCATTGACCAAAGGGGTGGGAAAAAGTGGGTTTTTCGGGAAAAATTAATGTTATCTCTCTTAATAGGCACAATATCAAAACCGTACAATATGGACAAAATCCCCTAATATCAGGTGCGTTCAAAAAGTAACGAGCTGGATGCTGTAATGCGCAAACCGGTGACGACTTCGGCTAATCGTGGCGTGTGTAACGAGGTGTGGTTCCGACCAGAGCGTGGAAGGTTACAGCCCGTCGCTAGAGGGCACTTGTGCACGTCACTTGACGATACAAAGCGAGCAGCAGCATGCATCAATCGGCCAAGCAAGATTAAGAAAGTAGGCCATTCGACATGTTCCTGGTGTGGTTGAAGACTGTGGGGCACCCATTGGGCACACACTTTCCGCAAGTGCAGTGCTTCCTTCATGATCGTGTGCACACTTCCGACGCTCAATCTGACCACGGCGGCTATGGCGTTCACTGTCACTCGGCGGTCCTGGGTAATGAGTGCATCAGCCAGCTGGACGTTGTCATCGGTAATACAGGGGTGTGCCCCAGACCGGGTATCATCGGCTAACGACACCCGTCCTTCCCTGAAGCGCTTGTGCCACGCCTTGACCCTTGCAAGGGACATGCAATGTTCGCCATACACTTGTGATATTCCGCAAAGAATGTCCGTTCCCCCCTACTCCTTTCGCTGTCAGAAACCGAACAACACCTCTTTGCTCTTCGTTTGACGCCTCTATGTCACTGTTTGCAATGCGACCGGCAGCGTTGTACGATTGATGCATGCTGCTGCTCGCTTTGTATCGTCACGTGACGTGCAGGCGTGCCCTCTAACGACGGGCTGTGACCTTCCACGCTCTGGTCGGAACCACACCTCGTTACACACGCCACGATTAGCCGATGTCGTCACCGGATTGCGCATTACAGCCTCCGGCTCGTTACTTTTTGAACGCATCTTATAATTACCTAAAACGTTTGCCAGAAATAATTTTTGATATGACCCACCATTACGCCAAGGGATGAGCAAAATGATTTCGGTATTAGAAGAAAATGCCAAGAGCCATCAGAGGTTGCCATGACAACACTAGTAAATTGATGAGGGATGAGCCATCAGACGCTGCCATGACAACGCCATTGCACAAGATCACATTCAGTTTTCCATCGAATTTTGTGGGAAGCGGCTTCGGTGACGTAACTGGTAGCACGCTGAACTTCTATGTCCAAGGTCGCGGGTTCAAAGCCGGCCGAAGTCGTCGGATTTTCTAAGAGCGCTAAAAAACTCACAGTATGCTTTCCTTCGGAGGGGAAGTTCCAACGTTCGTTGCGAGTAGCTGGTTGCGGTGTCATCTCGTAGCCAAGTTCAGAGCTAGGTGTCGTTGACGGTAGTATTTGGTAGCAAAATTAGGAACTATTACTTGAAATTGACCGTCTGCAGTCCTTACCTGAATTAGACATATACAGCCATCACAATTAACACCGTTTATCAGACAGATTCTACACACACTCAAAGTACATGGGGTTACATGACCGCGTTGTCGCAGCCCCTAAACTGAGGAATCAACCTAAATCTCTGCGGAAGATAACATTTTGGGTGAAGAAGTAACAGACCGTTAGATAGTTACACATCAGTGTCGAAACCTTGCATAACGATAGTGTGACCACAAGTATACAAATGGACCCCAAATGACGAGAAGGTTACCGTCCCCATAAGACAATAAAATGTTTAAAATATGCATAAAATGACGAAATAGAAAGTTAATTAATCTCCAATTATAAAATACTTTCTAGCAATAAATGAGGTCTGATCTTTCAACGAAAACCTGTACATTCTGCCTATTTTCGCCTATCCCCAAGTTTGCCTGGTGAAATCTACCTCCGCTTTCCGGCATGCCTAGAGGAATATTTTTTAACATAATAAACTCATATGCTCTGTCAGATAAAATTCGAGAGCGTACCTAATCAGCGAGCGACAAATCAAAACCACAACACAGATGCATGATACTATTAGATTAAGTCTCTGTGTATCCATTGAAACAAGATAGTACGTAACTAAAGCCAACATTAATGTTATAATACACAATTCACGCACCACTTAACAATACATTAACAGCAATGACATAGGCCCCAATTGTTACGGACATATAATTCCAGTTAAAATATATACAATTTTTCACATTGTTCAAATTTAATATTGTGTTTTACATATATTTTTAATTTCTATTAAAACTTACTCACCATGGTTCTTGGATTCGGCTATACTGTAATACTCTACTCAAAGCACAGATATGAGTGATGTTTGCTTTAGGCTATACTGTAATTGCCGGCCCCGTAGTGTTAGGATAGCGCACCTACCACTCACCAGGTGGTCCCGGGTTCGGTTCCCAGCTCCGTCAGGAATTTTAGAAACTCTAACTGACGTGAGGGCTGGAACGGGGTGCACTCAGCCTCGTGAGGACAATTAAGTAGTTGTCTGACAGCGCTCCGGTCACGAAAACCAAGATTAACGGCCGAGGGGATCTGATGCGCTGACCACGCGTCACCGCAATATCTGCAGGCTAAATGGCTGGAAAGCGGTCGCTTGGTAGGCTTGGGCTATAATGCCCGGGGGATATTGTAATTAAATCACATGCAGACAAGTAGAGGCTACACTGAAATACATGTATCCAGTTATGGTGGCGTTAGGCTATAGAGGACCTGTCTACCTTTGTGTACCTCTCTACAAGACATGTCTACCGAATATGTCCTTCTCTATCAGAACAAAAACTTAGCATTATTATGTGGTATTATGTTTATACCTCGTAAATATCCAAAATCCCCCTATGGTTTATGATTAGTTGTATTAGATCATTTATTGGATTATCATTGAGTAATTTCAAGTAAAGGGAAAGTTTTTTGTTTTTGTTTACAGAAGAAACATATGGTTTGAGGACACAGTGGGGAAGTGTGTTCAAGTAATGGATATTCCTTACAAAACACATTCACATTCTTATCTCTCCGACATGTGGATTTCTTCCAAGCATATATCCAAAAGACAAAAATAGCTCCCATCAACAGATTGACAGGGTTTCCTAAATATTTCCAGACAGTGAGAACACTGAACGAGAATGGATAATTTGTGTGCTGCTAAGAAGAAAGTTAATATTAATATCTACTTCAAGGATGAGACCCAAACAATGAGAGACATATCTCACTTTGCAAACCAATCTTATTCAAATCCAAAACTTACAGCTATGCACATGTCAAGCGAAAGATCACGTATATTGTACGTTGAACACTTACTCATTTAAGTCATTTCCACTTCCAACAGTTTCTCGTCCCTGAAGATCTTCTTCCACATCCTAGGGAAGACATGGAATAATATATTTCTTTTCCTATATTTTTACAAAAATAACTAACAATGTAATTGTACAGCACTGGTCAGCTGAAGTTAAGATAACATTTCCTTAATTACGTTTGTACTGTCCATCCCATACTAGTTCCAGAGAGGAACAATATACAGATAAGTGGATATAATCTACAATTCAGTAATTTATAATAAACTATGCCCTCTTATGTGAATCTTCAAACAAAGGAAAATGCTCAGACGGTTCCTCCCAAGAGGCAATAATCGTATACTAACCCTTTACTATATTTCAGGACTCATCAACACCTCCTACGGGCCGGACAAAAGGGTAAATGGCTGTAGGAAGTTTTTTCAGTATGTACTTACAAATAAAAGTATTAGCAATGACATTCTCCATAAGGTTTTGGAACATTCTTTTACTTTTAACTCTCATCTTCAATTATCTTCATGCTTATGGTCAACTACATGATCTTGCAATACTCCACTGTTATAGGTTAGAAACATCCCAGCAATGAAGTGAAGTGAAAACGCACAGAGGCCACTCGTGAGGGTAGTCAAATCCAGCTCCTATCTGTAATATTCATGGGAGGATTTCTGACCGGAATACAGATATCCTAATTCACCTCGACTTTAAGTCCACAATGTGACTGTGCCAAACATATGTAACCTTCACATAATATATCTTTTGCAAATGGCATTATACTGCATCCCCAGAAGCTCAGTGATCAGAGCAACATCGCACAAAGCTGACGGTCGTGGGTGGGAGTATTGCATGGGACAGAGAGTTTATTTTTCCATCCTTCCATCAATATTGATTGTGCTTGTTGTACAAAACACAACCTAACAGCAAAACGCTTCGGTTTGTCATCAACACAATTGTGGAAAAACAACTCTTAATCTAGAAATGCTATTAAGGAGATGTCTTGTAAAGTGGAATGAAGATACTTACCTCTCTCAGATCTGAAGATGGTGTTTCTGTTTTTTTGCATGGAACGATCTCCGGAATAGAAGATTCCTCGATTTTAATGTCCGTGTGATGATCTGTATCGTTCTGCAAAGAAATGACTTAGTTTACAAATATGTGTAAACTTGCATAGTGGTGTGGAATTGACCAACAAAAGGAACCAGGGTACCAGCAGAGTTAACCTGCAATACCAATAAATCACCTACTGTTTACACAGCATGTAGTGTGGACTTGACCTACAATAGGATCCAGGATGCCAACAAAGTAAGCCTGCATTATCAATAAATTAGCTACCGTTAGCACAGCACAGCACTTGAACGACAATAGGATCCAGGATGCCAACAGAGTAAACCTGCATTACCAATAAACAAGCTACTGTTAACACAGCATGTGGTGTGGAATTGACCTGCAATAGGGTCCAGGATGCCAACAGAGTGAATCTGCATTACCAATAAATTAAGCTTGCCATGGTGGGTGAGTGGTTATAGTGTTGGACTACCAATCCCAAGATTGCGGTTCGCCCCTGGCCATGGTAAGTGATTTTTGAAGGCGACAAAAATCACGATACTCATGTTATACGTTGTTGGCATGTTAAAGAACCCATTTGAATTCACTAGGCCGTGTTCAATGGCAAAATTAATCTCGGGATTTTCCGCCAACACAAAGTTCCTCCATTCTCTACTTGAAAGCGCTGTAGTGTCAAGGAGTTTAGATATCTAACCTCCTTGACTTTCATAGCGTTCAAAGGAACGACGAAATTCGACATGCAAGCTACCCTCTGGGTGTCAATTAACAAAGCTTGCACCAGGCACCCGAGGCCATACGATATTATTATTATTATTATTATTACCAATAAATTAGCTACTGTTAGCTGAACATGTAGTGTAGACATCATGTACATTAGGATCCAGGGTGCCAACAGAGTAAACATGCATTGCAAATAAATTGCTACTGTTAGCCCAGCGAGTGGAGTAGATTTCTCCAACAATAATGTCCAGGGTGCCAACAGAGTGAACCTGCATTGCCAATAAATTACCTACTGTTAACACAGCATGTAGGTAGATTTCTCTTACAGAGTAAACCTGCATTACCAATAAACAAGCTACTGTTAACACAGCATGTGGTGTGGAATTGACCTGCAATAGGATCCAGGATGCCTACAGAGTGAACCTGCATTACCAATAAATCAGCTACCGTTAGCTGAACATGTAGTGTAGACATCATGTACAATAGGATCCAGGGTGCCAACAGAGAAAACATGCATTGCAAATAAATTGCTACTGTTAGAACAGCATGTGGAGTAGATTTTTCCAACAATAATGTCCAGGGTGCCAACAGAGTGAACCTGCATTGCCAATAATTAAGCTACTGTTAACACAGCATGTAGGTAGATTTCTCTTACAATAGGGTCCACGAAGCCAACAGAGTGAACATGCATTGCCAAGAAATTGGCTACTGTTACCAGACGTCTGGTGTAGACATCTCCTACAACAATGTCCAGGGTGCCAACAGAGTGAACTTGTATTGCCAATAAATTAGCCACTGTAAGCACAGCGTTCAGCATAGACTTCTCCTACAATAGGGTCCAGGATGCCAACAGAATAAAAATGCATTGCCAATAAATTAGTTAGTGTTAGGACAGTGTGTAGTATGTCGATACTACATGTACAATAGGATCAAGGGTGCCAACACAGTAAACTTGCATTACCAATCAATAAGCCACTGTTAGCAACATCCTAGTTAGCCTACTACAGTGGAACTTGGATAATTCGAACCTCAAGGGACCAGTAAAATATTCGAATTATCCGAAAATTCGAATTAAGAAAGTTCTTTGAAAAGGGTAGAGAAAATATTCAAATTTTAAGTTTTCATCCAAGAACCTTTATTAAAAATAACACTACATAGGTTATTAACAAGTAAAGTGCTTATATACTTTGTATTACGTTTACATAATGATTTACGTTCAACAAAGCAGATTAACAGGTAATGGTACTGTATAATGACTGTATCGTGAATAACCTCAAAAGTTTCAAATGATAAAATAAAACCAAAATGTACTATTCACCTACTTAACGACAGTAGTAATCCAGCAATCTAGTTAGGAGGTCTTAGAGAAATCTACTGTTTTTCAAAAATGTTGAGATTTTTACCTGTTTCCCACAATTAAGTCTCTCGGCCATCACAAAAGAATCTAACAAATTTAAGGAACGGAAAACAGAAATCAATCGAGTAGGGGCCGCATGCCAATGATAAGTTACAACGTCGTTTCTCGGGAATTCCTGACCCAACTGTTTGGCTTCCGATCAGCTTTTTACCCTTAATTACTTCGAATTATCCAAAATATATTTCGAATTAACCACGATATTTTAGCATTGATTGTATATAAAATGCTAGGGACCAAGAGAAAATTTCGAATTATAGAAGTTCGAAATAGTCACGTTCCAGTGTATTTGGTAGCAGGCATTAAGTCCCTAAATCTCGCTTGTCATGCAAATCACTAAGATTGCTTGTTATACGATATACGGTATAAATACAACTTACACTATTGGGGAAATCATCAGTATCAGTCTGCCATTCTGGCTCACTCTTAATGAGGGGTTGTTGATCCATATTTTTCAGCAAACTAGAACACAGGAAGTGTGCATCAGAATTATATGAGGTCGTACTAATACCATTACGCCAAAGCATTATCATATACAACACATCAAAAGAGGTAGGCCTAATTTCAGAACTCAGATTTCAAGTAAGAATATAACAACCCAGGTGCACAGTGAGAAGGAGAGTTCAACGGTAAAACTTATTCGACTATGGCGCTAACTTTATAAGATGTAAGTTGGGGTATAATATAAAGCACCGGTAATATATTAATGCCTATCTTTGCAATAGAATGAGGATTTACTGGTGCCACGCCCTTCATTGGTTGCTTTGTTCCTAAGTAGCCTAGTCACAAACCTGAGCACAATATGCTGGGGCGGGTAGAATATATTACGCTAAAATACTTCACAAACTCAAGTTACACCACACGTACTAAGAAATTGGCAGTAACTGGGTACAAAGAGTTTCGGAAAATACAAATACTTCCACCTCGTGTTACAAGAAACCCACTTCAAAGCAAACACTACAGATCTCCCTCAAAGTTCCAGCTTTAAACGGAAGGGACTGGAAGAACATATAAATACTATCAACGGGTAACTTGCATAATTACCGACATATGGAAGTTTCTAATTGCACATTTAAATCTGTGTATCCTCGACAATAAAACAATATTAAAATAATCTGTCAGAACACGAACATGTCCAAGCAGAACTCAGGTTGTAAGAATGATCTTCATTATTAAATTTATTTACATCTTTTAATATTACCGTACCGTACTTCATATATCCCTACATTGAATTCAAAATTCTCCGATCTTAATATGTTGCCGCGAGTTAGCCTTCATGGAAGACACTAATAACTCGGTGACGATATTATTGCTTGCAACTTCGTCCTGCTGATAAATAGGCTACCCTAGGCTGATAGGCACGGTTTAAAGGAACTTGAAGACTACGCATGTCTTTCTAACACAACTCAGATTTAGTACCGGTATTATTATATATTCCAAGTGATTCTGCAGCCAAGTCGGATACAACCCCTCTGTGCGTTTTGAGCCATTTATTCTCACTGAACAGCTATGGAAATGCCTTGAACTGTTGATTTACATTGCAACTTACTGTAGGCCTACTTCCGTCTTGGTGCCACCTAATACCACATTATAACTTTATCCCTTAATTGGCATCTTCTTTCCTGTAAACTGCCTGCCCCAATTACCTTACCCTTTTCTTTACTTTCCCTCAGGGACAGCGAATAGGAAAATGGAATATTAGATGCCCAGCCATACCGGTACCTGGAGGATTAGATACCGTACCGGTAAATTGATCATTAACTAGAAAGTATTCTGCCGTCTCGTTGTGTAGTGGCAAACTTATTGACTATCACCACGAAGGCCCGGGTTCCATTCCCAGCTCAGCCGCAAGACAATAGGCTACATCCTGGTCTGAGGGATAATGAGGAAGAACTTAGCCATCCTGGAAGTGGTTTCCTACTCCTACTCAATGCCAATGCTGGGGTAGTACCTAACCAACAGCCACGGCCGCTTCCTGCCCTAATCCTACCTCAATTAGAAATACACACACTAGTTCAGACTTCACAGTGTTGGGAAAAATACTACCAAATTGTAATTTAGATACAAAATACCGGTAGCATTTTGAAATACAATTCAAAATACGAAATACTTTCTTACATTCAGACTGTTCAACATAACAATAATATATTACCGGTACTTTTAGAAATATTACTGTCATTATTGACCAGAACGGATACGTGCGTTAATGTGCAAGGCCAAAAGGTTCAAATCCCACCGAGGGGCCGATAACCTAGATGTTCGGCCCCTTAAAACAACAATTATCATCATCATCATCAAATCCCACCGTCAGTTCCCTTGAAATGTTCCCTCACCTTGTCTCCGATCTCCGATGCCGTAAAATAGGAAATAATATGTAGGGATTATTTGTATTAGCCTACTTTCGAATTTGCAAAAGATGAAAGTAGACTTGTGAGATCTACACGGGCCAAAGGTGTCGGTCTGTCCTTGTGTGAGTTCATAGCCTATATCTGTCACAACGGAACTGAATTGAACGAAATTTGGTACAAATGCAAATAGCACCTCAGTGTCATGTTTTATATCGCCGCGCAATCTTTACCAAGATTTAATGGCGGCCACCCAAATTATGAAAACTTAAAATTAAATTACGACTAAATTAATTAGAGGATCTCTACCAAATTTAGTAAACACATACCTTCATATGGGATGCGTCTTACGCCTATACTAAAAGGTCATCAGCCGCACCAGTTTAGGAGGGCGGCCTTGTAAATTATGCAATCATTACAATCCACAACTTAGGACCCCCCAATTCCGATTATCAGCCAATGGTGGTTTAAGCTAGATCCTAAATGACGTGACCCGTTGAATATTTTAATTTAATATTTTAATATTATACTGTATGAGTAGCCTCCGTGGCTTAGGCGGCAGCACGCCAGCCTCTCACCGCTGGGTCCGTGGTTCAAATTCCGGTCACTCCATGTGAGATCTGTGCTGGACAAAGCGGAGGCAGACAGGTTTTTCTCCGGGTACTCCGGTTTTCCCTGTCAAAATTTCATTCCAGCAACACTCTCCACTATAATTTCATTTCATCTGTCATTCATTTAATCATTGCCCCAGAGGAGTGCGTCAGGCCTCGGCAGCCGGCACAGTTCATATCCTCGCCGCTAGATGGGGGCTTCATTCATTCCATTCCTGACCCGGTCGGAGACTGGAAGCAGGCTGTGGATTTTCATTCATTCAATATTATACTGTATGAGTGACTTAGAAAAGTGGAGCCGTGTCGGTTCCAAGACAAGATGGCAGTTGATCTATCTTCCATGACTTATATTTCAATAGTTTGAGTATGCTGCATGCAATGTAGCCGACTGATAGACATAATATAAACTTTGTATGAAATTGTTTACATTGAATATATACTCCGCTGAAGAAATAGTTTAGTCCAAATCATTGTCGTTGTATGTAAGTTGATTGATAACTATAAATTTCAGTATGCATTTTTGGCTGTGTGGTCAAGTGTTCGTCTCTTACCTGGTCTGCCGGGGTTCCAAATCCATCAGAGTTGTTGTTGTTGTTGTTTGCTAGAATTGTTTATATTTATTGATTTCATATCCCACAGACGTTATAAAATTAAGCGTTATATTGAGCATTTTGCAATAGAATATAGTCTATAGCCTATATTTATTTTAAGTGACGCTCGCCTCCGGATCTGCACGACAGACTTTTACCAGCAAATAGATGAAATATTTTTAAAAGTATATTGTGTTGGGGTGACATAGAGATTAAAATAACTCACCTTAGTGTGCCAACCACTGCCGTCTCGATTATCTTATACTGCCTGTTCTATACAAACCATTTCGCGAATAGTCGGAGTCAAAAATTCTCCTCTAGGAGCAGGTATAGACGTACAATATGTTCAATACATTATTAATGGCAACGGAAAGAACAACACGCAATTCAGTCAGATATTCACACATATGCCATATTCATCCGGACCATGTAATTCTTTCCTGGAGCAGATCTTATAATACATTCCATGGACTACAAGCCTGGTCACGACGTTGGTTTAGATTTAAACGAAGCTCATAAATGACATCAGCAGTACGGTATTACATAATATGTTTGGCTGTTTATATTACCGATATTATTGGTAATATAAACAAGTTGGCGAACGTGAATGTTGACGTCATGGAATAAGAACACTATTAAGTGAAGCTTAGACCATTTTGCGTTCCTCCACAGACGGCAGCACATGTATTAGACTAGGGCGATATCTATAATTATTAGCGAACGGTTGTGATTTGTCAACACTTGATCATACCATTGCTGCCAACAGATGTATTTTGACACTAATGGTCCACTGTCGAAAATATTACGATGATAGGTTTATGTAACAATGAGAATACATGTATTAGTACTGTACATGTATGCTCATGAATAAAAATAAAATGTTGTTAAAATAAATTGTGGGCTACAAAAGCTCATTTCAGTGCATCTTCAACTGATTGTCAGTTAGGTACGGTACTAATACATGACAGTTAGTTATCGTTTATGAATTGACAGCGCTTTTTCGTCAAGCCGTTGGATTATTTATCCATTCTACTTTCTAAGTGCTCTTTCTCTTGCGAAATATGTTACTTTTTCGTTTTTGCTGTGAAATGGCAGAAGTCAACTAGGTCTAGGTCGCTGTAGTATGCTAAGATTGAAGGTCATTAGAAATAATTATTCTCTTAAGGAGATTTGCATATCAAAGTATTGGCAGAACTTAATGTACAGTAATGTACTGGGATTTCGTTACGAGTAAAGTTTTGAAGTCATTTTTTCAGCGTTGCCTGTCAGTCGTAACTCTTCAGTCGGTCTACACGAATTTGTCCAATGAATGGGCAGGGTACAATGTATGTAAAATATTATAGGCCTACTCCTTGATAAGGACAAAGAGTTATAACTATACCCATACGTTTAGGAGAAAGTGGGATGAACATCTTGTTATTATTAGACTATTATTATCGTATGGCTGACGCTACCTGGTGAAGATCTTTGGAGCTAGGCGATCAACTCTCCAATTTCTACGCAGCGAAACCGGAACTGTGTTGTGTAGCCTGTGGCTGAGATTTAACCAATCTTGTCTTGCAATCATCAAGTGTGATACGAGAGATCATTTACGAGAGCCGCTGGGAATAGAACTACCACTGATCCACCGAGCTATAGCTGTATGCACAGTTTACATTGGGTGTAACTCTTGACAGAACGCTATCATTCTAAGAAAGATTGCTGACAAACTCAAGACAAGGAACCTTTGTGCTACCACTTAGGATCCAGCACCAATACTCTCCTCTATCGCTGAATATTGTTCGCCAGTTTGATAAATAGTTTCTTGTTGATTTATTTAGGAACTTTTCGAGATTAAGCCTCGTGTACTTGGGTGTGTATGTGTAACGTGTGTTATTGTAAAGGCAGTATTGGTGTGCATTGAAATATTGGAGTTCATTTTGCAGTGTTGCCTTAGTAATTTAATATTAAAACCTATTCAGTCGGTCAACACGTGGGGAAATACAATTAAGTTCCTTGCGCCTAAAATACATTACTTGAGTTACTTGTACTCTTGATAAAACACTTCTCACACAAAATGTGGGCCGAGTTGGATGACTAGTTTCGTTCGTCAAGCGAACATCATCAGATGCTGCTCACTCAGTGGATATGTATATAACACGTTCCACGGTATTTACAATTATTAAGCCACGGGTGTTTTTAATTAAACTTTGAATCGAGTCGGATTTTAACCAATCTTATTTTTTATTCCGTTAATCAATTGCACTTCCAAAGTGCTGCGTCTATTGTTAGTACATTCTATGTGTGTAAGTGTGAAAGAAAAGGAAGGAAGCTCGCATTTTTATGTTCTTGCCATCAGGAGCCACGGGACCTTATTTTGTGCGGAATTTGAACCACATGACGTGATATTTCACATGCATTGACCGAGAATCGAACCCGGCCTACCTTGGTGAGAGGCAAGAAGCTTCACCACTGCACCACCACGTCCCCTTCTATAAGTATTAAACCTTTTTGAATCGTCAATTTCTGTCGTACTGAGCTACTGAAGTGATTGCGTTCTACGACTGTTTTCTTATTAACCGATACTTTTCAAATTTCATATTTACTTGGTGAGTTTTATTAATTGGTTACTTAGGTTAATCACTGAAATGTAACTGAGTTAACACTGCGGTTTTGTTAGCTGATTTAGGGCTGTTCCTATAATGGTGTCCATTCCTGAGACATAGTCAGATGAATGGAAACAGAATGTTGTGAAATGCCAAGCATCAAAGGAAGGCCATCTAGAGGGATCGAGTGCAAGTGAGATCTTCCCTACAACCTTCTGTAGCGCTGATTGGCTAAAAGTGAGCCATATCATTCAGGATTGCCCTCTGAGATCCCATAGTGCTGATGAACGAAATCAGAAACCAACGAACACCACAGTCCAATTGACTACACATTGTAAAGTAAATTCCTCTTAAAATAAATAAAGAAAGAAAGAAAGGAAGGAAGAAGTAAGGAACGAAGAAAGGAAGGAAAGAAGGAGGGAAGGAAGGAGGAAAGGAAGGAGATAGGAAGGAAGGTAGGAAGGAAGGAGATAAGGAAGGAAGGTAGGCAGAAAGGAGATAGGAAGGAAGGAAGGAAGGTACGCAGGAAGGAAGGAGGGAAGGAAGGAGATAGGAAGAAGGGAAGGAGATGGGAGGGAGGGAGATAGGAAGGCAGGAAGGAGGGAGGGAAGGAAGGAGGGAGATAGGAAGAAAGAAAGGAGGAAAGAAAAGAGATAGATAAATAAATAAATGTTGGCCCAATTATTATTATTATTACTATGATTACCACTGGGGCCCAGTTTCTTTTCGGACTTTGAAAGACGTGGGCTTTATGACCAACATTTTCAACCCCAAGCAAATGCCAGGACGGTACTTTTTAATAGGTCACGGCCGCTTCCTTCCAATGCCTTGCCTATTTACATTCTCCTTCATTCATTTGATCTCTCATTAATTCCTATCTTATGTTAGGGATCAGTATGGGCATCCGCCCGTAAAATCACCCTCCATAGGGAAGAAAAAATAATTGAAACCCATCTCCGACCCCATTGAAACGGAAATAATAAGATGTAGACATACATATGATTATTGTTATTAATTTCGTTCCATAACGTAGACAACAATCCCAGAGATTCATGTTTTAAATTCTGGCACTGACAGCGGCCATCCTCAGTGTGATGTTTGGCAGGCAAATGCCATAATGGTTACATTCTGTACATCTGTTCATTTCTGGACCACAATAACTACAGCCATGCAAAATACCACTGACTCCACACAAACACAGGCTATCAGACATATTAACACACACAAATACAATATGATAAAGATTTATGAAAAACAACTGCCATACTTATTTTTCGGTGGCTCGTGCCTCAGTGGCTAGCAATCATGGCTGTCATTTATGAGGTTCTGGAATGGCTCTATGCTTTTCTGCGGCAAAGTAAGCCTGTGGCGTTTGGTATAACTCAATACATGTCAAACAGGTGGATGTAGCTCTCAACGACACCTACAGAATTTTAAGAGGTTCCTTGAAATCCACTCCAGTTGAATGGCTTTACCACCTCGCAGGAATAGCACCTCCTCCTGTTTAAAGAGAAATAGCTGCGATCAAGGAATGAAAGACAGTGGAGCAAGAAAGAACCCACCCTCTGTATGGGCATGAACCGCACCAGCAACGACTGAAGTCAGGGACGAGGAACATAGAACTATTGGTGAAATAGCAAGGTTAAAACTTTGGAGGGTTACGACCTACCTCCCCCCTCCCCCCGGTTGGAAAGGGGCTCTGAAGCCTTTCCTCCTGGCTATGACGAGGAATGGACGAATGATTTTATGTAAAATGTTAGTAGGTAGGGAGGGCTTAATTATTTTGGCTGTTTTGGGCTACTAGTTACATGGATGTGTTTGATGACTTTTTGGAGTTTAATGTTGAAAATTGGCCACACCAAATATGGTGGCCATACTGGAAATTAATAACATATTTAAGGTGGTTATGAGGTTATGACTAAACTAAGTCTTCAGTTGTGAGATAAGGAGATGGCAAATAAAACGGAGCATGCGCAGTTCTTTCCGCCAGGACAGGATGTGTCTCCCCTTCTGTTATGGTTAACACACATCCCCTCATTCCCCGCTACATAAGTGTAGTTTAAACTCTGGATACAAATTTACATCTGCTGAACGGTGACCTCTGGGCACCTCCAGAGCCAACACCAGTAGCGAGGCGCAACAAACGCGGGGTATTTAATGTGAAAATGCGGTATACAGGAAATTTGTGGACTTCTTATAAAACAATACAATCATATTTTATGTCTAGTAAACCTAAAATTAAAATTGGAACGTATATAGTGTAAGAAAGGTCATGCAATGGTCTAGGACGAATATCCAGTGGCAGTGGGCATTGTCCTGGTAGCACACACAGATCACTGGAGCTATGGCACTGAAGAGCTATTAATTGAAGTCTGGTTGTCCACCATGTTAGTGCTTGCGTTTTGTGTATATTTTGGTTTGTGATGTAATCTTTGTGATATTGATTCCATTCTGGTACTTTGGGCAGCACTGCGTGGATTGAGCTTTCTCATTTGCGTGTATTTTTTTCTGTGTAATGGTAATCTTTGTGATATTGAGTCAATTCTCCTCTCTTTCATCTTTCCCGTCAACCTCCCTTGGTGAAGACTTGTTCCCTTCCGACCCCGTCGGTATTGGGGGATTCGTGGCTTTCATTTTCCTCGTTCTTTATTAGCCTGATACCATCAGATCTCCCCATATATGTTTTCACGGTATCTCCTGCCTACTGTAAAGCGTTCGGGATAAAGCTACATCTTTATGGCTAGCAAGACCGGAAGTTGACGATTCCGAGGATTACGGGTAATTTTTCCCCTCCTCCTCTTCCAAATCACTTTAGGGCAGACTCTCCTCCCTCCTTTTTCCCCCTACCAGATTTTTTTTTTTTTTGGGAGAGCCGGGAATCGAATCCGGACCCCTGGTGTGACAGCCAAGAACAACATTTAATTTTGTATTAAGTTCCGCGTGGTCCTAAAAGAGACCCTTTGACGACGCAGAAGAAGAAATGCTTAGAAATTGTTAATCATTAGCTTACATGATCTTAAAAACAGGATGTTCATTTGTTCTTCTTTTATGCGTTCATAAACCATTCATCCGATTGCGATCAAATTTTGGTGAGTTGTTGTGCACACTTCCGAAATCATTATAGGCAAAAATAATCCAATGTACAATAGATAGCGCGCGAGTAGTTCAAACAAATGTGTTTTGGCAATGCGTTCATATACAATTCATCCGATTGCGATCAAATGTTGGTGAGTTGTTGTGCACAGTCCCGGAAAAGTTATAGGCGTAGTAAATCCAATTTACAATATATGGCGGGCGAGTAGCTTAAAAAAATGGTGTGCGTTTGTTTCAAGAAAGTCCCACATGCGTTCATATACCATTCATCCCATTGCGATGAAACTTGGGTGAGATGATCTGTACACTTCAGGTATGGTTTCTGGTTCTGTAAATCAACTTAACAATAGGCAGCGCACGAGTAGATTCAACAAATGAGCAACGACGGGCGAAGCGTTTCAACAAAGTCCTGTATGCGTTCACATACCATTCGTCCGATAGCGATGAAACTTGGGTGAGAGGTTGTGTAAACTACAGGCAAGGTTTCTAGCTTAGTAAATCAATGTTATATTTGGTAGCGCACGAGTAGGTACAACAAATGAGCGACGACGCGCGAAGCGTATCAACAATGTCCCGTATGCGATCATATACTATTCGTCTGATAGCGATGGAACTTGGGTGAGATGTTGTGTACACTTCAGGGAAGGTTTCTGGCTTAGTAAATCCACTTTACAATAGGTATCGCACAAGTAGATTAAACAAATGAGCGACGACGCGTGAAGTGTTCCAACATAGTCCCGTATGCGTTCATATACCATTCGTCCGATAGCGACTAAACTTGGGTGAGTTGTCGTGTACACTCCAGGGAAAGTTTCAGGCTTAATAAATCCATTTTACAATAGGTTGTGCACAAGTAGATTCAACAAATGAGCGAAGACGCGCGAAGCGTTTCAACAAAGTCCCGTATGCGTTCATATACCATGCGTCTGATAGCGACTAAACTTGGGTGAGTTGTTGTGTACACTCCAGGGAAAGTTTCAGGCTTAGTAAATCCATTTTACAATAGGTAGCGCACAAGTAGATTCAACAAATAAGCGAAGACGCGCGAAGCGTTTCAACAAAGTCACGTATGCGTTCATACACTATGCGTCCGATAGCGATGAAACTTGGGTGAGGTGTTGTGTACACTTCATGGAAGGTTTCTGGCTTAGTAAAACCACTTTACAATAGGTATAGCACAATTAGGTTCAACAAATGAGCGACGTCACATGAATCGTTTAAACAAAGTCCCGTATGCGTTCATATACCATTCATGCGATTGCTATGAAACTTGGGTGAATTGTTGTGCACACCCCAGGAAAGGTTTCGGACTTAGTAAATCATTTTTACAATAGGTAGCGCACGAGTAGATTCAACAAGTGAGTAACGGCGCGCGTATCGTTTAAAAAAAATCCGTAGGCATTCATATACCATTCATGCGATTGCAATGACATTTGGTGAAATGTTGTTTCCACTCCTGCGATTTTTTTTGATTTAGTAAATCCATTTTACAATTGGTAGCGCACGAGTAGATTCATCTAATGAGCGACAGCGCTTGAATCGTTTCAACCAAATCCCGTATGGGTTCATATACCATTTATCCGATAGTGATAAAACTTTGGTGAGTTGAGTACAATCCTGCGAAGGTGTTTGCATTAGTAAATCCATTTTGCAATGTGTGGCGCACAAGTAGATTCAACAAATGAATGACGGCGCGCGAATCGTTTAAACAAAATCCCGTATGCGTTCATATGCCATTCATCCGATTGCGATGAAACTTTGATGAGTTGTTGTGTACAAGCCAGGGAAGGTTTTCGAATTAGTAAATCCATTTTACAATAGGTAGCGTACGAGTATATTCAACAAACATGTGACGGCGGTCGAATCGTTTCAACAAAGTCCCGCATGCGTTTAAATGCCATTCATTTCATTGCAATGAAACTTTGCTGAGTTGTTGAGCACTTTCCCATGATGTTTTTGAGAAGGTAACTCAATTTTACAATAGTTAGAGGTGGTTAACGAAAAAATAATAATTTGGAATCCAAAAGCACTTCAACAAACAAAGTTACAACGCCAAAACTTTCTTTGATTGGCATTGCAACGCATGCCGGTTACAGCTAGTATCCTATAAAAAAGAAATAAAATACTCTAACAGACTTATAAATTATAATCAACTTTGTTAGCCTACTTTCGATTTCTGCAAAAAATGAAAGTAGACTTATGAAATCTACGCAGGGCCAAACATTGTGTGCCTGTGTGTGTGTGTGTGTGTGTGTGTACTCTGAATGACTGCCCTCCCCCCCTATCAATTGGAACACGGTGAAACCGAATTGAACGAAATTTGGTATAGAGGTAGCACTATCAAAGGGCATCGCAGTGCCATGTTTTATATCGTCGCCATCTTGACGGAAACGTAATGGTGGCCACCCAAATCTTCAAAGCTTAAATCAAATTACGACTAACCATATCATCCGATCTCCACCAAATTTTGCAGCAACAAATATTTATATGGTGATCGTCGTTTAACTAAACTATGAGGTCATCTGCCCAATAGTTTGCAGATGGCGGCCATGTATGTGTGCAAATTGATTCCCTCTATCAATTCAATCACGGAGAAACCGAATTGAATGAATTTTGGTACAGAGGTAGTACTAGCAAAGGGCACCTCAATGTTATGTTTTATATCGCCGCCATCTTGACGAAAACGTAATGGTGGCCACCCGAATGTAAAATGCTTAAATCAAATGACGACCAACCTAATCATCTGATATCTACCAAATTTTGCAACAATACACCCCTATGTATGAACAATCTTCTGACCAAATTACAAGGTCATATGCCCAATAATTTGCGGATGGCGGCCATGTATGTGTGAAAATCGATTCCCCCTATCTATTCAAACAAGGTGAAACCTAATTGAACGTAATTTGGTACAGAGGTAGCACTAGCAAAGGCACCTCAGTGTCTTGTTTTATATCGCCGCCATCTTGACGGAAACGTAATGGCGGCAACGAAATATTAAAAGCTTAAATCAAATTACGACCAACCTAATCAACTGATCTCTACTAAATATTTCAACAACATACCTTTATGTGGTAAGCATATTTTGACTAAACTACAACGTCATCAGCCCAATAGTTTGCAGATAGCGGCCTTGTATAGGTGCAAATCGATTCCCCTTATCATTTCAAACACAGTTAAACCTAATTGAACATCATTTGGTATAGAGGTAGCACTTGCAAAGGGCAATTCAGTCTCATGTTTTATATCGTCGCCGTCTTGACGGAAACGTAATGGTGGCCACCCAAATCTTAAGACCTTAAATCAAATTACGACCAACCTAATTATCTGATCTCTAACAAATTTTGCAACAACATACCTTTATGTGAGAAACATATTTTGACCAAACTACACGATCATCAGCCCAATATTTTTTAGATGGCGGCCATGCATGTGTGCGAATCTATTCCCCCTATCAATTCAAACACTTTGAAACCGAATTGAACGAAAATTGGTACAGTTGTATCACTAGCAAAGGGCACCTCAGTGTCATGTTTTATATTGCCGCCATCTTGACAGAAACGTAATGGCGGCCATACAAATGTTCAGAGCTTAAATCAAATTACGACTAACCTAATCATCTGATCTCTACCAAATTTTGCAACAAAACACCTTTATGTGAGAAGCGATTTTCGACTGAACTACAAGGTCATCAGCCCAATAGTTTGCAGATAGCGGCCATGTATTTTTGCAAATCGATTCACCATATCAATTCAAACACGGTGAAACCGAATTGAATGAAATTTTGTACAGAGGTAGCACTAGCAAAGGGCACCTCATATTCATGTTTAATATCCGTAAAGCACGCTATATTTCAACAAGCTACTACAACCAATATTCGATTATACTCCTTAAAAGGGCAAAGAGTTATAACAATACCCATGCATTTAGGAGAAAGTAGGCTATATGTCCTTTACTGAACATCTTGCTTGAATATTCATACAAATTTAAGGATTACGGATATCTTTAACAACATTACTATAGGATAATATATTGTAAATAAGTTATGTATTATAAACCCTACGAAAAGCGTATCAAAAGAAGGTTGCTTCCAAAATATAATAAAGGTCGAATTTACAAATGCAAATGGAAAACTGGCTCATAATAGTAATAATAATTATAAGATGCTGATATTTTAGCTAAATACTTCAAGGATTTGCTTCATAGTGAAGAACCAACACCTTCATACAAAAAATAAAACACCTTTAGAAAATGTTATACCACCAAATTACAAGGAAGTGATAAGAGCATTTGATTCGCTTAAAATTACAAGGCAGCAGGAGAGAATCAACTAGTTGCGGAAATATGGAAGAATGCAAAATGAACAAACCATTTGGAATTGACATAAATACCTCATAGATATTTGGAATACTGAAACAATGCCCGAGAATGGAACATGGCGATAATACACCCATTACATAAAAATAGTGATAAGATCAGATCCCAACAATTAATATCGGGGATATTTCTGCTGGATATCACTTACAAGAGATCTTCTAAGATTACATTTACTGCGAACTCGGACAATATCAAGGAGCATTTCGTCCAGGAAGGAGTTGTCCAGATCAAATTATCAGTTTAAAGTGGATTATGAAACATTATAGAGTTAGAAACAAACATTTAGTAATCACTTTTGTTGATTTTAAAAACGCTTGTGATAGTTTCCAACGTGAGTCATTATTGAATATCCGTAAGGAATTTGGTTTACATCATAAACGTTTTAGAGTTATTGGATTCACCCTTAAAAATACTAAATCTCAAGTTCGATTCAGAAATGAATTCTCTGAATCATTTGAAATTAAAACAGGACTTCGACTCAGAGATGGACTCACCACTATTGTTTAATTGTGAGTTGGAATAAAATGTGCAAGAATTGACTAAGATATGTCAACCACACATCAAGATTGGCAAAGATTAAAAACTATATTGCTTAGCATTCGCAGATGATCTTGCACTACTTGCAAATGATATAAAAGAAGCTAAATTTCAACTTGAAATAGCAAAAAAGTTGGATTACAAATTTCATATGAGATAACAGATATAATGTCAACCTCTCGAAATCCAGCACCAGCTATTAAACAATAACAAACTAAAATTGTAATTAAATTTAAATATCTTGGTGAAATACTTACTTGGAACTCCAATGAAAAACCACCAATAGAGTGTTGAACATAAAAAATCAAAAAGTCACAACAAAATACTTCGCCAACATACAAGAAGAAATCTTTCGATAAATGATAAAATTCAACATTACTCTTCCCTCGTTTAACCTGAAGTGACTTTACGCTTGTGAAACACTATTTAAATAAACCACAAATCATCGACAAACGCAGCGGTTTGACAGAAAAATTATCAGAACAATCATTAATAAAAAATACTAAGCAGGCGGATACACAATGGACATTGTTGCCTAATGGAGTTGTCTATAGGAATATTGATTCAATTAGGTGGGCAGATGACCTCGTATTTCCGCCCCTTATAACAACAATAAGTAAAGTGATTAAATAATAACCACAATAAGATTTTTTTCGAGATTGCATGACAATATACTATTAAAAGAACTATTTACCTACTTTTGGAAAAATAAACCGAAACATAATTGAATCAAAGGAGTTCAAAATGATTTAGATGAGTCGAATATTACAATGCAACAAATCGAAAATAGAGAAGAAAGAATGATTCTGAAAAACAAACATACAAGCCTTACACTAAAAATGAATCAACGATAGCAATATGTCATAACTGATAAGGAAAGGTCAGCCGGGTTTTAGGAGAGGAGGATGATAACTGCTAAATTCCCCGTCAAATCGTAGAGGATTTCAAAGTACGGTATTTGGTTTGACCTAAGTGCTCCAATGTGGGCATAAACTATGTAAATAAATAAAGGTTGTATTTTTATAATTATTCAGTTGATTTCGATATCAATTGACGAAAAATTAGACAGCAAAAATATCCGTGTTTGCTTATGTATTTATTTATATTTGTAATTTATAAATAAATTTATTTTCACAAGTTCTGAATACACGTCTCAACTACATCGTCGTAGTCATTTTCGCAAGGATATTCGTGTAGGCCTACTATACATATTCTTGAATATTCAACTATCTTTATTAGCCATTAAGGTTTTCTTATTTTCTTAGAGTTATGAACTGTTACATGAAGATTATTGTGTACGTGTAGTATTCAATCTTCAATCGCATGATTAGGACACAAGAAGTAAAAACGAGATTTTAAAATTTCATACAGCTGCCATCTTGTGGTTATGGAAACAATTGAAATAAATTAGATGCCAGTGGATTAACATTTGTATAAGGATTTACTGTACCAAATTACATTGCACTCGGATGGATAAATTGCGAGAAACGTCCATGTGAATATGTATACTTCGCGTCACCGCCATGTTGGATTTGTGAGCACCAGGTTATTGGAAGTACTATAGATAAACTTATGGTCATAACCCCCTATGAACATAAAAATCAGTTTGATTGCTGTAATAGATTCGTAGATATTGAGAACCATCTAAATATTTCGGATAGTCGCCATGTTAGATTGTTATATGTATAGGCCATAGACTCATGTACCATTTAAGGAAAATTATTGCGTAGGTTCATTATTCAAAATTTCACTTCGATCGCATGATTACGATACAAGAAATAAAAACTTAATTTTAAAATTCGCACAGTCGCCATCTTGAGGTTATGTAAACAATTGAACTAAATTAGATACCAGTGCATTGCAATGTGTATAAACATTTGCTGTACCAAGTGTCGTTGCGTTAGGTTCATTAAATCGCGAGAGAAATCTATTTAAAACTTTCAACTTCGCTTGGCCGCCTTGTTCATTTTGTAGTTAACCGGTTTTTGAAAGTGTCATAGATGAACTTCCAGTAGTTTATCTCCGTACAAAATTTCAGGGTGATACCGGTAATAGTTTCAGAGATATAGAATGCCTGTGAAATATTTCGCACAGCCACCATCTTGAGATTATGTAAACAATTGAACGAAGTTAGATGTCGGTGCATTACAATACAAATATACTGTACCAAGTTTCATTGCTTTTGGTTGGTTAAATCGCGAAAAACGTCTGTTTAGAAGTTGCAACTTCGCTTGGCCGCCATGTAGGTTTTCAAAAGTCACATAGGTGAACTTCTAGTAGTTCCCTTTATCACCGTAAAAAATTCCAGAGTGATATCGGTAATAGTTTCGGATATATTGAATGCAGGTGAAATATTTCGCACAGCCGCCATGTTGGATTGGTAAGATGTAACAAAATTTGAAAGGCACGGTCGGGGTCGTCCGGAATAGTGCTAAGAACTTACCGAGTTTCATTGAAATCGCTCCAGCCGTTTAGATTTTATTAAGGGGGACTCACACACACGAATCACACACTTACGCACACACACATAGACAGACACACGGACAAAAGGTGATTTCATAAGCCTTTTTTTCATAAATGAAAATAGGCTAAAAAAGGTGGACAATATACAGACTCAACGAGAAGGATGTAAACGAATGATTCAAGAAAAGTATAAAGGAAGGACTAATGAAAAACCGTAAACAAACTTCAATTGCAGACAAATGGGCACTTTTGAAGAATGAAATAACAAAATCTGCAATGGAAATTTGGGGGGAAAGAAAGAATAGGTAGAATACCGTGGATCACTCAGGATATAATAGAATTAATGGGGAAAGAAGACTAAGTGCTGTAATACTAAGGACACAGATGGAAAGCCTCTAACATATAGGGAAGAAAAAGTTGAGAGATGGAAAGCATACATAGAGGGTTTCTATAATGGTAAGGAGATTCAGAATCATGCAATTGAAAGGTAAGAGGAAATTTATGAGGATGCGAAAGGAGATTTAATATTGAGATCAGAATTTGACAGGGCATTGGAAGATTGATTTGCAACGCTGCATAGGTGATGATGGTCTCATCAGGTTATTTCACTTGGTGTGTAGGATTTATGAGACAGGAGAGATACCTTCTGATTTCAAGAAGAACGTTATCATCCCTATTTCGAAGAAAGTAGAAGCGAACAGATGTGAATATTACCGTACAATCAGCTTGATTACTCATGCTTCAAAGATCCTGTCTAGAATGGAAAGCCAGATGGAAACGGAGTTGGGTGAAGACCCGTTTGGTTTCAGGGGAAATGGAGGAACAAGGGAAGCTGTATTAGGCTGATTTAGGAAGGAAGAATAAGGGAGGATATGAGAACGTTCATGGCATTTGTAGACTTAGAAAAGGCTTTTGATAACGTTGATTGGGCTAAATTGTTCGACATTTTGAAAACGATTGGAATAAAGTACAGGGTTAGGAGGGTGATCTACAACCTATACAGAAACCACACAGCAGTCATTCGAGCTGAAGGACATGAGAGAAAAGCTGGTATTCAGAAAGGTGTAAGGCATGGCAGCACCTTATCCCCTTATAGTTTTCAATCTTTACATTGAACAAGCAATGAAGGAAATTCGAGAAAAAATTAAAGTGGGCGTGAAAATTCAAACAGAAATAATTTCATCTCTGAGAATGGCTGATGACATCGTCATTTTGGCCGACACGCCTGAGGATTTGAATGAGTTTTTGAATGGTATGGACTCCGTTTTGAGGAAAGAAATTCTGATGAAATTAATAATTAGAAAACAAAAATATTGGAATGCAGCCGAAATAAATCAGGAACCTCTATGGTCATCAAATCGGCAGGTGAAAGGCTAAAGGAAGTAGTAATCTTCTGTTACTTAGGAAGCAAAATAACCAGTGATGGACGAAGCAAAGAGGATATAAAAAGTAGGTTGGCTCAGGCAAGGAAAGCATTTCTACAAAGAAGGAATCAGTTGACATCGAATATACTGTAGATTTAGGTATTAGGAAGTCATTTTTGAAAGCCTTTGTCTAGAGTGTGGCACTCTATGGATGCGAAACTTGGACTATTGGTGCAACAGAAAATATGAGAATTGAAGCGTTTGAAATATGATGAAGATCAGATGTGCAGAGAGGGTTATAAACGAAGAGGTATTAAGCCGAGTGGGAGAGAAGAGATGATTCTGGTGACTGGTAATGAAGAGAAGACTTAGGTTAGTAGGGCACTTAGTAAGACACCCAGGAATTGCAAACTTAGTTAAGGAATGAAGGGTCGAGGACAAGAACTGTAGGGCTAGACCAAGGTTAGAAATTGTTAAACAGATTGCCTTGGATGTAGGGGGTGGTAGCTATGTAGAGATGAAAAGATTAGCAATTGCCTCGGATGTAGGGTGTGGTAGCTATGTAGAGATGAAAAGATTAGCTCAGGACAGGGAGGCATGGGTAATTCTATCAAACCAGTCAAAAGACTGAAGACTCAAACAACAACAGCAACAACAACAACAACAACAACAACAACAACAACAATACTTATCAAGTCAAATTGGCCCCCATAGTACAAAGAACAAAGTAAAAAGAATGTATTTTCATAATTAATGTATTTTGTTCAGATGGCTGGTTTCATTGTGTAGCCTCCGTATTTGCCCTTATTGCTACAGACGTTTTGGTATATTGCTGCACAAGGGAAAACTGGCCGATTGTGAATCAAGGATTGTATTGGACTGTAGTATTCTCTATGCTATCGCATGCACAGTTAATCAGCATATTAGCGAAATGTAATGTAATGCTACCCTGACAGAGAACACATTCAAACATTCTCTTATCACCGTTTTGCAGTTTTCATGAGTAGACAGTTGTTATTCCATTTGTGGGGCTTGAACATCGTGGTCATGTTGCCCCGTGTACATAGGTATGTGTGTGTTTGTAGAATTTCTGTGATAACCTGTGTTATTGTGATTGCTGCACTAAGATGTGTAAATTGGGGATAGGATTGGTAATGTGGCAGATATGGCCTTCAGTTAGGAACCATCGTGGTATTTGACTGGAGTAAAAGTGGTAAACCATGGAAAACCACCTCCAGGATAGCTGAGGCAGGAATCGAACCCAGCCCTTTTCACATTTGCCCTACGAGGCTGAGTGTACCACGTTCCAGTTTTCAATTAAATTTCTAGGTAGAGCCGGGAATTTCTGTAGTATGAATCCCAGCACATTACGATGAATATTATGCAGTGAATACACCCGCCTAGGTGACTTCCTTCTGGATGTCTTTGAAATCGCGAAATGCACCACTGCACTCTTTTGTTTTCCACAATTCATTCGTTGCTTATGAAACATACAAGGCATGTCCAAAATGTAGTTTCATGAGCTTCAACTAATGTACCACTGCGTGTTATACGACAATAATATACGTTGAAATCCTGATATTACAAATACTGGACGACTCTCCCAGTTTACTTCGTAAATAAGTCATTTTTCGGTGTTGCCTTATTAATCGAAATGTAATGTTCTTCAGTCAGTCAACACGATTGTACCCAATTGTAATTGAAAAACATTATTTCATGAGATTAATAAATACAGTTGGATGATCGACATTTGATCTCATAAGTCAACATCATCATTTTTTCAAAAGCAACGCTACCGTAACTGTCTGTTCAGCATGGGTCTATTCTATTAATTTGAACACCTCTATATGTTACCCAAGAGTTAAATCCCTAAATTCAAACCAAAGAGACCCATATTTTTCTTTAAATTTATACCATTGGTATCATAAGTAGACAGAACACCAAATTGTACCGCTGTAGCCTTAAATTATGTGGATATCTCTATATACTTAGCATAAAACGAAGTCCGCGATTCTTAGATGTTACGGGTAATCTCGAGAACAACATGATGGATTTTGATGCGGTTTTCACCTTTCTGTAAAGGAATTCTCGAGGAAGGATTCAGAAGAAAACTTTTATTTATGACCAAAGGAAGCCGAGCAGTAACGACTTCAGTGAATCGAGTCGGAAGAAAAACCTTCCGTCCACGTGTCTTTTAAGCTTACGCTGGGTAAAACGTATAAAATATCTATATACTCTGACAATTGATCAGCATGAAAAGTTCTGCAAAAAATGTCCTCGACAGCTCCCATATCGCCCACTATAAGTGTTTGACGTCTTCATTTCTTCCAGCAATCTTCATTCAGTGGAAATTTGAATTACTAGCCTCGGAGCGAGTTAACAAGCTTGCGAACTACCCTATCACCCCAGCTTCGGCCCGCATTAAACTGTCGAGTCGTGTCGAGTTAATACTACAGTGTATAGCCTACGTGTTTGGAGTTTCGCTGTTCACCTCGTCTTTTCAGAATTGTGTCTGTGACCTGCCGTCCGTGTGCCTTTTAAGCTTACGCTGGGTAAACTGTTAAAGATAAGGACATGCGAACAGCAAATGTCATATGGAAAGAAGTGCTGCAGGATTGTTGCAATGAATGCTGCGGAGCAGCACGGGTCTTCTAGTATTGTCAAAAAAATATATAGACAGTTTTGTCCGATGGGATTAGTGTAATTGTTTGTTTTATTATATCCTCAACTACAGAATATACACAATACCTTCCGATGGAGAACCACTAGTTGTAACAAAAATTCAGAACTATTAGGTACCCTCACAAACTGTATGCAGATTGTTCCTCTAAAGGGCACTGAGACATTCAGAACGTCACTAAGCAAATATAATTAAGTTTGAAATTCCTAGGTTTACGCCCAGTCTGAGAGCAGATAGTTTTTTTAGGATACTGATACAGCTGGAGTGTCCTTAAGCTAATATCATTCAGTTTAGGGCTCCTACTTACCCACCCAGACAGTGAGCAGATGATTACTCGTAGAGGATTTGGCACAATTGAGTATCTTAAAGCTTCAGTTTAGAAATCCTAGGCACCCACCCAGACTGACAGCATATGGTTCTTAGGAATACAGACACACTGGAGTGTCGTTAAGCTAATATCATTCATTTCGGGGTCCTACGTACCCACCTAGACCGTGAGAAGATGGTTACTCATAGAGGTTATTAACACATGGAGTATCTTTAAGCCAATATTATTCTGAATAAAGTTCCTAGGTACCCATCCTGACAGTCAGTATCTGTTCACCTTAACGGTGTTGACACGCCTGCTGCGTCATCACGCTAAAATCTTGCAGTGAAGAACACCTAGGTACCAAGTCACGCTGTGAGCGGATCGTTCTTCTTAGTGGTACACCCGGCTAACATCCTTCAGTATAGAGCTCCTAGACATCCAATCAAACTGTGATTAGATGGTTCCTCTTAGAGGTAATTCCACATTCTGTTAAGCTTATATCAGTCAGTTTAGAGCACCTAAGTCCCCACCCAGACTGTGAGCAGATGGTTCTTCTTAGCGCGTAAGTAAGCTAATATGAGACTGTTAAGAGGTCATAGATACCCAGGCAGACGGTGAGCAGATGGTTCTTCTGATAGGTTTTGACACACTTTATCTAATATCATTCAGGTTAGTGCTCCAACAGACCCAGGTGGTTAGTAGATTGTACTTTTTAGAGGTATTGACACAATAGTGTGTCTTTTAGCTAATATTATTCAGTTTGGAGCTCCTGTGTACCCATACAGACTGTAAGAGGATGGCCCCCTCTTGGAATGACATCAAGCTATCATCACTCAGTCTATAGCTCTTTCACATTTCAGATATCCTCTCCATTTATTGATTAGCGGGAGAGATTAAAACATTAAGATGGAGAGATATTAATATACATTAGTGTAGAATTAAGGACTTGTTTCTCAGGAAATAATCATATTGAATTATTTTCAAAGATGTTTTGGTCTACTGAATGTAAACTGTTCACAATAAGTAAAGACATGTCCCTTTATTGAATTCGCAAGTGTCTCTTCTGTTATTACATCCCTTATCATTTCTTATCCCGATCTTTGTCGTTGAACATGAAAAATCAATTGTTAAATTCTCTGTCAATAAACGTAATTATTTTCATTTTCAGTCGTAGGGAAAATATATGTCATTATTCCTTTACCATAGAACATTATTGAGTCTAACGCTTGTTATTCGTGCAACTCTAAACGTTCGATCGACGTTAACCTCAAGCTCAAGTGGTGGGATTTCTAAAGCAGAAAACGCCGTTGCATGTCGTCTTGATGTCCTTCCGCCACACCTATCCTGTAGTGTTACGCAGAGCCGGTGATTGGACGACGGGTTGGTGGCATCAGGTGGTAGTTGTTCTCACTTTGCATGACATGCAGGAGGTAAAACTTAATTCTTCGTTACTTACAAATAAAATATTTTTGAAGATCATTCCTCAGTTAAGTTTACTGCGCATGAAAAACATGTGTGCGGCTGCTAGGCACGATGGACCATTCTGTGTGACTTTAATATTTCTTTCGTAGTAAAGTTCTCCCCGCATGTGTTTTTAACACAATTCCTTTTTAAAACACACATATCAAAAAAGTTTTGCATATTGCCATGGAGTAAAATGAGGACGTACTTATTTATAAAGCAGTGTGCACGCCTGCTCTACACAATTAAGATCGGGAGCATAGGAAGGCCAATCCATTCTGTGGATACCATTCTCCTGAAGAAAGGCACTAACAATGCCAATTCTGTGCAGCCGAACGATATCGTCAACGAAAATGAATTTTAGACCGAAAATCTCCACATACCCTTTCACTACCGGTTCGAGGATAGTATTTCTGTCATACGCCTATGGTTATACACATGAGGGGTTCGGCGACCATACATTGCACCTCCTCCTCCCGGTTGGTATCGGTCTCAGATCTATTGGTTTTGAGTACGTTCACCGGGTCACAGCCGATATTCACGCACGTAGGAAAGAACAATTGGTTAGAGACCTCTACGACACTTGACCAGCAATATGCGAAACTTTTCTTTTCGCGTGTTCTATATGAATGTGGATAGATGGCTTTTGACTACTATGAATTACGAGGTCTCTCTTAAAAGAAACATTCACAGAGAAAGTTGCTCCACCCCAAGACCACCTTTATGAGCTATGTATCACATGAATGTGGCTTGAGACCACTATGGATTAGCATGTGACGTTTCAATCCACTTTTCCGATTGAACTTGGCACTGCATGTATTACATGAATGTGGCTTACGACCGCTATGGATCCGGATGTGTGCATTCAAATCGCCTTTCGTAATGAAGTTCGCTCCGCATGTACCTCAGGAATGGGGCCTGAGACCACTATGGATCAGCATATGCGTTTTCAAACTGCCTTTTCTTGTAAACATTCTTCCGCATTAAGTACAGGAATAGGGCCTTAAGCCACTATGGATCAACATGTGGTTCTTTTATGTGATCTTATGAGTAAATTTCATTCCACATGTACCTCAGCAATAAGACTTTATACCACCATGAGTCAACAAATGCGTTTTCAAACTGCCTTTCCATGTTAACATTGCTCCGCATGATGCACACGAATACGGTCTCATGTCACTATGTATCGACATGTGTTTCTTTAAAGTACTTATATTAGTAAATTTCTTTCCGCATGTACGACAGCAATAAGGCATAATATCACTATAGGTTAACGTGTGCCTTTTTAAACTACCTTTCTGGATATAATTTGCTCCACATACGCTACATGTGTTTCATCAAAATACTTTCTTGTTTAAAGTTACCTCCTCATGTTTTGCATATATATGGTATTTCTATCGGCATGATACAATCTTGATTGAGTGAGCCTCCGACTGAATCTCTTGTGAGTGTTTTCTCCGATCTGTGGAAGATAGGTTGATTCTGTGGTGGATTTCTAATGCTACCACTACGTAAATAACCACTATCAGTATAATATCAAAAATTACAAAGCACTATCAATATTGGATTATAGATTAACCTTCCGTATCTAAAATATTCTGTAAATGAAAATGAAAATCCACAGCCTGCTTCCAGTCTCCAACCAGGTCAGGAATGGAATGAATGAAGCCCCCATCTAGAGGCAAAGATATGAACTGTGCCGGCTGCCGAAGCCTGTAGCACTCCTCTGGGGCAATGATTAAATGCATGACAGATGAAATGAAATGATAGTGTTGAGTGTTGCTGGGATGGAAAGTTGACAGGAAAAACCGGAGTACCCGGAGAAAAACCTATTCTATAAATATAATGTGTAATTTTATAATACACTAATTGTGGGGTTTGAAGCCATTTTTTAGTGTTGCTTTTAATAACACACTGATTCGTAGACATAGATTTAAAAGCCTAAATGTAATGCATCGGATGATGATCAAAGCTAGTTATCCACGAGAATGTTTAACCGCATGTAATTTGCTTCTGTCTTAGGGAATATCACCTCAATTTGGGAACAAAAGTGTTGACCGACTGAAAAAAATCACTATATGAGATGATCAAGGGAAAATAAATAATACCTTTGCGTTCGGGATATCTATCTAGTGAAAAGTCAACTAGTGGATTCTTAGCACCTGCATTACTATACACGATTTTCTCAAATAAGAGGAACCGAGCTCGTTTTTACTTTTAATGATATGGTTTTTGTGCAGTCAATATAATATTGTACAGACAAATAAATCCTGTTTTATATCCTAAGTACGAGCATTCAAGATTTATTTCTCTCACTTATTGCAATGGAAATTTGTCATTCACATGCTTTTACTGTAACGAGTTTGAATGACGGATTGCGTTTGAAAAGAAAAGACTGTTTGAAAACATCACAACTAATTAATTGAAATGGGCCGCTGAACACCAAGTAACTAGCGATGGGTTTGTTCGTTTATAGCAAGGACCAATGAATTACTGTATCAATGGTAGCTGCATTTAACGTCGAGCGATTGAATGCAATATTTTGTGGTCATGAGTTAGTGCAAAGTATGTATATTATTCTTGCCACTCCTGCAGATAACTTCGATAATCCTCCCATAATAAAACAGTTGGTTACACCAGCGAGTGAATGAGTTTTGTTATAAGTGTTCGTATCTAGTTGAATGAGGGATTCTGAATCTCTACAAACTAGCTCCACATTCTACTTGTGATGGAAAAACGCATTTGTCACCTCCATCTGTTTTCCTTACTGTAAGATAATTTCAGTAGCTTAATATTACTACTTATATTCTTACTGCCCCAAGTAGCTTATGCTACATGTAGTCTATAAATGCTTCTGTTTGGAAATGGAGTGCTAGCTTACATTGGTGTTTCTCTGAATCAGGGATGCATAAAGCTCCCGACCGTGACATTTCATCCGATTTATGAACAGCATACCCTTGAAGTCAAATCCACCCAGTGTATATCATCCCTAGAAAGACGGAGTATTTTAAGTAAACAATTTTGTGGTAATTCATATTAACGTTACTAGACACCATTATTCTTGGAGGTAAAATGTTGCAGGATTAATTGGCAAGCGTTTACTATTCTCGTTAATTGTTAACAGAATATCGTGTAATCAACTTGTTGATCATGATACTCTCTACTTTCTGGCTACCAGAATTCAATACAATCATTGTGGACATGGCTTGGATCATACCAAGCGGACAGATTGTGTCACAGGCAACTGGGGAGTTGGCATGTTTCATTCTGTGATCTATTTCTGTACACAAGTGACTTGTATCCCTAAACAAATAAGTAGAGATGTTAAGTCGAAGATATTCGCCAGTCGTGCGATAGGTCCACTACTGCTGCACTAGCAATTGTTGAATATCTCTTCTAAACACTCCCCACTACCGTATAAGAGCCCAGTGTGCTGGATGTTCAGTAGTCCAGCTAGTAATTATGGAAGTACAAACTCCTGCGACACATACAACACATTGTGCATACCGTCCCATTGTGGCCATTATGTTTATCGTGAATGCTAACACTGCCAATTTGCTGAAGTATGGAAACTTATATCGATCCCGCTCAAGTTGCAACAAGATGCTGAGAGCGCATCAAATTGGAAAGAAAATGAATACTCTGAAAACAGCAGAGATTTATACACTTTGGCATCGAGGGTTTACTCCTGACATGATGCACCCTCTGCCACCTAGTGGATGCGCCGCTAATGGACAGAGATTAGGTGACTGTTATCAATATTAGGGAAATATACTTTTGTGAACATTTATTCCGACTATTGATTTTATTCTCGATTGAATCGCCTTGTATCTAGGTATAACTAGTCTCATCTCAAGACTGGTACATCCGTAGATGACATGGTTGTCATTAGAAGTGTTTGCACTACGGTATAACTTGTTTATGCTTGGCTTGTGCGTTCCCTATTCTCTTCATCTTGGTGCGTACAGTATTAGTTTATAGAAGGGAAAGACCAGGGGATACATAAGAAAAAACTTCCCCTGTATCCTGCACTCAATAGAACCACTGCCATACTGTTCCACATACAATCATGAGGAATCCGCAAACACTTTTTACCTTGCGAATGCATAATTTAACTTGTTATATTAGAGTGTGTAACTGTTTGTTATCCGTAATTTAGAATTGATTTTAATCACCTAATTAGGCTAATCTCTGTATTTAGATTGGCAGGTGAGGAGTGCAATATTGAATTTGTCAAGGAAGCATATAATAAGCCCCATTATATTCTCAACTCCTTGACAACATACGTTCTCTGCCCTCCATCCCGTCACCCTGCCGATGTCATCTGCCTCCATGACAGGATCTACACCAAGACTGAAGAAATGAGAGATCTCCCTTTCAGAATTGACGCAATATACATAAAAATAAATCAAAAATGTGTAATATGAAAAGTCAAGAGAAATACAATTTAATTTCAAAATCATATCTGTACAGTTTATATTAATTTACTGTGTTTCAAACTTTTATTCCTGAAAGTATTTATAAACTGTACAGATTGCAACATTATAGACTTAACTGCATGTGGTACATCACAATGTTGCATAATAGGCCTGCCTGTTTTTATACAACAGGATATGGAAGATATTGCTCCAGTGCTGCTGCCTGATTTAAGCGTGTGGCGCAGCGGTAACGTTTTTGCCTGCTGTAGCCAAAGTTGCAGGATCGAATCCTGGCTCAGTCAGTTGGTATTTGAGGGCGCATAAATGAGAGGGAGTCGTATCACAGATTTACTGGCATGTTTAAGATACCCTTTTGGGTGGAAATTCTGGCACCCTGGCGTCTCTAGAAACTGCAGTAGTTAAAAGGGACGTAAAACCAATAACATTATTATTATTTGATTAAGGATGTTCCAAGAATGAAACATAACTGTCCCGCTTATACTACAGTAGAGCTCATCTTTCTTAAACAAAACACTAGAATATTTTTCAGTGCTGAAGAGTGGAGGTATCTATTGTTAGAAGCTACCTAATGATGGATGTAAGTTACTCTATGTCTTTTGAAAAAATACTTTTTCTAAACATGGATTATATTGTTTTTCTAGGGCAACGGTGGTAACAGAAAAGCACTCCTGTGTCTATACGAGTCAGTGTATCAATGCATCTCTCATCCTAAGTGCTGTATTTCATATGCACTGACTTGTCATCCTTGGTGCTGAGAACTAGTCAAAATGCAGTTAATCTGAACTGAGGAAAAATAAGCAAATATGCTAGAAGTGGATGCATGCCGATCGATTTGAAATTGGATCTCAAACCTTTCTTTTTCTAGGGTGAATTTAAAGCTAGCTTGGCACTTAGAAAACACGCCAGAGTTGTGACTTAGCTGCCTTTGTGAGTATATGTTTTTCATGACTAATAATTAAGTTATTTACTAGATATGAATATACTCTCTATATAAAGCAGGCTCAACGATGGCACTGTGTTCACTGGTTCAGTGAAACTCTTAGAAAAATAGCATAAAGAAGGCAAAAAATACAATAAAAGTACTAATTGTATTATGTTATTTATGACGAGCTGGTCCTTTTATATTTTGCCATTACTTGTGTGCACAACGGAATTCATAGATTCTGTAGTAGACTACCACAATTCACGCAGTCAACAAGATGCATGCGTTACATCACACGTCCTATTTACCTTGTATCGATGACCTGGGAAACAATTTTTATCGCAAGCTAGGACACAGAATCTTACAACTCTGAAGTGTGTGGAATTGCCCGCAAGTTGTTATCGCTGGCTTCTTAAATTGATTATTAAAGTAAGAGGAACACATTCGATATGCTCTTGGTTTTGGAAGCTGCACCAGAATATGGCAGTAAGTAATAATTCTCAAGCAAGTAGTTTTAACGTGGCCTTAAACGTTGTGATTGATCAGGTATGTAGAGCAACCTATAGGGCCCCATGTCTAATACATGCAAGTTGCGAAATTTGATCCAGCCATGCAGGAGGCCTGTGTCTGTATATTTACTGACATTTTGCAGAACCACACCAGGGGATAATTCTAGCACCCTAGGATCTCAAACCATTGCAATTATAGAAGACGTTAAGCCAATGCTATCAAATTTCACATTTTTCAGCCACAGGATCTCCTTTTAAAGTCGACCATGCATTAATAGTTCTTAATAGAAATTGTACACCCGAGTATAGCATATCAATACGGAACTACCATGAGTCATTTAAATAATGTGACCATGCATTAATCAGGAATTAAAGCTGGTTTGTCTTGGGAAGTAATAAGCATCTAGAACACTAGCCAATCATACAGCTCCCCTCCCACTAAAATTAGACATCTTATCGATTATAATAAAATATGTAACAGATTCTAGGCAGGTGGTTAAAAGATTTTATTACAGCTATTTTTCAGTGAGCATTAAAGCGCTTCAAGGGATTTGCTTTATAAAACTAGAGGTAATTTCATTCCTCTAGTACTTTTGATGACCTGTTGCATTTGTGCCGTTTCTGAAGATTAAAAATTTCTGTAACAGTATCCTTCCTTACTTTCAAAAGTAAAAGCAGGAATTCTCTCGAAAGCTTAGGTGCATCATTTTATCGTAAAGAGCAAAGGAGGTCATGTTGCAGAATGTTGAAATTAAAGTCAAGCTGGTTATCTATGACTAAGTTATTTATGTACAGGTCAGTGTCGTGGAGAGGTGTGCCATAGCAATGGATAAGCCCAACGGGGCACTGCGGTGAAACACTGGCAGCTTAATGAGAAGTCACAGTATTTCTTGGGGGTTATTTTAAATATTATTGATCACACCCAGATGCAGGGAAGGTTACACTAGACCATCTGCTGTGTAGGCGTAAGCTATTGCAAGATGCCTTACATCAAACGGGAAGTATGTTTCCAACTAACAAGCTATTGAGCAGCGAGAGCTAAATGAATTAAGCCGCATGGGAAATACGAGCTCCATACACTTTGTGCGCAAATCATTTGTTGAATTACAGGAGTAAAACCCAGTATTACTTTGCATACCCTATTTTTGGTTTAGGAAGTCTAGAAAATAATGAACTATTTACGTGTGTAGAAACTGGCCATTGGTCACTAAACAATGCAGGCTGATACAGTAGTAGCTGTCAATTGGAATGTCCTTGTCCTGTGCATTAATATACCGAATGCATTACACAATGGATGCTCTTGCAGCGCTGTTAGATAATGAAAATAATCAACAAATTTAATTAACGCCATATGTTGGGAATATTTTCAGCTTTGAATGCATATAACACAGCTGAAAGATTACTTAAAGATTGCCGCGATGACATTTGCAAATCATCTTCTATGATCTTGCATCGGTTATGTAGAACTGGTGGGCAAGTTTTAAATACCCATTATGCTGCCTGCCTAGCGGAAGAGCACACGCATGTCTACCAATCTAGCAAAGCCCCCACCAATACAATATACGGAATTTTTAGTTGGGCAGTCACAGGAGGTGCAAAGGGGACCATTCTCCGAGTCAGAAAAAAACGGTCTTATTAATCTAATATAAAAATTTACGCCACTCTCAATCTCATTGGACTAAATGCCAGTAAAATGCTAAAGAAAAAATGTAGGATTTATTCTTAAACAATACACTGCAATAGGAGGTATCAGGGTATAAATGCTACAAATTATATTATCCGTCATCAGACATGAAAGCCTTTGCATCCCACGGCTACTCATTAGCCCACTTTTCTCCCATACTTCAGTTGCCAGAGCCAAATACACGATGCACCCCTTCTTACTGGCGATAATCAGATCGCAACGAATATGAGACGGTCAGCTGTTCGCACCGCCACTAATCATACTTCGCGCGCCGCGCCCAGGGAGAGCGAGTGCAGATACGTTCCAAAACAGCGAGTGTACGAGACCGAGTGTGGGTAGAGTGATCAAGTGTAAGTGTACATGAGAGTGTGGAGTGCCAGTGCAGAGTGTTCATCATTTGGCAAAGCGCTGTAGTCGTACGGGTAAAAAAATCGAAACACTGTCTTAATGAGAGAGCGAATTTCTAGTATATATCATACTTCAAATATTTTATTGCTCTCTTGACCGTAGAAACTTCATAGTATATTATTTGCTTCAAAAATAAAATGCCATGGCCGAGACAAATATTAGTTGACCATTCAATTCGTGCCTGTATTGTGTGTATCTTAATTACACCGAAAAAACAACCAGAGACACTCGCGTGTTATCTAAAAGTCGATGTCGCAATCGAATTTGCGGAGAAAAGTTTTCACTTCGAGAAAATGAGGTTACTTTGTTACTTCCGGGCGCGCGAATCAAATACGAACTCGTCGTATTTGCTGAGACAGAGCGCAAGCCGCTGGCCACTGCTGTGCTTTAGGCAAGGAAAGGAAGTGTGATAGAAGGAGACAGAGATATGCTGGCGGGAATTCGTAAGTTTCCTCGTTCGCCTCGCGCAGAATTCTCCTTGTCCCTTTCAGGCAATATTCGCTTTTGTTTCCTATGCCTCTCAGGGGCTCACATCTAGTGGGACGTGGGTTAGCGACCACGGGACACCAGCTGAGTCCGGCATTACTTCCACTTACTTGTGCCAGGCTACTCTCTGTTATAATTTCCTTCAGCCTCCCTTGGTCAAGTCTTGTTCTCTTCCGAACCCGACGGCATTAGGGTATCCGAGGGCTAGGGAGTCTCTCCCTTTCCCGGATCCCTCATGCTTCGAGAGTTCCGCCATATTTTCCTTTTACATTTTGTACGTATTTTCACTTACAATTACATTTTGTACGTCTTTTCAATCTGAATTTCATTTTGTGACTTTTTTCAATCTAAATTGCATTTTGCACTAATTTTCAATCTAAATTGCATTTTGTAAGCATTTTGATTTTCACTTGCATTTTGTGAGTATTTTGAATTTCAATTGCATATTGTAAGTATTTTCAATCCCAATTACATTCTACCGGCATTTTCAATCTAAATTACATTTTTGCTAGTATTTTGAATCTAAATTGCACTTCGTGGGTATTTTGAATTTCAATTGCATTTTGTAAGTATGTTCAACCTAAATTGCATTTTGTAAGTACTTTGACCCTAAATTGCATTTAGTGAGTATTTTGAATATAAATTCCATATTTTGCGTATTTTTACTCTAAATTCCATGTTGTAAGTCTTTTATCATCCAAATTTACCTCTATTTTCAATCTAAATTGCATTTTGTAAGCATTTTCGATCTCCATTGCAATTTGTAAGTATTTTGCCTCGCGGGCACCGACATTTAGTGAGTGTTTTGAATTTTAATTGTATTTTGTAATTATTTCCAATTTCAATTGCATTTTACAAGTATTTTCAATCTTGAGTGGCATTTTGAATCTAAATTGCATTTTAAGATTATTTTAAAGTTCAATTGCATTTTGTAAGTATGGTCAATCAACATTGTATTTTGTAAGTCCTTTGTATCTGCATTGCATTTTGTTTTATTATTCAAATAATGAATAGGAGTCAGCATGCTTTCTCCTAAAGATTACATTACTTGACTTGAGTATTGTAGGCCTATATTGATAAATATATCTCCATTAGACTTAAATCATGAACACAGATTTATATATTCACTTGCCGCCTGGCAGTTCATGGTTTTCACCATTTGATTTGTACAAACAAAGCATACCATGATCCGGATGACACATGTGTATGTCAACTATGCGGACACAGATGTGAACGCTACCATATTGAAAAATGCAGCAAAAGAATAAAGTCCATAAAAGACTATGCTACCCAAGGCGCAGGTGCGCAATCATAGTGTATTTAAATGTATTTAATGGCTGTTTAGCTGCAATAAAAGTATTATTATATATTCACTTGCTCCCCTTGCTTATCGACTTCGATTCATGTCTTTTTTATGTTGATAGCTTACATGAATGTGTCATGTTTTAAGGTTAACATAATCAAAACAAGTAGTTCCGAGAAGAACTAAAGCCTATTTTTATATAACCTACTTATGTTAATTGCCAGTATCAACAAACAAAATTTCAGTTTGATGGCTGTAATACATTCGTAGATATTGAGAACCGACTAAATATTGCGGATGGACGAAATGTTGCATTTTTCATTATGTAGGTCTTAAGAGTTATGTACTGTTACATGAAGATTATTGTGTACGTGTAGTATTCTAACTTTAATCGCATGATTAGTACACAAGAAGTAACAAGGAGATTTTAAAATTTCGCACAGCTGCCATCTTGTGGTTATGGAAACGATTGAAATAAATTAGATGCCAGTGGATTAACATTCGTATAAGGATTTACTGTGCCAAGTATCACTGCACTCGGATGGTTAAATTGTGAGAAACGTCCATGTGAATATTTATACTTCGCGTCGCCGCCATGTTGGATTTGTAATCACCAGGTTATTTAAAGTCCTATAGGTGAACATATGTTCATAGCGGCTCTGAACATAAAAAAATCAGTTTGATTGCTGTAAAAGATTAGTAGATATTGAGTACCGTCTCAATATTTCTGATGCTCACCATTTTGGATTGTTATATGTATAGGCCATAGAGTTATGTACCATTCAAGGAAAATTATTGCCAAGGTTCATTATTCAAACTTTCACTTCAATCGCATGACTACGACGCAATAAATAAAAAATTAATTTTAAAATTTCGCACAGCCGCCATCTTCAGGTTATGTAAACAATTGAACTAAATTAGATGCCAGTGCATTCCAATATGTATAATCATTTACTGTACCACATTTCACTGCGCTCAGAGAGTTAAATCACGAGAAAAGTCTATTAAAATGTTTCAACTTCGCTTGGCCGCCATGTTCGTTTTGTACTTTACAGGTTTATGAAAGTTATATAGATAATTTTGCATCAATACCCTTAATCGCCGTACAAAATGTCAGGGTGATATCTGTAATAGTTTCGGAGATATAGAATGTCAGTGAAATATTTCGCACAGCCGCCATTTTGAGGTTATGTGAAAAATTGAACTAAATTAGACTCCAGTGCAATACAATGAGGTAAAAACATTTGTTGTACCAAGTTTCATTACGTTCGGATGGTTAAATCGCGAAAAAATTCTATTTATAAGTCTCAAATACGCTTGGCCGCCATGTTGGTTATGTAGTTACCAGGTTTTTGAAAGTCTCGTAGGTAAACTTTTAGTAGTGCCCATTATCACCATACACAATTTCAGGGCGATATCGGTATTATTTTCGGAGATACTGAATGCTGGTGAAATATTTCGCACAGCTGCCATGTTGGATTGGTGAGACACAATAAAATTTGAAGGGCACGATCGGGATCGGCCAGAATGGTGCTATGATCTTACCGAGTTTCATTGTAATCGCTCCAGCCGTTTAGAAGTTATTAGGGGGGACACACACACCATCACACACACGGACAAAAGGTGATCTCATAAACCTATTTTTTCATAAAATGAAAATAGGCTAAAAATCAATGTTACGTGATAGTTTGTCTGTCTGTCTGTCTGTGGGTATGTCTCCAATGCGTTCATATACCATTCATCCAATTGCGAAGAAATTTGGATGAGATTTTGAGTACACTCCAAGGTAGGTTTCTGGGTTAGTAAATCTATTTTGCAATATGTAGCGCATGAGTAGATTAAACAAATGAGCGACGACGCGCGAAGCATTTCGACAAAGTCCCATATTCGTTCGTTCACCATTCATCCGATTGCGATGTAACTTGGGTGAGATGTTGTGTACACTCGAGGGAAGGTTTCAGGCTTAGCAAATCCATATTACAATAGGTAGCGCACGAGTGGATTCAACAAATGAGCGACGACACGCGAAGTGTTTCCACAAAGTCCCGTATGCATTCATATACCATTCGTCCGATAGCTATGGAACTTGGGTGAGATATTGTGAACACTTCAGGGAAGTTTTTTGGCTTAGTAAATCCATTATACAATAGGCAGCGCACGAGTAGATTCAACAAATGAGCAACGACGCGCGAAGCGTTTCAACAAAGCCCCGTATAAGGTCATATACCATTCGTCCGATAGCAATGAAACTAGGGTGAGATGTTGTGGATACTAACGTGGAGGTTTCTAACTTATAAGATACTTTTACGGCTGCGAGGTTGTTTCGTCGCCTCGGCGCGTGAGTCACAGCTGCCCCGGGCTATCCCTGCCTCTGTGTGTTACCTGCGCCTTACGCAACGGGGCTGCGAGGACAAAATGGATGGACTAGAATATTCGTGACCCAGCTAGTGAAGGGAATCTCGAGAAGCTGTGAATCCTGGACGGTTCTAGAAGCATTCATTGATTCACCAGCCCGCTATATAAAACGGCCTCACCAGCGAGGGAGGAACAGTGTTCTTGAGCGAGTGCGACAGTAGTTGGTGGCGTGACGTGCGAAATTACGAAACCCAAGTGAGGCTGATTCTTTTGACAGCAATGGAGTGTGAATCATTCGGAGGGACTGTGTATTTGATGAGTGTGTGTTTTCCAGTGCGACAGAGGTCATTGTGGTGAATTCCGAAACAGTGTGTAGTACGGTATTCAGAAACAGTGAGTGGATAGACTGAGTGCAGTTATTTCCAGCCAGCGTACGGGACCTCCTCATTAGCGAGAGGATTAACTGAAAGACCGAATGAAAGGGTGAGTCGGGCTCCATAAAGGAGGTAGCTTCTGTAAGACAGCTAATTGTGTCTATTGGCTTATTGTACGGTGTATATTTCTGACCCGCAATAAAGCTAACATTTCTCTAAAGGAACAATTGTGTTGTGCTTCTATCCACTGTTATCCAGTTAACGAACTTGCCACTAGGGGCAACACGTAACAACTGGTGTCAGAAGCCGCATTACGAACCCAAGCACAAACACAACATCTGAAGGTCCTGGTTTCAAAACTCGTGCCGGTCATTTTACAACAGTTCACTATTTCTAGAGTAAGTGCTTGCCATTCACAAGACAATCAACTAAAATGGTAGTGCAATTGCAAGCACTACTAGAAAAGTTAAGTGGCATGGAAACCAAGATGGAGGCTGGCCAGAAGAATTTAGAGGACGGCCAGAAGAAGATGGAAGACGGTCAAAATATGCTAGAGGAGGACCTGAAGAAGATGGAAGACGGCCAGAAAAAGATAGAAGACAGCCAGAAGGACCTAACTTCCAAATTAGAAGACGGTCAGAATAAGTAAGCGGAGGACCTGAAGAAGATAGAGGACGGCCATAAGAAGATGGAAGACGGCCAGATTAAGTTAGCAGAGGACCTGAAGAAATTAGAACAGGGTCTGCGGGAGGAAGTCACGGCAGTGGAAAAGAAGTTCGACGCCTTACAAGCAGAAGTTGCCGAGCTACGCCGACGCCCACTGACGGGGGTGGAAGAGAGATTCAAAGCTCTACAAAAGGAATTTGCTGAGATGCGCCGACGCCCGCCGACAGGGATGGAAGAGAGATTCAAAGCCCTACAAGAGGAAGTTGCCGAGCTGCGCCGACGCCCGCCCCCAGTTACACTGGTAACGTCAGGGACGGGACAGAGCAGGGTGACGCGCCCAACCTTCGACGGAAAGGTCTTGTGGAGTACTTATTTACGTCAGTTCGAGGCGGCCTGTTCCATAAATAACTGGAACAGCAAGTAAAAGGCTACAGCTCTCATTGTAGCGCTGAGAGGGGACGCCCTTAACGTCCTTCAGGCCATCACGACTGTATTTCAGGACCACGCTTCACTAGTCGCCCATATGGAGTCCCGATATGGAGATAGCCAACTTCAGCAGGCCTACCAGATGCAGCTCCGGACCCGGGAACAAAAGAACGCAGAAACCCTGCAAGAGTTCGAGATGGACATCGCACGCCTCGTAAGCCTCGCCTTTCCAACAGCGCCGGCCGACTTTCTGGAACAGATTGCGACGCAGTCCTTCACCGACGGGCTAAGGGACTCAACAGGCGCTGCGACTCGCGCTCAATAAGACCCTGGCAGATGTGCTGAGCCACGCACTTGAGTTCGAGACGGCAAAGCAGGAATCGAGAATGCACGCTTGGGTGCGTCAAGTGGACGTCAACGAACCAGCCAAAACCAACGAGACCAGACCCCTAGCCGATGAATTGATGGAGGCGCTAGGCCGTTTCTTCGATAGTCGCGGCACCACCAACAACGACGAAACCGGAAGACACCCGGAGAGGCGGCCCGGAAGAGGACTACCGTCCTGCTGGACCTGCGGTAAGAAAGACCACCTGAGCAAGGACTGCAGTGATCGCCGCCGCCAAGGGTACCCGTCGGGAAATCAGCCGCCTGAAAACCGCGCGACCCAGGAAAACCAGTATTAGCCAGCCCTGGGGGCGGGGGGTAGGGCAAAGGTTAGCTTGTGACAGTCTCAAGCCACGGCAGTCCAAGTCCGTGTGGCGAAGTTACGGAGGGACAATAGCAGCCTGATGGACGACGGAGTCGTCAACGGAGTGAGCTGGCCCATGCTGATCGACACGGGAGCATCGAGGACCATCGTCAATCCCACCGTGATCCAGAAGTGGAGAGTGCAACCCACACAAAGGAACCTCCAGCTAATAACCGCAACTGGAGAGACCACACCGGTACATGGCGAAGCATCACTGGATTTCGTCATTGGTCGACGGGCGGTGAAGCATCCAGTGCTCATGGCTGATGCAGCAAACGAAGTGATCATCGGACTGGACTTCCTGGACCAGAACAACATCATCTTGGACCTGAGTACCAACACTCTCAATTACGGAAGTGAAGAACTTGCTTTGCAACCAGCACACGTGGCCATCACCGCACGACGAGTAAGGCTGAGAGAGGACGTCATCGTTCCCGCCAGGACGGAGGTCAGCGCTGCCGTAATTGTCGACGGAACTGCTGAGGGAGTGGCGGCTGTCATCGAGCCAAAATATGAGGACATGCAGACAAAAGGATTGCTAATTGCCAAGACCCACATCAACACGACGTCTCGGCCGTACGTCCGCCTGTCCAACCTGAACAACTACGATATTACGGTTCACCGAGACACCACCCCAGGAGTCTGCGAGCCTGTTACCTGGATTGCCCGCATCACAGACACGACGGACGGACGCCTGCAGATGGACAACCGAAGAAGACGCGCCCTGCCAGAAGAACTACAGAAGCTGTACGAAGGATCCCAGGACCATCTAGACAAGGAGCAATCACGCCAACTCCGGGACCTGCTACGAGAATTCCAGGATATTTTCTCCGTGAGGAGCAATGACTTCGGCAGGACAAGCCTGGTCCAGCACAGAATCGACGTTGGGGACAGTGCACCGATTAGGGCCCCGTTCCGACGTGTCCCGCTCGCCAAGCAAGCTGAAGTCAACCGGATGGTGGAAGAAATGAAGGAGCAGAGGGTGATCGAGCCATCACATAGCCCTTGGAGTTCTCCAGTCGTGCTAGTGAAGAAGAAGGACGACTCCACCAGGTTCTGCGTGGACTACAGACGGGTGAATGACGTCACGAAGAAGGACAGATACCCTTTACTGCGGATCGACGACACCCTGGACACCATATCAGGGTCAAGATGGTTCTCCACCTTAGATTTGAAGAGTGGCTACTAACAGGTGGAGGTCCACCCTAAGGACCTCGAGAAAACGGCGTTCTCTGTGGGCAGCGGGCTCTGGCAGTTCACCGTCAAGCCATTCGGTCTGTGCAACGCCCCTGCGACCTTCGAAAGGCTAACGGAGTCCATTCTGAGGGGATTACACTGGAAGACCTGCCTGGTCTACCTAGACGACGTCATCGTTCTGGGTAGAAGCTTCGAGGAGCACTACAGCAACCTGAAGGAGATCTTGATGAAGCTACGGGCCACCCAGCTGAAGCTGAGCCCCAAGAAGTGTCAGCTCTTCCAGAAGCAGGTCCAGTACCTTGGGCATATTGTCTCCGATGATGGGGTGCGCACCGACCCAGAAAAGACCGCAGCTGTGAGGGAGTGGTCAGTTCCGAAGGACAAGTCCCAACTACGAAGCTTACTGGGACTCTGCACATATTACCGTCGCTTCGTGAGAGGATTCGCCGACATCGCCAACCACTGCATCGACTGACTGAGAAGGACCAACTCTTCACGTGGACAGCATAATGCCACAGTGCCTTCGAACAACTCAAGCAGGCTATGTGCACCGCACCTATTCTGGCCTACCCCAGACCTGGAACAAGGTTCATCGTCGATACCGATGCCAGCGACTTTGGTATAGGGAGAGTCCTGTCGCAAGTAGTGGACGGCGAGGAGAGAGTAGTGGCCTACTTCAGCAAAGCCTTGTCAAAGCCAGAGAGGAACTACTGCGTCACCAGGAAGGAACTGCTCGCCATCGTGAAGACCATTGAACACTTCCACAAGTACCTGTACGGGCAAGAATTTCTCATCAACACCGACCATGCATCCCTGCGGTGGCTCCTGAACTTCAAGCAGCCTGAGGGTTAACTCGCACGGTGGTTAGAGAGGCTTCAACAGTACAACTTTGAGATCCAGCACAGGAAAGGCCAACTGCATTCTAACGCCGACGCCCTGTCACGATGACCGTGCTCCGAAGACTGCACCTTCTGTGCAGGAAGGGAGGAGAACAACGGGATACAGTGCCGAAGGACTACCGTGGAACTTCAATGGAGCTGGAGTCGCGAATCTTTCACGCGGTCACAAGCAGAAGATGATGACCTGGGACTGATAGCCGAATGGAAGAGGGCCTGTGTGCCCAGACCCGGGTGGAACATTGTGAGCGACTGCAGTCCAAAGTTCAAGTCCTACTGGGCGCAGTGGGACTCGCTGATTGTATGGGATGGCCTCATCTGGCGTACCTGGGAGAGCACCGACGGGAAGACATCTCGGGAACAAGTCATCGTTCCAAAGGCTATGACGGAGGAAGTCCTGAAGGAAATCCATGGAGGATCATCTTGGTGGACACCTAGGGATAAAGAAGACCCCGGAGAAGCTGAGAGAGCGGTTCTACTTGATCGGATGCCAAGCAGACGTGGAGAACCACTGCGCGAGGTGCCACGATTGCGCAGCCAGCAAGGGCCCAGGACGAAGACGACGGGGCCCACTGAAGACCTACAACGTGGGCGGCCCCATGGAGAGAGTGGCCATCGATGTTGCTGGGCCATTCCCGTTGAGCGAGGCAGGGAACCATTACATATTGGTCGTCAGCGACTACTTCACCAAATGGCCAGAGGCATATGCACTCCCTAAACATGAAGCCGCGACGATCGCAGAGACCCTGGTGAAGGAATTCGTCATCCGATACGGAGTACCCTTGGAGCTGCACTCCGACAAAGGGAGGAACTTCGAGACGCAGGTGTTCCAGAACCTATGCCAGCTGCTGAGAATCCAGAAGACAAGGACGACGCCGCTACAACTTCAGCCCGACGGGATGGTAGAGCGATTCAATCGCACCATCGAGAACCATCTCCGAATAGTCGTTAGCGAGCACCAGAGGGATTGGGACAAATATCATCCACTATTTCTCCTGGCCTACTGAACCGCCGTGCAAGAAGCCACCGGGTGCACACCAGCCCGGGCCATGTTTGGGAGGGAACTCCGTCTATCTGTCGATATTGCCTTCGGCCGACCTGGGAATGATCCGGTCCGGGTAAGCCAGTATTGTCAAGAACTAGTCGACCGACTGGAGGACGTGCACGCGTTCGCAAGGAGGAGACTGCGGATCGAGACCAACCGAATGAACACCCGATACGACCAACAGACGGATTCCACGAGGACCTCCTGGTCTGGCTCTTCAACCCATTACGGAAGAAAGGCCTGTCACCCAAACTGCAGAGGTCCTGGGAGGGCCCGTACCGAGTCGTAAAACGGATCAACGATGTGGTCTACAGGATCCAGCGGAGCCCGAGGGCGAAGATGAAGATCGTCCATCGAGATCGCCTGGCAGCTTACGGAGGGACACAGACGGACCAGTGATTGATCGGGACGATCAGCCTTTTAGGAAGGGGGTGGTGTTACGGCTGCGAGGTTGTTTCGTCGCCTCGGCGTGTGAGTCACAGCCGCCCCGGGCTATGCCCTGCCTCTGTGTGTTACCTGCGCCTTACGCAACGGGGCTGCGAGGACAAAAGGGATGGACCAGAATATTCGTGACCCAGCTAGTGAAGGAAATCTCGAGAAGCTGTGAATCCTGGTCGGTTCTAGAAGCATTCATTGAGTCACCAGCCCGCTATATAAAACGGCCTCACCAGCGAGGGAGGAACAGTGTCATTGAGCGAGTGCGACAGTAGTTGGTGGCGTGACGTGCGAAATTACGAAACCCAAGTGAGGCTGATTCTCTTGACAGCGAAGGAGTGTGAATCATACGGATGGACTGTGTATTTGCAGGGAGTGTGTTTTCCAGTGCGACAGAGGTCATTGTGGTGAATTGCGAAACAGTGTCTAGTACGGTATTCAGAAACAGTGAGTGGATAGACTGAGTGCAGTTATTTCCAGCCAGCGTACGGGACCTCCTCATTAGCGAGAGGATTAACTGAAAGACCGAATGAAAGGGTGAGTCGGGCTCCATAAAGGAGGTAGCTTCTGTAAGAGAGCTAATTGTTTCTATTGGCTTATTGTACGGTGTATATTTCTGACCCGCAATAAAGCTAATATTTATCCAAAGGAACAATTGTGTTGTGCTTCTACCCACCGTAATCCAGTTAACGAACTTGCCACTAGGGGCAACACGTAACAATAAATTTCACAGTAGGTAGCGCACGAGTAGATTCAACTAATGAGCGACGACACGCGAAGCGTTTCAACAAAGTCCCGTATGCATTCATATACCATTCGAACGATAGCAATGAAACTTGGGTGAGATGTTGAGAACACATCAGGGAAGCTACGTCCTTAGTAAATGTACTTTACAATAGGCAGCGCACAAGTAGATTCAACAAATGAGGGACGCCGTGCGAAACGTTTCAACAAAGTCCCATATGCGTTCATATACCATTCGTCCGATAGCGATGAAACTTGGGTCAGATGTTGGGTGCACTTCAGGAAAGGTTTCTGGCTTAGTAAATCCATTTTACAATAGGTAGCGCACGAGTGGATTCAACAAATGAGCGACGACACGCGAAGTGTTTCAACAATGTCCCGTATACATTCATATACCATTCGGCCGATAGCTATGGAACTTGGGTGAGATGTGTACACTTCAGGGAAGTTTTTTGGCTTAGTAAATCCATTATGCAATAGGCAGCGCACGAGTAGATTCAACATATGAGCAAGACTGTTGAAAAAAGGAAATGTTTTTGTTAAATAAAATGTTATGTCCAGCCTCCCACCGCCATTCATCTGTGACGTCATAGCCAGTCTCAAAGCAAGTCTAAACTTGTAGAACATGTCATGTGTTATGCTCCCACTTTTCTTTTTGCTCCCACTTTTTGTACACACTTTTGCTCCCATATTTGCTCCCATATTAGCCTCACCCCCCACCCCTTTTGCTCCCACATTTGCTCCAACTTTTTGCTTCCCACATTTGCTTACATATTTGATCCCCCCTTTGCACTCATATTTGCTCCCACTTTTTGCTCCTATATATGCTTCCATATTAGCTCCCTCCTTTTTTCTCCCACATTTGCTCCCACTTTTTGCTCCCACTTTTTTGCTCCCACTTTCTGCTCCCACTTTCTTTGCTCCCACTTTTTCTCTCCCACTTCTTTGCTCCCACTTTGGTGTTCCCACTTTTTGCTCCCATATTTCCTCCACCTATTTGCTCCCACTTTTAGCTCCCCACTTTTGCTCCCACATTTCCTCCCACTTTTGTGTTCATATTTGCTCCCTCTTTTGCTCCCACTTTTGTTTTCATATTTGCTTCCACTTTGTTCATATTTGCTCCCAATTTTGCTTTCTATTTGTGTCCCATATTAGCTCCCACTATACCGCCACTTAAAGAGCAAAAAATGTAATTGTTGTTGTGGTAACAGCCCACTCTCGTCTATTGTCCATTGCGGCGAGTGAGTTATTATGTTTTGTTTCTATGTTCAGAGAAATATCTTTCTGTAAATAGTAGTTTCCATAATTTTGTTTTAATTGTCATGAATTGTAAATATGTTTTGTTGTTGTTTGTGTTTCCGATGATGAACATGGTAATTGCAAATTATAATTTATAAATATGAGGTTTTGTTTTCCTGAATGACGTGAATGGTAATTTGCAAATGCTTATTTGTAAATATGAGATTTTGGTATTTTGTGTTTGTAATGACGTGAATGGTAATTTGCAAATGATGATTTATAAATATGGGATTTTGATATTTGTTTTTGCGGCAACGTGAAATGTAATTTGCAAATTCTAATTTGAAATTATAGGATTTGGATATTTTGTTTTTGCGATGACACGAATGATAATTTGTAAATGATAATTGTTAAATAAGGGATTTTGTTTTGCGATGACGTGGATGGTAATTTAAAATGTTATTTTGTAAATATGGGATTTTGATAATTTGTTTTTGAATAACAAGAATGGAAATTATGAGAAATGCACTATGCCCTTTGCTTTTTAAAGCTCTGTATAACTTTATATATTCTTTATTTTCATCGTGCCTGAAATTGAAAATGGTCAATGGAATATATTCTTTTCCACCGTGCATAAAATAGTCATTTGTAAATGTACTGTATAACTAAATGGTTCTTTTGGATTGCATGCATGTAAATATATGCTCTTTGGCAATGAATATAATGGTTGTGTTTGTTTCCCAAGAAAGTGTAAAAGAGAGATCGAGAGAACGCATGAGTATGAAACATTTGTTGTTTGGACATAGCAAACTCAGTAGAGAAAATAAATTAAAGCTTATAGCAAATTGTAAAAAGTAAGTTTTCCTAAATGTGTTTTTATATGTAAGTCGTAGACATGTAGTGGTACGTAGATAGGCACTATTTGTAAGACAGTCTTACCTGTAGTGTGTGTCATGTGCCACTACGTGTTAGGAAACAAAAAAGGATTACGCCACTGAAATAGTTACGCACTGGCATTAAAATATTTTTTAAAATTAAAATGATATATTTAAATATGTAAAGTGGAAATGGGAATTTTAAATATGCAATGTGGGAAATGCCTGTCTACATTTTTTAATAGTGAAAAAAGTGAAATAGTACTCGGGTAATACGTTTTTCAAATAGTTTTATTAAATATCCATGTCCATTCATCATTAACTTTCCTTTTATAGCACTAATCACAATCAGGACTGCTAACTTTCCCCCACCAAGGCATCACAGGTTGTCAAACGTTGTTTAGCTTTTGCAATAATTCATTATTAGCCACACGCTTAATTCAGGTTCACTATGGTAATAAGAAATGTATTGATCTTTGCATACTTGGTCCAAGAGATTTATAGTTACATCACCACACTGCAAACATTGATAGGCTGCTGTACTTGAGGTCTTAATTCGTTTCCCAGCTCTATCAGTTAAAACAGAGAACTTCACTAAAAATTAGTTTATGCTACACAGTTAATATGAAAGTTTCCATGGCAAAAAGTGTTTGTAACCAATCAAATATAACTGACAAGTATGGTTTCACACCACCAATTGTAGTGGTAGGTTCTTTTTCATGTCATAAATGTATAACATGAGGCCCCATAGCTTCATGGTAAACTATTGTGTCAAGGTTTAGAGACATCTCAATTAATAGCTCCCGTGTATTTGAGTGTACACAAATCATAAGAAGCACGTCCAGAAAGTAAGTTCCGTTTGGTAATGAAATTAAATTGTGTACAGATACAGAAAAATTATTTATTGCACAACATTCTACACTTCTTAAACCACATTTCCTCATAACTGCCGAACTTTTGCAGGTATTTGTCATAGCATGGCACAAGTTTTTGGATACCTTCTTCATAGAAGTTTGCCGCCTGTGTCTTCAACCAGTTGGAAACATCTTCTTTCAGCTCGTCGTCATTGTTGAAGTGTTGACCGCCAAGGAAAGACTTGAGATGTGTGAACAGATGAAAGTCGCTAGGAGCGAGGTCAGGTCTGTACGGAGGGTTGTCAAACACGTCCCAGCCAAATCCCTGTAGGAGTTTTTTCATCACATTTGCAGTGTGTGGTCGTGCGTTGTCGTGAAGAAAAACAAAACCTTTTGACAGCAACCCTCGGCGCTTATTCTGTATTGCGCGGCGCAATTTCCTTATTGTCTCGCAATAAGCATCTGCGTTGATTACTTGACCACGCGGTAAGAAATCAATGAGTAAGATGCCTTTCCAGTCCCAGAACACTGTGCACATCATTTTCCGAGGTGCCAAGATTTGTTTCGGCTTAACCTTTGCTGGGGATGAAGTGTGCCTCCATTCCATTGATTGCCGATTACTTTCAGGGGTGTCGTAAGAAACCCAAGTTCCATCTCCTGTGACTATCTGTGTCAGAAATTCATCACCGCCTTCATTGTAACGGGTCAAAAACTGAAGTGCACTACCCATCCGTTTAGTTTTGTGTTGCTCCGTAAGAATCTTTGGTACCCAACGCCGGCAATGTTTACGAAAGTTCAGTTTTTCGGTAACAATTTCATGAATTAGTGATCGTGAGATTTGGGGAAATTCCATAGCGAGAGCACTAATTGTAAACCTGCGGTTTTCCCGGATCTTGTCATCAATCGCGTGAACCAGTTCTTCTGTAACCAAAGACGGACGCCCACTTCGTTCTTCATCGTGCACTTCACTACGTCCTTCATTGAACTGTCGGACCCATCTTCTCAGCATTGAATCACTCATCGCATTTCGTCCATACACTTCGCAAATTTGCCGATAAATTTCAATTGATTTCACTTTCCTAGCATTCAGAAAACGAATCACAGATCTGATTTCACAAGCGGCGGGATTTTCAATCAACACCGACATTGTACGAGTAAACATGCACAACAACGCGTACGTGGCTGACAGCGCTCTCCAAATGGCGCACGTTTCTTCTCCTTGATACAGAGCGTCTACCGCGCATATGCGGAACTGCGCTGCTGCGGAACGTACAACTAGTTGAAGACACAGGCGGCACACGTCTATTCAGAAGGTATACAAAAACTCGTGCCACGCTACGACAAATGCCTGCAACATTTCGGCAGTTATGTGGAAAAGTAGTCTAAGGGTTGTAGAATTTTGTGCAATAAATGATGTTTCTGTATCTGTACACAATTTAATGTTATTATCGAACGGAACTTACTTTCTGGACGTACTTCGTATTATAGGGTTTGCAATAAGTCGTTAGAACCGTCATGATATTTAGATATCATAGCTATTACCCTCATGTATTTATGTGTGTTACATCATCGTGTTTAGTACACCACTGTAATGTTACTCCTGTTGTCAACTGGGTTTTGGGGGTAATCTCTAATTAGTATAAAACAGAGTCCCCCCATTCTTGAATGTTACAAGTAATCTGGAGAACCACTGGATGGATTTTAATTCGGGTTTCTCCATTCTGAAAAGGATATCTCAAGCAAGGTTTCTGTAGAAAATTATTTATTCATCATCAAAAAAAGCCAAGCAGTAACAATTTCAGTCAAAAAAGTCCCAAAACCCGGGCGTCCGTGCGCTTTTTAAGCTTACGCTGGGCAAACAGTTAAAAATATCTATATACTATGAGTGTAAGAATTGTTCAGCATGAAAAGTTCTACAAAAAGTTCGCTAGAGCATATCTCTATCTTTAATACTTCACCCACTGTAAGTGTTTTCACATTTTCATTTCTTCCAACAATCTCCATTCATTTACTAAAATAACTGTTCCCAGGCAAACACTGAGGCGGATTGCTAGTATGTAATATGTTGTATGGTTAATATGACCGGATGCTCTTCCATACACCAAAAACACACAAACAAAGTTTTTGTTATGTAACCTCCTAAGAGGCTGAGTGCAGGTCTTTCTTGTCAACGCCTGTGGGGAGAGGGGGGGCTATCTATGTATGGATAAATAATAAATAAGCCTAGGCAAAAATGTAAAAGAAAACAGTCATTGTCTTAACTTAGACACCATCCCAGCATTGTCTTGACGTAAAGGTAGAAAATTTTACAATACCTCTTCTAAAATGGTAGAGGTAAGAATCAAATCAAACATCTTCCCGGTTTTGCCTTTAAACTAAATGTATCCTGTTTCAGTCCTCAAGCCAGAATTAAATTTCTTAGCAGAGTCGGGGATCGAACCCTGGTCTTCGCAATGAAAGTAAAACTGCTTAACCACTACGCCATCAAGCTCTATATTTCTAAGCAGTGCTGCGTTTCAGTCCTCATAGTTGGGTATCAAGCCCACACTTTTGCAAAAATACATCAAACGATAATAAAATTAATAAGTTACAACATTTAAAGTAATTTAAATATTCATACTCTGTAGCTAGATCTCTATAAAAAGAGTCTTTCAGATGTGTACGTGCTTCGCGTTATCATACAGGATAACATTTCAACTGACACAGCAATCTCTGTTAGCCCTCTCAGACTGGCTGGTCACTGGAGGTACAGTAGTTGTTAGCGAACATTACAATATTATTAACCAGTGTGTATTTTTAGATCATTTTCGGTCATCAGCCCCGTGTGCTTGAGTGTGTGAGTTGTAAATTTTATACGTCATAAGAGGATTTTTATAAATTAATTATATTTTGGCTAAGTTACAAGGACTGTGTGTGTAAAAGAGTGATATTCCCAAGCGGTTTGACCAGTGAGTGACTGTTGGAGATAATAAAAGGTAAGCTAATAATGTATTTATTACTGACTTTGCTTTTTTTGGTTGTGCTTTTAGTTTTTTTCTTTTTTTGTCTGGTTTGAAACAATTGTTTATCTATCGCTGTCCTGAGCTAATCGTTCCATTTCTACATAGCTACCACAACCTACAGTACATTCAAGGAGGCAATATGTTTAAAATATTCTTACCTTGGTCTATCCCTACAGTTGTTGTCTTTAACACTTTATTTTATAACTAAGCTTGCTAATCCTGGGTGTCTTAGTATGTGTCCTACCAACCTATCTCTTCTCTTCATTAGCAGTCGCCAGAAACATCTCTCCTCTCCCACTCTGATTAATACCTCTTCACTTGTTACTCTATCTAACCATCTGATTTTCATCATTTCCCCTGTTACACCACATTTCAAATGCTCCTATTCTCCTCTTTTCTGCAACACCAATAGTCCAAGTTTCAGTTCTATGGAGTGCCAAGCTCCAGACAAAGGCTTTCAGTACTGACTTCCTAATTCCTTAATCTATATTGAATGTGAACAGATTCCTTTTCTGTAGAAATGCTTTCCTTGCCTGAGCCAAACTAATTTTATATCCTCTTTGCTTCGTCCATCACTGGCCATTTTGCTTCCTAAGTAACAGAAGTCTCCTACTTCCTGTAGCTTTTCATCTGCCAATGTGATGACGATAGAGGTTTCTGATTTATTTCGGCTGCATTCCAATATTTTTGTTTTGCATTTATTACTTTTCATCATGAATTCGTTCCTCAAGATGGAGTCCATACCATTCAAAAATTCATTCAAATCCTCTGGCGTATCGACAAGTTGACAATGTCATCAGCAGGAATGGCCCTATCTGTTTGAACCATGGTATAGTGGACCACTACAATACCGGTAGTTTAAACCTGCAGTTACATAGACCCATATCTTTTATTTCATGTATTGAACACGACGCGCACATCAATTCCTCATCAGGACTCAATCATCCTATCTCTGAGAAACATGGTACACCACTACTATAGTCTTAATCTATAGTAGTAAATTGTATATCATGTTTTCTTTACCAGTCATTGATATGAATTCACGTAATTCGTCACTGAATGATCGAATAGTTGAAATGATGGATGGACAATCTATTCTATTATCAAAACCTACAGGCATATACTGTAAATGTGCGCTTTCTTTTCACAAAACATGGCTGGGGTGCATATCAGTTGCCCAAAAGAACAAAAAACAAAGGCCCCCAACTCGTCAAGGATGATCCGATCACAGAACTTGGTATGATGGATCAACATTATGAGTGAAACAATCAGGCATATTCGTTCCTAGTGTAGTTCTCCTAAATTCCAGATGGAAGTCGTGTTATTATATAAATTCAATGCCCATTGGTTTGTGTCTACTAATCCAATCGCAGTGAAAATGGAATAAAACATATTAGTTTTGTTGTTGTTGTTGATTCTTTTAGGGTCTTTGCGATATCTTGGTCATGTAGCCCCGCGTACTTGGGTGTGTGTAGAATTTGTCTGATAACCTGTGTTACTGTAATGCCTGTAATTAAGGTAGGATTTGGGTAGAAAGCAGTCGTTACCATAAGTTAGGTAATGTACTGTATTTTTCATAAGGTTTTGTCCAGATACTGTAATAGAAACGTCAGGAGGCGGGAAGCAGTTGAGATCGCGAAACAAGCCATGCATTGCAGCGCAGAGATTATGAGAAGAATCATTCGGTTAGACATCGCGAGTTACGAGCATTTCCGAGTGGACTGACCCATAGCCCGGCCGATCAATAAATCCATATGTGACGTCATGTCATATATCGACCAAGGCTAGAGGATTATCTTTACTGTTTTGAAGCTAATCAGAGTTCTTGAAGACCTTTCAAAGACTGTAGAAAGTAGATTACCATAGCAGAAAGCTATTATATATGAGGAATAGAATCTAACAAGTGAAACGCAGGAATAACATCTGTAATGATCAAGCCACAAGCGAGATATTGACATATCGATATATCTATGAAGGAGAGGAGTAGTGGGGGTAGCTCCCCGTGGCGTGTTGCAGCCAGTGAGGGAGGTTGACTCGTTTTCCAATTTTCAAGGGTGCTGTTACGTAACTCAGCCGGTGAGCTATTCGCAGGTGCGAGGAGAGTTGAAGTTCCTTCGTGTTGAGGCGGCTAGCATTCCTACTTGGCTAGGCCGAACGTTTTCTTCAAAGTGTGTTGTCTCCGGATACAAGTATTATGTCTCGACAAGCGGCCGTGTACCGTGTGTGAGTATTTACCGCAGCTACCATATCATAATGGAATTGAGACACTTGCAGTATAGTTCTAATGCATATTGTCGTCTCGAGAAAGAAATACTAGTTTCTAAACGGAGCGCGGACTGATTTATTTCTCTGTCCAGCGGTGTCTGTGTTAAGGCAGCCATTACGAAACCCTGTGTGGATTCTCTCGCATGTTATAGCAACGTGCATTTACAAGCCAGTATATGCCGACATCAAGACTTGTTACGCAGTGCATCATGCGGATAATAGAAGGCATATTGTTATTTGCGATTTCGGTGGGGAGGATTAACGTTCATGTTATAACTTCCAGAATGGCTGGTTGAATGATATGGGGTAGCTACATGTGGAATGCATAAGTGAGATGCTTGCAACCCACAAACTACATTTTCCTTTTAGGAAAGGAGCCTACTTTCTCATTACTCCAGTGGTTGCTAGCTGATGTTTTCGCAAGCTAGGACATGCAGGACAGTACAATTTCACCGGCGTATTATAACTTTTCTGGCATGGACGGCGAGGGCACGGACGGCCACCCGACCAGTGTTCGTGTGCGTCGCGTACCTGGGTTCGAATCGCAGCTCCAAGGAAGAAGAATGTATTATCTGATGATAACGTGGAGATTAATCAGATACTTATATCCTTTTTACGACGCTACAAGATGCAACGAAAATTACTGGACCAGCAACTTCTTTATCGTAGTTTAGTGAGGGCATTTGTTAGCAATTGCAATTGTCATACTTTTTTCTTCTATTGTAGACTAAATGGGCATGCACGAGTTTAGGTTCGATGTTTCTGTCGAAACTGATTTGTTGCATTCCCGGGATTTTGTATTCACTTAATGAATTCATCCCTTGCGTATTAATAGTTTTGATATTTAATCAGTAAATTCAGTAATGTCTTTTATTTATTAGTGCGTATTTTTATTTGCCGTGAAGCAGGATTAGGAGAAGAACTCCAGATTTTTGTATAAGTATAGTTTTAATCGCGTTTTGTTTAATAGTGTTTGGAACACTATTTTCTTTGTGGCCAGTACATATTTTCATGTACTACTGATGAGTTCGGAACTCTGTTTTCTCGCAGCGATTTGAATCTTGGAAAGCTTTTCTTGGTGTTAAATGCCTTTATAATTTTAATCCACTTTTTGGATTATTTTCATAGAGAGCCCTTCGCTTTTGTGCGTGAAGATTTATTAGTGGATTTACTTAATGATTGTCATTGGATTAACCGGTGAAGTTAAATTGCTTTCATGGTGTAAGTCTTATGCACTGATACTTCGAAGCCCACCGAAGTTAGAGGCTATCCTGATTTAGGGAAGGATCAGTTTCACCTTCTATTAGGTATTAATTTGAGAGTAACTTAACATTTGATGTCATTCCGAAACATTTATTTTCTATAAAGACTAACGTAAATAATTGCACTTAGTGCAATTGTGTAAATGAGAACACCATCCTGAATTTTGATTAAATTATTCCAGGGAAGCTTGACTTTGAGTCAAGAGAATCAAGCAGTATACTTGTTATACATTATTGTGAGGCAAGATAGTTTAATTTTGCTAGTGAAATGCTTTAGTTTCATGACTTTGAACAACGTGCTTGAGGTTAGTGTGTGGTTTAAGCATGTTTTATAGGTTTTGTGATAGTAATGCGATTTATTAATGGTGTTTAAGGGTTCTTATAACCTTATTTTTGTGATTCGAATTCATATCCGGGAAAATGCTGTATTTTTGATATTTTATGCTTGTTGAAGCATTAGGCCAGTTTTGGATTGAGCCAATAAGAGCTATTTAAGCCAGTGAGTGGCAATCTGTTTTTGACTTCGAGTAGTCCAACACCCGCGCTTGGTGTTATATGAACCTAGGTGACGTTTTCTTGTGTTTTCGTGTCTCTTTGAGACATTGGTGTTGTTGATCTGCTAGATCGAGCCTACATGCGTTTCTTCACCTAATCATGAGCAATGCTTGGATAATCTGTTTGCGTGACTTAAGGCATTTCCATAGCTGATAATCAAAACCTCTACAATCTTACACAATTTTTCTTTCTACATGAAACATGAACGTGGACCATTGATATTCTACTTAACTTAATCGCTTGGTAAAATGTAACCCGGTGTAATGAGTATTTCTTTCTATAATATGTAACGATGCGAATTCTATGACCCAGATCAGCTGTTAAACTGAAACATTTGAGTGTCCAAAGGCACATTTCTGTATAAATCCTTGTAAATTCATTGTATATAATTTTGATAAATGCTACAGCATTAGAAAATCGTTTAAGACGATACACATATAATCTATTCATGCTAATTCATTTTTATTCATCGTCCAGTCTATTATTCAATCTACTAAATATCATTGTGAGATTGACACGTAATATTCTTGTAATATAATGCTATTTATAATGACTAGGATCACCCCAGCGGGTGGGTGATTATTATAATCCAACCATGGATTTCTTTAGGTTTTCTTGACACAGTATTGGTAACTGTGACTTTGGTCGTTTGACAACAGGGTGTTTGATTTCCTTTCTTGTTCTGTTGTCTTGTCCTTTATGGAATAAAGTTTGTTTTCCCAATTTTAAATCATGGCGTGATATTTTAACGAAGAGATGGGAGGTCGTTTTAAGATTGCCATCGCTTGGAATTTTCAGGGTATTCCACCCTTGAGATGGTTCTCTTTAGAGTTGTTTTTCGTGTCCTTGAGCTATTTTTTTTAAATTCATTTCTCCGTCGAAGCCATGGTCATTCTTAAGACAGCCTGTTAGGATGACTAGTTCCCCATTCACTTCTTTACTTGGTGGTAGGACCTGGGAGGGTTTTTCGCCGGGCATTTTCAGGTTTTACGATCCAGTGACCATCGAGAGATTTCACCAGGTATTGGTAAGTGGTTTCGGGTACAGTACCATCCCGGGATTCGCCTAGAGTACAAGTAGGAGTAGTGTGTTTGTGAGATTTCCGCACCCTCCTCCTCCTCACCCTCCTCATAAGATGGTGGCGGCCCGATATCTCTCGAACGCACGGTCGTATTTTGACGAATGAGGTGTCATTGAACTCGGGCTGATACCCTCTTTCCTATGGACAACATGTTTCCACCCCAAAATAAAACCTACCCCTACCAGGGGTGAAATTGTATTTTTTAGAGAATCTCGCTTTACAAGTGCAACATGTGGGAGTTTGAATGCCAATATGGAATTAAACGTTGTTCTGCAAACCAATAATCAAAGAGGGGCATGTTAGGCCTTGAGGCGAGAGCCCCTGTTATTGTTGACGAGCCCCTGCTGTCGGAACCCTGTTGATGGGTTATTGTTGACGGATCATTGTTGGTGGGTCATTGTTGACGAGTCCCTGTGGACGAGTCCTTGTTGACAGGTCATTGTTGACGACTCCTTATTGACAGGTCCTTGTGGACGGGTTGGTGTATTCTTGGAATACACGGTACGAGAGAATATAATTTTTAATGCTCTTTGCATGTTCATTTCTTCCTTTCTTATCAAACACCAACAGTGATCTTCTATTTTCTCTTTGATGGGCAAATCTCTTATGTCTTCATGAGTCTGTTCTAGATATATATCTTCTGTGACCCACCTAGCGTCATCTAGCAGCGAATCTCTGAAGCTCCTCAATTCTTCCTGGTGCAAGAGGACTTACATATCCATCTGGCCACCAGATCTTGTTACCATCGCCAGCTATTTTCTCCTTGAGCAAGAGAACTTCGTCTACTTTTTCACTCACCATGCTGCGCTAGTATCGCCTGTTATCAACTCTTTGAAGACCAGCTCAGCAAGAGAATCAATTTTTTGTTGTAATGTTGGCTATGCTTATATGTTCTCCTTTTGTCTCCTACCCCCACTCTTTTCCCTTTCTGGTCCCTTCGCGTTCTGCTGAGTGGGTCTCACTTGTAAATCGGCAGTTGACTCGGTCAGTTAAGGCTCAACTCGAGCCAGTCTCCTCTAACCAAGAGGCAAACTCTACTTTCTACGCCATGTTGGCATATTAGATATCGTCAAAAGGAACTTCACTATCAACATGCAACCAAGATAAGTACAGCTTCAAGTTTTAACCTCATCTTCATGGTTTTAACTTCTACATGTTTTAACGATATTTTATAGACAGCGTGAGATTACTTATTTGGGGCAAAAATCATTCTTCGCGGGATTTGCCATGTTGAGCTTTTGTTTGTCTAAGCCAACCTTAATAGAAAGTAGCTTTTCTTAAGCTAACTAAATGAGAAATCTTCTCACCACGTGGGATATTATCTAATACCCGCTGTCTATAATTCACCAAGCTAGTTCCTCCGCTGGATTAACATTAGCCCCATTCTTCTACTAAGATCGTTCTGGAACCTTCCAGATTCTGTACTTTATCTACAAGTCCTGCCGATATGTAATTTTCACTCACTTGTGAGAATACTATTTAAAATTGAAGAATCTCACTTCTGAATTAAAGCTCAATAGCGAATTTTCTTCCACCGTTGGATGTTCTTGGCGCATTTAATTGTAATTCACAAACTTCTCAAGAAATAGACTCTCGCCTACCTAGTGCAACCAGTTATTTTCATCATTGCAATAACTTTCTTTCCCATAAACTTTCGTGTCTCTATAGTGAACTTTACATCTATTTAAAAGACTACAGTGATAACTAGTGCTTATCCCACTTTTCTACCGCGTCGCGATCGTCCGTTTACATTAAATAAGGCCATGTACATTGATCCTAAATCCCAATGATCTTTCCTCAACCTTCTACTAACAAACCATATTAATAAAATTGCAACTTTTCTATAAGGTGTCACTCTACGAAGTTCCCTTCCATTTTGCTTGTTTATCATTAAGTAATTGCTGTATAACTACGTGTTTTATACACGGTTTAAGCTTACATTGTTTCTTCCCTATAATCAGGGAAAACAATACTTTCAACTCTTGAGTGAGTTATTTCTAGGTCTCACGAAATGGAAACTGCCCCATTTGGCTCGTGATTCCTACTTAAACATAGGAAGTCTAGAACTTTCCTTTTGACTTTTTCTTCAGGTTTCACCGTAAGTGACCTGCTCTCTTTTGTATAATTGTTATAAAGTAATTCAGCTTAAATATAAGAAGTTGTAGGAACTTCTATCTTATTCTTCATGTTTTTCTCATTGTTATTTTCGAAGTTGTCACTCTCTCTAGAATATTCTCCCAGAAATTTCTTAAAGTACACTCCTTGTACTCTATTTTATGGTCAAACTTTGATTACTTCATTTGTCTTTGTTAAATCTTATAAAGATTTTAGAACATATATAGGGTTTGAAACCTAATGAATTGTTAATTGCCTGGAGCAAACGTTTAATGTTTTCTGAGGTCTGTGACCCAAAATTATTAACCAATTTGAAAATATATTTGTTAAAGTTGTCAACTTCTTTTGAATTGTTAAATAAATTAAGCGTTTCTTTTCGCTTTCTCATTTTTCTAATACAACGGTTAGGCAAGAGCCTGTCTTCCCTGACTCTTCCCAAGTTTATGCCATCGTTAATACAGAACAATTCTGCTACTATTTGTCTGGCCAGACCATCACCCTTCCCCATAGTAGGCATATACATGCTTGGGAGGAAATACACTAAAGCCTCTCTCAGGCAAACCGCCCAAGTCTTAGCTGCGGTTCCCGTCAGCTTCGACCAAGCTCGTACCCACTTTAGGTTTCAGAGAGCGGATTTGCAGTTGCAACCGCCTCTAAGTGCATTAAAGGTTAAATTTATAACTTTTGTGGAACTCTCATCCTATTTCTCTATCCTTTTTCTCCAGTCCGAAACCCACTTCCTTTTCTTAATCATCTTCCCTTGGTGGGTGGGTTATTCCTCAGCCAATAATCTACGCACGGGTCCTTGTTGACAGGTCCTTGTGGACGAGTCCTTGTGGATTAGTCCTTGTTGATGAGTCCCTTTGGACTGATCCCTTTGGGCCGGTCCCTACGGACTAGCCCATGAATTTATTTAAATTGTATCAAAGGGCCAAACTACATTTTGCGTGTAAAGCAGTGTGTTGAACTGACGTTGTTCACTAATCCCCCACTACTATAATGTGATAACGATATGAAAGGAAAGTGACGAAATACATGTGAACATATAAGGGATCTAACTTGGTGGATGGATGTGTTCTAACGAGTCATTTGTAGTTGAAAGAGAATAATACATGTTCTTAAGATGTTAAAACTGTGGATATTGTACGTGCAAGACGTCTTGTTATTTCCTGTGTCATATTACAGACATGGCAGAGAGCGCGCAGATCTGTTGCTATGACTAACGCTGTAGTAATTTGAAACCGCAAGTGTTCATGAAGACAATGGGTGATGATCAAGCAAAGTTAGCAGTTATTGGATATTGCACAGGTGTTCCTTCCGGTGTCATGTTGCTGACATGGCAGAGAGCGCACTCCGCTGTTGCTATGACTGACGCTGCAGTAATTTGAAACCCCCAGGTGTTGATCAAGTTAATGGGTGATGATCATGCAAAGTCAGCAGTAATTGGATACCACACAGGTGTTCCTAATGTACTTTAGACTCTTAGCTGTATTGGGAAAGGAATTGCAATGATCTGCAAAAAACTGCTGACACGAGTGATGAGAGTTTATATAAGAGAGGTGTCATACATTTTCCCTACTGTCAGTCTTTATTGCTCGCTTTGAGTGAACAGTGCTCTGTTACTGCTCAAGAGTTGTAAAAAAGCCTTTTTGGTAGAAAATCATTAAATTATTTTGCAAGGTAAGTACTTATTATTAATGGATTGTAGACTTTTATTACTAATTGATGTTGAAGTTATTGATTGGAATGTATTTATTGACTGATTGATTGATTTGTTTACAGTTAATTGGGTACCTGTAGGTTACCAGATTCCTACAATCTGTTCATTCAGTGGCAGCAGTTGATAAATTATAAAAAGGTAAGTGCCCATCTAATAACTTTTAAACAGTTAGAGTGATATTTTCCAATGTTCGCCACTACATGTCAGTGAAAATGGTATATTTGGCAGTCAAAAGTTGGAACTACTTGACCATGGTGTGTAAAGCTAATTTTGTAGGTTAGATTTTGATTACCGCTCTATTAAGTCTGAATGTTCATTGCTAGGTGTCAGTGACACAGGGAATATTTAAAGACTTAACCTCAGTTCACCTAACATAACCTAACTTTACCTAACTTAACCTTGTCACGTGACATGTTCTACAAGTTTAGACTTGTTTTAAGACTGGCTATGACGTCACACTTAGCTCACTTAACTGGTGGCTGCTGGTATCTATCACGTGACATGTTCTACAAGTTAAGACTTGTTTTAAGACTGGCTATGACGTCACACTTAGCTCACTTAACTGGTGGCTGCTGGTTTCTATCACGTGACATGTTCTACAAGTTTAGACTTTCTTTAAGAATGGCTATGACGTCACACCTAGCTCACTTAACTGGCGACCGCTGGTTTCTACCACTCTATAAAGTTCCAATGTTCACCGCTAGGTGTCAGTGACAGTGGTATATAGTAACCCCCAGTTAGAACTACATTAAGTTAGACTTGCTAGGAGTTCACAGATGATCGATTTAAATACCCTGCTATAACCATTGACTGGAATATAATTAAACTATTTATATTGTATTTTATTTATCATTTATTAACGTTTATGATTTCTTTCTTTTATAGGTAATTTCGAAAGTGATCATCATGTTTAAGTGTGGTGACTGTAAGAAACAGTTCTCAAGACCTGACAACCTTCAACGACACGCAAATGCTAAACATGACATTAAAATGTGTGTGTGCAGTCATTGTGCTACCACATTTAACAGACAAGATAATCTTGCACGTCATGTAAATTTAATGCATGTTAGTTCAGCACCATTTTCGTGTTCAGTTTGCGAACTTGGTTTTTCTGCTGTAAAGCGATATCAATCCCACATGGTTGAAGTGCATGGAGAACAACAGGAATTGAAATCTGTAAAACCATCAACTAGCACGGAATCTTTAAACGAAAGTGATGCTCAAAAGCGTAAACGTTCTCAAGATTGTGAAAATAGTTGTGCAACAAAAAGAAAGAAGAATGGTGAACCTTCGATAACACATTGTGATTTATGTAATATTGATGTACCTTCTTCAATCATTCATGGACATTTACGCAGTATTCAACATAAAAATAACGCTTGCCATGAAAGAAATTCTGGAAATATTCAACAAATTGGTAGTGCATTTAAAAGTCGAATTGCTAGTTATAGATTTTATAGTAAAGAAAAAACTCAAAGTATTGAATCATTTTAAAAAAATGTTCAACCTACTGTGTTTGGCTTGGTAGAATATGTTTTATTAGAGCATAAAACAATTAAAATGAATTTTGAACTTTTTGGACTCGATGTAAAAACTGGGAGTGAAGGTGAAATTACAGATATCAAATCTTTTAATACAAAAAACATTATTGTTAGCGAATCAACTAATATTAGTGATATATACCAAAATATTTCAAGTACTATCATTGTGAAGAGTGAAGAGTTCCAGGAAAGAGAGTCAGGCTGGGCGTTGGTTGAAGTACTTTATCTAGAAACCAACATGAATAAATATAATCCCCTTCGAGCATCATCATACATTGATTTGCCAGGATGGATCAAACGTAAGAATGCTTGTGTAAACGTTATGAATAGTGACCATGCATGTTTTGCATGGGCTGTAACCCTCTCTTTAACATATATAGAAATGACCAACCAATACCAGTAGGTACTCAAAGCTTAATTTATGCGGATGATCGTGCTATTACAGTCTAGGAGGATCAGTTTGAAGTTGTGGAAAGACGTCTATCTGAAGCTCTAGAGGAACTAAGTGATTATTATAGAGGAAACCTATTGAAACCAAACCCTTCAAAACCACAAGTCTGTGCTTTCCATCTCAACAACAGACAGGTAAAGAGGAAACTGCATGTAACGTGGGAAGGCATGCTGTTGGACCACTGTGCGAATCCCAAATATTTAGGGATTACTTTGGATCGTGCACTCACGTATGAAAGGCATTGTCTAAACACCAAAAATAAGGTATCCGCAAGAGACTGCCTCTTTCGCAAACTATCTGGTACCAGTTGGGGGATCAAGCTCATACAATAAGAACCACTGCTTTAGCACTCTGTTACTCTGCAGCAGAATATGCATGTCCTGTGTGGTATAGGTCATGTCATACCAAGCAGGTTGATACTGCATTAAATTAAACGTGTAGACTCATCACTGGCTGCCTGAGACCCACGCCATGTGATATACTGTATTGTTCAGCAGGCATTGCACCCCCAGATATCAGAAGAGAAGTTTCAGCTAAATTTGAGAGATCTAGGGTTGATGTGTCTCAAGCACATCCATTGTATAACCTTCAACCAGCCCACTCTCGACTGAAGTCCAAAAGAAGCTTCCTTCACACAACTGAGTGCCTAACTGACAAACCTCAGGTTTTGAGGATTACATCTTGGTTAACCAGAAGCCTCCACATTACTCAGTGGATGGCTCCATCTGAAAGGCTCCCAGAAGGACATACAGAGGCTTGGACAACTTGGAAGTCTCTCAACAGATTGCGATCTGGGGTTAGCAGATCCAAGTCCAACATGCTGCGACTCGGTCCTTTGTGAATGCGCTGAAGAATAGACTATGGGTCATCTGCTTCCGTGCAGTCTGTGTCCTATGCTGTGCACCATGGAGGATCTGGTGAAGGCTACACCAAATGTACGTGACATGGCAAAATATTCGTCATGCATTATTTAGAGCTTTAAATGTTCAAATTTTGTCATTTTTGTTGCCCATTTTGTACATGATTTCTTTTGTAATATTTTTGTTCCTGACACAAGTAAATAAATAAATAAATTCTTTTCCAAGGATCCTGTAAGGTTTGATCAAATCTAATAGAAACTTCATTTCATAGGCGTAAAACTAGAAAATCGGATAAAAGACTAGTATCCATGAACAGAATTCTACTGACAGCACTTGGTTGGGACAAAAATATGGGGCGGTAATACGCCTCTACTCATCTTTTCACTATAAGCAAACAGATGCTCAACAACATATTCATCTTTCAACCACATTATAATAGGGACACTATTTCCCAGTGGACCACTCCTTGTCTTCACAAAAATCACAAATTTGCAACAATAAGTTTATGCCAACACTCGTGCTGCATAATATTCAACCGTTATAACCAACAATTATATCTTATTTTTATATATTTTTACATTAATGTAATATTTCCGTCATACAGATAGCCTTGTATATGTCATCCAAGCACCACTTAATTCTTGTGTGAACAAATTTCTTCTAATAGTTGTTCGATTTACTTCTGGTCAAAATCCTGCCCATGCCTATGTCTGTCAATAATCCAACCCTAGTTTGTACATTTATGTTATTCAGTTATCTTCAATTCCTCTGTTCCTTTCTTATCCCTTTATAGTGCATTTCAAAAATGTGCCATATTCGAATACGTCGATGTTTTACTCTCATTATATTACTGCATATTGACAACAAATACAAAAAAATATTTAATCAATAATTATAGTCTATTATTATTATCATTACTGAAGAATATTTAAATGTTGCAATACAGAATTAGAAATAATTGAACACTCAACTCAAACAATTATTTATAATATGTAAACAAATATTGATTATTATTATTATCTCGTAACGAGATTTTAAATGTCAATGGGATTATTTAAATTACTTGAAAATTCCATGATCTTTCAGAACTGCTAAAGCAATCATATTGAAAGAACATATCCTAATGAAAATGACGTCAGCGTGTCACTCAGACAATCTGTCGCTGATCGAAGCATATCAAAACCAAATGGCACTAGAAATCACTAGTCGGTTGATTATCGTAACATAACAAAATTGAACGAATGAATCGTCTCTTCAAAGCGTAGAAGGTGTTGATATTTTATACGATAGTTGAATTTATGTTATTCAATAATCTTCAGTTCCTCTGTTCCTTTCTTATCCCTTTATAGTGCATTTCAGAAATGTGCAATATTACGAGTACGGGTTACGCTCCCACGCAACACGCATTGCAATGTTGGTCTCGTTTCGTAGTCTAGCCTGTGTTCGGGCAATGAAGAATACTCAATTACATACAACTAGCTACAAAACATGTTCAGAGTTCAGCTCACATATTCCTCCGATGTTTCATGGCGATGCGTGTCCTCAGTTGACGTCATGGTCCAATGGGTTCCCCAAGATTCCATAGGCAAGGCAACCTTCACCTCGGTCGTCTGCGTCACCTTCTGTTTCATCTTCGGTATCCACCATTGTCCTATCCACTCGTGATTTAGTGATACATATTCGCGTTCAGAATTACGCAGGTATAAAGTTCTCGACAACTTTGACGAACGTCTGGCATTAAAACTCCTATTATACAAAACATTTCCGTGGTTTCTCACGACTTCTCCTCTTTTTTAAAGTTCGTAATAAAGTTCAATTGTAAATACCCGTCTTCAACTAATTATGACAGTTTTAACGATAGCAACTTGTTTTCACCGGACATACACTTACAATCATGAAGTGTCGAAATTTTCGTAGATGCCTGGTCTAGATTAATCCTATTACGAATACGGGTTACGCTCCCACGCAACACGCATTGCAATGTTGGTCTCGTTTCGTAGTCTAGCCTGTGTTCGGGTAATGAAGAATACTTGAACCGTATCCACATCAGCAGATAGGCCCCTCTAATGCTCTTACAACTAGGAAAGGATATTGTCCTACTCAATCTGTACCAGACAGATGTCCTCAGGATTCGTAGACTAATTATTCAAACAAATCCTGACCGGTATTCCGTGAATTTCATAAGTGCCAGTCCACTGCATTTCGTAGAATGGTTGTCAAGTGCAAAATAGTCTCCACAGATTAAGTTCTAACGCAGATCGAAGAAAGACTGACAGCATACTGGACTGGCAGAGTAACTGGACGGAGACGGACAGTATAACTATAACTTGGCTTTGCCATCAAGCATGCCTGCCTCGCTCTTCCTTTGGTCAGGCTCACCCCCTCAATGGCTCCTTACTAAGTTTGGTTTTATACAAATGCTCATATCTTCCGTGCTTCTTGTCCGATTTGCTTGAAACGTCTTTTGGCGACAATAAAAATTGTTAGTCAGTAATGCTTAATCAGTATCAACCTTCAATTGTTCAAAATTCATATTTCCATCCATAAGTTTCATTGAGTCTGCCGTCGGCGCCACGGGTATCTTCCCCAGTGAGATCTCTTATCTCCACAGAGAACTAGCTTACTCAGCGTGCTCTTCAAACTTCAAATATGCGTCCCGCTGTTGTTATACAAAAATGATATTACGTAGACATCCGTAATTCGGGTGGGACAATTAGTATAATGCATTAGTGTAGATTTAAGAACTTGTTTCTCAGGAAATAATCATATTAAATTATTTTCAAAGATGATTAGGTCTACTGAATGCACACTGTTTGCAATTCATAAAGCCATGTCCCTTTATTGAATTTCCAAGTCTCTCTTCTGTTATTACATCCCTTATCATTTTTAATTCCGCTGTTTGTCATTTATCTTGAAAAATCAATTGTTAATTTCTCTGTCAATAAACGAAATTATTTTCATATTTCACCCGTAAGGAAAACATATGTCACTATTCTTTTATCATAGAACATTATCGAGTCTAACGCTTGTTAATCGTGCTACTCCAACAGTTCTCGACGTTAACCTAAAGCTCTAGTGGTGGGATTTCTATGGCAGAAAACGCCGTTGCATGCCGTCTTGATGTCCTTCGGTGATTGGACGACGGGTTGGTGGCACACGGTGGTAGTTGTTCTCACTTTGCATCACATGCAGGTGGTAAAAGCTTAATTCTGCGTTGCTTACAAATAAAATAGAAAATGTTTAAAGTTAACTGCACATGAAAAACATGTGTGCGGCTTCTAGCCACGATTGATCATCCTGTGTGTCTTTAGTGTTCCTTTCGTAGTGAAGTTCTCCCCGCATGTGTCAATCAAACAATTCCCTTTTAAAAAATATATATAAAAAAGCTTTGCATACTGCCATGGAGTATATGAGGACGGACTTATTTATAAACAGTGTGCACGCTTGCTCTACACAATTAAGATCAGGAGCATAGGCAGACCAATCCATTCTGTGGATACCATTATCCTGAAGAAAGGTACTAACAGTGCCAACTCTGTGCAGCCGAGCGATATCGTCCACGAAAAAGAATATTAGGCCGAAAATCTCAACATACCATTTCACTACAGATTCGACGATAGTATTCCTGTCATAGGCCCATGGGTGTACTCCAAGAGGGTTTCAACGACCATACATTGCACCACATTCTCCCGGTTGGTATCGGTCTCAGATGTATCGGTTTTGCATGCGTTCAGCGGGTCGTATCTACATTCACACAGATCCATCCACATTGACACAGGCGAGTATTCACAGCCGATAAACACGCACGTAGGAACGAACAAGTGGTTTGAGACCTCTACGACACTTGACCATCAATATGCGAAACATTTATTCATGTACAGTATGTAGATTCCGTATTGTCCCCGTTAACCGGCAGTGAATTGGATGACCCGGCGAAAACATCGCAATTAATGCAGATAACACAAGACATATATCACATAAAGAACAAAGATGATTGAGGTCTGGGTTTGAATATTTAAAAAAATGCCGGTGGATACGAGAACTCAAGTAGTCTCAGGGGTGGTTAACAGGATACAGGTGTAACAGGTTAAATCAACCCTCCCCCAAACCTAAATCAAAGCAATAGAACAACAGAAATCAGAAGATGAGCACAATTAATAAGATAAAATAGGTATCCATTTATTGGGCAACTCATCGACCAACACATAAAAATAGAAATCCCAAAAGCCTATCTTGCCTCGGAGATTCGGTCTAAATTAATGCTTGATGTGGATCGATATATAAGAAAAATGTTTATGGTCCAAATAAAAAAAACAGAATTTAAGGTTTAAATGGTCAAAGATTCTCCTCGGTCCTATCCTTAGATATAAATAAAATTAGGAGATACTCGAAGAAAATGAAATAAAATGAAAACAGGTTAGATTCGGTCATATTTGACTATATAATCCATTAAACACCCTGAATGTCCGTCAGGTGGTGTTTTCAGTCTATCACAAAACACACTCACTTGTGATTATAATGAAAGAAAAATCTATAGAAAAGATGTAACTTGCCCTGGAATAATAGAGTAGATCTCCATTCTAACTAGTATAACCAATGAGGAAAAGATCCATTCACGAATTATTAACAGCAATAATTGCCGTAGCAATATTGGTCTAGCTTGACCACTAAATCAAGATTAAACTCACTATCTACAATTATTATACAAAGTGTTAACTACATTCCTCCAAATAGGAGAATAAATGTCATTAGTAGAATATCCATGATTTCCAAATCTATCAGACACTCATCTCAGGCCTGTGTCTCAAATATTATGATTTCCAAATTATTTTACAAGTTATTTCAGAGCCCCGTTACTCTTATTACTCATAATGTTGCAACAACTGTGCACCCCCCATTATCCTTTTGTACAAAATTGAAATTTTATGTTTCAATATAATATGACATTTAAGTGATTCGATTTCTTCCCATTCGATGGTTTGTTTGAAATATAGTCCACTTGAATGAATGCCAAGTGATTAGACTGTCATTTATTTGCTAATATTAATGCTTTATTTACAATCATTTGCCTATAATTTACGTAGTCATGCTGTTATGAATGACCTCACACCAATAATTATTATTATAAGTAATTATATACTTTTTATATTCACCAAGTGTTTCATTATTCTACTTTTTTAAATTAAACACCATGATTAATCCTCAAACCATTTCCTTGAATTGTTCACGGCATATGCGAATTATCACCTTAAAATATTCTCTTTTATTTTTTTAAATCTCTTTTCGTATTTAAACAACTGCACCAACTTTACCGTTTTAGTGCAGACAAAGGTATAATTACTACCCTATTATCATTATGACTTCCCTTCGATCACATAATTGCAATGTATAAATTATGATATAATGTAGGCCTCACTTGTAGCAATGTCAAATGTATAAACGTTGAAGCCAAAATGACAAAACGTGCTTGAAATAATTCCAATTTCCAAAGCAAAGAGTATGGGGAAGAAAATATGAAAGTATTAAACTGATAATCAAACAGAGCAAATCATAATAATATCCGCCAATATATGAAGTTAAGATCCAAGAATTTAAACCTGAATTTCACTATAGCTCTCAATATCAAATTAGTTACAGGCATCTATTCCATCGAAAATTCCGTCGAATAGACTATCATGTATTCGACCAAAAATATAGGCATGCTCCTATTAAGTTACAACGTCCAAAAGTAGCAAAATCCTATCATCAGAAGTTGATATGGATTTATAGAACACCCGCAAAATATTAACTGGATCATAGAATAAGGCAATGTGGGTTATGTCTTTCCACATCCTATAGCCCTTCAATGGGAAATATTACATCACATATTTCCTTTGTAGACGTAGAATGAATCTGGCTATTAATTATAATAATAATCATGAATCAATTAATTCTCCAGTCATTTGCTTAATCCAATTCCTTCACCATCATATCTAAATTCAAATCTACTTCAAATTCAACTTTAGTTCGACATAAGCTCAATTCCATGATATAGAGTAATACTGAGTAGTCAAACTTCTCAACAAGAAAATGAAGAAATATTCTGGCGCACTAACTTGAAGAAATAGGAAAGAATGGTACAAGCTTAGTAGGCCTATGTTGCTGGTGTGTAGAATCTCCGGATCCAATGAAGATATCCCTATCTTCTTCCAGTACCATCTGCTCCCTAATCCAAAGATGCAGGAATCCATCTTCTTCAGTCGTCTTCCAAATTTCTTACAGGTACCGAATCCGAGACATCCCCGTCTTATGGTGGCCGTCTTCTTCAACTCCCTCGATGTGGTCATAATGGTGGTCTCATGGCTTAACCCTGACGTGGAAATCACTCCATCTCGTTCCCCTATGCATCGGCTTAGTGCTTCATATTTTCAGTAAATATCTCCATCTCTAAATTTTTCACGGACACTCCAATAGCACAAGTTGGAAAATGCCCTAATTCCATTCTGGAAATTACAAGTCTCTGCGCCACGCACAGTTCATATTGGAACACGACTCTTTCTATCAACTAATCTTCACTGGCTTTATATTGGCCGTAAGTTAAAAACATCCACAGCTGTTCATGAAGTTCATTTGCATCCTCAAATCACAAATTGCATTAGCGAGTCCTCCTACGATGGCAAGTGTTCGCTTGTTCTCGAACGTTGTGTTCATACAACATGTCGAAAAGTAGCCCGCATGTAAAGTTAGTTCTTTCGATTTCAAGCCAAAAGCATTTTCACAATCATGCAACAAACTCGGTCGTCTAATGTCTCAATCACGCACGGTAACTTCGGTGATACGTAATTATAGGGTCTTCCGTAGACTCCTACACAACTCACTACCGATACACGGCGATATTTGGACATTGACGGTTCTTCGCAATCACGACCGGATGTAAAGCCACTCATGTTCATCACGACGGAGTACTTTCACATGTGCGCACTCAAAAGCAAGTGTCTCTCTCTTCGATGTGACAAGATGCCGAAAACTTGGTCTGAACACGTGGTCGGCGGCAGCGCGCTCTCGTGGCGAAACAATAAGAGTTACTCATTTCATAAATCATCAATCCACATGGTGACGTCTTATCAACTCACAAATAAATGTGGTTACAATTAAACTTATAATACTCCTCCTACCTTTTCAATCACCTCAAAGATCCATAATAACACAGAAAAATGTATGAGCATTTTAACATTCAGGTACGCGTGACGTCACTCAATCTTGCCGTCTCGCACACAGCGTTAAGATGCGGTACCTTGCGCTAGGATTCTCGCGGGGTTGCCACTCCGTGCTAATACTAGGGTAATAAGTTGGGCTCAGTATGTACTGTGTGAATGTGGGTAAATGGCTTTTGACTACCAAGAATTACGAGCCGTTGACCACTATGGATCATCATGTGACGCTTCAAACTACCTTTATGAGCAAAGTTTGCTCCACACACATTACAATAATGTGGTCTTAGACCACTATGGATCGACATGTGTGACTTCAAATAACGTTCCAAAGTAAACTTGGCACCGCATGTATCACATGAATGTGGTTTCAGACCATTATGGATCAACATGTGTCTTTTCAAATCAACTTTCTGAGTGAAGTTGACACCGCATGTACTACATAAATGGGTCCTTACACCACTATGGATCAACATGTGAAGCTTTAAACTACCTCTCTCAGTAAAGTTCGCTCCGCATGTACAACAGGAATAGGGCTTTAGACCTTTATGAATCATCATGTGAGTCTTCAAATGTGCTTTATGGACAAAGTCAGCTCCACATTTATTACATGAATGTGGTCTTTGTCCACTGTGGATCGACAAGTGCACCTTCAATCTGCCTTTTGTTGCAAACTCGGCTCCGCATGAAGCACATAAATAGGGTTTTAGGCCAGTATGGATCGACATGTGGTATTTTAAAGTCTTCTTAGAGGAGAATTTCCTTCCGCATGCATCACAGCAAAAAACTTCAATACCACTATGGGTCGCAATGTGCTTTTTCAAAGATCCTTTCTGAGCAAAGTATGCTTCGCATATGTTACATGAATAGGGCATAAGACCACTATGGATCGACATGTGTTCCTTCAAAATACTTTCATGGTTAAAGTTACCTCCACATATTTTGCATATACATGGTATTTCTATCTTGACGATACCATCTTCATTGAGTGAAACTCCGACAGAAACTCTTGTGAGTGTTTTCGCCGACCTGTGGAAGATAGGTTCATTCTGTGGTGGACTTCTAATGCTACCACTAGGTAAATAACCACTATCAGTATAATATCATAAATCACAAAGTACTATCATTTTTGGATTATAGAATAACCTTCTGTATATAAAGTATTCTATAAATATATAATTTTATTACACACCTATTCGTAGACATACATTTGAAAGCCTAAATATAATGCATTTTATGATGATCCAAACTAGTTATCTATGAGGATATTTAATCGCAAGTAATTTGCTTCAGTTTTAGGGAATATCATTTCAATTTCGGAACAATCGTTTGATCGAATGAAAAGCATTTAATTTCATTATATGAGATTATCAAGAGAAAATAAATAATACCTTTGCGTTCAGGATATCTAGTGAAAAGTTAACTAGTGGATATTTAGCACTTGCATTACTATACAAGTTTTTCTCAAATAAAAGGAACTGAGCTCGTTTCTACTGTTCAATGATGTGGTGTTTTTACAGTCAATATAATATTCTACAAGCAAATAAGTCCAGCTTTATATCATATGTACGAGCATTCAACTTTCATTTCCCTCCTTTATTGTAATGGAGAGTTGTCATTCACATGCTTTTACTGTAACGAGTTGCAATGACGGATTAGGTTTGAAAAGGAGGGACTGTTTGTGCACATCAAAACTAATTAATTGAAACGGGCCACTTACCGCCAAGTAACTAGCGATGGGTTTGTTCATTCACGTGCATCAACTTAATTTGTATTTCGTTTGCTAAATAACGGCCATATTGCCTAGTTGCAATGTACAGCCTACATAATTTTGTGAACATACGGGTTATCGTACAGTTGTTGATTGAGTCTTCAGTCTTTTGACTGGTTTGATGCAGAACTCCATGCCTCCCTGTCCTGTGCTAATCATTTCATCTCTACATAGCTACCTCACCCTACATCCGAGGCAATCTGTTTAACATATTCTAACCTTGGTCTACCCCTACAGTTCTTGTCCTCAACCCTTCCTTCCATCACTAAGCTTGCTATTCCTGGGTGTCTTAAGATGTGCCCTACGAGCCTATCTCTTCTCTTCATTAGCAGTCGCCAGAAACATCTCTCCTCTCCCACTCGTCTTAATACCTCTTCGTTTGTAACCCTATCTACCCATCTGATCCTCATCATTCTCCTGTAACACCACATTTCAAATGCTTCAATTCTCCTCTTTTCTGCTGCACCAATAGTCCAAGTTTCACTTCCATACAGTGCCACGCTCCAGACAAAGGCTTCCATAAATGACTTCCTAATACTTAAATCTATATTCGATGTCAACAGATTCCTTTTTTGTAGAAATGCTTTTCTTTCCTGAGCCAACCTACTTTTTATATCCTCTTTGCTTCGTCCATCACTGGTTATTTTCCTTCCTAAGTAACAGACGTCCTCTACTTCCTTCAGCTTTTCACCTGCTAATTTGATGTCCATCGAGGTTTCTGATTTATTTCGGCTGCATTCCAGTATTTTTGTTTTACATTTATTAATTTTCATCATGTATTCTTTCCGTAAGACGGAGTCCATACCATTCAAAAACTCATTCAAATCCTCAGGCGTGTCGGCCAAGATGACGATGTCATCAGCAAATCTCAGAGTTGAAATTATTTCTCCTTGAACCTTCACTCCAACTTTAAAATTTTCTACAATTTCCTTCATTGCTAGTTCAATGTAAAGATTGAAAAGTATGGGTGATAAGTTGCAGCCTTGCCTTACACCTTTCTGAATACCAGCTTCTCTCTCATGTCCTTCAGCTCGAATGACTGCTGTCTGGTTTCTGTATAGATTGTATATCACCCTCCTATCCCTGTATTTTATTCCAATAGATTTCAAAATGTCAAACAATTTAGTCCAATCAACGTTATCGAAAGCCTTTTCTAAGTCTACAAATGCCATGAACGTTGTCTTATCTTTCCTTATTCGACCTTCCAAAATCAGCTTAAGACTTAGTGCTGCATCCCTTGTTCCTACATTTCTTCTGATACCAAAATGGTCTTCACCCAACTCCGTTTCTATCTGGCTTTCCATCCTCTTGTAAATTATTCTAGACAGGATCTTTGAAGCATGAGTAATCAAGCTGATTGTACGGTAATCTTCACATTTGTCAGCTTCCACTTTCTTTGGTATAGGGATAATAACATTCTTCTTGAAATCAGGGGATACCTCACCTGTCATAAATCCTACACACCAAGTGAAATAACCTGATCAGACCTTCATCTCCTATGCAGCGTAGTAACTCAATCGGTATATCATCTCTGCCTGGTGCTTTGTTCCTGCTCAAGTCCTCCAATGCTCTGTCAAATTCTGTTCTCAATATTAAATCTCCATTTGCATCCTCATCAATTTCCTCCTCCCTTTCCATTACATGATTCTCAATCTCCTTTCCCTTATACAAACACTCTATGTAAGCTTTCCATCTCTCAACCTTCTCTTCCCTATCTGTTAGGGGCTTTCCATTTGTGTCCTTAATATTACAGCATTTACTCTTCTTTTCCCCAAAAGTGTCCTTAATCCTTCGATAAGCTGTGTCTACTTTTCCTAATTTCAGACAATTTTCTATACCTGCACATTTCTCCTTCAACCATTCTTCTTTCGCTTCCTTGCACTTCTTGTTTACCTCATTTCTCAGATGCTGTATTCTGCTTTCCCCTTTTCATCTCTTACATACTTGTGTTTCCGCCTTTCATCCACCACTTCTAGTATATCCTGAGTGATCCACGGTTTTCTACCTATTCTCTCTTTCCTACCAATGTTTTCTTCTGCGGATTTTGTTATTTCCTTTTTCAAAAGTGCCCATTCGTCAGCAATTGAAGATTGTTTAGGGTTTTTCATTAGTCCTTCCTTTATACTCTTCTTGAATCTTTCGTTTACATCCTTCACTTTCAGTCTGTCTATCGCCCACCTTTTTGGCTTTTGACTTTTCTTCAGTTTCTTCAACTTTAATCTGCATTTCATCACAACCAGATTGTGGTCAGAGTTTATGTCAGCACCAGGATATGTTTTACAATCCAAAATCTGGTTTCGAAACCTCTGCTTGACCATAATGAAGTCAATTTGGTAACGCCCTCTATCTCCTGGTCTCATCCATGTGTATATTCTTCTATTGTGATTACTGAATAAGGTGTTAGCTATGACCAATTCATGCTCGGTGCAGAATTCCATCAGCCTACTTCCTCGATCATTATTTTCACCTAATCCGAAATCTCCTACTATCTTCCCTTCTCTCCATTTTCCTACCACAGCATTCCAATCTCCCATTACTATAACATTTTCATCACCCATGATATACCTCAGAATTTCATCGATTTCTTCGTAGACCTTTTGAACATCTTCATCATCATCTTGACTGGTAGGCATATAGACTTGTACCACTGTGGTGCACGTAGGTTTAGTATTGATTTTTGTTTCAATAATCCGTTCACTATATTGCTCATAATATTCCACCCGCTGTCCAAGTTTCCTACTCAATATGAGGCCAACCCCTGCTTGGTCATTGTTTGATTTAGTGCTAATGACCCTATAGTCACCTGACCAAAAGTCCTGTTCTTCCTGCCAGCACATTTCACTAATCCCAACCAAATCAAACCTCAACCCATCCATTTCCCTTTCTAAGTTTTCTAAACTTCCTAGCAGACTTCTAACATTCCACGCTCCGATCCGTAGAATATTAGATTTCCTCTTTGTCAATTCTGTGATGTTAACCCCCTCTCGAGTAGTCTCCACCCGGAGATCCGAACGGGGGACTAGTTTACCTCCGGATTGAAATTTTACCAGGGAGGAGGCCATCATCACATATAATTATGCATAGAGAGGTGCATATCCTCGGGAATAGCATTACGGCTGTAGTTTCCCGTTGCTTTCAGCCGTGCAGCAGTACTTTACTATTGAAAACCACACGGATCAATGGATGGCATTAATTGAGGCTACACCGATTGTGTAGAGATTTACCTGGACTTTTTAGAAAGAATCACATGAAACATAAAGACTGGTCTGTTAAAATATACAGAAGCTGCTAACCCTTTAAAACCCACAATACACAGCGCACACTTATCCAACTCTCGGCATACCACTGCTTGCCTCCCGTCTAGCATTTCACATGAAAACTGACACGATTTATTCTGAACATTTACTTTCCTCACCACAATGGCTTATTCCTCCTCACCCGCAGTAGTATTTGAAAATGCACGACCTGTACCTACAATTAAATCAGTTGACACTCGGTACACAGTATTTCCAAAATAATTACTGGTGCCAAAAAAACGCAAATACAGTACCAATTTTGGGCCTCTATTGACAATTTTTGTGTATGAATGCGCGTAGCTTGCGTCACGATACGTCATTAAACATTTTCTTGAAATTACGTAGTATCTACATTAATACTTTGTCAGTTCTGATTTTTAACCTTGTGCCGTTGAGTGAAGTGATTGCTTAGTTGGGATTTTGTGTCTAAGTGCATGCCAATGGTTGATTGATGGACCTGGGACTTATGTCATAATACTCGACAAGTCGACAAGCCCTCATAAAATTACCGACAATTCGATAGTTCGACAAGTTTCCATTTCACAAAGCATGACAATTCGACAAATATGTCGCGACAATTTTGTAAATTGCAGTGACATATTATCAGAAATCTGTTTCATAAAGTTGTAATGCCAACAGGTAGAAATCTGACAAATATGTCACATATGTCACCAGGTTTTCTTCATGAACTAATGAATACGTCAGTCGGTGTAGTACAATTGTCAAGTTGTCATCAAAAACTGGGCAGGCACCTTGTTACATGACCATTATTACCATAACCTATAGTTTCGTATTGTGGCGCATTTGGAAGTTTCCCGTTACATTAATGTCCTACAGTGTTGTGCGAATCGTTGGAACGGGGCGATCAAAACGCGGCAGTAGTAGAGAGAGATAAATATCAGTGACGTACGCAGGATGTCTTTCAGGGGGGTTTCGTTCATACAGTATGGTAGCTGTACATTATCAAAATGATATTTCAATTATTATTCATAAAAAGGAATAATTCAATAAAGATTTTCTTTGCATGAAAAATCTTTTAACTATATTTTACAGCACAATGAAGATATTGAAAAGAATCTTTTTTTATATAAAAAAACTAACAATGTCAAATCTGAAATGATGCAGTGACATCATCATGTCCATACGCGACCGCTTATAACGATGGTATGATGTGAGAAAAACAATGTTTTGCTCTCCATGTTATCACTGCCATCAGGCTATTGTTGAGACTCAAAATATGCTTATTTTGATGGCTTTATCTGCATCATTGATAGGAATTAAATGCAGAAACTCCTCATGAACCGAATTATATTTTACGAAATGGACACAGAATGACAAAGATATCCACAATTAAAGCAGCCCGAAGTGACGTGAAAATATTACCGATTGCACACTCTCGCAGAACAATAGATTCATAGCCAGCTACAATGCAGGAGTCGTCACACTGCGAGTCAAGTTTGGGGTATTTACCAAGTTAAGAACGTGATAACATTTCAAATATATACAAGCCTGTGGGATACACGTGATTCATAGATGGGACAATATAAGGATTCAAGAAAACAAATGTCTCTGTCTGGGGGGAGGGAGTGTAACACCTGAAACCCACCCCATTTTTAAGCCACGGTTTACGACATAGTGCAAATGAGGTTACCAAGGGTTCATAGACGGATAAGTAATTGGAATGAAATTCACTGACTTAGTTTTCAAGAAGAAATTCCGCATCAGTCAAGTTACTGTAGAATATTTGCTGCAAAGAATTGGAAACTATCTCCTGCATCCGACAAGAAGAAATTAGGTCCTTGAAAGTTTGGACAACTTGTGTTCAAGAACTACGCAAATAAAATTTCTTAGTCATATCTAATCCATGTTAAAATTCTCAATGCGGCAGTGACCTAGCTGTTTGCCAAATAGCCAAAGTGTACACTCTTGCTCACTCTCACTCGGAAGTGACGTCAGCGAGTGGTGTTCCAAATACGAACGAGTGCAAGTGTACGAGCAGAGTGCGAGAGTACATAGCTACATTCTGAAGGTGCATACTCGGTTCGTTCAGTCGGTGTCGGTTCTCTGATGTCGCCATTTTAACAGGTATTCGGTTTTCTAACTTGACAAGATCAATTGTGTATTTCAGACGATACAAGGAGGGATACTTATGTTTAATTGTAAGTATTTATCTTTAAAAATAGCGGTATATTTTTTAACATACTTGCAATGTTGAAAGAAAATTATTTGTTTGTTAGTAGTATTCCATAACCTGCGAGGTTGACCAAACTTTCCGTGGCCTTTCAAACATTTACTCATAATGTTTTCCTGTTTACTTTCTAGGGTCAATGACGGAGTATAACGTGCAGAGAAAAACTGATACTTCTTTTCTAAACGGAATTTGATTCTTACAGGTGTGATGTGATTCCACAAATTTGAACAGTCAGCACCCAAATAAAATTTTAAGATAGGTTAGAATAGCCTATCTGATTTCTGAATTATAATAATAATAAAAAATAAAGTGGGTTAGGCAATTAGGTTGGTTTTTATAGCAAGGACCAATGAATTACTGTATCTATGCTAGCTGCATTTAACGTTGGGCGATTGAATGCAACATTTTGTGGTAATCAGTGTGCGCGCAGTATGTATATTATTTTTGCCAGTCCTGCACATGTAACTACGATACTCCTCCCCATAAAATAACAGTTGGTTACTCCTGCGAGTGAATGAGTTTTGTTATAAGTGTTCATACCTAGTTGAATGAGGAATTCCGAATCTCTACAAACTAGCTCCACACTCTACTTGTGACGGAGAAACGCTTTGTCACTTCCATCTGTTTTCCTTACTGTAAGATCATTTCAGTAGCTTAATATTACTACTTATATTCTTACTGCCCCAAGTAGCTTATGCAACATGTAGTCTATTAATGCTTCTGTTTTGAAATTGAGCGTTAGCTTACATTGGTGCTTCTCTATATCAGGGATGCCTACAGCCCCCAACCGTGACACTTCGTCCGGTTTATGAACAGCATTCCCTTGAAGTTAAATCTACCCGGTGTATATCATCCTTAGAGAGCCGGATTATTTTAAGTAAATAATTTGGTGACAATTCATATTAACGTTACCAGATACATTTATTCTTGGAGGTAAAATGTTTTAGGCCTAATTGGCAATTGATTACCATTCGTGTTAATTGTTAACAGAACATCGTTTAATCAATTTGTTGCTCACGATACGCTCTACTTTCTGGCTATCAGAATTCAATACATTCATTGCGGACATGGCATAGGTCATACCAAGCGGACAGACTGTGTCACATGGCAACTCGGGAGTTGCCATGTTTCATTCTGTGATCTATGTCTGTACACCAGTGACTTGTATTCCTAAACAAATAACTAGAGATGTTAAGTCGAAGATATTCGCAAGTCGAGCGATAGGTCCACCACGGCTGCACCAGAAATTGTTGAATGTATCTTCTAAACACTCCGCACTACCGTATAAAAACCCAGTGTGTTGGATGTTCTGTAGTCCAGCTTGTAATTATGGAAATACAAACTCCTGCGACACATACAACACATTGTGCATGCTGTCCCATTGTGGCCATTATGTTTATCGTGAATACTAACACTGCCAATTAAATGAAGTATTGAAACTTATATCCATCCCGCTCATGTTCAACAAAATGATGAGAGCGCATCAGATTTGAAAGAAAATTAATACTCTGAAAACTGCAGAGAATTATATACTTTGGCATCGTGGGTTTACTTCTGACACAATGCACCCCCTGTCGCCTAGTGGATGTAACACTGAAGGACTGTTATTCAATATTAGGAAAATATACTTTGGTGAACATTAATTCAGACTATTGATTTTATTCTCGATTGAATCGCCTTGTATCTAGGTATAACTAGTCTCATCTCAAGCCTGGTACATCCGTACATGCCATGGTTGTCATTAGAAGTGGTATAACTGCCTTATGCTTGGCTTGTGCGTTCCCCATTCTCTTTATCTTGGTGCATACAGTATTCGTTTATAGAACGGAGAGACCATGGGATACATAAAAATAATCCTCCCCTGTATCCTGCACTCAGTAGAACCACTGCCATACTGGAGCACATATAATCATTTGGAATCTGCACAGGCTTTTTACCTTGTGGATGCATAATTTAAATTGTTACATTAGAGTATGTAACTGTTTGTTATCCAACTACACACCGCAATAACATTTTCAATTGTATACATTTTACTAATAATTATTGATGTACGTGCTGTTATAAAGCGTAGTTTGGAGATATTCCGTACTGGTTCCCTATTGCCCTAGGCTCCAACAATATGGTATACCTCGCGGTGTAGTGGCTAGCATTCTTGACTGTCGCCCCAGAAATCTGGATTCGATTCCCTGCTCTGCCAAGAAATTTAATTCCGGTCTGAGAGTGGAACAGGGTACACTCGGCCTCATGAGAAAAATCTTAGAAGAGGAGGGTACGATTCCCACCGCATTCATTCTGAAAGTGGTTTTCTTGGTTTCCAAATTTGACTCCATGCAAATGCTGGGATGGTTCCTAACGTGAGGCCTCAGCCTTCTCCTTCCCTATCCTCACCTGAATTACACATGCACACACTAATACAGCCATCAGACGTTTTATATATATACACGAATTAGTACACAGGGCTAAATGACCGCAATGTCCAAGCTCCTCCAATGAAACAACAATATGGTATGACTATGCTCCATGCCAGTGTTCCAAACTTTTGTTGAGGAGCATATATAACAAATGTTCCGTATGTTACTTACTTACATACTTACATACTTACTTACTTAATTCCTGCCGCTCCTTCCGGAGCATATGGCCTTGGCAAAATTTATCCACGCAGTACGGTTCCTGGCCAATCTCTTCACTTGATTCCAGTTCTTGTCCACCTCTGCAATTTCATTTTCGATCGTCCTCTTCCAGGTCTTCTTAGGTCGACCTCGCTCCCTGGCACCTTGAGGATTCCAGCCTAGCGCCGCCCTTCTCAACAGCTCCGTCCGGCTTCCTTAGTGTGTGACCGATCCAGCGCATTTTCCTCTCCTTGATCTGGATGCTAATCGGTTGTTGATTGGTGATGGTCCAAAGATCTTCATTTGAGATTATGTCCGGCCACCTCACATTCATGATGCGACGGAGACATCTGTTAATGAACACCTGTAGCTGGTTGTTGATCGGTTTTGTGACTTTTCATGTTTCATAGCCATAGAGAATAATCGATTTTACGTTGCTATTGAAAAGGCGGAGCTTGGTCTTCCTGGAAATGTTTCTATTTCTCCAGATGGGGCAGAGCTGGACAAAGGCACCATTTGCCTTCCTGATACGGCTTCGAACATCTTCCTCTGCTCCCCCATCATTTGTGACTATACTCCCAAGGTAGAGAAAGGACTCAACTCGCTCAATTTTCTTTCCATTGACTGTCAAGCTAGTCATGACGTCAGAACTTATCCTCATCTCTTTGGTCTTGTTGGTGTTGATCATCAGTCCTGCACGTTCTGCTTCTCTCTGCAACCTCCCCAGCTTATCCTCTATGTCTCGGTACCGTTGTGCCATAAGACAAATGTCGTCTGCGAAATCCAGATCTTCAAGCCTGTCATTTATACCCCATTGAATACCCCTCTTCCGTCCTCCCATTACCTTCTTCATCACACTATCCAGGACCAACAGGAACAGAGTGGGGGAAAGGACACATCCCTGTCTCACTCCAGAACTGACCTTTATCTTTTCTGTTAATTTGCCTTCGTGAAGAACCTGGCACTCATACCCTTCGTACATCTCTTCCATGATTCTGATGATCTTTGTTGGAATTTTATATTCCTCGAGGGTCTTCCACATGATTCTTTGATTTACGGAGTCGAAAGCTTTCTCGAAGTCAACAAATGTGAGGTAAAGGGTATTCCGCCTCTCCACACTCTGCTCCAGGATGTTTCGGAGGGTGTTGATGAGATCCACACAGCTGCGATGTTGTCGAAATCCAGCCTGTTCCTTCCGAAGCCTTTTTTCTACGCAGTCTTTTATACGATTCAGGATGACTCAGGCCAGCACTTTGCTTGGAATGGACAGCAAGGTGATACCCCTCCAGTTGACACAGTTTGTGGTGTCCCCTTTCTTCGGTAACTTGACTATCAACCCCTTCTTCCAGTCGGTTGGTATTTTCTCCTCCTTCCAGATCTTCTCCAACAGCAGCTGCAGCAGACTGATCGTAATATCCAGGTCTGCTTTCAATACTTCCGCTGAGATATTATCCAGACCTGGTGCCTTGCCGCACTTCATCTGATTCAACGCTGTCCGTATTTCACCCCGAGTTGGGAAGTCAAGGATGATGCTTGGGTCACTTTCTGCTTCCTCTTCATCTTCTCCTCGCTGCATACTTTCTGGTCCTCTATCTCTGATAAGAACCTCCGCAAAGTGTTCTCTCCATCTAGTCAGCTGCTGTTCACACGTCGTGAGGATCTCGCCCGTCTTGCTCTTCACAGGCCTAGTTTTATTAAAACCTTTCTTCGAAAGCATCTTTGTGATGCCATAGAGCTCCTTAACGTCCCCCCTTCTTGCCGCTTCTTCTGCTTTCTCTGCCTGCTCATCAATCCACCTCCTATGATCCTTCCCCACACTCCTCTTTACCTCCCTGTTTGCTGTTGAATACTCTGCTTGTGTGAGTGCCCTCAGCTGCCTAATCTTGGAGGTGTTGAGCTTGGCCTTAATCTCCTTCCTATAATTTATCTTGTCCCAGGTCTGATCGGATATGCATTCTTTCCGCAGGTAGTTCTTGTACACGAGCTGCATCTCACTGGTTTCTACGAAGATATTCTTTACCTCGCTCCACACAGTCTCCACATCCTTCTCTATCCCGGAGTCCAACATCTGGAATTTATTTCTGAGCTCCAGTTTAAATTGGTCCAATCTCTGCTGGTTCTTAAGCTTGCCCACATCAAACTTGTTGTGCCGAGTGTTAAACTTTCGGCGGACTGCCACGATCTTCATGCGGAAGTTGGCAACCACAAGATGATGGTCACTACCAACATCCGCTCCTCTCTTGTTCCTAACATCTTCCAAGCTTCTTCTGAACCTCCTGCTCACCGCAATTTGATCAATTTGATTTTCTGTGACTTGATCAGGAGACACCCAGGTGACCTTGTGGCACCGCCTATGAGGAAACATCGTGCCACCGATCACCAAATCCTGACTGGCGCAATATTCCGTAAATTTCTCCCCATTGTCATTCATCTCACCAAGGCCATGTTTACCCATGATCTGCTCCAACCCCTCATTGTTTGATCCCACCTTCGTGTTGAAGTCTCCCATAACAATGATAATGCCCTTCTTACTTGTTTGTCTTGTGGCATCTCGCAGCATTTGGTAGAATTCTTCCTTCTTCTCTGGCTCCGATTGTTCTGTAGGCGCATAGCATTGGATGATGATCACATTCCTGATCTTTGTCTTGAACCTAGCAAACATGAGCCTACTAGAAATCGGCTTCCACTCCATAAGGCTTCTCTTTGCATTTCTGTTGAGCAGCAACCCCACTCCATCCCTGTGTTCTTCCTCATCGCCCCCAGAATAGAGAAATGTAATTCCATCTGTTGTCTGTATTTCACCAAATCCTGGGCACCTCATCTCACTCAATCCTAGGATATCCAGCCCATAGTTCTTCATCTCCCGTGTCACTTGTTTCAGTCTGTTTTTTTCCATCAAGGTCCTCACATTCCAGAAACCGATTTTCGTAGTCCTCTTCATGCCAAAATTCGTCATCAGGTTATCCGTCCGGTTTTGTAATTTCGCTTCAGTTTCAGTAATCAGTTTATTTAAGAGGAGCGAGTGATTAACCCACTGCCTAAAATGTTCCTTATGTTATGACTGCATAATTTTGAATTGCTTTTAATCACCTAATTTGGCTAATCTCTGTCTTTACATTGGCAGGAGAGGAGGGCAATATGAAATTTGTCAAGGAAGCTTACGATAAGCCCCATTATATTCTAAACTCCTTGACAACATACGTTCTCTGCCCTCCATCCAGAAACACTTACGACGTCATCTGCCTCCATGAGAGGATCTACACCATGACTGAAGAAATGGGAGATCTCCCTTTCCGAATTGCCGCATTAGTAACAAATAGAAAACAAGAATGTGTAATATGAAGAGTCAAAGGGTGTATGTTACAGAAATAAAATATAATTTCAAAATCATATCTGTACAGTTTATATTAATTTAATGTGTTTCAACCTTTTATTCCTGAAAGTATTTATAAACTGTACAAATTGCAACATTGTAGACTTTACAGATGTGGTACATCACAATCTTGCATAATAGGGCTGCCCGCTTTTATACAACAGGATGTGGAAGATATTAATCCAGTGCTGCTGCCTGATTTAAGCGTGTGGCGCAGCGGTCAAGTTTTGCCTGCTGTAGCCAAGGTTCCAAGATCGAATCCTGGCTCAGTAAGTTGGTAATTGAGGGTGCATAAATGAGAGGCAGCCGAATCACAGATTTACGGGCATGTTAAAGATACCCTTTTGGGTGAAAAACTGGAGTAGTGAAAAGGGACGTAAACCTATAACATTGTTATTTGATTTAGGATGTTCCGAGAATGAAACATAACTGTCCCGCTATACTACGGTAGAGCTCATTTTCTTAAAACAAAACACTAGAATAGTTTTCAGTGCTGAGGAGTGGAGGTATCTATTGTTAGAACCCACCTAATGATGAATGTCAGTTACTCTATGCCTTTTGATAAAATACTTTATCTAAACCTGTTTGGATTAAATTGTTCTTCTAGCAACAGACTATTTAATTTAATTTGAAAAAGGTGTGATAAGAACTGAAAAATCAACTTCACAACGGAAATATATATTTTGGGTGTTTTCAGCTCAAGATTCAAATCTCTCGTCACCTTTCTAATATTATGACATCTTTTTCACTACACCTTGTGCAATGAACTCCATTTCTAAGGACAGCACACGACTGCTTCATTCTGGCGGTGGCATTGGCATGAATCTCTTCAAAGTTCCTGCGCGACGGAAGTAGAGCGGTTAGGAAACTCTGAGGCCAGGAGCTACTGGGGAAATTACTCATTCAGTTTGCCCCGCTCGCTATTTTCGCTCGTGTTTCTACCCCCGTGTTCTCGAGTTCGGGGAGGTTTCTCTCAGTACAGGGCTAATTGCTGACAATCCATGCAAATACGAAGTTAAAAAACCATTGAACTTACCAGATGTTCCATTCGATGTTACTGGGAGGTAAGGTCCGTCATAACTGAACTTGATGAGATCAGATTGGCGTTAAACCCGCGATACGCCACAAACGCCATTAAAAACATGCTAGTTCAAGTCGCGAATTGAATCTCAGCATTTGGAACGGGCGTCGAGTTATACCACACCAGAATGCGCGCAAAGTATTTGGGAATGGGGCCCTACTCGAAGGTATAAAAGGAGCTGAGGACCAATCCTCTATAAGGAGGATTTAAGCCGGGGTACTACAGGGCGGTGTTATCCTCCCCTCACCATTCAATACCTACTTCTAAAAAAAATGATGACATGAGACTCCGCCAATATACGATGATACCAAGATCTCCACCACATCATAAAGAGGGTATAGAGTTGAAGAAAACCTACAAGACGCATTTAATAACGAAAACCTGTTTCGAGAAATGTCGTAGCTACTCTTTTTTACTAAATTCACGGGAGTGGAGGACCTCACCATTCTCGGTACAGTAATCACATGTCAGTCAACGAATAAGTACCTGGGAACCACGCTAATACATGAGTTGATTTTACCAAAGAGGTGACCCAACCCGCCAAACAAGCGAAAGCGTATCACGCCAAGCTCTGGCCCCAACTTGGAGCTACCTCGATGTCTTCAACAAACACCTCGCATACCGCACCATTGTGCGACCTGTCATGGAATATGCCTATCCTGTGTGGGGAAAAAATTGCAGGTTGTTGAGACCTATGCGCTACGCGCAATGTCAGGCTCACAATGGCCCGCAAAAAACGTTCAACTATATACTGATCACCGGTTCCGCACTATTATATATGGAATCAAGTAACAGGTTGGAAACCTATATAGCAAAAGTTCTATGAACACCAACCCCTTCATTAAAAAGTTGGGCCGCAAGGTGACCATGCAAACGACCCCGAATACTTATAGAAACAAGCTCACTTAATATACCTCTGTAATTTTCCAAACACGCTTCTCTTAAGAAGTTTACGTTTCACATTTCACCTTCTGTTATTCTTCAGGGTCTTGAGGACCAGGCCACATTCTAGCCAACAATGCAATTCAAAATAATCAACCAAAACCCTAAACTCAATGCTGTCAGGCCAAACCGCTTCAGAGATATAGCGCTTAAGGCCTTCGCGCTGACAGGCAGCAATAGTTTCGGGCGGAAATTCAGCTCCACTGCACGGGTTAGATTATCCCTGCTCCTCATCTGGCCACTTCATCCTCAGTCCCACGACCCAGGCGTAGAAAGGAGTTGTTAAAAGTTAAGAGCTTGGTAAGATAATATTTTTTTTTCGATCACTCTTCAAATATGCCAGTATAAGAACGTTATTAAGAAATATGAAACTCAATTGTTAAACAGAGCCATTCTCGTTTCCGAAAACTCTTCACCCTGATTTATTTGCAGAAGCCGGGGTGTGTATTTCAATCTCCGAATAATGCGTTTGAACGCCTTGGTCAATAGAGCGGCGCATATACTTGACCCCTCTTATACTTTTGGCATAGGGCATCATTTTAATGTCATCAGCCTGCCAACGATCCTAGACTCCACGCGAAATGATATTGCGTCGTATATAGTTACTGTGCAGTTCGTTGGCAATACTCATTTTGATCGAAGAGGGGTTAGACAATGATGCTGGCAAGGCGAAGCCCCACGTCGATTTCTGAAATCTAGCGTCCACGGCTTGTATGGCCTGCTTTCTGGGACATTTTAATTGTTACAGACGTTAATCAGTGGGACATTTTAATTGTTACAGACGTTAATCAGTTATTCGCGGTTAATCCGGCAAAATATATTGACAAGAGACATTTATGGTCTAAACGGATTAAAAAATGAAGTTAAAGATTGAAGCCTTGAGCGCAGGCGTTAGGAATAATTTGGATATAATTGTTCTTGACTTATCGCTCTTGTTAGCGTTGATGTCCCCAAGCGGCTATATTTGATACGATAAGCGTTAGGGATTCATTTGCACCAAATGTTATATAATGTGTCCCATGAAACCCTTTCCAACCAGAAAAATCTCGGCTTGCTTAAGACCGTGGAGAAGGATAAGCCATGACTCATTAACATTACAATATGGAATATTCACGAATACCCTGTTTTGCCACTCTCTGATAACCAGAGAGCTGTTCTGTAGAGCTGTCGCGATTAACACAAAGGCCGCTTTACGTTATTATCGCTTTTCAGACCGATCACAAGTATCAGCAGGCCAAAGATGCCTCGCAATTCGATCACATTTAGCTAGAAAACATGACTCTTTACCTGAACGGAGTCACATTATCCTAAGAAACCCTGGATAAAAGTTACATAAAAACAAATTTGGAGCTCTGTACGATATGTATATAAAATGCAATTTCTCGTATTGTGTCCGGTTTTTAGCGCGAGAACACTAAAACTAACGCACCTGTGATTCTTCTGGGCTGGACGCACTTCATGTGAACTATTAAATAAGCCCCCTGTAGATATCTGGTTAAATATTGAAATGTCTGAGGATATTCCAGCAAACACACCAACTTAGAAAATTGGAGTGTTCATATTGTAAACAAAGCCAAGGAAATAATTCCGAGTATTAAGTTACAAAACTGCCATGAAATAGCAATTTGGGAAACAGTGCGATTGCAAACTAAGAGGTTTATGGCATAGACCACTAAAAACATTTTTTTTTCTTCAGTGAAACAAGTTCATTTTCCAAGGTAAAACCAATTTCTTTCATGAATATGTGGATGAATGGCATACGCCCCTAGCAACAATGCCCTCTTTATCAATCAGAAAAGGCTAAATTCTAAAATGTTTCGCTTCGTATTTTATTTTTCATAAGGAGCGCGTAGTCACGTGTCCCTACGAAACCCTGGATTTGAATCAATTGATGAAGGAATTTGAATTCGTCTTCCCGTGTTAAATTGAATTGATCATGTCGCTTGTTCTCAATGTGAATATCTGATGCTGATGGATGAATTCAAATTACTACACCTATTAATTTTAGGATGACATTTACACAAGACAACGTATACTATTAAATATTTCCTAATTGAAAATTATAAGGACGTCAATTTCAGAGTTAAAGTTATATTAAGTTATAATGTAATTCTGTTCATCAAACATCTAATATATAGTTAAACTAAGTAACCAATGTGACGAAGACCACACTGGAGGGCCGAAAACATGTTTCAACAGTAGGGAAGAAAACAATTTAAGTATTAACAGGCGTTCCAGGAAATTTAAATAGTTATCGAAGTAAACACGTTGAATCAACGCTTTTGTAACAGGCTTAATGTTTTTGCCTCGTTTAATGTGCACTTCTCTACAAGTCCAGTCCTCTCTCCCCAATGTGCACTTCTCTGCAAGTCCTCTCTTCCCAATGTATACTTCACCACAAGACCTGTCTACCCAATGTGTAATTGTCTACAAGTTCTGTCTACCCAACTTTTACTTCTCAACACGACCTGTCTACCCTATGTGTATGTCTCTACAAGAACAAGGTATCCAAGTTACGAAATCGACTGATGAATACAGTATTGAACCCTGTCACATTTTATGTGTTCAAGACGTATGAACATTTAACCTCAGAAAACACCATTATTATGTGGTATTATGTTGATGCCCAAAAAATAACTAAAATACTGGCAGTGTTTATGATTAGTTGTAGTAGACCTTTATCTGCAACTGTGGGCGAGGAGGAAGCTATTAAATAGTTTAGTTTGGGTTTCAAAAGAAACATATGGGGCCAAGGACACCCAGCGGGGAGGTTTGAAAACTTCATCACAAAACTCATTCACATTCTTATCACAGCGGCATGTGTACTTCATCCAAGCATAATTTTACAAGACGGAAATAGCTCCCATCAACAGGCTGAAGAACGTTTCCTACATAGTTCCTGACAGTGAAAACCCTGAATGTGGACTGCTAAATACAAAGTTAATATAAATTCCTACTTCAATGATGAAACAAGTACAATAAGGACATGTCTGAAGTTGAAAACAAAACTGATTCATATCCAAAACTTAGAGTTCTGAACACGTTAAGCGAGAGAACATATTATTTGTATGTTTAACACTTACTCATTTAAGTGATATCCACTTTCATCTGTTTCTTCACTCTGATTTTCTTCTTTTATATCCTGGGGATAAGATGCAATAAATTATTTCTGTGTCATCAACTTATACTCTTACACAAATTACAAACCATGTAATTGTTCAGCATTACTCATCTGATGTGAAGATATATTTGCTGAATGACATTCATATTGCCCATCACATCCTACTACTACAGAGGAAAATGATACTTAAAAGTGGTTATAATCCCCAGTCCTGAAACTTATAATACACTTCTAAATGCACCCGGTCATGTGATCGGAAGATGAGTGGATTTCATCACCACCATCCTTGAAGGTATTTCAAGCCACAGTAGTTAAAAGGGACTTAAAACCAATAACATTATTATTATTATTGAATGTCATAGTTCACTAATTACATCTGCAGGTAAATGCTGCGATGGTACCTCCTAAGAGGCCAGGTTCACAGTTTTCCAACTCCTTACAATATTATAATCCTCATTAGCACCTTCTATGGGCTGGACAAAGGTGTACACGGCTATAAAAGCACATACACACGGATTTCACCTATCACCTCTTACATGGAAATACTGAAGGGATAAGAATGCAACGTAAAAATATAAGAAATATGGCAAGAAGGGAAGATTCATTAATACGAACTTACAAGTAAAGTAAGTGGATTTACTTTCTTCGTAAGGTTCGAGAACATTCTTTTATTTTAACTCTTATCTTCAAGTATGTATTACTCGTATGTTCAAGCTTAAGGCCAAGTACATGTTCTACCGATTCTCACGATTGGGAAGGAGGGGCTCACTGTCATAAGTTAGAACCATCTCACTCATAGCCTGAAGCTCGAGTGAAAAAGCACAGACCACCTCTCTGTAGCATACATATCACTACACTTCAAGTCCACAGTGGGCAACTAATACAACATAATTATGCCAAGCGTATGATAGCTTCAGATAATATACCTTCTGCCAATTGGAATTAAGATGCATCCCCCCAGTAGATCAGTGATCAGAACATCAAACAAAGCCGGCGGTTGCGTGTGGAAGTATCGTACGGGACAGATAATTTATTTCGCCATCCTTCCAACAAAATCGATTGTGCTTGCTGTGCAATACACAACCTAACAGCCAAACGCTTCCGCTTGTCATCATCACAATTGCGAGTCTTCTTCTTTTAGTAAATCAGTCCGCAGACAGGTTTCAACTGGACGTCCTCCATTTATCTCTGTCCTGAGCACCATCTTTCATTTGCTTGTATCTTCTTCCCCTCTTTACATCCGTTAACATTCCAAACCTTCTTCTTCCTCTCTGTCTTTTTCCTTCTACTTTTCCGTTCATGATTCTTTGTAGTAGACAATTCCTACGTAGTATGTGATTTATCCAAGATTTCTTCCTCTTCTGTATCATCTTCATGAAACTCCTCCCGTCTCCTACCCTTCTCAGCACCTCCTCATTTGTCATTCAATAGGCCCATTTCACTTTCTCCATTCTCCTCCATAACCACATATCTACAATTTCTCAATATTTTTTTTTCTCTCTGACTGTTCATGTATCCAAACCATAAGCCACCACACTCCACACGAAACAATTTACAAACCCCTTCCTAATTGTGAGTATACGACTCTTAATCCCGAAAATAAGGAGATGTCATGAAGAGAGGCCTGAAGATACTTACCTCTTTCGGTTCTGAAGATGATATATCTGTTTTGATAACTGGTTCGATCTCCGGAAAAGACGATTCCTCAATTTTAATATTCGTGTGATGATCTCTATCGTCCTGCAAAGAAATTACTTGTTTCACATATGTTCCTTTGCATAAGTAGACTTATATCTTACAGATGACTTGTAATCCTGCACTGAACGAATCAAGGAATAAAATATCATGCTGAAGGAAATTCAGCCTCCCATTCATAGTTTTATTTCGTCCATTGCTAATTGGCAATTGCTGTTTATATCAAAAGACATTTCAGTAGGTATACGCTCGCAAACCTTAGCCATATCATATTGGCACTAGCATTTAGTATGTGTGTTGCGACTTTCCGGCGTAGTTGCAGTTACATGGAGTTGTCATATAACCTTAAAAAGAACAAGCAACGTTGATAAATTTTGTGTTAGAAATCACGCACCAACCATACACTATTTAAAAGAAATTTAATCTCAAGGATACCTAACGTAGGGAGTAACTTAACGGCAACGATAAATAAGTAGGGGATTATTTATAAAAACAGTGGAAGCTACTAGAATTCTCGTTACATATACATTCACTTTTAATACATAATACATGAACCATAATCTTTATCAAAAGGATTACGGTACGCAATGTGTTAATAAATAGAGAACTGACTAATAATATTTTTATAGACAACAGCTAATGAGCTCTTCTGAACTAAATTGCCGACCGGGGACCAATAAAAGGCTGAGACACACCGCTATAGACCATCTCTAGAGTGCTTTCCACGGTTACTTCGTGCCAGTCCAAATCAAAACACATATCGCTCATTCTCCGACCAACGTTCCTAGAAAAATCAAGAACCCCACACCTTCAAATATATGTGCATCATGAAGATGAAGGGTAAATCAACACCTTACTGACAGACACAGCTTGCAGTGGAGGCTGTCTTCAAGGGTGGACCATCAATAAATTGACAAGTATGGCTACCTGCGGAGGAAGGCAACAAGGTGGAAGGAGAACCAACATCATATTGACAGACAGGGCTAGCAGTGGATGCTGTCTTCAAGGGTGGACCATCAATATATTGACAGCCATGGCTACCTGCGGAGGGAGGCATCAAAGTGGAAGGAGGACCAACATACAAACTGACAGTCACAGCTAGCAGCAGATGCTGTCTTCAAGGGTGGACCATCAATATATTGACAGCCATGGCTACCTGCGGAGCATTAAGTTGGAAGGAGGACCAACCTCATATTGACAGACGGGCTAGCAGTGGAGGCTGACTTCAAGGGCGGACCATCAATATATTGACATCCATGGCTTCCTGCGGAGGGAGGCATTAAGGTGGCAGGAGGATCAACGACATATTCACAGACAGGGCTAGCAGTGAAGGTCGCCCCAAGTCTCATGAGGTGGTTCGGACACTTCTAATCTTTTAATGTAGATATTCAATTGAAATCCGACGCGCTAAAGAACACACATGTATCATGAACTAGTCTAGGTTTCAACACGGCGTATCATTTTCATATAAAAGAATCCCTTGGGCCATCTACATCAACGTACAGAAATGTCTGTTTCGTCCTAAACCTTAGATGTGAAACAGTTGAACATCCATTTTAACTGTGTAAGGGTAAAAATGTTGGATTCTTTATTTAACAAGTTATCACTAAAGCAGTGTTTCATCCTCTGACAAATATGCCAGCAGAGTGAACCTCCATTACCAATAAATTAGCTACTATTAGCACAGCATGTGGTGTAGACTTCATCAACAATAGGGCCCAGAATGCCAGTACAGTAATTCTGCATTACCATTTGGTACTCTTTGCACAGGTGTAGACTTCACTTCCAATAGGGCCCAGGGTGCCAACACAGCGAACCTGCATTACCAATAAATTAGCTATTGTTGGCACATAGAATAAGGAAGATTGTAGTTTTACGTGACCGTTAATCGCGAGATCATAAGCCACGGGAGCACAGAGAATAGAATAGGACCAAGAGTTCCAGTACACTGATTCTGCATTGCCATCAGGTACTGTTTGTACAGGTGTAGACTTCACCTACAATAGGGCCCAGGTAGCCAAAAGATTGAACCTGCATTATGAATACATTAGCTACTCTTTGCACAGGTGTAGACTTCACATAGAATAGGGCCCAGGGTACCAGCAAAGCGAACCTGCATTATCAATAAATTAGCAACTGTTGGCACAGGTATTTTCTTATGCCTAGCCTTATTTATTTCCAGTTGGAAATGGAAACCTTTGACCAATTTCAGAGACAACATTATGAACCGAACTCTGAAAACCTCAAGCAAGACAATTAAACCATCAAGAGTTTTGCAATGTGTACCTACCATAATTTTAAAAAAATCATAAAGTGTTTTAAAGTGTATATTAAGGCATTCATGGCCCAGATTATATAAATAATTCACGTTTTTTGGGTTAATGCCATGTGTATTTAGATTATAACCATACGTTTCGGAGAAACCTTGCCTCTTTTTTCAATTGAAATCAAACAATGTGGCCAAAGAATGTAAATCAATGAGATAACAAAAAATTACAAAAAATACAGAGAAATTCCTAATATACATTATAAACCTCTATGGGGAGGAAGTTGTTCGACAATCATCTAAATTTAGTAAGCTGAGGCGAAAAAGGAGCTCTCTTCTATCATCGTTGTCCTTCTTTCTGAGATGCAGGGATCATAACATCATTCCCAACTGTGTAAAATTGAAGCAAACTATACACACTCATAAAGCTATGAGAATTTATCAGCGCGCTAGCAAGGCACTCGTTATCGAGAGAATCCAGAACTCTCGTACTGAACTGGACGCAGTTTCCCGTGAGTTATTACACTTACATCTGCTTCTTAGTAGCATTCTCTCAGAGGAATTGTGGCTGTTCTTTGAACGTATCTCCGCTATTCAGGCCGAGAATAATTTTTGTCGGGCGCTAGATAGACAGAGAGCTAAGTTCCTTCGATTGTCCTCGAGACAAACAGCTCCTCGTACTGTTCTTGATACTAGTAAAGTTGTAGTCAATCTTTAATACCCCTTTAGATGACTATCAAACAGCTTTACTAAGCAGAGGTCTCAACTTTGCTCTCGCTCACTCCAAAATTCCTACAGAGGAGTTGATCACATCCGTTGAGGCTGCCATCTACAATTTACCTCCAGATGAAGCTGAAGAAGTTAGACAAGAAAGTGTGAGGATATTAAGATCCTCTAAAGTACCAGCACCCAATTTAACTCGGGATGAAAGAAAGGCATTGAAGGAACTGAGAAATAATGACACCGTTTCTATTCTTGATGCTGGCAAGGGAAATGCGACAGTGGTGATAGATACCGTTGAATATAAAAGTAAAATCTCGATTCTGTTATCTGATCCTGTCTACAGACTGTGCACTCGTGATCCAACCACTCGTGTATCCAATGCCACTGCTAAACTTGTTAAACTGTCATCAATTCCAAAAGAAGAGGGAAGATGTCTTATTCCGAGAGATGCTGTTCCACCGAAATGGTATGGTCTTCCAAAAATCCATAAGCAAGACGTCCCTCTTCGACCAATTGTTAGCACAATAGGATCTCCAACTTACGCTCTTGCGCAATATCTCAGCAAGTTGCTTCAGCCGCACTTGGGGCGCACACAGTCTTACATTAGGGATTCAACTCATTTCGTCGAAAAATTGTCAACCATCGCCGTTCAACCAAATGCTATTTTGGTGAGTTTTGATGTAGAGCCCTTGTTCACCAGAGTGCCGGTGGACTCGGTCATGTCCCTCATCAAGGATTTGTTTCCTGAGGACATTGCCCGATTATTCTACCACTGCTGGTGTTCCAGTTATTTCTTGTGGGATGGTAAATTTTACGAGCAGACTGATGGTTTGGCCATGGGAAGTCCACTCTCGCCTGTCGTGGAAAATTTTTTCATGGAACATTTTGAGGGGGAGGCTATATCTTCGGCGTCTTTCAAACCGGTGGTTTGGTGGAGGTATGTGGATGATACGTTCGTGGTGTGGGAGGAGGGTTCTGAGAAACTGAACCACTTTCTGAACCACCTAAATCAGCTGCATCCTTCAATCCACTTCACAATGGAGCTAGAGTCGGGTGGATGCTTACCTTTTTTGGATGTTCTTGTGAGGAGGAAGGCGGATGGCTCCATGGGGTACAGCGTCTACCGTAAGCCAACTCACACAAACCGTTATTTACATGCAGACTCCCACCACCACCCAGCACAAAAACAAGGAATTATACCAACTCAAGCCAAAAGAACGGAACGTATTTGTGAGGCATCAACTCTTCAGGAAGAGTTATATGTGTTACAAGCCATGTTTAAGGGTAACGGCTATAATGAATCCACTATATATAGGTCGCTACATCCCAGAAGGAGGGATAGACAACCTTCTCAGAGCTCCGACGTGAGGGGAACTGCTTACCTCCCTTATATTCACAACACCACTGACCGCGTTGCTAAGATTCTCCGCAAGCACAAGATAAAAACAGTTTTCGGCACTATGACGAAAATTGGTCAACGTTTAGCATTAAACAAAGATAAATTGTCCCCAATACTACAACCTGGGGTGTATGAAGTCCCTTGTACTTGCGGACAAGTCTACATTGGACATAAAAAAAACGGACCATTGCAACTCGCATCAAAGAGCATCAAAGGGACATCCGCCTAAACCAACCTGACAAATCAGCTATAGCTGAACATGCCCTGTCCTCAGGGCACGATGTATGATTCAAGGATGCTCATGCGCCTGCCCCTGTTAAGCACAACTGGTCTAGAATTATAAGGCAGGCAGTTGAAATTCGTAAAAATCCCAATAATTTTAACAGAGACACTGGATATCAGCTAAGTGACACTTGGCTACCAGTTATTAAGGATCTAGGAAGATAGTTCCTCTCAGTCTCTCTGTTCTTCACCTATTTCAAATTGTACTTTTTTCCTCTATGGCTACAGGGCCTGGATTTGTTCTCCTTTGTTCGTCACTGGAGGAGTTTCCATCTGTTTTTTCTCCGTTGCCTGTATGACGTTAGGTATCGTTCAGATACACTTCCCTTTTGTTTAGGTTTCCTTATATCCATCTAACCCTCCCACCTCCCCCCCCCCCTCCTCTTTTGGACACCCTCATTCTTCGAGGAGTCTCTATATTTTCATCCCGCTCCCTTTACCTTCTCCTTACTTACTACTCTGTCCACCGTTCTACCATGGTCCATACAGTAATTTCTGGCAGCTGCTCTCTGGTGACGAACCGAGGAATTTATCTGTATTTTCCGTAATTTTTTTAAATCTCATTGGTATACTTTCTTTGGCCACATTCTTTGATTTCCATTGAAAAAGAGGCAAGGTTTCTCCGAAAAGTATGGTTATAATCTAAATAAACACGGCATTAACCCAAAAAACATGAAGTGTTTTAAAGTGTTTCAGTGTATAAGTAATTTGAGTGTGTTTTTATGTCAACATTTTATTACTGCAATTACAAAGTGTTTTAAGTGCTGCCAATACACTGTAAGGCTGATGATGATGCCAATGCATATAGGCATCGAAACATGTACCTATGTAGATTGTGACATGTGATTACAGCACAAGATTTTGAATATAAAGTATTGACTAGGCGGAACTAGGAAATCGTTTGATTATTATAGTAAGTCAATACGGAAAAATGGGTGACTCTATGAGTCAAAAATGGTGTAGAATTCACATAGAATAGGGCCAAAAATTCCAATACAGTGAATCTGTACTGTTTGCACAGGTCAAAACTTCACCTACAATAGGGCCCAGAATGTCAGTACAATGAACCTGCATTGCCATTAAATTGCCTACTGTTTGCACAGGTGAAGACTTCAACTACAATAGGGTCCAGTGAAACCGCATTATGAATACAATAACGTCAGCAACTACTCGCTGCTAAAATACGAAATATTTAAAAGAAAGAATAGAACCTATGATCACCTCTAGTTGATGTTCCGATTTGATCCTCCAGCTCTTATCTTCATACATATCAGAAGACTCATCCAGCAGATTATAAGAGGGTAACGGTTCAATTGATTCCTGGAATGTATTATACAAGTATGAGCCAATGTAAAATATACAGACAGAATAACTGTACTAAGTTATGTGTACATCAGTTTGGTGTGTTTCAGTCGGTCAACAAATGAGATTGGTTATTCCCTAACCCTGAAAACAATTACATGAGACTAATAAATACACATGGATGACCAGTTTCGATCGTCAAGCGATCATCATCAGATCTATTACCATCAGGCTGTAAAATCTATGTCTGAAAATATGGGAGAAAATATATAAGGTAACTGTATCGGTTTTCGTCACTGATCCAGTCGTCATCACTCTCGTATATAAGTACAAAAAATAAGCATGTCAACGGGTCTTTCTCAACGCACGAAGTCTTACGAGATGCGTAATACCTTCCTTGCCGATAAGGAGCAACTTTGCGAAATCATGCGTGGGATGTAATAGGTAATAATAATATAATATCGTATGGCCTCGGTGCCGGGTGCAAGCTTTGTAATTTGACACCCAGAGGGTAGCTAGCATGTTGAATTTCATTGTTCCTTGAATCACTATGAAAGTCAAGGAGGTTAGATATCTAAGCTCCTTGAACACTATAGCGCTTTCTAGTAGAGAAATGAGGAACTTTGTGTTGGCGGAAACTCCCGAGATTAATTTTGCCATTATGAACACGGCCTACTGAATTCAAATGAGTTCTTTGACATGCCAATATCGTATGACATGCGTGTCATATTTTGCCGCCTTTCAAAAATCACTTACCACGGCCAGGAGCGAACCTGTAATCTTGGGGTTAGTAGACCGACACGCTATCCACTCACCCACCGTGGCAAGCTGATGTAATAGGCGATTCCCAGCGTCAAACATCTCCTGTGAGCTGAGCTGTCTTGACGCGCCATTTGCTTCTCGCATGTGCTAAGCACACACGCGAGTTAATTATGTGCATGTGTGTTATGTTTCAGAAATTTTCAAATGTTACAAATGCGTGATATAGTTGGTAATTGTTTCTGTAACATATGTGATTTGTTATTTCATGTTCACGTGCCTAGTTTTGTTAGAAATGCCGGTGACGAAAACTGGATTTAAGAAACCGCACTTTACCAATGCTCGTCATCTGTGACGAAAACTGGCACATTGTCATGTCTCCTTGTATGACCTAACTAACAGCGGTAATATACTTATAATGTAACTCTAAAGCACCCTGTGTTAATTAAATTATCATTTGCTCATCGTGTCCAGTAGTCGTCATAGCTGACGAACTTTAGAGCACATTCGTGACGAACACTAGTGCACGATAATGTTAATATTTGTATTAACGTTTCGCAACCAATAAACATTTACAGTGTATTGTTATTATTACGTAGGTCTCTCTTCTTGATGGCCGCACCACAGAAGGCCTAGGGATTTTTGGCTAGGCGTACTACAGAGGATTATTTTTATTATTTTTATTGAGATGAAAAATATTATATTATTCCAAGACTAAATCTTTGCTTTCAGGCAATATGTCGAAACGCACAGTTCTGAATTATGATATTGAGCAAATGGAAGCTGCTATTAAGGCCATTGTGGAGGACGACATGAGTATTAAAAAGGTCGCGGAGAGGAATGGTGTTCCGAGAAACACCCTCTCGGACAAAATTAAAGGAAAATCTCCTAGAGAGAGGAAGTTGAGGCTAAGTTCCTTTTTAACAAAGGAATATGAGGCTATGCTAGTTCAATGGGTAATCTCACTAAAAAAAAGCGGGGTCCCGGTAACAAAATACGATTTGCAAAATATCGTCCAGTGCCTCAAACAAGAATTGAAGAGGGACTTTCCTTTCAAAGATTGCGGCCAGGAAGGAAATGGTGTGAATCCTTCCTAAAAAGAAATCCAGGTATATCTTTACGAACCCCTCAAAATTGGACGGTAAGCCGTGCTGCAATTACAGAACATCAAATGAAAACCTGGGTTTGAGAAGTCTACAGCTATTTGGAGGAAAACGACTTCCAGTCTATTTTCTCAGACCCTCGGCGACTGTTCAACGCTGACGAGACGGCTTTCTTTCTCAATCCGAAAGGTAACAAAGTTCTGGCGAACAGGGGTTACAAGACAATATATCAGCAAGTGAATTCGGATGAGAAAGAACGCCTAAAGGTACTTGTAACAGGCTAATGCCCTCGGCGATATTTCTCCTTCCCTTGTAGTGTTCAAGTATGAACGTCTGCCGCAATGCCAGGACACTGCGGCATTGGCAAATCGCCAAACGGGTGGATGACGGGGGAAGTGTTTTACGAATTTCTCAGTAACATATTTCATCCTGGGTTGGTTGAGAAAGAGATTCCTCTCCCTGGCATTCTATTCATAGACGGGCACTTCTCACACTTGACCATTCATACTAGTAAATTTTGTGAGGATCATGGAATTGTTTTGGTCGCTTACTACCTAATGCCACACACGTACCTCAACCCATGGATGTAGGGGTTTTTAAGCCACTAAAGACTGCCTGCCTGGAAGAAAGTGTACATGAGTGGCGAATTCAGAGGGTAGCTAATAGCGAAGATACTTCACTGAAGAAGAAGGCTTTTTCGAAACTTTTGGCAACAATTGGTGTTAGGCCTCGGCGAATGGTCATTTTCCGGGCTGTTATGCCGTGGTCTCACTTGTTTGGAGCACAATTACGATATTTTCATGCTCGTATGTCTTCTACCCACCATTCCCGCTTCCCGATGGCGTCTTTTTGTTTTAATTTCATTTTTTATTAAAAAACATAATGACTGGTACTGTTTTATTCGTAAATGTTAGCCTCCAAGTTGATAAATCGGTGTATTACGCAACAATTGACAGAAATGCATTATAAACAGCAGACAAGGAAAACTAACAGACGGTAATTGGTTCAACCTAGTGACGAATATAGGAAAAATCCAAATACATCGTGCCGAAGACTGGCGCAAACACACACTTTTTTACAAAATACGTTATTTTTTCCTAAAACGAATATCTTCGATGTTTAGACTTTCCTAGTGTTTGAGGTTAGGTAGTGCTTTTGTTGATTAAATTTACCAAAATTTGTAAGGTGTATATATTTTCTTGACTAAATCTGTCTTAACATGACGACCATTGGTGCACTTACCTTAGAATATGTACACTTATTTAGTTGCAGTATTAGTAATGCAATTCGTCAGTATTTGTTAGTTGTACACTTGCACCAGGAGCACATAGGACTTAGGAATGCGGGGAGCGGGAACAGCCCAGCGAGATAACAGACCCTCACACTCAGAAATTTCCAGTCAGTCCAGTGCAATAAGTGTCCCAGTTAACTGATCTCAACAGGACCATGCAAGACCCTAACGAGATAAGTAGCCTGTATAATACAGAACAATCAGAATTGACCATTTAAACAACCACATATTCACTCCATACAGGCAAATTCCGGAGGTCAATCACCACTTCCAGTATCTCAACAAAACATCACATAGACTACAACTAACAAATACTGACGAGTTGCTTTACTAACACTGAAAGTAAAGAAGTGTACATATTGTTAGGTATATTTTCACCCTTATTTTCCGACATGGATTTTATAGCCAAAGTGTAATGCATCTGATGATGATCGCTTGACGAGTGAAACTGGTTTTGCAAGTGTATTTATTAATCACATGTAGGCCTATACTTTTTTCACGATTAGGGAATAACCCATCTCGTTTGGGTACAATCTTGTTGACCGACTGAAAAGCTTTGGTACACTAAGGCAACACTGAAAAATGGCTTCAAGCACCATAATGTAAGTTACGTGTAACAATAGAATATGAAATATCCTGGTTAGCCTAATTTACTATTTGGTAGCAGGTATAACTTTAGTCACTATACCTTGCTTGTCATGCACATAACTATAATTGGCATGTTACACGATATACAAAATAAATATAACTTACAATATTAGTGAATTCATCTGGTTCACTCTTAATGAATAGTTGTTGATCCATGATGTTCAGCAAACTAGAACACAAACAATGAGCTTAAGAATTATAACAGGTCGTAGGCCTACTTATACCAGTACGGTACGCCAAATTATCATATATAACGCATGAGGTGATTTCAGAACTCAGAATTTTTTTTTTTTTTACGAGCAATCATTTTTATTCACTGACAGTAAACATGTACATATACAGATGTTGTATCAAAAATACAGGGTGAATCCCACATAAGATAAACTTGTGTGTGGGCTTCATGAACACAATTTCTTAATTTATTTGCAACATGGTATTTGACTGATAATAATAAGAAAAGTTTATAGCAAAAGCATTAATTATAAGGATACTGAAAATAAAAGAAGATGATACATTACTTGTTTCTGACCGAGTTGGTTTAAAAATGTTGGTGAAAATTTATAAGTTCATTTACTCTATCAAAGTTACTAAGGAGCCATATAAAAAGCCTTTTCTTCAATATATTCAGGGTATTATTTGTCACATTTACTGGCAATATATTGTATATCCTAGTGCTAAGACAACTTAAATTCCTTTGGCCAAGTAGTGTGTTTCGACGAGGGATATTTATTCCAGTTCTGTCTTGAAGTCTAGTGCACATTTCAAGTTTTTGTCCATTAGAGAAGAGCTTCATATTTTTATGTATAAATATGATTGATGACTGAACAAATAACTGTCGTATGTTAAGCAACATGCTTTGTTGATACAGTTCACATGTTGGAAAAGTTGGTGGCCTTTTGTACATAACTTTTAGAATGAAATTCTGGCAGGTATTTACCTGAGCCAAATGTGAATCAAGTATTCCACCCCAACCATTTATTCCATATTGTAGTTGTGACTGGACTAAGGCAAAATATACAGTTCTCAAGACTTTTGCTGAAAGGATATTTCTGATTCTGTAAAATATATAAATTAACTTTTGAAGTTTATTGGCCAACGTTGATGCATGCATATTCCATTTTAAATGACTATCTATAATAACCCCTAAATATGTAGCATTCATTGACTTCTGTAGGGTATAGCAGTTGCATCTTTCGCCATTGTTACAAATTGGTGTGTGGATCTTCAGTGTTAAATTGTCTGTGGGTTGTAATGTTTTGTTGTGTGAGAAGCATAGGTATTGTGTTTTGGTTTCATTTAAGGTAAGGAGGTGGTTTCTTAGCCATTTTTGGACTGTAGCAAGGGTTTCTTGAGTTCTATTAAAAGTGTCCTCCCAAGTTGTTCCTGTGACTGTGACGACAGTGTCATCAGCATATGAGGTAATCATCGCATTACAGTTCAGCTTACACAAATCGTTAATATATAACAGAAAAAGAATAGGACCTAAAACTGTTCCTTGGGGAATTCCAATTTTTACTTCAGCACTTCTACTTAGAGTACCTTTGATTCGTACCTTTTGTATTCTGTTAAAAAGAAAGCTTTTTATTAGTTCTTGAGGAGTACCACGAATACCTTCCTTTTCAAGTTTTCTAATGAGTATATTGTGGTCTACGGTGTCAAAAGCCTTTCTTAAATCCAGGAACACAGAAATTGTTCTTTTAGAACTATCAATGGCTTTATACAAATAATCAGTAAGGGAGAATATTGCATCTTGAGTACTAGTGTTTGGTCTAAAACCAAACTGATTTGGTGACAATATGTTGAACTTATTCAGATAGTTAAGTAATCTGGTTTTGATGCATTTCTCTAGTAGCTTAGAGAGGTGGGTTGTGAGGGAAATTGGTCTATAGTTATTTAACTCTCTTTTATCATCTGATTTATGGACTGGGATTATGATGGCAATTTTGAATGAGTCTGGAAATTGTCCTTTCGTTAGTGATAAATTAAAAATATGGTGCAGTGGTTGTAGAATTTCTGAACTAATTATCTTAATTGTTTTACTAGAGATATTATCATAGCCATTTGCTGAGTTATCTTCTAGAGCAGCTATGTGGTTTGTTATTTCTGATTTTGTTATGGGTATAAAAAAGATAGACTGAGGTTGAGATTTTGCAGTGCTATCACGTGCATTTGTGTTGTCAGGTTCCTTTCTTGTATTACTTATTTTTTCAGAAAGTTCTAAACCTATGTTACTAAAATAGTCGACAAATTTGTTTGCAATGGCAGCTGGTTGGGATGTTTCTTGTGAGTCTCTGATAAATATGCTGTCAACAGCTGAAGATTTATTTCCCTTCCTACATGTTAAATCATTAATATTTTTCCAAAGGACTTTAGAATTATTGGAGTTTGACATAATTTGTTTGGAATAGTACCTTTCTTTTGCTATTTTAACAAGCCTGTTTATCCAGTTTCTGTACAATTTATGTTTCTTAACAGTTTCTGGGACCTCATCACTGTTTGTAGACCTCTCCCTTTGTTTAACAATTTTCTGATGTAATTTATCTCTTATTCTAATAGAAGTTAAAATTCCGGTTGTGATCCATGGAGTAATTTTTTTAAATTTTGATCTTACGTTATTTATGGTAGTAGAGTGTTCAGAGATGTATTGAGTCAGTAACTTAATGAAACTATCAGCTGCTTTGTTAACATCATGTTCAGTTATGATAGATTCCCAAGTTTCCTTAGTTAATGATTTTTTTAGAGTTTCATAATTTATTCTTACATTGTTCAAAGTATTTTCTCCTGTTTGTGGAGTGTATTTTTGAGATTTATTTTGTATGAGAAATGTAGGACTGTGATCTGTGATACTGGTATGCAGAACAAAAGGGTCAAAGTTGCTGTTTCTGTGGGACTTAACATGTATGTGATCGATACATGTTCTGGATTTTGGGGTTATTCTAGTTGGTGAGTTTATGTACGAAATGAATCCATTTGCATGTAATACATTTAAATACTCATTTTTAATATTTTGGGCATATTGCCTTGTAGGATTTAAAATATCAATATTTATATCTCCTATTAATATACTGTGTGTAGCTGTAGGCAAGTGCTGGAGAGTATTTCCTAGTTCTTCTATGAATTTCTTTGGGCTTGTGGAGGGTGATCTGTATATAGCAAGTACCAAGTAACTTTCTTTATTATATCTGAAGTTGAGTAGGCTAGCATTTGCAGCTTTCAGTGTTTTTACAGTAGATATTGTAATATTTTGTATGAGGTTTTCATGCACATATATCTTTATGCTGTCATGGGTAGAATTTTGAGTTGGTATGAAGTATTCATTATATCCTAAAATAGCAAATGGTATATCCTCAATGAGCTGAGTTTCAGACAGTATAATGACATCTGGTTTATGATCAAGTTGATCGAGCATAACTAGCATACTTTCAAAATTTGTTATCATGCCACATATATTTAGGTGCATGATTTTAATTCCTGCAGTAAAGCTAATTAATTTGTTCAAGTCTTGAGTACTGTTTACAATCTTTGAAGTAATATCTTGAAAATTAAGGTCTACTTCGTTATCTGATTTCATACCGTAGTTGTTTTATTTGAGGGTACTTCCATAATTACTTTACACTCACTTAGAAACAAAATTTCCTAAAATATTGATTGATCACTTGGCTCAGGCAAACATACCTTCAGTTTCCTTGATTCCCATGAACTGTTGGTAGGTCAGCTGCAGTCTTGATTTGTAGAATCGGGCTGTTTTCATTTTTCCTCATGAAGATCTTCCCGTTCCTGGTCCATGCGAATTTATAATTCATTGCCCGTTTAGAATTCCTGGCAAGCCAATATAAGTTTTGGTTGTCTTTCGTTAAATGTTCATTTACATACACTGTCGAGTCTCCCTTGATCTTGACATCTGTGCAAAGAAGTTTTCCATGTTTCCGTTTTTTGCTCATGATCATGTCTTTAGTTTGGCGGGAATAAAATTTTGCTACTATGAGGGGCGTTTTCTTCTTGCCATCCTTATCCGTAAAGGCTGGAAGTCGGTGGCAATATTCAATGTCCCTATCAGTTTCAATTTCAACACCAACTGCACCTGCCACTTGAGCCACAATATTATACACATTCTCCTGTTCGGAGACTGGTATCCCGGCGATTTCAAGGTTGTAATTCTTAGAGTATTGCTCCAAGTCATTAACTTGCCTTTTAAGTTGCCCATTTTGTTCTTTAAGCAAGCCATTCTCCACTTTAGTGTTGTTTACCTCTAGAGTGAGTTGGTCAATGCAAGATTTTAGTGCGGTATTTTGCTCCAAGAGTTCATCAAATTTTTTTGATTGATACTCCAGAGAGCTACAAACATCCTTTAGCACTTGTTGCATATTGTTAACCGCTTCACATAAGCTTGCGGTGTCCGGTTTGACCCTAGTCGGCTGAAAACTAGATGTAGCTGTTTTGACTGAATTAGGGTTATGTTTGCATTGTTTACAATGCCACAGAATTTCGCCCGGATTTGCAAGCATTGCTTTAAAAACGGCGTTCGTCACACGAGCACAGTTAAGATGAAACATTTCACCACACTTTCCGTCACATTGTACGAAATTTTCATTCTCCTTCAGCGAAACTTTACAGGAGGTACATATAACATTACTATTCTTGGGCGCCATGATGCTTATCACTCAAATAAAGCTACTGCTAACGTGATGCACAGTGAGTGGAAGAGTTTGACGGTTAAACATATACGACAATGGCTCTCGACTTTATAAGATATATGAGTTACGGTAAACTACGGATGTGTAGGCTATCATTGCCATAGAATGCGGAATTACTCTTGCAACACTGAAATGAAGCGTCCTGGTTTCACACAAATCTAAGCACAATATGATGGGGCAGGCGGTATGAATTCCGCTAAATTTCACTACAAACCTATCAACGTGAAAGTAAACTCAAGTCACACCACAAGTACCAAGAAATTGGCAGTAACAGGATATAATGAGTTGCAGAAAATACAAGACAATTCTTCCGCCTCGTGTTACAAGAAACCCACTTCAAACCAAACTCATCATATCTCCCTCAGAACCAACATGAACGTAAGGGACTCGAAGATGTCCTTACCGACTTATAAATAGTATCACTGGGTAACTCGTATAATTGTCGTCATAATGAAGTTTCTAGGTACACATTTAAACCTGTGTATCCTCTGCAATCAAATATTGTAAATTAATGTGCACAGGGCACGAACATGTACAAACAGGACTCAGGTTGTTAGAATTATCTTCATTGTTAAATTAAGCCATGTCTGTAAAGAGTGCGGTACTTCAAATATCCCTACATGTTTGTTGTTTGAGTCTTCAGTCTTTCGACTGGTTTGATGCAGTTTTCCATGCTTCCCTGTCCTGAGCTACCATAATCGTTTCATCAGGTTATTGCACTTAGGGTGTAGGATTTATGAGACAGCTGAAGTACGGTATCGTACCCTTTGATTTCAAGAAGAACGTTATCATCCCTATACCGTACCGATGAAAACAGGAGCTGAAAGATGTAAAGATTACCGTTCCATCAGCTCGATCACTCGTGCTTCAAAGATCCTGACTAGAATAATTTGGAAGAGAATGGATAGACAGGTAGGAGGAGATTGGTGAAGACCAGTTTGGCTTCAGGAGAAACGTAGGAACAAGGGAAGCAGTACTAATTCTTAGGCTCACTTTGGAAGCTAGAATAAGGATGGATAAGAGAACGTTCATGGCTTTTGATAACAGTGTTTGGAATAAAATGTATGACATTTTGAAAATGATTGGAATAAAGTACAGTGATAGGAGGGTGCTCTACAATCTATAGAGAAAACAGACAGCAGTTATTCGAGCGGAAGGACACGAGAGAGAAGCTGGTATTCAGAAAGGTGGGGTAAGGCAAGGCTGTAAATTATCAGCCAGAGGCTATTTTTCAATTTGCACATTGAACAAGCAATGAAGGAAATTGGAAACAAATTCAAGATTGAAAAAGAAATAATTACAACTCTGAGATTTGCTGATGCCATCGTCAACATATCCGACACACCCGAGGATTTTAATGAGTTTCTAAATGGTATGGACTCTATCTTGAGGAAAGAATTCATGATGAAAATTAATGAATGCAAAGTACCGTATAAATATTGGAATTCAGTCGAAACTAACCAGAAACCCCTATCGATATCTAATTGGCAGGTGAAAAGCTAAAGGAAGTAGGCTAGGTGACTTTATTTACTTAGGAAGCAAAATATGCAGTGATGGAATAAGCAAAGAAGATAGAAGATACGGTAGGCTATAAAATGTAGGTTAGAACTGGAAGGAAGCATTTCCACAGAATTGGAATTTGTTGACATCGAATGCATATTTTTAGGTGTTAGGAAGTCATTTTTGAAGGCTTTTGTAGGGAAGTACAACTTGGACTGTTGGAGCAGCAGAAAAGAGGAGAATTGAAGCGTTTTAAATGTGGTTTTACACGAGAATGATGGAGATCAGTTGGGTAGATAGGGTTACGTTTGAAAAGGCATTAAGACGAGTGGCAGAGGAGAGATGATTCTGGCGAGAGCTAATGACGAGAAAAGATAGGCTGGAAAGACACGTAGCCTAATGAGACACACAGGAATAGCAAAGTTAGTTATAGAAGGAAGGGTGAAGAATAAGAACTGTAGGGGTAGGCCAAGGTTAGAATATGTTAAAACAGATTGCCTCGGATGCAGGTTGTGGAGGCTATGTAGAAAGGGAGATGAATCCCTACATGGAACTCAAACATTCTTAGATCTTAATATTTTGCCGCGAGGTACGGTATATTGAAGACACTAACTCGGCGACAAATATTGCTAGCAACAACACAAACTCCGCCCCGCTGATGAAAAATAGCGTAGGCACGGAGTAAGAAAAACTGTGAGACTATGGATGTATTTGTAACACAAATCAGTATATCCATTTGCCCTGGTGACAAATTAATAAACGGTTCATTGTTTTCCGCATAAATGAAGGCTACTGTGTATAAAATCGTGTCGAGGAAGCGTCATGTTACCTGTGATATTTGACGGTAAAATAATTACTGGTATAATTTCCATGGAAATGCAATTTTGGTCAGACATTTTACGATTGCACTATACTTTCAGGTAGCCCATATATCTAATAAATCGGTAGCGATATTTAACTTATCTGATAAAGAAATTCGATCATGGAGGTCATGGTAATGTCCAAATACGGCTTTAGTAAAACAGTTCATTTTAAAGTATTTGCTGCTAATGGGCGATATATAGGCAATGACACTTTCAGTGGTATAGTTTTGTGATCTTCGGCCATTCCAAACTGCGATACCGTACATGATTGAGATAGGTTTGGTTTTCTATGGAAAGTTACAAGTAGATCATCCGCCCATAATTGTTAGAGATGACTGAAATGCTAGATATACGTAGGAGTGAGACCAAATGTTAACTGGAAACTTTGAGATAAGTAGTACTGTATTACACTAGGGTCGGTGGTAATATACCGGTACCGTATATAACCTATTTTATTTAATGAAACTGGCATCAGAGAACGAATCCTATATTTTGGGTTATAACACACTATAGCTCTAGTTTACCATGGAGACATCTGCAAAGGAGCAGGACCTGTAGAATATTTCCTGTAATATCGAAAGAGGGATGATACATTATATAGACGCACAATGTAGTTGCAAGTGGAGTCTAGTAAATTCTGACCAGATCGGAAGTTTTGAAGAATGGAATATTAATGTAACCCTCTTGCCACTAATTTTATCATTACAGTTCTGCCTTGTGCGTGAAAATGGACAAACAGGCAAGAAAAATATAATGCCCCACCAGTACAGAAATCCTTATTCCATTCTTCATTTCACCCTTGTCCTGTACAGTACCAGGAGTTCCGTCTTGCAGAAATTCACCAAATCCAAGGTTTATTGTTGCAATTTGGTGGGAATGAAATGCATTTTAACTGTATGGTCACGATCACTGTGTTTGGTTCAGTAGCGTAGCCAAGATCGGCCAATCCATGGGGGTTATAGTACGGTAACTAGGGGATTATAATACTTAAGTCGGGGAATCACAGGCCATAGTAATATGAACCAACTAGAATTAGTGTAAATATACTCACCTTTTGTAGGCCCTTTTAAATATTTTTTTCCTTTTATTAAAACTAGATTAATTTATTAAATTATTTACAACTTCCCTCCCGCTAAGAAAAGAAGGAAAGCTTATTGCACTGCTAGGCGGGATTTAAGTTTGTCTGGGACTAGGCTCAGTTAGAAAAAAAAACCTGGGGGGATGTAGATTGGCAACCCTGAGAGGACAGAGTTATACGTTGTTATGAAGACGTTTATAGCCTCTAAGTAGAGCTGGACCAAAAGGCGACAACAATATATCTCCAAGCAGCCGGCGTGGCATGGGCGCCCGCAGGAATTTTTCCAGGGGGGGAGCAAGTACAAATTTTAGTTTCACTACCTACCTGTCACTACGTGACAGTTCTTACTTGCTTCGTGAAATTCATTATTTGACTGCTCTAAAACTGGGGGCTACTTTATGGCAGGAATGAGAGGTTGTTTTTTTAGTTTTTGCCCTTAAAAGTTCGCTTTTCTTCGTGATTCATCGTCGTAATGTTCAGTTCTTAAGAACAGGTAAGAACTAGTGGTACTAACAAAAATAAAAAATCAAGTAGTTAATTAAAATGGTATTGTTAATCCAGTTCGCCAACTTTCTAAATAACTGGACATGTTTTCAGAAAATCCCAAATTACTAAGATAAATTAAACTGTGGAAATATCCCTACATCTGAATCTGCCCAATAATTCAAATAACACTGTTTCCAAATATCTACCTTTTACTGGCCGTTACAGCAGATCATCACGTTTTTCCTCTTCTTCACAACCAATCATAAATACTTCGCATTGCCCTTATTAGAATCATGGAATACTTGTAACCTACTAAGTGATAAACTCGTAGCGTGAGCCTATGGTTTTAGTTAAACATTTTTTGTTTTAGCAATAAAAATATTTCGCTTGATTATTACTCACCACAAAGTAAAATAGATAAAAACAAACTATATCACGTGCTTCTTGCTATCAGTATTCGCATTCTTAAGTGGTGGTGCTGTTGCGTGACTGAAACTAGAGGAATAGTTATATGAACTTAATCAATCACTGCTTTTTTCTGTGTAATTGAGCGTTATGCTCAAGCATTTCTCTGTTTATGAAAAGTATATCAAAAATAGACAGATATTGTATAATTCCATCCAGTTTTCTAAAATTATCAAGTGATATTTCACCTTACTGTTTCTCAAATGTAAGACATAAAAAAAGAATGAGGTCGAGTGCATAATGTCACTCGACCAGGGGCGCACCCAGGGGGGGGCTTTGGGGGCTTAAGCCCCTTCCAAAGACCTGGGAACACTTTAAAAATATTGATGATATCTTTCAAGAAAATTGATTGCATAACGGGCTCCAGAATGTTTAGTGTTGGAACGTTGGAACATTTTGCGATTTTCTACTGATTTAAAATAGAATTATGTTAGGCCTATATTTATGCAACACTTGAGTGATAATATATATTTCCGGCCGTTGTCGTAACTATGCTCGGAGCAAGATGCGCGTGGGACTGCGGTGAAAATTTATCTCCCCAAGGTATTGTGCTGTGCTCTGTGTCAGGCGTCAAGTCAGTAGTGGTGTTTGTAAAAGTTGATTCGTTGATTGTTGTTGTGTTTGTATTTTCTATTGGCTATTTGTGTTCGTAGTGTGTCCAATTAGACTAGTAGTAATGGGAGACAAAAGAAAGTCAAACATGCAAAACTACTTTAAACCGTTAAAAATCAATAAATATGATGTGGTTAGTATTAGTGAATGTGGCAATCCTTCAACGAGTAAGGAACTGTTAACAAGGACTGCAAGCATAGAAAAACAGCCAAGTTGTTCGTCAGAGAAGGGCTCAGAGGCAAATGTGAGCAGGCCTAAGGCCGTTGTAAGTAAACATAACATGGAATTGAACATTGGTTTATTTAAAAACAAAGTGTTGACGGACAATGAAAAGTTCAAAGTTTTGAATGACAAATTAATGGGTTCCTCAGAGCAACTTTAACTTTCCTTTTAGATCGCATGGGAACCAACAACGAAAATTTTCGTTTTCATGGCTAAAGAAATATACCTGGCTTTCGTATTCTGGAATTGAAGATTCTGCATACTGTGTCCATTGTATGCTTTTTTCAAAAAAAGAAATAGGTAAGAGTAACACTCAACATACTGGACAACCTTTTAAAGAAGGTTTTAGTAACTGGAAAAAAGCCCTAGAGAAGTTTGAAAAACATGCAAACTCACAGTATCATAAAGACTCATGTGTAAGCGAAGCTAACTTTAAAAGAGTTGTGGACTGCCGAATGAAACCGATTGACAAATCTCTTGATAAAGGGAAAAGACGTCCAAGCCCAAAATAATGTGAAAAGAATAATTCCAATAACAGAAACTATTATTTTGTGTGGCAGCCAAAATATCGCCCTTAGGAACCATAGAGATTATGGTCAGTTTCAAATCTACAACAAACCATTTGAAAATGAGGGGAACTTAAGAGCTTTGCTCAGAGCTAGAATTTAAGCAGGTGACAACAATTTGAAAGATCACTTTGGGTCATGTGGCAAAAATGCAACCTATATAAGTTGGAATTTTCAAAATCATGTCGTCGATGCTTGTAACCAAATAATAACTGAAAAAATAGCAAGTAAAGTAAAAGAAGCTTAGTTTTTTAGTGTTCTCGCAGATGAAACATCTGATATTTCAACTGTTGAACAGTTTTCTTTGTGTTTACGTTATGTAACGCCAAATACTTTAAATAGTTATGAAATATGTGTGCAATTTTTGAAGTTCATGCCTAGAACCTCTACAACGGGTAGAGTATTGGCTAAAACATTGATTACAGGTCTTGAAGACAGTAATATCGACATAAATAACCTCCGTGGCTAGGGGTACAATGGGTGGCTGCCATGAGTGCAAAGTTTAAAGGGGCTCAAGCGTGCATCCAAGAAGCTCACCCCACAGCAATTTACGTGCATTGCGCTTCTCATAGCCTTAACCTGGCATTGTCAACAGCGTCTGAGGTTGTATCAATCAGGAACTGCTTTGGAATAGTGGAGAAGTTGTGGGATTTATTTAACACTCCTAAAAGACAAGCAGTTTTAAAACAGTGCATTGAATCTGAGGTAAATCTTGAAACCAACAAGAAAAAAATCCTGCAGCTTTGTCCAACGAGATGGGTACAAAGGCACGATGCTATTTTTGTTTTAAAAAAACTGCTGCAACCTCTTGAAGTAGCGTTTGAGGAGATTAAAAACTGGAATGATAGGGAATCTTCTTCAGGAGCTCTAATACTACTAAACTCCTTAAGTTAAGGTGAATTTATAATTTCTCTCACGGCATCATAAAAACTGCTTGGTTACACAGTAAACCTAATCAAAAAGCTTCAGGAAACTGATTTAGATTTATCGTCTGCAATTACACACGCTGAAACCGTGATTGAAAGCTTAAAATCTCTAAGAAAAAATGCAGATCAAGAATTTCACTCGTTGTTTGAAGAAGCTACCAAAATTGCTAATAACTGCGGTTCAATAATTTCGATGCCACGAACAGTTGGAAGACAGAACAGAAGCAAAATACCAGCAGAAACTCCAGAATTATACTATAAAAGATCTGTTTTCATCCCTTGGATTGACTCTTTCATTATTACATTGGAATCTCGATTCATCAAGCATAAAGTCTTAAAGAGTTTTGAGTGCTTACTGCCATCAGGCAATGCATCACATACACATAAAGAAACCTTCCAAGAAAAAATGCAACCTGATTTCTTACAGCTGTGTAATTTTTATAAGAATGACATAATTGAAAGTGGAGGAAACAACAAAGGCCTGCTTATGGCTGAGTTTGAACTGTGGTACAAGAGCTTGAAGACCCACGCTAATATCCCTAAAACGCAATCGATGTGTTGAATCTATGTGACAAGGACTTGTTTCCTAATATCCACACATTGTTGAGAATTTTATGTACCATCCCTGTGACTACAAGCACTGCTGAGAGGTCATTTTCTACACTACGTCGGCTGAAAACATATCTTAGGAATACCATGGTTGCAGACAGGCTGACTGGACTAGCAGCACTGAATATTGACCCGGAAATTGAAGTCACCAGTACAGAGGTAGTTTCCGTTTTGAAAATATCTGCTAGGCGGCTGGATTTTGTTCTGTGAAATTTGAGTTTCCACTTTATTCAAACAACGTTAATGTTAATTCATTAATACATGATTTGTATTCAACTATTTGTTTAAACTTGCATTCAGCCTGTGTAATTAAGTTCAACTTGAAATTCTAGAAATGTTTAAGATTTTTTATTATAATGTTAGTTATTAAGGAAAATTAAAATAACATATATTTTCACGTACAGTACATAAAATATTTGTTACAATCCATAACACTATGGTATACAATTTCATCTCGTAATTTTTAAAATGTAATTTTTAGTTCCAATTAAATTTACATATTCAAAATCAAAATGTTATTATTAATTTCCTAAAACCTATACTAGTTCTTGGTATACAGTAAACAACTCAAAACTTAGTAAATGATTGCAGATAATTGATGTTACACATCAATCTGACGATCCTGGTAGCTGGATATATAGTTATGATAATAGTGAGCAGAGCAATCGAGTCGTTATCACTCTGATCGTGATCAAAAGTTAATTCTAGATAAAAATCATGCAGTTCCTTTTTATTACTTGTATAACCTTAGATCAATGGAACTGTAACTAAAATTTTTATAAAACCAATGCACATTTTGTTTAAATAATCTCCAGTCCAATAGCATCTTTTGTATTGGTTTTAACAGAGCATTCTACAGTATGTTTGACCTTATAGAATACCGTATCTTTTTATGCATATGATCTTAAATATCATATTTACATACAAGACTATTAATGGACAATTTCTCTTTCCATAGCTGAAATCATGTTATTGAGGAAAGCCCCCTCCAAACCAAAAGTCTGGGTGCGCCCCTGCACTCGACCGATTTCGAAGAAATACGCAGATCGGCGTTTTACATAGGTTGAATACTTTTTTCCAGGCCAGTTAGTATTCTTTTGTACCTTTGGCGTGAATAATACACTGTCCAACCAACCTAGTACAAATACTTATGAGATTTTTAAATCTATGTTTGTTAAGGCTAGGTACCCTTAAAGAGGGAAAATTAGCCTTCTTATAATCAGTAACAGGCATTATTGTTAAGGTTGTTGCTTTATTTGTGAACTGCTTTAACCTTTCCCCCTTGAACTTGTCTGTGAGTGAAATGTATCCAATACCCTGTGTGGTGTCAGTAGGCGAGTGTGTATAAGCTATGTTATTTTAGAGTACTGTAGTTTTGAGACGAGTGACGTCGTACATAAAACATGGTACCAACCTGGCATACTCCTGAAGGTAGTGTTGAAGTTATTACACACAGGATGGCTGCTGTCAGCGTCGGCAAGCAAATTTCGAATATTCAAGTAACCAGTCCTCAGCGTGGAGCGTAAATTGAGGTACTCAGCTACACAGATGGGCTTAAGGCCAAAATAATGTATTATGTCCCTTTTTACAATGGATTTACGTCAATTTTGGAGATATTTTGGCCAAAATGCAGATATATGGTCTGTAGGTTTTCCAGATTGTTCATACGAGCCTGGAAAAGAAAGGCGCTACTCACGCAGCCGTAATCATAAAACGTACTTTTTATACCCTTAATTTATAAGTTTCTTCTTTTAAAATACTATTTCCCAGAACTGTCAGGCTAAAGCACAGACTAGGCCTAAATATGCAAGTTATGATTTTTATGGTTACTGACGATCGGCTATATTTTGAATTTATTGACGTTCCATATCCATTTCAAATTGATGGTTATTACGATTAAGCATTATGTCGAGCTTAATCTTTATTCTGTGAAGCTACTCCGCTCATAAGTACCGGTACATGTTGGGTATCCAAAATTGCCTACCTTGCTACCATTAGAATCATAATATAACATTACGACGTGAGTAGTGTGTTTGTGAGAGTTCTATACCCTCCACCTCCACACCCTCCACACAAGATGGCGGCGGTGCGATATCTCTCGAACCCATGGTTGGATTTTAACAAATGAGGTGTTGTTGAACTCGGGCTGACACCCCCTTTCCAATGGACAACATATTTCCACCCCAAAAATAAAACCTACCCCTACTAGAGGGTGAAATTAAATTTTTAGAGAATCTCTCTTTCCAATTGCAACATGTGAGAGTTTGAATGCCGATATGGAATGTAACGTTGTTCTGCAAACCAATAATCAAAGAGGGGCAAGTTAGGCCTTGAGGTGAGAGCCCCTGTTATTGTTGACGAGCCCCCTGCTGTCGGGCCCCTGTTGATAGGTTATTGTTGATAGGTCCTTGTGGACGAGTCCTTGTGGACAAGTCCTTGTGGACAGGCCCTTGTGGACGAGTCCTTGTGGACAAGTCTGTGTGGACAAGTCCTTGTGGACAAGTTCTTGTGGACAAGTCCTTGTGGACGAGTCCTTGGCCCTTTGGACTGATCCCTTTGGACTGGTCCCTTTGGCCTGGTTCCTATGGACTAGCCCATGAATTTATTTAAATTATGTCAAAGGGCCTAACTACATTTGTGTGTGTTGAATTGACGTTGTTCACTAATCCCCCACTACTATAATGGGATAACGATATGAAAGGAAAGTGACGAAATACATGTGAACATACAAGGGATCTAACTTGGTGGATGGATGTGTTCTAACAAGTCATTTGTAGTTGAAAGAGAATAATACATGTTCTTAAGATGTTGAAACTGAGGAGATGGCACGTGCAGTAAGACGTCTTGTTACTTCCTGTGTCATATTACAGACATGACAGAGAGCGCGCAGATCTGTTGCTATGACTAACACTGCAGTAATTTGAAACCGCAAGTGTTCATTAAGACAATGGATGATGATCATGCAAAGTTAGCAGTTATTGGATATTACACAGGTGTTCCTTCCGGTGTCATGTTGCTGACATACCAGAGAGCGCACACTGCTGTTGCTATGACTGACGCTGCAGTAATTTGAAACCCCATATGTTGATTAAGACAATGGGTGATGATCATGCAAAGTCAGCAGTCATTGAATACCACACAGGTGTTCCTAGTGTACTTTGGACTCTCAACTGTATTGGGAAAGGAATTGCAATGATCTGCAAAAAACTGCTGACACGAGCGATGAGAGTTTATATAAGAGGGGTGTCATATATCTCCCTACTGTCAGTCTTTATTACTCGCTTTGAGTGAACAGGGCTCTATTACTGCTCAAGAGTTGTAAAAAAAGCCGTTTTGGTAGAAAATCATTAAATTATTTTGCAAGGTAAGTACTTATTATTAATGGATTGTAGTCTTTTATTACTAATTGATGTTGAAGTTATTGATTGGAATGTATTGATTGATTGATTGATTGATTGATTGATTTGTTTGCAGATAATTGGGTACCTGTAGGTTACCAGATTCCTACAATCTGTTCATTCAGTGACAGCAGTTGATAAATTATAAAAAGGTAAGTGCCCCCCTCTAATAACTTTTAAACAGTTAGAGTGATATTTTCCAATGTTCACCACTACATGTCAGTGAAAATGGTATATTTGGCAGTCAAAAGTTGAAACTACTTGACCATGGTGTGTAAAGCTAATTTTGTAGGTTAGATTTTGATTACCGCTCTATCAAGTCTGAATGTTCATTGCTAGGTGTCAGTGTCAGAGGGAATATTTAAAGACTTAACCTCAGTTCACCTAACATAACCTAACTTTACCTAACTTCACCTTATCATGTGACATGTTTTACAATTTTAAACTTGTTTTAAGACTGGCTATGACGTCACACTTGGCTCACTTAACTAGCGATCGCTGGTTTCTATCACGTGACATGTTCTACAAGTTTAGACTTGTTTTAAGACTGGCTATGACGTCACACTTAGCTCACTTAACTAGCGATCGCTGGTTTCTATCACGTGACATGTTCTACAAGTTTAGACTTGTTTTAAGACTGGCTATGACGCCACACTTAGCTCACTTAACTGACGACCGCTGGTTTCTACCACTCTATCAAGTTCTAATGTTCACTGCTAGGTGTCAGTGACAGTGGTATATAGTAACCCCCAGTTAGAACTACATAAAGTTAGACTTGCTAGGAGTTCACAGATGATTGATTTAAATACCCTGCTATAACCATTGACTGGAATATAATTAAACTATTTATATTGTACTTTTTGTTTTATCTTTTATTAACATTGATGATTTCTTTCTTTTATAGGTAATTTCGAAAGTGATCATAATGTTCAAGTGTGGTGACTGTAAGAAACAGTTCTCAAGACCTGACAACCTTCAACGTCATGCAAGTACAAAACATAATCAGAAAATGTTTGTGTGCAGTTATTGTGCTACAACATTTAACAGACAAGATAGTCTTACACGACATGTAAATTTAATGCATGTCAGTTCAGCACCATTTTCGTGTTCAGTTTGCGAACTTGGTTTTTCTGCTGTAAAGCGATATCAATTCCACATGGTTGAAGTGCATGGAGAACAACAGGAATTGAAATCTGTAAAACCATCAACTAGCACGGAACCTTTAAATGAATGTGATGCTCAAAAGCGTAAACGTTCTCAAGATTGTGAAAATAGTTGTGCAACAAAAAGAAAAAAGAATGGTGAACCTTCAATAACACATTGTGATGTATGTAATATTGATATACCTTCTTCAATCATTCATGGACATTTACGCAGTATTCAACATAAAAATAACGCTTGCCATGAAAGAAATTCTGGAAATGTTCAACAAATTGGTAGTGCATTTAAAAGTCGAATTGCTAGTTATAGACTTTATAGTAAAGAAAAAACTCAAAGTATTGAATCATTTAAAAAAAATGTTCAACCTACTGTGTTTGGCTTAGTAGAAAATGTTTTAGTAGAGCATAAAACAATTAAAATGAATTTTGAACTTTTTGGACTCTATGTAAAAACTGGGAGCGAAGGTGAAATTACGGATATCAAATCCTTTAATACAAAAAACATAATTGTTAGCGAATCAACTAATATTAGTGATATATATCAAAATATTTCAAGTGCTATCGTTGTGAAGAGTGAAGAGTTCCAGGAAAGGGAGTCAGGCTGGGCGTTGGTTGAAGTCTTTTATTTAGAAACCAACATGAATAAATACAACCCCCTTCGAGCATCATCATACATTGATTTACCAGGATGGATTAAACGAAAGAAAGCTGTTGTGAACGTTTTGAATAATGATGACGCATGTTTTGCGTGGGCTGTAACTTCAGCTCTCCATCCAGCAGTGGAACATATGGATAGATCATCATCTTATCCTCACTATTCTTCAGTGTTAGATTTAAAAGAAATAGAATTTCCTATGGCGATAAAAGACATTCAACGTTTTGAAGAGCTGAACAATGTAAGTATTAATGTTTATGGAATTGAAAATAAGAGTATAGTTGGTCCTCTATATTATACTCAGGAAAAAAAGGATGCCCATGTAAATTTACTATACATAACCGAAGGTGAAAATGCCCACTATTGTTGGATAAAACATTTAAATAGACTTGTCAGTAATCAGGTTTCAAAACACAATGGTAAAAAGTGTTTGTGTGATGGTTGTTTGCTACATTTCCAGAAAGAGGACCAACTAACTCAACATCAAAAATGGGGGTGTATTCATGTTCGTACGGTATTACCGACTCCTAAAAATAACATTCTAAAATTTAAGGATTATGAGGAACAGCTTCGAGTACCATTTGTTATATATGCTGACTTCGAGGCTTTGCTAAAACCATTTAATACATGTTCATCGAATCCAGCCCGACCTTTCACCAACACTACTCACATTCATGAACCTTTTAGCTTTGCATATTATATTAAATGTAGTTATGATGACTCTTTAAATAAGTTTGAGCTCTATAGAGGACCTGATGCACCTAAAGTTTTTATGGAAAGGCTTGAGAAAGATGCCGTCCGTATATCCTCTATTTTAAATACGATCATTCCAATGGAGCCACTAACTTCATTAGAGCAAATGAATTTTGAAACTGAAACTATTTGTTTTATATGTGGTGAATGTTTATATACAGACAGGGTTCGCGATCATGACCATTTAACAGGAAAATATCGTGGTGCTGCTCACCAAGAATGTAATTTAAATTATAGAGTAAGTAAATTCATTCCGGTCATTCTACACAATGGTAGCAAATACGATAACCACTTTATCGTTAAAGAATTTGGAGCTTCAGATGTGAAAATTGATGTTATTGCAAATAATAAGGAACAATACATATCGTTCACAAAATACATCAAAACTAGCAATAAAAAACCATTAAACTGCGATTTTTAGATTCATTCCGCTTTATGTCGAGTAGTCTTGATAAGCTGGCTAGTAATTTAAAATCAGATCAGTTTCAAGAAATTCAACGTGTCTTTCCTAAAGAAGATGATTTTAATTTGATTCGTCAAAAGGGTATATTCCCTTATGAATATATTAACTGTGTGGAACGTCTTGAGGAGTGTTGTTTACCACCGAAAAATGCATTTTACAGTTCCTTAAACACAGGTCATATCAGTGATCAGGAATATTTACATGCACAACGTGTATGGGCACAGTTCCACATTCAAACTTTAGGAGAATTTTCAGACATATATTTGAAGACAGATGTGTTGTTATTAGCAGATGTTTTTGAAAATTTTCAGAATGTTTGTATGAAAACTTATGACCTTGATCCTTGTCAGTATTTCACAGCTCCTGTGTTAAGTTTCAGTTCAATGTTGAAAAAAAAACGAAAGTAAATTTAGAATTAATGACTGATATAGACATGATCAATTTTATAAAATCATCAATTCGAGGTGGATTAAGTCAATGTAGTGGACGGTACTCTAAAGCGAATAATAAATACATGCCTAGCTACAACCCTTGTGAAGAGTCAAAGTATATTGTCTACCTCGATGCAAATAACCAATATGGTTGGGCTATGAGTCAATATCTACCACTGAAAGATTTTCGCTGGCTGACACAACCTGAAATTGATGTCTTACATGTTGACACTCTTAATGATAACGATGATAAAGGATATATTTTAGAGGTAAATCTTGAGTACCCTAAAGAGTTACATGATGATCATAATGATTTACCATTTTGTCCTGAGAATATGAAATCTCCATACATCACATCACGAACAAAAATGTTAATTGCTAATGTAAATAATAAATGTAAATATGTAATACATTATCTAAACTTGAAACAGTGTCTACAGCATGGATTGAAATTAACTAAAATTCATCGCGTATTGCAATTTCATCAGTCAGCATGGCTCAAACCGTATATTGATCTAAACAATAATTTAAGAACGCAGTCAACAAACGCGTTTGAAAAAGATTTTTATAAACTCATGAATAATAGTGTTTTTGGAAAGACTATGGAGAATGTTGATAAACGAGTTGATGTAAAGCTGATAACAAAGTGGGAGAATGATGGTAAAAGGTATGGTGCGAGCAACTTAATAAGCAAGCCTAACTTTCATAGCTGTTCAATTATTCATGAGGATTTAGTTGTAATACAAATGAATCGTCTTAAAGTAACTTACAACAAACCCATATATGTGGGTTACACCATTCTGGAATTATCAAATCACTTATGTATGAATTTCACTATGATTATGTAAAGAAAAACTATCTTGATAATGCTAAATTACTCTACACAGAAACAGATTCTTTTATTTGTGAGTTTAAAACTGATGATTTTTACGAGGATATCAAAACTGAGCTAAACAGGTTTGATACAAGTGACTACCCCAAGGATAATATTTACCATTTACCTCTAGTAAACAAAAAGGTTCTTGGGAAATTTAAGGATGAATGTGCTGGTGTTATTATAGACACCTTTGTAGGCACAAAATCTAAATCATACAGCTATATGACAATTGATGATGTTGTAGTAAAAAAATTAAAAGGAGTGAAAAAGAATGTTGTTAGTAAAGAGTTAGATATAAGTGATTATAAAAACTGTATAGTTAGTAACCCACCTGTATTATATAAGAAAATGTGTGTATTTAGAAGTAAAAATCATCAGCTACATACCAATTTGTTGAACAAAGTTGCTTTAAGTAATGAAGACAACAAACGATTCATTATACCCAACACATTTAATACTCTTGCTTGGGGAAACAGTCGTATTGACGACTATTACTTTACTTAAGTCTAATGATCACTATATTGTAATATTTGTAGTGTGTTTTATATTGTAATATTTTTTGTAAAAACTGTAAGTAGAATGTATAATGTTAGGCTACAGTAGTTTAGTAAAAATAAGATAAGTAATACATTTTAGTGTAAAATGATTGCTTTTGTATATTACGAAAAAGATTTTAAAAAATTTACTGAATGTGTGAACTAAACAAGGGGAATGTAAAAAATGTAAAGTGGAAATTGTAAATATCCATGTGTGAAAAAGTGAAATGGCTATCACCATTTTAAAATTAAAAAGACATTGTAATCTGGTAAACCTCGTTTTTTATTTCACAACAACAAAAATGTACAGAATGTGTAAACTAAACAAGGGAATGTAAAAAAATGAAAAATGGAAATTATAAATATTCATGTGTGAAAAAATGAAATGGCTATCACCATTTTTAAAAAATAAAAGATATAGTGATTTAATGAACCTTATTTATATTTCACAAAAAAATGTACAGAATGTGTGAACTAAACAAGGGGAATGTAAAAAATGTAAAGTGGAAATTGTAAATATTCATGTGTGAAAAAATGAAAATGAAGAAATGACTATCACCATTTTTAGAATTAAAAGACATTGTGATCTGGTAAACCTTGTTTTTGTTTCACAACAACAAAAATGTACAGAATGTTTAAACTAAACAAGGGGAATGTAAAAAATGTAAAGTGGAAATTGTAAATATTCATGTGTGAAAGAAAAATGAAATGGCTATCACCATTTTTAAAATAAAAGACATTGTGATCTTGTAAACCTTGTTTTTATTTCACAACAAATAGAGTTTTACAAAAATAGAATACAAAGAAATACCAATTCCTCAATCCTTTTCAATGTCCATGTCCACTCATTATTAACTTTCCTTTTATAACACTAATCACAATGACGACTGCCAACCTCTCTCCCACTGAGACATCACAGAATGTCAAAAGTTGTTTAGCTTTTCAACGATACTTTATCCGCTACACGTCTTAATGCAGAATGACTGTTGTGATAAGAAAAGGTGCATGCTTGATCCAAAGGATTAATAGGTATATCACTATGCTGCAAAGGTTCTTCAAGACAAGTTCCAGGACTACACAAATAATAACCAGGTAGGTAGATTTCGAAAGTCAAGTATTGAATTACTTTGTTAATGACGCCATTGCCAGTACAGGTCTGGCATATCCTTTTCCATCGATGGTGAAAAGGTTTGATCTTCCTCCTCCTCTGTGGATGATGTTTGTTGTTGTTGCTTTTTTTCTTCATTACTCCCGTGGTATGAGGAAACAAAGTCTTTACACTGACTTTTATGACCATGATACAGTTTGACTAGCTGACAAGTAGCACACTGTCGCATAGAGGATATTTTTGCCATAGCCACTTGCTTATGGTGATCATAATCCGTACATGGTTGCAATTCACTTAACACAGGGTCTTGAGTCCATGATTTTGGTACATGTTGCCAGATTTCTTTCACTGCATTTGCTGCGACATAATAAATGAATGATTTTGGAAGAGCCAATAATTCTTCTTTAGTAAAACTGTCTAGTTTCGTTTTACACACAAAGAACTTTCCAATCGCTTTATCGGTAGCATCCCCTTTCTCCATGGTATCACGTTGATGTTTACACGTCGCTTGTAGAAATCTCACTGGTGTCATCCACAGGTAAACCTTTAGTTTTAATTTTATTTAACAACTCCCAGCAGGCATTGGTGGATAGCCAATGAAACAATTGCCAGACATGTGCCAAGGCTTTATGGGTAATATTGTCACAGGGGCAGCGATCCATGAGTGTTTGCAGCGATGGACAGCCCATGTCCATTAAATCAATACATTGACAGTAAGACGCTAAAAATGGTTGTAGCCATTGACGTTTTTCACTACCTTTCACAAATATTACATGGGCAGAAGACAAGTGGGCTTTCATGACCATGTCCAGGTGCTTATATGAAATGGTTCCTTGCTTCCAGTCTAGTTGCATATGAGTTTCAATCCACTGGGTTTGTTTACGGTCTTTATCACTCAACAAATCAAACGCATAAGGTGGTTTAAACACCAAATGAGTAGCTTGTGATATCCAAAAAGTGGAATAATCGATGATGGCCACTTCTTTAAATATAAATTTGTTATCTCCAATTTTAAACCCTTGACAGTCGACAATCAGTGTACGCAACATGTTCACTCTTGTCTGGATCAAGTCCAACTGACCACAGACTGACAATTGCTCAGTAAGGTGTACCCATGTCATTTACTTACATTCCATTCTAGTAAAAAGAAAAGAGAAACATCGAGTAGTCACTATAGAGGTTAGGATATGACAGGGGGGGCATAAGAAATAATAATATAACTACAACAACCAATTTTTTTATTTCATTATTTTATTAGCATAACAAGTTTTACATTCTTTTTTAATTCTAGGATAGAGCCGGTACCATCTCATACAACAAAAAAGTCTTTTGTGTTTATAGTGTCCATAACACTGATGATATCCCAATGTCTCTAAACTGGATGTTTTTAACTGTGAGCTGCTCACTGAAGCACTGTCGGCACCATAAAGTCCACACGTATCATAACTTTTTTCATCACTCGGAGGCATGAGTGAGGGGTAACTTGAATGACAGGGTATATTACCCACCTCCATTCTGCACAGGTAGGGGCAGGCAGGTGACCAGCGCTGATGTTCCTGCATGGGTTCATCGCTCTCTTGCCATTGGTCTAAGATGATGGGACAAAACACACATTTCACTTCATCTCTTCTTTTTAAATAGTAGAATCCAGTGGCTGCTAAGGCTTGAGGGTTTATAAAAGGCACCGGCCACGACGCAAAGGTCTTGAAACGTTGTTCCTCAGATTTTAAATTCATGGATGTAACTTCTCTTGAGGCTTGAAAGCAAGACATGACTGAGTGGTTTGATGTGTGTTGACCTGCTATTTATACACTTGTCACTTGGTTGGACAGTGGATAATAGTTGACTTGTTTGTGATGAATAATCAAACAGTAGGCCGTGGTATTGGCTGGAACATTGTCATGCGTTTCAAAATCTAGTCGAATGTCAATATTGGATGGTTTGACAGACTCTTCCAAGTAGGAACAGTCAAAGACAATCAGTGGCGCCCTTGTCTTAAAAGCTTGGGGTGACAACATTGGACAATTCTCCTTATGATAATACGACCATCTAAATTTAGAAAACAAGTCGTACAGGGGGGAAAAATTATTTTTTGAAAAATCTAAATCCAGCCCTTCATAGGGAAACACAGCACCGTTGAGGAAAAGACGTGCATTTCTCAATTGCAGGTGATCAAATTGCGTGACATCTTTGGTTTGTTGATACTTGCGATTCGTTTGAAAACCCACAATCATGTAGAGAGGTCTCTCTGTATAGCGGGCTGTTTTTATAGACCAACTGTGTGTGTTGGTGGTGGGCAATAACGGGTACTCGTGGAGTGCCCAGATTCCAAAATTCCATGGGTAGAGGTATATCTCTCTTTACCATTTTGAGTATGTCCAGTTTTTTGCTATCGTTAAGGGTCACATGAGGCACTTTCCATAGCAAGCGTTGTAGTTGAATTTTTGAATCAATGGGGGCATTGTCGACTCCCTTGAGTGCATTATTATCACTCCTGTCTCTCACCTGATAAAGCACTTGCCTTGCGTTGACCACAATGCGCTGGTGATCTTCAGCAAAGCCTAAAATCAGTTTAAGAGGTAAATATCCAGTGAAGGTGCCATCGGTGTGTACCATCCAGTCATTGGTCGAGTCAGGGCACCAACCCGCCATGCAAAGTGTTTTAGCTTCTTCCTCACTATAAGAAGGATATAGTTTCATGACACTGGAAATACCCACATTTCGAGTGCTATCCACCACGATATCGTTAATGACATAACGTACTTCAGAAAACAGGAAGGCGAAAGCATGGTTGGCTAACTTGGATGTAGTGGGTGTAGAACCATCGGCTTTGGTGAGCCGACCTTAAATCTGAATAACACTTTCATGCGGTAGAGTGTAAATATCTTGGTTGTTGATAACAAATTGAATTTCATCATTGTTATTGACTCCAGGTGTTTGAGCTTGATAAGAATGCAGATCAATTCTTACCACTCCTGGTTGCTCCTCGATGTGGTTCGCTACCTCTAGAATAGAATTCATCGCGGGGGTTAATGTGGTAACCCAAATGCTGTAAAATCTGCTTGTTCTGAGATGTTAACGTGTATTCACGTGGTAAACAACTAACACCATTCCTAGACGGTGCTGCTGCTTTATATACAAACTTCATAGTGGTTTTAGCACCAACTTGTAAGTCACTGGTGTGGTAGAATCTAGATCAATGAGTTGTTGCTCTCTATTGATCAGTCTTAATGTTATATTACTAATACCATCGACAGCCACAGAATGAAAAAGCACCACTGGAGGGTTTTCACGAATAATATAGCCATTGGGCGATGTTACAATAAAGTCATAAAGCGAATGCGACGGTACTTGATTGGTGTACACTTGACTAATAATATTACACGTCACCGACACATGATGGTCCTCAATGAATTTCACTTCATGGTCTGATTCATGTTTTTTGTTGGGCTCTAACACACGTGGTTTAAATCCTAGTAATGGACCAATGGAATCGGGGTGAATTTTAAAGTCAATTTTGAATGTAGAAAAAATACTGCAGCGATGAGTGTTGGTATTTCCTACAAGTTCAAACTTGCGCGTTCCATCGAGAAATGACTTTAAACCATATTCATTGATCAACACCACATAAATGTGTTCATAAATGTCATCTATCGTGTATCCACCAGAGTTCAGGGTGAGCACAGAATCATCATAGTAAAACTTGTTGTTCACATTTTCACGTATGTTGTATATTCGATTGTACGTTTCAAGAGAAACAAGTCCTAAACCATAAGGTTTTTCACTCAATTCGATAGGTGGGTAAAAGTCTAGACTCACTTCAGGTCCACGTCCATGCAGTGTAAACGTCTTACTTTCCACCGACATACTGTTGACGTTTTTGCTTATGTTGCGTCTTATATAAAAAAATAAACATAAACGTCCACACTGTTGGCTGTTATACGTTAGCTCACGTTTCACATTATAATATATCTTGATCCTGTTTCCAAAATAGGCCACTAGTTCCATGGGCGGGGGCAAATTCCCAAAACTGTCAAAGTACCATACAGTAAATCCCTCTTTGACATAAGCTACATAATGTGTTCCAGGTCCTCGGTGATCATCCAAATTGACAACAGCACATTCATGTTTCCAGAGTTGCGAGGGTAATTGGTTTCGCATAAACACACCTCGAAAATGAGAAAGCTTCAGTTGTTTAGCATAGCTTTCCACTTGCTGATGCGTCAGGGCATGTCTTGCTATGGTTGAGGTTAAAGATGTTTTTATTTTATTTCGAAAAGGTGAAATTCCAAATCCTTGTTGATAAAAGGCTGGCTTCAAATTGACATTTCTAGCCCCCATAGCAATGGCCTCCATTGTTTCATTGTGTCGCTGACTTTCATTGAGTTGTTGCTTGCCCTGTTGCACGGCTTTAATGGTTTTTGCCACTGCACTGGCGCCGCCTAAAAGTGAACCTAGAGCAGCCAGACCGGCGAATAATGCAGGTAAAAATCCCGCTCGTTTGGGGACGGGGATCACTCGCCCTTGTTTTGAACCCTGTCGCTGACGTTTTGGAATAACATGTCTCTGTGCTACTCGAAGAGCTTTCCTTATGGTCAACACATTATTTTTTCTTTTTTCTTTCGTAAGGGCTTGTCCACGAATGTCATAAGCCCAGGCTTTGCCAAGGACAGGTTCATATTTTTTGTCTTTCTCACCACATATCTTTGTTTCACCATGAAGATGATGACCAACAACCTTTCACAAGAAAGTTTAAGTCACAACTAACATTAGATTGTTATTTCATGGCTGTATATTCCAATTCTACATAAAGTGGGAAATCATTTATGGTTTTTCCAGCTTGCTTTTCATTCCATGTCAACAGGAGATGAAAGGACAATTCGTCTCCTGCATTGACCATTTCATGGTTATGGACCAACATCCTATGACCATTTATCTCTATTTGTAAATGGTTCTCATCAGGTATGGCATATTAGATGTGAATGGTTCCATTATAGTGTAGTCGATAGTGGCTTAAACCTGAAGCAAGCACATAGGTCAAGTGCTGGTCATGAACTAGCGGTATAAGGTTTCTCTCATTCACAGGTTTTACATTTGTCAGATGCACTAAAAATACAGATGGGATAAATTTATAAAGACTTTTCATTTCATTGGTCACGTATCGCTTGGTACAGACATCATCATCTTCATGTGGGTCTTCCACGTGAATAATGCGGTGATGATTAGCGCTATAGCCATCCACCATAAGCTGAGGCACTTTATCATAAAACTCATACACCTTGTTATCCACATACTTTTTTGTAGTAACGTCTGTAGACACTTGAGGATGTTTTACATGAGTTAACCGCTTTCCTTTAAAGTCATAATCTCCTTGTTTTGTGTGTGGCACTACTGACCTATCCACATAGTGTTTATTAGCAGGATCTGTTTCTTGTTTAGGATCATGTATGGGAACAGACCTAGCTTTGACCATCAACGCACGTCCAAAGACATCCATCGTCAACCTGTAGTACGAGTCTACTGTTTCTATGACAAGGCTCGGTGCGATGTATATAGACAGCCTGCTAGCCTCTCTAAGCCTTAGTTGAAATGAAGCTAATTAAGCAGCAAGAGTCATTCCCCGTGAGGGACATGGTTTCCCATTTCTGCCCCACATCACGTGAACAACGCCATGGTTCACTGTTTCCATCTTCCATTCGCTGCATCATTGTGGGACCTTCCGGCTGTGGAAAGACCAATCTTTTACTGACACTTATTACAGCGCCCAATGGTCTGTGTTTTCAAAATATTTATATTTTCGCAAAATCTCTCTACCAACCCCTCTACGTGTTTCTGGATCAAGTCATGTCTGGATTAAAAAATGAGAATATGGGTATTTTACATTTTCCACGCAAGAAAATGTTATTTCACCGGATGAGGTAAAGCCTGATTCACTCATGATTTTCGATGATGTATCCACTGAACGACAAGGTATCATTCAAAGCTATTTCAGCATGGGTCGACACAAACATATCGATTGCTTCTATCTTGGACAAACGTATTCTAAAATGTCCAAACAGTTGATTCGTGACAATGCCAATGTCATTGTTTTATTTCGCCAGGACGAGAGGAACAGTCGTTACATTTATAATGAACATGTGAATCCGGATATGACCTTTCAAATGTTTACAGAATTGTGTGGCAAGTGCTGGAACACACAACGTCATGCCTGTTTAGTGATTGACAAACAAAGTGAACTCAACCAAGGGCGGTATCGCTTAGGGTTTGATCATTTTATTGCTATTTAAGGCACTGTATCATTCCCTCTCAAGTCATTTGTCACGACATCATGGCGTTAGCAGAGAGTCAATTGAAAAAGCATATTATTAGAGCAAAAAATACTATACGCCAAAAGTTTCGTCAATTGAAACGATCGCGTGCGGATCATGCTTTGTTTATTCAACAACATTTAGCACCTCCGCTAAAAGCTATGTTGAAACCCTCTTTCAAGTCACCTGAAACGCTACCTACCGTTTTACGCACCACGAGGACTCTGAGGAAGAGAAAGAGGAAGATGAAGAGGAACAGGAAGATTTAACTAGTGTTAGCGAAGTTGAGGATAATGAGGAACAAGTGTTTACGCCTCAAAAAAAGGCATCACACCTTGCAGAGTTTTTAAGAAAAAGGAAATCCTTGGCCATGGTCGAAACCCCTTGCCCTTCCAGATCGTCTCCATTTTCACAACTCTTGGCCACCCCTCAACATAAAGCTCAACTGAAAAACATTTTAATAAAATATTATGGATCAACACTGGAACCCTATTTCACCAATCTATTTGTTGGAAACACAGATACCACATATGGCGTTCGCTATGAGAATGATAGTTTTAAAATTGGATTCATCGATTAAATTTAGTCGTACTAAAGCTGTCATTAAAAAGATCAACTATAAATTAACACCAGGACTGTTAAAGCTACTATTCTCTCGGACTCCCTCATCTCAAGATTATACGTCAGAGGACCTTAGTAAATATAAATCCATTTTATTGGATACCCATGCTCACAAAAGACAGTATGATCCCACTCAACAAGTGAATGCTAATATATCCCAAAAATATAAAACCATCATTGCAAAAATGTTCCCCACTAGTCAAAGTGGTCGTCGTAAAGTGTCCGCTTCAGGGGTGACATTTAAACCATTAAAACCCCTTGTGGATGTTACCTACTGGCACAATCCAAATAAACTCGTCCAGCGACTACAGCTGTTGCATGTTTCACGTCAAGCCGGTCATACTGGTCACGATTGGGAAATTCAAGAAATTGAGGAAGAACTTCGAAATGCCAAAATTATTGTTTAAGCCCTCACCCATTAAAATGGGTATTGCTCACGAGTTGCATCGTCCAGCTAGACGTCACTATCAGCGACTCAAGGTGATTGCACAGGGTGTGGATGAACTTTGGCAAGCAGACTTGGTTGAAATGATTCCCTATGCTAACGTTAACGATGGTGTACGCTATATGTTGACGGTCATTGATGTTTATTCCAAAATGGCGTTTGTTGAACCTGTGCGTCTCAAGTCTAGTCCACTAGTCACCAATGCCTTTCAACATATTATTCAACAATCTAAACGTCAACCTCAGGTGCTACAAACCGACCAGGGAAAAGAATTTTTCAACAAGGATTTCTCCAGTTTTCTCAAATCTAAGGATATTCACCATTACACCACGTACAGCAATCTCAAAGCCAGCGTGGTCGAGCGGTTCAACCGAAAATTGAAAACCCATATGTGGAAAGCGTTTACCGCTCAGGGCACTTATCGCTGGTTGGACTTGTTACCTGAGTTAGTGTCACGTTACAACGACACCAAACACAGAACCATTGGGACCAAGCCACGACTTGTAACTAAAAATATTCCACAACTGGATAAACTGTTTAACCCCATAAAAACAGGAGACCCTAAAGGTCATCGCCTTAACATTGGGGACCATGTTCGTGTGAGCAAATTCAAGTCCGTCTTCGACAAGGGCTACACACCAAATTGGGGGACTGAACTATTTCGAATTCGTCAAGTCAACCTGAACAGTCCAGTCACCTATTTACTCGAGGACCTCAACCATCAACCCATAAAAGGCAGGTTTTATCCTCAAGAACTTCAAAAGACAGCGTTTCCTAAACATTACCTTGTGGAAAAAGTGTTGAAACAAAAAGGAAATAAACTATATGTAAAATGGTTGGGATTTAGCTCAGCCTTTAATTCTTGGATTAATAAATTACATGTTGTGTGAACCTGTGTGTCTTGTATTTATTTATTTACTCATGTTGTACTTAACCTACGGTCCTATGTACAGTCCTCAGCTATACATGTATTATGAGCAATACATATTTCTTTCTCTCTTCACCTGTGTTCTCTCTTACACTAACCCCCCCTTCACCTCTCACCACTGTCAAAACAGGTTGTGACTTGTTAGCTCTTATCGTGCGCGTGTACAAGTGAACACCTGTGTGTTAGATCATATTACACATGAACTCACATTTTCTCACGTATGAAGCAAAACAGGATGTGACTTGTTTCACAAGGAGGACGGTAATAAGGTCATTTCACACGTGTTCTCATGTATTTCGTCACTTTCCTTTCATATCGTTATCCCATTATAGTAGTGGGGGATTAGTGAACAACGTCAATTCAACACACACAAATGTAGTTAGGCCCTTTGACATAATTTAAATAAATTCATGGGCTAGTCCATAGGAACCAGGCCAAAGGGACCCGTCCAAACGGATCAGTCCAAAGGGCCAAGGACTCGTCCACAAGGATTTGTCCACACAGACTTGTCCACACAGACTTGTCCACAAGGACTCGTCCACAAGGACCTGTCCACAAGGACTTGTCCACAAGGACTCGTCCACAAGGACCTATCAACAATAACCCATCAACAGGGGCCCGACAGCAGGGGGCTCGTCAACAATAACAGGGGCTCTCACCTCAAGGCCTAACTTGCCCCTCTTTGATTATTGGTTTGCAGAACAACGTTACATTCCATATCGGCATTCAAACTCTCACATGTTGCAATTGGAAAGAGAGATTCTCTAAAATATTTAATTTCACCCTCTAGTAGGGGTAGGTTTTATTTTTGGGGAGGAAATATGTTGTCCATTGGAAAGGGGGTGTCAGCCCGAGTTCAACAACACCTCATTTGTTAAAATCCAACCATGGGTTCGAGAGATATATCACCGCCGCCATCTTGTGTGGAGGGTGTGGAGGTGGAGGGTATAGAACTCTCACAAACACACTACTGACGTGTATCACCATTTTGTCTCGACTGACCTGTCGTCCACATTCGATTGATAGTGCGGAAGTTAGTAGCTTTGATAACGGCACAAATATCGCAGGACAATTTAACTTTTATAAATTGGTTAGATTGTAGAAGATATAACACTACAGGTGCCGGCCCCGTGATGTTGGGGTAGCGCGCCTGCCTCTCACTTGGAGGTGCCGGGTTCGATTCCCAGCTCCATCAGGGATTTTAGTAACTGACGTGAGGGCTGGAACGGGGTGCACTCAGCCTACAATTGAGTAGCTGTCTGACAGTGAGGCAGTGCCCTGGTCACGAAGACTAAGATAAACGGCCGAGGGGAGCCGATGCCCTAACCATGCGTCACCTTAATACAGTATCTGCAGGCAAAAAGCCTGGGCAGCGGTCGCTTGATAGGCTTAGGCCCTTCATGGGCTGTAGTGTCAGGGGTTATTTTATTTTTATTTATATAACACTACAAGTTATGAATCTACAACAATGGTAGATTGCTGTTAATTCGCGGCAATAATCGCTTTGTTCTCAAGAAATGAGCCACAGTCCTATTGCACACCTTGTTAAATTCAAAAAATTCGCGGCACGAATAACGGTCATGGGACAAACTGCCATAAAGAATGCGGAGAGTATAATACAGTCCGTCCCATAATTAGAGTTCCTGACGCCTGTGGGCAAAAAAAAACTTTGATATCCCCGACTTGGAAAATGTAGATTTATTAAGGTTTCCTTCATCTGTGTGTGTATTAAACTATGCGTGGCACTCTGTGGAAGTGAAACTTGGACTATAGGAGTAGCAGAAAAGAGGATAATTGACGATTTTGAAATGTGGTGTTACAGGAGAATGCTGATCAGATTGGCAGATAGGATTACAAATGTAAAGGTATTAAGACAAGTGAGAGAGGAGAGATGTTTCTGGCGACTGCTAATAAATAGAAAAGTTAAGGTTGGTAGGACACATACTAAGATACCCAGGAATAGCAAAGGTAATTTTGGAAGGAAGAGTCGAGGATAAGGACTGTTGGGGTAGAGCTACGTCAGAATATGTTAAACAGATTGCGTCGGATGTAAGGTGTGGTAGCTATGTAGAGATGAAACGCTTAGATCAGGACAGGGAAGCATGGATTTCTGCTTCAAACCAGCCAAAGACTGAAGACTCAAACAACAACAACAACAACAAATATAAATAAACTTAATACAAATAATTTGAAATAATTTTAACAGTCATACACAACCAAAGGCTAAAACACCAACTATTTAAATAACAAGTTTAGGATTTCCTCATTAGTACAATTTCACATTCTAGTCAGATCAACAGCAAGAACATCAGGGTGACTAGGACGATCCTTTCTTTTATGTCCTTAAATAATCTACATTGCCAAAGTATATTCTCTTGTGGGGGTTTTAATCTTTAATAACTTGTCGTTTAATGCCCAAGCGGTTTTGTACAGTTTTCCAGGAATTTGACCATCCCTGAAGTGTGCCACCCCAGGCAGTTGTCCAATTTGTCCCACCATAAATTCGGGCCTAAAAACAGTACATAATCCAATATTTTAAGGGCGACCTTACGGGACCAGTGTCGTAACAGTCAGCGAAGAAACCCATGTTTTAGGGGTTAAGATCTGCTAGTGGTGTTGCAACGTCTAAAAATATCTCCAGAACGTGCTTTCATATCGCCACTGCCGGAGTGTGGTGGCCCAGTGGCGGTTCTTGCTATAGCGCAATGGCGCAATGAACCCCCATTAAATTTGACAATATATTTAGTATTTTGTCCCTATACGTACCAGAAATATTTGTCAGAAAACAGCGCGGAGTTCAAATGCAGTTAACGAGCGCGAGGAAGTGAAACCGGCGCAAGATCTGATTTGAACCCCCAGTCTTGCATTATAATGCCATTGGCAAAAGATACGAAGTTGCAGCGCGCTGTGTGTCGCAAACGTGGAAACAGCGGAGAAAGGGACAGACACTGCCCACACGTCTGTTAAGCAGGTTGCTGTGGTGTCTCGTCTTGTATGGTGTGAATAATGGCCAAATGCGATGGCGCGTCGACTGGACGTTCACTCCAAATATGAGGTGCGTGCGTCAATCCGATTCCTATGAGTCAAAAGGAAGAATTGCACAAACATTCATCGTAAAATTAGTGCTGTGTATGGGGAAGGGGCCATTTCCCGGCAACGGATCGTAAAGTGGTGTCAGCAATTCGAAGACGGACGCTCGGATATCACGGACGAATATCACGAAGGCAGGCCCGCAAAGTACAGGACCCGTGCCATGTGACTTTCATCTGTTCGGTAAGCTCAAAATGGACCTCGGTGGTCCATGTTTCCTGACCGATGAGGAGGTGAAGGCCATTGTCTCCTTGTGGTTGCAGAACGCTGGAGGAACTTTCTATACATCCGGTAGTGACAAGTTGGTTGTGCGTTCGCAGAAATGCTTGGAGCCTCTTGGAAACAATGTGGAAAAGTGACGTTACATTTTATGTCGTCATAGTCGTGTTGCTGTTGTATAGGTGGTGTATTAAATGGCCATAACTGGGAAATGCAACTTACTTTTTGATCTGCCCTCGTATATTATGTGAAGCTAATATATGTTTGGCACAATCACTTTGTTTTAGTTGCGCACTGTAGACTTAAAGTCTAGGTATTAAGATTGATTAAGGATAACTATATTCTAGTCAGAGATCCTCCCATGAATGCTACTGACAGCGGCTGGGTTTGACTATCCTCATGAGTGGTCTTCTGTGCGTTTTCACTTGAACTCCCAATTTTTGCGGGGATGCTTCTAACTAATGACAGCGGAGCATTGCTAGAACATGTAGTTGACCTTAAGCATGAAGATAAATGTATATGCGAGTTAAAAGTAAAAGAATGCTCTTGAACCTTACTGAGAAAGTAATTGCTAATACTTTCATTTGTAAGTATATTCTAAAAAAGCTACTTGCAGCTGTATACCCTTTTGTCCAGCCTATGGGAGGTGTTAATGGGTGCTGAAATACATTAAAGAGTTAGGAGACGATTGTTGCCTTCTGGGAGTAACTGTCTTAGCATTTTCTTCTGCTTTAAGATTCACTTAAAAGGAGATAGTTAATTATAAGTTACAGAATTGTAGATTATAACCACTTATCTGTATCTGCATAATGCACTAGGATGTGATGGACAGTACAAATGTCATTCAGTAAATATTATCTTCACTTCAGTTGACCAGTACTGTACAATTGCATGGTTTGTTATTTGTGTAAAAATAAAAGCACAGGAATAAATTATCCCATCTTATCCCTAGGATGTGGAAGAAGGAATCCAGGAACGAGCAAACGGTGGAAGTGAAAGTCACTTAAATGAGTAAGTGTTTAACATACAATATACGAGATCCTTCGCTTTACTTGTGCATAGCTGTAAGTTTTGGATTTGAATAAGATTGGTTTCCAAATTACATATGTCTCATTGTTTGTATCTCATCCATGAAGTAGATATTGATATTAACCATCTTCTTAGCAGAACACAAATTATCCATTCTCGTTCAGTGTTCTCACTGTCTGGAAATATTTAAGAAATCTCTGTCAGTCTGTTGATGGGATCTATTTTTGTCTTGTGGAAATATGCATGGAATAACTACACATGAAGCAGAGATAAGAATGTGAATGAGTTTTGTTAGGAGCATCCATTACTTCACACTTCCCCACTGTGTCCTCAAACCATATATTTCTTCTGTAACTAAAAACAAAAAGCTTTCTCTTTACTCGAAATTACTCAAGGAAAATCCAATAAAAGATCTAATACAAGTTATCATAAACCATAGGAGGTTTTTGGATATTTGGGAGGTATAAACCAAATACCACATAAGGATGTTTGTAGAGAGGTACACAAAGTTAGATGGAAGTTCAACATTACTATAATGCCTAATACATCTACACTTGATGCATGTGTTCTAATTACAGTACTTCAGTGTAGCCAAAAACCTCTACTTGAGTATATGTGATTTAATTACAGCATAGCCTAAAGCAAACATCACTCATAGTTGTGCTTTAAATAGAGTATAATAGTATAGCCGAATCCAAAAAACATGCTGCGTAAGTTTTGAAAGGAAATAAAAAATATATAAAACACAATATTTAGTTTAAAAAATGTGGCATATATATTTTTACTGGTATTGATATGTCTGTAACAATTATACCTATTAATAGATTGTTATTTGGCGCAGTGAATTGCATATTATAGATATTATAAATGTTGGCTATTAGGTATGTACTATATGTGTCAATAGATACCCAGAGACAAATCTAAATGCATGTGTTATGTATTTGATTTGTCGCTCGCCGATAAGGTTTCCTCTCGAATTTTATCTGACAACACTTTTGAGATTATTACATAGAGAAAATCCTAATTTACACAACTATACATTAGTACACCACACAACATGCACACAAAAGTGAAATGCAAGATCGTTTTTCGAAATGACAGTGCATTTCAATAGGGCCTTTGACTGTACAGAGAAAGATAACGGCCCCCACTCTATGCTTCAAATTTCAGCCATGTGGAGAAAGATCAAATAAAGATGTACTCTTTCATTCCTGCTCCGTCGTTCCACCTAAAACGCGTTATTTGGAACAATTGAGGAACTGAAAACAAGCAGCTTAATATCCAAAGAATGCAGGTTTATTCCACCGTCAACCATAAAGAAACAAGCAGCTTCCATCCTTTATCCCGGGTATTCAAGTCAATGTACACGGCAAAGAGGGCAAACTCCTCAGCTAGAGCAACATAATATGATGAATATATCAACACTCCCCATGCAATGAGCAGGTGTAATTGATGATAATCCTTCAAGATGAAAGAAGTGTGGGTAGTGTTCGCTCACAGTATAATTGACACAGATACTCCTGGTTGTGATAGCAACAAGCACACCCACCGAATCAAAATTCTTCACGCTTTCGTTATGGTAAGGTGAAATAATATTTATCACCGATCACTCAAACAAGCCACTCTGTGGCGGAATTGTTGCCGTGTTTTTACATTGTCGAGTTGTGTTGGACGAGCGGTGGTAAAGTTTGACTACTAAGACGGGAAACAATACAATTCAAAACACTTGTATTCAACTATCGATTGCTGCAAGCGACTGACACCAATATCCAAATGTTCAGTCATTTGGCAAGGGTTCGACACCTTCCATATCTTCACTATCATCAACATCATCGCTGCCGTCGTCATCAGAATGAATGAACATTCGCTGACAACGCGTTGCGCTCCAGTCAATAGGAGCTCGCCGGCGGCCATTAGTACTGCTCCTACCAAATGCTTCAGATTCATTCTTTCAAAATACAGTAGCTAATACCGAATGAATAGCTGCACTGCTACACCTACTAATCGTGCGCAGGAGACGATTCATGAATAGTGACGTCACTCGTGTAAGAGCGCCAATATCTCTTGAATATAAAAAAATCATACAATTGGATTTTCAGCACGTAAATGGAGTACTTTAGTACTTATTATTACGACGCCCTACCTCATGTTTTCTCACAACAGAGCATCACCGTTAAGTTAGAATTAAACAATACGGTAGGATTGTAAATCTCCGGTTCACTCACAAGCATGAAACTCAAAACACGAATATTTTCATCACCGGAAAGAGCTTGAAGATCAGTAGCGAGAGGGACGCAACACTTAAACAGTTCCTTAAAAGAGACCGACTCAATGAATTCAAAAGGTAATCCTATGTGGTTATAAGAGAAGAAGAGAAGAAGATATATATATATATATATGCATTGTAATTGTTGTAAAAGGGAAGCATGCTATTTGAAGCATTGCTATTAATGAATTTGAGATACTTGGAAATCACATGAGTTGTTGAAGCTGGACAAAGTACTGATAGTTATATGAAGCCTGCGGAAAAGTGAGATGAAGTTTTGTTGATCAAGTTGTCCTAATCCTTATTAAACTATTAACTCGATTAATTGATATAATAATCATATGGGCTTTACTTAACTGTACGACCATATTAGACTGATATAAACATTCAAACCGATCTAAACTTGCAGCATAAAGATAATTGTTGAGTGATCCTAATAAATAACGAGGAGTGGAATAAACATAATTGTATAAACTATTTTATGAACAGGTTAGACAGAATAATTAACCTACTCTCATAAATATTTTTGAATGTTTATTTAAAATAATATAATGACTAATAATAATAATATTATTAACAAATGTGAATGCAATTAGATAGTTTATCTAAACTTGTGGAATATAATTAACATAGATATTTTAATTTTTATTTAATCTTAATTTAAATTTAAGTTGCGACTTTCAATGTCGTGGATAAATTTGAATCAGTATCGGAATTAAAAGAGGGAGTTTGAAGAATTATTCTTGATGAATAATGCAGTACGAGAAACGCTGGTGGGGTTTTAATTCTCCTAGTTAAGTGAAATAATGTCTAGGACAGACATTAAGCGTAAATCTAACTAAATAAGCAGACTGTGGAGAAGTATATTATTCTCCTTTGCTGTTTCAGAACTTGTGAAGTGTTGTATTTATGTAAATGTTTGTGTATTTGCGGACTGAGAGAATGTGTGACTTTGGGTTCAGTCACAAGAACGAATGGAGCCCATGTATGAGAACCAACTGATCGCTAATAAGTAGACTTGTATTTATAAGCAGTTGATCGTTTGCGGACTGACGTCTAGCCAAGAATTCATTTTTCTTTATTATGCGGAAGTTCTACATTGTATAGAATTCTCTATAGTAATGTTTAAAATGATTTTATTTATTCTGGATCGTCTTTTGACGGTAAAAATTAACAATAATTTTTATTTTATTTTAAGAACTTCTCAGATAGAAGACAGCTGATGAGTGTGGATCATTTGCGATCTGAGCACTGAGACCATGGAGGCATTCGAGTCTCTTGTATATTTTACCTTTTTATTTGTTTTATTTAATTTATTTTATTGTTGTTTTAGACAATAAACATTATTTCATTCTTTTTATACGTCGGTCTACCGTGGTTTACTTTAATTATAGCCAGCGTTGTGTTATGAATTGGGGTTTTCTTTGATTGTGGCGCTTTCCTTTTCCCTTTCCGACCTGAGATTAAGGTAAGGATCTCTAGCTTTTAGTGTAGATTGCCCATAACACAACATTCCACTGTGTATTTATCATTGAGGTGCCTGTCGGAAGAACTTCTAGGTTTTTAGCCGGTGCCTTCAAGATTCTCCGATCCATTCTCCATTCTGGGATTTCGACAAGCGGGCTTCATCATAAATACGGGCACAATATGAACCTTTCAGCGAGCTTCTCAGTATGTGCTAGCCTGTGTCATAGTGAGTTGTCCCTTAGTACATTGTCCCTGCTCGAGATTCATAAGAACCTTGCAGTGAGTTTTCAGTATGTGCTAGCAAGTGTCACGGTGAGATGTATCATAGCACATTGTCACTGCTCGTGATTCATAAGAACCTTGAAGTAAGTTTTCAGTATCTGCTAGCCAGTGTCTTGGTGAGATGTAACATAGTACATAGTCATTGCTCGTGATTCATCAGAACCTTACAGAAAGCTACTCAGTATGTAATAGCCAGTGTCCTGGTGAGGTGTACCATAGTACATCTTCAGTGCTCGTGATTCATCAGAAGTTACAGTAGGCTACTCAGTATATGCTAGCCAGTGACCTGGTGAGGTGTACCATACTACATTTTCAGTGCTCGTGAATCATAAGAACCTTGCAGTAAGCTACTCAGTATGTGCTAGCCAGTGTCCTGGTGAGGTGTACCATAGTACATTTTCAGTGCTCGTGATTCATCAGAACCTTAGAGTAAGCTTCTCAGTATGTGCTAGCCAGTGTCCTGGTGAGGTGTACCATACTACATTTTCACTGCTCGTGATTCATCAGAACCTTGCGGTGAGCTTCTCAGTATGTGCTAGCCAGTGTCCTGGTGAGGTGTACCATAGTACATTTTCAGTGTTCGTGAATCATAAGAACCTTAGAGTAAGCTTCTCAGTATGTGCTAGCCAGTGCCCTGGTGAGGTGTACCATAGTACATTTTCACTGCTCGTGATTCATCAGAACCTTGAGGTGAGCTACTCAGTATGTGCTAGCCAGTGTCCAGGTGAGGTGTACCATAGTACATTGTCAGTGCTCTTGAATCATAAGAACCTTAGAGTAAGCTTCTCAGTATGTGCTAGCCAGTGTCCTGGTGAGGTGTACCATAGTACATTTTCACTGCTCGTGATTCATCAGAACATTGCGGTGATCTTCTCAATATGTGCTAGCCAGTGACCTGGTGAGGTGCACCATAGTACATTTTCAGTGTTCGTGATTCATCAGAACCTTACAGTAAGCTACTCAGTATGTGCTAGCCAGTGTCCTGGTGAGGTGTACCATAGCACATTTTCAGTGCTCGTGATTCATCAGAACCTTACAGTAAGCTACTCAGTATGTGCTAGCCAGTGTCCTGGTGAGGTGCACCATAGTACATTTTCAGTGCTCGTGAATCATAAGAACCTTACAGTAAGCTACTCAGTTTGTGCTAGCCAGTGTCCTGGTGAGGTGTACCATAGTACATTTTCAGTGCTCGTGAATCATAAGAATCCTAGAGTAAGCTACTCAGTATGTGCTAGCCAGTGTCCTGGTGAGGTGCACCATAGTACATTTTCAGTGCTCGTGATTCATCAGAACCTTACAGTAAGCTACTCAGTATATGCTAGCCAGTGTCCTGGTGAGGTGTACCATAGTACATTTTCAGTGCTCGTGAATCATAAGAACCTTACAGTAAGCTACTCAGTATGTGCTAGCCAGTGTCCTGGTGAGGTGCACAATAGTACATTTTCAGTGCTCGTGATTTATCAGAACCTTACAGTAAGCTACTCAGTATGTGCTAGCCAGTGTCCTGGTGAGGTGTACCATAGTACATTTTCAGTGCTCGTGAATCATAAGAACCTTACAGTAAGCTACTCAGTATGTGCTAGCCAGTGTCCTGGTGAGGTGTACCCTAGTACATTTTCAGTGCTCGTGAATCATAAGAACCTTACAGTAAGCTACTCAGTACGTGCTAGCCAGTGTCCTGGTGAGGTGCACCATAGTACATTTTCAGTGCTCGTGATTCATAAGAACCTTGCAGAAAGCTTCAAAATATGTGCTAGCCAGTGTCCTGGTGAGGTGTACCATAGAACATTTTCAGTGCTCGAGAATCATAAGAACCTTAGAATAAGCTTCTCAGTATGTGCTAGCCAATGTCCTGGTGAGGTGTACCATAGTACATTTTCAGTGCTCGTGAATCATAACAACCTTACAGTAAGCTACTCAGTATGTGCTACCCAGTGTCCTGGTGAGGTGTACCATAGTACATTTTCAGTGCTCGTGAATCATAAGAACCTTACAGTAAGCTACTCAGTATGTGCTAGCCAGTGTCCTGGTGAGGTGTACCATAGTACATTTTCAGTGCTCGTGAATCATAAGAACCTTACAGTAAGCTACTCAGTATGTGCTAGCCAGTGTCCTGGTGAGGTGCACCATAGTACATTTTCTGTGATCGTGAATCATAAGAACCTTACAGTAAGCTACTCAGTATGTGCTAGCCAGTGTCCTGGTTAGGTGCACCATAGTACAATTTCAGTGCTCGTGAATCATAAGAACTTTACAGTAAGCAACTCAGTATGTGCTAGACAGTGTCCTGGTGAGGTGTACCATAGTACATTTTCAGAGCTCGTGAATCATAAGAACCTTACAGTAAGCTACTCAGTATGTGCTAGCCAGTGTCCTGGTGAGGTGTACCATAGTACATTTTCAGTGCTCGTGAATCATAAGAACCTTACAGTAAGCTACTCAGTATGTGCTAGCCAGTGTCCTGCTGAGGTGTACCATAATACATTTTCAGTGCTCGTGAATCATAAGAACCTTACAGTAAGCTACTCAGTATGTGCTAGCCAGTGTCCTGGTGAGGTGCACCATAGTACATTTTCAGTGCTCGTGATTCATAAGAACCTTACAGTAAGCTACTCAGTATGTGCTAGCCAGTGTCCTGGTGAGGTGCACCATAGTACATTTTCAGTACTCGTGATTCATCAGAACCTTACAGTATGCTACTCAGTATGTGCTAGCCAGTGTCCTGGTGAGGTGTACCATAGTACATTTTCAGTGCTCGTGAATCATAAGAACCTTACAGTGAGCTACTCAGTATGTGCTAGCCAGTGTCCTGGTGAGGTGTACCATAGTACATTTTCAGTGTTCGTGAATCATAGGAACCTTACAGTAAGCTAATCAGTATGTGCTAGCCAGTGTCCTGGTGAGGTGTACCATAGTACATTTTCAGTGCTCGTGAATCATAAGAACCATACATTAAGCTACTCAGTATGTGCTAGCCAGTGTCCTGGTTAGGTGTACCATAGTACATTTTCAGTGCTCGTGAATCATAAGAACCTTACAGTAAGCTACTCAGTATGTGCCAGCCAGTGTCCTGGTGAGGTGCACCATAGTACATTTTCATTGCTCGTGAATCATAAGAACTTTACAGTAAGCTACTCAGTATGTGCTAGCGAGTGTCCTGGTGAGGTGTACCATAGTACATTTTCAGTGCTCGTGAATCATAAGAACCTTACAGTAAGCTACTTAGTATGTGCTAGCCAGTGTCCTGGTGAGGTGCACCATAGTATATTTTCAGTGCTCGTGATTCATAAGAACCTTACAGAAAGCTTCAAAATATGTGCTAGCCTGTGTCCTGGTGAGGTGTACCATAGTACATTTTCAGTGCTCGTGAATCATAAGAACCTTACAGTAAGCTACTTAGTATGTGCTAGCCAGTGTCCTGGTGAGGTGCACCATAGTACATTTTCAGTGCTCGTGATTCATAAGAACCTTGCAGAAAGCTTCAAAATATGTGCTAGCCTGTGTCCTGGTGAGGTGTACCATAGTACATTTTCAGTGCTCGTGAATCATAAGAACCTTACAGTAAGCTACTCAGTATGTGCTAGCCAGTGTCCTGGTGAGGTGTACCATAGTACATTTTCAGTGCTCGTGAATCATAAGAACCTTACAGTAAGCTACTCAGTATGTGCTAGCCAGTGTCCTGGTGAGGTGTACCATAGTACATTTTCAGTGCTCGTGAATCATAAGAACCTTACAGTAAGCTACTCAGTATGTGCTAGCCAGTGTCTTGGTGAGGTGTACCATAGTACATTTTCAGTGCTCGTGAATCATAAGAACCTTACAGTAAGCTACTCAGTATGTGCTAGCCAGTGTCCTGGTGAGGTGTACCATAGTACATTTTCAGTGCTCGTGAATCATAAGAACCTTACAGTAAGCTACTCAGCATGTGCTAGCCAGTGTCCTGGTGAGGTGTACCATAGTACATTTTCAGTGCTCGTGAATCATAAGAACCTTACAGTAAGCTACTCAGTATGTGCTAGCCAGTGTCCTGGTGAGGTGTACCATAGTACATTTTCAGTGCTCGTGAATCATAAGAACCTTACAGAAAGCTACTCAGTATGTGCTAGCCTGTGTCCTGGTGAGGTGTACCATAGTACATTTTCAGTGCTCGTGAATCATAAGAACCTTACAGTAAGCTACTCAGTATGTGCTAGCCAGTGTCCTGGTGAGGTGTACCATAGTACATTTTCAGTGCTCGTGAATCATAAGTACCTTGCAGTAAGCTACTCAGTATATGCTAGCCAGTGTCCTGGTGAGGTGTACCATAGTACATTTTCAGTGCTCGTGATTCATAAGAACCTTACAGAAAGCTACTCAGTATGTGCTAGCCAGTGTCCTGGTGAGGTGTACCATAGTTCATTTTCAGTACTCGTGAATCATAAGAACCTTACAGAAAGCTACTCAGTATGTGCTAGCCAGTGTCCTGGTGAGGTGTACCATAGTACATTTTCAGTGCTCGTGAATCATAAGAACCTTACAGTAAGCTACTCAGTATGTGCTAGCCAGTGTCCAGGTGAGGTGTACCATAGTACATTTTCTGTGCTCGTGAATCATAAGAACCTTACAGTAAGCTACTCAGTATGTGCTAGCCAGTGTCCTGGTGAGGTGTACCATAGTACATTTTCAGTGCTCGTGAATCATAAGAACCTTACAGTAAGCTACTTAGTATGTGCTAGCCAGTGTCCTGGTGAGGTGCAACATAGTACATTTTCAGTGCTCGTGATTCATAAGAACCTTGCAGAAAGCTTCAAAATATATGCTAGCCAGTGTCCTGGTGAGGTGTACCATAGTACATTTTCAGTGCTCGTGAAACATAAGAACCTTACAGTTAGCTACTCAGTATGTGCTAGCCAGTGTCCTGGTGAGGTGTACCTTAGTACATTTTCAGTGCTCGTGAATCATAAGAATCTTACAGTAAGCTACTCAGTATGTGCTAGCCAGTGTCCTGGTGAGGTGTATCTTAGTACATTTTCAGTGCTCGTGAATCATAAGAATCTTACAGTAAGCTACTCAGTATGTGCTAGCCAGTGTCCTGCTGAGGTGTACCATAGTACATTTTCAGTGCTCGGGAATCATAAGAACCTTACAGTAAGCTACCCAGTGTGTGCTAGCCAGTGTCCTGGTGAGGTGTACCATAGTACATTTTCAGTGCTCGTGATTCATAAGAACCTTACAATAAGCTACTCAGTAAGTGCCAGCCAGTGTCCTGGTGAGGTGCACCATAGTACATTTTCAGTGCTCGTGAATCATAAGAACTTTACAGTAAGCTACTCAGTATGTCCTAGCCAGTGACCTGGTGAGGTGTACCATAGTACATTTTCAGTGCTCGTGAATCATAAGAACCTTACAGTAAGCTACTTAGTATGTGCTAGCCAGTGTCCTGGTGAGGTGCACCATAGTACATTTTCAGTGCTCGTGATTCATAAGAACCTTGCAGAAAGCTTCAAAATATGTGCTAGCCAGTGTCCTGGTGAGGTGTACCATAGTACATTTTCAGTGCTCGTGAATCATAAGAACCTTGCAGAAAGCTTCAAAATATGTGCTAGCCAGTGTCCTGGTGAGGTGTACCATAGTACATTTTCAGTGCTCGTGAATCATAAGAACCTTACAGTAAGCTACTCAGTATGTGCTAGCCAGTGTCCTGGTGAGGTGTACCATAGTACATTTTCAGTGCTCGTGATTCATCAGAAACTTACAGTAAGCTACTCAGTATGTGCTAGCCAGTGTCCTGGTAAGGTGCACCATAGTACATTTTCAGCGCTCGTGATTCATAAGAACTCTGCAGAAAGCTTCAAAATATGTGCTAGCCAGTGTCCTGGTGAGGTGTACCATAGTACATTTTCATTGCTCATGATTCATCAGAACCTTACAGTAAGCTACTCAGTATGTGCTAGCCAGTGTCCTGGTGAGGTGTACCATAGCACATTTTCAGTGCTCGTGATTCATCAGAACCTTACAGTAAGCTACTCAGTATGTGCTAGCCAGTGTCCTGGTGAGGTGCACCATAGTACATTTTCAGTGCTCGTGAATCATAAGAACCTTACAGTAAGCTACTCAGTTTGTGCTAGCCAGTGTCCTGGTGAGGTGTACCATTGTACATTTTCAGTGCTCGTGAATCATAAGAATCCTAGAGTAAGCTACTCAGTATGTGCTAGCCAGTGTCCTGGTGAGGTGCACCATAGTACATTTTCAGTGCTCGTGATTCATCAGAACCTTACAGTAAGCTACTCAGTATGTGCTAGCCAGTGTCCTGGTGAGGTGTACTATAGTACATTTTCAGTGCTCGTGAATCATAAGAACCTTACAGTAAGCTACTCAGTATGTGCTAGCCAGTGTCCTGGTGAGGTGTACCATAGTACATTTTCAGTGCTCGTGATTCATAAGGACCTTACAGTAAGCTACTCAGTATGTGCCAACCAGTGTCCTGGTGAGGTGCACCATAGTACCTTTTCAGTGCTCGTGAATCATAAGAACTTTACAGTAAGCTACTCAGTATGTGCTAGCCAGTGTCCTGGTGAGGTGCACCATAGTACATTTTCAGTGCTCGTGAATCATAAGAACTTTACAGTAAGCTACTCAGTATGTGCTAGCCAGTGTCCTGGTGAGGTGTACCATAGTACATTTTCTGTGCTCGTGAATCATAAGAACCTTACAGTAAGCTACTCAGTATGTGCTAGCCAGTGTCCTGGTGAGGTGCACCATAGTACATTTTCAGTGCTCGTGATTCATAAGAACCTTACAGAAAGCTACTCAGTATGTGCTAGCCAGTGTCCTGGTGAGGTGTACCATAGTACATTTTCAGTGCTCGTGAATCATAAGAACCTTACAGAAAGCTACTCAGTATGTGCTAGCCAGTGTCCTGGTGAGGTGTACCATAGTACATTTTCAGTGCTCGTGAATCATAAGAACCTTACAGTAAGCTACTCAGTATGTGCTAGCCAGTGTCCAGGTGAGGTGTACCATAGTACATTTTCTGTGCTCATGAATCATAAGAACCTTACAGTAAGCTACTCAGTATGTGCTAGCCAGTGTCCTGGTGAGGTGTACCATAGTACATTTTCAGTGCTCGTGAATCATAAGAACCTTACAGTAAGCTACTTAGTATGTGCTAGCCAGTGTCCTGGTGAGGTGCAACATAGTACATTTTCAGTGCTCGTGATTCATAAGAACCTTGCAGAAAGCTTCAAAATATGTGCTAGCCAGTGTCCTGGTGAGGTGTACCATAGTACATTTTCAGTGCTCGTGAAACATAAGAACCTTACAGTTAGCTACTCAGTATGTGCTAGCCAGTGTCCTGGTGAGGTGTACCTTAGTACATTTTCAGTGCTCGTGAATCATAAGAATCTTACAGTAAGCTACTCAGTATGTGCTAGCCAGTGTCCTGGTGAGGTGTATCTTAGTACATTTTCAGTGCTCGTGAATCATAAGAATCTTACAGTAAGCTACTCAGTATGTGCTAGCCAGTGTCCTGCTGAGGTGTACCATAGTACATTTTCAGTGCTCGGGAATCATAAGAACCTTACAGTAAGCTACCCAGTGTGTGCTAGCCAGTGTCCTGGTGAGGTGTACCATAGTACATTTTCAGTGCTCGTGATTCATAAGAACCTTACAATAAGCTACTCAGTAAGTGCCAGCCAGTGTCCTGGTGAGGTGCACCATAGTACATTTTCAGTGCTCGTGAATCATAAGAACTTTACAGTAAGCTACTCAGTATGTCCTAGCCAGTGACCTGGTGAGGTGTACCATAGTACATTTTCAGTGCTCGTGAATCATAAGAACCTTACAGTAAGCTACTTAGTATGTGCTAGCCAGTGTCCTGGTGAGGTGCACCATAGTACATTTTCAGTGCTCGTGATTCATAAGAACCTTGCAGAAAGCTTCAAAATATGTGCTAGCCAGTGTCCTGGTGAGGTGTACCATAGTACATTTTCAGTGCTCGTGAATCATAAGAACCTTGCAGAAAGCTTCAAAATATGTGCTAGCCAGTGTCCTGGTGAGGTGTACCATAGTACATTTTCAGTGCTCGTGAATCATAAGAACCTTACAGTAAGCTACTCAGTATGTGCTAGCCAGTGTCCTGGTGAGGTGTACCATAGTACATTTTCAGTGCTCGTGATTCATCAGAAACTTACAGTAAGCTACTCAGTATGTGCTAGCCAGTGTCCTGGTAAGGTGCACCATAGTACATTTTCAGCGCTCGTGATTCATAAGAACCTTGCAGAAAGCTTCAAAATATGTGCTAGCCAGTGTCCTGGTGAGGTGTACCATAGTACATTTTCATTGCTCATGATTCATCAGAACCTTACAGTAAGCTACTCAGTATGTGCTAGCCAGTGTCCTGGTGAGGTGTACCATAGCACATTTTCAGTGCTCGTGATTCATCAGAACCTTACAGTAAGCTACTCAGTATGTGCTAGCCAGTGTCCTGGTGAGGTGCACCATAGTACATTTTCAGTGCTCGTGAATCATAAGAACCTTACAGTAAGCTACTCAGTTTGTGCTAGCCAGTGTCCTGGTGAGGTGTACCATTGTACATTTTCAGTGCTCGTGAATCATAAGAATCCTAGAGTAAGCTACTCAGTATGTGCTAGCCAGTGTCCTGGTGAGGTGCACCATAGTACATTTTCAGTGCTCGTGATTCATCAGAACCTTACAGTAAGCTACTCAGTATGTGCTAGCCAGTGTCCTGGTGAGGTGTACTATAGTACATTTTCAGTGCTCGTGAATCATAAGAACCTTACAGTAAGCTACTCAGTATGTGCTAGCCAGTGTCCTGGTGAGGTGTACCATAGTACATTTTCAGTGCTCGTGATTCATAAGGACCTTACAGTAAGCTACTCAGTATGTGCCAACCAGTGTCCTGGTGAGGTGCACCATAATACAATTTCAGTGCTCGTGAATCATAAGAACTTTACAGTAAGCTACTCAGTATGTGCTAGCCAGTGTCCTGGTGAGGTGCACCATAGTACATTTTCTGTGCTCGTGAATCATAAGAACTTTACAGTAAGCTACTCAGTATGTGCTAGCCAGTGTCCTGGTGAGGTGTACCATAGTACATTTTCAGTGCTCGTGAATCATAAGAACCTTACTGTAAGCTAATCAGTATGTGCTAGCCAGTGTCCTGGTGAGGTGTAAAATAGTACATTTTCAGTGCTCGTGAATCATAAGAACCTTACAGTAAGCTACTCAGTATGTGCAAGCCAGTGTCCTGGTGAGGTGTACCATAGTACATTTTCAGTGCTCGTGAATCATAAGAACCTTACAGTAAGCTACTCAGTATGTGCTAGCCAGTGTCCTGGTGAGGTGCACCATAGTACATTTTCAGTGCTCGTGATTCATCAGAACCTTACAGTAAGCTACTCAGTATGGGCTAGCCAGTGTCCTGGTGAGGTGTACCATAGCACATTTTCAGTGCTCGTGATTCATCAGATCCTTACAGTAAGCTACTCAGTATGTGCTAGCCAGTGTCCTGGTGAGGTGCACCATAGTACATTTTCAGTGTTCGTGAATCATAAGAACCTTAGAGAAAGCTTCTCAGTATGTTCTAGCCAGTGTGCTGTTGAGGTGTACCTTAGTACATTTACACTGCTCGTGATTCATCAGATCCTTGCGGTGAGCTTCTCAGTATGTGCTAGCCAGTGTCTTGGTGAGGTGCACCATAGTACATTTTCAATGCTCCTGATTCATCAGAACCTTACAGTAAGCTACTCAGTATGTGCTAGCCAGTGTCCTGGTGAGGTGTACCATAGTACATTTTCAGTGCTCGTGAATCATAAGAACCTTACAGTAAGCCACTGAGTATGTGCTAGCCAGTGTCCTGGTGAGGTGCACCATAGTACATTTTCAGTGCTCCTGATTCATCAGAACCTTACAGTAAGCTACTCAGTATGTGCTAGCCAGTGTCCTGGTGAGGTGTACCATTGTACATTTTCACTACTCGTGATTCATCAGAACATTGCGGTGATCTTCTCAGTATGTGCTAGCCAGTGTCCTGATGAGGTGCACCATAGTACATTTTCAGTGCTCGTGATTCATAAGAACCTTACAGTAAGCTACTCAGTATGTGCTAGCCAGTGTCCTGGTGAGGTGCACCATAGTACATTTTCAGTGCTCGTGATTCATCAGAACCTTACAGTATGCTACTCAGTATGTGCTAGCCAGTGTCCTGGTGAGGTGTACCATAGTACATTTTCAGTGCTCGTGAATCATAAGAACCTTACAGTAAGCTACTCAGTATGTGCTAGCCAGTGTCCTGGTGAAGTGTGCCATAGTACATTTTCAGTGCTCGTGAATCATAAGAACCTTACAGTAAGCTAATCAGTATGTGCTAGCCAGTGTCCTGGTGAGGTGTACCATAGTACATTTTCAGTGCTTGTGAATCATAAGAACCTTACAGTAAGCTACTCAGTATGTGCTAGCCAGTGTCCTGGTGAGGTGTACAATAGTACATTTTCAGTGCTCGTGATTCATAAGAACCTTACAGTAAGCTACTCAGTATGTGCTAGTCAGTGTCCTGGTGAGGTGCACCATAGTACATTTTCAGTGCTCGTGAATCATAAGAACTTTACAGTAAGCTACTCAGTATGTGCTAGCCAGTGTCTTGGTGATGTGTACCATAGTACATTTTCAGTGCTCGTGAATCATAAGAACCTTACAGTAAGCTAATCAGTATGTGCTAGCCAGTGTCCTGGTGAGGTGTACCATAGTACATTTTCAGTGCTCGTGAATCTTAAGAACCTTACAGTAAGCTACTCAGTATGTGCTAGCCAGTGTCCTGGTGAGGTGTACCATAGTACATTTTCAGTGCTCGTGAATCATAAGAACCTTACAGTAAGCTACTCAGTATGTGCTAGCCAGTGTCCTGGTGAGGTGCACCATAGTACATTTTCAGTGCTCGTGATTCATACGAACCTTGCAGAAACCTTCAAAGTATGTGCTAGCCAGTGTCCTGGTGAGGTGTACCATAGAACATTTTCAGTGCTCGAGAATCATAAGAACCTTAGAATAAGCTTCCCAGTATGTGCTAGCCAGTGTCCCGGTGAGGTGTACCATAGTACATTTTCAGTGCTCGTGAATCATAAGAACCTTACAGTAAGCTACTCAGTATGTGCTAGCCAGTGTCCTGGTGAGGTGTACCATAGTACATTTTCAGTGCTCTTGAATCATAAGAACCTTACAGTAAGCTAATCAGTATGTGCTAGCCAGTGTCCTGGTGAGGTGTACCATAGTACATTTTCAGTGCTCGTGAATCATAAGAACCTTACAGTAAGCTACACAGTATGTGCTAGCCAGTGTCCTGTTGAGGTGTACCATAGTACATTTTCAGTGCTCGTGAATCATAAGAACCTTATAGTAAGCTACTCAGTATGTGCTAGCCAGTGTCCTGGTGAGGTGCATCATAGTACAATTTCTGTGCTCGTGAATCATATGAACCTTACAGTAAGCTACTCAGTATGTGCTAGCCAGTGTCCTGGTGAGGTGCACCATAGTACATTTTCAGTGCTCGTGAATCATAAGAACTTTACAGTAAGCTACTCAGTATGTGCTAGCCAGTGTCCTGGTGGGGTGTACCATAGTACATTTGCAGTGCTCGTGAATCATAAGAACCTTACAGTAAGCTAATCAGTATGTGCTAGCCATTGTACTGGTGAGGTGTACCATAGTACATTTTCAGTACTCGTGAATCATAAGAACCTTACAGTAAGCTACTCAGTATGTGCTAGCCAGTGTCCTGGTGAGGTGCACCATAGTACATTTTCAGTGCTCGTGATTCATAAGAACCTTGCAGAAAGCTTCTAAATATGTGCTAGCCAGTGTCCTGGTGAGGTGTACCATAGAACATTTTCAGTGCTCGAGAATCATAAGAACCTTAGAATAAGCTTCTCAGTATGTGCTAGCCAGTGTCCTGGTGAGGTGTACCATAGTACATTTTCAGTGCTCGTGAATCATAAGAACCTTACAGTACGCTACTCAGTATGTGCTAGCCAGTGTCCTGGTGATGTGTACCATAGTACATTTTCAGTGCTCGTGAATCATAAGAACCTTACAGTAAGCTACTCAGTATGTGCTAGCCAGTGTCCTGGTGAGGTGCACCATAGTACATTTTCAGTGCTCGTGAATCATAAGAACTTTACAGTAAGCTACTCAGTATGTGCTAGCCAGTGTCCTGGTGAGGTGTACCATAGTACACTTTCAGTGCTCGTGAATCATAAGAACCTTACAGTAAGCTAATCAGTATGTGCTAGCCAGTGTCCTGGTGAGGTATACCATAGTACATTTTCAGTGCTCGTGAATCATAAGAACCTTACAGTAAGCTACTCAGTATGTGCTAGCCAGTGTCCTGGTGAGGTGTACCATAGTACATTTTCAGTGTTCGTGATTCATAAGAACCTTGCAGAAAGCTTCAAAATATGTGCTAGCCAGTGTCCTGGTGAGGTGTACCATAGAACATTTTCAGTGCTCGTGAATCATAAGAACCTTACAGTGAGCTACTCAGTATGTGCTAGCCAGTGTCCTGGTGAGGTGTACCATAGTACATTTTCAGTGCTCGTGAATCATAAGAACCTTACAGTAAGCTAATCAGTATGTGCTAGCCAGTGCCCTGGTGAATTGTACCATAGTACATTTTCAGTGCTCCTGAATCATAAGAACCATACAGTAAGCTACTCAGTATGTGCTAGCCAGTGTCCTGGTGAGGTGTACCATAGTACATTTTCAGTGCACGTGATTCATAAGAACCTTACAGTAAGCTAGACAGTATGTGCCAGCCAGTGTCCTGGTGAGGTGCACCATAGTACATTTTCAGTGCTCGTGAATCTTAAGAACTTTACAGTAAGCTACTCAGTATGTGCTAGCCAGTGTCCTGGTGAGGTGTACCATAGTACATTTTCAGTGCTCGTGAATCATAAGAACCTTACAGTAAGCTTCTTAGTATGTGCTAGCCAGTGTCCTGGTGAGGTGCACCATAGTACATTTTCAGTGCTCGTGATTCATAAGAACCTTGCAGAAAGCTTCAAAATATGTGCTAGCCAGTGTCCTGGTGAGGTGTACCATAGTACATTTTCAGTGCTCTTGAATCATAAGATCCTTAGAATAAGCTTCTCAGTATGTACTAGCCAGTGTCCCGGTGAGGTGTACCAGAGTACATTTTCAGTGCTCGTGATTCATAAGAACCTTGCAGAAAGCTTCAAAGTATGTGCTAGCCAGTGTCCTGGTGAGGTGTACCATAGTACATTTTCAGTGCTCGTGAATCATAAGAAACTTACAGTAAGCTACTCAGTATGTGCTTGCCAGTGTCCTGGTGAGGTGTACCATAGTACATTTTCTGTGCTCGTGAATCATAAGAACCTTACAGTAAGCTACTCAGTATGCGTTAGCCAGTGTCCTGGTGAGGTGTACCATAGAACATTTTCAGTGCTCGTGAATCATAAGAACCTTACAGTAAGCTACTTAGTATGTGCTAGCCAGTGTCCAGGTGAGGTGCACCATAGTACATTTTCAGTGCTCGTGATTCATAAGAACCTTGCAGGAAGCTTCAAAATATGTGCTAGCCAGTGTCCTGGTGAGGTGTACCATAGAACATTTTCAGTGCTCGAGAATCATAAGAACCGTACAGTAAGCTTCTCAGTATATGCTAGCCAGTGTCCTGGTGAGGTGTACCATAGTACATTTTCAGTGCTCGTGAATCATAAGAACCTTACAGTGAGCTACTCAGTATGTGCTAGCCAGTGTCCTGGTGAGGTGTACCATAGTACATTTTCAGTGCTCGTGAATCATAAGAACCTTACAGTGAGCTACTCAGTATGTGCTAGCCAGTGTCCTGGTGAGGTGTACCATAGTACATTTTCAGTGCTCGTGAATCATAAGAACCTTACAGTGAGCTACTCAGTATGTGCTAGCCAGTGTCCTGGTGAGGTGTACCACAGAACATTTTCAGTGCTCGAGAATCATAAGAACCTTACAGTAAGCTTCTCAGTATATGCTAGCCAGTGTCCTGGTGAGGTGTACCATAGTACATTTTCAGTGCTCGTGAATCATAAGAACCTTACAGTGAGCTACTCAGTATGTGCTAGCCAGTGTCCTGGCGAGATGTACCATAGTACATTTTCAGTGCTCGTGAATCATAAGAACCTTACAGTAAGCTAATCAGTATGTGCTAGCCATTGTACTGGTGAGGTGTACCATAGTACATTTTCAGTACTCGTGAATCATAAGAACCTTACAGTAAGCTACTCAGTATGTGCTAGCCAGTGTCCTGGTGAGGTGCACCATAGTACATTTTCAGTGCTCGTGATTCATAAGAACCTTGCAGAAAGCTTCTAAATATGTGCTAGCCAGTGTCCTGGTGAGGTGTACCATAGAACATTTTCAGTGCTCGAGAATCATAAGAACCTTAGAATAAGCTTCTCAGTATGTGCTAGCCAGTGTCCTGGTGAGGTGTACCATAGTACTTTTTCAGTGCTCGTGAATCATAAGAACCTTACAGTACGCTACTCAGTATGTGCTAGCCAGTGTCCTGGTGATGTGTACCATAGTACATTTTCAGTGCTCGTGAATCATAAGAACCTTACAGTAAGCTACTCAGTATGTGCTAGCCAGTGTCCTGGTGAGGTGCAGCATAGTACATTTTCAGTGCTCGTGAATCATAAGAACTTTACAGTAAGCTACTCAGTATGTGCTAGCCAGTGTCCTGGTGAGGTGTACCATAGTACACTTTCAGTGCTCGTGAATCATAAGAACCTTACAGTAAGCTAATCAGTATGTGCTAGCCAGTGTCCTGGTGAGGTATACCATAGTACATTTTCAGTGCTCGTGAATCATAAGAACCTTACAGTAAGCTACTCAGTATGTGCTAGCCAGTGTCCTGGTGAGGTGTACCATAGTACATTTTCAGTGTTCGTGAATCATAAGAACCTTGCAGTAAGCTACTCAGTATGTGCAAGCCAGTGCCCTGGTGAGGTGCACCATAGTACATTTTCAGTGCTCGTGATTCATAAGAACCTTGCAGAAAGCTTCAAAATATGTGCTAGCCAGTGTCCTGGTGAGGTGTACCATAGAACATTTTCAGTGCTCGTGAATCATAAGAACCTTACAGTAAGCCACTGAGTATGTGCTAGCCAGTGTCTTGGTGATGTGTACCATAGTACATTTTCAGTGCTCGTGAATCATAAGAACCTTACAGTAAGCTAATCAGTATGTGCTAGCCAGTGTCCTGGTGAGGTGTACCATAGTACATTTTCAGTGCTCGTGAATCATAAGAACCTTACAGTAAGCTACTCAGTATGTGCTAGCCAGTGTCCTGGTGAGGTGTACCATAGTACATTTTCAGTGCTCGTGAATCATAAGAACCTTACAGTAAGCTACTCAGTATGTGCTAGCCAGTGTCCTGGTGAGGTGCACCATAGTACATTTTCAGTGCTCGTGATTCATACGAACCTTGCAGAAACCTTCAAAGTATGTGCTAGCCAGTGTCCTGGTGAGGTGTACCATAGAACATTTTCAGTGCTCGAGAATCATAAGAACCTTAGAATAAGCTTCCCAGTATGTGCTAGCCAGTGTCCCGGTGAGGTGTACCATAGTACATTTTCAGTGCTCGTGAATCATAAGAACCTTACAGTAAGCTACTCAGTATGTGCTAGCCAGTGTCCTGGTGAGGTGTACCATAGTACATTTTCAGTGCTCTTGAATCATAAGAACCTTACAGTAAGCTAATCAGTATGTGCTAGCCAGTGTCCTGGTGAGGTGTACCATAGTACATTTTCAGTGCTCGTGAATCATAAGAACCTTACAGTAAGCTACACAGTATGTGCTAGCCAGTGTCCTGTTGAGGTGTACCATAGTACATTTTCAGTGCTCGTGAATCATAAGAACCTTATAGTAAGCTACTCAGTATGTGCTAGCCAGTGTCCTGGTGAGGTGCATCATAGTACAATTTCTGTGCTCGTGAATCATATGAACCTTACAGTAAGCTACTCAGTATGTGCTAGCCAGTGTCCTGGTGAGGTGCACCATAGTACATTTTCAGTGCTCGTGAATCATAAGAACTTTACAGTAAGCTACTCAGTATGTGCTAGCCAGTGTCCTGGTGGGGTGTACCATAGTACATTTGCAGTGCTCGTGAATCATAAGAACCTTACAGTAAGCTAATCAGTATGTGCTAGCCATTGTACTGGTGAGGTGTACCATAGTACATTTTCAGTACTCGTGAATCATAAGAACCTTACAGTAAGCTACTCAGTATGTGCTAGCCAGTGTCCTGGTGAGGTGCACCATAGTACATTTTCAGTGCTCGTGATTCATAAGAACCTTGCAGAAAGCTTCTAAATATGTGCTAGCCAGTGTCCTGGTGAGGTGTACCATAGAACATTTTCAGTGCTCGAGAATCATAAGAACCTTAGAATAAGCTTCTCAGTATGTGCTAGCCAGTGTCCTGGTGAGGTGTACCATAGTACATTTTCAGTGCTCGTGAATCATAAGAACCTTACAGTACGCTACTCAGTATGTGCTAGCCAGTGTCCTGGTGATGTGTACCATAGTACATTTTCAGTGCTCGTGAATCATAAGAACCTTACAGTAAGCTACTCAGTATGTGCTAGCCAGTGTCCTGGTGAGGTGCACCATAGTACATTTTCAGTGCTCGTGAATCATAAGAACTTTACAGTAAGCTACTCAGTATGTGCTAGCCAGTGTCCTGGTGAGGTGTACCATAGTACAGTTTCAGTGCTCGTGAATCATAAGAACCTTACAGTAAGCTAATCAGTATGTGCTAGCCAGTGTCCTGGTGAGGTATACCATAGTACATTTTCAGTGCTCGTGAATCATAAGAACCTTACAGTAAGCTACTCAGTATGTGCTAGCCAGTGTCCTGGTGAGGTGTACCATAGTACATTTTCAGTGTTCGTGAATCATAAGAACCTTGCAGTAAGCTACTCAGTATGTGCAAGCCAGTGCCCTGGTGAGGTGCACCATAGTACATTTTCAGTGCTCGTGATTCATAAGAACCTTGCAGAAAGCTTCAAAATATGTGCTAGCCAGTGTCCTGGTGAGGTGTACCATAGAACATTTTCAGTGCTCGTGAATCATAAGAACCTTACAGTGAGCTACTCAGTATGTGCTAGCCAGTGTCCTGGTGAGGTGTACCATAGTACATTTTCAGTGCTCGTGAATCATAAGAACCTTACAGTAAGCTAATCAGTATGTGCTAGCCAGTGCCCTGGTGAATTGTACCATAGTACATTTTCAGTGCTCGTGAATCATAAGAACCATACAGTAAGCTACTCAGTATGTGCTAGCCAGTGTCCTGGTGAGGTGTACCATAGTACATTTTCAGTGCACGTGATTCATAAGAACCTTACAGTAAGCTAGACAGTATGTGCCAGCCAGTGTCCTGGTGAGGTGCACCATAGTACATTTTCAGTGCTCGTGAATCTTAAGAACTTTACAGTAAGCTACTCAGTATGTGCTAGCCAGTGTCCTGGTGAGGTGTCCCATAGTACATTTTCAGTGCTCGTGAATCATAAGAACCTTACAGTAAGCTTCTTAGTATGTGCTAGCCAGTGTCCTGGTGAGGTGCACCATAGTACATTTTCAGTGCTCGTGATTCATAAGAACCTTGCAGAAAGCTTCAAAATATGTGCTAGCCAGTGTCCTGGTGAGGTGTACCATAGTACATTTTCAGTGCTCTTGAATCATAAGATCCTTAGAATAAGCTTCTCAGTATGTACTAGCCAGTGTCCCGGTGAGGTGTACCAGAGTACATTTTCAGTGCTCGTGATTCATAAGAACCTTGCAGAAAGCTTCAAAGTATGTGCTAGCCAGTGTCCTGGTGAGGTGTACCATTGTACATTTTCAGTGCTCGTGAATCATAAGAAACTTACAGTAAGCTACTCAGTATGTGCTTGCCAGTGTCCTGGTGAGGTGTACCATAGTACATTTTCTGTGCTCGTGAATCATAAGAACCTTACAGTAAGCTACTCAGTATGCGTTAGCCAGTGTCCTGGTGAGGTGTACCATAGAACATTTTCAGTGCTCGTGAATCATAAGAACCTTACAGTAAGCTACTTAGTATGTGCTAGCCAGTGTCCAGGTGAGGTGCACCATAGTACATTTTCAGTGCTCGTGATTCATAAGAACCTTGCAGGAAGCTTCAAAATATGTGCTAGCCAGTGTCCTGGTGAGGTGTACCATAGAACATTTTCAGTGCTCGAGAATCATAAGAACCGTACAGTAAGCTTCTCAGTATATGCTAGCCAGTGTCCTGGTGAGGTGTACCATAGTACATTTTCAGTGCTCGTGAATCATAAGAACCTTACAGTGAGCTACTCAGTATGTGCTAGCCAGTGTCCTGGTGAGGTGTACCATAGTACATTTTCAGTGCTCGTGAATCATAAGAACCTTACAGTGAGCTACTCAGTATGTGCTAGCCAGTGTCCTGGTGAGGTGTACCATAGTACATTTTCAGTGCTCGTGAATCATAAGAACCTTACAGTGAGCTACTCAGTATGTGCTAGCCAGTGTCCTGGTGAGGTGTACCATAGAACATTTTCAGTGCTCGAGAATCATAAGAACCTTACAGTAAGCTTCTCAGTATATGCTAGCCAGTGTCCTGGTGAGGTGTACCATAGTACATTTTCAGTGCTCGTGAATCATAAGAACCTTACAGTGAGCTACTCAGTATGTGCTAGCCAGTGTCCTGGCGAGATGTACCATTGTACATTTTCAGTGCTCGTGAATCATAAGAACCTTACAGTAAGCTAATCAGTATGTGCTAGCCATTGTACTGGTGAGGTGTACCATAGTACATTTTCAGTACTCGTGAATCATAAGAACCTTACAGTAAGCTACTCAGTATGTGCTAGCCAGTGTCCTGGTGAGGTGCACCATAGTACATTTTCAGTGCTCGTGATTCATAAGAACCTTGCAGAAAGCTTCTAAATATGTGCTAGCCAGTGTCCTGGTGAGGTGTACCATAGAACATTTTCAGTGCTCGAGAATCATAAGAACCTTAGAATAAGCTTCTCAGTATGTGCTAGCCAGTGTCCTGGTGAGGTGTACCATAGTACATTTTCAGTGCTCGTGAATCATAAGAACCTTACAGTACGCTACTCAGTATGTGCTAGCCAGTGTCCTGGTGATGTGTACCATAGTACATTTTCAGTGCTCGTGAATCATAAGAACCTTACAGTAAGCTACTCAGTATGTGCTAGCCAGTGTCCTGGTGAGGTGCAGCATAGTACATTTTCAGTGCTCGTGAATCATAAGAACTTTACAGTAAGCTACTCAGTATGTGCTAGCCAGTGTCCTGGTGAGGTGTACCATAGTACACTTTCAGTGCTCGTGAATCATAAGAACCTTACAGTAAGCTAATCAGTATGTGCTAGCCAGTGTCCTGGTGAGGTATACCATAGTACATTTTCAGTGCTCGTGAATCATAAGAACCTTACAGTAAGCTACTCAGTATGTGCTAGCCAGTGTCCTGGTGAGGTGTACCATAGTACATTTTCAGTGTTCGTGAATCATAAGAACCTTGCAGTAAGCTACTCAGTATGTGCAAGCCAGTGCCCTGGTGAGGTGCACCATAGTACATTTTCAGTGCTCGTGATTCATAAGAACCTTGCAGAAAGCTTCAAAATATGTGCTAGCCAGTGTCCTGGTGAGGTGTACCATAGAACATTTTCAGTGCTCGTGAATCATAAGAACCTTACAGTAAGCCACTGAGTATGTGCTAGCCAGTGTCCTGGTGAGGTGCACCATAGTACATTTTCAGTGCTCCTGATTCATCAGAACCTTACAGTAAGCTACTCAGTATGTGCTAGCCAGTGTCCTGGTGAGGTGTACCATTGTACATTTTCACTACTCGTGATTCATCAGAACATTGCGGTGATCTTCTCAGTATGTGCTAGCCAGTGTCCTGGTGAGGTGCACCATAGTACATTTTCAGTGCTCGTGATTCATAAGAACCTTACAGTAAGCTACTCAGTATGTGCTAGCCAGTGTCCTGGTGAGGTGCACCATAGTACATTTTCAGTGCTCGTGATTCATCAGAACCTTACAGTATGCTACTCAGTATGTGCTAGCCAGTGTCCTGGTGAGGTGTACCATAGTACATTTTCAGTGCTCGTGAATCATAAGAACCTTACAGTAAGCTACTCAGTATGTGCTAGCCAGTGTCCTGGTGAAGTGTGCCATAGTACATTTTCAGTGCTCGTGAATCATAAGAACCTTACAGTAAGCTAATCAGTATGTGCTAGCCAGTGTCCTGGTGAGGTGTACCATAGTACATTTTCAGTGCTTGTGAATCATAAGAACCTTACAGTAAGCTACTCAGTATGTGCTAGCCAGTGTCCTGGTGAGGTGTACAATAGTACATTTTCAGTGCTCGTGATTCATAAGAACCTTACAGTAAGCTACTCAGTATGTGCTAGTCAGTGTCCTGGTGAGGTGCACCATAGTACATTTTCAGTGCTCGTGAATCATAAGAACTTTACAGTAAGCTACTCAGTATGTGCTAGCCAGTGTCTTGGTGATGTGTACCATAGTACATTTTCAGTGCTCGTGAATCATAAGAACCTTACAGTAAGCTAATCAGTATGTGCTAGCCAGTGTCCTGGTGAGGTGTACCATAGTACATTTTCAGTGCTCGTGAATCATAAGAACCTTACAGTAAGCTACTCAGTATGTGCTAGCCAGTGTCCTGGTGAGGTGTACCATAGTACATTTTCAGTGCTCGTGAATCATAAGAACCTTACAGTAAGCTACTCAGTATGTGCTAGCCAGTGTCCTGGTGAGGTGCACCATAGTACATTTTCAGTGCTCGTGATTCATACGAACCTTGCAGAAACCTTCAAAGTATGTGCTAGCCAGTGTCCTGGTGAGGTGTACCATAGAACATTTTCAGTGCTCGAGAATCATAAGAACCTTAGAATAAGCTTCCCAGTATGTGCTAGCCAGTGTCCCGGTGAGGTGTACCATAGTACATTTTCAGTGCTCGTGAATCATAAGAACCTTACAGTAAGCTACTCAGTATGTGCTAGCCAGTGTCCTGGTGAGGTGTACCATAGTACATTTTCAGTGCTCTTGAATCATAAGAACCTTACAGTAAGCTAATCAGTATGTGCTAGCCAGTGTCCTGGTGAGGTGTACCATAGTACATTTTCAGTGCTCGTGAATCATAAGAACCTTACAGTAAGCTACACAGTATGTGCTAGCCAGTGTCCTGTTGAGGTGTACCATAGTACATTTTCAGTGCTCGTGAATCATAAGAACCTTATAGTAAGCTACTCAGTATGTGCTAGCCAGTGTCCTGGTGAGGTGCATCATAGTACAATTTCTGTGCTCGTGAATCATATGAACCTTACAGTAAGCTACTCAGTATGTGCTAGCCAGTGTCCTGGTGAGGTGCACCATAGTACATTTTCAGTGCTCGTGAATCATAAGAACTTTACAGTAAGCTACTCAGTATGTGCTAGCCAGTGTCCTGGTGGGGTGTACCATAGTACATTTGCAGTGCTCGTGAATCATAAGAACCTTACAGTAAGCTAATCAGTATGTGCTAGCCATTGTACTGGTGAGGTGTACCATAGTACATTTTCAGTACTCGTGAATCATAAGAACCTTACAGTAAGCTACTCAGTATGTGCTAGCCAGTGTCCTGGTGAGGTGCACCATAGTACATTTTCAGTGCTCGTGATTCATAAGAACCTTGCAGAAAGCTTCTAAATATGTGCTAGCCAGTGTCCTGGTGAGGTGTACCATAGAACATTTTCAGTGCTCGAGAATCATAAGAACCTTAGAATAAGCTTCTCAGTATGTGCTAGCCAGTGTCCTGGTGAGGTGTACCATAGTACATTTTCAGTGCTCGTGAATCATAAGAACCTTACAGTACGCTACTCAGTATGTGCTAGCCAGTGTCCTGGTGATGTGTACCATAGTACATTTTCAGTGCTCGTGAATCATAAGAACCTTACAGTAAGCTACTCAGTATGTGCTAGCCAGTGTCCTGGTGAGGTGCACCATAGTACATTTTCAGTGCTCGTGAATCATAAGAACTTTACAGTAAGCTACTCAGTATGTGCTAGCCAGTGTCCTGGTGAGGTGTACCATAGTACAGTTTCAGTGCTCGTGAATCATAAGAACCTTACAGTAAGCTAATCAGTATGTGCTAGCCAGTGTCCTGGTGAGGTATACCATAGTACATTTTCAGTGCTCGTGAATCATAAGAACCTTACAGTAAGCTACTCAGTATGTGCTAGCCAGTGTCCTGGTGAGGTGTACCATAGTACATTTTCAGTGTTCGTGAATCATAAGAACCTTGCAGTAAGCTACTCAGTATGTGCAAGCCAGTGCCCTGGTGAGGTGCACCATAGTACATTTTCAGTGCTCGTGATTCATAAGAACCTTGCAGAAAGCTTCAAAATATGTGCTAGCCAGTGTCCTGGTGAGGTGTACCATAGAACATTTTCAGTGCTCGTGAATCATAAGAACCTTACAGTGAGCTACTCAGTATGTGCTAGCCAGTGTCCTGGTGAGGTGTACCATAGTACATTTTCAGTGCTCGTGAATCATAAGAACCTTACAGTAAGCTAATCAGTATGTGCTAGCCAGTGCCCTGGTGAATTGTACCATAGTACATTTTCAGTGCTTGTGAATCATAAGAACCATACAGTAAGCTACTCAGTATGTGCTAGCCAGTGTCCTGGTGAGGTGTACCATAGTACATTTTCAGTGCACGTGATTCATAAGAACCTTACAGTAAGCTAGACAGTATGTGCCAGCCAGTGTCCTGGTGAGGTGCACCATAGTACATTTTCAGTGCTCGTGAATCTTAAGAACTTTACAGTAAGCTACTCAGTATGTGCTAGCCAGTGTCCTGGTGAGGTGTACCATAGTACATTTTCAGTGCTCGTGAATCATAAGAACCTTACAGTAAGCTTCTTAGTATGTGCTAGCCAGTGTCCTGGTGAGGTGCACCATAGTACATTTTCAGTGCTCGTGATTCATAAGAACCTTGCAGAAAGCTTCAAAATATGTGCTAGCCAGTGTCCTGGTGAGGTGTACCATAGTACATTTTCAGTGCTCTTGAATCATAAGATCCTTAGAATAAGCTTCTCAGTATGTACTAGCCAGTGTCCCGGTGAGGTGTACCAGAGTACATTTTCAGTGCTCGTGATTCATAAGAACCTTGCAGAAAGCTTCAAAGTATGTGCTAGCCAGTGTCCTGGTGAGGTGTACCATAGTACATTTTCAGTGCTCGTGAATCATAAGAAACTTACAGTAAGCTACTCAGTATGTGCTTGCCAGTGTCCTGGTGAGGTGTACCATAGTACATTTTCTGTGCTCGTGAATCATAAGAACCTTACAGTAAGCTACTCAGTATGCGTTAGCCAGTGTCCTGGTGAGGTGTACCATAGAACATTTTCAGTGCTCGTGAATCATAAGAACCTTACAGTAAGCTACTTAGTATGTGCTAGCCAGTGTCCAGGTGAGGTGCACCATAGTACATTTTCAGTGCTCGTGATTCATAAGAACCTTGCAGGAAGCTTCAAAATATGTGCTAGCCAGTGTCCTGGTGAGGTGTACCATAGAACATTTTCAGTGCTCGAGAATCATAAGAACCGTACAGTAAGCTTCTCAGTATATGCTAGCCAGTGTCCTGGTGAGGTGTACCATAGTACATTTTCAGTGCTCGTGAATCATAAGAACCTTACAGTGAGCTACTCAGTATGTGCTAGCCAGTGTCCTGGTGAGGTGTACCATAGTACATTTTCAGTGCTCGTGAATCATAAGAACCTTACAGTGAGCTACTCAGTATGTGCTAGCCAGTGTCCTGGTGAGGTGTACCATAGTACATTTTCAGTGCTCGTGAATCATAAGAACCTTACAGTGAGCTACTCAGTATGTGCTAGCCAGTGTCCTGGTGAGGTGTACCATAGAACATTTTCAGTGCTCGAGAATCATAAGAACCTTACAGTAAGCTTCTCAGTATATGCTAGCCAGTGTCCTGGTGAGGTGTACCATAGTACATTTTCAGTGCTCGTGAATCATAAGAACCTTACAGTGAGCTACTCAGTATGTGCTAGCCAGTGTCCTGGCGAGATGTACCATTGTACATTTTCAGTGCTCGTGAATCATAAGAACCTTACAGTAAGCTAATCAGTATGTGCTAGCCATTGTACTGGTGAGGTGTACCATAGTACATTTTCAGTACTCGTGAATCATAAGAACCTTACAGTAAGCTACTCAGTATGTGCTAGCCAGTGTCCTGGTGAGGTGCACCATAGTACATTTTCAGTGCTCGTGATTCATAAGAACCTTGCAGAAAGCTTCTAAATATGTGCTAGCCAGTGTCCTGGTGAGGTGTACCATAGAACATTTTCAGTGCTCGAGAATCATAAGAACCTTAGAATAAGCTTCTCAGTATGTGCTAGCCAGTGTCCTGGTGAGGTGTACCATAGTACATTTTCAGTGCTCGTGAATCATAAGAACCTTACAGTACGCTACTCAGTATGTGCTAGCCAGTGTCCTGGTGATGTGTACCATAGTACATTTTCAGTGCTCGTGAATCATAAGAACCTTACAGTAAGCTACTCAGTATGTGCTAGCCAGTGTCCTGGTGAGGTGCACCATAGTACATTTTCAGTGCTCGTGAATCATAAGAACTTTACAGTAAGCTACTCAGTATGTGCTAGCCAGTGTCCTGGTGAGGTGTACCATAGTACACTTTCAGTGCTCGTGAATCATAAGAACCTTACAGTAAGCTAATCAGTATGTGCTAGCCAGTGTCCTGGTGAGGTATACCATAGTACATTTTCAGTGCTCGTGAATCATAAGAACCTTACAGTAAGCTACTCAGTATGTGCTAGCCAGTGTCCTGGTGAGGTGTACCATAGTACATTTTCAGTGTTCGTGAATCATAAGAACCTTGCAGTAAGCTACTCAGTATGTGCAAGCCAGTGCCCTGGTGAGGTGCACCATAGTACATTTTCAGTGCTCGTGATTCATAAGAACCTTGCAGAAAGCTTCAAAATATGTGCTAGCCAGTGTCCTGGTGAGGTGTACCATAGAACATTTTCAGTGCTCGTGAATCATAAGAACCTTATAGTGAGCTACTCAGTATGTGCTAGCCAGTGTCCTGGTGAGGTGTACCATAGTACATTTTCAGTGCTCGTGAATCATAAGAACCTTACAGTAAGCTAATCAGTATGTGCTAGCCAGTGCCCTGGTGAATTGTACCATAGTACATTTTCAGTGCTCGTGAATCATAAGAACCATACAGTAAGCTACTCAGTATGTGCTAGCCAGTGTCCTGGTGAGGTGTACCATAGTACATTTTCAGTGCACGTGATTCATAAGAACCTTACAGTAAGCTAGACAGTATGTGCCAGCCAGTGTCCTGGTGAGGTGCACCATAGTACATTTTCAGTGCTCGTGAATCTTAAGAACTTTACAGTAAGCTACTCAGTATGTGCTAGCCAGTGTCCTGGTGAGGTGTACCATAGTACATTTTCAGTGCTCGTGAATCATAAGAACCTTACAGTAAGCTTCTTAGTATGTGCTAGCCAGTGTCCTGGTGAGGTGCACCATAGTACATTTTCAGTGCTCGTGATTCATAAGAACCTTGCAGAAAGCTTCAAAATATGTGCTAGCCAGTGTCCTGGTGAGGTGTACCATAGTACATTTTCAGTGCTCTTGAATCATAAGATCCTTAGAATAAGCTTCTCAGTATGTACTAGCCAGTGTCCCGGTGAGGTGTACCAGAGTACATTTTCAGTGCTCGTGATTCATAAGAACCTTGCAGAAAGCTTCAAAGTATGTGCTAGCCAGTGTCCTGGTGAGGTGTACCATAGTACATTTTCAGTGCTCGTGAATCATAAGAAACTTACAGTAAGCTACTCAGTATGTGCTTGCCAGTGTCCTGGTGAGGTGTACCATAGTACATTTTCTGTGCTCGTGAATCATAAGAACCTTACAGTAAGCTACTCAGTATGCGTTAGCCAGTGTCCTGGTGAGGTGTACCATAGAACATTTTCAGTGCTCGTAAATCATAAGAACCTTACAGTAAGCTACTTAGTATGTGCTAGCCAGTGTCCAGGTGAGGTGCACCATAGTACATTTTCAGTGCTCGTGATTCATAAGAACCTTGCAGGAAGCTTCAAAATATGTGCTAGCCAGTGTCCTGGTGAGGTGTACCATAGAACATTTTCAGTGCTCGAGAATCATAAGAACCGTACAGTAAGCTTCTCAGTATATGCTAGCCAGTGTCCTGGTGAGGTGTACCATAGTACATTTTCAGTGCTCGTGAATCATAAGAACCTTACAGTGAGCTACTCAGTATGTGCTAGCCAGTGTCCTGGTGAGGTGTACCATAGTACATTTTCAGTGCTCGTGAATCATAAGAACCTTACAGTGAGCTACTCAGTATGTGCTAGCCAGTGTCCTGGTGAGGTGTACCATAGTACATTTTCAGTGCTCGTGAATCATAAGAACCTTACAGTGAGCTACTCAGTATGTGCTAGCCAGTGTCCTGGTGAGGTGTACCATAGAACATTTTCAGTGCTCGTGAATCATAAGAACCTTACAGTAGGCTAATCAGTATGTGCTAGCCAGTGTCCTGGTGAGGTGTACCATAGTACATTTTCAGTGCTCGTGAATCATAAGAACCTTACAGTAAGCTACTCAGTATGTGCTAGCCAGTGTCCTGGTGAGGTGTACCATAGTACATTTTCAGTGCTCGTGAATCATAAGAACCTTACAGTCAGCTACTCAATATGTGCTAGCCAGTGTCCTGGTGAGGTGCACCATAGTACATTTTCAGTGCTCGTGATTCATAAGAACCTTACAGTAAGCTACTCAGTATGTGCTAGCCAGTGTCCTGGTGAGGTGCACCATAGTACATTTTCAGTGCTCGTGATTCATCAGAACCTTACAGTAAGCTAATCAGTATGTGCTAGCCAGTGTCCCGGTGAGGTGTACCATAGTACATTTTCAGTGCTTGTGAATCATAAGAACCTTACATTAAGCTACTCAGTATGTGCTAGCCAGTGTCCTGGTGAGGTGTACCATAGTACATTTTCAGTGCTCGTGATTCATAAGAACCTTACAGTAAGCTACTCAGTATGTGTTAGCCAGTGTCCTGGTGAGGTGCACCATAGTACATTTTCAGTGCTCGTGAATCATAAGAACTTTACAGTAAGCTACTCAGTATGTGCTAGCCAGTGTCCTGGTGAGGTGTACCATAGTACATTTTCAGTGCTCGTGAATCATAAGAACCTTACAGTAAGCTAATCAGTATGTGCTAGCCAGTGTCCTGGTGAGGTGTACCATAGTACATTTCCAGTGCTCGTGAATCATAAGAACCTTACAGTAAGCTACTCAGTATGTGCTAGCCAGTGTCCAGGTTAGGTGTACTATAGTACATTTTCAGTGCTCGTGAATCATAAGAACCTTACAGTAAGCTACTCAGTATGTGCTAGCCAGTGTCCTGTTGAGGTGCACCATAGTACATTTTCAGTGCTCGTGATTCATAAGAACCTTGCAGAAAGCTTCAAAATATGTGCTAGCCAGTGTCCTGGTGAGGTGTACCATTGAACATTTTTAGTGCTCGAGAATCATAAGAACCTTAGAATAAGCTTCTCAGTATGTGCTAGCCAGTGTCCTGGTGAGGTGTACCATAGTACATTTTCAGTGCTCGTGAATCATAAGAACCTTACAGTAAGCTACTCAGTATGTGCTAGCCAGTGTCCTGGTGAGGTGTACCATTGTACATTTTCAGTGCTCGTGAATCATAAGAACCTTACAGTAAGCTAATCAGTATGTGCTAGCCAGTGTCCTGGTGAGGTGTACCATAGTACATTTTCAGTGCTCGTGAATCATAAGAACCTTACAGTAAGCTACTCAGTATGTGCTAGCCAGTGTCCTGGTGAGGTGTACCATAGTACATTTTCAGTGCTCGTGAATCATAAGAACCTTACAGTAAGCTACTCAGTATGTGCTAGCCAGTGTCCTGGTGAGGTGCACCATAGTACATTTTCTGTGCTCGTGAATCATAAGAACCTTACAGTAAGCTACTCAGTATGTGCTAGCCAGTGTCCTGGTGAGGTGCACCATAGTACATTTTCAGTGCTCGTGATTCATAAGAACCTTACAGTAAGCTACTCAGTATGTGCTAGCCAGTGTCCTGTTGAGGTGCACCATAGTACATTTTCAGTGCTCGTGATTCATCAGAACCTTACAGTAAGCTACTCAGTATGTGCTAGCCAGTGTCCTGGTGAGGTGTACCTTAGTACATTTTCAGTGCTCGTGAACCATAAGAATCTTACAGTAAGCTACTCAGTATGTGCTAGCCAGTGTCCTGGTGAGGTGTACCATAGTAAATTTTCAGTGCTCGTGAATCATAAGAACCTTACAGTAAGCTTATCAGTATGTGCTAGCCAGTGTCCTGGTGAGGTGTACCATAGTACATTTTCAGTGCTCGTGAATCATAAGAACCTTACAGTAAGCTACTCAGTATGTGCTAGCCAGTGTCCTGGTGAGGTGTACCATAGTACATTTTCAGTGCTCGTGATTCATAAGAACCTTACAGTAAGCTACTCAGTATGTGCTAGCCAGTGTCCTGGTGAGGTGCACCATAGTACATTTTCAGTGCTCGTGAATCATAAGAACTTTACAGTAAGCTACTCAGTATGTGCTAGCCAGTGTCCTGGTGAGGTGTACTATAGTACATTTTCAGTGCTCGTGAATCATAAGAACCTTAGAGTAAGCTAATCAGTATGTGCTAGCCAGTGTCCTGGTGAGGTGTACCATAGTACATTTTCAGTGCTCGTGAATCATAAGAACCTTACAGTAAGCTACTCGGTATGTGCTAGCCAGTGTCCTGGTGAGGTGTACCATAGTACATTTTCAGTGCTCGTGAATCATAAGAACCTTAAAGTAAGTTACTCAGTATGTGCTAGCCAGTGTCCTGGTGAGGTGTACCATAGTACATTCTCAGTGCTCGTGAATCATAAGAACCTTACTGTAAGCTACTCAGTATGTGCTAGCCAGAGTCCTGGTGAGGTGCACCATAGTACATTTTCTGTGCTCGTGAATCATAAGAACCTTACAGTAAGCTACTCAGTATGTGCTAGCCAGTGTCCTGGTGAGGTGCACCATAGTACATTTTCAGTGCTCGTGATTCATAAGAATCTTACACTAAGCTACTCAGTATGTGCTAGCCAGTGTCCTGGTGAGGTGCACCATAGTACATTTTCAGTGCTCGTGATTCATCAGAACCTTACAGTAAGCTACTCAGTATGTGCTAGCCAGTGTCCTGGTGAGGTGTACCTTCGTACATTTTCAGTGCTCGTGAATCATAAGAATCTTACAGTAAGCTACTCAGTATGTGCTAGCCAGTGTCCTGGTGAGGTGCACCATAGTACATTTTCTGTGCTCGTGATTCATCAGAACCTTACAGTAAGCTACTCAGTATGTGCTAGCCAGTGTCCTGGTGAGGTGCACCATAGTACATTTTCAGAGCTCGTGATTCATAAGAACCTTACAGTAAGCTACTCAGTATGTGCTAGCCAGTGTCCTGGTGAAGTGCACCATAGTACATTTTCAGAGCTCGTGATTCATAAGAACCTTAGAGTAAGCTTCTCAGTATGTGCTAGCCAGTGTCCTGGTGAGGTGTACCATAGTACATTTTCAGTGCTCGTGAATCATAAGAACCTTACAGTAAGCTACTCAGTATGTGCTAGCCAGTGTCCTGGTGAGGTGTACCATTGTACATTTTCAGTGCTCGTGAATCATAAGAACCTTACAGTAAGCTAATCAGTATGTGCTAGCCAGTGTCCTGGTGAGGTGTACCATAGTACATTTTCAGTGCTCGTGAATCATAAGAACCTTACAGTAAGCTACTCAGTATGTGCTAGCCAGTGTCCTGGTGAGGTGTACCATAGTACATTTTCAGTGCTCGTGAATCATAAGAACCTTACAGTAAGCTACTCAGTATGTGCTAGCCAGTGTCCTGGTGAGGTGCACCATAGTACATTTTCTGTGCTCGTTTATCATAAGAACCTTACAGTAAGCTACTCAGTATGTGCTAGCCAGTGTCCTGTTGAGGTGCACCATAGTACATTTTCAGTGCTCGTGATTCATCAGAACCTTACAGTAAGCTACTCAGTATGTGCTAGCCAGTGTCCTGGTGAGGTGTACCTTAGTACATTTTCAGTGCTCGTGAACCATAAGAATCTTACAGTAAGCTACTCAGTATGTGCTAGCCAGTGTCCTGGTGAGGTGTACCATAGTACATTTTCAGTGCTCGTGAATCATAAGAACCTTACAGTAAGCTAATCAGTATGTGCTAGCCAGTGTCCTGGTGAGGTGTACCATAGTACATTTTCAGTGCTCGTGAATCATAAGAACCTTACAGTAAGCTACTCAGTATGTGCTAGCCAGTGTCCTGGTGAGGTGTACCATAGTACATTTTCAGTGCTCGTGATTCATGAGAACCTTACAGTAAGCTACTCAGTATGTGCTAGCCAGTGTCCTGGTGAGGTGCACCATAGTACATTTTCAGTGCTCGTGAATCATAAGAACTTTACAGTAAGCTACTCAGTATGTGCTAGCCAGTGTCCTGGTGAGGTGTACTATAGTACATTTTCAGTGCTCGTGAATCATAAGAACCTTAGTGTAAACTAATCAGTATGTGCTAGCCAGTGTCCTGGTGAGGTGTACCATAGTACATTTTCAGTGCTCGTGAATCATAAGAACCTTACAGTAAGCTACTCGGTATGTGCTAGCCAGTGTCCTCGTGAGGTGTACCATAGTACATTTTCAGTGCTCGTGAATCATAAGAACCTTACAGTAAGCTACTCCGTATGTGCTAGCCAGTGTCCTGGTGAGGTGTACCATAGTACATTTTCAGTGCTCGTGAATCATAAGAACCTTACAGTAAGCTACTCAGTATGTGCTAGCCAGAGTCCTGGTGAGGTGCACCATAGTACATTTTCTCTGCTCGTGAATCATAAGAACCTTACAGTAAGCTACTCAGTATGTGCTAGCCAGTGTCCTGGTGAGGTGCACCATAGTACATTTTCAGTGCTCGTGATTCATAAGAATCTTACAGTAAGCTACTCAGTATGTGCTAGCCAGTGTCCTGGTGAGGTGCACCATAGTACATTTTCAGTGCTCGTGATTCATCAGAACCTTACAGTAAGCTACTCAGTATGTGCTAGCCAGTGTCCCGGTGAGGTGTACCATAGTACATTGTCAGTGCTCGTGAATCATAAGAACCTTAGAGTAAGCTTCTCAGTATGTGCTAGCCAGTGTCCTGGTGAGGTGTACCATAGTACATTTTCACTGCTCGTGATTCATCAGAACATTGCGGTGATTTCTCAGTATGTGCTAGCCAGTGTCCTGGTGAGGTGCACCATAGTACATTTTCAGTGCTCGTGATTCATCAGAACCTTACAGTAAGCTACTCAGTATGTGCTAGCCAGTGTCCTGGTGAGGTGTACCATAGCACATTTTCAGTGCTCGTGATTCATCAGATCCTTACAGTAAGCTACTCAGTATGTGCTAGCCAGTGTCCTGGTGAGGTGCACCATAGTACATTTTCAGTGCTCGTGAATCATAAGAACCTTACAGTAAGCTACTCAGTTTGTGCTAGCCAGTGTCCTGGTGAGGTGTACCATAGTACATTTTCAGTGCTCGTGAATCATAAGAATCCTAGAGTAAGCTACTCAGTATGTGCTAGCCAGTGTCCTGGTGAGGTGCACCATAGTACATTTTCAGTGTTCGTGAATCATAAGAACCTTAGAGTAAGCTTCTCAGTATGTGCTAGCCAGTGTGCTGGTGAAGTGTACCATAGTACACTTACACTGCTCGTGATTCATCGGAACCTTGCGGTGAGCTTCTCAGTATGTGCTAGCCAGTGTCCTGGTGAGGTGTACCATAGTACATTTTCAGTGCTCGTGAATCATAAGAACCTTACAGTAAGCTACTCTGTATGTGCTAGCCAGTGTCCTGGTGAGGTGCACCATAGTACATTTTCAGTGCTAGTGATTCATAAGAACCTTACAGTAAGCTACTCAGTATGTGCTAGCCAGTGTCCTGGTGAGGTGCACCATAGTACATTTTCAGTGCTCGTGATTCATCAGAACCTTACAGTAAGCTACTCAGTATGTGCTAGCCAGTATCCTGGTGAGGTGTACCATAGTACATTTTCAGTGCTCGTGAATCATAAGAACCTTACAGTAAGCTACTGAGTATGTGCTAGCCAGTGTCCTGGTGAGGTGTACCAGAGTACATTTTCAGTGCTCGTGAATCATAAGAACCTTACAGTAGGCTAATCAGTATGTGCTAGCCAGTGTCCTGGTGAGGTGTACCATAGTACATTTTCAGTGCTCGTGAATCATAAGAACCTTACAGTAAGCTACTCAGTATGTGCTAGCCAGTGTCCTGGTGAGGTGTACCATAGTACATTTTCAGTGCTCGTGAATCATAAGAACCTTACAGTCAGCTACTCAGTATGTGCTAGCCAGTGTCCTGGTGAGGTGCACCATAGTACATTTTCAGTGCTCGTGATTCATAAGAACCTTACAGTAAGCTACACAGTATGTGCTAGCCAGTGTCCTGGTGAGGTGCACCGTAGTACATTTTCAGTGCTCGTGATTCATCAGAACCTTACAGTAAGCTAATCAGTATGTGCTAGCCAGTGTCCCGGTGAGGTGTACCATAGTACATTTTCAGTGCTTGTGAATCATAAGAACCTTACATTAAGCTACTCAGTATGTGCTAGCCAGTGTCCTGGTGAGGTGTACCATAGTACATTTTCAGTGCTCGTGATTCATAAGAACCTTACAGTAAGCTACTCAGTATGTGTTAGCCAGTGTCCTGGTGAGGTGCACCATAGTACATTTTCAGTGCTCGTGAATCATAAGAACTTTACAGTAAGCTACTCAGTATGTGCTAGCCAGTGTCCTGGTGAGGTGTACCATAGTACATTTTCAGTGCTCGTGAATCATAAGAACCTTACAGTAAGCTAATCAGTATGTGCTAGCCAGTGTCCTGGTGAGGTGTACCATAGTACATTTCCAGTGCTCGTGAATCATAAGAACCTTACAGTAAGCTACTCAGTATGTGCTAGCCAGTGTCCAGGTTAGGTGTACCATAGTACATTTTCAGTGCTCGTGAATCATAAGAACCTTACAGCAAGCTACTCAGTATGTGCTAGCCAGTGTCCTATTGAGGTGGACCATAGTACATTTTCAGTGCTCGTGATTCATAAGAACCTTGCAGAAAGCTTCAAAATATGTGCTAGCCAGTGTCCTGGTGAGGTGTACCATAGAACATTTTCAGTGCTCGAGAATCATAAGAACCTTAGAATAAGCTTCTCAGTATGTGCTAGCCAGTGTCCTGGTGAGGTGTACCATAGTACATTTTCAGTGCTCTTGAATCATAAGAACCTTACAGTAAGCTACTCAGTATGTGCTAGCCAGTGTCCTGGTGAGGTGTACCATTGTACATTTTCAGTGCTCGTGAATCATAAGAACCTTACAGTAAGCTAATCAGTATGTGCTAGCCAGTGTCCTGGTGAGGTGTACCATAGTACATTTTCAGTGCTCGTGAATCATAAGAACCTTACAGTAAGCTACTCAGTATGTGCTAGCCAGTGTCCTGGTGAGGTGTACCATAGTACATTTTCAGTGCTCGTGAATCATAAGAACCTTACAGTAAGCTACTCAGTATGTGCTAGCCAGTGTCCTGGTGAGGTGCACCATAGTACATTTTCTGTGCTCGTGAATCATAAGAACCTTACAGTAAGCTACTCAGTATGTGCTAGCCAGTGTCCTGGTGAGGTGCACCATAGTACATTTTCAGTGCTCGTGATTCATAAGAACCTTACAGTAAGCTACTCAGTATGTGCTAGCCAGTGTCCTGTTGAGGTGCACCATAGTACATTTTCAGTGCTCGTGATTCATCAGAACCTTACAGTAAGCTACTCAGTATGTGCTAGCCAGTGTCCTGGTGAGGTGTACCTTAGTACATTTTCAGTGCTCGTGAACCATAAGAATCTTACAGTAAGCTACTCAGTATGTGCTAGCCAGTGTCCTGGTGAGGTGTACCATAGTAAATTTTCAGTGCTCGTGAATCATAAGAACCTTACAGTAAGCTTATCAGTATGTGCTAGCCAGTGTCCTGGTGAGGTGTACCATAGTACATTTTCAGTGCTCGTGAATCATAAGAACCTTACAGTAAGCTACTCAGTATGTGCTAGCCAGTGTCCTGGTGAGGTGTACCATAGTACATTTTCAGTGCTCGTGATTCATAAGAACCTTACAGTAAGCTACTCAGTATGTGCTAGCCAGTGTCCTGGTGAGGTGCACCATAGTACATTTTCAGTGCTCGTGAATCATAAGAACTTTACAGTAAGCTACTCAGTATGTGCTAGCCAGTGTCCTGGTGAGGTGTACTATAGTACATTTTCAGTGCTCGTGAATCATAAGAACCTTAGAGTAAGCTAATCAGTATGTGCTAGCCAGTGTCCTGGTGAGGTGTACCATAGTACATTTTCAGTGCTCGTGAAGCATAAGAACCTTACAGTAAGCTACTCGGTATGTGCTAGCCAGTGTCCTGGTGAGGTGTACCATAGTACATTTTCAGTGCTCGTGAATCATAAGAACCTTACAGTAAGTTACTCAGTATGTGCTAGCCAGTGTCCTGGTGAGGTGTACCATAGTACATTCTCAGTGCTCGTGAATCATAAGAACCTTACAGTAAGCTACTCAGTATGTGCTAGCCAGAGTCCTGGTGAGGTGCACCATAGTACATTTTCTGTGCTCGTGAATCATAAGAACCTTACAGTAAGCTACTCAGTATGTGCTAGCCAGTGTCCAGGTGAGGTGCACCATAGTACATTTTCAGTGCTCGTGATTCATAAGAATCTTACAGTAAGCTACTCAGTATGTGCTAGCCAGTGTCCTGGTGAGGTGCACCATAGTACATTTTCAGTGCTCGTGATTCATCAGAACCTTACAGTAAGCTACTCAGTATGTGCTAGCCAGTGTCCTGGTGAGGTGTACCTTCGTACATTTTCAGTGCTCGTGAATCATAAGAATCTTACAGTAAGCTACTCAGTATGTGCTAGCCAGTGTCCTGGTGAGGTGCACCATAGTACATTTTCTGTGCTCGTGATTCATCAGAACCTTACAGTAAGCTACTCAGTATGTGCTAGCCAGTGTCCTGGTGAGGTGCACCATAGTACATTTTCAGAGCTCGTGATTCATAAGAACCTTACAGTAAGCTACTCAGTATGTGCTAGCCAGTGTCCTGGTGAAGTGCACCATAGTACATTTTCAGAGCTCGTGATTCATAAGAAACTTAGAGTAAGCTTCTCAGTATGTGCTAGCCAGTGTCCTGGTGAGGTGTACCATAGTACATTTTCACTGCTCGTGATTCATCAGAACATTGCGGTGATTTCTCAGTATGTGCTAGCCAGTGTCCTGGTGAGGTGCACCATAGTACATTTTCAGTGCTCGTGATTCATCAGAACCTTACAGTAAGCTACTCAGTATGTGCTAGCCAGTGTCCTGGTGAGGTGTACCATAGCACATTTTCAGTGCTCGTGATTCATCAGATCCTTACAGTAAGCTACTCAGTATGTGCTAGCCAGTGTCCTGGTGAGGTGCACCATAGTACATTTTCAGTGCTCGTGAATCATAAGAACCTTACAGTAAGCTACTCAGTTTGTGCTAGCCAGTGTCCTGGTGAGGTGTACATAGTACATTTTCAGTGCTCGTGAATCATAAGAATCCTGAAGTAAGCTACTCAGTATGTGCTAGCCAGTGTCCTGGTGAGGTGCACCATAGTACATTTTCAGTGTTCGTGAATCATAAGAACCTTAGAGTAAGCTTCTCAGTATGTGCTAGCCAGTGTGCTGGTGAAGTGTACCATAGTACACTTACACTGCTCGTGATTCATCAGAACCTTGCGGTGAGCTTCTCAGTATGAGCTAGCCAGTGTCCTGGTGAGGTGTACCATAGTACATTTTCAGTGCCCGTGAATCATAAGAACCTTACAGTAAGCTACTCTGTATGTGCTAGCCAGTGTCCTGGTGAGGTGCACCATAGTACATTTTCAGTGCTCGTGATTCATAAGAACCTTACAGTAAGCTACTCAGTATGTGCTAGCCAGTGTCCTGGTGAGGTGCACCATAGTACATTTTCAGTGCTCGTGATTCATCAGAACCTTACAGTAAGCTACTCAGTATGTGCTAGCCAGTGTCCTGGTGAGGTGTACCATAGTACATTTTCAGTGCTCGTGAATCATAAGAACCTTACAGTAAGCTACTGAGTATGTGCTAGCCAGTGTCCTGGTGAGGTGTACCACAGTACATTTTCAGTGCTCGTGAATCATAAGAACCTTACAGTAGGCTAATCAGTATGTGCTAGACAGTGTCCTGGTGAGGTGTACCATAGTACATTTTCAGTGCTCGTGAATCATAAGAACCTTACAGTAAGCTACTCAGTATGTGCTAGCCAGTGTCCTGGTGAGGTGCACCGTAGTACATTTTCAGTGCTCGTGATTCATCAGAACCTTACAGTAAGCTAATCAGTATGTGCTAGCCAGTGTCCTGGTGAGGTGTACCATAATACATTTTCAGTGCTTGTGAATCATAAGAACCTTACATTAAGCTACTCAGTATGTGCTAGCCAGTGTCCTGGTGAGGTGTACCATAGTACATTTTCAGTGCTCGTGATTCATAAGAACCTTGCAGAAAGCTTCAAAATATGTGCTAGCCAGTGTCCTGGTGAGGTGTACCATAGAACATTTTCAGTGCTCGAGAATCATAAGAACCTTAGAATAAGCTTCTCAGTATGTGCTAGCCAGTGTCCTGGTGAGGTGTACCATAGTACATTTTCAGTGCTCGTGAATCATAAGAACCTTACAGTAAGCTACTCAGTATGTGCTAGCCAGTGTCCTGGTGAGGTGTACCATTGTACATTTTCAGTGCTCGTGAATCATAAGAACCTTACAGTAAGCTAATCAGTATGTGCTAGCCAGTGTCCTGGTGAGGTGTACCATAGTACATTTTCAGTGCTCGTGACTCATAAGAACCTTACAGTAAGCTACTCAGTATGTGCTAGCCAGTGTCCTGGTGAGGTGTACCATAGTACATTTTCAGTGCTCGTGAATCATAAGAACCTTACAGTAAGCTACTCAGTATGTGCTAGCCAGTGTCCTGGTGAGGTGCACCATAGTACATTTTCTGTGCTCGTGAATCATAAGAACCTTACAGTAAGCTACTCAGTATGTGCTAGCCAGTGTCCTGGTGAGGTGCACCATAGTACATTTTCAGTGCTCGTGATTCATAAGAATCTTACAGTAAGCTACTCAGTATGTGCTAGCCAGTGTCCTGGTGAGGTGCACCATAGTACATTTTCAGTGCTCGTGATTCATCAGAACCTTACAGTAAGCTACTCAGTATGTGCTAGCCAGTGTCCCGGTGAGGTGTACCATAGTACATTGTCAGTGCTCGTGAATCATAAGAACCTTAGAGTAAGCTTCTCAGTATGTGCTAGCCAGTGTCCTGGTGAGGTGTACCATAGTACATTTTCACTGCTCGTGATTCATCAGAACATTGCGGTGATTTCACAGTATGTGCTAGCCAGTGTCCTGGTGAGGTGCACCATAGTACATTTTCAGTGCTCGTGATTCATCAGAACCTTACAGTAAGCTACTCAGTATGTGCTAGCCAGTGTCCTGGTGAGGTGTACCATAGCACATTTTCAGTGCTCGTGATTCATCAGATCCTTACAGTAAGCTACTCAGTATGTGCTAGCCAGTGTCCTGGTGAGGTGCACCATAGTACATTTTCAGTGCTCGTGAATCATAAGAACCTTACAGTAAGCTACTCAGTTTGTGCTAGCCAGTGTCCTGGTGAGGTGTACCATAGTACATTTTCAGTGCTCGTGAATCATAAGAATCCTAGAGTAAGCTACTCAGTATGTGCTAGCCAGTGTCCTGGTGAGGTGCACCATAGTACATTTTCAGTGTTCGTGAATCATAAGAACCTTAGAGTATGCTTCTCAGTATGTGCTAGCCAGTGTGCTGGTGAAGTGTACCATAGTACACTTACACTGCTCGTGATTCATCGGAACCTTGCGGTGAGCTTCTCAGTATGTGCTAGCCAGTGTCCTGGTGAGGTGTACCATAGTACATTTTCAGTGCTCGTGAATCATAAGAACCTTACAGTAAGCTACTCTGTATGTGCTAGCCAGTGTCCTGGTGAGGTGCACCATAGTACATTTTCAGTGCTAGTGATTCATAAGAACCTTACAGTAAGCTACTCAGTATGTGCTAGCCAGTGTCCTGGTGAGGTGCACCATAGTACATTTTCAGTGCTCGTGATTCATCAGAACCTTACAGTAAGCTACTCAGTATGTGCTAGCCAGTGTCCTGGTGAGGTGTACCATAGTACATTTTCAGTGCTCGTGAATCATAAGAACCTTACAGTAAGCTACTGAGTATGTGCTAGCCAGTGTCCTGGTGAGGTGTACCAGAGTACATTTTCAGTGCTCGTGAATCATAAGAACCTTACAGTAGGCTAATCAGTATGTGCTAGCCAGTGTCCTGGTGAGGTGTACCATAGTACATTTTCAGTGCTCGTGAATCATAAGAACCTTACAGTAAGCTACTCAGTATGTGCTAGCCAGTGTCCTGGTGAGGTGTACCATAGTACATTTTCAGTGCTCGTGAATCATAAGAACCTTACAGTCAGCTACTCAGTATGTGCTAGCCAGTGTCCTGGTGAGGTGCACCATAGTACATTTTCAGTGCTCGTGATTCATAAGAACCTTACAGTAAGCTACTCAGTATGTGTTAGCCAGTGTCCTGGTGAGGTGCACCATAGTACATTTTCAGTGCTCGTGAATCATAAGAACTTTACAGTAAGCTACTCAGTATGTGCTAGCCAGTGTCCTTGTGAGGTGTACCATAGTACATTTTCAGTGCTCGTGAATCATAAGAACCTTACAGTAAGCTAATCAGTATGTGCTAGCCAGTGTCCTGGTGAGGTGTACCATAGTACATTTCCAGTGCTCGTGAATCATAAGAACCTTACAGTAAGCTACTCAGTATGTGCTAGCCAGTGTCCAGGTTAGGTGTACCATAGTACATTTTCAGTGCTCGTGAATCATAAGAACCTTACAGCAAGCTACTCAGTATGTGCTAGCCAGTGTCCTGTTGAGGTGCACCATAGTACATTTTCAGTGCTCGTGATTCATAAGAACCTTGCAGAAAGCTTCAAAATATGTGCTAGCCAGTGTCCTGGTGAGGTGTACCATAGAACATTTTCAGTGCTCGAGAATCATAAGAACCTTAGAATAAGCTTCTCAGTATGTGCTAGCCAGTGTCCTGGTGAGGTGTACCATAGTACATTTTCAGTGCTCGTGAATCATAAGAACCTTACAGTAAGCTACTCAGTATGTGCTAGCCAGTGTCCTGGTGAGGTGTACCATTGTACATTTTCAGTGCTCGTGAATCATAAGAACCTTACAGTAAGCTAATCAGTATGTGCTAGCCAGTGTCCTGGTGAGGTGTACCATAGTACATTTTCAGTGCTCGTGAATCATAAGAACCTTACAGTAAGCTACTCAGTATGTGCTAGCCAGTGTCCTGGTGAGGTGTACCATAGTACATTTTCAGTGCTCGTGAATCATAAGAACCTTACAGTAAGCTACTCAGTATGTGCTAGCCAGTGTCCTGGTGAGGTGCACCATAGTACATTTTCTGTGCTCGTGAATCATAAGAACCTTACAGTAAGCTACTCAGTATGTGCTAGCCAGTGTCCTGGTGAGGTGCACCATAGTACATTTTCAGTGCTCGTGATTCATAAGAACCTTACAGTAAGCTACTCAGTATGTGCTAGCCAGTGTCCTGTTGAGGTGCACCATAGTACATTTTCAGTGCTCGTGATTCATCAGAACCTTACAGTAAGCTACTCAGTATGTGCTAGCCAGTGTCCTGGTGAGGTGTACCTTAGTACATTTTCAGTGCTCGTGAACCATAAGAATCTTACAGTAAGCTACTCAGTATGTGCTAGCCAGTGTCCTGGTGAGGTGTACCATAGTAAATTTTCAGTGCTCGTGAATCATAAGAACCTTACAGTAAGCTTATCAGTATGTGCTAGCCAGTGTCCTGGTGAGGTGTACCATAGTACATTTTCAGTGCTCGTGAATCATAAGAACCTTACAGTAAGCTACTCAGTATGTGCTAGCCAGTGTCCTGGTGAGGTGTACCATAGTACATTTTCAGTGCTCGTGATTCATAAGAACCTTACAGTAAGCTACTCAGTATGTGCTAGCCAGTGTCCTGGTGAGGTGCACCATAGTACATTTTCAGTGCTCGTGAATCTTAAGAACTTTACAGTAAGCTACTCAGTATGTGCTAGCCAGTGTCCTGGTGAGGTGTACTATAGTACATTTTCAGTGCTCGTGAATCATAAGAACCTTAGAGTAAGCTAATCAGTATGTGCTAGCCAGTGTCCTGGTGAGGTGTACCATAGTACATTTTCAGTGCTCGTGAATCATAAGAACCTTACAGTAAGCTACTCGGTATGTGCTAGCCAGTGTCCTGGTGAGGTGTGCCATAGTACATTTTCAGTGCTCGTGAATCATAAGAACCTTACAGTAAGTTACTCAGTATGTGCTAGCCAGTGTCCTGGTGAGGTGTACCATAGTACATTCTCAGTGCTCGTGAATCATAAGAACCTTACAGTAAGCTACTCAGTATGTGCTAGCCAGAGTCCTGGTGAGGTGCACCATAGTACATTTTCTGTGCTCGTGAATCATAAGAACCTTACAGTAAGCTACTCAGTATGTGCTAGCCAGTGTCCTGGTGAGGTGCACCATAGTACATTTTCAGAGCTCGTGATTCATAAGAATCTTACAGTAAGCTACTCAGTATGTGCTAGCCAGTGTCCTGGTGAGGTGCACCATAGTACATTTTCAGTGCTCGTGATTCATCAGAACCTTACAGTAAGCTACTCAGTATGTGCTAGCCAGTGTCCTGGTGAGGTGTACCTTAGTACATTTTCAGTGCTCGTGAATCATAAGAATCTTACAGTAAGTTACTCAGTATGTGCTAGCCAGTGTCCTGGTAAGGTGTACCATAGTACATTTTCAGTGCTCGTGAATCATAAGAACCTTACAGTAAGCTAATCAGTATGTGCTAGCCAGTGTCCTGGTGAGGTGTACCATAGTACATTTTCAGTGCTCGTGAATCATAAGAACCTTACAGTAAGCTACTGAGTATGTGCTAGCCAGTGTCCTGGTGAGGGGCACCATAGTACATTTTCTGTGCTCGTGATTCATCAGAACCTTACAGTAAGCTAATCAGTATGTGCTAGCCAGTGTCCTGGTGAGGTGTACCATAGTACATTTTCAGTGCTTGTGAATCATAAGAACCTTACATTAAGCTACTCAGTATGTGCTAGCCAGTGTCCTGGTGAGGTGTACCATAGTACATTTTCAGTGCTCGTGATTCATAAGAACCTTACAGTAAGCTACTCAGTATGTGCTAGCCAGTGTCCTGGTGAGGTGCACCATAGTACATTTTCAGTGCTCGTGAATTATAAGAACTTTACAGTAAGCTACTCAGTATGTGCTAGCCAGTGTCCTGGTGAGGTGTACCATAGTACATTTTCAGTGCTCGTGAATCATAATAACCTTACAGTAAGCTAATCAGTATGTGCTAGCCAGTGTCCTGGTGAGGTGTACCATAGTACATTTTCAGTGCTCGTGAATCATAAGAACCTTACAGTAAGCTACTCTGTATGTGCTAGCCAGTGTCCTGGTGAGGTGCACCATAGTACATTTTCAGTGCTCGTGATTCATAAGAACCTTACAGTAAGCTACTCAGTATGTGCTAGCCAGTGTCCTGGTGAGGTGTACCATAGTACATTTTCAGTGCTCGTGAATCATAAGAACCTTACAGTAAGCTACTGAGTATGTGCTAGCCAGTGTCCTGGTGAGGTGTACCACAGTACATTTTCAGTGCTCGTGAATCATAAGAACCTTACAGTAGGCTAATCAGTATGTGCTAGCCAGTGTCCTGGTGAGGTGTACCATAGAACATTTTCAGTGCTCGAGAATCATAAGAACCTTAGAATAAGCTTCTCAGTATGTGCTAGCCAGTGTCCTGGTGAGGTGTACCATAGTACATTTTCAGTGCTCGTGAATCATAAGAACCTTACAGTCAGCTACTCAGTATGTGCTAGCCAGTGTCCTGGTGAGGTGCACCATAGTACATTTTCAGTGCTCGTGATTCATAAGAACCTTACAGTAAGCTACTCAGTATGTGCTAGCCAGTGTCCTGGTGAGGTGCACCATAGTACATTTTCAGTGCTCGTGATTCATCAGAACCTTACAGTGAGCTAATCAGTATGTGCTAGCCAGTGTCCTGGTGAGGTGTACCATAGTACATTTTCAGTGCTTGTGAATCATAAGAACCTTACATTAAGCTACTCAGTATGTGCTAGCCAGTGTCCTGGTGAGGTGTACCATAGTACATTTTCAGTGCTCGTGATTCATAAGAACCTTACAGTAAGCTACTCAGTATGTGCTAGCCAGTGTCCTGGTGAGGTGCACCATAGTACATTTTCAGTGCTCGTGAATCATACGAACTTTACAGTAAGCTACTCAGTATGTGCTAGCCAGTGTCCAGGTGAGGTGTACCATAGTACATTTTCAGTGCTCGTGAATCATAAGAACCTTACAGTAAGCTAATCAATATGTGCTAGCCAGTGTCCTGGTGAGGTGTACCATAGTACATTTCCAGTGCTCGTGAATCATAAGAACCTTACAGTAAGCTACTCAGTATGTGCTAGCCAGTGTCCAGGTTAGGTGTACCATAGTACATTTTCAGTGCTCGTGAATCATAAGAACCTTACAGTAAGCTACTCAGTATGTGCTAGCCAGTGTCCTGTTGAGGTGCACCATAGTACATTTTCAGTGCTCGTGATTCATAAGAACCTTGCAGAAAGCTTCAAAATATGTGCTAGCCAGTGTCCTGGTGAGGTGTACCATAGAACATTTTCAGTGCTCGAGAATCATAAGAACCTTAGAATAAGCTTCTCAGTATGTGCTAGCCAGTGTCCTGGTGAGGTGTACCATAGTAAATTTTCAGTGCTCGTGAATCATAAGAACCTTACAGTAAGCTACTCAGTATGTGCTAGCCAGTGTCCCGGTGAGGTGTACCATAGTACATTGTCAGTGCTCGTGAATCATAAGAACCTTAGAGTAAGCTTCTCAGTATGTGCTAGCCAGTGTCCTGGTGAGGTGTACCATAGTACATTTTCACTGCTCGTGATTCATCAGAACATTGCGGTGATTTCTCAGTATGTGCTAGCCAGTGTCCTGGTGAGGTGCACCATAGTACATTTTCAGTGCTCGTGATTCATCAGAACCTTACAGTAAGCTACTCAGTATGTGCTAGCCAGTGTCCTGGTGAGGTGTACCATAGCACATTTTCAGTGCTCGTGATTCATCAGATCCTTACAGTAAGCTACTCAGTATGTGCTAGCCAGTGTCCTGGTGAGGTGCACCATAGTACATTTTCAGTGCTCGTGAATCATAAGAACCTTACAGTAAGCCACTCAGTTTGTGCTAGCCAGTGTCCTGGTGAGGTGTACCATAGTACATTTTCAGTGCTCGTGAATCATAAGAATCCTAGAGTAAGCTACTCAGTATGTGCTAGCCAGTGTCCTGGTGAGGTGCACCATAGTACATTTTCAGTGTTCGTGAATCATAAGAACCTTAGAGTAAGCTTCTCAGTATGTGCTAGCCAGTGTGCTGGTGAAGTGTACCATAGTACACTTACACTGCTCGTGATTCATCAGAACCTTGCGGTGAGCTTCTCAGTATGTGCTAGCCAGTGTCCTGGTGAGGTGTACCATAGTACATTTTCAGTGCTCGTGAATCATAAGAACCTTACAGTAAGCTACTCAGTATGTGCTAGCCAGTGTCCTGGTGAGGTGTACCATAGTACATTTTCAGTGCTCGTGAATCATAAGAACCTTACAGTAAGCTAATCAGTATGTGCTAGCCAGTGTCCTGGTGAGGTGTACCATAGTACATTTTCAGTGCTCGTGAATCATAAGAACCTTACAGTAAGCTACTCAGTATGTGCTAGCCAGTGTCCTGGTGAGGTGTACCATAGTACATTTTCAGTGCTCGTGAATCATAAGAACCTTACAGTAAGCTACTCAGTATGTGCTAGCCAGTGTCCTGGTGAGGTGCACCATAGTACATTTTCTGTGCTCGTGAATCATAAGAACCTTACAGTAAGCTACTCAGTATGTGCTAGCCAGTGTCCTGGTGAGGTGCACCATAGTACATTTTCAGTGCTCGTGATTCATAAGAACCTTACAGTAAGCTACTCAGTATGTGCTAGCCAGTGTCCTGGTGAGGTGCACCATAGTACATTTTCAGTGCTCGTGATTCATCAGAACCTTACAGTAAGCTACTCAGTATGTGCTAGCCAGTGTCCTGGTGAGGTGTACCTTAGTACATTTTCAGTGGTCGTGAACCGTAAGAATCTTACAGTAAGCTACTCAGTATGTGCTAGCCAGTGTCCTGGTGAGGTGTACCATAGTACATTTTCAGTGCTCGTGAATCATAAGAACCTTACAGTAAGCTAATCAGTATGTGCTAGCCAGTGTCCTGGTGAGGTGTACCATAGTACATTTTCAGTGCTCGTGAATCATAAGAACCTTACAGTAAGCTACTCAGTATGTGCTAGCCAGTGTCCTGGTGAGGTGTACCATAGTACATTTTCAGTGCTCGTGATTCATAAGAACCTTACAGTAAGCTACTCAGTATGTGCTAGCCAGAGTCCTGGTGAGGTGCACCATAGTACATTTTCTGTGCTCGTGAATCATAAGAACCTTACAGTAAGCTACTCAGTATGTGCTAGCCAGTGTCCTGGTGAGGTGCACCATAGTACATTTTCAGAGCTCGTGATTCATAAGAATCTTACAGTAAGCTACTCAGTATGTGCTAGCCAGTGTCCTGGTGAGGTGCACCATAGTACATTTTCAGTGCTCGTGATTCATCAGAACCTTACAATAAGCTACTCAGTATGTGCTAGCCAGTGTCCTGGTGAGGTGTACCTTAGTACATTTTCAGTGCTCGTGAATCATAAGAATCTTACAGTAAGCTACTCAGTATGTGCTAGCCAGTGTCCTGGTAAGGTGTACCATAGTACATTTTCAGTGCTCGTGAATCATAAGAACCTTACAGTAAGCTAATCAGTATGTGCTAGCCAGTGTCCTGGTGAGGTGTACCATAGTACATTTTCAGTGCTCGTGAATCATAAGAACCTTACAGTAAGCTACTCAGTATGTGCTAGCCAGTGTCCTGGTGAGGTGCACCATAGTACATTTTCTGTGCTCGTGAATCATAAGAACCTTACAGTAAGCTACTCAGTATGTGCTAGCCAGTGTCCTGGTGAGGTGCACCATAGTACATTTTCAGAGCTCGTGATTCATAAGAACCTTACAGTAAGCTACTCAGTATGTGCTAGCCAGTGTCCTGGTGAGGTGTACCATAGTACATTTTCAGTGCTCGTGAATCATAAGAACCTTACAGTAAGCTACTGAGTATGTGCTAGCCAGTGTCCTGGTGAGGTGTACCACAGTACATTTTCAGTGCTCGTGAATCATAAGAACCTTACAGTAGGCTAATCAGTATGTGCTAGCCAGTGTCCTGGTGAGGTGTACCATAGAACATTTTCAGTGCTCGAGAATCATAAGAACCTTAGAATAAGCTTCTCAGTATGTGCTAGCCAGTGTCCTGGTGAGGTGTACCATAGTACATTTTCAGTGCTCGTGAATCATAAGAACCTTACAGTCAGCTACTCAGTATGTGCTAGCCAGTGTCCTGGTGAGGTGCACCATAGTACATTTTCAGTGCTCGTGATTCATAAGAACCTTACAGTCAGCTACTCAGTATGTGCTAGCCAGTGTCCTGGTGAGGTGCACCATAGTACATTTTCAGTGCTCGTGATTCATCAGAACCTTACAGTGAGCTAATCAGTATGTGCTAGCCAGTGTCCTGGTGAGGTGTACCATAGTACATTTTCAGTGCTTGTGAATCATAAGAACCTTACATTAAGCTACTCAGTATGTGCTAGCCAGTGTCCTGGTGAGGTGTACCATAGTACATTTTCAGTGCTCGTGATTCATAAGAACCTTACAGTAAGCTACTCAGTATGTGCTAGCCAGTGTCCTGGTGAGGTGCACCATAGTACATTTTCAGTGCTCGTGAATCATACGAACTTTACAGTAAGCTACTCAGTATGTGCTAGCCAGTGTCCAGGTGAGGTGTACCATAGTACATTTTCAGTGCTCGTGAATCATAAGAACCTTACAGTAAGCTAATCAATATGTGCTAGCCAGTGTCCTGGTGAGGTGTACCATAGTACATTTCCAGTGCTCGTGAATCATAAGAACCTTACAGTAAGCTACTCAGTATGTGCTAGCCAGTGTCCAGGTTAGGTGTACCATAGTACATTTTCAGTGCTCGTGAATCATAAGAACCTTACAGTAAGCTACTCAGTATGTGCTAGCCAGTGTCCTGTTGAGGTGCACCATAGTACATTTTCAGTGCTCGTGATTCATAAGAACCTTGCAGAAAGCTTCAAAATATGTGCTAGCCAGTGTCCTGGTGAGGTGTACCATAGAACATTTTCAGTGCTCGAGAATCATAAGAACCTTAGAATAAGCTTCTCAGTATGTGCTAGCCAGTGTCCTGGTGAGGTGTACCATAGTAAATTTTCAGTGCTCGTGAATCATAAGAACCTTACAGTAAGCTACTCAGTATGTGCTAGCCAGTGTCCCGGTGAGGTGTACCATAGTACATTGTCAGTGCTCGTGAATCATAAGAACCTTAGAGTAAGCTTCTCAGTATGTGCTAGCCAGTGTCCTGGTGAGGTGTACCATAGTACATTTTCACTGCTCGTGATTCATCAGATCATTGCGGTGATTTCTCAGTATGTGCTAGCCAGTGTCCTGGTGAGGTGCACCATAGTACATTTTCAGTGCTCGTGATTCATCAGAACCTTACAGTAAGCTACTCAGTATGTGCTAGCCAGTGTCCTGGTGAGGTGTACCATAGCACATTTTCAGTGCTCGTGATTCATCAGATCCTTACAGTAAGCTACTCAGTATGTGCTAGCCAGTGTCCTGGTGAGGTGCACCATAGTACATTTTCAGTGCTCGTGAATCATAAGAACCTTACAGTAAGCCACTCAGTTTGTGCTAGCCAGTGTCCTGGTGAGGTGTACCATAGTACATTTTCAGTGCTCGTGAATCATAAGAATCCTAGAGTAAGCTACTCAGTATGTGCTAGCCAGTGTCCTGGAGAGGTGCACCATAGTACATTTTCAGTGTTCGTGAATCATAAGAACCTTAGAGTAAGCTTCTCAGTATGTGCTAGCCAGTGTGCTGGTGAAGTGTACCATAGTACACTTACACTGCTCGTGATTCATCAGAACCTTGCGGTGAGCTTCTCAGTATGTGCTAGCCAGTGTCCTGGTGAGGTGTACCATAGTACATTTTCAGTGCTCGTGAATCATAAGAACCTTACAGTAAGCTACTCAGTATGTGCTAGCCAGTGTCCTGGTGAGGTGTACCATAGTACATTTTCAGTGCTCGTGAATCATAAGAACCTTACAGTAAGCTAATCAGTATGTGCTAGCCAGTGTCCTGGTGAGGTGTACCATAGTACATTTTCAGTGCTCGTGAATCATAAGAACCTTACAGTAAGCTACTCAGTATGTGCTAGCCAGTGTCCTGGTGAGGTGTACCATAGTACATTTTCAGTGCTCGTGAATCATAAGAACCTTACAGTAAGCTACTCAGTATGTGCTAGCCAGTGTCCTGGTGAGGTGCACCATAGTACATTTTCTGTGCTCGTGAATCATAAGAACCTTACAGTAAGCTACTCAGTATGTGCTAGCCAGTGTCCTGGTGAGGTGCACCATAGTACATTTTCAGTGCTCGTGATTCATAAGAACCTTACAGTAAGCTACTCAGTATGTGCTAGCCAGTGTCCTGGTGAGGTGCACCATAGTACATTTTCAGTGCTCGTGATTCATCAGAACCTTACAGTAAGCTACTCAGTATGTGCTAGCCAGTGTCCTGGTGAGGTGTACCTTAGTACATTTTCAGTGGTCGTGAACCGTAAGAATCTTACAGTAAGCTACTCAGTATGTGCTAGCCAGTGTCCTGGTGAGGTGTACCATAGTACATTTTCAGTGCTCGTGAATCATAAGAACCTTACAGTAAGCTAATCAGTATGTGCTAGCCAGTGTCCTGGTGAGGTGTACCATAGTACATTTTCAGTGCTCGTGAATCATAAGAACCTTACAGTAAGCTACTCAGTATGTGCTAGCCAGTGTCCTGGTGAGGTGTACCATAGTACATTTTCAGTGCTCGTGATTCATAAGAACCTTACAGTAAGCTACTCAGTATGTGCTAGCCAGAGTCCTGGTGAGGTCCACCATAGTACATTTTCTGTGCTCGTGAATCATAAGAACCTTACAGTAAGCTACTCAGTATGTCCTAGCCAGTGTCCTGGTGAGGTGCACCATAGTACATTTTCAGAGCTCGTGATTCATAAGAATCTTACAGTAAGCTACTCAGTATGTGCTAGCCAGTGTCCTGGTGAGGTGCACCATAGTACATTTTCAGTGCTCGTGATTCATCAGAACCTTACAGTAAGCTACTCAGTATGTGCTAGCCAGTGTCCTGGTGAGGTGTACCTTAGTACATTTTCAGTGCTCGTGAATCATAAGAATCTTACAGTAAGCTACTCAGTATGTGCTAGCCAGTGTCCTGGTAAGGTGTACCATAGTACATTTTCAGTGCTCGTGAATCATAAGAACCTTACAGTAAGCTAATCAGTATGTGCTAGCCAGTGTCCTGGTGAGGTGTACCATAGTACATTTTCAGTGCTCGTGAATCATAAGAACCTTACAGTAAGCTACTCAGTATGTGCTAGCCAGTGTCTTGGTGAGGTGCACCATAGTACATTTTCTGTGCTCGTGAATCATAAGAACCTTACAGTAAGCTACTCAGTATGTGCTAGCCAGTGTTCTGGTGAGGTGCACCATAGTACATTTTCAGAGCTCGTGATTCATAAGAACCTTACAGTAAGCTACTCAGTATGTGCTAGCCAGTGTCCTGGTGAGGTGTACCATAGTACATTTTCAGTGCTCGTGAATCATAAGAACCTTACAGTAAGCTACTGAGTATGTGCTAGCCAGTGTCCTGGTGAGGTGTACCACAGTACATTTTCAGTGCTCGTGAATCATAAGAACCTTACAGTAGGCTAATCAGTATGTGCTAGCCAGTGTCCTGGTGAGGTGTACCATAGAACATTTTCAGTGCTCGAGAATCATAAGAACCTTAGAATAAGCTTCTCAGTATGTGCTAGCCAGTGTCCTGGTGAGGTGTACCATAGTACATTTTCAGTGCTCGTGAATCATAAGAACCTTACAGTCAGCTACTCAGTATGTGCTAGCCAGTGTCCTGGTGAGGTGCACCATAGTACATTTTCAGTGCTCGTGATTCATAAGAACCTTACAGTAAGCTACTCAGTATGTGCTAGCCAGTGTCCTGGTGAGGTGCACCATAGTACATTTTCAGTGCTCGTGATTCATCAGAACCTTACAGTGAGCTAATCAGTATGTGCTAGCCAGTGTCCTGGTGAGGTGTACCATAGTACATTTTCAGTGCTTGTGAATCATAAGAACCTTACATTAAGCTACTCAGTATGTGCTAGCCAGTGTCCTGGTGAGGTGTACCATAGTACATTTTCAGTGCTCGTGATTCATAAGAACCTTACAGTAAGCTACTCAGTATGTGCTAGCCAGTGTCCTGGTGAGGTGCACCATAGTACATTTTTCAGTGCTCGTGAATCATACGAACTTTACAGTAAGCTACTCAGTATGTGCTAGCCAGTGTCCAGGTGAGGTGTACCATAGTACATTTTCAGTGCTCGTGAATCATAAGAACCTTACAGTAAGCTAATCAATATGTGCTAGCCAGTGTCCTGGTGAGGTGTACCATAGTACATTTCCAGTGCTCGTGAATCATAAGAACCTTACAGTAAGCTACTCAGTATGTGCTAGCCAGTGTCCAGGTTAGGTGTACCATAGTACATTTTCAGTGCTCGTGAATCATAAGAACCTTACAGTAAGCTACTCAGTATGTGCTAGCCAGTGTCCTGTTGAGGTGCACCATAGTACATTTTCAGTGCTCGTGATTCATAAGAACCTTGCAGAAAGCTTCAAAATATGTGCTAGCCAGTGTCCTGGTGAGGTGTACCATAGAACATTTTCAGTGCTCGAGAATCATAAGAACCTTAGAATAAGCTTCTCAGTATGTGCTAGCCAGTGTCCTGGTGAGGTGTACCATAGTAAATTTTCAGTGCTCGTGAATCATAAGAACCTTACAGTAAGCTACTCAGTATGTGCTAGCCAGTGTCCCGGTGAGGTGTACCATAGTACATTGTCAGTGCTCGTGAATCATAAGAACCTTAGAGTAAGCTTCTCAGTATGTGCTAGCCAGTGTCCTGGTGAGGTGTACCATAGTACATTTTCACTGCTCGTGATTCATCAGATCATTGCGGTGATTTCTCAGTATGTGCTAGCCAGTGTCCTGGTGAGGTGCACCATAGTACATTTTCAGTGCTCGTGATTCATCAGAACCTTACAGTAAGCTACTCAGTATGTGCTAGTCAGTGTCCTGGTGAGGTGTACCATAGCACATTTTCAGTGCTCGTGATTCATCAGATCCTTACAGTAAGCTACTCAGTATGTGCTAGCCAGTGTCCTGGTGAGGTGCACCATAGTACATTTTCAGTGCTCGTGAATCATAAGAACCTTACAGTAAGCCACTCAGTTTGTGCTAGCCAGTGTCCTGGTGAGGTGTACCATAGTACATTTTCAGTGCTCGTGAATCATAAGAATCCTAGAGTAAGCTACTCAGTATGTGCTAGCCAGTGTCCTGGAGAGGTGCACCATAGTACATTTTCAGTGTTCGTGAATCATAAGAACCTTAGAGTAAGCTTCTCAGTATGTGCTAGCCAGTGTGCTGGTGAAGTGTACCATAGTACACTTACACTGCTCGTGACTCATCAGAACCTTGCGGTGAGCTTCTCAGTATGTGCTAGCCAGTGTCCTGGTGAGGTGTACCATAGTACATTTTCAGTGCTCGTGAATCATAAGAACCTTACAGTAAGCTACTCAGTATGTGCTAGCCAGTGTCCTGGTGAGGTGTACCATAGTACATTTTCAGTGCTCGTGAATCATAAGAACCTTACAGTAAGCTAATCAGTATGTGCTAGCCAGTGTCCTGGTGAGGTGTACCATAGTACATTTTCAGTGCTCGTGAATCATAAGAACCTTACAGTAAGCTACTCAGTATGTGCTAGCCAGTGTCCTGGTGAGGTGTACCATAGTACATTTTCAGTGCTCGTGAATCATAAGAACCTTACAGTAAGCTACTCAGTATGTGCTAGCCAGTGTCCTGGTGAGGTGCACCATAGTACATTTTCTGTGCTCGTGAATCATAAGAACCTTACAGTAAGCTACTCAGTATGTGCTAGCCAGTGTCCTGGTGAGGTGCACCATAGTACATTTTCAGTGCTCGTGATTCATAAGAACCTTACAGTAAGCTACTCAGTATGTGCTAGCCAGTGTCCTGGTGAGGTGCACCATAGTACATTTTCAGTGCTCGTGATTCATCAGAACCTTACAGTAAGCTACTCAGTATGTGCTAGCCAGTGTCCTGGTGAGGTGTACCTTAGTACATTTTCAGTGGTCGTGAACCGTAAGAATCTTACAGTAAGCTACTCAGTATGTGCTAGCCAGTGTCCTGGTGAGGTGTACCATAGTACATTTTCAGTGCTCGTGAATCATAAGAACCTTACAGTAAGCTAATCAGTATGTGCTAGCCAGTGTCCTGGTGAGGTGTACCATAGTACATTTTCAGTGCTCGTGAATCATAAGAACCTTACAGTAAGCTACTCAGTATGTGCTAGCCAGTGTCCTGGTGAGGTGTACCATAGTACATTTTCAGTGCTCGTGATTCATAAGAACCTTACAGTAAGCTACTCAGTATGTGCTAGCCAGAGTCCTGGTGAGGTGCACCTTAGTACATTTTCTGTGCTCGTGAATCATAAGAACCTTACAGTAAGCTACTCAGTATGTGCTAGCCAGTGTCCTGGTGAGGTGCACCATAGTACATTTTCAGAGCTCGTGATTCATAAGAATCTTACAGTAAGCTACTCAGTATGTGCTAGCCAGTGTCCTGGTGAGGTGCACCATAGTACATTTTTAGTGCTCGTGATTCATCAGAACCTTACTGTAAGCTACTCAGTATGTGCTAGCCAGTGTCCTGGTGAGGTGTACCTTAGTACATTTTCAGTGCTCGTGAATCATAAGAATCTTACAGTAAGCTACTCAGTATGTGCTAGCCAGTGTCCTGGTAAGGTGTACCATAGTACATTTTCAGTGCTCGTGAATCATAAGAACCTTACAGTAAGCTAATCAGTATGTGCTAGCCAGTGTCCTGGTGAGGTGTACCATAGTACATTTTCAGTGCTCGTGAATCATAAGAACCTTACAGTAAGCTACTCAGTATGTGCTAGCCAGTGTCCTGGTGAGGTGCACCATAGTACATTTTCTGTGCTCGTGAATCATAAGAACCTTACAGTAAGCTACTCAGTATGTGCTAGCCAGTGTCCTGGTGAGGTGCACCATAGTACATTTTCAGAGCTCGTGATTCATAAGAACCTTACAGTAAGCTACTCAGTATGTGCTAGCCAGTGTCCTGGTGAGGTGCACCATAGTACATTTTCAGTGCTCGTGATTCATCAGAACCTTACAGTAAGCTACTCAGTATGTGCTAGCCAGTGTCCTGGTGAGGTGTACCTTAGTACATTTTCAGTGCTCGTGAATCATAAGAATCTTACAGTAAGCTACTCAGTATGTGCTAGCCAGTGTCCTTGTGAGGTGTACCATAGTGCATTTTCAGTGCTCGTGAATCATAAGAACCTTACAGTAAGCTAATCAGTATGTGCTAGCCAGTGTCCTGGTGAGGTGTACCATAGTACATTTTCAGTGCTCGTGAATCATATGAACCTTACAGTAAGCTACTCAGTATGTGCTAGCCAGTGTCCTGGTGAGGTGTACCATAGTACATTTTCTGTCCTCGTGATTCATAAGAACCTTAGAGTAAGCTACTCAGTATGTGCTAGCCAGTGTCCTGGTGAGGTGCACCATAGTACATTTTCAGTGCTCGTGAATCATAAGAACTTTACAGTAAGCTACTCAGTATGTGCTAGCCAGTGTCCTGGTGAGGTGTCCCATAGTACATTTTCAGTGCTCGTGAATCATAAGAACCTTACAGTAAGCTAATCAGTATGTGCTAGCCAGTGTCCTGGTGAGGTGTACCATAGTACATTTTCAGTGCTCGTGAATCATTAGAACCTTACATTAAGCTACTCAGTATGTGCTAGCCAGTGTCCTGGTGAGGTGTACCATAGTACATTTTCAGTGCTCGTGAATCATAAGAACCTTACAGTAAGCTACTCAGTATGTGCTAGCCAGTGTCCTGGTGAGGTGTACCATAGTACATTTTCAGTGCTCGTGAATCATAAGAACCTTACAGTAAGCTAATCAGTATGTGCTAGCCAGTGTCCTGGTGAGGTGTACCATAGTACATTTTCAGTGCTCGTGAATCATAAGAACCTTACAGTAAGCTACTCAGTATGTGCTAGCCAGTGTCCTGGTGAGGTGTACCATAGTACATTTTCAGTGCTCGTGAATCATAAGAACGTTACAGGAAGCTACTCAGTGTGTGCTAGCCAGTGTCCTGGTGAGGTGTACCATAGTACATTTTCAGTGCTCGTGAATCATAAGAACCTTACAGTAAGCTACTCAGTATGTGCTAGCCAGTGTCCTGGTGAGTTGCACCATAGTACATTTTCAGTGCTCGTGATTCATAAGAACCTTACAGTAAGCTACTCAGTATGTGCTAGCCAGTGTCCTGGTGAGGTGCACCATAGTACATTTTCAGTGCTCGTGATTCATCAGAACCTTACAGTAAGCTAATCAGTATGTGCTAGCCAGTGTCCTGGTGAGGTGTACCATAGTACATTTCCAGTGCTTGTGAATCATAAGAACCTTACATTAAGCTACTCAGTATGTGCTAGCCAGTGTCCTGGTGAGGTGTACCATAGTACATTTTCAGTGCTCGTGATTCATAAGAACCTTACAGTAAGCTACTCAGTATGTGCTAGCCAGTGTCCTCGTGAGGTGCACCATAGTACATTTTCAGTGCTCGTGAATCATAAGAACTTTACAGTAAGCTACTCAGTATGGGCTAGCCAGTGTCCTGGTGAGGTGTACCATAGTACATTTTCAGTGCTCGTGAATCATAAGAACCTTACAGTAAGCTAATCAGTATGTGCTAGCCAGTGTCCTGGTGAGGTGTACCATAGTACATTTTCAGTGCTCGTGAATCATAAGAACCTTACAGTAAGCTACTCTGTATGTGCTAGCCAGTGTCCTGGTGAGGTGCACCATAGTACATTTTCAGTGCTCGTGATTCATAAGAACCTTACAGTAAGCTACTCAGTATGTGCTAGCCAGTGTCCTGGCGAGGTGTACCATAGTACATTTTCAGTGCTCGTGAATCATAAGAACCTTACAGTAAGCTACTGAGTATGTGCTAGCCAGTGTCCTGGTGAGGTGTACCACAGTACATTTTCAGTGCTCGTGAATCATAAGAACCTTACAGTAGGCTAATCAGTATGTGCTAGCCAGTGTCCTGGTGAGGTGTACCATAGAACATTTTCAGTGCTCGAGAATCATAAGAACCTTACAGGAAGCTACTCAGTGTGTGCTAGCCAGTGTCCTGGTGAGGTGTACCATAGTACATTTTCAGTGCTCGTGAATCATAAGAACCTTACATTAAGCTTCTCAGTATGTGCTAGCCAGTGTCCTGGTGAGGTGTACCATAGTACATTTTCAGTGCTCGTGAATCATAAGAACCTTACAGTCAGCTACTCAGTATGTGCTAGCCAGTGTCCTGGTGAGGTGCACCATAGTACATTTTCAGTGCTCGTGATTCATAAGAACCTTACAGTAAGCTACTCAGTATGTGCTAGCCAGTGTCCTGGTGAGGTGCACCATAGTACATTTTCAGTGCTCGTGATTCATCAGAACCTTACAGTGAGCTAATCAGTATGTGCTAGCCAGTGTCCTGGTGAGGTGTACCATAGTACATTTTCAGTGCTTGTGAATCATAAGAACCTTACATTAAGCTACTCAGTATGTGCTAGCCAGTGTCCTGGTGAGGTGTACCATAGTACATTTTCAGTGCTCGTGATTCATAAGAACCTTACAGTAAGCTACTCAGTATGTGCTAGCCAGTGTCCTGGTGAGGTGCACCATAGTACATTTTCAGTGCTCGTGAATCATACGAACTTTACAGTAAGCTACTCAGTATGTGCTAGCCAGTGTCCAGGTGAGGTGTACCATAGTACATTTTCAGTGCTCGTGAATCATAAGAACCTTACAGTAAGCTAATCTGTATGTGCTAGCCAGTGTCCTGGTGAGGTGTACCATAGTACATTTCCAGTGCTCGTGAATCATAAGAACCTTACAGTAAGCTACTCAGTATGTGCTAGCCAGTGTCCAGGTTAGGTGTACCATAGTACATTTTCAGTGCTCGTGAATCATAAGAACCTTACAGTAAGCTACTCAGTATGTGCTAGCCAGTGTCCTGTTGAGGTGCACCATAGTACATTTTCAGTGCTCGTGATTCATAAGAACCTTGCAGAAAGCTTCAAAATATGTGCTAGCCAGTGTCCTGGTGAGGTGTACCATAGAACATTTTCAGTGCTCGAGAATCATAAGAACCTTAGAATAAGCTTCTCAGTATGTGCTAGCCAGTGTCCTGGTGAGGTGTACCATAGTAAATTTTCAGTGCTCGTGAATCATAAGAACCTTACAGTAAGCTACTCAGTATGTGCTAGCCAGTGTCCTGGTGAGGTGTAGCATAGTACATTTTCAGTGCTCGTGAATCATAAGAACATTACAGTAAGCTAATCAGTATGTGCTAGCCAGTGTCCTGGTGAGGTGTACCATAGTACATTTTCAGTGCTCGTGAATCATAAGAACCTTACAGTAAGCTACTCAGTATGTGCTAGCCAGTGTCCTGGTGAGGTGTACCATAGTACATTTTCAGTGCTCGTGAATCATAAGAACCTTACAGTAAGCTACTCAGTATGTGCTAGCCAGTGTCCTGGTGAGGTGCACCATAGTACATTTTCTGTGCTCGTGAATCATAAGAACCTTACAGTAAGCTACTCAGTATGTCCTGGTGAGGTGCACCATAGTACATTTTCAGTGCTCGTGATTCATAAGAACCTTACAGTAAGCTACTCAGTATGTGCTAGCCAGTGTCCTGGTGAGGTGCACCATAGTACATTTTCAGTGCTCGTGATTCATCAGAACCTTACAGTAAGCTACTCAGTATGTGCTAGCCAGTGTCCTGGTGAGGTGTACCTTAGTACATTTTCAGTGCTCGTGAACCATAAGAATCTTACACTAAGCTACTCAGTATGTGCTAGCCAGTGTCCTGGTGAGGTGTACCATAGTACATTTTCAGTGCTCGTGAATCATAAGAACCTTACAGTAAGCTAATCAGTATGTGCTAGCCAGTGTCCTGGTGAGGTGTACCATAGTACATTTTCAGTGCTCGTGAAACATAAGAACCTTACAGTAAGCTACTCAGTATGTGCTAGCCAGTGTCCTGGTGAGGTGTACCATAGTACATTTTCAGTGCTCGTGAATCATAAGAACCTTACAGTAAGCTACTCAGTATGTGCTAGCCAGTGTCCTGGTGAGGTGTACCATAGTACATTTTCAGTGCTCGTGAATCATAAGAACCTTACAGTAAGCTAATCAGTATGTGCTAGCCAGTGTCCTGGTGAGGTGTACCATAGTACATTTTCAGTGCTCGTGAATCATAAGAACCTTACAGTAAGCTACTCAGTATGTGCTAGCCAGTGTCCTGGTGAGGTGTACCATAGTACATTTTCAGTGTACGTGAATCATAAGAACCTTACAGTAAGCTACTCAGTATGTGCTAGCCAGTGTCCTGCTGAGGTGTACCATAGTACATTTTCAGTGCTCGTGAATCATAAGAACCTTACAGTAAGCTAATCAGTATGTGCTAGCCAGTGTCCTGGTGAGGTGTACCATAGTACATTTTCAGTGCTCGTGAATCATAAGAACCTTACAGTAAGCTACTCAGTATGTGCTAGCCAGTGTCCTGGTGAGGTGTACCATAGTACATTTTCAGTGCTCGTGAATCATAAGAACCTTACAGTAAGCTACTCAGTATGTGCTAGCCAGTGTCCTGGTGAGGTGTACCATAGTACATTTTCAGTGCTCGTGAATCATAAGAACCTTACAGTAAGCTACTCAGTATGTGCTAGCCAGTGTCCTGGTGAGTTGCACCATAGTACATTTTCAGTGCTCGTGATTCATAAGAACCTTACAGTAAGCTACTCAGTATGTGCTAGCCAGTGTCCTGGTGAGGTGCACCATAGTACATTTTCAGTGCTCGTGATTCATCAGAACCTTACAGTAAGCTAATCAGTATGTGCTAGCCAGTGTCCTTGTGAGGTGTACCATAGTACATTTTCAGTGCTTGTGAATCATAAGAACCTTACATTAAGCTACTCAGTATGTGCTAGCCAGTGTCCTGGTGAGGTGTACCATAGTACATTTTCAGTGCTCGTGATTCATAAGTACCTTACAGTAAGCTACTCAGTATGTGCTAGCCAGTGTCCTGGAGAGGTGCACCATAGTACATTTTCAGTGCTCGTGAATCATAACAACTTTACAGTAAGCTACTCAGTATGTGCTAGCCAGTGTCCTGGTGAGGTGTACCATAGTACATTTTCAGTGCTCGTGAATCATAAGAACCTTACAGTAAGATAATCAGTATGTGCTAGCCAGTGTCCTGGTGAGGTGTACCATAGTACATTTTCAGTGCTCGTGAATCATAAGAACCTTACAGTAAGCTACTCTGTATGTGCTAGCCAGTGTCCTGGTGAGGTGCACCATAGTACATTTTCAGTGCTCGTGATTCATAAGAACCTTACAGTAAGCTACTCAGTATGTGCTAGCCAGTGTCCTGGTGAGGTGTACCATAGTACATTTTCAGTGCTCGTGAATCATAAGAACCTTACAGTAAGCTACTGAGTATGTGCTAGCCAGTGTCCTGGTGAGGTGTACCACAGTACATTTTCAGTGCTCGTGAATCATAAGTACCTTACAGTAAGCTAATCAGTATGTGCTAGCCAGTGTCCTGGTGAGGTGTACCATAGTACATTTTCAGTGCTCGTGATTCATAAGAACCTTACAGTAAGCTACTCAGTATGTGCTAGCCAGTGTCCTGGTGAGGTGCACCATAGTACATTTTCAGTGCTCGTGAATCATAAGAACCTTACAGTAAGCTACTCAGTATGTGCTAGCCAGTGTCCTGGTGAGGTGTACCATAGTACATTTTCAGTGCTCGTGAATCATAAGAACCTTACAGTCAGCTACTCAGTATGTGCTAGCCAGTGTCCTGGTGAGGTGCACCATAGTACATTTTCAGTGCTCGTGATTCATAAGAACCTTACAGTAAGCTACTCAGTATGTGCTAGCCAGTGTCCTGGTGAGGTGTACCACAGTACATTTTCAGTGCTCGTGAATCATAAGTACCTTACAGTAAGCTAATCAGTATGTGCTAGCCAGTGTCCTGGTGAGGTGTACCATAGTACATTTTCAGTGCTCGTGAATCATAAGAACCTTACAGTCAGCTACTCAGTATGTGCTAGCCAGTGTCCTGGTGAGGTGCACCATAGTACATTTTCAGTGCTCGTGATTCATCAGAACCTTACAGTAAGCTAATAAGTATGTGCTAGCCAGTGTCCTGGTGAGGTGTACCATAGTACATTTTCAGTGCTTGTGAATCATAAGAACCTTACATTAAGCTACTCAGTATGTGCTAGCCAGTGTCCTGGTGAGGTGTACCATAGTACATTTTCAGTGCTCGTGATTCATAAGAACCTTACAGTAAGCTACTCAGTATGTGCTAGCCAGTGTCCTGGTGAGGTGCACCATAGTACATTTTCAGTGCTCGTGAATCATAAGAACTTTACAGTAAGCTACTCAGTATGTGCTAGCCAGTGTCCTGGTGAGGTGTACCATAGTACATTTTCAGTGCTCGTGAATCATAAGAACCTTACAGTAAGCTAATCAGTATGTGCTAGCCAGTGTCCTGGTGAGGTGTACCATAGTACATTTTCAGTGCTCGTGAATCATAAGAACCCTACAGTAAGCTACTCTGTATGTGCTAGCCAGTGTCCTGGTGAGGTGCACCATAGTACATTTTCAGTGCTCGTGATTCATATGAACCTTACAGTAAGCTACTCAGTATGTGCTAGCCAGTGTCCTGGTGAGGTGTACCATAGTACATTTTCAGTGCTCGTGAATCATAAGAACCTTACAGTAAGCTACTGAGTATGTGCTAGCCAGTGTCCTGGTGAGGTGTACCACAGTACATTTTCAGTGCTCGTGAATCATAAGAACCTTACAGTAGGCTAATCAGTATGTGCTAGCCAGTGTCCTGGTGAGGTGTACCATAGAACATTTTCAGTGCTCGAGAATCATAAGAACCTTAGAATAAGCTTCTCAGTATGTGCTAGCCAGTGTCCTGGTGAGGTGTACCATAGTACATTTTCAGTGCTCGTGAATCATAAGAACCTTACAGTCAGCTACTCAGTATGTGCTAGCCAGTGTCCTGGTGAGGTGCACCATAGTACATTTTCAGTGCTCGTGATTCATAAGAACCTTACAGTAAGCTACTCAGTATGTGCTAGCCAGTGTCCTGGTGAGGTGCACCTTAGTACATTTTCAGTGCTCGTGATTCATCAGAACCTTACAGTGAGCTAATCAGTATGTGCTAGCCAGTGTCCTGGTGAGGTGTACCATAGTACATTTTCAGTGCTTGTGAATCATAAGAACCTTACATTAAGCTACTCAGTATGTGCTAGCCAGTGTCCTGGTGAGGTGTACCATAGTACATTTTCAGTGCTCGTGATTCATAAGAACCTTACAGTAAGCTACTCAGTATGTGCTAGCCAGTGTCCTGGTGAGGTGCACCATAGTACATTTTCAGTGCTCGTGAATCATAAGAACTTTACAGTAAGCTACTCAGTATGTGCTAGCCAGTGTCCAGGTGAGGTGTACCATAGTACATTTTCAGTGCTCGTGAATCATAAGAACCTTACAGTAAGCTAATCAATATGTGCTAGCCAGTGTCCTGGTGAGGTGTACCATAGTACATTTCCAGTGCTCGTGAATCATAAGAACCTTACAGTAAGCTACTCAGTATGTGCTAGCCAGTGTCCAGGTTAGGTGTACCATAGTACATTTTCAGTGCTCGTGAATCATAAGAACCTTACAGTAAGCTACTCAGTATGTGCTAGCCAGTGTCCTGTTGAGGTGCACCATAGTACATTTTCAGTGCTCGTGATTCATAAGAACCTTGCAGAAAGCTTCAAAATATGTGCTAGCCAGTGTCCTGGTGAGGTGTACCATAGAACATTTTCAGTGCTCGAGAATCATAAGAATCTTAGAATAAGCTTCTCAGTATGTGCTAGCCAGTGTCCTGGTGAGGTGTACCATAGTAAATTTTCAGTGCTCGTGAATCATAAGAACCTTACAGTAAGCTACTCAGTATGTGCTAGCCAGTGTCCTGGTGAGGTGTACCATAGTACATTTTCAGTGCTCGTGAATCATAAGAACCTTACAGTAAGCTACTCAGTATGTGCTAGCCAGTGTCCTGGTGAGGTGCACCATAGTACATTTTCAGTGCTCGTGATTCATCAGAACCTTACAGTAAGCTACTCAGTATGTGCTAGCCAGTGTCCTGGTGAGGTGTACCTTAGTACATTTTCAGTGCTCGTGAATCATAAGAATCTTACAGTAAGCTACTCAGTATGTGCTAGCCAGTGTCCTGGTAAGGTGTACCATAGTACATTTTCAGTGCTCATGAATCATAAGAACCTTACAGTAAGCTAATCAGTATGTGCTAGCCAGTGTCCTGGTGAGGTGTACCATAGTACATTTTCAGTGCTCGTGAATCATAAGAACCTTACAGTAAGCTACTCGGTATGTGCTAGCCAGTGTCCTGGTGAGGTGCACCATAGTACATTTTCTGTGCTCGTGAATCATAAGAACCTTACAGTAAGCTACTCAGTATGTGCTAGCCAGTGTCCTGGTGAGGTGCACCATAGTTCATTTTCAGAGCTCGTGATTCATAAGAATCTTACAGTAAGCTACTCAGTATGTGCTAGCCAGTGTCCTGGTGAGGTGCACCATAGTACATTTTCAGTGCTCGTGATTCATCAGAACCTTACAGTAAGCTACTCAGTATGTGCTAGCCAGTGTCCTGGTGAGGTGTACCTTAGTACATTTTCAGTGCTCGTGAATCATAAGAATCTTACAGTAAGCTACTCAGTATGTGCTAGCCAGTGTCCTTGTGAGGTGTACCATAGTACATTTTCAGTGCTCGTGAATCATAAGAACCTTACAGTAAGCTAATCAGTATGTGCTAGCCAGTGTCCTGGTGAGGTGTACCATAGTACATTTTCAGTGCTCGTGAATCATATGAACCTTACAGTAAGCTACTCAGTATGTGCTAGCCAGTGTCCTGGTGAGGTGTACCATAGTACATTTTCTGTCCTCGTGATTCATAAGAACCTTAGAGTAAGCTACTCAGTATGTGCTAGCCAGTGTCCTGGTGAGGTGCACCATAGTACATTTTCAGTGCTCGTGAATCATAAGAACTTTACAGTAAGCTACTCAGTATGTGCTAGCCAGTGTCCTGGTGAGGTGTCCCATAGTACATTTTCAGTGCTCGTGAATCATAAGAACCTTACAGTAAGCTAATCAGTATGTGCTAGCCAGTGTCCTGGTGAGGTGCACCATAGTACATTTTCTGTGCCCGTGAATCATAAGAACCTTACAGTAAGCTACTCAGTATGTGCTAGCCAGTGTCCTGGTGAGGTGCACCATAGTTCATTTTCAGAGCTCGTGATTCATAAGAATCTTACAGTAAGCTACTCAGTATGTGCTAGCCAGTGTCCTGGTGAGGTGCACCATAGTACATTTTCAGTGCTCGTGATTCATCAGAACCTTACAGTAAGCTACTCAGTATGTGCTAGCCAGTGTCCTGGTGAGGTGTACCTTAGTACATTTTCAGTGCTCGTGAATCATAAGAATCTTACAGTAAGCTACTCAGTATGTGCTAGCCAGTGTCCTTGTGAGGTGTACCATAGTACATTTTCAGTGCTCGTGAATCATAAGAACCTTACAGTAAGCTAATCAGTATGTGCTAGCCAGTGTCCTGGTGAGGTGTACCATAGTACATTTTCAGTGCTCGTGAATCATATGAACCTTACAGTAAGCTACTCAGTATGTGCTAGCCAGTGTCCTGGTGAGGTGTACCATAGTACATTTTCTGTCCTCGTGATTCATAAGAAGCTTAGAGTAAGCTACTCAGTATGTGCTAGCCAGTGTCCTGGTGAGGTGCACCATAGTACATTTTCAGTGCTCGTGAATCATAAGAACTTTACAGTAAGCTACTCAGTATGTGCTAGCCAGTGTCCTGGTGAGGTGTCCCATAGTACATTTTCAGTGCTCGTGAATCATAAGAACCTTACAGTAAGCTAATCAGTATGTGCTAGCCAGTGTCCTGGTGAGGTGTACCATAGTACATTTTCAGTGCTCGTGAATCATAAGAACCTTACAGTAAGCTACTCAGTATGTGCTAGCCAGTGTCCTGGTGAGGTGTACCATAGTACATTTTCAGTGCTCGTGTATCATAAGAACCTTACAGTAAGCTACTCAGTATGTGCTAGCCAGTGTCCTGGTGAGGTGTACCATAGTACATTTTCAGTGCTCGTGAATCATAAGAACCTTACAGTAAGCTAATCAGTATGTGCTAGCCAGTGTCCTGGTGAGGTGTACCATAGTACATTTTCAGTGCTCGTGAATCATAAGAACCTTACAGTAAGCTACTCAGTATGTGCTAGCCAGTGTCCTGGTGAGGTGTACCATAGTACATTTTCAGTGCTCGTGAATCATAAGAACCTTACAGGAAGCTACTCAGTATGTGCTAGCCAGTGTCCTGGTGAGGTGTACCATAGTACATTTTCAGTGCTCGTGAATCATAAGAACCTTACAGTAAGCTACTCAGTATGTGCTAGCCAGTGTCCTGGTGAGTTGCACCATAGTACATTTTCAGTGCTCGTGATTCATAAGAACCTTACAGTAAGCTACTCAGTATGTGCTAGCCAGTGTCCTGGTGAGGTGCACCATAGTACATTTTCAGTGCTCGTGATTCATCAGAACCTTACAGTAAGCTAATCAGTATGTGCTAGCCAGTGTCCTGGTGAGGTGTACCATAGTACATTTCCAGTGCTTGTGAATCATAAGAACCTTACATTAAGCTACTCAGTATGTGCTAGCCAGTGTCCTGGTGAGGTGTACCATAGTACATTTTCAGTGCTCGTGATTCATAAGAACCTTACAGTAAGCTACTCACTATGTGCTAGCCAGTGTCCTGGTGAGGTGCACCATAGTACATTTTCAGTGCTCGTGAATCATAAGAACTTTACAGTAAGCTACTCAGTATGTGCTAGCCAGTGTCCTGGTGAGGTGTACCATAGTACATTTTCAGTGCTCGTGAATCATAAGAACCTTACAGTAAGCTAATCAGTATGTGCTAGCCAGTGTCCTGGTGAGGTGTACCATAGTACATTTTCAGTGCTCGTGGATCATAAGAACCTTACAGTAAGCTACTCTGTATGTGCTAGCCAGTGTCCTGGTGAGGTGCACCATAGTACATTTTCAGTGCTCGTGATTCATAAGAACCTTACAGTAAGCTACTCAGTATGTGCTAGCCAGTGTCCTGGTGAGGTGTACCATAGAACATTTTCAGTGCTCGAGAATCATAAGAACCTTAGAATAAGCTTCTCAGTATGTGCTAGCCAGTGTCCTGGTGAGGTGTACCACAGTACATTTTCAGTGCTCGTGAATCATAAGAACCTTACAGTCAGCTACTCAGTATGTGCTAGCCAGTGTCCTGGTGAGGTGCACCATAGTACATTTTCAGTGCTCGTGATCCATAAGAACCTTACAGTAAGCTACTCAGTATGTGCTAGCCAGTGTCCTGGTGAGGTGCACCATAGTACATTTTCAGTGCTCGTGATTCATCAGAACCTTACAGTGAGCTAATCAGTATGTGCTAGCCAGTGTCCTGGTGAGGTGTACCATAGTACATTTTCAGTGCTTGTGAATCATAAGAACCTTACATTAAGCTACTCAGTATGTGCTAGCCAGTGTCCTGGTGAGGTGTACCATAGTACATTTTCAGTGCTCGTGATTCATAAGAACCTTACAGTAAGCTACTCAGTATGAGCTAGCCAGTGTCCTGGTGAGGTGCACCATAGTACATTTTCAGTGCTCGTGAATCATACGAACTTTACAGTAAGCTACTCAGTATGTGCTAGCCAGTGTCCAGGTGAGGTGTACCATAGTACATTTTCAGTGCTCGTGAATCATAAGAACCTTACAGTAAGCTAATCAATATGTGCTAGCCAGTGTCCTGGTGAGGTGTACCATAGTACATTTCCAGTGCTCGTGAATCATAAGAACCTTACAGTAAGCTACTCAGTATGTGCTAGCCAGTGTCCAGGTTAGGTGTACCATAGTACATTTTCAGTGCTCGTGAATCATAAGAACCTTACAGTAAGCTACTCAGTATGTGCTAGCCAGTGTCCTGTTGAGGTGCACCATAGTACATTTTCAGTGCTCGTGATTCATAAGAACCTTGCAGAAAGCTTCAAAATATGTGCTAGCCAGTGTCCTGGTGAGGTGTACCATAGAACATTTTCAGTGCTCGAGAATCATAAGAACCTTAGAATAAGCTTCTCAGTATGTGCTAGCCAGTGTCCTGGTGAGGTGTACCATAGTAAATTTTCAGTGCTCGTGAATCATAAGAACCTTACAGTAAGCTACTCAGTATGTGCTAGCCAGTGTCCTGGTGAGGTGTAGCATTGTACATTTTCAGTGCTCGTGAATCATAAGAACCTTACAGTAAGCTAATCAGTATGTGCTAGCCAGTGTCCTGGTGAGGTGTACCATAGTACATTTTCAGTGCTCGTGAATCATAAGAACCTTACAGTAAGCTACTCAGTATGTGCTAGCCAGTGTCCTGGTGAGGTGTACCATAGTACATTTTCAGTGCTCGTGAATCATAAGAACCTTACAGTAAGCTACTCAGTATGTGCTAGCCAGTGTCCTGGTGAGGTGCACCATAGTACATTTTCTGTGCTCGTGAATCATAAGAACCTTACAGTAAGCTACTCAGTATGTGCTAGCCAGTGTCCTGGTGAGGTGCACCATAGTACATTTTCAGTGCTCGTGATTCATAAGAACCTTACAGTAAGCTACTCAGTATGTGCTAGCCAGTGTCCTGGTGAGGTGCACCATAGTACATTTTCAGTGCTCGTGATTCATCAGAACCTTACAGTAAGCTACTCAGTATGTGCTAGCCAGTGTCCTGGTGAGGTGTACCTTAGTACATTTTCAGTGCTCGTGAACCATAAGAATCTTACACTAAGCTACTCAGTATGTGCTAGCCAGTGTCCTGGTGAGGTGTACCATAGTACATTTTCAGTGCTCGTGAATCATAAGAACCTTACAGTAAGCTAATCAGTATGTGCTAGCCAGTGTCCTGGTGAGGTGTACCATAGTACATTTTCAGTGCTCGTGAAACATAAGAACCTTACAGTAAGCTACTCAGTATGTGCTAGCCAGTGTCCTGGTGAGGTGTACCATAGTACATTTTCAGTGCTCGTGAATCATAAGAACCTTACAGTAAGCTACTCAGTTGGTGCTAGCCAGTGTCCTGGTGAGGTGTACCATAGTACATTTTCAGTGCTCGTGAATCATAAGAACCTTACAGTAAGCTAATCAGTATGTGCTAGCCAGTGTCCTGGTGAGGTGTACCATAGTACATTTTCAGTGCTCGTGAATCATAAGAACCTTACAGTAAGCTACTCAGTATGTGCTAGCCAGTGTCCTGGTGAGGTGTACCATAGTACATTTTCAGTGTACGTGAATCATAAGAACCTTACAGTAAGCTACTCAGTATGTGCTAGCCAGTGTCCTGCTGAGGTGTACCATAGTACATTTTCAGTGCTCGTGAATCATAAGAACCTTACAGTAAGCTAATCAGTATGTGCTAGCCAGTGTCCTGGTGAGGTGTACCATAGTACATTTTCAGTGCTCGTGAATCATAAGAACCTTACAGTAAGCTACTCAGTATGTGCTAGCCAGTGTCCTGGTGAGGTGTACCATAGTACATTTTCAGTGCTCGTGAATCATAAGAACCTTACAGTAAGCTACTCAGTATGTGCTAGCCAGTGTCCTGGTGAGGTGTACCATAGTACATTTTCAGTGCTCGTGAATCATAAGAACCTTACAGTAAGCTACTCAGTATGTGCTAGCCAGTGTCCTGGTGAATTGCACCATAGTACATTTTCAGTGCTCGTGATTCATAAGAACCTTACAGTAAGCTACTCAGTATGTGCTAGCCAGTGTCCTGGTGAGGTGCACCATAGTACATTTTCAGTGCTCGTGATTCATAAGAACCTTACAGTAAGCTACTCAGTATGTGCTAGCCAGTGTCCTGGAGAGGTGCACCATAGTACATTTTCAGTGCTCGTGAATCATAACAACTTTACAGTAAGCTACTCAGTATGTGCTAGCCAGTGTCCTGGTGAGGTGCACCATAGTACATTTTCAGTGCTCGTGAATCATAAGAACCTTACAGTAAGATAATCAGTATGTGCTAGCCAGTGTCCTGGTGAGGTGTACCATAGTACATTTTCAGTGCTCGTGAATCATAAGAACCTTACAGTAAGCTACTCTGTATGTGCTAGCCAGTGTCCTGGTGAGGTGCACCATAGTACATTTTCAGTGCTCGTGATTCATAAGAACCTTACAGTAAGCTACTCAGTATGTGCTAGCCAGTGTCCTGGTGAGGTGTACCATAGTACATTTTCAGTGCTCGTGAATCATAAGAACCTTACAGTAAGCTACTGAGTATGTGCTAGCCAGTGTCCTGGTGAGGTGTACCACAGTACATTTTCAGTGCTCGTGAATCATAAGTACCTTACAGTAAGCTAATCAGTATGTGCTAGCCAGTGTCCTGGTGAGGTGTACCATAGTACATTTTCAGTACTCGTGAATCATAAGAACCTTACAGTAAGCTACTCAGTATGTGCTAGCCAGTGTCCTGGTGAGGTGTACCATAGTACATTTTCAGTGCTCGTGAATCATAAGAACCTTACAGTCAGCTACTCAGTATGTGCTAGCCAGTGTCCAGGTGAGGTGCACCATAGTACATTTTCAGTGCTCGTGATTCATAAGAACCTTACAGTAAGCTACTCAGTATGTGCTAGCCAGTGTCCTGGTGAGGTGCACCATAGTACATTTTCAGTGCTCGTGAATCATAAGAACCTTACAGTAAGCTACTCTGTATGTGCTAGCCAGTGTCCTGGTGAGGTGCACCATAGTACATTTTCAGTGCTCGTGATTCATAAGAACCTTACAGTAAGCTACTCAGTATGTGCTAGCCAGTGTCCTGGTGAGGTGCACCATAGTACATTTTCAGTGCTCGTGATTCATCAGAACCTTACAGTAAGCTACTCAGTATGTGCTAGCCAGTGTCCTGGTGAGGTGTACCATAGTACATTTTCAGTGCTCGTGAATCATAAGAACCTTACAGTAAGCTACTGAGTATGTGCTAGCCAGTGTCCTGGTGAGGTGTACCACAGTACATTTTCAGTGCTCGTGAATCATAAGAACCTTACAGTAAGCTAATCAGTATGTGCTAGCCAGTGTCCTGGTGAGGTGTACCATAGTACATTTTCAGTGCTCGTGAATCATAAGAACCTTACAGTAAGCTACTCAGTATGTGCTAGCCAGTGTCCTGGTGAGGTGTACCATAGTACATTTTCAGTGCTCGTGAATCATAAGAACCTTACAGTCAGCTACTCAGTATGTGCTAGCCAGTGTCCTGGTGAGGTGCACCATAGTACATTTTCAGTGCTCGTGATTCATCAGAACCTTACAGTAAGCTAATCAGTATGTGCTAGCCAGTGTCCTGGTGAGGTGTACCATAGTACATTTTCAGTGCTTGTGAATCATAAGAACCTTACATTAAGCTACTCAGTATGTGCTAGCCAGTGTCCTGGTGAGGTGTACCATAGTACATTTTCAGTGCTCGTGATTCATAAGAACCTTACAGTAAGCTACTCAGTATGTGCTAGCCAGTGTCCTGGTGAGGTGCACCATAGTACATTTTCAGTGCTCGTGAATCATAAGAACTTTACAGTAAGCTACTCAGTATGTGCTAGCCAGTGTCCTGGTGAGGTGTACCATAGTACATTTTCAGTGCTCGTGAATCATAAGAACCTTACAGTAAGCTAATCAGTATGTGCTAGCCAGTGTCCTGGTGAGGTGTACCATAGTACATTTTCAGTGCTCGTGAATCATAAGAACCCTACAGTAAGCTACTCTGTATGTGCTAGCCAGTGTCCTGGTGAGGTGCACCATAGTACATTTTCAGTGCTCGTGATTCATAAGAACCTTACAGTAAGCTACTCAGTATGTGCTAGCCAGTGTCCTGGTGAGGTGTACCATAGTACATTTTCAGTGCTCGTGAATCATAAGAACCTTACAGTAAGCTTCTGAGTATGTGCTAGCCAGTGTCCTGGTGAGGTGTACCACAGTACATTTTCAGTGCTCGTGAATCATAAGAACCTTACAGTAGGCTAATCAGTATGTGCTAGCCAGTGCCCTGGTGAGGTGTACCATAGAACATTTTCAGTGCTCGAGAATCATAAGAACCTTAGAATAAGCTTCTCAGTATGTGCTAGCCAGTGTCCTGGTGAGGTGTACCATAGTACATTTTCAGTGCTCGTGAATCATAAGAACCTTACAGTCAGCTACTCAGTATGTGCTAGCCAGTGTCCTGGTGAGGTGCACCATAGTACATTTTCAGTGCTCGTGATTCATAAGAACCTTACAGTAAGCTACTCAGTATGTGCTAGCCAGTGTCCTGGTGAGGTGCACCATAGTACATTTTCAGTGCTCGTGATTCATCAGAACCTTACAGTGAGCTAATCAGTATGTGCTAGCCAGTGTCCTGGTGAGGTGTACCATAGTACATTTTCAGTGCTTGTGAATCATAAGAACCTTACATTAAGCTACTCAGTATGTGCTAGCCAGTGTCCTGGTGAGGTGTACCATAGTACATTTTCAGTGCTCGTGATTCATAAGAACCTTACAGTAAGCTACTCAGTATATGCTAGCCAGTGTCCTGGTGAGGTGCACCATAGTACATTTTCAGTGCTCGTGAATCATAAGAACTTTACAGTAAGCTACTCAGTATGTGCTAGCCAGTGTCCAGGTGAGGTGTACCATAGTACATTTTCAGTGCTCGTGAATCATAAGAACCTTACAGTAAGCTAATCAATATGTGCTAGCCAGTGTCCTGGTGAGGTGTACCATAGTACATTTCCAGTGCTCGTGAATCATAAGAACCTTACAGTAAGCTACTCAGTATGTGCTAGCCAGTGTCCAGGTTAGGTGTACCATAGTACATTTTCAGTGCTCGTGAATCATAAGAACCTTACAGTAAGCTACTCAGTATGTGCTAGCCAGTGTCCTGTTGAGGTGCACCATAGTACATTTTCAGTGCTCGTGATTCATAAGAACCTTGCAGAAAGCTTCAAAATATGTGCTAGCCAGTGTCCTGGTGAGGTGTACCATAGAACATTTTCAGTGCTCGAGAATCATAAGAATCTTAGAATAAGCTTCTCAGTATGTGCTAGCCAGTGTCCTGGTGAGGTGTACCATAGTAAATTTTCAGTGCTCGTGAATCATAAGAACCTTACAGTAAGCTACTCAGTATGTGCTAGCCAGTGTCCTGGTGAGGTGTACCATAGTACATTTTCAGTGCTCATGAATCATAAGAACCTTACAGTAAGCTAATCAGTATGTGCTAGCCAGTGTCCTGGTGAGGTGTACCATATTACATTTTCAGTGCTCGTGAATCATAAGAACCTTACAGTAAGCTACTCAGTATGTGCTAGCCAGTGTCCTGGTGAGGTGTACCATAGTACATTTTCAGTGCTCGTGAATCATAAGAACCTTACAGTAAGCTACTCAGTATGTGCTAGCCAGTGTCCTGGTGAGGTGTACCATAGTACATTTTCAGTGCTCGTGAATCATAAGAACCTTACAGTAAGCTAATCAGTATGTGCTAGCCAGTGTCCTGGTGAGGTGTACCATAGTACATTTTCAGTGCTCGTGAATCATAAGAACCTTACAGTAAGCTACTCAGTATGTGCTAGCCAGTGTCCTGGTGAGGTGTACCATAGTACATTTTCAGTGCTCGTGAATCATAAGAACCTTACAGTAAGCTACTCAGTATGTGCTAGCCAGTGTCCTGGTGAGGTGTACCATAGTACATTTTCAGTGCTCGTGAATCATAAGAACCTTACAGTAAGCTACTCAGTATGTGCTAGCCAGTGTCCTGGTGAGTTGCACCATAGTACATTTTCAGTGCTCGTGATTCATAAGAACCTTACAGTAAGCTACTCAGTATGTGCTAGCCAGTGTCCTGGTGAGGTGCACCATAGTACATTTTCAGTGCTCGTGATTCATCAGAACCTTACAGTAAGCTAATCAGTATGTGCTAGCCAGTGTCCTGGTGAGGTGTACCATAGTACATTTTCAGTGCTTGTGAATCATAAGAACCTTACATTAAGCTACTCAGTATGTGGTAGCCAGTGTCCTGGTGAGGTGTACCATAGTACATTTTCAGTGCTCGTGATTCATAAGAACCTTACAGTAAGCTACTCAGTATGTGCTAGCCAGTGTCCTGGAGAGGTGCACCATAGTACATTTTCAGTGCTCGTGAATCATAACAACTTTACAGTAAGCTACTCAGTATGTGCTAGCCAGTGTCCTGGTGAGGTGTACCATAGTACATTTTCAGTGCTCGTGAATCATAAGAACCTTACAGTAAGCTAATCAGTATGTGCTAGCCAGTGTCCTGGTGAGGTGTACCATAGTACATTTTCAGTGCTCGTGAATCATAAGAACCCTACAGTAAGCTACTCTGTATGTGCTAGCCAGTGTCCTGGTGAGGTGCAACATAGTACATTTTCAGTGCTCGTGATTCATAAGAACCTTACAGTAAGCTACTCAGTATGTGCTAGCCAGTGTCCTGGTGAGGTGTACCATAGTACATTTTCAGTTCTCGTGAATCATAAGAACCTTACAGTAAGCTACTGAGTATGTGCTAGCCAGTGTCCTGGTGAGGTGTACCACAGTACATTTTCAGTGCTCGTGAATCATAAGTACCTTACAGTAAGCTACTCAGTATGTGCTAGCCAGTGTCCTGGAGAGGTGCACCATAGTACATTTTCAGTGCTCGTGAATCATAAGAACTTTACAGTCAGCTACTCAGTATGTGCTAGCCAGTGTCCTGGTGAGGTGCACCATAGTACATTTTCAGTGCTCGTGATTCATAAGAACCTTACAGTAAGCTACTCAGTATGTTCTAGCCAGTGTCCTGGTGAGGTGCACCATAGTACATTTTCAGTGCTCGTGAATCATAAGAACCTTACAGTAAGCTACTCTGTATGTGCTAGCCAGTGTCCTGGTGAGGTGCACCATAGTACATTTTCAGTGCTCGTGATTCATAAGAACCTTACAGTAAGCTACTCAGTATGTGCTAGCCAGTGTCCTGGTGAGGTGCACCATAGTACATTTTCAGTGCTCGTGATTCATCAGAACCATACAGTAAGCTACTCAGTATGTGCTAGCCAGTGTCCTGGTGAGGTGTACCATAGTACATTTTCAGTGCTCGTGAATCATAAGAACCTTACAGTAAGCTACTGAGTATGTGCTAGCCAGTGTCCTGGTGAGGTGTACCACAGTACATTTTCAGTGCTCGTGAATCATAAGAACCTTACAGTAAGCTAATCAGTATGTGCTAGCCAGTGTCCTGGTGAGGTGTACCATAGTACATTTTCAGTGCTCGTGAATCATAAGAACCTTACAGTAAGCTACTCAGTATGTGCTAGCCAGTGTCCTGGTGAGGTGTACCATAGTACATTTTCAGTGCTCGTGAATCATAAGAACCTTACAGTCAGCTACTCAGTATGTGCTAGCCAGTGTCCTGGTGAGGTGCACCATAGTACATTTTCAGTGCTCGTGATTCATAAGAACCTTACAGTAAGCTACTCAGTATGTGCTAGCCAGTGTCCTGGTGAGGTGCACCATAGTACATTTTCAGTGCTCGTGATTCATCAGAACCTTACAGTAAGCTAATCAGTATGTGCTAGCCAGTGTCCTGGTGAGGTGTACTATAGTACATTTTCAGTGCTTGGGAATCATAAGAAACTTACATTAAGCTACTCAGTATGTGCTAGCCAGTGTCCTGGTGAGGTGTACCATAGTACATTTTCAGTGCTCGTGATTCATAAGAACCTTACAGTAAGCTACTCAGTATGTGCTAGCCAGTGTCCTGGTGAGGTGCACCATAGTACATTTTCAGTGCTCGTGAATCATAAGAACCTTACAGTAAGCTACTCAGTATGTGCTAGCCAGTGTCCTGGTGAGGTGTACCATAGTACATTTTCAGTGCTCGTGAATCATAAGAACCTTACAGGAAGCTACTCAGTGTGTGCTAGCCAGTGTCCTGGTGAGGTGTACCATAGTACATTTTCAGTGCTCGTGAATCATAAGAACCTTACAGTAAGCTACTCAGTATGTGCTAGCCAGTGTCCTGGTGAGTTGCACCATAGTACATTTTCAGTGCTCGTGATTCATAAGAACCTTACAGTAAGCTACTCAGTATGTGCTAGCCAGTGTCCTGGTGAGGTGCACCATAGTACATTTTCAGTGCTCGTGATTCATCAGAACCTTACAGTAAGCTAATCAGTATGTGCTAGCCAGTGTCCTGGTGAGGTGTACCATAGTACATTTCCAGTGCTTGTGAATCATAAGAACCTTACATTAAGCTACTCAGTATGTGCTAGCCAGTGTCCTGGTGAGGTGTACCATAGTACATTTTCAGTGCTCGTGATTCATAAGAACCTTACAGTAAGCTACTCAGTATGTGCTAGCCAGTGTCCTCGTGAGGTGCACCATAGTACATTTTCAGTGCTCGTGAATCATAAGAACTTTACAGTAAGCTACTCAGTATGGGCTAGCCAGTGTCCTGGTGAGGTGTACCATAGTACATTTTCAGTGCTCGTGAATCATAAGAACCTTACAGTAAGCTAATCAGTATGTGCTAGCCAGTGTCCTGGTGAGGTGTACCATAGTACATTTTCAGTGCTCGTGAATCATAAGAACCTTACAGTAAGCTACTCTGTATGTGCTAGCCAGTGTCCTGGTGAGGTGCACCATAGTACATTTTCAGTGCTCGTGATTCATAAGAACCTTACAGTAAGCTACTCAGTATGTGCTAGCCAGTGTCCTGGCGAGGTGTACCATAGTACATTTTCAGTGCTCGTGAATCATAAGAACCTTACAGTAAGCTACTGAGTATGTGCTAGCCAGTGTCCTGGTGAGGTGTACCACAGTACATTTTCAGTGCTCGTGAATCATAAGAACCTTACAGTAGGCTAATCAGTATGTGCTAGCCAGTGTCCTGGTGAGGTGTACCATAGAACATTTTCAGTGCTCGAGAATCATAAGAACCTTACAGGAAGCTACTCAGTGTGTGCTAGCCAGTGTCCTGGTGAGGTGTACCATAGTACATTTTCAGTGCTCGTGAATCATAAGAACCTTACATTAAGCTTCTCAGTATGTGCTAGCCAGTGTCCTGGTGAGGTGTACCATAGTACATTTTCAGTGCTCGTGAATCATAAGAACCTTACAGTCAGCTACTCAGTATGTGCTAGCCAGTGTCCTGGTGAGGTGCACCATAGTACATTTTCAGTGCTCGTGATTCATAAGAACCTTACAGTAAGCTACTCAGTATGTGCTAGCCAGTGTCCTGGTGAGGTGCACCATAGTACATTTTCAGTGCTCGTGATTCATCAGAACCTTACAGTGAGCTAATCAGTATGTGCTAGCCAGTGTCCTGGTGAGGTGTACCATAGTACATTTTCAGTGCTTGTGAATCATAAGAACCTTACATTAAGCTACTCAGTATGTGCTAGCCAGTGTCCTGGTGAGGTGTACCATAGTACATTTTCAGTGCTCGTGATTCATAAGAACCTTACAGTAAGCTACTCAGTATGTGCTAGCCAGTGTCCTGGTGAGGTGCACCATAGTACATTTTCAGTGCTCGTGAATCATACGAACTTTACAGTAAGCTACTCAGTATGTGCTAGCCAGTGTCCAGGTGAGGTGTACCATAGTACATTTTCAGTGCTCGTGAATCATAAGAACCTTACAGTAAGCTAATCTGTATGTGCTAGCCAGTGTCCTGGTGAGGTGTACCATAGTACATTTCCAGTGCTCGTGAATCATAAGAACCTTACAGTAAGCTACTCAGTATGTGCTAGCCAGTGTCCAGGTTAGGTGTACCATAGTACATTTTCAGTGCTCGTGAATCATAAGAACCTTACAGTAAGCTACTCAGTATGTGCTAGCCAGTGTCCTGTTGAGGTGCACCATAGTACATTTTCAGTGCTCGTGATTCATAAGAACCTTGCAGAAAGCTTCAAAATATGTGCTAGCCAGTGTCCTGGTGAGGTGTACCATAGAACATTTTCAGTGCTCGAGAATCATAAGAACCTTAGAATAAGCTTCTCAGTATGTGCTAGCCAGTGTCCTGGTGAGGTGTACCATAGTAAATTTTCAGTGCTCGTGAATCATAAGAACCTTACAGTAAGCTACTCAGTATGTGCTAGCCAGTGTCCTGGTGAGGTGTAGCATAGTACATTTTCAGTGCTCGTGAATCATAAGAACATTACAGTAAGTTAATCAGTATGTGCTAGCCAGGGTCCTGGTGAGGTGTACCATAGTACATTTTCAGTGCTCGTGAATCATAAGAACCTTACAGTAAGCTACTCAGTATGTGCTAGCCAGTGTCCTGGTGAGGTGTACCATAGTACATTTTCAGTGCTCGTGAATCATAAGAACCTTACAGTAAGCTACTCAGTATGTGCTAGCCAGTGTCCTGGTGAGGTGCACCATAGTACATTTTCTGTGCTCGTGAATCATAAGAACCTTACAGTAAGCTACTCAGTATGTCCTGGTGAGGTGCACCATAGTACATTTTCAGTGCTCGTGATTCATAAGAACCTTACAGTAAGCTACTCAGTATGTGCTAGCCAGTGTCCTGGTGAGGTGCACCATAGTACATTTTCAGTGCTCGTGATTCATCAGAACCTTACAGTAAGCTACTCAGTATGTGCTAGCCAGTGTCCTGGTGAGGTGTACCTTAGTACATTTTCAGTGCTCGTGAACCATAAGAATCTTACACTAAGCTACTCAGTATGTGCTAGCCAGTGTCCTGGTGAGGTGTACCATAGTACATTTTCAGTGCTCGTGAATCATAAGAACCTTACAGTAAGCTAATCAGTATGTGCTAGCCAGTGTCCTGGTGAGGTGTACCATAGTACATTTTCAGTGCTCGTGAAACATAAGAACCTTACAGTAAGCTACTCAGTATGTGCTAGCCAGTGTCCTGGTGAGGTGTACCATAGTACATTTTCAGTGCTCGTGAATCATAAGAACCTTACAGTAAGCTACTCAGTATGTGCTAGCCAGTGTCCTGGTGAGGTGTACCATAGTACATTTTCAGTGCTCGTGAATCATAAGAACCTTACAGTAAGCTAATCAGTATGTGCTAGCCAGTGTCCTGGTGAGGTGTACCATAGTACATTTTCAGTGCTCTTGAATCATAAGAACCTTACACTAAGCTACTCAGTATGTGCTAGCCAGTGTCCTGGTGAGGTGTACCATAGTACATTTTCAGTGTACGTGAATCATAAGAACCTTACAGTAAGCTACTCAGTATGTGCTAGCCAGTGTCCTGCTGAGGTGTACCATAGTACATTTTCAGTGCTCGTGAATCATAAGAACCTTACAGTAAGCTAATCAGTATGTGCTAGCCAGTGTCCTGGTGAGGTGTACCATAGTACATTTTCAGTGCTCGTGAATCATAAGAACCTTACAGTAAGCTACTCAGTATGTGCTAGCCAGTGTCCTGGTGAGGTGTACCATAGTACATTTTCAGTGCTCGTGAATCATAAGAACCTTACAGTAAGCTACTCAGTATGTGCTAGCCAGTGTCCTGGTGAGGTGTACCATAGTACATTTTCAGTGCTCGTGAATCATAAGAACCTTACAGTAAGCTACTCAGTATGTGCTAGCCAGTGTCCTGGTGAGTTGCACCATAGTACATTTTCAGTGCTCGTGATTCATAAGAACCTTACAGTAAGCTACTCAGTATGTGCTAGCCAGTGTCCTGGTGAGGTGCACCATAGTACATTTTCAGTGCTCGTGATTCATCAGAACCTTACAGTAAGCTAATCAGTATGTGCTAGCCAGTGTCCTTGTGAGGTGTACCATAGTACATTTTCAGTGCTTGTGAATCATAAGAACCTTACATTAAGCTACTCAGTATGTGCTAGCCAGTGTCCTGGTGAGGTGTACCATAGTACATTTTCAGTGCTCGTGATTCATAAGTACCTTACAGTAAGCTACTCAGTATGTGCTAGCCAGTGTCCTGGAGAGGTGCACCATAGTACATTTTCAGTGCTCGTGAATCATAACAACTTTACAGTAAGCTACTCAGTATGTGCTAGCCAGTGTCCTGGTGAGGTGTACCATAGTACATTTTCAGTGCTCGTGAATCATAAGAACCTTACAGTAAGATAATCAGTATGTGCTAGCCAGTGTCCTGGTGAGGTGTACCATAGTACATTTTCAGTGCTCGTGAATCATAAGAACCTTACAGTAAGCTACTCTGTATGTGCTAGCCAGTGTCCTGGTGAGGTGCACCATAGTACATTTTCAGTGCTCGTGATTCATAAGAACCTTACAGTAAGCTACTCAGTATGTGCTAGCCAGTGTCCTGGTGAGGTGTACCATAGTACATTTTCAGTGCTCGTGAATCATAAGAACCTTACAGTAAGCTACTGAGTATGTGCTAGCCAGTGTCCTGGTGAGGTGTACCACAGTACATTTTCAGTGCTCGTGAATCATAAGTACCTTACAGTAAGCTAATCAGTATGTGCTAGCCAGTGTCCTGGTGAGGTGTACCATAGTACATTTTCAGTGCTCGTGATTCATAAGAACCTTACAGTAAGCTACTCAGTATGTGCTAGCCAGTGTCCTGGTGAGGTGCACCATAGTACATTTTCAGTGCTCGTGAATCATAAGAACCTTACAGTAAGCTACTCAGTATGTGCTAGCCAGTGTCCTGGTGAGGTGTACCATAGTACATTTTCAGTGCTCGTGAATCATAAGAACCTTACAGTCAGCTACTCAGTATGTGCTAGCCAGTGTCCTGGTGAGGTGCACCATAGTACATTTTCAGTGCTCGTGATTCATAAGAACCTTACAGTAAGCTACTCAGTATGTGCTAGCCAGTGTCCTGGTGAGGTGTACCACAGTACATTTTCAGTGCTCGTGAATCATAAGTACCTTACAGTAAGCTAATCAGTATGTGCTAGCCAGTGTCCTGGTGAGGTGTACCATAGTACATTTTCAGTGCTCGTGAATCATAAGAACCTTACAGTCAGCTACTCAGTATGTGCTAGCCAGTGTCCTGGTGAGGTGCACCATAGTACATTTTCAGTGCTCGTGATTCATCAGAACCTTACAGTAAGCTAATAAGTATGTGCTAGCCAGTGTCCTGGTGAGGTGTACCATAGTACATTTTCAGTGCTTGTGAATCATAAGAACCTTACATTAAGCTACTCAGTATGTGCTAGCCAGTGTCCTGGTGAGGTGTACCATAGTACATTTTCAGTGCTCGTGATTCATAAGAACCTTACAGTAAGCTACTCAGTATGTGCTAGCCAGTGTCCTGGTGAGGTGCACCATAGTACATTTTCAGTGCTCGTGAATCATAAGAACTTTACAGTAAGCTACTCAGTATGTGCTAGCCAGTGTCCTGGTGAGGTGTACCATAGTACATTTTCAGTGCTCGTGAATCATAAGAACCTTACAGTAAGCTAATCAGTATGTGCTAGCCAGTGTCCTGGTGAGGTGTACCATAGTACATTTTCAGTGCTCGTGAATCATAAGAACCCTACAGTAAGCTACTCTGTATGTGCTAGCCAGTGTCCTGGTGAGGTGCACCATAGTACATTTTCAGTGCTCGTGATTCATATGAACCTTACAGTAAGCTACTCAGTATGTGCTAGCCAGTGTCCTGGTGAGGTGTACCATAGTACATTTTCAGTGCTCGTGAATCATAAGAACCTTACAGTAAGCTACTGAGTATGTGCTAGCCAGTGTCCTGGTGAGGTGTACCACAGTACATTTTCAGTGCTCGTGAATCATAAGAACCTTACAGTAGGCTAATCAGTATGTGCTAGCCAGTGTCCTGGTGAGGTGTACCATAGAACATTTTCAGTGCTCGAGAATCATAAGAACCTTAGAATAAGCTTCTCAGTATGTGCTAGCCAGTGTCCTGGTGAGGTGTACCATAGTACATTTTCAGTGCTCGTGAATCATAAGAACCTTACAGTCAGCTACTCAGTATGTGCTAGCCAGTGTCCTGGTGAGGTGCACCATAGTACATTTTCAGTGCTCGTGATTCATAAGAACCTTACAGTAAGCTACTCAGTATGTGCTAGCCAGTGTCCTGGTGAGGTGCACCATAGTACATTTTCAGTGCTCGTGATTCATCAGAACCTTACAGTGAGCTAATCAGTATGTGCTAGCCAGTGTCCTGGTGAGGTGTACCATAGTACATTTTCAGTGCTTGTGAATCATAAGAACCTTACATTAAGCTACTCAGTATGTGCTAGCCAGTGTCCTGGTGAGGTGTACCATAGTACATTTTCAGTGCTCGTGATTCATAAGAACCTTACAGTAAGCTACTCAGTATGTGCTAGCCAGTGTCCTGGTGAGGTGCACCATAGTACATTTTCAGTGCTCGTGAATCATAAGAACTTTACAGTAAGCTACTCAGTATGTGCTAGCCAGTGTCCAGGTGAGGTGTACCATAGTACATTTTCAGTGCTCGTGAATCATAAGAACCTTACAGTAAGCTAATCAATATGTGCTAGCCAGTGTCCTGGTGAGGTGTACCATAGTACATTTCCAGTGCTCGTGAATCATAAGAACCTTACAGTAAGCTACTCAGTATGTGCTAGCCAGTGTCCAGGTTAGGTGTACCATAGTACATTTTCAGTGCTCGTGAATCATAAGAACCTTACAGTAAGCTACTCAGTATGTGCTAGCCAGTGTCCTGTTGAGGTGCACCATAGTACATTTTCAGTGCTCGTGATTCATAAGAACCTTGCAGAAAGCTTCAAAATATGTGCTAGCCAGTGTCCTGGTGAGGTGTACCATAGAACATTTTCAGTGCTCGAGAATCATAAGAATCTTAGAATAAGCTTCTCAGTATGTGCTAGCCAGTGTCCTGGTGAGGTGTACCATAGTAAATTTTCAGTGCTCGTGAATCATAAGAACCTTACAGTAAGCTACTCAGTATGTGCTAGCCAGTGTCCTGGTGAGGTGTACCATAGTACATTTTCAGTGCTCGTGAATCATAAGAACCTTACAGTAAGCTACTCAGTATGTGCTAGCCAGTGTCCTGGTGAGGTGCACCATAGTACATTTTCAGTGCTCGTGATTCATCAGAACCTTACAGTAAGCTACTCAGTATGTGCTAGCCAGTGTCCTGGTGAGGTGTACCTTAGTACATTTTCAGTGCTCGTGAATCATAAGAATCTTACAGTAAGCTACTCAGTATGTGCTAGCCAGTGTCCTGGTAAGGTGTACCATAGTACATTTTCAGTGCTCATGAATCATAAGAACCTTACAGTAAGCTAATCAGTATGTGCTAGCCAGTGTCCTGGTGAGGTGTACCATAGTACATTTTCAGTGCTCGTGAATCATAAGAACCTTACAGTAAGCTACTCAGTATGTGCTAGCCAGTGTCCTGGTGAGGTGCACCATAGTACATTTTCTGTGCTCGTGAATCATAAGAACCTTACAGTAAGCTACTCAGTATGTGCTAGCCAGTGTCCTGGTGAGGTGCACCATAGTTCATTTTCAGAGCTCGTGATTCATAAGAATCTTACAGTAAGCTACTCAGTATGTGCTAGCCAGTGTCCTGGTGAGGTGCACCATAGTACATTTTCAGTGCTCGTGATTCATCAGAACCTTACAGTAAGCTACTCAGTATGTGCTAGCCAGTGTCCTGGTGAGGTGTACCTTAGTACATTTTCAGTGCTCGTGAATCATAAGAATCTTACAGTAAGCTACTCAGTATGTGCTAGCCAGTGTCCTTGTGAGGTGTACCATAGTACATTTTCAGTGCTCGTGAATCATAAGAACCTTACAGTAAGCTAATCAGTATGTGCTAGCCAGTGTCCTGGTGAGGTGTACCATAGTACATTTTCAGTGCTCGTGAATCATATGAACCTTACAGTAAGCTACTCAGTATGTGCTAGCCAGTGTCCTGGTGAGGTGTACCATAGTACATTTTCTGTCCTCGTGATTCATAAGAACCTTAGAGTAAGCTACTCAGTATGTGCTAGCCAGTGTCCTGGTGAGGTGCACCATAGTACATTTTCAGTGCTCGTGAATCATAAGAACTTTACAGTAAGCTACTCAGTATGTGCTAGCCAGTGTCCTGGTGAGGTGTCCCATAGTACATTTTCAGTGCTCGTGAATCATAAGAACCTTACAGTAAGCTAATCAGTATGTGCTAGCCAGTGTCCTGGTGAGGTGCACCATAGTACATTTTCTGTGCTCGTGAATCATAAGAACCTTACAGTAAGCTACTCAGTATGTGCTAGCCAGTGTCCTGGTGAGGTGCACCATAGTTCATTTTCAGAGCTCGTGATTCATAAGAATCTTACAGTAAGCTACTCAGTATGTGCTAGCCAGTGTCCTGGTGAGGTGCACCATAGTACATTTTCAGTGCTCGTGATTCATCAGAACCTTACAGTAAGCTACTCAGTATGTGCTAGCCAGTGTCCTGGTGAGGTGTACCTTAGTACATTTTCAGTGCTCGTGAATCATAAGAATCTTACAGTAAGCTACTCAGTATGTGCTAGCCAGTGTCCTTGTGAGGTGTACCATAGTACATTTTCAGTGCTCGAGAATCATAAGAACCTTACAGTAAGCTAATCAGTATGTGCTAGCCAGTGTCCTGGTGAGGTGTACCATAGTACATTTTCAGTGCTCGTGAATCATATGAACCTTACAGTAAGCTACTCAGTATGTGCTAGCCAGTGTCCTGGTGAGGTGTACCATAGTACATTTTCTGTCCTCGTGATTCATAAGAAGCTTAGAGTAAGCTACTCAGTATGTGCTAGCCAGTGTCCTGGTGAGGTGCACCATAGTACATTTTCAGTGCTCGTGAATCATAAGAACTTTACAGTAAGCTACTCAGTATGTGCTAGCCAGTGTCCTGGTGAGGTGTCCCATAGTACATTTTCAGTGCTCGTGAATCATAAGAACCTTACAGTAAGCTAATCAGTATGTGCTAGCCAGTGTCCTGGTGAGGTGTACCATAGTACATTTTCAGTGCTCGTGAATCATAAGAACCTTACAGTAAGCTACTCAGTATGTGCTAGCCAGTGTCCTGGTGAGGTGTACCATAGTACATTTTCAGTGCTCGTGAATCATAAGAACCTTACAGTAAGCTACTCAGTATGTGCTAGCCAGTGTCCTGGTGAGGTGTACCATAGTACATTTTCAGTGCTCGTGAATCATAAGAACCTTACAGTAAGCTAATCAGTATGTGCTAGCCAGTGTCCTGGTGAGGTGTACCATAGTACATTTTCAGTGCTCGTGAATCATAAGAACCTTACAGTAAGCTACTCAGTATGTGCTAGCCAGTGTCCTGGTGAGGTGTACCATAGTACATTTTCAGTGCTCGTGAATCATAAGAACCTTACAGGAAGCTACTCAGTATGTGCTAGCCAGTGTCCTGGTGAGGTGTACCATAGTACATTTTCAGTGCTCGTGAATCATAAGAACCTTACAGTAAGCTACTCAGTATGTGCTAGCCAGTGTCCTGGTGAGTTGCACCATAGTACATTTTCAGTGCTCGTGATTCATAAGAACCTTACAGTAAGCTACTCAGTATGTGCTAGCCAGTGTCCTGGTGAGGTGCACCATAGTACATTTTCAGTGCTCGTGATTCATCAGAACCTTACAGTAAGCTAATCAGTATGTGCTAGCCAGTGTCCTGGTGAGGTGTACCATAGTACATTTCCAGTGCTTGTGAATCATAAGAACCTTACATTAAGCTACTCAGTATGTGCTAGCCAGTGTCCTGGTGAGGTGTACCATAGTACATTTTCAGTGCTCGTGATTCATAAGAACCTTACAGTAAGCTACTCACTATGTGCTAGCCAGTGTCCTGGTGAGGTGCACCATAGTACATTTTCAGTGCTCGTGAATCATAAGAACTTTACAGTAAGCTACTCAGTATGTGCTAGCCAGTGTCCTGGTGAGGTGTACCATAGTACATTTTCAGTGCTCGTGAATCATAAGAACCTTACAGTAAGCTAATCAGTATGTGCTAGCCAGTGTCCTGGTGAGGTGTACCATAGTACATTTTCAGTGCTCGTGAATCATAAGAACCTTACAGTAAGCTACTCTGTATGTGCTAGCCAGTGTCCTGGTGAGGTGCACCATAGTACATTTTCAGTGCTCGTGATTCATAAGAACCTTACAGTAAGCTACTCAGTATGTGCTAGCCAGTGTCCTGGTGAGGTGTACCATAGAACATTTTCAGTGCTCGAGAATCATAAGAACCTTAGAATAAGCTTCTCAGTATGTGCTAGCCAGTGTCCTGGTGAGGTGTACCACAGTACATTTTCAGTGCTCGTGAATCATAAGAACCTTACAGTCAGCTACTCAGTATGTGCTAGCCAGTGTCCTGGTGAGGTGCACCATAGTACATTTTCAGTGCTCGTGATCCATAAGAACCTTACAGTAAGCTACTCAGTATGTGCTAGCCAGTGTCCTGGTGAGGTGCACCATAGTACATTTTCAGTGCTCGTGATTCATCAGAACCTTACAGTGAGCTAATCAGTATGTGCTAGCCAGTGTCCTGGTGAGGTGTACCATAGTACATTTTCAGTGCTTGTGAATCATAAGAACCTTACATTAAGCTACTCAGTATGTGCTAGCCAGTGTCCTGGTGAGGTGTACCATAGTACATTTTCAGTGCTCGTGATTCATAAGAACCTTACAGTAAGCTACTCAGTATGAGCTAGCCAGTGTCCTGGTGAGGTGCACCATAGTACATTTTCAGTGCTCGTGAATCATACGAACTTTACAGTAAGCTACTCAGTATGTGCTAGCCAGTGTCCAGGTGAGGTGTACCATAGTACATTTTCAGTGCTCGTGAATCATAAGAACCTTACAGTAAGCTAATCAATATGTGCTAGCCAGTGTCCTGGTGAGGTGTACCATAGTACATTTCCAGTGCTCGTGAATCATAAGAACCTTACAGTAAGCTACTCAGTATGTGCTAGCCAGTGTCCAGGTTAGGTGTACCATAGTACATTTTCAGTGCTCGTGAATCATAAGAACCTTACAGTAAGCTACTCAGTATGTGCTAGCCAGTGTCCTGTTGAGGTGCACCATAGTACATTTTCAGTGCTCGTGATTCATAAGAACCTTGCAGAAAGCTTCAAAATATGTGCTAGCCAGTGTCCTGGTGAGGTGTACCATAGAACATTTTCAGTGCTCGAGAATCATAAGAATCTTAGAATAAGCTTCTCAGTATGTGCTAGCCAGTGTCCTGGTGAGGTGTACCATAGTAAATTTTCAGTGCTCGTGAATCATAAGAACCTTACAGTAAGCTACTCAGTATGTGCTAGCCAGTGTCCTGGTGAGGTGTACCATAGTACATTTTCAGTGCTCGTGAATCATAAGAACCTTACAGTAAGCTACTCAGTATGTGCTAGCCAGTGTCCTGGTGAGGTGCACCATAGTACATTTTCAGTGCTCGTGATTCATCAGAACCTTACAGTAAGCTACTCAGTATGTGCTAGCCAGTGTCCTGGTGAGGTGTACCTTAGTACATTTTCAGTGCTCGTGAATCATAAGAATCTTACAGTAAGCTACTCAGTATGTGCTAGCCAGTGTCCTGGTAAGGTGTACCATAGTACATTTTCAGTGCTCATGAATCATAAGAACCTTACAGTAAGCTAATCAGTATGTGCTAGCCAGTGTCCTGGTGAGGTGTACCATAGTACATTTTCAGTGCTCGTGAATCATAAGAACCTTACAGTAAGCTACTCAGTATGTGCTAGCCAGTGTCCTGGTGAGGTGCACCATAGTACATTTTCTGTGCTCGTGAATCATAAGAACCTTACAGTAAGCTACTCAGTATGTGCTAGCCAGTGTCCTGGTGAGGTGCACCATAGTTCATTTTCAGAGCTCGTGATTCATAAGAATCTTACAGTAAGCTACTCAGTATGTGCTAGCCAGTGTCCTGGTGAGGTGCACCATAGTACATTTTCAGTGCTCGTGATTCATCAGAACCTTACAGTAAGCTACTCAGTATGTGCTAGCCAGTGTCCTGGTGAGGTGTACCTTAGTACATTTTCAGTGCTCGTGAATCATAAGAATCTTACAGTAAGCTACTCAGTATGTGCTAGCCAGTGTCCTTGTGAGGTGTACCATAGTACATTTTCAGTGCTCGTGAATCATAAGAACCTTACAGTAAGCTAATCAGTATGTGCTAGCCAGTGTCCTGGTGAGGTGTACCATAGTACATTTTCAGTGCTCGTGAATCATATGAACCTTACAGTAAGCTACTCAGTATGTGCTAGCCAGTGTCCTGGTGAGGTGTACCATAGTACATTTTCTGTCCTCGTGATTCATAAGAACCTTAGAGTAAGCTACTCAGTATGTGCTAGCCAGTGTCCTGGTGAGGTGCACCATAGTACATTTTCAGTGCTCGTGAATCATAAGAACTTTACAGTAAGCTACTCAGTATGTGCTAGCCAGTGTCCTGGTGAGGTGTCCCATAGTACATTTTCAGTGCTCGTGAATCATAAGAACCTTACAGTAAGCTAATCAGTATGTGCTAGCCAGTGTCCTGGTGAGGTGCACCATAGTACATTTTCTGTGCTCGTGAATCATAAGAACCTTACAGTAAGCTACTCAGTATGTGCTAGCCAGTGTCCTGGTGAGGTGCACCATAGTTCATTTTCAGAGCTCGTGATTCATAAGAATCTTACAGTAAGCTACTCAGTATGTGCTAGCCAGTGTCCTGGTGAGGTGCACCATAGTACATTTTCAGTGCTCGTGATTCATCAGAACCTTACAGTAAGCTACTCAGTATGTGCTAGCCAGTGTCCTGGTGAGGTGTACCTTAGTACATTTTCAGTGCTCGTGAATCATAAGAATCTTACAGTAAGCTACTCAGTATGTGCTAGCCAGTGTCCTTGTGAGGTGTACCATAGTACATTTTCAGTGCTCGAGAATCATAAGAACCTTACAGTAAGCTAATCAGTATGTGCTAGCCAGTGTCCTGGTGAGGTGTACCATAGTACATTTTCAGTGCTCGTGAATCATATGAACCTTACAGTAAGCTACTCAGTATGTGCTAGCCAGTGTCCTGGTGAGGTGTACCATAGTACATTTTCTGTCCTCGTGATTCATAAGAAGCTTAGAGTAAGCTACTCAGTATGTGCTAGCCAGTGTCCTGGTGAGGTGCACCATAGTACATTTTCAGTGCTCGTGAATCATAAGAACTTTACAGTAAGCTACTCAGTATGTGCTAGCCAGTGTCCTGGTGAGGTGTCCCATAGTACATTTTCAGTGCTCGTGAATCATAAGAACCTTACAGTAAGCTAATCAGTATGTGCTAGCCAGTGTCCTGGTGAGGTGTACCATAGTACATTTTCAGTGCTCGTGAATCATAAGAACCTTACAGTAAGCTACTCAGTATGTGCTAGCCAGTGTCCTGGTGAGGTGTACCATAGTACATTTTCAGTGCTCGTGAATCATAAGAACCTTACAGTAAGCTACTCAGTATGTGCTAGCCAGTGTCCTGGTGAGGTGTACCATAGTACATTTTCAGTGCTCGTGAATCATAAGAACCTTACAGTAAGCTAATCAGTATGTGCTAGCCAGTGTCCTGGTGAGGTGTACCATAGTACATTTTCAGTGCTCGTGAATCATAAGAACCTTACAGTAAGCTACTCAGTATGTGCTAGCCAGTGTCCTGGTGAGGTGTACCATAGTACATTTTCAGTGCTCGTGAATCATAAGAACCTTACAGGAAGCTACTCAGTATGTGCTAGCCAGTGTCCTGGTGAGGTGTACCATAGTACATTTTCAGTGCTCGTGAATCATAAGAACCTTACAGTAAGCTACTCAGTATGTGCTAGCCAGTGTCCTGGTGAGTTGCACCATAGTACATTTTCAGTGCTCGTGATTCATAAGAACCTTACAGTAAGCTACTCAGTATGTGCTAGCCAGTGTCCTGGTGAGGTGCACCATAGTACATTTTCAGTGCTCGTGATTCATCAGAACCTTACAGTAAGCTAATCAGTATGTGCTAGCCAGTGTCCTGGTGAGGTGTACCATAGTACATTTCCAGTGCTTGTGAATCATAAGAACCTTACATTAAGCTACTCAGTATGTGCTAGCCAGTGTCCTGGTGAGGTGTACCATAGTACATTTTCAGTGCTCGTGATTCATAAGAACCTTACAGTAAGCTACTCACTATGTGCTAGCCAGTGTCCTGGTGAGGTGCACCATAGTACATTTTCAGTGCTCGTGAATCATAAGAACTTTACAGTAAGCTACTCAGTATGTGCTAGCCAGTGTCCTGGTGAGGTGTACCATAGTACATTTTCAGTGCTCGTGAATCATAAGAACCTTACAGTAAGCTAATCAGTATGTGCTAGCCAGTGTCCTGGTGAGGTGTACCATAGTACATTTTCAGTGCTCGTGAATCATAAGAACCTTACAGTAAGCTACTCTGTATGTGCTAGCCAGTGTCCTGGTGAGGTGCACCATAGTACATTTTCAGTGCTCGTGATTCATAAGAACCTTACAGTAAGCTACTCAGTATGTGCTAGCCAGTGTCCTGGTGAGGTGTATCATAGAACATTTTCAGTGCTCGAGAATCATAAGAACCTTAGAATAAGCTTCTCAGTATGTGCTAGCCAGTGTCCTGGTGAGGTGTACCACAGTACATTTTCAGTGCTCGTGAATCATAAGAACCTTACAGTCAGCTACTCAGTATGTGCTAGCCAGTGTCCTGGTGAGGTGCACCATAGTACATTTTCAGTGCTCGTGATCCATAAGAACCTTACAGTAAGCTACTCAGTATGTGCTAGCCAGTGTCCTGGTGAGGTGCACCATAGTACATTTTCAGTGCTCGTGATTCATCAGAACCTTACAGTGAGCTAATCAGTATGTGCTAGCCAGTGTCCTGGTGAGGTGTACCATAGTACATTTTCAGTGCTTGTGAATCATAAGAACCTTACATTAAGCTACTCAGTATGTGCTAGCCAGTGTCCTGGTGAGGTGTACCATAGTACATTTTCAGTGCTCGTGATTCATAAGAACCTTACAGTAAGCTACTCAGTATGAGCTAGCCAGTGTCCTGGTGAGGTGCACCATAGTACATTTTCAGTGCTCGTGAATCATACGAACTTTACAGTAAGCTACTCAGTATGTGCTAGCCAGTGTCCAGGTGAGGTGTACCATAGTACATTTTCAGTGCTCGTGAATCATAAGAACCTTACAGTAAGCTAATCAATATGTGCTAGCCAGTGTCCTGGTGAGGTGTACCATAGTACATTTCCAGTGCTCGTGAATCATAAGAACCTTACAGTAAGCTACTCAGTATGTGCTAGCCAGTGTCCAGGTTAGGTGTACCATAGTACATTTTCAGTGCTCGTGAATCATAAGAACCTTACAGTAAGCTACTCAGTATGTGCTAGCCAGTGTCCTGTTGAGGTGCACCATAGTACATTTTCAGTGCTCGTGATTCATAAGAACCTTGCAGAAAGCTTCAAAATATGTGCTAGCCAGTGTCCTGGTGAGGTGTACCATAGTACATTTTCAGTGCTCGTGAATCATAAGAACCTTACAGTAAGCTACTCAGTATGTGCTAGCCAGTGTCCTGGTGAGGTGTACCATAGTACATTTTCAGTGCTCGTGAATCATAAGAACCTTACAGTAAGCTACTCAGTATGTGCTAGCCAGTGTCCTGGTGAGTTGCACCATAGTACATTTTCAGTGCTCGTGATTCATAAGAACCTTACAGTAAGCTACTCAGTATGTGCTAGCCAGTGTCCTGGTGAGGTGCACCATAGTACATTTTCAGTGCTCGTGATTCATAAGAACCTTACAGTAAGCTACTCAGTATGTGCTAGCCAGTGTCCTGGAGAGGTGCACCATAGTACATTTTCAGTGCTCGTGAATCATAACAACTTTACAGTAAGCTACTCAGTATGTGCTAGCCAGTGTCCTGGTGAGGTGTACCATAGTACATTTTCAGTGCTCGTGAATCATAAGAACCTTACAGTAAGATAATCAGTATGTGCTAGCCAGTGTCCTGGTGAGGTGTACCATAGTACATTTTCAGTGCTCGTGAATCATAAGAACCTTACAGTAAGCTACTCTGTATGTGCTAGCCAGTGTCCTGGTGAGGTGCACCATAGTACATTTTCAGTGCTCGTGATTCATAAGAACCTTACAGTAAGCTACTCAGTATGTGCTAGCCAGTGTCCTGGTGAGGTGTACCATAGTACATTTTCAGTGCTCGTGAATCATAAGAACCTTACAGTAAGCTACTGAGTATGTGCTAGCCAGTGTCCTGGTGAGGTGTACCACAGTACATTTTCAGTGCTCGTGAATCATAAGTACCTTACAGTAAGCTAATCAGTATGTGCTAGCCAGTGTCCTGGTGAGGTGTACCATAGTACATTTTCAGTGCTCGTGAATCATAAGAACCTTACAGTAAGCTACTCAGTATGTGCTAGCCAGTGTCCTGGTGAGGTGTACCATAGTACATTTTCAGTGCTCGTGAATCATAAGAACCTTACAGTCAGCTACTCAGTATGTGCTAGCCAGTGTCCTGGTGAGGTGCACCATAGTACATTTTCAGTGCTCGTGATTCATAAGAACCTTACAGTAAGCTACTCAGTATGTGCTAGCCAGTGTCCTGGTGAGGTGCACCATAGTACATTTTCAGTGCTCGTGAATCATAAGAACCTTACAGTAAGCTACTCTGTATGTGCTAGCCAGTGTCCTGGTGAGGTGCACCATAGTACATTTTCAGTGCTCGTGATTCATAAGAACCTTACAGTAAGCTACTCAGTATGTGCTAGCCAGTGTCCTGGTGAGGTGCACCATAGTACATTTTCAGTGCTCGTGATTCATCAGAACCTTACAGTAAGCTACTCAGTATGTGCTAGCCAGTGTCCTGGTGAGGTGTACCATAGTACATTTTCAGTGCTCGTGAATCATAAGAACCTTACAGTAAGCTACTGAGTATGTGCTAGCCAGTGTCCTGGTGAGGTGTACCACAGTACATTTTCAGTGCTCGTGAATCATAAGAACCTTACAGTAAGCTAATCAGTATGTGCTAGCCAGTGTCCTGGTGAGGTGTACCATAGTACATTTTCAGTGCTCGTGAATCATAAGAACCTTACAGTAAGCTACTCAGTATGTGCTAGCCAGTGTCCTGGTGAGGTGTACCATAGTACATTTTCAGTGCTCGTGAATCATAAGAACCTTACAGTCAGCTACTCAGTATGTGCTAGCCAGTGTCCTGGTGAGGTGCACCATAGTACATTTTCAGTGCTCGTGATTCATCAGAACCTTACAGTAAGCTAATCAGTATGTGCTAGCCAGTGTCCTGGTGAGGTGTACCATAGTACATTTTCAGTGCTTGTGAATCATAAGAACCTTACATTAAGCTACTCAGTATGTGCTAGCCAGTGTCCTGGTGAGGTGTACCATAGTACATTTTCAGTGCTCGTGATTCATAAGAACCTTACAGTAAGCTACTCAGTATGTGCTAGCCAGTGTCCTGGTGAGGTGCACCATAGTACATTTTCAGTGCTCGTGAATCATAAGAACTTTACAGTAAGCTACTCAGTATGTGCTAGCCAGTGTCCTGGTGAGGTGTACCATAGTACATTTTCAGTGCTCGTGAATCATAAGAACCTTACAGTAAGCTAATCAGTATGTGCTAGCCAGTGTCCTGGTGAGGTGTACCATAGTACATTTTCAGTGCTCGTGAATCATAAGAACCCTACAGTAAGCTACTCTGTATGTGCTAGCCAGTGTCCTGGTGAGGTGCACCATAGTACATTTTCAGTGCTCGTGATTCATAAGAACCTTACAGTAAGCTACTCAGTATGTGCTAGCCAGTGTCCTGGTGAGGTGTACCATAGTACATTTTCAGTGCTCGTGAATCATAAGAACCTTACAGTAAGCTTCTGAGTATGTGCTAGCCAGTGTCCTGGTGAGGTGTACCACAGTACATTTTCAGTGCTCGTGAATCATAAGAACCTTACAGTAGGCTAATCAGTATGTGCTAGCCAGTGCCCTGGTGAGGTGTACCATAGAACATTTTCAGTGCTCGAGAATCATAAGAACCTTAGAATAAGCTTCTCAGTATGTGCTAGCCAGTGTCCTGGTGAGGTGTACCATAGTACATTTTCAGTGCTCGTGAATCATAAGAACCTTACAGTCAGCTACTCAGTATGTGCTAGCCAGTGTCCTGGTGAGGTGCACATAGTACATTTTCAGTGCTCGTGATTCATAAGAACCTTACAGTAAGCTACTCAGTATGTGCTAGCCAGTGTCCTGGTGAGGTGCACCATAGTACATTTTCAGTGCTCGTGATTCATCAGAACCTTACAGTGAGCTAATCAGTATGTGCTAGCCAGTGTCCTGGTGAGGTGTACCATAGTACATTTTCAGTGCTTGTGAATCATAAGAACCTTACATTAAGCTACTCAGTATGTGCTAGCCAGTGTCCTGGTGAGGTGTACCATAGTACATTTTCAGTGCTCGTGATTCATAAGAACCTTACAGTAAGCTACTCAGTATATGCTAGCCAGTGTCCTGGTGAGGTGCACCATAGTACATTTTCAGTGCTCGTGAATCATAAGAACTTTACAGTAAGCTACTCAGTATGTGCTAGCCAGTGTCCAGGTGAGGTGTACCATAGTACATTTTCAGTGCTCGTGAATCATAAGAACCTTACAGTAAGCTAATCAATATGTGCTAGCCAGTGTCCTGGTGAGGTGTACCATAGTACATTTCCAGTGCTCGTGAATCATAAGAACCTTACAGTAAGCTACTCAGTATGTGCTAGCCAGTGTCCAGGTTAGGTGTACCATAGTACATTTTCAGTGCTCGTGAATCATAAGAACCTTACAGTAAGCTACTCAGTATGTGCTAGCCAGTGTCCTGTTGAGGTGCACCATAGTACATTTTCAGTGCTCGTGATTCATAAGAACCTTGCAGAAAGCTTCAAAATATGTGCTAGCCAGTGTCCTGGTGAGGTGTACCAAGAACATTTTCAGTGCTCGAGAATCATAAGAATCTTAGAATAAGCTTCTCAGATGTGCTAGCCAGTGTCCTGGTGAGGTGTACCATAGTAAATTTTCAGTGCTCGTGAATCATAAGAACCTTACAGTAAGCTACTCAGTATGTGCTAGCCAGTGTCCTGGTGAGGTGTACCATAGTACATTTTCAGTGCTCGTGAATCATAAGAACCTTACAGTAAGCTAATCAGTATGTGCTAGCCAGTGTCCTGGTGAGGTGTACCATATTACATTTTCAGTGCTCGTGAATCATAAGAACCTTACAGTAAGCTACTCAGTATGTGCTAGCCAGTGTCCTGGTGAGGTGTACCATAGTACATTTTCAGTGCTCGTGAATCATAAGAACCTTACAGTAAGCTACTCAGTATGTGCTAGCCAGTGTCCTGGTGAGGTGTACCATAGTACATTTTCAGTGCTCGTGAATCATAAGAACCTTACAGTAAGCTAATCAGTATGTGCTAGCCAGTGTCCTGGTGAGGTGTACCATAGTACATTTTCAGTGCTCGTGAATCATAAGAACCTTACAGTAAGCTACTCAGTATGTGCTAGCCAGTGTCCTGGTGAGGTGTACCATAGTACATTTTCAGTGCTCGTGAATCATAAGAACCTTACAGTAAGCTACTCAGTATGTGCTAGCCAGTGTCCTGGTGAGGTGTACCATAGTACATTTTCAGTGCTCGTGAATCATAAGAACCTTACAGTAAGCTACTCAGTATGTGCTAGCCAGTGTCCTGGTGATTTGCACCATAGTACATTTTCAGTGCTCGTGATTCATAAGAACCTTACAGTAAGCTACTCAGTATGTGCTAGCCAGTGTCCTGGTGAGGTGCACCATAGTACATTTTCAGTGCTCGTGATTCATCAGAACCTTACAGTAAGCTAATCAGTATGTGCTAGCCAGTGTCCTGGTGAGGTGTACCATAGTACATTTTCAGTGCTTGTGAATCATAAGAACCTTACATTAAGCTACTCAGTATGTGGTAGCCAGTGTCCTGGTGAGGTGTACCATAGTACATTTTCAGTGCTCGTGATTCATAAGAACCTTACAGTAAGCTACTCAGTATGTGCTAGCCAGTGTCCTGGAGAGGTGCACCATAGTACATTTTCAGTGCTCGTGAATCATAACAACTTTACAGTAAGCTACTCAGTATGTGCTAGCCAGTGTCCTGGTGAGGTGTACCATAGTACATTTTCAGTGCTCGTGAATCATAAGAACCTTACAGTAAGCTAATCAGTATGTGCTAGCCAGTGTCCTGGTGAGGTGTACCATAGTACATTTTCAGTGCTCGTGAATCATAAGAACCCTACAGTAAGCTACTCTGTATGTGCTAGCCAGTGTCCTGGTGAGGTGCAACATAGTACATTTTCAGTGCTCGTGATTCATAAGAACCTTACAGTAAGCTACTCAGTATGTGCTAGCCAGTGTCCTGGTGAGGTGTACCATAGTACATTTTCAGTTCTCGTGAATCATAAGAACCTTACAGTAAGCTACTGAGTATGTGCTAGCCAGTGTCCTGGTGAGGTGTACCACAGTACATTTTCAGTGCTCGTGAATCATAAGTACCTTACAGTAAGCTACTCAGTATGTGCTAGCCAGTGTCCTGGAGAGGTGCACCATAGTACATTTTCAGTGCTCGTGAATCATAAGAACTTTACAGTCAGCTACTCAGTATGTGCTAGCCAGTGTCCTGGTGAGGTGCACCATAGTACATTTTCAGTGCTCGTGATTCATAAGAACCTTACAGTAAGCTACTCAGTATGTTCTAGCCAGTGTCCTGGTGAGGTGCACCATAGTACATTTTCAGTGCTCGTGAATCATAAGAACCTTACAGTAAGCTACTCTGTATGTGCTAGCCAGTGTCCTGGTGAGGTGCACCATAGTACATTTTCAGTGCTCGTGATTCATAAGAACCTTACAGTAAGCTACTCAGTATGTGCTAGCCAGTGTCCTGGTGAGGTGCACCATAGTACATTTTCAGTGCTCGTGATTCATCAGAACCATACAGTAAGCTACTCAGTATGTGCTAGCCAGTGTCCTGGTGAGGTGTACCATAGTACATTTTCAGTGCTCGTGAATCATAAGAACCTTACAGTAAGCTACTGAGTATGTGCTAGCCAGTGTCCTGGTGAGGTGTACCACAGTACATTTTCAGTGCTCGTGAATCATAAGAACCTTACAGTAAGCTAATCAGTATGTGCTAGCCAGTGTCCTGGTGAGGTGTACCATAGTACATTTTCAGTGCTCGTGAATCATAAGAACCTTACAGTAAGCTACTCAGTATGTGCTAGCCAGTGTCCTGGTGAGGTGTACCATAGTACATTTTCAGTGCTCGTGAATCATAAGAACCTTACAGTCAGCTACTCAGTATGTGCTAGCCAGTGTCCTGGTGAGGTGCACCATAGTACATTTTCAGTGCTCGTGATTCATAAGAACTTTACAGTAAGCTACTCAGTATGTGCTAGCCAGTGTCCTGGTGAGGTGCACCATAGTACATTTTCAGTGCTCGTGATTCATCAGAACCTTACAGTAAGCTAATCAGTATGTGCTAGCCAGTGTCCTGGTGAGGTGTACTATAGTACATTTTCAGTGCTTGGGAATCATAAGAAACTTACATTAAGCTACTCAGTATGTGCTAGCCAGTGTCCTGGTGAGGTGTACCATAGTACATTTTCAGTGCTCGAGATTCATAAGAACCTTACAGTAAGCTACTCAGTATGTGCTAGCCAGTGTCCTGGTGAGGTGCACCATAGTACATTTTCAGTGCTCGTGAATCATAAGAACCTTACAGTAAGCTACTCAGTATGTGCTAGCCAGTGTCCTGGTGAGGTGTACCATAGTACATTTTCAGTGCTCGTGAATCATAAGAACCTTACAGGAAGCTACTCAGTGTGTGCTAGCCAGTGTCCTGGTGAGGTGTACCATAGTACATTTTCAGTGCTCGTGAATCATAAGAACCTTACAGTAAGCTACTCAGTATGTGCTAGCCAGTGTCCTGGTGAGTTGCACCATAGTACATTTTCAGTGCTCGTGATTCATAAGAACCTTACAGTAAGCTACTCAGTATGTGCTAGCCAGTGTCCTGGTGAGGTGCACCATAGTACATTTTCAGTGCTCGTGATTCATCAGAACCTTACAGTAAGCTAATCAGTATGTGCTAGCCAGTGTCCTGGTGAGGTGTACCATAGTACATTTCCAGTGCTTGTGAATCATAAGAACCTTACATTAAGCTACTCAGTATGTGCTAGCCAGTGTCCTGGTGAGGTGTACCATAGTACATTTTCAGTGCTCGTGATTCATAAGAACCTTACAGTAAGCTACTCAGTATGTGCTAGCCAGTGTCCTCGTGAGGTGCACCATAGTACATTTTCAGTGCTCGTGAATCATAAGAACTTTACAGTAAGCTACTCAGTATGGGCTAGCCAGTGTCCTGGTGAGGTGTACCATAGTACATTTTCAGTGCTCGTGAATCATAAGAACCTTACAGTAAGCTAATCAGTATGTGCTAGCCAGTGTCCTGGTGAGGTGTACCATAGTACATTTTCAGTGCTCGTGAATCATAAGAACCTTACAGTAAGCTACTCTGTATGTGCTAGCCAGTGTCCTGGTGAGGTGCACCATAGTACATTTTCAGTGCTCGTGATTCATAAGAACCTTACAGTAAGCTACTCAGTATGTGCTAGCCAGTGTCCTGGCGAGTGTACCATAGTACATTTTCAGTGCTCGTGAATCATAAGAACCTTACAGTAAGCTACTGAGTATGTGCTAGCCAGTGTCCTGGTGAGGTGTACCACAGTACATTTTCAGTGCTCGTGAATCATAAGAACCTTACAGTAGGCTAATCAGTATGTGCTAGCCAGTGTCCTGGTGAGGTGTACCATAGAACATTTTCAGTGCTCGAGAATCATAAGAACCTTACAGGAAGCTACTCAGTGTGTGCTAGCAGTGTCCTGGTGAGGTGTACCATAGTACATTTTCAGTGCTCGTGAATCATAAGAACCTTACATTAAGCTTCTCAGTATGTGCTAGCCAGTGTTCCTGGTGAGGTGTACCATAGTACATTTTCAGTGCTCGTGAATCATAAGAACCTTACAGTCAGCTACTCAGTATGTGCTAGCCAGTGTCCTGGTGAGGTGCACCATAGTACATTTTCAGTGCTCGTGATTCATAAGAACCTTACAGTAAGCTACTCAGTATGTGCTAGCCAGTGTCCTGGTGAGGTGCACCATAGTACATTTTCAGTGCTCGTGATTCATCAGAACCTTACAGTGAGCTAATCAGTATGTGCTAGCCAGTGTCCCTGGTGAGGTGTACCATAGTACATTTTCAGTGCTTGTGAATCATAAGAACCTTACATTAAGCTACTCAGTATGTGCTAGCCAGTGTCCTGGTGAGGTGTACCATAGTACATTTTCAGTGCTCGTGATTCATAAGAACCTTACAGTAAGCTACTCAGTATGTGCTAGCCAGTGTCCTGGTGAGGTGCACCATAGTACATTTTCAGTGCTCGTGAATCATACGAACTTTACAGTAAGCTACTCAGTATGTGCTAGCCAGTGTCCAGGTGAGGTGTACCATAGTACATTTTCAGTGCTCGTGAATCATAAGAACCTTACAGTAAGCTAATCTGTATGTGCTAGCCAGTGTCCTGGTGAGGTGTACCATAGTACATTTCCAGTGCTCGTGAATCATAAGAACCTTACAGTAAGCTACTCAGTATGTGCTAGCCAGTGTCCAGGTTAGGTGTACCATAGTACATTTTCAGTGCTCGTGAATCATAAGAACCTTACAGTAAGCTACTCAGTATGTGCTAGCCAGTGTCCTGTTGAGGTGCACCATAGTACATTTTTCAGTGCTCGTGATTCATAAGAACCTTGCAGAAAGCTTCAAAATATGTGCTAGCCAGTGTCCTGGTGAGGTGTACCATAGAACATTTTCAGTGCTCGAGAATCATAAGAACCTTAGAATAAGCTTCTCAGTATGTGCTAGCCAGTGTCCTGGTGAGGTGTACCATAGTAAATTTTCAGTGCTCGTGAATCATAAGAACCTTACAGTAAGCTACTCAGTATGTGCTAGCCAGTGTCCTGGTGAGGTGTAGCATAGTACATTTTCAGTGCTCGTGAATCATAGAAACATTACAGTAAGCTAATCAGTATGTGCTAGCCAGTGTCCTGGTGAGGTGTACCATAGTACATTTTCAGTGCTCGTGAATCATAAGAACCTTACAGTAAGCTACTCAGTATGTGCTAGCCAGTGTCCTGGTGAGGTGTACCATAGTACATTTTCAGTGCTCGTGAATCATAAGAACCTTACAGTAAGCTACTCAGTATGTGCTAGCCAGTGTCCTGGTGAGGTGCACCATAGTACATTTCAGTGCTCGTGAATCATACGAACTTGTACAGTAAGCTACTCAGTATGTGCTAGCCAGTGTCCAGGTTAGGTGTACCATAGTACATTTTCAGTGCTCGTGAATCATAAGAACCTTACAGTAAGCTACTCAGTATGTGCTAGCCAGTGTCCAGGTTAGGTGTACCATAGTACATTTTCAGTGCTCGTGAATCATAAGAACCTTACAGTAAGCTACTCAGTATGTGCTAGCCAGTGTCCTGGTGAGGTGTACCATAGTACATTTTCAGTGCTCGTGAATCATAAGAACCTTACAGTAAGCTACTCAGTATGTGCTAGCCAGTGTCCTGGTGAGGTGTACCATAGTACATTTTCAGTGCTCGTGAATCATAAGAACCTTACAGTAAGCTACTCAGTATGTGCTAGCCAGTGTCTGGTGAGTTGCACCATAGTACATTTTCAGTGCTCGTGATTCATAAGAACCTTACAGTAAGCTACTCAGTATGTGCTAGCCAGTGTCCTGGTGAGGTGCACCATAGTACATTTTCAGTGCTCGTGATTCATAAGAACCTTACAGTAAGCTACTCAGTATGTGCTAGCCAGTGTCCTGGAGAGGTGCACCATAGTACATTTTCAGTGCTCGTGAATCATAACAACTTTACAGTAAGCTACTCAGTATGTGCTAGCCATGTCCTGTGAGGTGTACCATAGTACATTTTCAGTGCTCGTGAATCATAAGAACCTTACAGTAAGATAATCAGTATGTGCTAGCCAGTGTCCTGGTGAGGTGTACCATAGTACATTTTCAGTGCTCGTGAATCATAAGAACCTTACAGTAAGCTACTCTGTATGTGCTAGCCAGTGTCCTGGTGAGGTGCACCATAGTACATTTTCAGTGCTCGTGATTCATAAGAACCTTACAGTAAGCTACTCAGTATGTGCTAGCCAGTGTCCTGGTGAGGTGTACCATAGTACATTTTCAGTGCTCGTGAATCATAAGAACCTTACAGTAAGCTACTGAGTATGTGCTAGCCAGTGTCCTGGTGAGGTGTACCACAGTACATTTTCAGTGCTCGTGAATCATAAAGTACCTTACAGTAAGCTAATCAGTATGTGCTAGCCAGTGTCCTGGTGAGGTGTACCATAGTACATTTTCAGTGCTCGTGAATCATAAGAACCTTACAGTAAGCTACTCAGTATGTGCTAGCCAGTGTCCTGGTGAGGTGTACCATAGTACATTTTCAGTGCTCGTGAATCATAAGAACCTTACAGTCAGCTACTCAGTATGTGCTAGCCAGTGTCCTGGTGAGGTGCACCATAGTACATTTTCAGTGCTCGTGATTCATAAGAACCTTTACAGTAAGCTACTCAGTATGTGCTAGCCAGTGTCCTGGTGAGGTGCACCATAGTACATTTTCAGTGCTCGTGAATCATAAGAACCTTACAGTAAGCTACTCTGTATGTGCTAGCCAGTGTCCTGGTGAGGTGCACCATAGTACATTTTCAGTGCTCGTGATTCATAAGAACCTTACAGTAAGCTACTCAGTATGTGCTAGCCAGTGTCCTGGTGAGGTGCACCATAGTACATTTTCAGTGCTCGTGATTCATCAGAACCTTACAGTAAGCTACTCAGTATGTGCTAGCCAGTGTCCTGGTGAGGTGTACCATAGTACATTTTCAGTGCTCGTGAATCATAAGAACCTTACAGTAAGCTACTGAGTATGTGCTAGCAGTGTCTGGTGAGGTGTACCACAGTACATTTTCAGTGCTCGTGAATCATAAGAACCTTACAGTAAGCTAATCAGTATGTGCTAGCCAGTGTCCCTGGTGAGGTGTACCATAGTACATTTTCAGTGCTCGTGAATCATAAGAACCTTACAGTAAGCTACTCAGTATGTGCTAGCCAGTGTCCTGGTGAGGTGTACCATAGTACATTTTCAGTGCTCGTGAATCATAAGAACCTTACAGTCAGCTACTCAGTATGTGCTAGCCAGTGTCCTGGTGAGGTGCACCATAGTACATTTTCAGTGCTCGTGATTCATCAGAACCTTACAGTAAGCTAATCAGTATGTGCTAGCCAGTGTCCTGGTGAGGTGTACCATAGTACATTTTCAGTGCTTGTGAATCATAAGAACCTTACATTAAGCTACTCAGTATGTGCTAGCCAGTGTCCTGGTGAGGTGTACCATAGTACATTTTCAGTGCTCGTGATTCATAAGAACCTTACAGTAAGCTACTCAGTATGTGCTAGCCAGTGTCCTGGTGAGGTGCACCATAGTACATTTTCAGTGCTCGTGAATCATAAGAACTTTACAGTAAGCTACTCAGTATGTGCTAGCCAGTGTCCTGGTGAGGTGTACCATAGTACATTTTCAGTGCTCGTGAATCATAAGAGAACCTTACAGTAAGCTAATCAGTATGTGCTAGCCAGTGTCCTGGTGAGGTGTACCATAGTACATTTTCAGTGCTCGTGAATCATAAGAACCCTACAGTAAGCTACTCTGTATGTGCTAGCCAGTGTCCTGGTGAGGTGCACCATAGTACATTTTCAGTGCTCGTGATTCATAAGAACCTTACAGTAAGCTACTCAGTATGTGCTAGCCAGTGTCCTGGTGAGGTGTACCATAGTACATTTTCAGTGCTCGTGAATCATAAGAACCTTACAGTAAGCTTCTGAGTATGTGCTAGCCAGTGTCCTGGTGAGGTGTACCACAGTACATTTTCAGTGCTCGTGAATCATAAGAACCTTACAGTAGGCTAATCAGTATGTGCTAGCCAGTGCCCTGGTGAGGTGTACCATAGAACATTTTCAGTGCTCGAGAATCATAAGAACCTTAGAATAAGCTTCTCAGTATGTGCTAGCCAGTGTCCTGGTGAGGTGTACCATAGTACATTTTCAGTGCTCGTGAATCATAAGAACCTTACAGTCAGCTACTCAGTATGTGCTAGCCAGTGTCCTGGTGAGGTGCACCATAGTACATTTTCAGTGCTCGTGATTCATAAGAACCTTACAGTAAGCTACTCAGTATGTGCTAGCCAGTGTCCTGGTGAGGTGCACCATAGTACATTTTCAGTGCTCGTGATTCATCAGAACCTTACAGTGAGCTAATCAGTATGTGCTAGGCAGTGTCCTGGTGAGGTGTACCATAGTACATTTTCAGTGCTTGTGAATCATAAGAACCTTACATTAAGCTACTCAGTATGTGCTAGCCAGTGTCCTGGTGAGGTGTACCATAGTACATTTTCAGTGCTCGTGATTCATAAGAACCTTACAGTAAGCTACTCAGTATATGCTAGCCAGTGTCCTGGTGAGGTGCACCATAGTACATTTTCAGTGCTCGTGAATCATAAGAACTTTACAGTAAGCTACTCAGTATGTGCTAGCCAGTGTCCAGGTGAGGTGTACCATAGTACATTTTCAGTGCTCGTGAATCATAAGAACCTTACAGTAAGCTAATCAATATGTGCTAGCCAGTGTCCTGGTGAGGTGTACCATAGTACATTTCCAGTGCTCGTGAATCATATGAACCTTACAGTAAGCTACTCAGTATGTGCTAGCCAGTGTCCAGGTTAGGTGTACCATAGTACATTTTCAGTGCTCGTGAATCATAAGAACCTTACAGTAAGCTACTCAGTATGTGCTAGCCAGTGTCCTGTTGAGGTGCACCATAGTACATTTTCAGTGCTCGTGATTCATAAGAACCTTGCAGAAAGCTTCAAAATATGTGCTAGCCAGTGTCCTGGTGAGGTGTACCATAGAACATTTTCAGTGCTCGAGAATCATAAGAATCTTAGAATAAGCTTCTCAGTATGTGCTAGCCAGTGTCCTGGTGAGGTGTACCATAGTAAATTTTCAGTGCTCGTGAATCATAAGAACCTTACAGTAAGCTACTCAGTATGTGCTAGCCAGTGTCCTGGTGAGGTGTACCATAGTACATTTTCAGTGCTCGTGAATCATAAGAACCTTACAGTAAGCTAATCAGTATGTGCTAGCCAGTGTCCTGGTGAGGTGTACCATATTACATTTTCAGTGCTCGTGAATCATAAGAACCTTACAGTAAGCTACTCAGTATGTGCTAGCCAGTGTCCTGGTGAGGTGTACCATAGTACATTTTCAGTGCTCGTGAATCATAAGAACCTTACAGTAAGCTACTCAGTATGTGCTAGCCAGTGTCCTGGTGAGGTGTACCATAGTACATTTTCAGTGCTCGTGAATCATAAGAACCTTACAGTAAGCTAATCAGTATGTGCTAGCCAGTGTCCTGGTGAGGTGTACCATAGTACATTTTCAGTGCTCGTGAATCATAAGAACCTTACAGTAAGCTACTCAGTATGTGCTAGCCAGTGTCCTGGTGAGGTGTACCATAGTACATTTTCAGTGCTCGTGAATCATAAGAACCTTACAGTAAGCTACTCAGTATGTGCTAGCCAGTGTCCTGGTGAGGTGTACCATAGTACATTTTCAGTGCTCGTGAATCATAAGAACCTTACAGTAAGCTACTCAGTATGTGCTAGCCAGTGTCCTGGTGAGTTGCACCATAGTACATTTTCAGTGCTCGTGATTCATAAGAACCTTACAGTAAGCTACTCAGTATGTGCTAGCCAGTGTCCTGGTGAGGTGCACCATAGTACATTTTCAGTGCTCGTGATTCATCAGAACCTTACAGTAAGCTAATCAGTATGTGCTAGCCAGTGTCCTGGTGAGGTGTACCATAGTACATTTTCAGTGCTTGTGAATCATAAGAACCTTACATTAAGCTACTCAGTATGTGGTAGCCAGTGTCCTGGTGAGGTGTACCATAGTACATTTTCAGTGCTCGTGATTCATAAGAACCTTACAGTAAGCTACTCAGTATGTGCTAGCCAGTGTCCTGGAGAGGTGCACCATAGTACATTTTCAGTGCTCGTGAATCATAACAACTTTACAGTAAGCTACTCAGTATGTGCTAGCCAGTGTCCTGGTGAGGTGTACCATAGTACATTTTCAGTGCTCGTGAATCATAAGAACCTTACAGTAAGCTAATCAGTATGTGCTAGCCAGTGTCCTGGTGAGGTGTACCATAGTACATTTTCAGTGCTCGTGAATCATAAGAACCCTACAGTAAGCTACTCTGTATGTGCTAGCCAGTGTCCTGGTGAGGTGCAACATAGTACATTTTCAGTGCTCGTGATTCATAAGAACCTTACAGTAAGCTACTCAGTATGTGCTAGCCAGTGTCCTGGTGAGGTGTACCATAGTACATTTTCAGTTCTCGTGAATCATAAGAACCTTACAGTAAGCTACTGAGTATGTGCTAGCCAGTGTCCTGGTGAGGTGTACCACAGTACATTTTCAGTGCTCGTGAATCATAAGTACCTTACAGTAAGCTACTCAGTATGTGCTAGCCAGTGTCCTGGAGAGGTGCACCATAGTACATTTTCAGTGCTCGTGAATCATAAGAACTTTACAGTCAGCTACTCAGTATGTGCTAGCCAGTGTCCTGGTGAGGTGCACCATAGTACATTTTCAGTGCTCGTGATTCATAAGAACCTTACAGTAAGCTACTCAGTATGTTCTAGCCAGTGTCCTGGTGAGGTGCACCATAGTACATTTTCAGTGCTCGTGAATCATAAGAACCTTACAGTAAGCTACTCTGTATGTGCTAGCCAGTGTCCTGGTGAGGTGCACCATAGTACATTTTCAGTGCTCGTGATTCATAAGAACCTTACAGTAAGCTACTCAGTATGTGCTAGCCAGTGTCCTGGTGAGGTGCACCATAGTACATTTTCAGTGCTCGTGATTCATCAGAACCATACAGTAAGCTACTCAGTATGTGCTAGCCAGTGTCCTGGTGAGGTGTACCATAGTACATTTTCAGTGCTCGTGAATCATAAGAACCTTACAGTAAGCTACTGAGTATGTGCTAGCCAGTGTCCTGGTGAGGTGTACCACAGTACATTTTCAGTGCTCGTGAATCATAAGAACCTTACAGTAAGCTAATCAGTATGTGCTAGCCAGTGTCCTGGTGAGGTGTACCATAGTACATTTTCAGTGCTCGTGAATCATAAGAACCTTAGAGTAAGCTACTCAGTATGTGCTAGCCAGTGTCCTGGTGAGGTGTACCATAGTACATTTTCAGTGCTCGTGAATCATAAGAACCTTACAGTCAGCTACTCAGTATGTGCTAGCCAGTGTCCTGGTGAGGTGCACCATAGTACATTTTCAGTGCTCGTGATTCATAAGAACCTTACAGTAAGCTACTCAGTATGTGCTAGCCAGTGTCCTGGTGAGGTGCACCATAGTACATTTTCAGTGCTCGTGATTCATCAGAACCTTACAGTAAGCTAATCAGTATGTGCTAGCCAGTGTCCTGGTGAGGTGTACTATAGTACATTTTCAGTGCTTGGGAATCATAAGAAACTTACATTAAGCTACTCAGTATGTGCTAGCCAGTGTCCTGGTGAGGTGTACCATAGTACATTTTCAGTGCTCGTGATTCATAAGAACCTTACAGTAAGCTACTCAGTATGTGCTAGCCAGTGTCCTGGTGAGGTGCACCATAGTACATTTTCAGTGCTCGTGAATCATAAGAACCTTACAGTAAGCTACTCAGTATGTGCTAGCCAGTGTCCTGGTGAGGTGTACCATAGTACATTTTCAGTGCTCGTGAATCATAAGAACCTTACAGGAAGCTACTCAGTGTGTGCTAGCCAGTGTCCTGGTGAGGTGTACCATAGTACATTTTCAGTGCTCGTGAATCATAAGAACCTTACAGTAAGCTAATCTGTATGTGCTAGCCAGTGTCCTGGTGAGGTGTACCATAGTACATTTCCAGTGCTCGTGAATCATAAGAACCTTACAGTAAGCTACTCAGTATGTGCTAGCCAGTGTCCAGGTTAGGTGTACCATAGTACATTTTCAGTGCTCGTGAATCATAAGAACCTTACAGTAAGCTACTCAGTATGTGCTAGCCAGTGTCCTGTTGAGGTGCACCATAGTACATTTTCAGTGCTCGTGATTCATAAGAACCTTGCAGAAAGCTTCAAAATATGTGCTAGCCAGTGTCCTGGTGAGGTGTACCATAGAACATTTTCAGTGCTCGAGAATCATAAGAACCTTAGAATAAGCTTCTCAGTATGTGCTAGCCAGTGTCCTGGTGAGGTGTACCATAGTAAATTTTCAGTGCTCGTGAATCATAAGAACCTTACAGTAAGCTACTCAGTATGTGCTAGCCAGTGTCCTGGTGAGGTGTACCATAGTACATTTTCAGTGCTCGTGAATCATAAGAACCTTACAGTAAGCTAATCAGTATGTGCTAGCCAGTGTCCTGGTGAGGTGTACCATAGTACATTTTCAGTGCTCGTGAATCATAAGAACCCTACAGTAAGCTACTCTGTATGTGCTAGCCAGTGTCCTGGTGAGGTGCACCATAGTACATTTTCAGTGCTCGTGATTCATATGAACCTTACAGTAAGCTACTCAGTATGTGCTAGCCAGTGTCCTGGTGAGGTGTACCATAGTACATTTTCAGTGCTCGTGAATCATAAGAACCTTACAGTAAGCTAATCAGTATGTGCTAGCCAGTGTCCTGGTGAGATGTACCTTAGTACATTTTCAGTGCTCGTGAATCATAAGAACCTTACAGTAAGCTACTCAGTATGTGCTAGCCAGTGTCCTGGTGAGGTGTACCATAGTACATTTTCAGTGCTCGTGATTCATAAGAACCTTACAGTAAGCTACTCAGTATGTGCTAGCCAGTGTCCTGGTGAGGTGTACCATAGAACATTTTCAGTGCTCGAGAATCATAAGAACCTTAGAATAAGCTTCTCAGTATGTGCTAGCCAGTGTCCTGGTGAGGTGTACCATAGTAAATTTTCAGTGCTCGTGAATCATAAGAACCTTACAGTAAGCTACTCAGTATGTGCTAGCCAGTGTCCTGGTGAGGTGCACCATAGTACATTTTCTGTGCTCGTGAATCATAAGAACCTTACAGTAAGCTACTCAGTATGTGCTAGCCAGTGTCCTGGTGAGGTGCACCATAGTACATTTTCAGTGCTCGTGATTCATAAGAACCTTACAGTAAGCTACTCAGTATGTGCTAGCCAGTGTCCTGGTGAGGTGCACCATAGTACATTTTCAGTGCTCGTGATTCATCAGAACCTTACAGTAAGCTACTCAGTATGTGCTAGCCAGTGTCCTGGTGAGGTGTACCTTAGTACATTTTCAGTGCTCGTGAACCATAAGAATCTTACACTAAGCTACTCAGTATGTGCTAGCCAGTGTCCTGGTGAGGTGTACCATAGTACATTTTCAGTGCTCGTGAATCATAAGAACCTTACAGTAAGCTAATCAGTATGTGCTAGCCAGTGTCCTGGTGAGGTGTACCATAGTACATTTTCAGTGCTCGTGAAACATAAGAACCTTACAGTAAGCTACTCAGTATGTGCTAGCCAGTGTCCTGGTGAGGTGTACCATAGTACATTTTCAGTGCTCGTGAATCATAAGAACCTTACAGTAAGCTACTCAGTTGGTGCTAGCCAGTGTCCTGGTGAGGTGTACCATAGTACATTTTCAGTGCTCGTGAATCATAAGAACCTTACAGTAAGCTAATCAGTATGTGCTAGCCAGTGTCCTGGTGAGGTGTACCATAGTACATTTTCAGTGCTCGTGAATCATAAGAACCTTACAGTAAGCTACTCAGTATGTGCTAGCCAGTGTCCTGGTGAGGTGTACCATAGTACATTTTCAGTGTACGTGAATCATAAGAACCTTACAGTAAGCTACTCAGTATGTGCTAGCCAGTGTCCTGCTGAGGTGTACCATAGTACATTTTCAGTGCTCGTGAATCATAAGAACCTTACAGTAAGCTAATCAGTATGTGCTAGCCAGTGTCCTGGTGAGGTGTACCATAGTACATTTTCAGTGCTCGTGAATCATAAGAACCTTACAGTAAGCTACTCAGTATGTGCTAGCCAGTGTCCTGGTGAGGTGTACCATAGTACATTTTCAGTGCTCGTGAATCATAAGAACCTTACAGTAAGCTACTCAGTATGTGCTAGCCAGTGTCCTGGTGAGTTGCACCATAGTACATTTTCAGTGCTCGTGATTCATAAGAACCTTACAGTAAGCTACTCAGTATGTGCTAGCCAGTGTCCTGGTGAGGTGCACCATAGTACATTTTCAGTGCTCGTGATTCATAAGAACCTTACAGTAAGCTACTCAGTATGTGCTAGCCAGTGTCCTGGAGAGGTGCACCATAGTACATTTTCAGTGCTCGTGAATCATAACAACTTTACAGTAAGCTACTCAGTATGTGCTAGCCAGTGTCCTGGTGAGGTGTACCATAGTACATTTTCAGTGCTCGTGAATCATAAGAACCTTACAGTAAGATAATCAGTATGTGCTAGCCAGTGTCCTGGTGAGGTGTACCATAGTACATTTTCAGTGCTCGTGAATCATAAGAACCTTACAGTAAGCTACTCCGTATGTGCTAGCCAGTGTCCTGGTGAGGTGCACCATAGTACATTTTCAGTGCTCGTGATTCATAAGAACCTTACAGTAAGCTACTCAGTATGTGCTAGCCAGTGTCCTGGTGAGGTGTACCATAGTACATTTTCAGTGCTCGTGAAACATAAGAACCTTACAGTAAGCTACTGAGTATGTGCTAGCCAGTGTCCTGGTGAGGTGTACCACAGTACATTTTCAGTGCTCGTGAATCATAAGTACCTTACAGTAAGCTAATCAGTATGTGCTAGCCAGTGTCCTGGTGAGGTGTACCATAGTACATTTTCAGTGCTCGTGAATCATAAGAACCTTACAGTAAGCTACTCAGTATGTGCTAGCCAGTGTCCTGGTGAGGTGTACCATAGTACATTTTCAGTGCTCGTGAATCATAAGAACCTTACAGTCAGCTACTCAGTATGTGCTAGCCAGTGTCCTGGTGAGGTGCACCATAGTACATTTTCAGTGCTCGTGATTCATAAGAACCTTACAGTAAGCTACTCAGTATGTGCTAGCCAGTGTCCTGGTGAGGTGCACCATAGTACATTTTCAGTGCTCGTGAATCATAAGAACCTTACAGTAAGCTACTCTGTATGTGCTAGCCAGTGTCCTGGTGAGGTGCACCATAGTACATTTTCAGTGCTCGTGATTCATAAGAACCTTACAGTAAGCTACTCAGTATGTGCTAGCCAGTGTCCTGGTGAGGTGCACCATAGTACATTTTCAGTGCTCGTGATTCATCAGAACCTTACAGTAAGCTACTCAGTATGTGCTAGCCAGTGTCCTGGTGAGGTGTACCATAGTACATTTTCAGTGCTCGTGAATCATAAGAACCTTACAGTAAGCTACTGAGTATGTGCTAGCCAGTGTCCTGGTGAGGTGTACCACAGTACATTTTCAGTGCTCGTGAATCATAAGAACCTTACAGTAAGCTAATCAGTATGTGCTAGCCAGTGTCCTGGTGAGGTGTACCATAGTACATTTTCAGTGCTCGTGAATCATAAGAACCTTACAGTAAGCTACTCAGTATGTGCTAGCCAGTGTCCTGGTGAGGTGTACCATAGTACATTTTCAGTGCTCGTGAATCATAAGAACCTTACAGTCAGCTACTCAGTATGTGCTAGCCAGTGTCCTGGTGAGGTGCACCATAGTACATTTTCAGTGCTCGTGATTCATCAGAACCTTACAGTAAGCTAATCAGTATGTGCTAGCCAGTGTCCTGGTGAGGTGTACCATAGTACATTTTCAGTGCTTGTGAATCATAAGAACCTTACATTAAGCTACTCAGTATGTGCTAGCCAGTGTCCTGGTGAGGTGTACCATAGTACATTTTCAGTGCTCGTGATTCATAAGAACCTTACAGTAAGCTACTCAGTATGTGCTAGCCAGTGTCCTGGTGAGGTGCACCATAGTACATTTTCAGTGCTCGTGAATCATAAGAACTTTACAGTAAGCTACTCAGTATGTGCTAGCCAGTGTCCTGGTGAGGTGTACCATAGTACATTTTCAGTGCTCGTGAATCATAAGAACCTTACAGTAAGCTAATCAGTATGTGCTAGCCAGTGTCCTGGTGAGGTGTACCATAGTACATTTTCAGTGCTCGTGAATCATAAGAACCCTACAGTAAGCTACTCTGTATGTGCTAGCCAGTGTCCTGGTGAGGTGCACCATAGTACATTTTCAGTGCTCGTGATTCATAAGAACCTTACAGTAAGCTACTCAGTATGTGCTAGCCAGTGTCCTGGTGAGGTGTACCATAGTACATTTTCAGTGCTCGTGAATCATAAGAACCTTACAGTAAGCTTCTGAGTATGTGCTAGCCAGTGTCCTGGTGAGGTGTACCACAGTACATTTTCAGTGCTCGTGAATCATAAGAACCTTACAGTAGGCTAATCAGTATGTGCTAGCCAGTGCCCTGGTGAGGTGTACCATAGAACATTTTCAGTGCTCGAGAATCATAAGAACCTTAGAATAAGCTTCTCAGTATGTGCTAGCCAGTGTCCTGGTGAGGTGTACCATAGTACATTTTCAGTGCTCGTGAATCATAAGAACCTTACAGTCAGCTACTCAGTATGTGCTAGCCAGTGTCCTGGTGAGGTGCACCATAGTACATTTTCAGTGCTCGTGATTCATAAGAACCTTACAGTAAGCTACTCAGTATGTGCTAGCCAGTGTCCTGGTGAGGTGCACCATAGTACATTTTCAGTGCTCGTGATTCATCAGAACCTTACAGTGAGCTAATCAGTATGTGCTAGCCAGTGTCCTGGTGAGGTGTACCATAGTACATTTTCAGTGCTTGTGAATCATAAGAACCTTACATTAAGCTACTCAGTATGTGCTAGCCAGTGTCCTGGTGAGGTGTACCATAGTACATTTTCAGTGCTCGTGATTCATAAGAACCTTACAGTAAGCTACTCAGTATATGCTAGCCAGTGTCCTGGTGAGGTGCACCATAGTACATTTTCAGTGCTCGTGAATCATAAGAACTTTACAGTAAGCTACTCAGTATGTGCTAGCCAGTGTCCAGGTGAGGTGTACCATAGTACATTTTCAGTGCTCGTGAATCATAAGAACCTTACAGTAAGCTAATCAATATGTGCTAGCCAGTGTCCTGGTGAGGTGTACCATAGTACATTTCCAGTGCTCGTGAATCATAAGAACCTTACAGTAAGCTACTCAGTATGTGCTAGCCAGTGTCCAGGTTAGGTGTACCATAGTACATTTTCAGTGCTCGTGAATCATAAGAACCTTACAGTAAGCTACTCAGTATGTGCTAGCCAGTGTCCTGTTGAGGTGCACCATAGTACATTTTCAGTGCTCGTGATTCATAAGAACCTTGCAGAAAGCTTCAAAATATGTGCTAGCCAGTGTCCTGGTGAGGTGTACCATAGAACATTTTCAGTGCTCGAGAATCATAAGAATCTTAGAATAAGCTTCTCAGTATGTGCTAGCCAGTGTCCTGGTGAGGTGTACCATAGTAAATTTTCAGTGCTCGTGAATCATAAGAACCTTACAGTAAGCTACTCAGTATGTGCTAGCCAGTGTCCTGGTGAGGTGTACCATAGTACATTTTCAGTGCTCGTGAATCATAAGAACCTTACAGTAAGCTAATCAGTATGTGCTAGCCAGTGTCCTGGTGAGGTGTACCATATTACATTTTCAGTGCTCGTGAATCATAAGAACCTTACAGTAAGCTACTCAGTATGTGCTAGCCAGTGTCCTGGTGAGGTGTACCATAGTATATTTTCAGTGCTCGTGAATCATAAGAACCTTACAGTAAGCTACTCAGTATGTGCTAGCCAGTGTCCTGGTGAGGTGTACCATAGTACATTTTCAGTGCTCGTGAATCATAAGAACCTTACAGTAAGCTAATCAGTATGTGCTAGCCAGTGTCCTGGTGAGGTGTACCATAGTACATTTTCAGTGCTCGTGAATCATAAGAACCTTACAGTAAGCTACTCAGTATGTGCTAGCCAGTGTCCTGGTGAGGTGTACCATAGTACATTTTCAGTGCTCGTGAATCATAAGAACCTTACAGTAAGCTACTCAGTATGTGCTAGCCAGTGTCCTGGTGAGGTGTACCATAGTACATTTTCAGTGCTCGTGAATCATAAGAACCTTACAGTAAGCTACTCAGTATGTGCTAGCCAGTGTCCTGGTGATTTGCACCATAGTACATTTTCAGTGCTCGTGATTCATAAGAACCTTACAGTAAGCTACTCAGTATGTGCTAGCCAGTGTCCTGGTGAGGTGCACCATAGTACATTTTCAGTGCTCGTGATTCATCAGAACCTTACAGTAAGCTAATCAGTATGTGCTAGCCAGTGTCCTGGTGAGGTGTACCATAGTACATTTTCAGTGCTTGTGAATCATAAGAACCTTACATTAAGCTACTCAGTATGTGGTAGCCAGTGTCCTGGTGAGGTGTACCATAGTACATTTTCAGTGCTCGTGATTCATAAGAACCTTACAGTAAGCTACTCAGTATGTGCTAGCCAGTGTCCTGGAGAGGTGCACCATAGTACATTTTCAGTGCTCGTGAATCATAACAACTTTACAGTAAGCTACTCAGTATGTGCTAGCCAGTGTCCTGGTGAGGTGTACCATAGTACATTTTCAGTGCTCGTGAATCATAAGAACCTTACAGTAAGCTAATCAGTATGTGCTAGCCAGTGTCCTGGTGAGGTGTACCATAGTACATTTTCAGTGCTCGTGAATCATAAGAACCCTACAGTAAGCTACTCTGTATGTGCTAGCCAGTGTCCTGGTGAGGTGCAACATAGTACATTTTCAGTGCTCGTGATTCATAAGAACCTTACAGTAAGCTACTCAGTATGTGCTAGCCAGTGTCCTGGTGAGGTGTACCATAGTACATTTTCAGTTCTCGTGAATCATAAGAACCTTACAGTAAGCTACTGAGTATGTGCTAGCCAGTGTCCTGGTGAGGTGTACCACAGTACATTTTCAGTGCTCGTGAATCATAAGTACCTTACAGTAAGCTACTCAGTATGTGCTAGCCAGTGTCCTGGAGAGGTGCACCATAGTACATTTTCAGTGCTCGTGAATCATAAGAACTTTACAGTCAGCTACTCAGTATGTGCTAGCCAGTGTCCTGGTGAGGTGCACCATAGTACATTTTCAGTGCTCGTGATTCATAAGAACCTTACAGTAAGCTACTCAGTATGTTCTAGCCAGTGTCCTGGTGAGGTGCACCATAGTACATTTTCAGTGCTCGTGAATCATAAGAACCTTACAGTAAGCTACTCTGTATGTGCTAGCCAGTGTCCTGGTGAGGTGCACCATAGTACATTTTCAGTGCTCGTGATTCATAAGAACCTTACAGTAAGCTACTCAGTATGTGCTAGCCAGTGTCCTGGTGAGGTGCACCATAGTACATTTTCAGTGCTCGTGATTCATCAGAACCATACAGTAAGCTACTCAGTATGTGCTAGCCAGTGTCCTGGTGAGGTGTACCATAGTACATTTTCAGTGCTCGTGAATCATAAGAACCTTACAGTAAGCTACTGAGTATGTGCTAGCCAGTGTCCTGGTGAGGTGTACCACAGTACATTTTCAGTGCTCGTGAATCATAAGAACCTTACAGTAAGCTAATCAGTATGTGCTAGCCAGTGTCCTGGTGAGGTGTACCATAGTACATTTTCAGTGCTCGTGAATCATAAGAACCTTACAGTAAGCTACTCAGTATGTGCTAGCCAGTGTCCTGGTGAGGTGTACCATAGTACATTTTCAGTGCTCGTGAATCATAAGAACCTTACAGTCAGCTACTCAGTATGTGCTAGCCAGTGTCCTGGTGAGGTGCACCATAGTACATTTTCAGTGCTCGTGATTCATAAGAACTTTACAGTAAGCTACTCAGTATGTGCTAGCCAGTGTCCTGGTGAGGTGCACCATAGTACATTTTCAGTGCTCGTGATTCATCAGAACCTTACAGTAAGCTAATCAGTATGTGCTAGCCAGTGTCCTGGTGAGGTGTACTATAGTACATTTTCAGTGCTTGGGAATCATAAGAAACTTACATTAAGCTACTCAGTATGTGCTAGCCAGTGTCCTGGTGAGGTGTACCATAGTACATTTTCAGTGCTCGAGATTCATAAGAACCTTACAGTAAGCTACTCAGTATGTGCTAGCCAGTGTCCTGGTGAGGTGCACCATAGTACATTTTCAGTGCTCGTGAATCATAAGAACCTTACAGTAAGCTACTCAGTATGTGCTAGCCAGTGTCCTGGTGAGGTGTACCATAGTACATTTTCAGTGCTCGTGAATCATAAGAACCTTACAGGAAGCTACTCAGTGTGTGCTAGCCAGTGTCCTGGTGAGGTGTACCATAGTACATTTTCAGTGCTCGTGAATCATAAGAACCTTACAGTAAGCTACTCAGTATGTGCTAGCCAGTGTCCTGGTGAGTTGCACCATAGTACATTTTCAGTGCTCGTGATTCATAAGAACCTTACAGTAAGCTACTCAGTATGTGCTAGCCAGTGTCCTGGTGAGGTGCACCATAGTACATTTTCAGTGCTCGTGATTCATCAGAACCTTACAGTAAGCTAATCAGTATGTGCTAGCCAGTGTCCTGGTGAGGTGTACCATAGTACATTTCCAGTGCTTGTGAATCATAAGAACCTTACATTAAGCTACTCAGTATGTGCTAGCCAGTGTCCTGGTGAGGTGTACCATAGTACATTTTCAGTGCTCGTGATTCATAAGAACCTTACAGTAAGCTACTCAGTATGTGCTAGCCAGTGTCCTCGTGAGGTGCACCATAGTACATTTTCAGTGCTCGTGAATCATAAGAACTTTACAGTAAGCTACTCAGTATGGGCTAGCCAGTGTCCTGGTGAGGTGTACCATAGTACATTTTCAGTGCTCGTGAATCATAAGAACCTTACAGTAAGCTAATCAGTATGTGCTAGCCAGTGTCCTGGTGAGGTGTACCATAGTACATTTTCAGTGCTCGTGAATCATAAGAACCTTACAGTAAGCTACTCTGTATGTGCTAGCCAGTGTCCTGGTGAGGTGCACCATAGTACATTTTCAGTGCTCGTGATTCATAAGAACCTTACAGTAAGCTACTCAGTATGTGCTAGCCAGTGTCCTGGCGAGGTGTACCATAGTACATTTTCAGTGCTCGTGAATCATAAGAACCTTACAGTAAGCTACTGAGTATGTGCTAGCCAGTGTCCTGGTGAGGTGTACCACAGTACATTTTCAGTGCTCGTGAATCATAAGAACCTTACAGTAGGCTAATCAGTATGTGCTAGCCAGTGTCCTGGTGAGGTGTACCATAGAACATTTTCAGTGCTCGAGAATCATAAGAACCTTACAGGAAGCTACTCAGTGTGTGCTAGCCAGTGTCCTGGTGAGGTGTACCATAGTACATTTTCAGTGCTCGTGAATCATAAGAACCTTACATTAAGCTTCTCAGTATGTGCTAGCCAGTGTCCTGGTGAGGTGTACCATAGTACATTTTCAGTGCTCGTGAATCATAAGAACCTTACAGTCAGCTACTCAGTATGTGCTAGCCAGTGTCCTGGTGAGGTGCACCATAGTACATTTTCAGTGCTCGTGATTCATAAGAACCTTACAGTAAGCTACTCAGTATGTGCTAGCCAGTGTCCTGGTGAGGTGCACCATAGTACATTTTCAGTGCTCGTGATTCATCAGAACCTTACAGTGAGCTAATCAGTATGTGCTAGCCAGTGTCCTGGTGAGGTGTACCATAGTACATTTTCAGTGCTTGTGAATCATAAGAACCTTACATTAAGCTACTCAGTATGTGCTAGCCAGTGTCCTGGTGAGGTGTACCATAGTACATTTTCAGTGCTCGTGATTCATAAGAACCTTACAGTAAGCTACTCAGTATGTGCTAGCCAGTGTCCTGGTGAGGTGCACCATAGTACATTTTCAGTGCTCGTGAATCATACGAACTTTACAGTAAGCTACTCAGTATGTGCTAGCCAGTGTCCAGGTGAGGTGTACCATAGTACATTTTCAGTGCTCGTGAATCATAAGAACCTTACAGTAAGCTAATCTGTATGTGCTAGCCAGTGTCCTGGTGAGGTGTACCATAGTACATTTCCAGTGCTCGTGAATCATAAGAACCTTACAGTAAGCTACTCAGTATGTGCTAGCCAGTGTCCAGGTTAGGTGTACCATAGTACATTTTCAGTGCTCGTGAATCATAAGAACCTTACAGTAAGCTACTCAGTATGTGCTAGCCAGTGTCCTGTTGAGGTGCACCATAGTACATTTTCAGTGCTCGTGATTCATAAGAACCTTGCAGAAAGCTTCAAAATATGTGCTAGCCAGTGTCCTGGTGAGGTGTACCATAGAACATTTTCAGTGCTCGAGAATCATAAGAACCTTAGAATAAGCTTCTCAGTATGTGCTAGCCAGTGTCCTGGTGAGGTGTACCATAGTAAATTTTCAGTGCTCGTGAATCATAAGAACCTTACAGTAAGCTACTCAGTATGTGCTAGCCAGTGTCCTGGTGAGGTGTAGCATAGTACATTTTCAGTGCTCGTGAATCATAAGAACATTACAGTAAGCTAATCAGTATGTGCTAGCCAGTGTCCTGGTGAGGTGTACCATAGTACATTTTCAGTGCTCGTGAATCATAAGAACCTTACAGTAAGCTACTCAGTATGTGCTAGCCAGTGTCCTGGTGAGGTGTACCATAGTACATTTTCAGTGCTCGTGAATCATAAGAACCTTACAGTAAGCTACTCAATATGTGCTAGCCAGTGTCCTGGTGAGGTGCACCATAGTACATTTTCAGTGCTCGTGAATCATACGAACTTTACAGTAAGCTACTCAGTATGTGCTAGCCAGTGTCCAGGTTAGGTGTACCATAGTACATTTTCAGTGCTCGTGAATCATAAGAACCTTACAGTAAGCTACTCAGTATGTGCTAGCCAGTGTCCAGGTTAGGTGTACCATAGTACATTTTCAGTGCTCGTGAATCATAAGAACCTTACAGTAAGCTACTCAGTATGTGCTAGCCAGTGTCCTGGTGAGGTGTACCATAGTACATTTTCAGTGCTCGTGAATCATAAGAACCTTACAGTAAGCTACTCAGTATGTGCTAGCCAGTGTCCTGGTGAGGTGTACCATAGTACATTTTCAGTGCTCGTGAATCATAAGAACCTTACAGTAAGCTACTCAGTATGTGCTAGCCAGTGTCCTGGTGAGTTGCACCATAGTACATTTTCAGTGCTCGTGATTCATAAGAACCTTACAGTAAGCTACTCAGTATGTGCTAGCCAGTGTCCTGGTGAGGTGCACCATAGTACATTTTCAGTGCTCGTGATTCATAAGAACCTTACAGTAAGCTACTCAGTATGTGCTAGCCAGTGTCCTGGAGAGGTGCACCATAGTACATTTTCAGTGCTCGTGAATCATAACAACTTTACAGTAAGCTACTCAGTATGTGCTAGCCAGTGTCCTGGTGAGGTGTACCATAGTACATTTTCAGTGCTCGTGAATCATAAGAACCTTACAGTAAGATAATCAGTATGTGCTAGCCAGTGTCCTGGTGAGGTGTACCATAGTACATTTTCAGTGCTCGTGAATCATAAGAACCTTACAGTAAGCTACTCTGTATGTGCTAGCCAGTGTCCTGGTGAGGTGCACCATAGTACATTTTCAGTGCTCGTGATTCATAAGAACCTTACAGTAAGCTACTCAGTATGTGCTAGCCAGTGTCCTGGTGAGGTGTACCATAGTACATTTTCAGTGCTCGTGAATCATAAGAACCTTACAGTAAGCTACTGAGTATGTGCTAGCCAGTGTCCTGGTGAGGTGTACCACAGTACATTTTCAGTGCTCGTGAATCATAAGTACCTTACAGTAAGCTAATCAGTATGTGCTAGCCAGTGTCCTGGTGAGGTGTACCATAGTACATTTTCAGTGCTCGTGAATCATAAGAACCTTACAGTAAGCTACTCAGTATGTGCTAGCCAGTGTCCTGGTGAGGTGTACCATAGTACATTTTCAGTGCTCGTGAATCATAAGAACCTTACAGTCAGCTACTCAGTATGTGCTAGCCAGTGGCCTGGTGAGGTGCACCATAGTACATTTTCAGTGCTCGTGATTCATAAGAACCTTACAGTAAGCTACTCAGTATGTGCTAGCCAGTGTCCTGGTGAGGTGCACCATAGTACATTTTCAGTGCTCGTGAATCATAAGAACCTTACAGTAAGCTACTCTGTATGTGCTAGCCAGTGTCCTGGTGAGGTGCACCATAGTACATTTTCAGTGCTCGTGATTCATAAGAACCTTACAGTAAGCTACTCAGTATGTGCTAGCCAGTGTCCTGGTGAGGTGCACCATAGTACATTTTCAGTGCTCGTGATTCATCAGAACCTTACAGTAAGCTACTCAGTATGTGCTAGCCAGTGTCCTGGTGAGGTGTACCATAGTACATTTTCAGTGCTCGTGAATCATAAGAACCTTACAGTAAGCTACTGAGTATGTGCTAGCCAGTGTCCTGGTGAGGTGTACCACAGTACATTTTCAGTGCTCGTGAATCATAAGAACCTTACAGTAAGCTAATCAGTATGTGCTAGCCAGTGTCCTGGTGAGGTGTACCATAGTACATTTTCAGTGCTCGTGAATCATAAGAACCTTACAGTAAGCTACTCAGTATGTGCTAGCCAGTGTCCTGGTGAGGTGTACCATAGTACATTTTCAGTGCTCGTGAATCATAAGAACCTTACAGTCAGCTACTCAGTATGTGCTAGCCAGTGTCCTGGTGAGGTGCACCATAGTACATTTTCAGTGCTCGTGATTCATCAGAACCTTACAGTAAGCTAATCAGTATGTGCTAGCCAGTGTCCTGGTGAGGTGTACCATAGTACATTTTCAGTGCTTGTGAATCATAAGAACCTTACATTAAGCTACTCAGTATGTGCTAGCCAGTGTCCTGGTGAGGTGTACCATAGTACATTTTCAGTGCTCGTGATTCATAAGAACCTTACAGTAAGCTACTCAGTATGTGCTAGCCAGTGTCCTGGTGAGGTGCACCATAGTACATTTTCAGTGCTCGTGAATCATAAGAACTTTACAGTAAGCTACTCAGTATGTGCTAGCCAGTGTCCTGGTGAGGTGTACCATAGTACATTTTCAGTGCTCGTGAATCATAAGAACCTTACAGTAAGCTAATCAGTATGTGCTAGCCAGTGTCCTGGTGAGGTGTACCATAGTACATTTTCAGTGCTCGTGAATCATAAGAACCCTACAGTAAGCTACTCTGTATGTGCTAGCCAGTGTCCTGGTGAGGTGCACCATAGTACATTTTCAGTGCTCGTGATTCATAAGAACCTTACAGTAAGCTACTCAGTATGTGCTAGCCAGTGTCCTGGTGAGGTGTACCATAGTACATTTTCAGTGCTCGTGAATCATAAGAACCTTACAGTAAGCTTCTGAGTATGTGCTAGCCAGTGTCCTGGTGAGGTGTACCACAGTACATTTTCAGTGCTCGTGAATCATAAGAACCTTACAGTAGGCTAATCAGTATGTGCTAGCCAGTGCCCTGGTGAGGTGTACCATAGAACATTTTCAGTGCTCGAGAATCATAAGAACCTTAGAATAAGCTTCTCAGTATGTGCTAGCCAGTGTCCTGGTGAGGTGTACCATAGTACATTTTCAGTGCTCGTGAATCATAAGAACCTTACAGTCAGCTACTCAGTATGTGCTAGCCAGTGTCCTGGTGAGGTGCACCATAGTACATTTTCAGTGCTCGTGATTCATAAGAACCTTACAGTAAGCTACTCAGTATGTGCTAGCCAGTGTCCTGGTGAGGTGCACCATAGTACATTTTCAGTGCTCGTGATTCATCAGAACCTTACAGTGAGCTAATCAGTATGTGCTAGGCAGTGTCCTGGTGAGGTGTACCATAGTACATTTTCAGTGCTTGTGAATCATAAGAACCTTACATTAAGCTACTCAGTATGTGCTAGCCAGTGTCCTGGTGAGGTGTACCATAGTACATTTTCAGTGCTCGTGATTCATAAGAACCTTACAGTAAGCTACTCAGTATATGCTAGCCAGTGTCCTGGTGAGGTGCACCATAGTACATTTTCAGTGCTCGTGAATCATAAGAACTTTACAGTAAGCTACTCAGTATGTGCTAGCCAGTGTCCAGGTGAGGTGTACCATAGTACATTTTCAGTGCTCGTGAATCATAAGAACCTTACAGTAAGCTAATCAATATGTGCTAGCCAGTGTCCTGGTGAGGTGTACCATAGTACATTTCCAGTGCTCGTGAATCATATGAACCTTACAGTAAGCTACTCAGTATGTGCTAGCCAGTGTCCAGGTTAGGTGTACCATAGTACATTTTCAGTGCTCGTGAATCATAAGAACCTTACAGTAAGCTACTCAGTATGTGCTAGCCAGTGTCCTGTTGAGGTGCACCATAGTACATTTTCAGTGCTCGTGATTCATAAGAACCTTGCAGAAAGCTTCAAAATATGTGCTAGCCAGTGTCCTGGTGAGGTGTACCATAGAACATTTTCAGTGCTCGAGAATCATAAGAATCTTAGAATAAGCTTCTCAGTATGTGCTAGCCAGTGTCCTGGTGAGGTGTACCATAGTAAATTTTCAGTGCTCGTGAATCATAAGAACCTTACAGTAAGCTACTCAGTATGTGCTAGCCAGTGTCCTGGTGAGGTGTACCATAGTACATTTTCAGTGCTCGTGAATCATAAGAACCTTACAGTAAGCTAATCAGTATGTGCTAGCCAGTGTCCTGGTGAGGTGTACCATATTACATTTTCAGTGCTCGTGAATCATAAGAACCTTACAGTAAGCTACTCAGTATGTGCTAGCCAGTGTCCTGGTGAGGTGTACCATAGTACATTTTCAGTGCTCGTGAATCATAAGAACCTTACAGTAAGCTACTCAGTATGTGCTAGCCAGTGTCCTGGTGAGGTGTACCATAGTACATTTTCAGTGCTCGTGAATCATAAGAACCTTACAGTAAGCTAATCAGTATGTGCTAGCCAGTGTCCTGGTGAGGTGTACCATAGTACATTTTCAGTGCTCGTGAATCATAAGAACCTTACAGTAAGCTACTCAGTATGTGCTAGCCAGTGTCCTGGTGAGGTGTACCATAGTACATTTTCAGTGCTCGTGAATCATAAGAACCTTACAGTAAGCTACTCAGTATGTGCTAGCCAGTGTCCTGGTGAGGTGTACCATAGTACATTTTCAGTGCTCGTGAATCATAAGAACCTTACAGTAAGCTACTCAGTATGTGCTAGCCAGTGTCCTGGTGAGTTGCACCATAGTACATTTTCAGTGCTCGTGATTCATAAGAACCTTACAGTAAGCTACTCAGTATGTGCTAGCCAGTGTCCTGGTGAGGTGCACCATAGTACATTTTCAGTGCTCGTGATTCATCAGAACCTTACAGTAAGCTAATCAGTATGTGCTAGCCAGTGTCCTGGTGAGGTGTACCATAGTACATTTTCAGTGCTTGTGAATCATAAGAACCTTACATTAAGCTACTCAGTATGTGGTAGCCAGTGTCCTGGTGAGGTGTACCATAGTACATTTTCAGTGCTCGTGATTCATAAGAACCTTACAGTAAGCTACTCAGTATGTGCTAGCCAGTGTCCTGGAGAGGTGCACCATAGTACATTTTCAGTGCTCGTGAATCATAACAACTTTACAGTAAGCTACTCAGTATGTGCTAGCCAGTGTCCTGGTGAGGTGTACCATAGTACATTTTCAGTGCTCGTGAATCATAAGAACCTTACAGTAAGCTAATCAGTATGTGCTAGCCAGTGTCCTGGTGAGGTGTACCATAGTACATTTTCAGTGCTCGTGAATCATAAGAACCCTACAGTAAGCTACTCTGTATGTGCTAGCCAGTGTCCTGGTGAGGTGCAACATAGTACATTTTCAGTGCTCGTGATTCATAAGAACCTTACAGTAAGCTACTCAGTATGTGCTAGCCAGTGTCCTGGTGAGGTGTACCATAGTACATTTTCAGTTCTCGTGAATCATAAGAACCTTACAGTAAGCTACTGAGTATGTGCTAGCCAGTGTCCTGGTGAGGTGTACCACAGTACATTTTCAGTGCTCGTGAATCATAAGTACCTTACAGTAAGCTACTCAGTATGTGCTAGCCAGTGTCCTGGAGAGGTGCACCATAGTACATTTTCAGTGCTCGTGAATCATAAGAACTTTACAGTCAGCTACTCAGTATGTGCTAGCCAGTGTCCTGGTGAGGTGCACCATAGTACATTTTCAGTGCTCGTGATTCATAAGAACCTTACAGTAAGCTACTCAGTATGTTCTAGCCAGTGTCCTGGTGAGGTGCACCATAGTACATTTTCAGTGCTCGTGAATCATAAGAACCTTACAGTAAGCTACTCTGTATGTGCTAGCCAGTGTCCTGGTGAGGTGCACCATAGTACATTTTCAGTGCTCGTGATTCATAAGAACCTTACAGTAAGCTACTCAGTATGTGCTAGCCAGTGTCCTGGTGAGGTGCACCATAGTACATTTTCAGTGCTCGTGATTCATCAGAACCATACAGTAAGCTACTCAGTATGTGCTAGCCAGTGTCCTGGTGAGGTGTACCATAGTACATTTTCAGTGCTCGTGAATCATAAGAACCTTACAGTAAGCTACTGAGTATGTGCTAGCCAGTGTCCTGGTGAGGTGTACCACAGTACATTTTCAGTGCTCGTGAATCATAAGAACCTTACAGTAAGCTAATCAGTATGTGCTAGCCAGTGTCCTGGTGAGGTGTACCATAGTACATTTTCAGTGCTCGTGAATCATAAGAACCTTAGAGTAAGCTACTCAGTATGTGCTAGCCAGTGTCCTGGTGAGGTGTACCATAGTACATTTTCAGTGCTCGTGAATCATAAGAACCTTACAGTCAGCTACTCAGTATGTGCTAGCCAGTGTCCTGGTGAGGTGCACCATAGTACATTTTCAGTGCTCGTGATTCATAAGAACCTTACAGTAAGCTACTCAGTATGTGCTAGCCAGTGTCCTGGTGAGGTGCACCATAGTACATTTTCAGTGCTCGTGATTCATCAGAACCTTACAGTAAGCTAATCAGTATGTGCTAGCCAGTGTCCTGGTGAGGTGTACTATAGTACATTTTCAGTGCTTGGGAATCATAAGAAACTTACATTAAGCTACTCAGTATGTGCTAGCCAGTGTCCTGGTGAGGTGTACCATAGTACATTTTCAGTGCTCGTGATTCATAAGAACCTTACAGTAAGCTACTCAGTATGTGCTAGCCAGTGTCCTGGTGAGGTGCACCATAGTACATTTTCAGTGCTCGTGAATCATAAGAACCTTACAGTAAGCTACTCAGTATGTGCTAGCCAGTGTCCTGGTGAGGTGTACCATAGTACATTTTCAGTGCTCGTGAATCATAAGAACCTTACAGGAAGCTACTCAGTGTGTGCTAGCCAGTGTCCTGGTGAGGTGTACCATAGTACATTTTCAGTGCTCGTGAATCATAAGAACCTTACAGTAAGCTAATCTGTATGTGCTAGCCAGTGTCCTGGTGAGGTGTACCATAGTACATTTCCAGTGCTCGTGAATCATAAGAACCTTACAGTAAGCTACTCAGTATGTGCTAGCCAGTGTCCAGGTTAGGTGTACCATAGTACATTTTCAGTGCTCGTGAATCATAAGAACCTTACAGTAAGCTACTCAGTATGTGCTAGCCAGTGTCCTGTTGAGGTGCACCATAGTACATTTTCAGTGCTCGTGATTCATAAGAACCTTGCAGAAAGCTTCAAAATATGTGCTAGCCAGTGTCCTGGTGAGGTGTACCATAGAACATTTTCAGTGCTCGAGAATCATAAGAACCTTAGAATAAGCTTCTCAGTATGTGCTAGCCAGTGTCCTGGTGAGGTGTACCATAGTAAATTTTCAGTGCTCGTGAATCATAAGAACCTTACAGTAAGCTACTCAGTATGTGCTAGCCAGTGTCCTGGTGAGGTGTACCATAGTACATTTTCAGTGCTCGTGAATCATAAGAACCTTACAGTAAGCTAATCAGTATGTGCTAGCCAGTGTCCTGGTGAGGTGTACCATAGTACATTTTCAGTGCTCGTGAATCATAAGAACCCTACAGTAAGCTACTCTGTATGTGCTAGCCAGTGTCCTGGTGAGGTGCACCATAGTACATTTTCAGTGCTCGTGATTCATATGAACCTTACAGTAAGCTACTCAGTATGTGCTAGCCAGTGTCCTGGTGAGGTGTACCATAGTACATTTTCAGTGCTCGTGAATCATAAGAACCTTACAGTAAGCTAATCAGTATGTGCTAGCCAGTGTCCTGGTGAGATGTACCTTAGTACATTTTCAGTGCTCGTGAATCATAAGAACCTTACAGTAAGCTACTCAGTATGTGCTAGCCAGTGTCCTGGTGAGGTGTACCATAGTACATTTTCAGTGCTCGTGATTCATAAGAACCTTACAGTAAGCTACTCAGTATGTGCTAGCCAGTGTCCTGGTGAGGTGTACCATAGAACATTTTCAGTGCTCGAGAATCATAAGAACCTTAGAATAAGCTTCTCAGTATGTGCTAGCCAGTGTCCTGGTGAGGTGTACCATAGTAAATTTTCAGTGCTCGTGAATCATAAGAACCTTACAGTAAGCTACTCAGTATGTGCTAGCCAGTGTCCTGGTGAGGTGCACCATAGTACATTTTCTGTGCTCGTGAATCATAAGAACCTTACAGTAAGCTACTCAGTATGTGCTAGCCAGTGTCCTGGTGAGGTGCACCATAGTACATTTTCAGTGCTCGTGATTCATAAGAACCTTACAGTAAGCTACTCAGTATGTGCTAGCCAGTGTCCTGGTGAGGTGCACCATAGTACATTTTCAGTGCTCGTGATTCATCAGAACCTTACAGTAAGCTACTCAGTATGTGCTAGCCAGTGTCCTGGTGAGGTGTACCTTAGTACATTTTCAGTGCTCGTGAACCATAAGAATCTTACACTAAGCTACTCAGTATGTGCTAGCCAGTGTCCTGGTGAGGTGTACCATAGTACATTTTCAGTGCTCGTGAATCATAAGAACCTTACAGTAAGCTAATCAGTATGTGCTAGCCAGTGTCCTGGTGAGGTGTACCATAGTACATTTTCAGTGCTCGTGAAACATAAGAACCTTACAGTAAGCTACTCAGTATGTGCTAGCCAGTGTCCTGGTGAGGTGTACCATAGTACATTTTCAGTGCTCGTGAATCATAAGAACCTTACAGTAAGCTACTCAGTTGGTGCTAGCCAGTGTCCTGGTGAGGTGTACCATAGTACATTTTCAGTGCTCGTGAATCATAAGAACCTTACAGTAAGCTAATCAGTATGTGCTAGCCAGTGTCCTGGTGAGGTGTACCATAGTACATTTTCAGTGCTCGTGAATCATAAGAACCTTACAGTAAGCTACTCAGTATGTGCTAGCCAGTGTCCTGGTGAGGTGTACCATAGTACATTTTCAGTGTACGTGAATCATAAGAACCTTACAGTAAGCTACTCAGTATGTGCTAGCCAGTGTCCTGCTGAGGTGTACCATAGTACATTTTCAGTGCTCGTGAATCATAAGAACCTTACAGTAAGCTAATCAGTATGTGCTAGCCAGTGTCCTGGTGAGGTGTACCATAGTACATTTTCAGTGCTCGTGAATCATAAGAACCTTACAGTAAGCTACTCAGTATGTGCTAGCCAGTGTCCTGGTGAGGTGTACCATAGTACATTTTCAGTGCTCGTGAATCATAAGAACCTTACAGTAAGCTACTCAGTATGTGCTAGCCAGTGTCCTGGTGAGGTGTACCATAGTACATTTTCAGTGCTCGTGAATCATAAGAACCTTACAGTAAGCTACTCAGTATGTGCTAGCCAGTGTCCTGGTGAGTTGCACCATAGTACATTTTCAGTGCTCGTGATTCATAAGAACCTTACAGTAAGCTACTCAGTATGTGCTAGCCAGTGTCCTGGTGAGGTGCACCATAGTACATTTTCAGTGCTCGTGATTCATAAGAACCTTACAGTAAGCTACTCAGTATGTGCTAGCCAGTGTCCTGGAGAGGTGCACCATAGTACATTTTCAGTGCTCGTGAATCATAACAACTTTACAGTAAGCTACTCAGTATGTGCTAGCCAGTGTCCTGGTGAGGTGTACCATAGTACATTTTCAGTGCTCGTGAATCATAAGAACCTTACAGTAAGATAATCAGTATGTGCTAGCCAGTGTCCTGGTGAGGTGTACCATAGTACATTTTCAGTGCTCGTGAATCATAAGAACCTTACAGTAAGCTACTCCGTATGTGCTAGCCAGTGTCCTGGTGAGGTGCACCATAGTACATTTTCAGTGCTCGTGATTCATAAGAACCTTACAGTAAGCTACTCAGTATGTGCTAGCCAGTGTCCTGGTGAGGTGTACCATAGTACATTTTCAGTGCTCGTGAAACATAAGAACCTTACAGTAAGCTACTGAGTATGTGCTAGCCAGTGTCCTGGTGAGGTGTACCACAGTACATTTTCAGTGCTCGTGAATCATAAGTACCTTACAGTAAGCTAATCAGTATGTGCTAGCCAGTGTCCTGGTGAGGTGTACCATAGTACATTTTCAGTGCTCGTGAATCATAAGAACCTTACAGTAAGCTACTCAGTATGTGCTAGCCAGTGTCCTGGTGAGGTGTACCATAGTACATTTTCAGTGCTCGTGAATCATAAGAACCTTACAGTCAGCTACTCAGTATGTGCTAGCCAGTGTCCTGGTGAGGTGCACCATAGTACATTTTCAGTGCTCGTGATTCATAAGAACCTTACAGTAAGCTACTCAGTATGTGCTAGCCAGTGTCCTGGTGAGGTGCACCATAGTACATTTTCAGTGCTCGTGAATCATAAGAACCTTACAGTAAGCTACTCTGTATGTGCTAGCCAGTGTCCTGGTGAGGTGCACCATAGTACATTTTCAGTGCTCGTGATTCATAAGAACCTTACAGTAAGCTACTCAGTATGTGCTAGCCAGTGTCCTGGTGAGGTGCACCATAGTACATTTTCAGTGCTCGTGATTCATCAGAACCTTACAGTAAGCTACTCAGTATGTGCTAGCCAGTGTCCTGGTGAGGTGTACCATAGTACATTTTCAGTGCTCGTGAATCATAAGAACCTTACAGTAAGCTACTGAGTATGTGCTAGCCAGTGTCCTGGTGAGGTGTACCACAGTACATTTTCAGTGCTCGTGAATCATAAGAACCTTACAGTAAGCTAATCAGTATGTGCTAGCCAGTGTCCTGGTGAGGTGTACCATAGTACATTTTCAGTGCTCGTGAATCATAAGAACCTTACAGTAAGCTACTCAGTATGTGCTAGCCAGTGTCCTGGTGAGGTGTACCATAGTACATTTTCAGTGCTCGTGAATCATAAGAACCTTACAGTCAGCTACTCAGTATGTGCTAGCCAGTGTCCTGGTGAGGTGCACCATAGTACATTTTCAGTGCTCGTGATTCATCAGAACCTTACAGTAAGCTAATCAGTATGTGCTAGCCAGTGTCCTGGTGAGGTGTACCATAGTACATTTTCAGTGCTTGTGAATCATAAGAACCTTACATTAAGCTACTCAGTATGTGCTAGCCAGTGTCCTGGTGAGGTGTACCATAGTACATTTTCAGTGCTCGTGATTCATAAGAACCTTACAGTAAGCTACTCAGTATGTGCTAGCCAGTGTCCTGGTGAGGTGCACCATAGTACATTTTCAGTGCTCGTGAATCATAAGAACTTTACAGTAAGCTACTCAGTATGTGCTAGCCAGTGTCCTGGTGAGGTGTACCATAGTACATTTTCAGTGCTCGTGAATCATAAGAACCTTACAGTAAGCTAATCAGTATGTGCTAGCCAGTGTCCTGGTGAGGTGTACCATAGTACATTTTCAGTGCTCGTGAATCATAAGAACCCTACAGTAAGCTACTCTGTATGTGCTAGCCAGTGTCCTGGTGAGGTGCACCATAGTACATTTTCAGTGCTCGTGATTCATAAGAACCTTACAGTAAGCTACTCAGTATGTGCTAGCCAGTGTCCTGGTGAGGTGTACCATAGTACATTTTCAGTGCTCGTGAATCATAAGAACCTTACAGTAAGCTTCTGAGTATGTGCTAGCCAGTGTCCTGGTGAGGTGTACCACAGTACATTTTCAGTGCTCGTGAATCATAAGAACCTTACAGTAGGCTAATCAGTATGTGCTAGCCAGTGCCCTGGTGAGGTGTACCATAGAACATTTTCAGTGCTCGAGAATCATAAGAACCTTAGAATAAGCTTCTCAGTATGTGCTAGCCAGTGTCCTGGTGAGGTGTACCATAGTACATTTTCAGTGCTCGTGAATCATAAGAACCTTACAGTCAGCTACTCAGTATGTGCTAGCCAGTGTCCTGGTGAGGTGCACCATAGTACATTTTCAGTGCTCGTGATTCATAAGAACCTTACAGTAAGCTACTCAGTATGTGCTAGCCAGTGTCCTGGTGAGGTGCACCATAGTACATTTTCAGTGCTCGTGATTCATCAGAACCTTACAGTGAGCTAATCAGTATGTGCTAGCCAGTGTCCTGGTGAGGTGTACCATAGTACATTTTCAGTGCTTGTGAATCATAAGAACCTTACATTAAGCTACTCAGTATGTGCTAGCCAGTGTCCTGGTGAGGTGTACCATAGTACATTTTCAGTGCTCGTGATTCATAAGAACCTTACAGTAAGCTACTCAGTATATGCTAGCCAGTGTCCTGGTGAGGTGCACCATAGTACATTTTCAGTGCTCGTGAATCATAAGAACTTTACAGTAAGCTACTCAGTATGTGCTAGCCAGTGTCCAGGTGAGGTGTACCATAGTACATTTTCAGTGCTCGTGAATCATAAGAACCTTACAGTAAGCTAATCAATATGTGCTAGCCAGTGTCCTGGTGAGGTGTACCATAGTACATTTCCAGTGCTCGTGAATCATAAGAACCTTACAGTAAGCTACTCAGTATGTGCTAGCCAGTGTCCAGGTTAGGTGTACCATAGTACATTTTCAGTGCTCGTGAATCATAAGAACCTTACAGTAAGCTACTCAGTATGTGCTAGCCAGTGTCCTGTTGAGGTGCACCATAGTACATTTTCAGTGCTCGTGATTCATAAGAACCTTGCAGAAAGCTTCAAAATATGTGCTAGCCAGTGTCCTGGTGAGGTGTACCATAGAACATTTTCAGTGCTCGAGAATCATAAGAATCTTAGAATAAGCTTCTCAGTATGTGCTAGCCAGTGTCCTGGTGAGGTGTACCATAGTAAATTTTCAGTGCTCGTGAATCATAAGAACCTTACAGTAAGCTACTCAGTATGTGCTAGCCAGTGTCCTGGTGAGGTGTACCATAGTACATTTTCAGTGCTCGTGAATCATAAGAACCTTACAGTAAGCTAATCAGTATGTGCTAGCCAGTGTCCTGGTGAGGTGTACCATATTACATTTTCAGTGCTCGTGAATCATAAGAACCTTACAGTAAGCTACTCAGTATGTGCTAGCCAGTGTCCTGGTGAGGTGTACCATAGTACATTTTCAGTGCTCGTGAATCATAAGAACCTTACAGTAAGCTACTCAGTATGTGCTAGCCAGTGTCCTGGTGAGGTGTACCATAGTACATTTTCAGTGCTCGTGAATCATAAGAACCTTACAGTAAGGTAATCAGTATGTGCTAGCCAGTGTCCTGGTGAGGTGTACCATAGTACATTTTCAGTGCTCGTGAATCATAAGAACCTTACAGTAAGCTACTCAGTATGTGCTAGCCAGTGTCCTGGTGAGGTGTACCATAGTACATTTTCAGTGCTCGTGAATCATAAGAACCTTACAGTAAGCTACTCAGTATGTGCTAGCCAGTGTCCTGGTGAGGTGTACCATAGTACATTTTCAGTGCTCGTGAATCATAAGAACCTTACAGTAAGCTACTCAGTATGTGCTAGCCAGTGTCCTGGTGAGTTGCACCATAGTACATTTTCAGTGCTCGTGATTCATAAGAACCTTACAGTAAGCTACTCAGTATGTGCTAGCCAGTGTCCTGGTGAGGTGCACCATAGTACATTTTCAGTGCTCGTGATTCATCAGAACCTTACAGTAAGCTAATCAGTATGTGCTAGCCAGTGTCCTGGTGAGGTGTACCATAGTACATTTTCAGTGCTTGTGAATCATAAGAACCTTACATTAAGCAACTCAGTATGTGGTAGCCAGTGTCCTGGTGAGGTGTACCATAGTACATTTTCAGTGCTCGTGATTCATAAGAACCTTACAGTAAGCTACTCAGTATGTGCTAGCCAGTGTCCTGGAGAGGTGCACCATAGTACATTTTCAGTGCTCGTGAATCATAACAACTTTACAGTAAGCTACTCAGTATGTGCTAGCCAGTGTCCTGGTGAGGTGTACCATAGTACATTTTCAGTGCTCGTGAATCATAAGAACCTTACAGTAAGCTAATCAGTATGTGCTAGCCAGTGTCCTGGTGAGGTGTACCATAGTACATTTTCAGTGCTCGTGAATCATAAGAACCCTACAGTAAGCTACTCTGTATGTGCTAGCCAGTGTCCTGGTGAGGTGCAACATAGTACATTTTCAGTGCTCGTGATTCATAAGAACCTTACAGTAAGCTACTCAGTATGTGCTAGCCAGTGTCCTGGTGAGGTGTACCATAGTACATTTTCAGTTCTCGTGAATCATAAGAACCTTACAGTAAGCTACTGAGTATGTGCTAGCCAGTGTCCTGGTGAGGTGTACCACAGTACATTTTCAGTGCTCGTGAATCATAAGTACCTTACAGTAAGCTACTCAGTATGTGCTAGCCAGTGTCCTGGAGAGGTGCACCATAGTACATTTTCAGTGCTCGTGAATCATAAGAACTTTACAGTCAGCTACTCAGTATGTGCTAGCCAGTGTCCTGGTGAGGTGCACCATAGTACATTTTCAGTGCTCGTGATTCATAAGAACCTTACAGTAAGCTACTCAGTATGTTCTAGCCAGTGTCCTGGTGAGGTGCACCATAGTACATTTTCAGTGCTCGTGAATCATAAGAACCTTACAGTAAGCTACTCTGTATGTGCTAGCCAGTGTCCTGGTGAGGTGCACCATAGTACATTTTCAGTGCTCGTGATTCATAAGAACCTTACAGTAAGCTACTCAGTATGTGCTAGCCAGTGTCCTGGTGAGGTGCACCATAGTACATTTTCAGTGCTCGTGATTCATCAGAACCATACAGTAAGCTACTCAGTATGTGCTAGCCAGTGTCCTGGTGAGGTGTACCATAGTACATTTTCAGTGCTCGTGAATCATAAGAACCTTACAGTAAGCTACTGAGTATGTGCTAGCCAGTGTCCTGGTGAGGTGTACCACAGTACATTTTCAGTGCTCGTGAATCATAAGAACCTTACAGTAAGCTAATCAGTATGTGCTAGCCAGTGTCCTGGTGAGGTGTACCATAGTACATTTTCAGTGCTCGTGAATCATAAGAACCTTACAGTAAGCTACTCAGTATGTGCTAGCCAGTGTCCTGGTGAGGTGTACCATAGTACATTTTCAGTGCTCGTGAATCATAAGAACCTTACAGTCAGCTACTCAGTATGTGCTAGCCAGTGTCCTGGTGAGGTGCACCATAGTACATTTTCAGTGCTCGTGATTCATAAGAACCTTACAGTAAGCTACTCAGTATGTGCTAGCCAGTGTCCTGGTGAGGTGCACCATAGTACATTTTCAGTGCTCGTGATTCATCAGAACCTTACAGTAAGCTAATCAGTATGTGCTAGCCAGTGTCCTGGTGAGGTGTACTATAGTACATTTTCAGTGCTTGGGAATCATAAGAAACTTACATTAAGCTACTCAGTATGTGCTAGCCAGTGTCCTGGTGAGGTGTACCATAGTACATTTTCAGTGCTCGTGATTCATAAGAACCTTACAGTAAGCTACTCAGTATGTGCTAGCCAGTGTCCTGGTGAGGTGCACCATAGTACATTTTCAGTGCTCGTGAATCATAAGAACCTTACAGTAAGCTACTCAGTATGTGCTAGCCAGTGTCCTGGTGAGGTGTACCATAGTACATTTTCAGTGCTCGTGAATCATAAGAACCTTACAGGAAGCTACTCAGTGTGTGCTAGCCAGTGTCCTGGTGAGGTGTACCATAGTACATTTTCAGTGCTCGTGAATCATAAGAACCTTACAGTAAGCTACTCAGTATGTGCTAGCCAGTGTCCTGGTGAGTTGCACCATAGTACATTTTCAGTGCTCGTGATTCATAAGAACCTTACAGTAAGCTACTCAGTATGTGCTAGCCAGTGTCCTGGTGAGGTGCACCATAGTACATTTTCAGTGCTCGTGATTCATCAGAACCTTACAGTAAGCTAATCAGTATGTGCTAGCCAGTGTCCTGGTGAGGTGTACCATAGTACATTTCCAGTGCTTGTGAATCATAAGAACCTTACATTAAGCTACTCAGTATGTGCTAGCCAGTGTCCTGGTGAGGTGTACCATAGTACATTTTCAGTGCTCGTGATTCATAAGAACCTTACAGTAAGCTACTCAGTATGTGCTAGCCAGTGTCCTCGTGAGGTGCACCATAGTACATTTTCAGTGCTCGTGAATCATAAGAACTTTACAGTAAGCTACTCAGTATGGGCTAGCCAGTGTCCTGGTGAGGTGTACCATAGTACATTTTCAGTGCTCGTGAATCATAAGAACCTTACAGTAAGCTAATCAGTATGTGCTAGCCAGTGTCCTGGTGAGGTGTACCATAGTACATTTTCAGTGCTCGTGAATCATAAGAACCTTACAGTAAGCTACTCTGTATGTGCTAGCCAGTGTCCTGGTGAGGTGCACCATAGTACATTTTCAGTGCTCGTGATTCATAAGAACCTTACAGTAAGCTACTCAGTATGTGCTAGCCAGTGTCCTGGCGAGGTGTACCATAGTACATTTTCAGTGCTCGTGAATCATAAGAACCTTACAGTAAGCTACTGAGTATGTGCTAGCCAGTGTCCTGGTGAGGTGTACCACAGTACATTTTCAGTGCTCGTGAATCATAAGAACCTTACAGTAGGCTAATCAGTATGTGCTAGCCAGTGTCCTGGTGAGGTGTACCATAGAACATTTTCAGTGCTCGAGAATCATAAGAACCTTACAGGAAGCTACTCAGTGTGTGCTAGCCAGTGTCCTGGTGAGGTGTACCATAGTACATTTTCAGTGCTCGTGAATCATAAGAACCTTACATTAAGCTTCTCAGTATGTGCTAGCCAGTGTCCTGGTGAGGTGTACCATAGTACATTTTCAGTGCTCGTGAATCATAAGAACCTTACAGTCAGCTACTCAGTATGTGCTAGCCAGTGTCCTGGTGAGGTGCACCATAGTACATTTTCAGTGATCGTGATTCATAAGAACCTTACAGTAAGCTACTCAGTATGTGCTAGCCAGTGTCCTGGTGAGGTGCACCATAGTACATTTTCAGTGCTCGTGATTCATCAGAACCTTACAGTGAGCTAATCAGTATGTGCTAGCCAGTGTCCTGGTGAGGTGTACCATAGTACATTTTCAGTGCTTGTGAATCATAAGAACCTTACATTAAGCTACTCAGTATGTGCTAGCCAGTGTCCTGGTGAGGTGTACCATAGTACATTTTCAGTGCTCGTGATTCATAAGAACCTTACAGTAAGCTACTCAGTATGTGCTAGCCAGTGTCCTGGTGAGGTGCACCATAGTACATTTTCAGTGCTCGTGAATCATACGAACTTTACAGTAAGCTACTCAGTATGTGCTAGCCAGTGTCCAGGTGAGGTGTACCATAGTACATTTTCAGTGCTCGTGAATCATAAGAACCTTACAGTAAGCTAATCTGTATGTGCTAGCCAGTGTCCTGGTGAGGTGTACCATAGTACATTTCCAGTGCTCGTGAATCATAAGAACCTTACAGTAAGCTACTCAGTATGTGCTAGCCAGTGTCCAGGTTAGGTGTACCATAGTACATTTTCAGTGCTCGTGAATCATAAGAACCTTACAGTAAGCTACTCAGTATGTGCTAGCCAGTGTCCTGTTGAGGTGCACCATAGTACATTTTCAGTGCTCGTGATTCATAAGAACCTTGCAGAAAGCTTCAAAATATGTGCTAGCCAGTGTCCTGGTGAGGTGTACCATAGAACATTTTCAGTGCTCGAGAATCATAAGAACCTTAGAATAAGCTTCTCAGTATGTGCTAGCCAGTGTCCTGGTGAGGTGTACCATAGTAAATTTTCAGTGCTCGTGAATCATAAGAACCTTACAGTAAGCTACTCAGTATGTGCTAGCCAGTGTCCTGGTGAGGTGTAGCATAGTACATTTTCAGTGCTCGTGAATCATAAGAACATTACAGTAAGCTAATCAGTATGTGCTAGCCAGTGTCCTGGTGAGGTGTACCATAGTACATTTTCAGTGCTCGTGAATCATAAGAACCTTACAGTAAGCTACTCAGTATGTGCTAGCCAGTGTCCTGGTGAGGTGTACCATAGTACATTTTCAGTGCTCGTGAATCATAAGAACCTTACAGTAAGCTACTCAGTATGTGCTAGCCAGTGTCCTGGTGAGGTGCACCATAGTACATTTTCTGTGCTCGTGAATCATAAGAACCTTACAGTAAGCTACTCAGTATGTCCTGGTGAGGTGCACCATAGTACATTTTCAGTGCTCGTGATTCATAAGAACCTTACAGTAAGCTACTCAGTATGTGCTAGCCAGTGTCCTGGTGAGGTGCACCATAGTACATTTTCAGTGCTCGTGATTCATCAGAACCTTACAGTAAGCTACTCAGTATGTGCTAGCCAGTGTCCTGGTGAGGTGTACCTTAGTACATTTTCAGTGCTCGTGAACCATAAGAATCTTACACTAAGCTACTCAGTATGTGCTAGCCAGTGTCCTGGTGAGGTGTACCATAGTACATTTTCAGTGCTCGTGAATCATAAGAACCTTTCAGTAAGCTAATCAGTATGTGCTAGCCAGTGTCCTGGTGAGGTGTACCATAGTACATTTTCAGTGCTCGTGAAACATAAGAACCTTACAGTAAGCTACTCAGTATGTGCTAGCCAGTGTCCTGGTGAGGTGTACCATAGTACATTTTCAGTGCTCGTGAATCATAAGAACCTTACAGTAAGCTACTCAGTATGTGCTAGCCAGTGTCCTGGTGAGGTGTACCATAGTACATTTTCAGTGCTCGTGAATCATAAGAACCTTACAGTAAGCTACTCAGTATGTGCTAGCCAGTGTCCTGGTGAGGTGCACCATAGTACATTTTCTGTGCTCGTGAATCATAAGAACCTTACAGTAAGCTACTCAGTATGTGCTAGCCAGTGTCCTGGTGAGGTGCACCATAGTACATTTTCAGTGCTCGTGATTCATAAGAACCTTACAGTAAGCTACTCAGTATGTGCTAGCCAGTGTCCTGGTGAGGTGCACCATAGTACATTTTCAGTGCTCGTGATTCATCAGAACCTTACAGTAAGCTACTCAGTATGTGCTAGCCAGTGTCCTGGTGAGGTGTACCTTAGTACATTTTCAGTGCTCGTGAACCATAAGAATCTTACAGTAAGCTACTCAGTATGTGCTAGCCAGTGTCCTGGTGAAGTGTACCATAGTACATTTTCAGTGCTCGTGAATCATAAGAACCTTACAGTAAGCTAATCAGTATGTGCTAGCCAGTGTCCTGGTGAGGTGTACCATAGTACATTTTCTGTGCTCGTGAATCATAAGAACCTTACAGTAAGCTACTCAGTATGTGCTAGCCAGTGTCCTGGTGAGGTGTACCATAGTACATTTTCAGTGCTCGTGAATCATAAGAACCTTACAGTAAGCTACTCAGTATGTGCTAGCCAGTGTCCTGGTGAGGTGTACCATAGTACATTTTCAGTGCTCGTGAATCATAAGAACCTTACAGTAAGCTAATCAGTATGTGCTAGCCAGTGTCCTGGTGAGGTGTACCATAGTACATTTTCAGTGCTCGTGAATCATAAGAACCTTACAGTAAGCTACTCAGTATGTGCTAGCCAGTGTCCTGGTGAGGTGTACCATAGTACATTTTCAGTGCTCGTGAATCATAAGAACCTTACAGTAAGCTACTCAGTATGTGCTAGCCAGTGTCCTGTTGAGGTGTACCATAGTACATTTTCAGTGCTCGTGAATCATAAGAACCTTACAGTAAGCTACTCAGTATGTGCTAGCCAGTGTCCTGGTGAGATGCACCATAGTACATTTTCAGTGCTCATGATTCATAAGAACCTTACAGTAAGCTACTCAGTATGTGCTAGCCAGTGTCCTGGTGAGGTGCACCATAGTACATTTTCAGTGCTCGTGATTCATCAGAACCTTACAGTAAGCTAATCAGTATGTGCTAGCCAGTGTCCTGGAGAGGTGCACCATAGTACATTTTCAGTGCTCTTGAATCATAACAACTTTACAGTAAGCTACTCAGTATGTGCTAGCCAGTGTCCTGGTGAGGTGTACCATAGTACATTTTCAGTGCTCGTGAATCATAAGAACCTTACAGTAAGCTAATCAGTATGTGCTAGCCAGTGTCCTGGTGAGGTGTACCATTGTACATTTTCAGTGCTCGTGAATCATAAGAACCTTACAGTAAGCTACTCTGTATGTGCTAGCCAGTGTCCTGGTGAGGTGCACCATAGTACATTTTCAGTGCTCGTGATTCATAAGAACCTTACAGTAAGCTACTCAGTATGTGCTAGCCAGTGTCCTGGTGAGGTGTACCATAGTACATTTTCAGTGCTCGTGAATCATAAGAACCTTACAGTAAGCTACTGAGTATGTGCTAGCCAGTGTCCTGGTGAGGTGTACCACAGTACATTTTCAGTGCTCGTGAATCATAAGTACCTTACAGTAAGCTAATCAGTATGTGCTAGCCAGTGTCCTGGTGAGGTGTACCATAGTACATTTTCAGTGCTCGTGAATCATAAGAACCTTACAGTAAGCTACTCAGTATGTGCTAGCCAGTGTCCTGGTGAGGTGTACCATAGTACATTTTCAGTGCTCGTGAATCATAAGAACTTTACAGTCAGCTACTCAGTATGTGCTAGCCAGTGTCCTGGTGAGGTGCACCATAGTACATTTTCAGTGCTCGTGATTCATAAGAACCTTACAGTAAGCTACTCAGTATGTTCTAGCCAGTGTCCTGGTGAGGTGCACCATAGTACATTTTCAGTGCTCGTGAATCATAAGAACCTTACAGTAAGCTACTCTGTATGTGCTAGCCAGTGTCCTGGTGAGGTGCACCATAGTACATTTTCAGTGCTCGTGATTCATAAGAACCTTACAGTAAGCTACTCAGTATGTGCTAGCCAGTGTCCTGGTGAGGTGCACTATAGTACATTTTCAGTGCTCGTGATTCATCAGAACCTTACAGTAAGCTACTCAGTATGTGCTAGCCAGTGTCCTGGTGAGGTGTACCATAGTACATTTTCAGTGCTCGTGAATCATAAGAACCTTACAGTAAGCTACTGAGTATGTGCTAGCCAGTGTCCTGGTGAGGTGTACCACAGTACATTTTCAGTGCTCGTGAATCATAAGAACCTTACAGTAAGCTAATCAGTATGTGCTAGCCAGTGTCCTGGTGAGGTGTACCATAGTACATTTTCAGTGCTCGTGAATCATAAGAACCTTACAGTAAGCTACTCAGTATGTGCTAGCCAGTGTCCTGGTGAGGTGTACCATAGTACATTTTCAGTGCTCGTGAATCATAAGAACCTTACAGTCAGCTACTCAGTATGTGCTAGCCAGTGTCCTGGTGAGGTGCCCCATAGTACAGTTTCAGTGCTCGTGATTCATAAGAACCTTACAGTAAGCTACTCAGTATGTGCTAGCCAGTGTCCTGGTGAGGTGCACCATAGTACATTTTCAGTGCTCGTGATTCATCAGAACCTTACAGTAAGCTAATCAGTATGTGCTAGCCAGTGTCCTGGTGAGGTGTACTATAGTACATTTTCAGTGCTTGGGAATCATAAGAAACTTACATTAAGCTACTCAGTATGTGCTAGCCAGTGTCCTGGTGAGGTGTACCATAGTACATTTTCAGTGCTCGTGATTCATAAGAACCTTACAGTAAGCTACTCAGTATGTGCTAGCCAGTGTCCTGGTGAGGTGCACCATAGTACATTTTCAGTGCTCGTGAATCATAAGAACTTTACAGTAAGCTACTCAGTATGTGCTAGCCAGTGTCCTGGTGAGGTGTACCATAGTACATTTCCAGTGCTCGTGAATCATAAGAACCTTACAGTAAGCTACTCAGTATGTGCTAGCCAGTGTCCAGGTTAGGTGTACCATAGTACATTTTCAGTGCTCGTGATTCATAAGAACCTTGCAGAAAGCTTCAAAATATGTGCTAGCCAGTGTCCTGGTGAGGTGTACCATAGAACATTTTCAGTGCTCGAGAATCACAAGAACCTTAGAATAAGCTTCTCAGTATGTGCTAGCCAGTGTCCTGGTGAGGTGTACCATAGTACATTTTCAGTGCTCGTGAATCATAAGAACCTTACAGTAAGCTACTCAGTATGTGCTAGCCAGTGTCCTGGTGAGGTGTACCATAGTACATTTTCAGTGCTCGTGAATCATAAGAACCTTACAGTAAGCTAATCAGTATGTGCTAGCCAGTGTCCTGGTGAGGTGTACCATAGTACATTTTCAGTGCTCGTGAATCATAAGAACCTTACAGTAAGCTACTCAGTATGTGCTAGCCAGTGTCCTGGTGAGGTGCACCATAGTACATTTTCTGTGCTCGTGAATCATAAGAACCTTACAGTAAGCTACTCAGTATGTGCTAGCCAGTGTCCTGGTGAGGTGCACCATAGTAAATTTTCAGTGCTCGTGATTCATAAGAACCTTACAGTAAGCTACTCAGTATGTGCTAGCCAGTGTCCTGGTGAGGTGCACCATAGTACATTTTCAGTGCTCGTGATTCATCAGAACCTTACAGTAAGCTACTCAGTATGTGCTAGCCAGTGTCCTGGTGAGGTGTACCTTAGTACATTTTCAGTGCTCGTGAACCATAAGAATCTTACAGTAAGCTACTCAGTATGTGCTAGCCAGTGTCCTGGTGAGTTGTACCATAGTACATTTTCAGTGCTCGTGAATCATAAGAACCTTACAGTAAGCTAATCAGTATGTGCTAGCCAGTGTCCTGGTGAGGTGTACCTTAGTACATTTTCAGTGCTCGTGAATCATAAGAACCTTACAGTAAGCTACTCAGTATGTGCTAGCCAGTGTCCTGGTGAGGTGTACCATAGTACATTTTCAGTGCTCGTGATTCATAAGAACCTTACAGTAAGCTACTCAGTATGTGCTAGCCAGTGTCCTGGTGAGGTGCACCATAGTACATTTTCAGTGCTCGTGAATCATAAGAACTTTACAGTAACCTACTCAGTATGTGCTAGCCAGTGTCCTGGTGAGGTTTACTATAGTACATTTTCAGTGCTCGTGAATCATAAGAACCTTAGAATAAGCTAATCAGTATGTGCTAGCCAGTGTCGTGGTGAGGTGTACCATAGTACATTTTCAGTGCTCGTGAATCATAAGAACCTTACAGTAAGCTACTCAGTATGTGCTAGCCAGTGTCCTGGTGAGGTGTACCATAGTACATTTTCAGTGCTCGTGAATCATAAGAACCTTACAGTAAGCTACTCAGTATGTGCTAGCCAGTGTCCTGGTGAGGTGTACCATAGTACATTTTCAGTGCTCGTGAATCATAAGAACCTTACAGTAAGCTAATCAGTATGTGCTAGCCAGTGTCCTGGTGAGGTGTACCATAGTACATTTTCAGTGCTCGTGAATCATAAGAACCTTACAGTAAGCTACTCAGTATGTGCTAGCCAGTGTCCTGGTGAGGTGTACCATAGTACATTTTCAGTGCTCGTGAATCATAAGAACCTTACAGTAAGCTACTCAGTATGTGCTAGCCAGTGTCCTGGTGAGGTGTACCATAGTACATTTTCAGTGCTCGTGAATCATTAGAACCTTACAGTAAGCTACTCAGTATGTGCTAGCCAGTGTCCTGGTGAGTTGCACCATAGTACATTTTCAGTGCTCGTGATTCATAAGAACCTTACAGTAAGCTACTCTGTATGTGCTAGCCAGTGTCCTGGTGAGGTGCACCATAGTACATTTTCAGTGCTCGTGATTCATCAGAACCTTACAGTAAGCTAATCAGTATGTGCTAGCCAGTGTCCTTGTGAGGTGTACCATAGTACATTTTCAGTGCTTGTGAATCATAAGAACCTTACATTAAGCTACTCAGTATGTGCTAGCCAGTGTCCTGGTGAGGTGTACCATAGTACATTTTCAGTGCTCGTGATTCATAAGAACCTTACAGTAAGCTACTCAGTATGTGCTAGCCAGTGTCCTGGAGAGGTGCACCATAGTACATTTTCAGTGCTCGTGAATCATAACAACTTTACAGTAAGCTACTCAGTATGTGCTAGCCAGTGTCCTGGTGAGGTGTACCATAGTACATTTTCAGTGCTCGTGAATCATAAGAACCTTACAGTAAGCTAATCAGTATGTGCTAGCCAGTGTCCTGGTGAGGTGTACCATAGTACATTTTCAGTGCTCGTGAATCATAAGAACCTTACAGTAAGCTACTCTGTATGTGCTAGCCAGTGTCCTGGTGAGGTGCACCATAGTACATTTTCAGTGCTCGTGATTCATAAGAACCTTACAGTAAGCTACTCAGTATGTGCTAGCCAGTGTCCTGGTGAGGTGTACCATAGTACATTTTCAGTGCTCGTGAATCATAAGAACCTTACAGTAAGCTACTCAGTATGTGCTAGCCAGTGTCCTGGTGAGGTGTACCATAGTACATTTTCAGTGCTCGTGAATCATAAGAACCTTACAGTCAGCTACTCAGTATGTGCTAGCCAGTGTCCTGGTGAGGTGCACCATAGTACATTTTCAGTGCTCGTGATTCATAAGAACCTTACAGTAAGCTACTCAGTATGTGCTAGCCAGTGTCCTGGTGAGGTGCACCATAGTACATTTTCAGTGCTCGTGAATCATAAGAACCTTACAGTAAGCTACTCTGTATGTGCTAGCCAGTGTCCTGGTGAGGTGCACCATAGTACATTTTCAGTGCTCGTGATTCATAAGAACCTTACAGTAAGCTACTCAGTATGTGCTAGCCAGTGTCCTGGTGAGTTGCACCATAGTACATTTTCAGTGCTCGTGATTCATCAGAACCTTACAGTAAGCTACTCAGTATGTGCTAGCCAGTGTCCTGGTGAGGTGTACCATAGTACATTTTCAGTGCTCGTGAATCATAAGAACCTTACACTAAGCTACTGAGTATGTGCTAGCCAGTGTCCTGGTGAGGTGTACCACAGTACATTTTCAGTGCTCGTGAATCATAAGAACCTTAGAGTAAGCTTATCAGTATGTGCTAGCCAGTGTCCTGGTGAGGTGTACCATAGTACATTTTCAGTGCTCGTGAATCATAAGAACCTTACAGTAAGCTACTCAATATGTGCTAGCCAGTGTCCTGGTGAGGTGTACCATAGTACATTTTCAGTGCTCGTGAATCATAAGAACCTTACAGTCAGCTACTCAGTATGTGCTAGCCAGTGTCCTGGTGAGGTGCACCATAGTACATTTTCAGTGCTCGTGATTCATAAGAACCTTACAGTAAGCTACTCAGTATGTGCTAGCCAGTGTCCTGGTGAGGTGCACCATAGTACATTTTCAGTGCTCGTGATTCATCAGAACCTTACAGTAAGCTAATCAGTATGTGCTAGCCAGTGTCCTGGTGAGGTGTACCATAGTACATTTTCAGTGCTTGTGAATCATAAGAACCTTACATTAAGCTACTCAGTATGTGCTAGCCAGTGTCCTGGTGAGGTGTACCATAGTACATTTTCAGTGCTCGTGATTCATAAGAACCTTACAGTAAGCTACTCAGTATGTGCTAGCCAGTGTCCTGGTGAGGTGCACCATAGTACATTTTCAGTGCTCGTGAATCATAAGAACTTTACAGTAAGCTACTCAGTATGTGCTAGCCAGTGTCCTGGTGAGGTGTACCATAGTACATTTTCAGTGCTCGTGAATCATAAGAACCTTACAGTAAGCTAATCAGTATGTGCTAGCCAGTGTCCTGGTGAGGTGTACCATAGTACATTTTCAGTGCTCGTGAATCATAAGAACCCTACAGTAAGCTACTCTGTATGTGCTAGCCAGTGTCCTGGTGAGGTGCACCATAGTACATTTTCAGTGCTCGTGATTCATAAGAACCTTACAGTAAGCTACTCAGTATGTGCTAGCCAGTGTCCTGGTGAGGTGTACCATAGTACATTTTCAGTGCTCGTGAATCATCAGAACCTTACAGTAAGCTACTGAGTATGTGCTAGCCAGTGTCCTGGTGAGGTGTACCACAGTACATTTTCAGTGCTCGTGAATCATAAGAACCTTACAGTAGGCTAATCAGTATGTGCTAGCCAGTGTCCTGGTGAGGTGTACCATAGAACATTTTCAGTGCTCGAGAATCATAAGAACCTTAGAATAAGCTTCTCAGTATGTGCTAGCCAGTGTCCTGGTGAGGTGTACCATAGTACATTTTCAGTGCTCGTGAATCATAAGAACCTTACAGTCAGCTACTCAGTATGTGCTAGCCAGTGTCCTGGTGAGGTGCACCATAGTACATTTTCAGTGCTCGTGATTCATAAGAACCTTACAGTAAGCTACTCAGTATGTGCTAGCCAGTGTCCTGGTGAGGTGCACCATAGTACATTTTCAGTGCTCGTGATTCATCAGAACCTTACAGTGAGCTAATCAGTATGTGCTAGCCAGTGTCCTGGTGAGGTGTACCATAGTACATTTTCAGTGCTTGTGAATCATAAGAACCTTACATTAAGCTACTCAGTATGTGCTAGCCAGTATCCTGGTGAGGTGTACCATAGTACATTTTCAGTGCTCGTGATTCATAAGAACCTTACAGTAAGCTACTCAGTATGTGCTAGCCAGTGTCCTGGTGAGGTGCACCATAGTACATTTTCAGTGCTCGTGAATCATAAGAACTTTACAGTAAGCTACTCAGTATGTGCTAGCCAGTGTCCAGGTGAGGTGTACCATAGTACATTTTCAGTGCTCGTGAATCATAAGAACCTTACAGTAAGCTAATCAATATGTGCTAGCCAGTGTCCTGGTGAGGTGTACCATAGTACATTTCCAGTGCTCGTGAATCATAAGAACCTTACAGTAAGCTACTCAGTATGTGCTAGCCAGTGTCCAGGTTAGGTGTACCATAGTACATTTTCAGTGCTCGTGAATCATAAGAACCTTACAGTAAGCTACTCAGTATGTGCTAGCCAGTGTCCTGTTGAGGTGCACCATAGTACATTTTCAGTGCTCGTGATTCATAAGAACCTTGCAGAAAGCTTCAAAATATGTGCTAGCCAGTGTCCTGGTGAGGTGTACCATAGAACATTTTCAGTGCTCGAGAATCATAAGAACCTTAGAATAAGCTTCTCAGTATGTGCTAGCCAGTGTCCTGGTGAGGTGTACCATAGTAAATTTTCAGTGCTCGTGAATCATAAGAACCTTACAGTAAGCTACTCAGTATGTGCTAGCCAGTGTCCTGGTGAGGTGTACCATAGTACATTTTCAGTGCTCGTGAATCATAAGAACCTTACAGTAAGCTAATCAGTATGTGCTAGCCAGTGTCCTGGTGAGGTGTACCATAGTACATTTTCAGTGCTCGTGAATCATAAGAACCTTACAGTAAGCTACTCAGTATGCGCTAGCCAGTGTCCTGGTGAGGTGTACCATAGTACATTTTCAGTGCTCGTGAATCATAAGAACCTTACAGTAAGCTACTCAGTATGTGCTAGCCAGTGTCCTGGTGAGGTGCACCATAGTACATTTTCTGTGCTCGTGAATCATAAGAACCTTACAGTAAGCTACTCAGTATGTGCTAGCCAGTGTCCTGGTGAGGTGCACCATAGTACATTTTCAGTGCTCGTGATTCATAAGAACCTTACAGTAAGCTACTCAGTATGTGCTAGCCAGTGTCCTGGTGAGGTGCACCATAGTACATTTTCAGTGCTCGTGATTCATCAGAACCTTACAGTAAGCTACTCAGTATGTGCTAGCCAGTGTCCTGGTGAGGTGTACCTTAGTACATTTTCAGTGCTCGTGAACCATAAGAATCTTACAGTAAGCTACTCAGTATGTGCTAGCCAGTGTCCTGGTGAAGTGTACCATAGTACATTTTCAGTGCTCGTGAATCATAAGAACCTTACAGTAAGCTAATCAGTATGTGCTAGCCAGTGTCCTGGTGAGGTGTACCATAGTACATTTTCTGTGCTCGTGAATCATAAGAACCTTACAGTAAGCTACTCAGTATGTGCTAGCCAGTGTCCTGGTGAGGTGTACCATAGTACATTTTCAGTGCTCGTGAATCATAAGAACCTTACAGTAAGCTACTCAGTATGTGCTAGCCAGTGTCCTGGTGAGGTGTACCATAGTACATTTTCAGTGCTCGTGAATCATAAGAACCTTACAGTAAGCTAATCAGTATGTGCTAGCCAGTGTCCTGGTGAGGTGTACCATAGTACATTTTCAGTGCTCGTGAATCATAAGAACCTTACAGTAAGCTACTCAGTATGTGCTAGCCAGTGTCCTGGTGAGGTGTACCACAGTACATTTTCAGTGCTCGTGAATCATAAGAACCTTACAGTAAGCTACTCAGTATGTGCTAGCCAGTGTCCTGGTGAGGTGTACCATAGTACATTTTCAGTGCTCGTGAATCATAAGAACCTTACAGTAAGCTAATCAGTATGTGCTAGCCAGTGTCCTGGTGAGGTGTACCATAGTACATTTTCAGTGCTCGTGAATCATAAGAACCTTACAGTAAGCTACTCAGTATGTGCTAGCCAGTGTCCTGGTGAGGTGTACCATAGTACATTTTCAGTGCTCGTGAATCATAAGAACCTTACAGTAAGCTACTCAGTATGTGCTAGCCAGTGTCCTGGTGAGGTGTACCATAGTACATTTTCAGTGCTCGTGAATCATAAGAACCTTACAGTAAGCTACTCAGTATGTGCTAGCCAGTGTCCTGGTGAGATGCACCATAGTACATTTTCAGTGCTCATGATTCATAAGAACCTTACAGTAAGCTACTCAGTATGTGCTAGCCAGTGTCCTGGTGAGGTGCACCATAGTACATTTTCAGTGCTCGTGATTCATCAGAACCTTACAGTAAGCTAATCAGTATGTGCTAGCCAGTGTCCTGGAGAGGTGCACCATAGTACATTTTCAGTGCTCTTGAATCATAACAACTTTACAGTAAGCTACTCAGTATGTGCTAGCCAGTGTCCTGGTGAGGTGTACCATAGTACATTTTCAGTGCTCGTGAATCATAAGAACCTTACAGTAAGCTAATCAGTATGTGCTAGCCAGTGTCCTGGTGAGGTGTACCATTGTACATTTTCAGTGCTCGTGAATCATAAGAACCTTACAGTAAGCTACTCTGTATGTGCTAGCCAGTGTCCTGGTGAGGTGCACCATAGTACATTTTCAGTGCTCGTGATTCATAAGAACCTTACAGTAAGCTACTCAGTATGTGTTAGCCAGTGTCCTGGTGAGGTGTACCATAGTACATTTTCAGTGCTCGTGAATCATAAGAACCTTACAGTAAGCTACTGAGTATGTGCTAGCCAGTGTCCTGGTGAGGTGTACCACAGTACATTTTCAGTGCTCGTGAATCATAAGTACCTTACAGTAAGCTAATCAGTATGTGCTAGCCAGTGTCCTGGTGAGGTGTACCATAGTACATTTTCAGTGCTCGTGAATCATAAGAACCTTACAGTAAGCTACTCAGTATGTGCTAGCCAGTGTCCTGGTGAGGTGTACCATAGTACATTTTCAGTGCTCGTGAATCATAAGAACTTTACAGTCAGCTACTCAGTATGTGCTAGCCAGTGTCCTGGTGAGGTGCACCATAGTACATTTTCAGTGCTCGTGATTCATAAGAACCTTACAGTAAGCTACTCAGTATGTTCTAGCCAGTGTCCTGGTGAGGTGCACCATAGTACATTTTCAGTGCTCGTGAATCATAAGAACCTTACAGTAAGCTACTCTGTATGTGCTAGCCAGTGTCCTGGTGAGGTGCACCATAGTACATTTTCAGTGCTCGTGATTCATAAGAACCTTACAGTAAGCTACTCAGTATGTGCTAGCCAGTGTCCTGGTGAGGTGCACTATAGTACATTTTCAGTGCTCGTGATTCATCAGAACCTTACAGTAAGCTACTCAGTATGTGCTAGCCAGTGTCCTGGTGAGGTGTACCATAGTACATTTTCAGTGCTCGTGAATCATAAGAACCTTACAGTAAGCTACTGAGTATGTGCTAGCCAGTGTCCTGGTGAGGTGTACCACAGTACATTTTCAGTGCTCGTGAATCATAAGAACCTTACAGTAAGCTAATCAGTATGTGCTAGCCAGTGTCCTGGTGAGGTGTACCATAGTACATTTTCAGTGCTCGTGAATCATAAGAACCTTACAGTAAGCTAGTCAGTATGTGCTAGCCAGTGTCCTGGTGAGGTGTACCATAGTACATTTTCAGTGCTTGTGAATCATAAGAAACTTACATTAAGCTACTCAGTATGTGCTAGCCAGTGTCCTGGTGAGGTGTACCATAGTACATTTTCAGTGCTCGTGATTCATAAGAACCTTACAGTAAGCTACTCAGTATGTGCTAGCCAGTGTCCTGGTGAGGTGCACCATAGTACATTTTCAGTGCTCGTGAATCATAAGAACTTTACAGTAAGTTACTCAGTATGTGCTAGCCAGTGTCCTGGTGAGGTGTACCATAGTACATTTTCAGTGCTCGTGAATCATAAGAACCTTACAGTAAGCTAATCAGTATGTGCTAGCCAGTGTCCTGGTGAGGTGTACCATAGTACATTTCCAGTGCTCGTGAATCATAAGAACCTTACAGTAAGCTACTCAGTATGTGCTAGCCAGTGTCCAGGTTAGGTGTACCATAGTACATTTTCAGTGCTCATGAATCATAAGAACCTTACAGTAAGCTACTCAGTATGTGCTAGCCAGTGTCCTGTTGAGGTGCACCATAGTACATTTTCAGTGCTCGTGATTCATAAGAACCTTGCAGAAAGCTTCAAAATATGTGCTAGCCAGTGTCCTGGTGAGGTGTACCATAGAACATTTTCAGTGCTCGAGAATCATAAGAACCTTAGAATAAGCTTCTCAGTATGTGCTAGCCAGTGTCCTGGTGAGGTGTACCATAGTACATTTTCAGTGCTCGTGAATCATAAGAACCTTACAGTAAGCTACTCAGTATGTGCTAGCCAGTGTCCTGGTGAGGTGTACCATAGTACATTTTCAGTGCTCGTGAATCATAAGAACCTTACAGTAAGCTAATCAGTATGTGCTAGCCAGTGTCCTGGTGAGGTGTACCATAGTACATTTTCAGTGCTCGTGAATCATAAGAACCTTACAGTAAGCTACTCAGTATGTGCTAGCCAGTGTCCTGGTGAGGTGCACCATAGTACATTTTCTGTGTCCGTGAATCATAAGAACCTTACAGTAAGCTACTCAGTATGTGCTAGCCAGGGTCCTGGTGAGATGCACCATAGTACATTTTCAGTGCTCGTGATTCATAAGAACCTTACAGTAAGCTACTCAGTATGTGCTAGCCAGTGTCCTGGTGAGGTGCACCATAGTACATTTTCAGTGCTCGTGATTCATCAGAACCTTACAGTAAGCTACTCAGTATGTGCTAGCCAGTGTCCTGGTGAGGTGTACCTTAGTACATTTTCAGTGCTCGTGAACCATAAGAATCTTACAGTAAGCTACTCAGTATGTGCTAGCCAGTGTCCTGGTGAGTTGTACCATAGTACATTTTCAGTGCTCGTGAACCATAAGAACCTTACAGTAAGCTAATCAGTATGTGCTAGCCAGTGTCCTGGTGAGGTGTACCATAGTACATTTTCAGTGCTCGTGAATCATAAGAACCTTACAGTAAGCTACTCAGTATGTGCTAGCCAGTGTCCTGGTGAGGTGTACCATAGTACATTTTCAGTGCTCGTGATTCATAAGAACCTTACAGTAAGCTACTCAGTATGTGCTAGCCAGTGTCCTGGTGAGGTGCACCATAGTACATTTTCAGTGCTCGTGAATCATAAGAACTTTACAGTAAGCTACTCAGTATGTGCTAGCCAGTGTCCTGGTGAGGTTTACTATAGTACATTTTCAGTGCTCGTGAATCATAAGAACCTTAGAATAAGCTAATCAGTATGTGCTAGCCAGTGTCCAGGTGAGGTGTACCATAGTACATTTTCAGTGTTCGTGAATCATAAGAACCTTACAGTAAGCTACTCAGTATGTGCTAGCCAGTGTCCTGGTGAGGTGTACCATAGTACATTTTCAGTGCTCGTGAATCATAAGAACCTTACAGTAAGCTACTCAGTATGTGCTAGCCAGAGTCCTGGTGAGGTGCACCATAGTACATTTTCTGTGCTCGTGAATCATAAGAACCTTACAGTAAGCTACTCAGTATGTGCTAGCCAGTGTCCTGGTGAGGTGTACCATAGTACATTTTCTGTGCTCGTGATTCATAAGAACCTTACAGTAAGCTACTCAGTATGTGCTAGCCAGTGTCCTGGTGAGGTGTACCTTAGTACATTTTCAGTGCTCGTGAATCATAAGAATCTTACAGTAAGCTACTCAGTATGTGCTAGCCAGTGTCCTGGTGAGGTGTACCATAGTACATTTTCAGTGCTCGTGAATCATAAGAACCTTACAGTAAGCTAATCAGTATGTGCTAGCCAGTGTCCTGGTGAGGTGTACCATAGTACATTTTCAGTGCTCGTGAATCATAAGAACCTTACAGTAAGCTACTCAGTATGTGCTAGCCAGTGTCCTGGTGAGGTGCACCGTAGTACATTTTCTGTGCTCGTGAATCATAAGAACCTTACAGTAAGCTACTCAGTATGTGCTAGCCAGTGTCCTGGTGAGGTGCACCATAGTACATTTTCAGAGCTCGTGATTCATAAGAACCTTACAGTAAGCTACTCAGTATGTGCTTGCCAGTGTCCTGGTGAGGTGCACCATAGTACATTTTCAGTGCTCGTGATTCATCAGAACCTTACAGTAAGCTACTCAGTATGTGCTAGCCAGTGTCCTGGTGAGGTGTACCTTAGTACATTTTCAGTGCTCGTGAATCATAAGAATCTTACAGTAAGCTACTCAGTATGTGCTAGCCAGTGTCCTTGTGAGGTGTACCATAGTACATTTTCAGTGCTCGTGAATCATAAGAACCTTACAGTAAGCTAATCAGTATGTGCTAGCCAGTGTCCTGGTGAGGTGTACCATAGTACATTTTCAGTGCTCGTGAATCATAAGAACCTTACAGTAAGCTACTCAGTATGTGCTAGCCAGTGTCCTGGTGAAGTGTACCATAGTACATTTTCTGTGCTTGTGATTCATAAGAACCTTACAGTAAGCTACTCAGTATGTGCTAGCCAGTGTCCTGGTGAGGTGCACCATAGTACATTTTAAGTGCTCGTGAATCATAAGAACTTTACAGTAAGCTACTCAGTATGTGCTAGCCAGTGTCCTGGTGAGGTGTACCATAGTACATTTTCAGTGCTCGTGAATCATAAGAACCTTACAGTAAGCTACTCAGTATGTGCTAGCCAGTGTCCTGGCGAGGTGTACCATAGTACATTTTCAGTGCTCGTGAATCATAAGAACCTTACAGTAAGCTACTCAGTATGTGCTAGCCAGTGTCCTGGTGAGGTGTACCATAGTACATTTTCAGTGCTCGTGAATCATAAGAACCTTACAGTAAGCTAATCAGTATGTGCTAGCCAGTGTCCTGGTGAGGTGTACCATAGTACAATTTCAGTGCTCGTGAATCATAAGAACCTTACAGTAAGCTACTCAGTATGTGCTAGCCAGTGTTCTGGTGAGGTGTACCATAGTACATTTTCAGTGCTCGTGAATCATAAGAACCTTACAGTAAGCTACTCAGTATGTGCTAGCCAGTGTCCTGGTGAGGTGTACCATAGTACATTTCCAGTGCTTGTGAATCATAAGAACCTTACAGTAAGCTACTCAGTATGTGCTAGCCAGTGTCCAGGTTAGGTGTACCATAGTACATTTTCAGTGCTCGTGAATCATAAGAACCTTACAGTAAGCTACTCAGTATGTGCTAGCCAGTGTCCTGTTGAGGTGCACCATAGTACATTTTCAGTGCTCGTGATTCATAAGAACCTTGCAGAAAGCTTCAAAATATGTGCTAGCCAGTGTCCTGGTGAGGTGTACCATAGAACATTTTCAGTGCTCGAGAATCATAAGAACCTTAGAATAAGCTTCTCAGTATGTGCTAGCCAGTGTCCTGGTGAGGTGTACCATAGTACATTTTCAGTGCTCGTGAATCATAAGAACCTTACAGTAAGCTACTCAGTATGTGCTAGCCAGTGTCCTGGTGAGGTGTACCATAGTACATTTTCAGTGCTCATGAATCATAAGAACCTTACAGTAAGCTAATCAGTATGTGCTAGCCAGTGTCCTGGTGAGGTGCACCATAGTACATTTTCAGTGCTCGTGATTCATAAGAACCTTACAGTAAGCTACTCAGTATGTGCTAGCCAGTGTCCTGGTGAGGTGTACCATAGTACATTTTCAGTGCTCGTGAATCATAAGAACCTTACAGTAAGCTACTGAGTATGTGCTAGCCAGTGTCCTGGTGAGGTGTACCACAGTACATTTTCAGTGCTCGTGAATCATAAGTACCTTACAGTAAGCTAATCAGTATGTGCTAGCCAGTGTCCTGGTGAGGTGTACCATAGTACATTTTCAGTGCTTGTGAATCATAAGAACCTTACAGTAAGCTACTCAGTATGTGCTAGCCAGTGTCCTGGTGAGGTGTACCATAGTACATTTTCAGTGCTCGTGAATCATAAGAACTTTACAGTCAGCTACTCAGTATGTGCTAGCCAGTGTCCTGGTGAGGTGCACCATAGTACATTTTCAGTGCTCGTGATTCATAAGAACCTTACAGTAAGCTACTCAGTATGTTCTAGCCAGTGTCCTGGTGAGGTGCACCATAGTACATTTTCAGTGCTCGTGAATTATAAGAACCTTACAGTAAGCTACTCTGTATGTGCTAGCCAGTGTCCTGGTGAGGTGCACCATAGTACATTTTCAGTGCTCGTGATTCATAAGAACCTTACAGTAAGCTACTCAGTATGTGCTAGCCAGTGTCCTGGTGAGGTGCACTATAGTACATTTTCAGTGCTCGTGATTCATCAGAACCTTACAGTTAGCTACTCAGTATGTGCTAGCCAGTGTCCTGGTGAGGTGTACCATAGTACATTTTCAGTGCTCGTGAATCATAAGAACCTTACAGTAAGCTACTGAGTATGTGCTAGCCAGTGTCCTGGTGAGGTGTACCACAGTACATTTTCAGTGCTCGTGAATCATAAGAACCTTACAGTAAGCTAATCAGTATGTGCTAGCCAGTGTCCTGGTGAGGTGTACCATAGTACATTTTCAGTGCTCGTGAATCATAAGAACCTTACAGTAAGCTACTCAGTATGTGCTAGCCAGTGTCCTGGTGAGGTGTACCATAGTACATTTTCAGTGCTCGTGAATCATAAGAACCTTACAGTCAGCTACTCAGTATGTGCTAGCCAGTGTCCTGGTGAGGTGCACCGTAGTACATTTTCAGTGCTCGTGATTCATAAGAACCTTACAGTAAGCTACTCAGTATGTGCTAGCCAGTGTCCTGGTGAGGTGCAACATAGTACATTTTCAGTGCTCGTGATTCATCAGAACCTTACAGTAAGCTAATCAGTATGTGCTAGCCAGTGTCCTGGTGAGGTGTACCATAGTACATTTTCAGTGCTTGTGAATCATAAGAAACTTACATTAAGCTACTCAGTATGTGCTAGCCAGTGTCCTGGTGAGGTGTACCATAGTACATTTTCAGTGCTCGTGATTCATAAGAACCTTACAGTAAGCTAGTCAGTATGTGCTAGCCAGTGTCCTGGTGAGGTGTACCATAGTACATTTTCAGTGCTCGTGAATCATAAGAACCTTACAGTCAGCTACTCAGTATGTGCTAGCCAGTGTCCTGGTGAGGTGCACCATAGTACATTTTCAGTGCTCGTGATTCATAAGAACCTTACAGTAAGCTACTCAGTATGTGCTAGCCAGTGTCCTGGTGAGGTGCACCATAGTACATTTTCAGTGCTCGTGATTCATCAGAACCTTACAGTAAGCTAATCAGTATGTGCTAGCCAGTGTCCTGGTGAGGTGTACCATAGTACATTTTCAGTGCTTGTGAATCATAAGAAACTTACATTAAGCTACTCAGTATGTGCTAGCCAGTGTCCTGGTGAGGTGTACCATAGTACATTTTCAGTGCTCGTGATTCATAAGAACCTTACAGTAAGCTACTCAGTATGTGCTAGCCAGTGTCCTGGTGAGGTGCACCATAGTACATTTTCAGTGCTCGTGAATCATAAGAACTTTACAGTAAGTTACTCAGTATGTGCTAGCCAGTGTCCTGGTGAGGTGTACCATAGTACATTTTCAGTGCTCGTGAATCATAAGAACCTTACAGTAAGCTAATCAGTATGTGCTAGCCAGTGTCCTGGTGAGGTGTACCATAGTACATTTCCAGTGCTCGTGAATCATAAGAACCTTACAGTAAGCTACTCAGTATGTGCTAGCCAGTGTCCAGGTTAGGTGTACCATAGTACATTTTCAGTGCTCATGAATCATAAGAACCTTACAGTAAGCTACTCAGTATGTGCTAGCCAGTGTCCTGTTGAGGTGCACCATAGTACATTTTCAGTGCTCGTGATTCATAAGAACCTTGCAGAAAGCTTCAAAATATGTGCTAGCCAGTGTCCTGGTGAGGTGTACCATAGAACATTTTCAGTGCTCGAGAATCATAAGAACCTTAGAATAAGCTTCTCAGTATGTGCTAGCCAGTGTCCTGGTGAGGTGTACCATAGTACATTTTCAGTGCTCGTGAATCATAAGAACCTTACAGTAAGCTACTCAGTATGTGCTAGCCAGTGTCCTGGTGAGGTGTACCATAGTACATTTTCAGTGCTCGTGAATCATAAGAACCTTACAGTAAGCTACTCAGTATGTGCTAGCCAGTGTCCTGGTGAGGTGTACCATAGTACATTTTCAGTGCTCGTGAATCATAAGAACCTTACAGTAAGCTACTCAGTATGTGCTAGCCAGTGTCCTGGTGAGGTGCACCATAGTACATTTTCTGTGCTCGTGAATCATAAGAACCTTACAGTAAGCTACTCAGTATGTGCTAGCCAGGGTCCTGGTGAGGTGCACCATAGTACATTTTCAGTGCTCGTGATTCATAAGTACCTTACAGTAAGCTACTCAGTATGTGCTAGCCAGTGTCCTGGTGAGGTGCACCATAGTACATTTTCAGTGCTCGTGATTCATCAGAACCTTACAGTAAGCTACTCAGTATGTGCTAGCCAGTGTCCTGGTGAGGTGTACCTTAGTACATTTTCAGTGCTCGTGAACCATAAGAATCTTACAGTAAGCTACTCAGTATGTGCTAGCCAGTGTCCTGGTGAGTTGTACCATAGTACATTTTCAGTGCTCGTGAACCATAAGAACCTTACAGTAAGCTAATCAGTATGTGCTAGCCAGTGTCCTGGTGAGGTGTACCATAGTACATTTTCAGTGCTCGTGAATCATAAGAACCTTACAGTAAGCTACTCAGTATGTGCTAGCCAGTGTCCTGGTGAGGTGTACCATAGTACATTTTCAGTGCTCGTGATTCATAAGAACCTTACAGTAAGCTACTCAGTATGTGCTAGCCAGTGTCCTGGTGAGGTGCACCATAGTACATTTTCAGTGCTCGTGAATCATAAGAACTTTACAGTAAGCTACTCAGTATGTGCTAGCCAGTGTCCTGGTGAGGTTTACTATAGTACATTTTCAGTGCTCGTGAATCATAAGAACCTTAGAATAAGCTAATCAGTATGTGCTAGCCAGTGTCCAGGTGAGGTGTACCATAGTACATTTTCAGTGTTCGTGAATCATAAGAACCTTACAGTAAGCTACTCAGTATGTGCTAGCCAGTGTCCTGGTGAGGTGTACCATAGTACATTTTCAGTGCTCGTGAATCATAAGAACCTTACAGTAAGCTACTCAGTATGTGCTAGCCAGAGTCCTGGTGAGGTGCACCATAGTACATTTTCTGTGCTCGTGAATCATAAGAACCTTACAGTAAGCTACTCAGTATGTGCTAGCCAGTGTCCTGGTGAGGTGTACCATAGTACATTTTCTGTGCTCGTGATTCATAAGAACCTTACAGTAAGCTACTCAGTATGTGCTAGCCAGTGTCCTGGTGAGGTGTACCTTAGTACATTTTCAGTGCTCGTGAATCATAAGAATCTTACAGTAAGCTACTCAGTATGTGCTAGCCAGTGTCCTGGTGAGGTGTACCATAGTACATTTTCAGTGCTCGTGAATCATAAGAACCTTACAGTAAGCTAATCAGTATGTGCTAGCCAGTGTCCTGGTGAGGTGTACCATAGTACATTTTCAGTGCTCGTGAATCATAAGAACCTTACAGTAAGCTACTCAGTATGTGCTAGCCAGTGTCCTGGTGAGGTGCACCGTAGTACATTTTCTGTGCTCGTGAATCATAAGAACCTTACAGTAAGCTACTCAGTATGTGCTAGCCAGTGTCCTGGTGAGGTGCACCATAGTACATTTTCAGAGCTCGTGATTCATAAGAACCTTACAGTAAGCTACTCAGTATGTGCTTGCCAGTGTCCTGGTGAGGTGCACCATAGTACATTTTCAGTGCTCGTGATTCATCAGAACCTTACAGTAAGCTACTCAGTATGTGCTAGCCAGTGTCCTGGTGAGGTGTACCTTAGTACATTTTCAGTGCTCGTGAATCATAAGAATCTTACAGTAAGCTACTCAGTATGTGCTAGCCAGTGTCCTTGTGAGGTGTACCATAGTACATTTTCAGTGCTCGTGAATCATAAGAACCTTACAGTAAGCTAATCAGTATGTGCTAGCCAGTGTCCTGGTGAGGTGTACCATAGTACATTTTCAGTGCTCGTGAATCATAAGAACCTTACAGTAAGCTACTCAGTATGTGCTAGCCAGTGTCCTGGTGAAGTGTACCATAGTACATTTTCTGTGCTTGTGATTCATAAGAACCTTACAGTAAGCTACTCAGTATGTGCTAGCCAGTGTCCTGGTGAGGTGCACCATAGTACATTTTAAGTGCTCGTGAATCATAAGAACTTTACAGTAAGCTACTCAGTATGTGCTAGCCAGTGTCCTGGTGAGGTGTACCATAGTACATTTTCAGTGCTCGTGAATCATAAGAACCTTACAGTAAGCTACTCAGTATGTGCTAGCCAGTGTCCTGGCGAGGTGTACCATAGTACATTTTCAGTGCTCGTGAATCATAAGAACCTTACAGTAAGCTACTCAGTATGTGCTAGCCAGTGTCCTGGTGAGGTGTACCATAGTACATTTTCAGTGCTCGTGAATCATAAGAACCTTACAGTAAGCTAATCAGTATGTGCTAGCCAGTGTCCTGGTGAGGTGTACCATAGTACAATTTCAGTGCTCGTGAATCATAAGAACCTTACAGTAAGCTACTCAGTATGTGCTAGCCAGTGTTCTGGTGAGGTGTACCATAGTACATTTTCAGTGCTCGTGAATCATAAGAACCTTACAGTAAGCTACTCAGTATGTGCTAGCCAGTGTCCTGGTGAGGTGTACCATAGTACATTTCCAGTGCTTGTGAATCATAAGAACCTTACAGTAAGCTACTCAGTATGTGCTAGCCAGTGTCCAGGTTAGGTGTACCATAGTACATTTTCAGTGCTCGTGAATCATAAGAACCTTACAGTAAGCTACTCAGTATGTGCTAGCCAGTGTCCTGTTGAGGTGCACCATAGTACATTTTCAGTGCTCGTGATTCATAAGAACCTTGCAGAAAGCTTCAAAATATGTGCTAGCCAGTGTCCTGGTGAGGTGTACCATAGAACATTTTCAGTGCTCGAGAATCATAAGAACCTTAGAATAAGCTTCTCAGTATGTGCTAGCCAGTGTCCTGGTGAGGTGTACCATAGTACATTTTCAGTGCTCGTGAATCATAAGAACCTTACAGTAAGCTACTCAGTATGTGCTAGCCAGTGTCCTGGTGAGGTGTACCATAGTACATTTTCAGTGCTCATGAATCATAAGAACCTTACAGTAAGCTAATCAGTATGTGCTAGCCAGTGTCCTGGTGAGGTGCACCATAGTACATTTTCAGTGCTCGTGATTCATAAGAACCTTACAGTAAGCTACTCAGTATGTGCTAGCCAGTGTCCTGGTGAGGTGTACCATAGTACATTTTCAGTGCTCGTGAATCATAAGAACCTTACAGTAAGCTACTGAGTATGTGCTAGCCAGTGTCCTGGTGAGGTGTACCACAGTACATTTTCAGTGCTCGTGAATCATAAGTACCTTACAGTAAGCTAATCAGTATGTGCTAGCCAGTGTCCTGGTGAGGTGTACCATAGTACATTTTCAGTGCTTGTGAATCATAAGAACCTTACAGTAAGCTACTCAGTATGTGCTAGCCAGTGTCCTGGTGAGGTGTACCATAGTACATTTTCAGTGCTCGTGAATCATAAGAACTTTACAGTCAGCTACTCAGTATGTGCTAGCCAGTGTCCTGGTGAGGTGCACCATAGTACATTTTCAGTGCTCGTGATTCATAAGAACCTTACAGTAAGCTACTCAGTATGTTCTAGCCAGTGTCCTGGTGAGGTGCACCATAGTACATTTTCAGTGCTCGTGAATCATAAGAACCTTACAGTAAGCTACTCTGTATGTGCTAGCCAGTGTCCTGGTGAGGTGCACCATAGTACATTTTCAGTGCTCGTGATTCATAAGAACCTTACAGTAAGCTACTCAGTATGTGCTAGCCAGTGTCCTGGTGAGGTGCACTATAGTACATTTTCAGTGCTCGTGATTCATCAGAACCTTACAGTAAGCTACTCAGTATGTGCTAGCCAGTGTCCTGGTGAGGTGTACCATAGTACATTTTCAGTGCTCGTGAATCATAAGAACCTTACAGTAAGCTACTGAGTATGTGCTAGCCAGTGTCCTGGTGAGGTGTACCACAGTACATTTTCAGTGCTCGTGAATCATAAGAACCTTACAGTAAGCTAATCAGTATGTGCTAGCCAGTGTCCTGGTGAGGTGTACCATAGTACATTTTCAGTGCTCGTGAATCATAAGAACCTTACAGTAAGCTACTCAGTATGTGCTAGCCAGTGTCCTGGTGAGGTGTACCATAGTACATTTTCAGTGCTCGTGAATCATAAGAACCTTACAGTCAGCTACTCAGTATGTGCTAGCCAGTGTCCTGGTGAGGTGCACCATAGTACATTTTCAGTGCTCGTGATTCATAAGAACCTTACAGTAAGCTACTCAGTATGTGCTAGCCAGTGTCCTGGTGAGGTGCAACATAGTACATTTTCAGTGCTCGTGATTCATCAGAACCTTACAGTAAGCTAATCAGTATGTGCTAGCCAGTGTCCTGGTGAGGTGTACCATAGTACATTTTCAGTGCTTGTGAATCATAAGAAACTTACATTAAGCTACTCAGTATGTGCTAGCCAGTGTCCTGGTGAGGTGTACCATAGTACATTTTCAGTGCTCGTGATTCATAAGAACCTTACAGTAAGCTACTCAGTATGTGCTAGCCAGTGTCCTGGTGAGGTGCACCATAGTACATTTTCAGTGCTCGTGAATCATAAGAACTTTACAGTAAGTTACTCAGTATGTGCTAGCCAGTGTCCTGGTGAGGTGTACCATAGTACATTTTCAGTGCTCGTGAATCATAAGAACCTTACAGTAAGCTAATCAGTATGTGCTAGCCAGTGTCCTGGTGAGGTGTACCATAGTACATTTCCAGTGCTCGTGAATCATAAGAACCTTACAGTAAGCTACTCAGTATGTGCTAGCCAGTGTCCAGGTTAGGTGTACCATAGTACATTTTCAGTGCTCATGAATCATAAGAACCTTACAGTAAGCTACTCAGTATGTGCTAGCCAGTGTCCTGTTGAGGTGCACCACAGTACATTTTCAGTGCTCGTGATTCATAAGAACCTTGCAGAAAGCTTCAAAATATGTGCTAGCCAGTGTCCTGGTGAGGTGTACCATAGAACATTTTCAGTGCTCGAGAATCATAAGAACCTTAGAATAAGCTTCTCAGTATGTGCTAGCCAGTGTCCTGGTGAGGTGTACCATAGTACATTTTCAGTGCTCGTGAATCATAAGAACCTTACAGTAAGCTACTCAGTATGTGCTAGCCAGTGTCCTGGTGAGGTGTACCATAGTACATTTTCAGTGCTCGTGAATCATAAGAACCTTACAGTAAGCTAATCAGTATGTGCTAGCCAGTGTCCTGGTGAGGTGTACCATAGTACATTTTCAGTGCTCGTGAATCATAAGAACCTTACAGTAAGCTACTCAGTATGTGCTAGCCAGTGTCCTGGTGAGGTGCACCATAGTACATTTTCTGTGCTCGTGAATCATAAGAACCTTACAGTAAGCTACTCAGTATGTGCTAGCCAGTGTCCTGGTGAGGTGCACCATAGTACATTTTCAGTGCTCGTGATTCATAAGAACCTTACAGTAAGCTACTCAGTATGTGCTAGCCAGTGTCCTGGTGAGGTGCACCATAGTACATTTTCAGTGCTCGTGATTCATCAGAACCTTACAGTAAGCTACTCAGTATGTGCTAGCCAGTGTCCTGGTGAGGTGTACCTTAGTACATTTTCAGTGCTCGTGAACCATAAGAATCTTACAGTAAGCTACTCAGTATGTGCTAGCCAGTGTCCTGGTGAGTTGTACCATAGTACATTTTCAGTGCTCGTGAACCATAAGAACCTTACAGTAAGCTAATCAGTATGTGCTAGCCAGTGTCCTGGTGAGGTGTACCATAGTACATTTTCAGTGCTCGTGAATCATAAGAACCTTACAGTAAGCTACTCAGTATGTGCTAGCCAGTGTCCTGGTGAGGTGTACCATAGTACATTTTCAGTGCTCGTGATTCATAAGAACCTTACAGTAAGCTACTCAGTATGTGCTAGCCAGTGTCCTGGTGAGGTGCACCATAGTACATTTTCAGTGCTCGTGAATCATAAGAACTTTACAGTAAGCTACTCAGTATGTGCTAGCCAGTGTCCTGGTGAGGTTTACTATAGTACATTTTCAGTGCTCGTGAATCATAAGAACCTTAGAATAAGCTAATCAGTATGTGCTAGCCAGTGTCCAGGTGAGGTGTACCATAGTACATTTTCAGTGTTCGTGAATCATAAGAACCTTACAGTAAGCTACTCAGTATGTGCTAGCCAGTGTCCTGGTGAGGTGTACCATAGTACATTTTCAGTGCTCGTGAATCATAAGAACCTTACAGTAAGCTACTCAGTATGTGCTAGCCAGAGTCCTGGTGAGGTGCACCATAGTACATTTTCTGTGCTCGTGAATCATAAGAACCTTACAGTAAGCTACTCAGTATGTGCTAGCCAGTGTCCTGGTGAGGTGTACCATAGTACATTTTCTGTGCTCGTGATTCATAAGAACCTTACAGTAAGCTACTCAGTATGTGCTAGCCAGTGTCCTGGTGAGGTGTACCTTAGTACATTTTCAGTGCTCGTGAATCATAAGAATCTTACAGTAAGCTACTCAGTATGTGCTAGCCAGTGTCCTGGTGAGGTGTACCATAGTACATTTTCAGTGCTCGTGAATCATAAGAACCTTACAGTAAGCTAATCAGTATGTGCTAGCCAGTGTCCTGGTGAGGTGTACCATAGTACATTTTCAGTGCTCGTGAATCATAAGAACCTTACAGTAAGCTACTCAGTATGTGCTAGCCAGTGTCCTGGTGAGGTGCACCGTAGTACATTTTCTGTGCTCGTGAATCATAAGAACCTTACAGTAAGCTACTCAGTATGTGCTAGCCAGTGTCCTGGTGAGGTGCACCATAGTACATTTTCAGAGCTCGTGATTCATAAGAACCTTACAGTAAGCTACTCAGTATGTGCTTGCCAGTGTCCTGGTGAGGTGCACCATAGTACATTTTCAGTGCTCGTGATTCATCAGAACCTTACAGTAAGCTACTCAGTATGTGCTAGCCAGTGTCCTGGTGAGGTGTACCTTAGTACATTTTCAGTGCTCGTGAATCATAAGAATCTTACAGTAAGCTACTCAGTATGTGCTAGCCAGTGTCCTTGTGAGGTGTACCATAGTACATTTTCAGTGCTCGTGAATCATAAGAACCTTACAGTAAGCTAATCAGTATGTGCTAGCCAGTGTCCTGGTGAGGTGTACCATAGTACATTTTCAGTGCTCGTGAATCATAAGAACCTTACAGTAAGCTACTCAGTATGTGCTAGCCAGTGTCCTGGTGAAGTGTACCATAGTACATTTTCTGTGCTTGTGATTCATAAGAACCTTACAGTAAGCTACTCAGTATGTGCTAGCCAGTGTCCTGGTGAGGTGCACCATAGTACATTTTAAGTGCTCGTGAATCATAAGAACTTTACAGTAAGCTACTCAGTATGTGCTAGCCAGTGTCCTGGTGAGGTGTACCATAGTACATTTTCAGTGCTCGTGAATCATAAGAACCTTACAGTAAGCTACTCAGTATGTGCTAGCCAGTGTCCTGGCGAGGTGTACCATAGTACATTTTCAGTGCTCGTGAATCATAAGAACCTTACAGTAAGCTACTCAGTATGTGCTAGCCAGTGTCCTGGTGAGGTGTACCATACTACATTTTCAGTGCTCGTGAATCATAAGAACCTTACAGTAAGCTAATCAGTATGTGCTAGCCAGTGTCCTGGTGAGGTGTACCATAGTACAATTTCAGTGCTCGTGAATCATAAGAACCTTACAGTAAGCTACTCAGTATGTGCTAGCCAGTGTTCTGGTGAGGTGTACCATAGTACATTTTCAGTGCTCGTGAATCATAAGAACCTTACAGTAAGCTACTCAGTATGTGCTAGCCAGTGTCCTGGTGAGGTGTACCATAGTACATTTCCAGTGCTTGTGAATCATAAGAACCTTACAGTAAGCTACTCAGTATGTGCTAGCCAGTGTCCAGGTTAGGTGTACCATAGTACATTTTCAGTGCTCGTGAATCATAAGAACCTTACAGTAAGCTACTCAGTATGTGCTAGCCAGTGTCCTGTTGAGGTGCACCATAGTACATTTTCAGTGCTCGTGATTCATAAGAACCTTGCAGAAAGCTTCAAAATATGTGCTAGCCAGTGTCCTGGTGAGGTGTACCATAGAACATTTTCAGTGCTCGAGAATCATAAGAACCTTAGAATAAGCTTCTCAGTATGTGCTAGCCAGTGTCCTGGTGAGGTGTACCATAGTACATTTTCAGTGCTCGTGAATCATAAGAACCTTACAGTAAGCTACTCAGTATGTGCTAGCCAGTGTCCTGGTGAGGTGTACCATAGTACATTTTCAGTGCTCATGAATCATAAGAACCTTACAGTAAGCTAATCAGTATGTGCTAGCCAGTGTCCTGGTGAGGTGTACCATAGTACATTTTCAGTGCTCTTGAATCATAAGAACCTTACAGTAAGCTACTCAGTATGTGCTAGCCAGTGTCCTGGTGAGGTGTACCATAGTACATTTTCAGTGCTCGTGAATCATAAGAACCTTACAGTAAGCTACTCAGTATGTGCTAGCCAGTGTCCTGGTGAGGTGCACCATAGTACATTTTCTGTGCTCGTGAATCATAAGAACCTTACAGTAAGCTACTCAGTATGTGCTAGCCAGTGTCCTGGTGAGGTGCACCATAGTACATTTTCAGTGCTCGTGATTCATAAGAACCTTACAGTAAGCTACTCAGTATGTGCTAGCCAGTGTCCTGGTGAGGTGCACCATAGTACATTTTCAGTGCTCGTGATTCATCAGAACCTTACAGTAAGCTACTCAGTATGTGCTAGCCAGTGTCCTGGTGAGGTGTACCTTAGTACATTTTCAGTGCTCGTGAACCATAAGAATCTTACAGTAAGCTACTCAGTATGTGCTAGCCAGTGTCCTGGTGAGGTGTACCATAGTACATTTTCAGTGCTCGTGAATCATAAGAACCTTACAATAAGCTAATCAGTATGTGCTAGCCAGTGTCCTGGTGAGGTGTACCATACTATATTTTCACTGCTCGTGATTCGTCAGAACCTTGCGGTGAGCGTCTCAGTATGTGCTCGCCAGAGTCCCGGTGAGGTGTACCATAGTACATTTTCACTGCTCGTGATTCATCAGAACCTTGAGGTGAGCCACTCAGTATGTGCTAGCCAGTGTCCCGGTGAGGTGTACCATAGTACATTGTCAGTGCTCGTGAATCATAAGAACCTTAGAGTAAGCTTCTCAGTATGTGCTAGCCAGTGTCCTGGTGAGGTGTACTATAGTACATTTTCAGTGCTCGTGAATCATAAGAACCTTAGAGTAAGCTAATCAGTATGTGCTAGCCAGTGTCCTGGTGAGGTGTACCATAGTACATTTTCAGTGCTCGTGAATCATAAGAACCTTACAGTAAGCTACTCGGTATGTGCTAGCCAGTGTCCTGGTGAGGTGTACCATAGTACATTTTCAGTGCTCGTGAATCATAAGAACCTTACAGTAAGCTACTCAGTATGTGCTAGCCAGTGTCCTGGTGAGGTGTACCATAGTACATTTTCTGTGCTCGTGAATCATAAGAACCTTACAGTAAGCTACTCAGTATGTGCTAGCCAGAGTCCTGGTGAGGTGCACCATAGTACATTTTCTGTGCTCGTGAATCATAAGAACCTTACAGTAAGCTACTCAGTATGTGCTAGCCAGTGTCCTGGTGAGGTGCACCATAGTACATTTTCAGAGCTCGTGATTCATAAGAATCTTACAGTAAGCTACTCAGTATGTGCTAGCCAGTGTCCTGGTGAGGTGCACCATAGTACATTTTCAGTGCTCGTGATTCATCAGAACCTTACAGTAAGCTACTCAGTATGTGCTAGCCAGTGTCCTTGTGAGGTGTACCTTAGTACATTTTCAGTGCTCGTGAATCATAAGAATCTTACAGTAAGCTACTCAGTATGTGCTAGCCAGTGTCCTGGTAAGGTGTACCATAGTACATTTTCAGTGCTCGTGAATCATAAGAACCTTACAGTAAGCTAATCAGTATGTGCTAGCCAGTGTCCTGGTGAGGTGTACCATAGTACATTTTCAGTGCTCGTGAATCATAAGAACCTTACAGTAAGCTACTGAGTATGTGCTAGCCAGTGTCCTGGTGAGGGGCACCATAGTACATTTTCTGTGCTCGTGAATCATAAGAACCTTACAGTAAGCTACTCAGTATGTGCTAGCCAGTGTCCTGGTGAGGTGCACCATAGTACATTTTCAGAGCTCGTGATTCATAAGAACCTTACAGTAAGCTACTCAGTATGTGCTAGCCAGTGTCCTGGTGAGGTGCACCATAGTACATTTTCAGTGCTCGTGATTCATCAGAACCTTACAGTAAGCTACTCAGTATGTGCTAGCCAGTGTCCTGGTGAGGTGTACCTTAGTACATTTTCAGTGCTCGTGAATCATAAGAATCTTACAGTAAGCTACTCAGTATGTGCTAGCCAGTGTCCTTGTGAGGTGTACCATAGTACATTTTCAGTGCTCGTGAATCATAAGAACCTTACAGTAAGCTAATCAGTATGTGCTAGCCAGTGTCCTGGTGAGGTGTACCATAGTACATTTTCAGTGCTCGTGAATCATATGAACCTTACAGTAAGCTACTCAGTATGTGCTAGCCAGTGTCCTGGTGAGGTGTACCATAGTACATTTTCTGTCCTCGTGATTCATAAGAACCTTAGAGTAAGCTACTCAGTATGTGCTAGCCAGTGTCCTGGTGAGGTGCACCATAGTACATTTTCAGTGCTCGTGAATCATAAGAACTTTACAGTAAGCTACTCAGTATGTGCTAGCCAGTGTCCTGGTGAGGTGTCCCATAGTACATTTTCAGTGCTCGTGAATCATAAGAACCTTACAGTAAGCTAATCAGTATGTGCTAGCCAGTGTCCTGGTGAGGTGTACCATAGTACATTTTCAGTGCTCGTGAATCATAAGAACCTTACAGTAAGCTACTCAGTATGTGCTAGCCAGTGTCCTGGCGAGGTGTACCATAGTACATTTACAGTGCTCGTGAATCATAAGAACCTTACAGTAAGCTACTCAGTATGTGCTAGCCAGTGTCCTGGTGAGGTGTACCATAGTACATTTTCAGTGCTCGTGAATCATAAGAACCTTACAGTAAGCTAATCAGTATGTGCTAGCCAGTGTCCTGGTGAGGTGTACCATAGTACATTTTCAGTGCTCGTGAATCATCAGAACCTTACAGTAAGCTACTCAGTATGTGCTAGCCAGTGTCCTGGTGAGGTGTACCATAGTACATTTTCAGTGCTCGTGAATCATAAGAACCTTACAGGAAGCTACTCAGTATGTGCTAGCCAGTGTCCTGGTGAGGTGTACCATAGTACATTTTCAGTGCTCGTGAATCATAAGAACCTTACAGTAAGCTACTCAGTATGTGCTAGCCAGTGTCCTGGTGAGTTGCACCATAGTACCTTTTCAGTGCTCGTGATTCATAAGAACCTTACAGTAAGCTACTCAGTATGTGCTAGCCAGTGTCCTGGTGAGGTGCACCATAGTACATTTTCAGTGCTCGTGATTCATCAGAACCTTACAGAAAGCTAATCAGTATGTGCTAGCCAGTGTCCTGGTGAGGTGTACCATAGTACATTTTCAGTGCTTGTGAATCATAAGAACCTTACATTAAGCTACTCAGTATGTGCTAGCCAGTGTCCTGGTGAGGTGTACCATAGTACATTTTCAGTGCTCGTGATTCATAAGAACCTTACAGTAAGCTACTCAGTATGTGCTAGCCAGTGTCCTGGTGAGGTGCACCATAGTACATTTTCAGTGCTCGTGAATTATAAGAACTTTACAGTAAGCTACTCAGTATGTGCTAGCCAGTGTCCTGGTGAGGTGTACCATAGTACATTTTCAGTGCTCGTGAATCATAAGAACCTTACAGTAAGCTAATCAGTATGTGCTATCCAGTGTCCTGGTGAGGTGTACCATAGTACATTTTCAGTGCTCGTGAATCATAAGAACCTTACAGTAAGCTACTCTGTATGTGCTAGCCAGTGTCCTGGTGAGGTGCACCATAGTACATTTTCAGTGCTCGTGATTCATAAGAACCTTACAGTAAGCTACTCAGTATGTGCTAGCCAGTGTCCTGGTGAGGTGTACCATAGTACATTTTCAGTGCTCGTGAATCATAAGAACCTTACAGTAAGCTACTGAGTATGTGCTAGCCAGTGTCCTGGTGAGGTGTACCACAGTACATTTTCAGTGCTCGTGAATCATAAGAACCTTACAGTAGGCTAATCAGTATGTGCTAGCCAGTGTCCTGGTGAGGTGTACCATAGAACATTTTCAGTGCTCGAGAATCATAAGAACCTTAGAATAAGCTTCTCAGTATGTGCTAGCCAGTGTCCTGGTGAGGTGTACCATAGTACATTTTCAGTGCTCGTGAATCATAAGAACCTTACAGTCAGCTACTCAGTATGTGCTAGCCAGTGTCCTGGTGAGGTGCACCATAGTACATTTTCAGTGCTCGTGATTCATAAGAACCTTACAGTAAGCTACTCAGTATGTGCTAGCCAGTGTCCTGGTGAGGTGCACCATAGTAAATTTTCAGTGCTCGTGAATCATAAGAACCTTACAGTAAGCTACTCAGTATGTGCTAGCCAGTGTCCCGGTGAGGTGTACCATAGTACATTGTCAGTGCTCGTGAATCATAAGAACCTTAGAGTAAGCTTCTCAGTATGTGCTAGCCAGTGTCCTGGTGAGGTGTACCATAGTAAATTTTCAGTGCTCGTGAATCATAAGAACCTTACAGTAAGCTACTCAGTATGTGCTAGCCAGTGTCCCGGTGAGGTGTACCATAGTACATTGTCAGTGCTCGTGAATCATAAGAACCTTAGAGTAAGCTTCTCAGTATGTGCTAGCCAGTGTCCTGGTGAGGTGTACCATAGTACATTTTCACTGCTCGTGATTCATCAGAACATTGCGGTGATTTCTCAGTATGTGCTAGCCAGTGTCCTGGTGAGGTGCACCATAGTACATTTTCAGTGCTCGTGATTCATCAGAACCTTACAGTAAGCTACTCAGTATGTGCTAGCCAGTGTCCTGGTGAGGTGTACCATAGCACATTTTCAGTGCTCGTGATTCATCAGATCCTTACAGTAAGCTACTCAGTATGTGCTAGCCAGTGTCCTGGTGAGGTGCACCATAGTACATTTTCAGTGCTCGTGAATCATAAGAACCTTACAGTAAGCCACTCAGTTTGTGCTAGCCAGTGTCCTGGTGAGGTGTACCATAGTACATTTTCAGTGCTCGTGAATCATAAGAAACCTAGAGTAAGCTACTCAGTATGTGCTAGCCAGTGTCCTGGTGAGGTGCACCATAGTACATTTTCAGTGTTCGTGAATCATAAGAACCTTAGAGTAAGCTTCTCAGTATGTGCTAGCCAGTGTGCTGGTGAAGTGTACCATAGTACACTTACACTGCTCGTGATTCATCAGAACCTTGCGGTGAGCTTCTCAGTATGTGCTAGCCAGTGTCCTGGTGAGGTGTACCATAGTACATTTTCAGTGCTCGTGAATCATAAGAACCTTACAGTAAGCTACTCAGTATGTGCTAGCCAGTGTCCTGGTGAGGTGTACCATAGTACATTTTCAGTGCTCGTGAATCATAAGAACCTTACAGTAAGCTAATCAGTATGTGCTAGCCAGTGTCCTGGTGAGGTGTACCATAGTACATTTTCAGTGCTCGTGAATCATAAGAACCTTACAGTAAGCTACTCAGTATGTGCTAGCCAGTGTCCTGGTGAGGTGTACCATAGTACATTTTCAGTGCTCGTGAATCATAAGAACCTTACAGTAAGCTACTCAGTATGTGCTAGCCAGTGTCCTGGTGAGGTGCACCATAGTACATTTTCTGTGCTCGTGAATCATAAGAACCTTACAGTAAGCTACTCAGTATGTGCTAGCCAGTGTCCTGGTGAGGTGCACCATAGTACATTTTCAGTGCTCGTGATTCATAAGAACCTTACAGTAAGCTACTCAGTATGTGCTAGCCAGTGTCCTGGTGAGGTGCACCATAGTACATTTTCAGTGCTCGTGATTCATCAGAACCTTACAGTAAGCTACTCAGTATGTGCTAGCCAGTGTCCTGGTGAGGTGTACCTTAGTACATTTTCAGTGGTCGTGAACCGTAAGAATCTTACAGTAAGCTACTCAGTATGTGCTAGCCAGTGTCCTGGTGAGGTGTACCATAGTACATTTTCAGTGCTCGTGAATCATAAGAACCTTACAGTAAGCTAATCAGTATGTGCTAGCCAGTGTCCTGGTGAGGTGTACCATAGTACATTTTCAGTGCTCGTGAATCATAAGAACCTTACAGTAAGCTACTCAGTATGTGCTAGCCAGTGTCCTGGTGAGGTGTACCATAGTACATTTTCAGTGCTCGTGATTCATAAGAACCTTACAGTAAGCTACTCAGTATGTGCTAGCCAGAGTCCTGGTGAGGTGCACCATAGTACATTTTCTGTGCTCGTGAATCATAAGAACCTTACAGTAAGCTACTCAGTATGTGCTAGCCAGTGTCCTGGTGAGGTGCACCAGAGTACATTTTCAGAGCTCGTGATTCATAAGAATCTTACAGTAAGCTACTCAGTATGTGCTAGCCAGTGTCCTGGTGAGGTGCACCATAGTACATTTTCAGTGCTCGTGATTCATCAGAACCTTACAGCAAGCTACTCAGTATGTGCTAGCCAGTGTCCTGGTGAGGTGTACCTTAGTACATTTTCAGTGCTCGTGAATCATAAGAATCTTACAGTAAGCTACTCAGTATGTGCTAGCCAGTGTCCTGGTAAGGTGTACCATAGTACATTTTCAGTGCTCGTGAATCATAAGAACCTTACAGTAAGCTAATCAGTATGTGCTAGCCAGTGTCCTGGTGAGGTGTACCATAGTACATTTTCAGTGCTCGTGAATCATAAGAACCTTACAGTAAGCTACTCAGTATGTGCTAGCCAGTGTCCTGGTGAGGTGCACCATAGTACATTTTCTGTGCTCGTGAATCATAAGAACCTTACAGTAAGCTACTCAGTATGTGCTAGCCAGTGTCCTGGTGAGGTGCACCATAGTACATTTTCAGAGCTCGTGATTCATAAGAACCTTACAGTAAGCTACTCAGTATGTGCTAGCCAGTGTCCTGGTGAGGTGTACCATAGTACATTTTCAGTGCTCGTGAATCATAAGAACCTTACAGTAAGCTACTGAGTATGTGCTAGCCAGTGTCCTGATGAGGTGTACCACAGTACATTTTCAGTGCTCGTGAATCATAAGAACCTTACAGTAGGCTAATCAGTATGTGCTAGCCAGTGTCCTGGTGAGGTGTACCATAGAACATTTTCAGTGCTCGAGAATCATAAGAACCTTAGAATAAGCTTCTCAGTATGTGCTAGCCAGTGTCCTGGTGAGGTGTACCATAGTACATTTTCAGTGCTCGTGAATCATAAGAACCTTACAGTCAGCAACTCAGTATGTGCTAGCCAGTGTCCTGGTGAGGTGCACCATAGTACATTTTCAGTGCTCGTGATTCATAAGAACCTTACAGTAAGCTACTCAGTATGTGCTAGCCAGTGTCCTGGTGAGGTGCACCATAGTACATTTTCAGTGCTTGTGAATCATAAGAACCTTACATTAAGCTACTCAGTATGTGCTAGCCAGTGTCCTGGTGAGGTGTACCATAGTACATTTTCAGTGCTTGTGAATCATAAGAACCTTACATTAAGCTACTCAGTATGTGCTAGCCAGTGTCCTGGTGAGGTGTACCATAGTACATTTTCAGTGCTCGTGATTCATAAGAACCTTACAGTAAGCTACTCAGTATGTGCTAGCCAGTGTCCTGGTGAGGTGCACCATAGTACATTTTCAGTGCTCGTGAATCATACAAACTTTACAGTAAGCTACTCAGTATGTGCTAGCCAGTGTCCAGGTGAGGTGTACCATAGTACATTTTCAGTGCTCGTGAATCATAAGAACCTTACAGTAAGCTAATCAATATGTGCTAGCCAGTGTCCTGGTGAGGTGTACCATAGTACATTTCCAGTGCTCGTGAATCATAAGAACCTTACAGTAAGCTACTCAGTATGTGCTAGCCAGTGTCCAGGTTAGGTGTACCATAGTACATTTTCAGTGCTCGTGAATCATAAGAACCTTACAGTAAGCTACTCAGTATGTGCTAGCCAGTGTCCTGTTGAGGTGCACCATAGTACATTTTCAGTGCTCGTGATTCATAAGAACCTTGCAGAAAGCTTCAAAATATGTGCTAGCCAGTGTCCTGGTGAGGTGTACCATAGAACATTTTCAGTGCTCGAGAATCATAAGAACCTTAGAATAAGCTTCTCAGTATGTGCTAGCCAGTGTCCTGGTGAGGTGTACCATAGTAAATTTTCAGTGCTCGTGAATCATAAGAACCTTACAGTAAGCTACTCAGTATGTGCTAGCCAGTGTCCCGGTGAGGTGTACCATAGTACATTGTCAGTGCTCGTGAATCATAAGAACCTTAGAGTAAGCTTCTCAGTATGTGCTAGCCAGTGTCCTGGTGAGGTGTACCATAGTACATTTTCACTGCTCGTGATTCATCAGAACATTGCGGTTATTTCTCAGTATGTGCTAGCCAGTGTCCTGGTGAGGTGCACCATAGTACATTTTCAGTGCTCGTGATTCATCAGAACCTTACAGTAAGCTACTCAGTATGTGCTAGCCAGTGTCCTGGTGAGGTGTACCATAGCACATTTTCAGTGCTCGTGATTCATCAGATCCTTACAGTAAGCTACTCAGTATGTGCTAGCCAGTGTCCTGGTGAGGTGCACCATAGTACATTTTCAGTGCTCGTGAATCATAAGAACCTTACAGTAAGCCACTCAGTTTGTGCTAGCCAGTGTCCTGGTGAGGTGTACCATAGTACATTTTCAGTGCTCGTGAATCATAAGAATCCTAGAGTAAGCTACTCAGTATGTGCTAGCCAGTGTCCTGGAGAGGTGCACCATAGTACATTTTCAGTGTTCGTGAATCATAAGAACCTTAGAGTAAGCTTCTCAGTATGTGCTAGCCAGTGTGCTGGTGAAGTGTACCATAGTACACTTACACTGCTCGTGATTCATCAGAACCTTGCGGTGAGCTTCTCAGTATGTGCTAGCCAGTGTCCTGGTGAGGTGTACCATAGTACATTTTCAGTGCTCGTGAATCATAAGAACCTTACAGTAAGCTACTCAGTATGTGCTAGCCAGTGTCCTGGTGAGGTGCACCATAGTACATTTTCAGTGCTCGTGAATCATAAGAACCTTACAGTAAGCTAATCAGTATGTGCTAGCCAGTGTCCTGGTGAGGTGTACCATAGTACATTTTCAGTGCTCGTGAATCATAAGAACCTTACAGTAAGCTACTCAGTATGTGCTAGCCAGTGTCCTGGTGAGGTGTACCATAGTACATTTTCAGTGCTCGTGAATCATAAGAACCTTACAGTAAGCTACTCAGTATGTGCTAGCCAGTGTCCTGGTGAGGTGCACCATAGTACATTTTCTGTGCTCGTGAATCATAAGAACCTTACAGTAAGCTACTCAGTATGTGCTAGCCAGTGTCCTGGTGAGGTGCACCATAGTACATTTTCAGTGCTCGTGATTCATAAGAACCTTACAGTAAGCTACTCAGTATGTGCTAGCCAGTGTCCTGGTGAGGTGCACCATAGTACATTTTCAGTGCTCGTGATTCATCAGAACCTTACAGTAAGCTACTCAGTATGTGCTAGCCAGTGTCCTGGTGAGGTGTACCTTAGTACATTTTCAGTGGTCGTGAACCGTAAGAATCTTACAGTAAGCTACTCAGTATGTGCTAGCCAGTGTCCTGGTGAGGTGTACCATAGTACATTTTCAGTGCTCGTGAATCATAAGAACCTTACAGTAAGCTAATCAGTATGTGCTAGCCAGTGTCCTGGTGAGGTGTACCATAGTAAATTTTCAGTGCTCGTGAATCATAAGAACCTTACCGTAAGCTACTCAGTATGTGCTAGCCAGTGTCCTGGTGAGGTGTACCATAGTACATTTTCAGTGCTCGTGATTCATAAGAACCTTACAGTAAGCTACTCAGTATGTGCTAGCCAGAGTCCTGGTGAGGTGCACCATAACACATTTTCTGAGCTCGTGAATCATAAGAACCTTACAGTAAGCTACTCAGTATGTGCTAGCCAGTGTCCTGGTGAGGTGCACCATAGTACATTTTCAGAGCTCGTGATTCATAAGAATCTTACAGTAAGCTACTCAGTATGTGCTAGCCAGTGTCCTGGTGAGGTGCACCATAGTACATTTTCAGTGCTCGTGATTCATCAGAACCTTACAGTAAGCTACTCAGTATGTGCTAGCCAGTGTCCTGGTGAGGTGTACCTTAGTACATTTTCAGTGCTCGTGAATCATAAGAATCTTACAGTAAGCTACTCAGTATGTGCTAGCCAGTGTCCTGGTAAGGTGTACCATAGTACATTTTCAGTGCTCGTGAATCATAAGAACCTTACAGTAAGCTAATCAGTATGTGCTAGCCAGTGTCCTGGTGAGGTGTACCATAGTACATTTTCAGTGCTCGTGAATCATAAGAACCTTACAGTAAGCTACTCAGTATGTGCTAGCCAGTGTCCTGGTGAGGTGCACCATAGTACATTTTCTGTGCTCGTGAATCATAAGAACCTTACAGTAAGCTACTCAGTATGTGCTAGCCAGTGTCCTGGTGAGGTGCACCATAGTACATTTTCAGAGCTCGTGATTCATAAGAACCTTACAGTAAGCTACTCAGTATGTGCTAGCCAGTGTCCTGGTGAGGTGCACCATAGTACATTTTCAGTGCTCGTGATTCATCAGAACCTTACAGTAAGCTACTCAGTATGTGCTAGCCAGTGTCCTGGTGAGGTGTACCTTAGTACATTTTCAGTGCTCGTGAATCATAAGAATCTTACAGTAAGCTACTCAGTATGTGCTAGCCAGTGTCCTTGTGAGGTGTACCATAGTGCATTTTCAGTGCTCGTGAATCATAAGAACCTTACAGTAAGCTAATCAGTATGTGCTAGCCAGTGTCCTGGTGAGGTGTACCATAGTACATTTTCAGTGCTCGTGAATCATATGAACCTTACAGTAAGCTACTCAGTATGTGCTAGCCAGTGTCCTGGTGAGGTGTACCATAGTACATTTTCTGTCCTCGTGATTCATAAGAACCTTAGAGTAAGCTACTCAGTATGTGCTAGCCAGTGTCCTGGTGAGGTGCACCATAGTACATTTTCAGTGCTCGTGAATCATAAGAACTTTACAGTAAGCTACTCAGTATGTGCTAGCCAGTGTCCTGGTGAGGTGTCCCATAGTACATTTTCAGTGCTCGTGAATCATAAGAACCTTACAGTAAGCTAATCAGTATGTGCTAGCCAGTGTCCTGGTGAGGTGTACCATAGTACATTTTCAGTGCTCGTGAATCATTAGAACCTTACAGTAAGCTACTCAGTATGTGCTAGCCAGTGTCCTGGTGAGGTGTACCATAGTACATTTTCAGTGCTCGTGAATCATAAGAACCTTACAGTAAGCTACTCAGTATGTGCTAGCCAGTGTCCTGGTGAGGTGTACCATAGTACATTTTCAGTGCTCGTGAATCATAAGAACCTTACAGTAAGCTAATCAGTATGTGCTAGCCAGTGTCCTGGTGAGGTGTACCATAGTACATTTTCAGTGCTCGTGAATCATAAGAACCTTACAGTAAGCTACTCAGTATGTGCTAGCCAGTGTCCTGGTGAGGTGTACCATAGTACATTTTCAGTGCTCGTGAATCATAAGAACCTTACAGGAAGCTACTCAGTGTGTGCTAGCCAGTGTCCTGGTGAGGTGTACCATAGTACATTTTCAGTGCTCGTGAATCATAAGAACCTTACAGTAAGCTACTCAGTATGTGCTAGCCAGTGTCCTGGTGAGTTGCACCATAGTACATTTTCAGTGCTCGTGATTCATAAGAACCTTACAGTAAGCTACTCAGTATGTGCTAGCCAGTGTCCTGGTGAGGTGCACCATAGTACATTTTCAGTGCTCGTGATTCATCAGAACCTTACAGTAAGCTAATCAGTATGTGCTAGCCAGTGTCCTGGTGAGGTGTACCATAGTACATTTCCAGTGCTTGTGAATCATAAGAACCTTACATTAAGCTACTCAGTATGTGCTAGCCAGTGTCCTGGTGAGGTGTACCATAGTACATTTTCAGTGCTCGTGATTCATAAGAACCTTACAGTAAGCTACTCAGTATGTGCTAGCCAGTGTCCTCGTGAGGTGCACCATAGTACATTTTCAGTGCTCGTGAATCATAAGAAATTTACAGTAAGCTACTCAGTATGTGCTAGCCAGTGTCCTGGTGAGGTGTACCATAGTACATTTTCAGTGCTCGTGAATCATAAGAACCTTACAGTAAGCTAATCAGTATGTGCTAGCCAGTGTCCTGGTGAGGTGTACCATAGTACATTTTCAGTGCTCGTGAATCATAAGAACCTTACAGTAAGCTACTCTGTATGTGCTAGCCAGTGTCCTGGTGAGGTGCACCATAGTACATTTTCAGTGCTCGTGATTCATAAGAACCTTACAGTAAGCTACTCAGTATGTGCTAGCCAGTGTCCTGGTGAGGTGTACCATAGTACATTTTCAGTGCTCGTGAATCATAAGAACCTTACAGTAAGCTACTGAGTATGTGCTAGCCAGTGTCCTGGTGAGGTGTACCACAGTACATTTTCAGTGCTCGTGAATCATAAGAACCTTACAGTAGGCTAATCAGTATGTGCTAGCCAGTGTCCTGGTGAGGTGTACCATAGAACATTTTCAGTGCTCGAGAATCATAAGAACCTTAGAATAAGCTTCTCAGTATGTGCTAGCCAGTGTCCTGGTGAGGTGTACCATAGTACATTTTCAGTGCTCGTGAATCATAAGAACCTTACAGTCAGCTACTCAGTATGTGCTAGCCAGTGTCCTGGTGAGGTGCACCATAGTACATTTTCAGTGCTCGTGATTCATAAGAACCTTACAGTAAGCTACTCAGTATGTGCTAGCCAGTGTCCTGGTGAGGTGCACCATAGTACATTTTCAGTGCTCGTGATTCATCAGAAACTTACAGTGAGCTAATCAGTATGTGCTAGCCAGTGTCCTGGTGAGGTGTACCATAGTACATTTTCAGTGCTTGTGAATCATAAGAACCTTACATTAAGCTACTCAGTATGTGCTAGCCAGTGTCCTGGTGAGGTGTACCATAGTACATTTTCAGTGCTCGTGATTCATAAGAACCTTACAGTAAGCTACTCAGTATGTGCTAGCCAGTGTCCTGGTGAGGTGCACCATAGTACATTTTCAGTGCTCGTGAATCATACGAACTTTACAGTAAGCTACTCAGTATGTGCTAGCCAGTGTCCAGGTGAGGTGTACCATAGTACATTTTCAGTGCTCGTGAATCATAAGAACCTTACAGTAAGCTAATCTATATGTGCTAGCCAGTGTCCTGGTGAGGTGTACCATAGTACATTTCCAGTGCTCGTGAATCATAAGAACCTTACAGTAAGCTACTCAGTATGTGCTAGCCAGTGTCCAGGTTAGGTGTACCATAGTACATTTTCAGTGCTCGTGAATCATAAGAACCTTACAGTAAGCTACTCAGTATGTGCTAGCCAGTGACCTGTTGAGGTGCACCATAGTACATTTTCAGTGCTCGTGATTCATAAGAACCTTGCAGAAAGCTTCAAAATATGTGCTAGCCAGTGTCCTGGTGAGGTGTACCATAGAACATTTTCAGTGCTCGAGAATCATAAGAACCTTAGAATAAGCTTCTCAGTATGTGCTAGCCAGTGTCCTGGTGAGGTGTACCATAGTAAATTTTCAGTGCTCGTGAATCATAAGAACCTTACAGTAAGCTACTCAGTATGTGCTAGCCAGTGTCCTGGTGAGGTGTAGCATAGTACATTTTCAGTGCTCGTGAATCATAAGAACATTACAGTAAGCTAATCAGTATGTGCTAGCCAGTGTCCTGGTGAGGTGTACCATAGTACATTTTCAGTGCTCGTGAATCATAAGAACCTTACAGTAAGCTACTCAGTATGTGCTTGCCAGTGTCCTGGTGAGGTGTACCATAGTACATTTTCAGTGCTCGTGAATCATAAGAACCTTACAGTAAGCTACTCAGTATGTGCTAGCCAGTGTCCTGGTGAGGTGCACCATAGTACATTTTCTGTGCTCGTGAATCATAAGAACCTTACAGTAAGCTACTCAGTATGTCCTGGTGAGGTGCACCATAGTACATTTTCAGTGCTCGTGATTCATAAGAACCTTACAGTAAGCTACTCAGTATGTGCTAGCCAGTGTCCTGGTGAGGTGCACCATAGTACATTTTCAGTGCTCGTGATTCATCAGAACCTTACAGTAAGCTACTCAGTATGTGCTAGCCAGTGTCCTGGTGAGGTGTACCTTAGTACATTTTCAGTGCTCGTGAACCATAAGAATCTTACACTAAGCTACTCAGTATGTGCTAGCCAGTGTCCTGGTGAGGTGTACCATAGTACATTTTCAGTGCTCGTGAATCATAAGAATCTTACAGTAAGCTAATCAGTATGTGCTAGCCAGTGTCCTGGTGAGGTGTACCATAGTACATTTTCAGTGCTCGTGAAACATAAGAACCTTACAGTAAGCTACTCAGTATGTACTAGCCAGTGTCCTGGTGAGGTGTACCATAGTACATTTTCAGTGCTCGTGAATCATAAGAACCTTACAGTAAGCTACTCAGTATGTGCTAGCCAGTGTCCTGGTGAGGTGTACCATAGTACATTTTCAGTGCTCGTGAATCATAAGAACCTTACAGTAAGCTAATCAGTATGTGCTAGCCAGTGTCCTGGTGAGGTGTACCATAGTACATTTTCAGTGCTCGTGAATCATAAGAACCTTACAGTAAGCTACTCAGTATGTGCTAGCCAGTGTCCTGGTGAGTTGTACCATAGTACATTTTCAGTGTACGTGAATCATAAGAACCTTACAGTAAGCTACTCAGTATGTGCTAGCCAGTGTCCTGCTGAGGTGTACCATAGTACATTTTCAGTGCTCGTGAATCATAAGAACCTTACAGTAAGCTAATCAGTATGTGCTAGCCAGTGTCCTGGTGAGGTGTACCATAGTACATTTTCAGTGCTCGTGAATCATAAGAACCTTACAGTAAGCTACTCAGTATGTGCTAGCCAGTGTCCTGGTGAGGTGTACCATAGTACATTTTCAGTGCTCGTGAATCATAAGAACCTTACAGTAAGCTACTCAGTATGTGCTAGCCAGTGTCCTGGTGAGGTGTACCATAGTACATTTTCAGTGCTCGTGAATCATAAGAACCTTACAGTAAGCTACTCAGTATGTGCTAGCCAGTGTCCTGGTGAGTTGCACCATAGTACATTTTCAGTGCTCGTGATTCATAAGAACCTTACAGTAAGCTACTCAGTATGTGCTAGCCAGTGTCCTGGTGAGGTGCACCATAGTACATTTTCAGTGCTCGTGATTCATCAGAACCTTACAGTAAGCTAATCAGTATGTGCTAGCCAGTGTCCTTGTGAGGTGTACCATAGTACATTTTCAGTGCTTGTGAATCATAAGAACCTTACATTAAGCTACTCAGTATGTGCTAGCCAGTGTCCTGGTGAGGTGTACCATAGTACATTTTCAGTGCTCGTGATTCATAAGTACCTTACAGTAAGCTACTCAGTATGTGCTAGCCAGTGTCCTGGAGAGGTGCACCATAGTACATTTTCAGTGCTCGTGAATCATAACAACTTTACAGTAAGCTACTCAGTATGTGCTAGCCAGTGTCCTGGTGAGGTGTACCATAGTACATTTTCAGTGCTCGTGAATCATAAGAACCTTACAGTAAGATAATCAGTATGTGCTAGCCAGTGTCCTGGTGAGGTGTACCATAGTACATTTTCAGTGCTCGTGAATCATAAGAACCTTACAGTAAGCTACTCTGTATGTGCTAGCCAGTGTCCTGGTGAGGTGCACCATAGTACATTTTCAGTGCTCGTGATTCATAAGAACCTTACAGTAAGCTACTCAGTATGTGCTAGCCAGTGTCCTGGTGAGGTGTACCATAGTACATTTTCAGTGCTCGTGAATCATAAGAACCTTACAGTAAGCTACTGAGTATGTGCTAGCCAGTGTCCTGGTGAGGTGTACCACAGTACATTTTCAGTGCTCGTGAATCATAAGTACCTTACAGTAAGCTAATCAGTATGTGCTAGCCAGTGTCCTGGTGAGGTGTACCATAGTACATTTTCAGTGCTCGTGAATCATAAGAACCTTACAGTAAGCTACTTAGTATGTGCTAGCCAGTGTCCTGGTGAGGTGTACCATAGTACATTTTCAGTGCTCGTGAATCATAAGAACCTTACAGTCAGCTACTCAGTATGTGCTAGCCAGTGTCCTGGTGAGGTGCACCATAGTACATTTTCAGTGCTCGTGATTCATAAGAACCTTACAGTAAGCTACTCAGTATGTGCTAGCCAGTGTCCTGGTGAGGTGCACCATAGTACATTTTCAGTGCTCGTGAATCATAAGAACCTTACAGTAAGCTACTCTGTATGTGCTAGCCAGTGTCCTGGTGAGGTGCACCATAGTACATTTTCAGTGCTCGTGATTCATAAGAACCTTACAGTAAGCTACTCAGTATGTGCTAGCCAGTGTCCTGGTGAGGTGCACCATAGTACATTTTCAGTGCTCGTGATTCATCAGAACCTTACAGTAAGCTACTCAGTATGTGCTAGCCAGTGTCCTGGTGAGGTGTACCATAGTACATTTTCAGTGCTCGTGAATCATAAGAACCTTACAGTAAGCTACTGAGTATGTGCTAGCCAGTGTCCTGGTGAGGTGTACCACAGTACATTTTCAGTGCTCGTGAATCATAAGAACCTTACAGTAAGCTAATCAGTATGTGCTAGCCAGTGTTCTGGTGAGGTGTACCATAGTACATTTACAGTGCTCGTGAATCATAAGAACCTTACAGTAAGCTACTCAGTATGTGCTAGCCAGTGTCCTGGTGAGGTGTACCATAGTACATTTTCAGTGCTCGTGAATCATAAGAACCTTACAGTCAGCTACTCAGTATGTGCTAGCCAGTGTCCTGGTGAGGTGCACCATAGTACATTTTCAGTGCTCGTGATTCATCAGAACCTTACAGTAAGCTAATAAGTATGTGCTAGCCAGTGTCCTGGTGAGGTGTACCATAGTACATTTTCAGTGCTTGTGAATCATAAGAACCTTACATTAAGCTACTCAGTATGTGCTAGCCAGTGTCCTGGTGAGGTGTACCATAGTACATTTTCAGTGCTCGTGATCCATAAGAACCTTACAGTAAGCTACTCAGTATGTGCTAGCCAGTGTCCTGGTGAGGTGCACCATAGTACATTTTCAGTGCTCGTGAATCATAAGAACTTTACAGTAAGCTACTCAGTATGTGCTAGCCAGTGTCCTGGTGAGGTGTACCATAGTACATTTTCAGTGCTCGTGAATCATAAGAACCTTACAGTAAGCTAATCAGTATGTGCTAGCCAGTGTCCTGGTGAGGTGTACCATAGTACATTTTCAGTGCTCGTGAATCATAAGAACCCTACAGTAAGCTACTCTGTATGTGCTAGCCAGTGTCCTGGTGAGGTGCACCATAGTACATTTTCAGTGCTCGTGATTCATATGAACCTTACAGTAAGCTACTCAGTATGTGCTAGCCAGTGTCCTGGTGAGGTGTACCATAGTACATTTTCAGTGCTCGTGAATCATAAGAACCTTACAGTAAGCTACTGAGTATGTGCTAGCCAGTGTCCTGGTGAGGTGTACCACAGTACATTTTCAGTGCTCGTGAATCATAAGAACCTTACAGTAGGCTAATCAGTATGTGCTAGCCAGTGTCCTGGTGAGGTGTACCATAGAACATTTTCAGTGCTCGAGAATCATAAGAACCTTAGAATAAGCTTCTCAGTATGTGCTAGCCAGTGTCCTGGTGAGGTGTACCATAGTACATTTTCAGTGCTCGTGAATCATAAGAACCTTACAGTCAGCTACTCAGTATGTGCTAGCCAGTGTCCTGGTGAGGTGCACCATAGTACATTTTCAGTGCTCGTGATTCATAAGAACCTTACAGTAAGCTACTCAGTATGTGCTAGCCAGTGTCCTGGTGAGGTGCACCATAGTACATTTTCAGTGCTCGTGATTCATCAGAACCTTACAGTGAGCTAATCAGTATGTGCTAGCCAGTGTCCTGGTGAGGTGTACCATAGTACATTTTCAGTGCTTGTGAATCATAAGAACCTTACATTAAGCTACTCAGTATGTGCTAGCCAGTGTCCTGGTGAGGTGTACCATAGTACATTTTCAGTGCTCGTGATTCATAAGAACCTTACAGTAAGCTACTCAGTATGTGCTAGCCAGTGTCCTCGTGAGGTGCACCATAGTACATTTTCAGTGCTCGTGAATCATAAGAAATTTACAGTAAGCTACTCAGTATGTGCTAGCCCGTGTCCTGGTGAGGTGTACCATAGTACATTTTCAGTGCTCGTGAATCATAAGAACCTTACAGTAAGCTAATCAGTATGTGCTAGCCAGTGTCCTGGTGAGGTGTACCATAGTACATTTTCAGTGCTCGTGAATCATAAGAACCTTACAGTAAGCTACTCTGTATGTGCTAGCCAGTGTCCTGGTGAGGTGCACCATAGTACATTTTCAGTGCTCGTGATTCATAAGAACCTTACAGTAAGCTACTCAGTATGTGCTAGCCAGTGTCCTGGTGAGGTGTACCATAGTACATTTTCAGTGCTCGTGAATCATAAGAACCTTACAGTAAGCTACTGAGTATGTGCTAGCCAGTGTCCTGGTGAGGTGTACCACAGTACATTTTCAGTGCTCGTGAATCATAAGAACCTTACAGTAGGCTAATCAGTATGTGCTAGCCAGTGTCCTGGTGAGGTGTACCATAGAACATTTTCAGTGCTCGAGAATCATAAGAACCTTAGAATAAGCTTCTCAGTATGTGCTAGCCAGTGTCCTGGTGAGGTGTACCATAGTACATTTTCAGTGCTCGTGAATCATAAGAACCTTACAGTCAGCTACTCAGTATGTGCTAGCCAGTGTCCTGGTGAGGTGCACCATAGTACATTTTCAGTGCTCGTGATTCATAAGAACCTTACAGTAAGCTACTCAGTATGTGCTAGCCAGTGTCCTGGTGAGGTGCACCATAGTACATTTTCAGTGCTCGTGATTCATCAGAACCTTACAGTGAGCTAATCAGTATGTGCTAGCCAGTGTCCTGGTGAGGTGTACCATAGTACATTTTCAGTGCTTGTGAATCATAAGAACCTTACATTAAGCTACTCAGTATGTGCTAGCCAGTGTCCTGGTGAGGTGTACCATAGTACATTTTCAGTGCTCGTGATTCATAAGAACCTTACAGTAAGCTACTCAGTATGTGCTAGCCAGTGTCCTGGTGAGGTGCACCATAGTACATTTTCAGTGCTCGTGAATCATACGAACTTTACAGTAAGCTACTCAGTATGTGCTAGCCAGTGTCCAGGTGAGGTGTACCATAGTACATTTTCAGTGCTCGTGAATCATAAGAACCTTACAGTAAGCTAATCTATATGTGCTAGCCAGTGTCCTGGTGAGGTGTACCATAGTACATTTCCAGTGCTCGTGAATCATAAGAACCTTACAGTAAGCTACTCAGTATGTGCTAGCCAGTGTCCAGGTTAGGTGTACCATAGTACATTTTCAGTGCTCGTGAATCATAAGAACCTTACAGTAAGCTACTCAGTATGTGCTAGCCAGTGTCCTGTTGAGGTGCACCATAGTACATTTTCAGTGCTCGTGATTCATAAGAACCTTGCAGAAAGCTTCAAAATATGTGCTAGCCAGTGTCCTGGTGAGGTGTACCATAGAACATTTTCAGTGCTCGAGAATCATAAGAACCTTAGAATAAGCTTCTCAGTATGTGCTAGCCAGTGTCCTGGTGAGGTGTACCATAGTAAATTTTCAGTGCTCGTGAATCATAAGAACCTTACAGTAAGCTACTCAGTATGTGCTAGCCAGTGTCCTGGTGAGGTGTAGCATAGTACATTTTCAGTGCTCGTGAATCATAAGAACATTACAGTAAGCTAATCAGTATGTGCTAGCCAGTGTCCTGGTGAGGTGTACCATAGTACATTTTCAGTGCTCGTGAATCATAAGAACCTTACAGTAAGCTACTCAGTATGTGCTTGCCAGTGTCCTGGTGAGGTGTACCATAGTACATTTTCAGTGCTCGTGAATCATAAGAACCTTACAGTAAGCTACTCAGTATGTGCTAGCCAGTGTCCTGGTGAGGTGCACCATAGTACATTTTCTGTGCTCGTGAATCATAAGAACCTTACAGTAAGCTACTCAGTATGTCCTGGTGAGGTGCACCATAGTACATTTTCAGTGCTCGTGATTCATAAGAACCTTACAGTAAGCTACTCAGTATGTGCTAGCCAGTGTCCTGGTGAGGTGCACCATAGTACATTTTCAGTGCTCGTGATTCATCAGAACCTTACAGTAAGCTACTCAGTATGTGCTAGCCAGTGTCCTGGTGAGGTGTACCTTAGTACATTTTCAGTGCTCGTGAACCATAAGAATCTTACACTAAGCTACTCAGTATGTGCTAGCCAGTGTCCTGGTGAGGTGTACCATAGTACATTTTCAGTGCTCGTGAATCATAAGAACCTTACAGTAAGCTAATCAGTATGTGCTAGCCAGTGTCCTGGTGAGGTGTACCATAGTACATTTTCAGTGCTCGTGAAACATAAGAACCTTACAGTAAGCTACTCAGTATGTACTAGCCAGTGTCCTGGTGAGGTGTACCATAGTACATTTTCAGTGCTCGTGAATCATAAGAACCTTACAGTAAGCTACTCAGTATGTGCTAGCCAGTGTCCTGGTGAGGTGTACCATAGTACATTTTCAGTGCTCGTGAATCATAAGAACCTTACAGTAAGCTAATCAGTATGTGCTAGCCAGTGTCCTGGTGAGGTGTACCATAGTACATTTTCAGTGCTCGTGAATCATAAGAACCTTACAGTAAGCTACTCAGTATGTGCTAGCCAGTGTCCTGGTGAGGTGTACCATAGTACATTTTCAGTGTACGTGAATCATAAGAACCTTACAGTAAGCTACTCAGTATGTGCTAGCCAGTGTCCTGCTGAGGTGTACCATAGTACATTTTCAGTGCTCGTGAATCATAAGAACCTTACAGTAAGCTAATCAGTATGTGCTAGCCAGTGTCCTGGTGAGGTGTACCATAGTACATTTTCAGTGCTCGTGAATCATAAGAACCTTACAGTAAGCTACTCAGTATGTGCTAGCCAGTGTCCTGGTGAGGTGTACCATAGTACATTTTCAGTGCTCGTGAATCATAAGAACCTTACAGTAAGCTACTCAGTATGTGCTAGCCAGTGTCCTGGTGAGGTGTACCATAGTACATTTTCAGTGCTCGTGAATCATAAGAACCTTACAGTAAGCTACTCAGTATGTGCTAGCCAGTGTCCTGGTGAGTTGCACCATAGTACATTTTCAGTGCTCGTGATTCATAAGAACCTTACAGTAAGCTACTCAGTATGTGCTAGCCAGTGTCCTGGTGAGGTGCACCATAGTACATTTTCAGTGCTCGTGATTCATCAGAACCTTACAGTAAGCTAATCAGTATGTGCTAGCCAGTGTCCTTGTGAGGTGTACCATAGTACATTTTCAGTGCTTGTGAATCATAAGAACCTTACATTAAGCTACTCAGTATGTGCTAGCCAGTGTCCTGGTGAGGTGTACCATAGTACATTTTCAGTGCTCGTGATTCATAAGTACCTTACAGTAAGCTACTCAGTATGTGCTAGCCAGTGTCCTGGAGAGGTGCACCATAGTACATTTTCAGTGCTCGTGAATCATAACAACTTTACAGTAAGCTACTCAGTATGTGCTAGCCAGTGTCCTGGTGAGGTGTACCATAGTACATTTTCAGTGCTCGTGAATCATAAGAACCTTACAGTAAGATAATCAGTATGTGCTAGCCAGTGTCCTGGTGAGGTGTACCATAGTACATTTTCAGTGCTCGTGAATCATAAGAACCTTACAGTAAGCTACTCTGTATGTGCTAGCCAGTGTCCTGGTGAGGTGCACCATAGTACATTTTCAGTGCTCGTGATTCATAAGAACCTTACAGTAAGCTACTCAGTATGTGCTAGCCAGTGTCCTGGTGAGGTGTACCATAGTACATTTTCAGTGCTCGTGAATCATAAGAACCTTACAGTAAGCTACTGAGTATGTGCTAGCCAGTGTCCTGGTGAGGTGTACCACAGTACATTTTCAGTGCTCGTGAATCATAAGTACCTTACAGTAAGCTAATCAGTATGTGCTAGCCAGTGTCCTGGTGAGGTGTACCATAGTACATTTTCAGTGCTCGTGAATCATAAGAACCTTACAGTAAGCTACTCAGTATGTGCTAGCCAGTGTCCTGGTGAGGTGTACCATAGTACATTTTCAGTGCTCGTGAATCATAAGAACCTTACAGTCAGCTACTCAGTATGTGCTAGCCAGTGTCCTGGTGAGGTGCACCATAGTACATTTTCAGTGCTCGTGATTCATAAGAACCTTACAGTAAGCTACTCAGTATGTGCTAGCCAGTGTCCTGGTGAGGTGCACCATAGTACATTTTCAGTGCTCGTGAATCATAAGAACCTTACAGTAAGCTACTCTGTATGTGCTAGCCAGTGTCCTGGTGAGGTGCACCATAGTACATTTTCAGTGCTCGTGATTCATAAGAACCTTACAGTAAGCTACTCAGTATGTGCTAGCCAGTGTCCTGGTGAGGTGCACCATAGTACATTTTCAGTGCTCGTGATTCATCAGAACCTTACAGTAAGCTACTCAGTATGTGCTAGCCAGTGTCCTGGTGAGGTGTACCATAGTACATTTTCAGTGCTCGTGAATCATAAGAACCTTACAGTAAGCTACTGAGTATGTGCTAGCCAGTGTCCTGGTGAGGTGTACCACAGTACATTTTCAGTGCTCGTGAATCATAAGAACCTTACAGTAAGCTAATCAGTATGTGCTAGCCAGTGTTCTGGTGAGGTGTACCATAGTACATTTTCAGTGCTCGTGAATCATAAGAACCTTACAGTAAGCTACTCAGTATGTGCTAGCCAGTGTCCTGGTGAGGTGTACCATAGTACATTTTCAGTGCTCGTGAATCATAAGAACCTTACAGTCAGCTACTCAGTATGTGCTAGCCAGTGTCCTGGTGAGGTGCACCATAGTACATTTTCAGTGCTCGTGATTCATCAGAACCTTACAGTAAGCTAATAAGTATGTGCTAGCCAGTGTCCTGGTGAGGTGTACCATAGTACATTTTCAGTGCTTGTGAATCATAAGAACCTTACATTAAGCTACTCAGTATGTGCTAGCCAGTGTCCTGGTGAGGTGCACCATAGTACATTTTCAGTGCTCGTGAATCATAAGAACTTTACAGTAAGCTAATCAGTATGTGCTAGCCAGTGTCCTGGTGAGGTGTACCATAGTACATTTTCAGTGCTCGTGAATCATAAGAACCCTACAGTAAGCTACTCTGTATGTGCTAGCCAGTGTCCTGGTGAGGTGCACCATAGTACATTTTCAGTGCTCGTGATTCATATGAACCTTACAGTAAGCTACTCAGTATGTGCTAGCCAGTGTCCTGGTGAGGTGTACCATAGTACATTTTCAGTGCTCGTGAATCATAAGAACCTTACAGTAAGCTACTGAGTATGTGCTAGCCAGTGTCCTGGTGAGGTGTACCACAGTACATTTTCAGTGCTCGTGAATCATAAGAACCTTACAGTAGGCTAATCAGTATGTGCTAGCCAGTGTCCTGGTGAGGTGTACCATAGAACATTTTCAGTGCTCGAGAATCATAAGAACCTTAGAATAAGCTTCTCAGTATGTGCTAGCCAGTGTCCTGGTGAGGTGTACCATAGTACATTTTCAGTGCTCGTGAATCATAAGAACCTTACAGTCAGCTACTCAGTATGTGCTAGCCAGTGTCCTGGTGAGGTGCACCATAGTACATTTTCAGTGCTCGTGATTCATAAGAACCTTACAGTAAGCTACTCAGTATGTGCTAGCCAGTGTCCTGGTGAGGTGCACCATAGTACATTTTCAGTGCTCGTGATTCATCAGAACCTTACAGTGAGCTAATCAGTATGTGCTAGCCAGTGTCCTGGTGAGGTGTACCATAGTACATTTTCAGTGCTTGTGAATCATAAGAACCTTACATTAAGCTACTCAGTATGTGCTAGCCAGTGTCCTGGTGAGGTGTACCATAGTACATTTTCAGTGCTCGTGATTCATAAGAACCTTACAGTAAGCTACTCAGTATGTGCTAGCCAGTGTCCTGGTGAGGTGCACCATAGTACATTTTCAGTGCTCGTGAATCATAAGAACTTTACAGTAAGCTACTCAGTATGTGCTAGCCAGTGTCCAGGTGAGGTGTACCATAGTACATTTTCAGTGCTCGTGAATCATAAGAACCTTACAGTAAGCTAATCAATATGTGCTAGCCAGTGTCCTGGTGAGGTGTACCATAGTACATTTCCAGTGCTCGTGAATCATAAGAACCTTACAGTAAGCTACTCAGTATGTGCTAGCCAGTGTCCAGGTTAGGTGTACCATAGTACATTTTCAGTGCTCGTGAATCATAAGAACCTTACAGTAAGCTACTCAGTATGTGCTAGCCAGTGTCCTGTTGAGGTGCACCATAGTACATTTTCAGTGCTCGTGATTCATAAGAACCTTGCAGAAAGCTTCAAAATATGTGCTAGCCAGTGTCCTGGTAAGGTGTACCATAGAACATTTTCAGTGCTCGAGAATCATAAGAATCTTAGAATAAGCTTCTCAGTATGTGCTAGCCAGTGTCCTGGTGAGGTGTACCTTAGTACATTTTCAGTGCTCGTGAATCATAAGAATCTTACAGTAAGCTACTCAGTATGTGCTAGCCAGTGTCCTGGTAAGGTGTACCATAGTACATTTTCAGTGCTCGTGAATCATAAGAACCTTACAGTAAGCTAATCAGTATGTGCTAGCCAGTGTCCTGGTGAGGTGTACCATAGTACATTTTCAGTGCTCGTGAATCATAAGAACCTTACAGTAAGCTACTCAGTATGTGCTAGCCAGTGTCCTGGTGAGGTGTACCATAGTACATTTTCAGTGCTCGTGAATCATAAGAACCTTACAGTAAGCTAATCAGTATGTGCTAGCCAGTGTCCTGGTGAGGTGTACCATAGTACATTTTCAGTGCTCGTGAATCATAAGAACCTTACAGTAAGCTACTCAGTATGTGCTAGCCAGTGTCCTGGTGAGGTGTACCATAGTACATTTTCAGTGTACGTGAATCATAAGAACCTTACAGTAAGCTACTCAGTATGTGCTAGCCAGTGTCCTGCTGAGGTGTACCATAGTACATTTTCAGTGCTCGTGAATCATAAGAACCTTACAGTAAGCTAATCAGTATGTGCTAGCCAGTGTCCTGGTGAGGTGTACCATAGTACATTTTCAGTGCTCGTGAATCATAAGAACCTTACAGTAAGCTACTCAGTATGTGCTAGCCAGTGTCCTGGTGAGGTGTACCATAGTACATTTTCAGTGCTCGTGAATCATAAGAACCTTACAGTAAGCTACTCAGTATGTGCTAGCCAGTGTCCTGGTGAGGTTTACCATAGTACATTTTCAGTGCTCGTGAATCATAAGAACCTTACAGTAAGCTACTCAGTATGTGCTAGCCAGGGTCCTGGTGAGTTGCACCATAGTACATTTTCAGTGCTCGTGATTCATAAGAACCTTACAGTAAGCTACTCAGTATGTGCTAGCCAGTGTCCTGGTGAGGTGCACCATAGTACATTTTCAGTGCTCGTGATTCATCAGAACCTTACAGTAAGCTAATCAGTATGTGCTAGCCAGTGTCCTTGTGAGGTGTACCATAGTACATTTTCAGTGCTTGTGAATCATAAGAACCTTACATTAAGCTACTCAGTATGTGCTAGCCAGTGTCCTGGTGAGGTGTACCATAGTACATTTTCAGTGCTCGTGATTCATAAGTACCTTACAGTAAGCTACTCAGTATGTGCTAGCCAGTGTCCTGGAGAGGTGCACCATAGTACATTTTCAGTGCTCGTGAATCATAACAACTTTACAGTAAGCTACTCAGTATGTGCTAGCCAGTGTCCTGGTGAGGTGTACCATAGTACATTTTCAGTGCTCGTGAATCATAAGAACCTTACAGTAAGATAATCAGTATGTGCTAGCCAGTGTCCTGGTGAGGTGTACCATAGTACATTTTCAGTGCTCGTGAATCATAAGAACCTTACAGTAAGCTACTCTGTATGTGCTAGCCAGTGTCCTGGTGAGGTGCACCATAGTACATTTTCAGTGCTCGTGATTCATAAGAACCTTACAGTAAGCTACTCAGTATGTGCTAGCCAGTGTCCTGGTGAGGTGTACCATAGTACATTTTCAGTGCTCGTGAATCATAAGAACCTTACAGTAAGCTACTGAGTATGTGCTAGCCAGTGTCCTGGTGAGGTGTACCACAGTACATTTTCAGTGCTCGTGAATCATAAGTACCTTACAGTAAGCTAATCAGTATGTGCTAGCCAGTGTCCTGGTGAGGTGTACCATAGTACATTTTCAGTGCTCGTGAATCATAAGAACCTTACAGTAAGCTACTCAGTATGTGCTAGCCAGTGTCCTGGTGAGGTGTACCATAGTACATTTTCAGTGCTCGTGAATCATAAGAACCTTACAGTCAGCTACTCAGTATGTGCTAGCCAGTGTCCTGGTGAGGTGCACCATAGTACATTTTCAGTGCTCGTGATTCATAAGAACCTTACAGTAAGCTACTCAGTATGTGCTAGCCAGTGTCCTGGTGAGGTGCACCATAGTACATTTTCAGTGCTCGTGAATCATAAGAACCTTACAGTAAGCTACTCTGTATGTGCTAGCCAGTGTCCTGGTGAGGTGCACCATAGTACATTTTCAGTGCTCGTGATTCATAAGAACCTTACAGTAAGCTACTCAGTATGTGCTAGCCAGTGTCCTGGTGAGGTGCACCATAGTACATTTTCAGTGCTCGTGATTCATCAGAACCTTACAGTATGCTACTCAGTATGTGCTAGCCAGTGTCCTGGTGAGGTGTACCATAGTACATTTTCAGTGCTCGTGAATCATAAGAACCTTACATTAAGCTACTGAGTATGTGCTAGCCAGTGTCCTGGTGAGGTGTACCACAGTACATTTTCAGTGCTCGTGAATCATAAGAACCTTACAGTAAGCTAATCAGTATGTGCTAGCCAGTGTTCTGGTGAGGTGTACCATAGTACATTTTCAGTGCTCGTGAATCATAAGAACCTTACAGTAAGCTACTCAGTATGTGCTAGCCAGTGTCCTGGTGAGGTGTACCATAGTACATTTTCAGTGCTCGTGAATCATAAGAACCTTACAGTCAGCTACTCAGTATGTGCTAGCCAGTGTCCTGGTGAGGTGCACCATAGTACATTTTCAGTGCTCGTGATTCATCAGAACCTTACAGTAAGCTAATAAGTATGTGCTAGCCAGTGTCCTGGTGAGGTGTACCATAGTACATTTTCAGTGCTTGTGAATCATAAGAACCTTACATTAAGCTACTCAGTATGTGCTAGCCAGTGTCCTGGTGAGGTGTACCATAGTACATTTTCAGTGCTCGTGATTCATAAGAACCTTACAGTAAGCTACTCAGTATGTGCTAGCCAGTGTCCTGGTGAGGTGCACCATAGTACATTTTCAGTGCTCGTGAATCATAAGAACTTTACAGTAAGCTACTCAGTATGTGCTAGCCAGTGTCCTGGTGAGGTGTACCATAGTACATTTTCAGTGCTCGTGAATCATAAGAACCTTACAGTAAGCTAATCAGTATGTGCTAGCCAGTGTCCTGGTGAGGTGTACCATAGTACATTTTCAGTGCTCGTGAATCATAAGAACCCTACAGTAAGCTACTCTGTATGTGCTAGCCAGTGTCCTGGTGAGGTGCACCATAGTACATTTTCAGTGCTCGTGATTCATATGAACCTTACAGTAAGCTACTCAGTATGTGCTAGCCAGTGTCCTGGTGAGGTGTACCATAGTACATTTTCAGTGCTCGTGAATCATAAGAACCTTACAGTAAGCTACTGAGTATGTGCTAGCCAGTGTCCTGGTGAGGTGTACCACAGTACATTTTCAGTGCTCGTGAATCATAAGAACCTTACAGTAGGCTAATCAGTATGTGCTAGCCAGTGTCCTGGTGAGGTGTACCATAGAACATTTTCAGTGCTCGAGAATCATAAGAACCTTAGAATAAGCTTCTCAGTATGTGCTAGCCAGTGTCCTGGTGAGGTGTACCATAGTACATTTTCAGTGCTCGTGAATCATAAGAACCTTACAGTCAGCTACTCAGTATGTGCTAGCCAGTGTCCTGGTGAGGTGCACCATAGTACATTTTCAGTGCTCGTGATTCATAAGAACCTTACAGTAAGCTACTCAGTATGTGCTAGCCAGTGTCCTGGTGAGGTGCACCATAGTACATTTTCAGTGCTCGTGATTCATCAGAACCTTACAGTGAGCTAATCAGTATGTGCTAGCCAGTGTCCTGGTGAGGTGTACCATAGTACATTTTCAGTGCTTGTGAATCATAAGAACCTTACATTAAGCTACTCAGTATGTGCTAGCCAGTGTCCTGGTGAGGTGTACCATAGTACATTTTCAGTGCTCGTGATTCATAAGAACCTTACAGTAAGCTACTCAGTATGTGCTAGCCAGTGTCCTGGTGAGGTGCACCATAGTACATTTTCAGTGCTCGTGAATCATAAGAACTTTACAGTAAGCTACTCAGTATGTGCTAGCCAGTGTCCAGGTGAGGTGTACCATAGTACATTTTCAGTGCTCGTGAATCATAAGAACCTTACAGTAAGCTAATCAATATGTGCTAGCCAGTGTCCTGGTGAGGTGTACCATAGTACATTTCCAGTGCTCGTGAATCATAAGAACCTTACAGTAAGCTACTCAGTATGTGCTAGCCAGTGTCCAGGTTAGGTGTACCATAGTACATTTTCAGTGCTCGTGAATCATAAGAACCTTACAGTAAGCTACTCAGTATGTGCTAGCCAGTGTCCTGTTGAGGTGCACCATAGTACATTTTCAGTGCTCGTGATTCATAAGAACCTTGCAGAAAGCTTCAAAATATGTGCTAGCCAGTGTCCTGGTGAGGTGTACCATAGAACATTTTCAGTGCTCGAGAATCATAAGAATCTTAGAATAAGCTTCTCAGTATGTGCTAGCCAGTGTCCTGGTGAGGTGTACCATAGTAAATTTTCAGTGCTCGTGAATCATAAGAACCTTACAGTAAGCTACTCAGTATGTGCTAGCCAGTGTCCTGGTGAGGTGTACCATAGTACATTTTCAGTGCTCGTGAATCATAAGAACCTTACAGTAAGCTACTCAGTATGTGCTAGCCAGTGTCCTGGTGAGGTGCACCATAGTACATTTTCAGTGCTCGTGATTCATCAGAACCTTACAGTAAGCTACTCAGTATGTGCTAGCCAGTGTCCTGGTGAGGTGTACCTTAGTACATTTTCAGTGCTCGTGAATCATAAGAATCTTACAGTAAGCTACTCAGTATGTGCTAGCCAGTGTCCTGGTAAGGTGTACCATAGTACATTTTCAGTGCTCGTGAATCATAAGAACCTTACAGTAAGCTAATCAGTATGTGCTAGCCAGTGTCCTGGTGAGGTGTACCATAGTACATTTTCAGTGCTCGTGAATCATAAGAACCTTACAGTAAGCTACTCAGTATGTGCTAGCCAGTGTCCTGGTGAGGTGCACCATAGTACATTTTCTGTGCTCGTGAATCATAAGAACCTTACAGTAAGCTACTCAGTATGTGCTAGCCAGTGTCCTGGTGAGGTGCACCATAGTACATTTTCAGAGCTCGTGATTCATAAGAATCTTACAGTAAGCTACTCAGTATGTGCTAGCCAGTGTCCTGGTGAGGTGCACCATAGTACATTTTCAGTGCTCGTGATTCATCAGAACCTTACAGTAAGCTACTCAGTATGTGCTAGCCAGTGTCCTGGTGAGGTGTACCTTAGTACATTTTCAGTGCTCGTGAATCATAAGAATCTTACAGTAAGCTACTCAGTATGTGCTAGCCAGTGTCCTTGTGAGGTGTACCATAGTACATTTTCAGTGCTCGTGAATCATAAGAACCTTACAGTAAGCTAATCAGTATGTGCTAGCCAGTGTCCTGGTGAGGTGTACCATAGTACATTTTCAGTGCTCGTGAATCATATGAACCTTACAGTAAGCTACTCAGTATGTGCTAGCCAGTGTCCTGGTGAGGTGTACCATAGTACATTTTCTGTCCTCGTGATTCATAAGAACCTTAGAGTAAGCTACTCAGTATGTGCTAGCCAGTGTCCTGGTGAGGTGCACCATAGTACATTTTCAGTGCTCGTGAATCATAAGAACTTTACAGTAAGCTACTCAGTA